>CM060944.1:111955840-114455840 GCA_030765085.1 Allium cepa
TTGGATTAGAGTTTTTGTGATTTTTCCACTAGTTTGACCCAAACACTCCATAGTTCGAACCGAATATTTAGCTAATTTTTGCATTATTTTCTTCATCATTTTCAGCCCTCTAACATTCCATCTTAATCCAACCTTTTTTATCACCATGTTGATTTATGTGCAATGCTAATGCAATGATGCGACTCTACACATCCTAGTGTTTATTCGTCAAATTTTAAGTTTACATTTGTGGATCTTCCATTATTTGCATATTGAATCAGAGAGCACATCACCACTCCTTCTACAAGAGACCCCAGACCATTGAATTGATTATAAACCTCAATTTGCACTAATGTGCATTTTCAAGCACTCAATATACAAACAAGAAAACAAACATTATATCAGGCAATTCACCTAAAAATGCATCCAAAACGAGCCTAAGATTCATATAAACAACCATACGTACGAAATCATGTTTATATCACTTTAAATCATTTTAAATTTGTTTTATTTTATTTTCAGAACCAAAACAGTAGTCAATCATATTTTTGACTTTAAATTTTGGATTCAAAACATGATGTAAACTATAGATTAATAAATATCACAAGCCTAGAAATAATAAACCACTTACTAATCATCCAAAAACCAATGAAAAACACGTAAAGCAAGGTAGATTCAAAATGAACAATAATTATCCATTTAAAAGTCAAAAATTTAAGTACGAAAACATTTTAAAAACCCTTTTTAAACATATATCCACAGTTACAATAAAGTGAGAGAGTAAAGTCACTCATCTAGGACATAAAGTCGACCAAAAACACCAAAGAAGCATAGATTCACTAAGATAAGAGTAGAACTAAATTTGGTCAGTGGCTATATGCTTATTTATCACAAATATTTATATCTGGAAAGCCCATTATAAATCTCTTGTGTAATCCCTAATAATAGTTGATTTTGGTTAATTTTATTAGAAGAATGATGGAGATTTGGTAGAAGAAGGTTAAGTAGGATTAGGAGATGTTCAGAGGTGTATTTATAGTGATGAATGGCTGCTATGGAGGTTTCTTTTTACCTTAATCCCAAAGCTAATTAGAATTACTGATCATGGAGTCAGTTAATTACCTAATAATCCATCTATAATCTGTCCAAAGTTTAAATAGTCATATATCATATATTGTATGTTTAAAATCTATAGCCACTCTATATAATTGGAAACCATCGTATCATTCATTTGGAAAGCTTAAGATTCTAATAAAAACTTCTATCAAAAATTATACGCCTTGCATAATTTTTCACGGTTGGAACCATCTAATATTTATTCCTAGAATAAAAAATGTCAGTCTTCAACTTCCTCCAAAGTATATTCAATTTAGACCCAATTTGTTTTCAAAAATAGTATTTTTATGATCCATCAATATGTTAAAATGTGGGTCATTGCACAAGTCCCGTGACTAACAATAATGCCTACCAGGTATAAACATTGGAGAAATGGCTCTTTTTTCAAGATTAAATAAGAATTCCAAAAACATCTATATCAAGGCCATGGAAAATGGCCAATAAGTGCCCTCTATGTACAAACCTGGACAATTGGGCATACATTTGAAAGCCAAAGGAAATCTAGGAATGCTAAAGGCTGAAGAGAAAGCCAACAAGAAAATTGAAAGCAACATAACTGTCGGAATCCAGTAGTGAAAAGCAGATCCATGCCAAGATTATAACTTCTTGAATTCATTTTCAATAATAATGCTTTTGACAGATTTACTGCTTAGTTTTTGGGTCACGACTTTCCCCTTCCATTTTTTGTATATAGAGTTTCGAAAGTATAATTTCTTTGGCTAAAATAAGAAATGTGTATATTATGCATGTGCCGAAAGAAGAAGAATTATTATATCAATTTTCTTGAAATGAAAACAAAAAATATTAAATTATTTCCTAACACATTCTAAAAGCATTACCTTTGGATCCTTTTATCTATTGTAGAAGCTAGCTTTCCGCACTTACCAGCTTGATGTTTTCTTTTTCGATGGTAAAGGTGGTAATTTTCACCTTTCGGAAGGGGTAATTCAGATAAGATAGCTAGTTTCAGGGTTTCTAAAAAATGTTGGTTAATGTATCGTTAAGAGGGGTGAATGTCATTTCCTTTTTTGGTTTCTTTCACAATTCTTCTTTTGAGATTAAGAAATTTGGCCTTTCAACATTTTTAGACTATTGGGTTTTATTCATATGTCATTAACTTAATACTCATGTCTTTTATTTCTTCATTCATTGCTTGAACATTTTTCTTTGTTTAGAACTTTCTTGTAATGATTCTTTTAAATATCTCGAACATTATTTGATTTGAAAAGCCCGAAGTTCATAGAAAGGTCATAATCTTCTCTTTTGGCTCCTTTCAAAACGATGTTTGCCAAGCGTTCGTTGATAACTTCTTAATAAGCTAAACCTAGAGGTTGGGAGGCAGTTCTAAGTAGAAACTTTTATCGTCAATTTCTTTGGCTATCTACCGTGAGTTGATTAGGTTGCTTTTTTGGACAAGGAATCAGAGTTGGACGGCCCTTCTTCAAGATGTTGGTTCTGCTTTTCATTATGACCAACACCCAAGAATTGAAGTCTTTGCCTTAATTATTTAAACAAGTTTCAGGAGCTTTGGTATGCTATTTACCATAGGCAATTGATAGTTTTCGAAGGTTGCCGTAAGGAAATGTAGTCAATTAAGTTGAGGACGAAACCAGTAAGGTAGTGAGTAAAATAGGCATCAGGATTTATAATGGTTTGGGACAAAGCCCTATTTCCATTGTATACTTTCCTTCTTTAGATACATATATCGAAGTCAGAAGGCTAATTCGATGCTGAGCTGACATAATTCGCCATTAATGAGCTTATACAGAAGCATTATATAGGAAAGAACAATTATTTTCTCATTTAGTATCTAAATTATTCTCCTAATATCCCCTATGCATTGGGGTCAATGCCTATTTACAGCCATCTAAAGAAGGTGCAAATTGACGATGTGGCTTGTGCTGTAAAGCTAAGACATTAGATTGTTGACACCCGTCGTTTATCAACGTAGAGCATAGCCTGTTGATTGATGATATGTATATTGTTGATGCCTTTCCTTTTGATATATTTAGGATGTAAAAATGGATGATTGTGATTTCAAATATCATACCAATGTTGCACATTATTTTAAATCGATCTTATCTTCTAAGCTTTTGTTTTTGTAATATTTCCCCTTTCAGTCTTCGATTCCTACTTGATGGTCCATTCTCATAGACAACTCAACATGGTGTTATGTTGTATTATCCTCTCGGTTTAAGCTTCCTTATTCTGGCCTTTGAGTAGTAATAAGAATGAGTAGTAATAAGTAATAAGTATGTATTAACCACATTGAAGTCTTTCTTATATTAATCCATTTGGTAAATAACTCTTTGGGCTTATACCTTTGGATCTGGAATTTATAGCTTACTGATAAAGATCTTAGCCTTTAGAGTTTTTAGGTAGACCATCCCCTTTCGGTTCAGCTCGTTTTTTATAATATTTTAATTTTGGGTCATTTTTAAAACTAAATTACATAAATAGACCACTGTTAAAACTATTTCAAAATATAGGCTAGTTTTAGCCATGTCGGCGCCACATTATCAAAATGTACTGGCGCTATTTGAAATTCCATTGGTATAAAATACATTAAACAGGCGCTATCCGAAAAGTCATCCATGTTTATATGACAAATAATGTAGGTGACTTTTGAAAATTCATCCATGTAACTTTCTAAAATATTACCAATGCCATTTGAAATGTCGCTATATAATTTTATTAGTATGGAGCTAACATAGAAAAAAAGTAGCATATATTTGTAAGTAGTTTAAAAAGTGGTTTATTTGCATAATTAAGTTTAAAAACCAGTCTAAATTAAAAACTCCTTTCTTTGGGAATGAGCTACGTATGGACCCTTCGACCTTAGTTATATATGTCTAGAAGTCCTTTGGCAAAACATGGTATAACAACTAAGTAAGAAAAAGGGAAACGTAAATTTTTCCCAGTTATGTAAATTCAAATTATTCCATTTCCAATTACCAGTTACAAACTAAAATTCAAAGTAGCAAACCAATAACAAACCATTGTGTTTAACTTAACATTTTATTCCCAGAGATTGTCCATAAAAGAAGTAAAACATTGAAAATGCCTGGAATTAGCACCGGCTCTCTTTGGTCCCTTATCTCCGTTAATGATTTGTTTAGTTGTCTATTCCTGATTGTTCCTTGAATCCAACAAAGGACCAATTTGAATTTGAAAGTCGCTCAATAATATCTCACTACATTAAGTACAACAAAAATGATCAAATTGTATATTTGTAAAATGGAAGATACCTACTAGATCTAGCTATATTGTGACGACCCACCTTTTTAGACGGTTTAAACCGATAATAAACCACACATGTCAACTCAAACCATTTAAAAGGAAGGATAGTTAATAGGGTAAATAAGAAAATAAGGGAAAAGAAAGGAAAACAATACACAAAGTCTCACAGCGGAATGATAAATTAATATAATCAAATAAACAGTTCATGAAGCTGTTTTACAAATAACGTTTGATTACACTTTTACAAT
Organism: Allium cepa; assembly: GCA_030765085.1. Taxonomy (NCBI): domain Eukaryota; kingdom Viridiplantae; phylum Streptophyta; class Magnoliopsida; order Asparagales; family Amaryllidaceae; genus Allium; species Allium cepa. Next base: position 111,960,424 of record CM060944.1, read on the forward strand.
ACAGATCAGGGTTGTACATACAACAGGAATAAATAAATAATGCATTGAAACAACATGATGTAGTGGAATAAATATAATAAATAGTAATAATATTGTCTTCGTCCTCTAGAGATAGTTTGCAACACTGAAATGCTCAGGCAGACCCGAGCATAATGAAAAGACAAAACACTCGAGTCAGAACAAAAAGATCTTATGTAAGTTAAATTAAAATAAGTAAATATGAGTGTAGCGGCTTCAGAGATGTTTACGGGATTTTATATCTCCTATCCAGTGTCTAACATGCGTGCAATAACTTAAGAGATGTTTAGGATTCCATCTCCTAAGGATTCGTTAAACTATCAACATATGTAATACAATACGCCATTATAATATGTCTATAGTAAAGTAAATTATTAAAATAGTGTTAAAGTGTTACCCATGTCCCCTTAACACATTTTAATAAATGTTGTAGTCTATACAGCACCGTAATTCTTTCGTAAATTAAAGTGCTATCAAAGGGCTTCATAGTATATGACACAAACCAAACTCATAGTGGGCTCGATAAGGCTTATGACAAGGCACGCGAGGCAATGCCAGGGTAGGATTTTACCGTTTTCACTCCCGGACTGGTAGTAACGCATAGCAGCTACTACCGGCCATCTCAGAACACGCACCCATAATCAAATTGAGGGGTGGCCACCAAATCAATCACAAAATAATAAATATGGTTTCGATGAAGCATGTTCGATCGGAGGAGCGGCCTCACTTGGCCCGGTATAGCTGTTGTTTTAGTCATATCAAGCTGACCCGAGGGGGTCAGGGCTGCGTTCATACCTCATATAGTAGCGTTCGTCAAACCATCCTACTTCATTCTGGATTCTCCACCACATGCACAGTTGTTATAGTGGTTTTTTGTATTGGCAAAGAGAGTGACGATATTCTATCTCGGTCTCTTTAACAACCAAATGCTTGTTTCACACCGGTTGGTTCTTTTACATTTCCAAAACCGATTCATAATTGATATCAAAATATCATATTCACTTCAAAATCATATCACTTTCGAAATCATAATCACTTTCGAAATCATTATTCACTTTAAATCATACTCATTTTAATAATCATAACCATAAATTAGGTTCAACCATCATATCAAAATATTCGCATTTAAATCAATTAAATCTAAATCATAATTCCAACTTTAAATAGTTTGAATATTGAAGGTAGTTTATATATTGGAATAGTTATAAAATAAAAATAATTTATATTTTAAAAATAGGTTATAGATTAAAATAGTTTATACATTAGAAATAGTTTATATATTAAAGTAGGTTATATATCAATATATATATATATATATATTAAAAGTTGTTTATAAATTTAAAGTAATATATATTAAAATGGTTATAATTTAAAATAGGTTATGGATCAAAATTGTTTATATATTAGAAATAGTTTATATATTAAAATTGGTTATATATTAAAATATATATTGAAAGTTGTTTATAAATTTAAAATAGTATATATTAAAATAGTTTATAATTTAAAATAGGTTATAGATCAAAATAGTTTATATAGTAGAAATAGTTTACATATAAAAATATGTATTAAAAAAATTATAAATTTAAAATAATATATATTAAAGTGGTTTATATGAGAAAATAGTTTATATGATAAAAGTGTTTGTATATAAAAAAAGAGTTTATATCGTAAATAGTTTCAAATTAGAGTTGTTTCTTCCAATTTCACAAATCAATTCAAATCAACTTTAGTTTCAAAAATTCAATTTAAATCAATCTCAGTTCAACAATTTCAATTCAAAAGGCTAGAGGTTTCAATTCAAATCCTCATTAAAAACGATTTCAAATCCATGTTTGAACTACAAATTTAAACCACTTCAAATTCGATAGGTTTCAAAGTTTAAATATTCAAAATTTACAATGACTCAATTTTGATAAATTTCATTTATATCTCAAAATTCAACTTTAAGATTTTAATTTAAATTCTTTAAAAAATTCATTAAACCAATTTCAATTTCAACATTTTAAAGCTTGGATTTTGAAAATAATTCATTTCATGTAATTCTAATTTTATTTCATAATATCATTTAACTGGATTCAAAAGTTAAGGAGTCAAAATCATTTAATTTAATGAATCCTATGTCCGTATATAATTTTCTATCCTATGGTTAAGTGATACGGATATATATATATATATATATATCATTTCAAACCGCAATAATTTAAATTTACGAGCATATATCATTTCAACCCACAATCCCGAGTAAATTACAAAATCTATAAAATCGCTCGAGTTTATCATTTCAACCCATAACAAATTTTCCCTAATCTATAAGACCATTCCAGTATATATCATTTCAACCTATAATGATTTTCCTAATAATAACTATGGGAACTCGTAGTGTGATAACAACGTATAAAATAAATATAATATCCAATCATCCATATATCGACACTTAAACATCCATCACAATCATTATTCAAATCAACTAATAAATCACAACAATTCACTGGTTATCATTATTAGATATTTAACTAAAAATTTAAATTGAATATTAATTTAAATGGAAATTTGATTCAATATAAATTTAGATTATATTTAAATAACAATTTAAGATACCAAACAACAATCAATAAATTTCTAATCACATCATAAATTAAATATAACAATCATAAGATGGTTCTAATCACATCATAAATTAAATATAACTAACATAAGATGGTTAAGTATCCGTGAGTGGTGTTAAAACACTCACCTTCGATTTCAAATCGAATTAAAGTCCAATAAACTCCAAAAATTTAACAGTCTCAGAATGTTGCCAAACCAGTTCCATACTATTTGGAGTTTCGATACGATCGCAAAGGTGAAAAGCGCATGGGAATCCGATCTCGTTTGAACAAGTTATGGTAATTAGAACATAAAAAAATTAAAATTAAAATTAAAAATAATAGAGGGCATTTTCGCAATTAACTTACAACAAAACCCTACCTAGTATCGACAATCACACACACACGAACCCTATTCGTTGTTCAGTCGCCAACATCTCAACCATGAACTCATGCGCCTAGGAACGCCTGACCCACGATCAGAGCTCGCCGTCCACCTACGCACGTCCAAGCGCCCATCCCCTAGCCTCGCGTGAAGCTCCGACACCCCCTATTCGCCACGCCGCCGTCAACATATGAGCAATTTTCTGGCTAACGCCGCTGACCGTCTCGACCACCAAATCACATGGATTCATGATGTTCGACGTCCTCTACCTTCTGGTCAACCCCGATCGTCGCAAAATCCACGATCCACCATTAGATCGAAAACCCTAGGATGAACGGCCGAGAATAAATCATCAGATTCTGGCCAAACAACGCATCAAATCGAAAAATAAATTGCTGCAGTAGATTGTACCTATCAAGAGCTTTCCAACGATATATAATATGACATAGCTTGAGGATTTTAATTTTTCGATTTGATTTTGATTTGAAATTGAATTTGGAAATTAGGTTTTGATTTGTCTTCATTGGAAAGAGGAGATGAGAAGGAATGTACGTACAGACAATAAAAAAAGGTCGCCAGGATTTCAGAAAAGAAATCTATTTATATGGACAAAGATGGATAAGAATGAATGGACATATTGAATTGGTTCGAAACGATAACACGACCCAAAAAGCCTGTTCCACTTTCGAAACGAAAGTAAGCCATCCAATATATCGAAATATAGGTTTTCAATAATTTTAAACTCAATTGGACTAGTTTCAAAACCTAATTCCATATTATACATAAGCTAGCTTTCAAATTAAATTATAATCGTTTAATTCCTTTTTATTGATTTATACGCGTTTCGAGCCTGCACAATCAAACGACAAGTCCAATCGCTACGAAACTTAAAATCTTAAAAATAATTCACTGTTACGGATCCGATCAAACTGGTTTCGTCGAAATCCGAGACAATGGCCAAAATGGCTAATTTTCACGTTAATTACATAAATTATTATTAAATTAATTTAATCACTTTTAAATTCAAATTAATAGTTAACCATTTCATCATTCTAGATTACATAAAAATTAATAATCTATCAAAATAATTTTTCTATGTTAAATTCACTATTAAAATATTTCATTAGATTAAACGTTCATTCACACTGTAATAAAATCCTAGTTGATTATATTTTAAATCCAAATAAATTATTTTATTTTGATTTCACTCTTATTATTAAATCAACTATCACCTTATGGATATAATTAACATTGGTTTACATTTTATTACATTCATATTTTACAGTTATCATTTTTACTATATTAATTATAATATTTCAATTTCCTTAATTCCATTAATTAAAAATTTTAATTCCTTATTTATAATTATAACCAAATTAACTTTACAATAATTTTAATTGATTGAAACTGCATTAAAATAATTTTTAGTAACATTCAAACAATATTATTAAATCATATTCTAGTTATTTTCTCATTAATAAATCATAAATTTTTAATTTCTCACAATATTAAATTGCAAAATCTTAATCAATTTAATATTTTTATTATCAATAATTACGGGTTGTTACAATATTGAAAATAAACGACCAAACATTTTGGGAGTCTTTATTAGTGGATTTATCTTGAAGGAATAATTGTGTTCATGGTTGGTATTGTATGTGCACTCAAATCATGGAAGATTTAGTTAGGATTGACCAAAAGGATTGGATGTGGAAGTTTCCTATATATGCATGTGTGCCCCCTATGTGCTCGTGTATGTGTGTGTGATGTGGAAAAATCTTGGAGAGAAGTAATAAAATGTGGATAAAAATTTCCACAATTAAATTTTGCAATATACGATGAGTCATTTTATCTACGACTTGATGATGCTCCAAGTATAAAATGGTTCCTTTTAATGAAGTTGAAGCTACAGTCTTAATATCGAAGTGTTGACATGTACTTCCTCCTTATGTAGTTTATAATAATACTAGGTTGTATGAATACTATAGCTACAGTGTTAACTAGTTGTACAACATTAGAGTGAATGAAATATTATACTTATGTTTATGATCATATTAATTCATTAAAGGAACAATTAATAAACATATCATCGTAAGTCAAATACCAAAACATATTCTCGCAAAAGCCTATGAAATGAAGAAGTTGACGTCGAAAGGGGACTTCCCCAAAAGACAAGGAAATGATGAAACTCCAAATTTGTTAAAAACTATCCAACCCAATAATGACCTTAGAAATCAATCTTTATGTACTAAAACTTAGGTTTATTGCTTTCTAGATTTGGAGCTATCACAATAAAAACACCAATCCACCTTATGCTCCAACTACTGAAGAAGGGTCATGGTTCTCCTGAAGGCTGTAATGAATTGGATCTTGCTGCTACTCCTATTAAGCTTCTTTAAGTATGAACCAAATCAGTGAGTGATAGGGTTTATGCATGCTTAGAGGTTAAGTCGTCTCATTCAAAAAATATGGAATATTTGATGACAAATATTAAAGAAGAGAAGAATAAATTCTACATAATGGGAGATAATGATAATCAGCCTCGCATTAATAATTCCTTATGTAACAGATAATACTACTAGCTGGACATAAATTATTGGCTACTGGTGTAATTCATTCTTAGCCATAAATTTGTAAACATAAAGGCAAAAGGAAATGCTGGCTAATATATTATTATAACCAATTATCTTGTACGTGATATATTTTGCACTAATTCTTGCGTTGATATGTATTTAATCTAAAAACTAAGCTGGGGTTTAATAGTGTATATAGGACGAGTTGTAGTATTTTTTTGGTCGATGAGGGTCATTCTATATCCTTGCACCCCTAGAAAATCGACTATATCTACAAGGTCTTCGACCATAAGTGTTGATCGTAGTGGTGATGGATTAATGTTTATGAGTTCCGACAAGGGTTTTAGAAGGTATATGTGGGAAACAACGTGTATGCATGATTCTTATGGAAAATGAAGTTTATGTAAGACAGGACTAATTTTCTCAATGTTTTTAAAAGGACCAAAATGCTTTTGAAAATTTTATGTTGGGTTGGGTGGAGTGGGTGTTGATAATATGGCTGAAGCTCAACAAAGACCTATGAACTAGTGTCAAAGTGCTTATCTTGAATGTTGTTGATCCACTTGACTCTTCATGCATGCTTGGGCTCATTGAAGGTTTAGCTTAAACATTTGAATTATGAGTACTTCGAAGAGTGTCCAATCTTCGCTTCTTATAAGTTTGAAGTTTATATATAATTGGAAATTACAGGGGTGGATGACCATATATAGCTTGGAGTGATGACATGTTGATCGATGAATGTTTGCATTTGCATGTATTAGACAAGTATTAAGGTGGAAGGACTTACTGAAATCAGGTTAGAATTCGGGATTGGATGATGACTTGTTTAAGAGCGGAGAAAACCTTTTAGGCTTATGGAGTCCAATTAAACGTTTCATGTTTCTTTACTAAAATAGTAAATAGGCTGGTAGTACCCCATCAATCTAAAATACATGAATAACTGCAAAAGATGGTGGAACGGACTAATTAATTGCTGCTTTTGATGGGTCTATTCAAACTCCTTACAGCAAATAATATTCCCTAAATATTATGGTTAAATTAGCCTAAAGACACATTTGGATTGATTTGCATAAAATTGGCAATGAACCAAAATATTTAGAATTGCCATACCCTATATAATTATTCGAAGGATATTTGGGTAATTTTACCTATGGTGATAATTTTAAATATAGAATCAGGTGACACCGTAATGGAAATTCTACAATTGCATAGGTTGGTCTTTCTTGACCGATTTCACCATATAAGAACTTTAAAATTGAAGCTAAGATGAAGGAGATAGGGAGGGTTTAATGTACGGGTTCATAGCGGGCTGAAAATGGGTCTAAGGCCCGAAACTATTTAAAAGACATTTCTCCTTATGTTTTAAAATTTGAAATATATACATGTTCTTTATTTTCAATTTCTCCCTTTGTCTTCCTTGTTTCCCTTTTCTCATAGTAATGTTCGAACTCCCTTTCCCATCTATTTATATATCGAATACATAAACTTTATCCCAAAATGACAAGCAACATAAATACCAATTTCAATTGCAATAGAGAAGATTCGAAGTTCCCCTACTTTGTGCCAGTATAGGAGATTGGGAAAATTTTGCCAAATTAAGGGCTCTAATCGATTCTATGTTAGTGAAATTCTTTTATTTCTCAATATAATGCATACATACTTGTATAATATGGTTATTAGTCTAAGCCTAGCGTTAATTCCGAGTTCAATAAGCTTCAATCAATGTTTAAATGATTACCGAGGGTTTTTTTGATGTATTAGATCAACATCAATGCAAAGATGGGAGTACCGTGATATCAAACAAGTTCTTGAGACATATATGATTGGTTATAGGAATGAATATGATGATGATACTAAAGCTTATGTCATTTCAAAGGTAGATGGTGATTAATAATGATTTTTAAAGTAATACTTCGTAGTTAAAGTAATGTTTGACATCAGAGAACAAATACATGTATATCAAACACATATAATAATATAAGTTATTTTATGATGATTTAAAGCGATGAAATATGCTTAAATCCATATATATAGTAAACTAGCAGGACATGTATGGTAATGAGTTAACATCAAAACGATGAAGAAACATGAAGGAAAAAGGTTAAAATCACAGTACAAAACTAACAACATAGCTACTGAAGACATGTAGTAATGAATCAACATTAAAAAATGAATAAAATACGTAGAAAAATGATTAAAATCACATCAAAAACTTACATCACAATTACTATTTTTAGAAATTAATAGTAATTGGCCATCCGATTATAGTCTAATTGGTCGACTGATTGTGGAATTCTGGGCTAGGATGAAAATGGGTCTAGATAGGGCTAATATAGTTAATTAAGTGAGCATGTCAACATTGAGCTCGAGTGTATCCTGGTTTATATCAAAGATGATGTCATATTTTCCTTCTGTGACCTTAATATGATGTGATTTATATAATATTTGGTGTATGGATGTATGTTGGTGTAAATGATGATTGTATCTAATATATATTAACGTTAATTGTGAATGATATTTTTTCTTTTTCTATGAGTTCTTAAAGTTGTAGTTCTTGTATTACTTTTTTCTTTATTATCATAACTCATTATTCCTTGTTTACAGATTTCGTGGTATGAATGTCGAAGGTTGTTACATTTGCTATTAGAGAAATACTTACCCTAATTTAAGTACTATGATGTATTGACTGAGCATGTTTGTATTTTTATATGCATATTTATATAAGTTAAGTACAAATGTACACACAATTTACTATTCCATTTACATTAACTTTTTATTTGGGAGTTGGTAATGAATCTGATTTACAGTTAGCCGAGAATGCGTAACTTCTTTTGTGGTTTGCTTGCTTTTGGTGCTGATTTCAAAAGCATGTTGGCATGGTTAAATAATTATTTGTGTTCACATATATTAAATGAATATCCCTCGATGAGAATATCCATTGGTTGATCATTATGCTCTTTTGGTTATTGTTCGGTTATTATGATATGTTGATGTAATTTTGGTTGTTTATCTTTAAATTATTTCACTTTGAATGATAATATTTTACAATAATTATCTGTTGATTCGGGAAAATTATTAATTAAATAAAATAGGTGGAACCATATAATTTTGTGGAGAATAGATAAGGAAAAGGAAAATAAAATTAAGATTATTTTTAAAGTTTGGGTGATATCTATAAATAATAATGAATTGACAAATTATACTTTAACTGATATGAAAAATTGAATATGGTTATTATTCATGAATTTATGGGGAATTTGTAAATAATAATGATATATTTACTTATAGTGAATTTTGGAGGATTTACTATTATTTGTAAAGTAATGTATACCATGATGAATAATAATGTGGTTTTGAAAAGCTTGTATTATTTTGGATGAACAATAGTACAATTATTTTATGGAGTTTATCGAAATATATTATTACTTTTATTTAAATATAAGAGATTTTAGGAATAATAGTAATAATGAAGATGTGTTTCCAAAATAATTTTAGGCTAAGTTATATTTAAATAACAATAAATGAAGATTTTTAGATTTAAAGTGGAATATTATTATTTTTGGGTTTAAAGTAATAAATTGATTATGAAAGATAATGCATATTAATTGTTATCCCATATTGACAACATCAAAATCATAGCAGATTGTAGCAATTGAGCCATTGCAAGTTAAAATAACCAGGCCATCACTAGGTCGAGAGGAATTCAACTTTCACACATTGAAGACCTGATAGCTATCACATGTTGATAAAAAAGCCATTGCAAGTTGATAGATGTACCATAAAAATGATTCTCTCCATGACTTATGGCGTACCATAATTAGATCCGAGGAACCACATCATCATGAAGCGATTAAAGAAAAAGTCATGCCGCATGCCAAAGCTATAATGTGCTACGTTAGCGAAACCTTAATCATTAATTTCCTTTAAGAGCCATGTGTTTGAAAATCCGAGGGCCAAAGTTCTCTATATTTAGGCATATACCCTTACTAAGAAGGGACAAATTCTAAATGGTATTTCTTCCTCTTTATCATTTTTCTCAAGCATAATTAAAGAACATGACGTTAGGACTCTAGTTGTCGGTTAACTCAAATCAAAATTCACACCTTTTAACTTGGTACTTGAACGATTACCTATTTTCATATTCAACTATTATTGAATACAATGACTAGCATAATTTCCCTTGAATCCAATCTCTTTCCTAAGTATTAGTAACTTTGTTGGCTTAGGATATAGTTAGGACCAAATTATGGCCTAACAGAACATCTATGTGACGAACCGGCCTTTCCATATTTACCATCGCATTTTTGCTTCCTTGTTCCAGAGTTTTCCTGAGTTTGCCACCAGTTTGCCCCAAACACTCCATATGCCGAACGGAACACTTAGCTAGTTTTTGCATTATTTTCTTCATCATTTTCAGCCCTTTAACATCTTATCTTTACTCTACTATTTTTCTCACCATCTTGATTTGTGTGCAACACCAGTGAAATGACGTGACTCCATACATCCTAGAGCTGATTTGTCAAATTTTAAGTTTACGTTCATGGATCTCCCATCATTTGCATATTGAATATGAGAGTACATCACTACTCCTTCTACATGGAGACCCCAGGCCATTGAATCGATTACCAACCTCAATTTGCTTTAATGAGCATTTTCAAATATTCAATATACAAATAAGAAGACAAACATTATATTACCACAATTCACTTAAAAATGCATCCATTGCCCGGCCTAACATTAATACGAACAACCATACATCCAGATAACATGTTTATATCACTTTGAGTCATTTTAAAATCGTTTTTATTTTAGTTTCAAAATCAAAATGGTAATAAATCATATTTTTGACTTTAAATTTGGATTCGAAACATGATATAAACTATAGATTAATATATATTGCAAGCCAAGAGATGATAAATCACATACTAATCGTCCAAAAACCAAAGAAAAACACGTAAATCAAGGTAGATCCAAAATAAACAACAATTATCCATTTAAAAATCAAAATTTATATTCGAAAACATTTTAAAATCCCTTTTAAAACATATATCCACAATTACAATAAAGAGAGAGAGAGAGTAAAATCACTCATCTAGGATATATAATCGACCAAAAACACCAAAGAAGCATAGACTCACCAAAACTAGAGTAGAACTAAACTTAGCAGCAGCTACATGCTTCTATAATCCTAAATATTTAGATCTAGAATGCCCATTATAAATCTCTTGCATAATCATTTTTTAATTAATTTATTTTGGTTAAATTTGCTAAATGGATTTGTAGGGATTTTGTAAATAATAATGATATATCTATTTAGTGAATTTGAGAGGATTTAATGTTATTTGTAAAGTAATGAATAATATGATGAATAATGTGGTTTTGAAAAGACTGTATTGTTTTCAGTGAATAATAGTATAATTATATTATGGAGTTTACTGAAATATATTATTATTGTTATTTAAATATAAGAGATTTAAGTATAGTAATAATAATGAGGATGTGTTTCCAAGGAATTGTGGGCTAATTTATTACTATGTTGAGGTAAATAACAATAAATGGTGATTTTTAGGTTTAAAAGGAACACTATTATTTTTAGGTTAGTCATAAATTGATTGTGAAAGATAATAAAGTGATTCGAGTAAATATTATTCTTTTGATGTAATTATCAATTTGAAAGTAATTTGACGTAAATTACTATTTAATGGAAGTAACCATATTTTGGGGTATTTGAGGCAATAAATGTAAAATAAAAGATTTAAAGTATATTCTCATTGTAATGACCAGAAATATTTAACATTTATATTTAATATATTTAAATATTTAAATTTGTTTCAGTTTTAATAAGTAAAAAGAAAATCAATTTTTAATAAAACGACTTGATTTTAATGACGTATTTTTAAATGAATTTATAGAGTTTTCCCATAATTTTTAATTTGAAAAATATTTAAATTATCGTTTGATGCATATCGCGGAAAACGATCCTATTTCTGAAAATTTCAAGGAATTGAGTAACCTCTGTATTTTGTTGCTGTTTTGCGATTGTGCCACATTGTTGTGAGTGATCGTATTTTTATTTCCATCATTCGCAGTTCTCACGCAAATGGGATATTGCGTAGCATAGTATCGTAAAATTTTCTTTTCAAAACCTCTTCAAATCAAATCAAAACAAGCTTTTATAAGACGCTACAAATTTTGATTTGCGTTTTGTTGTGGTGGGTGTCTTGAACTTTGGTTTACTTGACTTAGAAGTAATGAAGTTACTTTTGTTTAAAAGTATGCACATATCAACACAACACTCATTCTCTTCCTCTCTTCTTTTATTTTCATATTCTTGTAAAAAGAGAACCACTCCTCCATCCAACTTCAAAAATCAATATCTCACAATCCATTCATTTTCAAACAAATCTTCTAACTACAAAATTGTTTATTATAGTCCCAGGTATTTTCTAAAAATAGTCGCTTTTCGTTTCTTTGAGCGGAGTGGTGGCAGTTGGTCGATATCAGTGGTGGGTGAATAATGATCATTTTTACGAACATTAAATTCAGATCGGAGAGTTGGGTTTTTTTTCATGGCAGCAAGATGTATTTTTTATGATGTTCGTAGAGTGTCAGGTGGCTAGAGTTGGATGGGAATGAAGGATGAATTTTCCATTCATCATTAAATTGATGGCAATGTCATGTTAGAGGGAAGGAACGACTAGTGCAGGGAGGAGAGTGGGGACAAGGCAGAGGCGTGGGTAGCGGTGGAAACTCCTCCGGTGGTCTGAATCACCTAGACAAGCTAAAGCTACGGTTTAATGGCTGCATGTTTTTGGGTTCGAATTCTTGACATTTTGGTGGTGATAGGAGCATTGAGTTGGTTGAAGTGGAGCTCGAAGGTGAGGCAGATGGTTGCGGTTCTGGTGGCGGCAGCGGTGTAGGCTCCAGTTGTGAATGTCGAATTCTTTTTAGAGTGAAAACCATGATAACATTTTTTTTAAGTACTTTGGGAGCTCTAGGCTTCATTATAGTATTTTGAAAATACTATTAATTGATATTTTCAATTTGAAATAGTTTTAATGTATAAAATGATTTTAAATGTGACTTTGAAATTTTCTATGGTATCTTATTTAGAAATCAGTTTTTTTGACTTTTCTATTTTACTTCAACCTTTTTGTTAGTCTTTTCAAACATTTACAGAAATGTTTTAAAAGTATTTTGGAAAGTATATAGTATACTGTTTATTGTAAAGAAAAAGAGGAATTTATATTTTATAATAGCATGATTTTTGTTTTAAAAGAAGAAATAATTATTTTAGAATAAATATTTGGGAAATGTTTTGTGTAAATGTTGTATAAAAGGATAGATTTATAAATAAAAGAATAGATTTATTGATGTTATTTATAAAATGGAAATGATATCATTTTGATAATTTGAATAATGAATCACGTTTGTGAATTTATAGTGATATATGGAATGATCGTTTTATGGAAAGCATTTGGTTCTATCTTGAAACTAAAGATTTGTGATAAGTATATGGGGTTTATAAATAATTTTAGAGATTTATAAAAGGATTTTTATAAATAATTTTTGAAATCTATAAAAGTTTTATAAATTAATTTGGATATTTATAAAAATTCTTGTAAATACGGAATGGGTTTGTAAAGGAATGAGATTTGATTTCTATAAATGATCATTTTAATTTATGGTGGTATAGAAAGTATTCTTTTTATAGTTCACACTAAAAGCGAAGTGGTTTGGGTTTACAGTGAATAAAGTTTTAAATAATATTTTTTTGACTATTTAAATATGAATTTGGAAAAGAAGAAATCTACCTTAAGATTTTTTAATATACTTATACCATCGAGATTGGTATATGAATATATTTTCTAAGTATTGAAAGTGTAGTATTTTGTGAATATACTTATACCGATGATATATGTATATGGATATTTTTACAAGCATGGAATGGTTATAGTTGAATATTGAGTGAGCAGTATACATATGTATGTCTGTAAAAGTATTTTGATATAAGTATTTACAAAGTGCTTTTAATTAATAAAAGTATTAATTAAAGAGGCTTAGAGATGCTTATTTGTTTAATAGTGCTTGGTTTCTTATGAAACTAAACATCTGACTTGATTGATTGTTTATTTTATAATTAAATAATCGACTATCAAATCTTGATCAAATATAACTCTTGAAATATATAGAAGAAACAAGGGAATTATATGATACAGTTATCATCGATGATGCTATACTATACATATAAACATGTTTTGTTCTTATAGGACAAATGGTAAGGAAATCTATTCGCTTAAATAGTTAGAAGGTGATATTTGCTCTTATGTATTGTCTTCTTATTTTCTACGGAATTGGATTTGAGTTTACTGAAAAACAATCAATTGGTTTTAGAATGCTCGGTAAGCAGGGAAGTGTACTTATATGAGATGACTCGAAACCTGACCTCTCCAAAGCCATATACATGTTCTATGCTTTGGAAGAGGTTCGAGATTAATTCAAGATGATGGAATCTATTTGAAGATTTGAGATCTGTTTGAGATGCTCAAACAAATGTAGTTGTTCGTGATTTATTAAGTATGTGGTAATTCATGTGTTATTCCATAAGTTTTTGAGAAATGGGAATCCATGTGTGGTTTTGAGATCCGATCGAGTTGTGACTCGTGTGCTTGAATGCTGGATGTAGCCTCATTAGCGGATGTGACTATTAAACTAGAGATAGTATGCATATACCAGCGATTTAGTAACCCTAAAAAGGATGTAAGCTACTCTACCTTAGAGATACTTATAGTTTATGCATGCAGTGGGTGGTGCACTCGACCTTGATGGCCAGCTATGTATTTTCTATGGTACATCAGCTAGGGATGTATAATGCTTCATAAGGATATTTCTGATCCTTATGCGGAGAACCAACCCTGAGGTTCTAAGGGTGCCTCCATGGAATCCTACATAATCAGTAAACGTGCCTTAGTGGTTTTGATTTTGTACCTATTATTGTTGTGATGTACACTAACATGCATCACATCTATTTGATTATATATTTCATATCCTAAACATTATTATAATATCACTAGATTTTCTCATAAAGTGGTTTGGTTATCATATGGTAAAAACTCATCCGTGTATCTAGAACAAGGTCTTATGAGATACCTTTATTTCGAAAGGTTTTATAACAGTAAAAATCCATACAATTTGTATTTCCCACGCTGCTATACTAGACTTATCCGAGTGTAATTTTCCTATAATGCTCGGGGCGGCCTCCAAAACATATTCAAATATCTTTTATTTTCATTATATTTCTATTCTATATTTATTCGCATTTATGAGGACACGTTGTTATAATTGTATAGGCTGATGATAGGTTAGTTTACTCTGATTGATGTATTTATATCATAGTTTTTTTGTAAATATTATGTGTATATTTTATATTACTCATCATGGTATGGGATTTTGTTCTGTCTTTTCTTTTCTTTAACTCTAAAAGTCTATCTTTTTCGACACTCGAGAAATGGAATTTGCGGCGATTGTGAACAGTAATGACCCGTAATTTAGTCACTTTAAATATGAGTATATAATATATTGTTAATTTATTAAATAATGGATTTATAATTCAAATAAAATTTGAATTAAACGTCTCGAGTATTTTCTTACGGATGTAAAATGTAAGTTTAAAGACAGTTCGAGTTACAAGACGGTTAGGGTACCGATTTAATTAAGAATAAAAAGAAAAATGAACTTTTCTACTCTCTGATTAGACTGAATTTTTTAAACTTATCCTTGCCTAATAAAAAAAATGAGGATGATTACTTGTTAGGAATTAGGAAAAGAATCTGCTAATAAAACAAAATAGTATAATGACCTAACTAATAAAAAATAAATGGGTCATATTATTTTTTCTGGATCTCTGTTATCCTTGATCTGGATCGATATTATTTTTTCTGGATGTATGCTTCTAACCCAGTGCGGTTATTGATCATAACCAAGGGATGATTATATTCGGTACTAACCAAGAAAGGGTAGGTCGGTTCTATGTTGGCAAGGGTGTAAGATGTTCTTGTTGACCTACGTACATTTTATCTAGAGGTGTACTATAACGGGCATTGCCTCAGTAGCCATGTCATTAATGGAATCCATTCTCCAATAAGTGCCTTTATGGACTTAGTTGTATACCCAATATGCAGGAACAAGACTAATATAACCATTTCGGCTATGATTCAATATTTACACTAACCCCTGGACATTATCATAATTTCACAAGATTTCTTGTAATAATGTTTTGGTTATCGTAAGGTAAAAACTCATCCGCGTTGCATAGTCCTACGAGATACCTTTATTTTCAAAGTGTTTTATAAGCATAAAAATTCATATTTCTAGAGTTTACTCAAAACCACATTCATATCTGATCCGGAATTTTTCTTCCTTTCCCTAAAACTCTTGGGTACTCAAATTTATATGAGTAGCGAAAAAGTACAGGTTCTTACGAATGCATTTAAAAGGAGCATGGAGCAAGAGGCTTCTTCATTATCTAGTTATCTATTTGTTTTCTTTGTCTATGTATAGTTATTTATCAGCATTGTGGGGGTAGGGAGTTAAACTATCCCTAGTTGAATTCAGTTCTGTTGTAACTTTGACGTTTCATTTTAAAGGTGACTTTATGTATTATCTTATGTTCTATTATATATGATTCCCTTGCATTGTGAGATTCTATGCTTCTTTCTTCTTGTCTTTTCTTTTTACCCTAATGGCTTGTCCTTTAGACACCTATTTGATCGTCTCACGAATATCATTGATGTGTTAAATGTCGTCTTTAGGAATAAGAAAGACATATTGTTACATGGACAGTCGAAAATTTCCGAATTAGTTGAGAACTTGTAGCTAATTGTTTGTAAAAATATAAAAGTAGAGTTTTGTAACTCTAGAATGGAAAGATGGTAAGTTTAAACAAGTTTTAAATTTGTTGAACGTGCTGGTTAAGTGAAGCAAATTTGATATTGTATACATACTCTTAGGATATAGTAGGGTATTATACAAGTTTAAACTTAAGTTAAGTTTTTATGAAATATTTTCATACATGTTTTAGAAGTAAAAATAAATTGGTATAAGTATCGACATTTGTGAACACAAAATGGAAATCAAAGAGTTGGGCCGTGTTTGTGGCGATAGAGTGTGATTTTGGTTATGTTCGCAAAGTGACTGGTCGCCAAAGTTGGCCATGGATAAAGGATGAATGTTTTCCATCCATCATTGAATTGTCGGCCTTGTGATGGTTCGAGTGGAGGAAAGATGGATGTATGGAGGAGCATCGGGACAAGGCAGAGACATGGGTGGTGGTGGAAACTCCTCCAATGGTCGGAATCACCAAGACGAGCTAGAGTTAGGGTCTAATGGTAGCGTGTTTAGGTTTAAATTCTTAGTGCGCTGATGGCGATTGGGAGCATCATGTTTGTCAAGATAGGGCCTGGAGGCGAGACATAGGGTTGCGATTCTGGTAGTGGCTGTGGCGAGGGATATAGTTGATCGAGGTGATGATGAGGGGAGGAGCAACATTATCGGTTCGAATTTCTAGGCATGAATTTGATTGAGGAGGGAAAATCACTGTAACGTGCGGGTATGGGTTTAGCTGTGTGATGTTGGGCATTGGGTTGGTGTGTAGTTTGGGTATCAGATTTAATATATTGTTTATTTGATAGTAAAATAACCGACTATCAAATCTTGACCGAACATAACTCTAGAATATCTAAAAGAAACGCGGAAATTATATGGCACAGTTATATTCGATGATGCTATACTTTACGTATAAACTCGTTGTGTTCTTTTAGGATAAATGATAAGGAAATTCGACCGTTTAAATGGATAGAAGGTGATCTCCACTCTTATGTATTGTTTGTTTATTTCCTATAAAATCGGAGTTAATTTTACCAAAAAACAGTCGATTGGTTTTGGTGCGCCCGGTAAGCGGGGAGCGTACTTGTATAAAATGACTTGATATCGTAACCACTCCAAAACCATATATGTATTTTATTCCTTGGAAGAAGTTCGAGATGCTGGAATCAATGTGGATATTCAAGATCTGTTTGAAATGCTCGAATACATGTATTTGTTCGTGATCTATTCAGGATGTGGGAATTCATGTGTGGTTCTAAGGTTTGTTGAGATATGGGAAGTTCTGAGATCTATTCGAGTTATGACTCATGTACTGGAATGTTGGACATTGCCTTAGCAGCGGATATGATTAAAACCGGAGATATGATGCTAAATCATTCCTTGATTACAAATCTTAGTTGTAACAGACTTATACAACTTTGTCCTCTACCTCCCATAAAAATTCCATCAAGAAACTTCAGGATGACAATAATCAAATACATATTTATATGCTTCAAACCCAATGAAATCTCTCTTAAATTCATGACTAAAAAAATCACCTTGAAGTTCAATAGCACTATTAGGATTACGAACAACCACGACTTCACAAAAGGATTTCAAACGATGACACAAAAGCAACTCATTCCCATAGATTTCTTCTAAAGCCTATCTTTTGTCCATATATTCAAAATAGTAATTTAACACCATATTGCATTCGGTCTGAAACAAATGTATAATATCTTTCATTTTCATAAGAGGATTTGAAAAAAATAAAATCAACAACAATCTTCTTAACTAATCTGCTAGAAACATGTGGATGGTTAACATCTATAACACCCTCTCCACATGTGTAATAAGTTGCATAGCTTTAATAATAATAAAACGTGGTAGGTTAAACATACGGGAAGCATGAATATGAATAGTACAACCTTCTCGCGAACAAAAAAATGTAACCCGCTCCCTTTCATTTTTAATAACACTAACTTTTTATTCACTCTTAATACAATATATCACAAGATACAATTGGAGCCCCTCAATGCCACCAGCCAACCTTTGACCAATACCAGTAAATATTGGATTGCTAAAATCATTATTTAACAACCATTGTAAATTAGAACTAGAATCGACCGAAGATTAAACCGTTGAAGAAATAGATGAGCCACACTTAGCAAAAGAACCAACAAATGAAGAACTATAAGAACCAACATCAGTCGAACTACTTTTGCACTGCTTAGACATAGCC
The DNA here is from genome assembly GCA_030765085.1 of Allium cepa. NCBI lineage: Eukaryota > Viridiplantae > Streptophyta > Magnoliopsida > Asparagales > Amaryllidaceae > Allium > Allium cepa. The sequence continues at coordinate 111,979,090 of CM060944.1, forward strand.
GAAATAAGTAGAAAATCATCAAACTATGAGCAACAAGCAAAAATGTACTACTAAAATTAGAATTAGTTTCAATAACTCTTTTCTTGTCATTTTCATAAACCAATTCAATGGAACTACATGTTAATTCAGGATAATGTTCACAAATGTCATTTCTCAATTTTAATACATAATCACTCAAACCAGGATGCCTCATACAAGTATCATTACCTAATAGAAAATGGTAAAAAACATTAATAGGATCAGGCCTGAAAAGTACATATTACAATATTAAAATAAAAGTGTCACAACATAGAAAAATAGATAAAACTAGTGAAACAAATATTTTCCTATCAAGTGAAAAATATTTTCCATAATAATAATGGCCTGCGTAACACTTCACAATCAGATCATATTAATTTCATGTCATTCAATACCAACAACATACTTAAACTATAACAATAATAACATACACATGATAACCAATTACAATGACAATAAAAACAAACACAGTAAATTTAACATAGGCAAACATACATAACAATAATTGTCTACATTAAAAATTCAATGACATAAATAGGTATTTATATAATAAATATCAACAACAAACTTGAACTATAAAAATCAAAACATAATTAATAACAAATTACATGTACAACATCAACGACCAAATTTAATTCAACAAAAGGCTATAATAAAGATTAAATAATCAAGAATAACTATGATGTGACGATCCGGAAATTTTAAACATTTGAAATGGAATATTTGATTGATTTTAAATATTTGGAAGTTAATTTAACTTGAATTTCAAATATAACTATGAATTTGGCAATTAGATTATAGAATTTAATTTATTGAAGTTGGGTAAAAATTTGAATATTCAGTTTTAAGATGATTTAAAGTAATTTGAAAGCTTAAAAATTTTATATTGATAATACTGAAGATAATGGAAGCTTCAGAAATGGATTTGAAACTGTTTTGTTCATTTTTGAATTTATATCGTTTAAATCGATATTTGAAAATAGCATTCCGAGGCATAGTCTTAGAATTTGACGAAACCAGATCCATTGGATTCGTAATATTGTTTTATTATCGGATTTCAATTTTCATAGTGTTTGGAGTGATCGTTTGGCCGTACGATAAGCAAATGCGCTGAAAATTATATCGAAATTTAATTTAGTAACTGGGTTCAAAAAGCTATCTTCTCCATACGATCGAATTTAGACTCAGAACCTTTTCCATTGCGTTCGGAGTAGGCACGTAACATTATAAATGCCTGGCGGCATTCCTCGATACGAGGTCGAGATTTTTGGCTCGATTTCAAGTCGTTTGAATTCAAATTCAAATTGATATTTTAATTAGTCAAAAACAAAGATACTGTGGATTCAATATGTTTCATACCTTCTTGCACGTGTTCGTTTATGTAACACACGTTCATCTTTATCGTTAAAATGATAAATAAAACAATAAAAATGAATTGTTTTACCCAGCTTTGTTTTATCTTCAAACAAAATTTAAAAAAACCAAGTTCAATTTGAAAAAATGGCGGTTGTTTCAGCATTCGAAGAAAAAAACAAATGGTCGAAGCGAAAATAATCACCATCTTCATCTCGATAACAGTTTGAAATCAAAGAAAAATTGAATGCCTCTGATGATTAAAAAAGAAAGAAAGGGGCATCGCGCTCGACTCGAATTCGAAGGAGGGTGGCACGTCGCCGGCGAGTCATGGCAGTCGATCGATCTGCGGCGCAGTGCGACATTGGCAAGGCATGAGCGCAGGCGTAGCATAGTGGTAGGACGCATGTGTTTCTCCTCGATGCTGCCAGGGTTGCAAAATCAAATTCGCATTCGACGGTTAAGGTTTGAGGTGGTCGCTTACGCTGGCGCGTACGATTCTGGTAGAGGTGATGTTAGTGAGGGCTGAATACGAGATAGCAACGTCGTGGAGGGCGATGGATTGAATTGCAGGTTCCTCTGAAGTATACATGCCTATTTTAATTTGATATATACATATATGCAGAAAATAGAGTAAAAGGAATAGATAAAATAATTTACAGTAAAGTTAATTTCTGTTTTAAATTTGTAGAAGATAAAACATCAAAATACATACATATGCTTAAAGAAATATATATATATATATATATATATATATATATATACAACAGTTGGTTTATATGCATATTCATTTTTAAATAAACAGAAATTAATTTATATACAGATAGGATTTTGAAAATAAATGTTCTAAGTGTTAAAGAATTTTTAATTAGAATTTTTAAACCCTATACAGATTAATTTGGTTAATAAACTGATTTAATTTACTTATAATACAAAAGGTTTTAAAAAGGGAAAATGATCAGTTTGATAAAATTGTTAGTTAACTAAAATTATTTAAAAAGAAATTCATTATTCGATTATTTTGAATATTAATAAATCATATAAATTGTTTGTTACAGGATCTAAAAATCATAGAGGATCAAGCCGGAATGAAAATGGATTGGATTGCAAATTAAAGGTGAGATCTTCTCACTCAAATTTAAATTGGAATTTCAGTTAGATTGACTGTTTGGATGTGGTGGTATATATATAGTGTGTGTGTGTGTGTGTATTTGGAGTGATTGATTTTCCGCATTATATAACGGATGAGACCCAATGCGCCGCATAATAGCGGATGATTTTATATAAACCCATATACCGCGATATTTCACCTCGAAGTGGAATTGGTATTATATATGTATTTGGAGTGACTGATTTCCCGCATCATATAACGGATGTGACCCTATGCACCGCATAATAGCGTATGATCTTATATAATCTCATATACCACGCTATTCCACCTTGAAGTGGAATTGATATTTAATTGTTGTGCTAACATCCATGGATGTAGGAAAACAGGTTGGAGGGATCCAACTGGATTCCTCAAATATTTGAATTTATTTCAATGTTGTGTGTTGATTTATTTATAATCTGCGTATGATTATATTTATGATTGAAATCGCTGAACGCTATAGTTTTATCGAATATATTTTTGGTATCGTAGGATACAAGAAACACAAAATTGAATTTTTTGGAAATTAAAGTAGAAAACTTTGAGTAATTTTTTTTTTAAAGAATTGGGTGAATTTAAAAGGAAATTTAAAAGTATAAAAGTTGATTTTTGAAATCCTATTGAATTAATTCCAAATTATGGGAAAAGTTTTTTAATAAATGAATTAAAAGTTGGAGAATTTATTTAAAATTGATTTGGTGATTTAAAAATAAATTGGGAAATCTATTTGAAATTGATTTGGTGTTTAAAATAAATCTTTTGGGAAATTGATTTGGAAATCGATTTGGGAATTTTATTTGGTGTTTGAAAGAGAATATTTGGAAATCGATTTGAAAATCGTATATCAGTTGATATTTGGAAATTTAAATTCACAATGGAAATTTATAAAGGAAAGGAAAATTTGTTTTAAAGATAAAGATTGGTTTATTTTTAAAAGCGTGGAAAGGAATTTGCGGATTTGAAAGGTAAATTAAAATAACAAGAAGGATTTATTAATTGATTTAAATGGACCATTTTGAAATGGAAGGTTTATTTTCCCTGAAAAGCCAAGTGTGTTTTTAAAGTAGCTTTGAAATATAAATTAAAAGCTCTAAAGTTGGTTCTGAAAAGAATGTTTGTAAGAGAAACTATTTTTTTAAATTTTTTTCAAATCTTTAAAGTAAAGATTTATTTAGTAAATTATAGAAGTTGTTATTTAAAGATTAAATTGATAGTTGATTGAGAAATTTTTTATTTAAATAGTTATACTCTATCTAATAATTTTATTTTTAAAATTAGTTTGAGCATAAAATTTATATGAGATATTAGTATAATATTTTCATAACTAATATTTAAGTAAGTATTTAAAGTTAGTTTTTATTCTAAATGTTTCCAAGTATATATTTTTGGATAAGTGGTTTAAATTATTTTAAAGTATTTGAACTCAGCAAATTTTCAGTGGAAATAAATAAATATTTGGAAATTTATTCCACGTGAGGAAAGTGATTTGAACTTTGTTTTCAAAGTGATGAAGTGTTAAAAATATATCTTACGAATATATTTTGAAAATAAATAATTTGGGAAAATTATTTAAATCTTGGTGATTGTTGTGAATATTGATTGATAGTTAAGTAACCGACTATCAATATTGGCCTTTAAATGGTATTTGAATTTCGATGCGACCGGTGGTCGGATTCCAAATGGAAATTCGAAAACCACATCGAATCTTTGTGATGGATTTTTTTTTTAAAATATCAAAAGTGAAAATTTGTTTTGATTTATTTGAAATCTGAATGTAACACTTATTTTTAAAATAAGCGCTCGTTATTCGGATTAGCTGGGAGAGGACTTTGTGCCATAAAACCCATTCCGAATAATGATATGACGAAATGGGATAGCATTTGAAGATGGTGTTGAAGACCGGGTATTTTCGAAAGTGAAAGGATTAGCCGTCGAATGTCTCTGCACCAAGTTGCTTCGGTATAGGGATTTTATCACCCTTTGTGATGGGAGTCGAGACGTGATTAGTGAATATACAGATGTGCAAAGGCTTTTATAAAGTGCCTTCGGTTCCGTTTGATCCCGGAACGGACTTGTATGGATGTGTGTCTGACGTTACACTTTGAGATGTAAAGCTGGTTTCTATCAAATACATTTCTGTTGGTGGCAGAGAATCTATTCTCTTAGCTTAACACCCTTCTCTGAGACGTACGAGCTCAGAAGTTATGTAGTTGATAGTTACCGGTGATACATTCCTAATTTGGTAATGTGGCATACGAAGTGATGTTGATCATGTGTTGATCGAAGCAAGGCTTTTGTGAAAAGCGTAGCTTTGTGGACGAGACTTCGTCGGACCTCGCAACCTGAAATGTCGAAACAGGAAGGATGCAGCAAGACAATTTGGGGCATCCCTCCAAAGGCATACCCATATGGAAATAGGAAGTTCCTTTGCCTGACCATTGTTGGAAATCCAATCATCCAATACGTGCCTTGTACGGTTTTAGTTGTATAACCTGCCATTTACTTATGGTGGTCGCCACTATTTAGATGGTAGTTATAGTAGGCATACAATAATGGTTGTATGCTGGCTAAGATTAATATTATACTTTCGAAAGGTTTTCTGCACTATGCACTAATAATAATATCAAAAGGATTTTGCGTATCAAGCATATTTGACTATCATAAGTAGAAATCTCCTCCAATTATGTGTTTGCAATGTGTGTGGCGGAAGGCCTTATGGTAGCTTCATTTTCCAAAAGCATAGCATATTTCTTTTTATTTCGTTTGTGAAAATAACTGTTTTTAAGATCTCACACCAGTCCCATGTCTGACTTGGAGTTTATTGTTCCCTTTCTAAACTCTAGTTGTCCATAATTTTCCACATGGGCAGTCTAGAGTCAGGTTATCATTGTTCTGGAGCGAAATCGGAAGAAATATGTTGTAGAGATCTGGAGGCAAGCTGGATGGCGAGGCGTATCACTAGTATATATGCTATTTGTTTTCCGCTATTGTGTTGTATAGTGTTATTGTAAACTCTGATGATGTATGTATAAACAGATACGGTTCTTTGTTTTAAAGATTATTCATCGTTCTATTATATATTGTTCCGCTGCGAAATATGAGATTCTGTTATTGTTTCTGTTTCTACTTCTATCTTCTTCTTCTTAAATCCTAACGGTTTGGTTTCCGGCATTCGACTGTTCAGCATTTGATACAGTGGACGTATTGTTATCGATTTTCGGGCATCGAAAAATTGGGACGTTACAAAGTGGTATCAGAGCAATTGGTTAAGAGACAACCTTGGGTTTGGTGGGGATTACTCATTAGAGATAGAGTCAGTAGTACTCTAGAATGAGTTTGAGTATAATAATAGATATGAGCGCGTATTTGTTAGTGAATATAAAATTGTTTTATACTGTGTTGATTTATCGGTTGATTGTTTATAGATTCTGGTTGGTGCAATCTGTACAAGTATATCGATAGAGATTTCTAAACTCTTAAACTAGGCAAACCGACACAACATTTTTTTAAAAGAGGGTAAATGAAATAATTTTACCCAAATTATTTTGGTATACGAAAGAAATTTTTTGTAAATAATTACCATATATGGTTGCTTGGTTGTTAGGAAGTGATAATATTAAATTATTATTGATTATTGAATAAGAAATTGAAATCGTAACAGAAAGCTAAGAAATAAAATCCATATACAAATGAGATTTATAAATATAAATCGTAAATGTGATTTAAAATTTGAAATAGAATTCTAGAGGAATATTTAAAAGAATTTGAAAGGTTTTGAAAATTTTGAAATTTGGAAAAGATTAAAATTCCCTGGAGTTTGGAAATGGTTTTCAAAGGTTTTGGAAAAATGTTTTTGGAGGGATAAAAAGCACTAAACTCTTTTCGGTCGCTGGAAATAATTCCGATGATGATCCCGACATCATCGGTGGTCATTTTCGAGTTTCCAGAAGAGGAATTGCTGCCGAATTATTTTAAATGGAGCTTGTTTACAAAGTGGGTTTGGTTTTGAGAATTCAAAATATAATTTGAATTGATTTCAAAATGATTTTGAAATGTTGAAAAGACTCTGGAATCCTATTTAAAATACTTATGGAATCATAAGAGGTTTGATAATTTATTAAATTTGCTTGAAATGTAAATAAGTTGGAAGGCTTATCAACGCCTAAAATTGAATTTAATTGGAAGACAATTGAATTATGTTAAATAAAGGAAATGAAATTCAAGTTGAATATTGGAAATTGAATTTGATTGGTGATAAACGAAGTGAAGTAGAATTATTTTTTAAAGTTGGAACAAATGAAGCAAAGTATTAAAATGAAATTAGTAAGTGAAACTAATTGAAAGAATGACAAATTTAATATGGTTTGAAATGAATTGAATTCAATAATTATAAATGAATGGTATATTGAATTCATATGGAACGGGAAATCCAGTTTAAGTATAGGTAGATATAAACCAAAGTGGTGAACTGAAATTGAAAATAAGAAGTATATAAAATACTTATATGGAGCTTAAGAAATGAATAGTGAAATTCTTCAGTAAAATTTTGAATTGAGAAAATATTCTGAGTTAATGATTGAATGAAGATTAAACTGGAAATTGTAAAATGGAAATTGTGAATAAGAAAATGAAAATTAATGTGAATAAAATAAAAGAACATTGATAAAGTTAATAATCAATTGAAATAAATATGTAGGATGTACGTATATTATTTTATTCGCATAGCGATTTGATTCAGAATTCGAGCACACGATTTGAAGATAGTTATATCGATCCGAGCTAGAATTTTTCACTCGATTTTCGACGGCGAACCCTGAATATGGATTTTTGGTTGATTCTAGAAATTCTCTATCATAGTTTACCGCTATGCAAGGAGAATGACGATTTCTGATCAAGAAACCAGATCTGAGTCCGCACTAGGAAGTCGGGTGGACGATACTAGTTCGGAAGTGAAATTGTTTGATCGAGTGAGCGATCGAATTTGTTATTGCGTACGGATGATATTTGGCATCATACGATTTTGAATGAATTAAATATTGAAACTTTTGTAAAATAATGTGCAAAATGATAAGCAGGATATACAGGTGTGTTAAAGTCAAAAGATAAATTGGATTTCTGATTTCGAAGATAAATTTAAATTTCTATATGAAATTTGATGAATTTCTTGTCTAGCCGCTTGGCTTTTCGTTTTCTTTTTGAATCTGGGGGCCCGTGGTACCATTTTGTAGTCGTACCGAGCTATCCGCGCAAAAGAGACGTTGGCGAATTTTTTTGAAAATATAGTGAGTTAGAAAAATATTGAGAAAATTTTAAAATTTGAATTTAGATTTAAATTTTAATTGTTAAGAAACCAATGTTATTTGGAAACTATGGAATGTTGGAATGTTAGATGAAGTGATAATGGGTCTCTAATAAAAAGATTTGTTTTGGCAAATTGATAAAACTGTTTGGTTCGAGAGAAAAGATAAACGGGTTAAGGATCATTCTTCTTAGCTAGTAATTTCGGGACGAAATTCTTAGAAGGGAAGTACGTGACGACCCATAAATTTAAACATTTGTAATGGAATATTTAATTGATTTTAAATATTTGGAAGTTAATTTAACTTGAATTTCAAATATAACTATGAATTTGACAATTAGATTACTGAATTTAATTTATTGAAGTTGGGTATAAATTTGAATCGTCGGTTTTAAGCTGAAACAAAATAATTTGAAAGCTTAGAAAATTTATATTGATAATACTGAAGATAATGGAAGCTTCAGAATTGGATTTGAAACTGTTTTGTTCAGTTTTGGATTTATATTATTTAAATCGATATTTGAAAATAGCATTCCAAGGCACAGTCTCGGAATTTGACGAAACCAGTTCCATTGGATCCATAATATTGTTTTATTATCGAATTTCAATTTTTATAGTGTTTGGAGTGATCGTTTGGCCGTACGATAAGCAAACACGCTGAAAATTATATCGAAATTTAATTTAGTAACTAGGTTCAAAAAGCTATCTTCTCCATACGATCGAATTCGGACTCGGAATCTTTTCCATTGCGTTCGGAATAGGCGTATAACATTATAAACGCCTGGAGGCATGCCTTGATAGGAGATCGAGATTTTTGGCTCGATTTCAAGTCGTTTAAATTCAAATTCAAATTCAATTTGATATTTTAATTAGTCAAAAAAAATACCGTGGATTCACGTTTCATTCCTTCTTGCACATGTTCGTTTATGTAACACGCGTTCATTTTTATCGTTAGAAAGATAAATAAAACAATAAAAATGAATTGTTATACCCAGCTTTGTTTTGTCTTCAAACAAAATAAAAAAAACCAAGTTCAATTTGATAAAATGGCGATTGCTTCAGCATTTGAAGAAAAAAACAAATGGCTGAAGCGAAAATAATCACCATCTTCATCTTGATAACAATTCAAAATCAAAGAAAAATCGAATGCCTATGACGGTTAAAAAAAGAAAAAAAAAAGAAAGGGGCATCGCACTCGACTCGAATTCGAAGGAGGGTGGCGCGTCGTCGGCGAGTCATGGCAGTCGATCGATCTACGGCGCAGCGCGACATTGGCAAGGTATGAGTGCAGGCGTAGCATAGTGGTAGGACGCATGTGTTTCTCCTCGATTCTGCCAGGGTTTGCGAAATCGAATTCGCATTTGACGGTTAGGGTTTGAGGTGGTCGTGTACGCTGGCGCGTACGATTCTGGTAGAGGTGATGTTCGTGAGGGCCGAAGACGAGATAGCAACGTCGTGGAGGGAGATGGCTTGAATTACAGGTTCCTGTGAGGTATACATGCCTATTTTAATTTGATACATACATATATTTAGAAAACAGAGTAAAAGGAATAGATAAAATAATTTACAGTAAAGTTAATTTCTGTTTTAAATTTGCAGAAGATAAAATAGTAAATATACATATATATGCTTAAAGAAAAAAAAATATAAATAAAAATAGCAGTTGATTTATATGCATATTCATTTTTAAATAAACAGACATTAATTTATATATAGATAGGATTTTGAAAATAGATGTTTTAAATGTTAAAGAATTTATAATTAGAATTTTTAAACCATATACAGATTACTTCGGTTAATAAACTGATTTAATTTATTTATAATACAAAAGGTTTTAAAAGGGAAAAATTATCAGTTTGAATAAAATTGTTAGTTAATTAAAATTATTTAAAAAGAAATTTATTATTTGATTATTTCTAATATTAATAAATCATATAAATTGTTTGTTACAAGGTCTAAAATCGTAGAGGATCAAGACGGAATGAAAATGGGTTGGATTGCAAATTCAAGGTGAGATCTTCTCACTCAAATTTAAATTGGAATTTCAGTTATTGATTGACTGTTTGGATGTGGTAGTATATATAGTAGTGTATACATATATATATATATATATATATATATTTGGAGTGATTGATTTTCCACATTATATAGCGAATGAGACCCTATGTGCCGCATAATAGCGGATAATTTTATATAAACCCATATACCGCGATATTCCACCTCGAAGTGGAATTGGTATTATATATGTATTTGGAGTGATTGATTTCCCGCATTATATAGCGGATGAAACCCTATAATCCGCAAAATAGCGGATGATTTTAATATAATCCCATATACCGCGATATTCCACCTCGAAGTGGAATTGGTATTTAATTATTGTGCTAATATCAGTGGATACAGGGAAATAGGTTGGAGGGATCCAACCGGATTCCTCAAATATTTTAATTTGTTTCAATTTTGTGTGTTGATTTATTTATAATCTGCGTATGATCATATTTGTGATTGAAATCGTTGAAGGCTGTAATTTAGCCGAATATATTTTTGGTATCGTATGATACCAGAAACATAAAATTGAATTTTTTGAAAATAAAAGTAGGAAACTTTAAGTAAAATCTTTTTAAAGAATTACGTGAACTTAAAAGGAAATTTAAAAGTATAGAAGCTGATTTTTGAAATCCTATTGAATTAATTCCAAATTATGGGAATTTTTTTAAAAAAATGAATTAAAAGTTAGAGAATTTATTTAAAGTTCAGATTTTAAATAGTTTGAAAGGAATAAAGGAATTTGTTTTAAAAAATAATAAATTTTGGTGTTTGAATGAAAATTTATTTAGTGTTTTAAATAAATTTGAGAATCAATTTGAAATTGATTTGGTGTTTTGAAAATAAATTGGGAAATTGATTTGAAATTGATTTGGTGTTTCAAAATAAATATTTTGGGAAACTGATTTGGAAATCGATTTGGTGTTTGAAATAAAAATTTGGAAGTCATTTTAGGAATTTGATTTGGTGTTTGAAAGTGAATATTTGGAAATTGATTTGAAAATCGTATATCGGTTGATATTTCGAAATTTAAATTCAGAATGGAAATTTATAAAGGAAAGGGAAATTTGTTTTAAAGATAAAGATCGGTTTATTTTTAAAAATGTGGAAAGGAATATGCGGATTTGAAAGGTAAATTAAAATAAATCAAGAAGGATTTATTAATTGATTTAAATGGACCATTTTGAAATGGAAGATGTATTTTCCCTAGAAAGCCGAGTATGTTTTTAAAGTAGCTTTCAAATATAAATTAAAAGCTCTAAAGTTGGTTTTAAAAAGAATGTTTGTAAGAGAAATTGTTTTTGTAAATTGTTTTTAAATATTTAAAGTAAAGATTTATTTAGTAAATTATAGAAGTGATTATTTAAAGATTAAATTGATGTTTGATATAGAAAATGTTTATTTAAATGGTTATACTCTATCTAATAATTTTATTTTTAAAATTAGTTTGAGCTTAAAATTTATATGAGATATTAGTATAATATTTTCATAACTAATATTTAAGTAAGTATTTAAAGATAGTTTTTATTCTAAATGTTTCCAAGTATATATTTCAGGATAAGTGGTTTAAATTATTTTAAAGTATTCAAACTCGGCAAATTTTCAGTGGAAATAAATAAATATTTGGAAATTTATTCCATGTGAGGAAAGTGATTTGAAATTTGTTTTCAAAGTGATGAAGTGTTAAAAATATATCTTGCAAAGATATTTTGAAAATAAATAATTGGGGAAAATTATTTAAATATTGGTGATTGTTGTGAATATTGATTGATAGTTAAATAACCGACTATTAGTATTGGCCTTTAAATGGCATTTGAATTTCGATGCGACCGAGGGTCAGATTCCAAATGAAAATTCGAAAACCACATTAAATCTTTGTGATGGATCTTTTGTTTAAAAGATCAAAAGTGAAAATTTGTTGTGATTTATTTGAAATCTGAATGTAACACTTATTTTTAAAATAAGCGATCGTTAATCGGATTAGCCGGGAGAGGACTTTATGTCTTAAAACACATTTCGAATAATGATATGACAAAATGGGATAACGTTTGACGATGGTGTTGAAGACCGGGTTTTTTTCGAAGTGAAAGGATTACCTGTCGAATATCTCTGCACCGAGTTGCTTCGGTATAGGGATTTTATCACCCTTTGTGATGGGGAGTCCGGACATGATTAGTGGATATCCGGATGTGCAAAGGCTTCTTTGAAGTGCCTTTGGTTCCGTTCGATCCCGGAACGGACTTGTATGGATGTGTGTCCGACGTTGCACTTTGAGATGTAAAGCTAGTTTCTATCAAATACATTTCTGTTGGTGGCGGAGAATTTATTCTCTTAGCTTAACACCCTTCTCTGAGACATACAAGCTCAGAGGTTATGTAGTTGATGGTTACTAGTGATACATTCCTAATTTGGTAATGTGGCATATGAAGTGTTGTTGATCATGTATTGATCGAAGCATGGCCTTTGTGAAAAGCATAGCTTTGTGATGAGACTTCGTCGGACCTCACAACCCGAAAATGGTCGAAACAGGAAGGATGCAACAAGACAATTTGGGGGTAGCGCCCTCAGGGCATGTCATTTCCTTCTAGAAAAAGGTGGTATCATGGTATGGAGCACAGATATTTAACCTATGTGGTTACTGCAAATTTATTGCTTTGTGGTTGAGGATCCTCGGATAAAGGTCATAACGACCGAGGATGGCATACTTATGGTAGCTACTCATGTTATAAATGTATTACAGCGTGGGGTAACTCGGTCTTGTGTTGACAGAGAGCTGCTTAAGTTCTCGGGGCGTCCATCCAGAGGCGTATCCATATGGAAATAGGAAGTTCCTTTGCCTGACCATTGTTGGAAATCCAACCATCCAATACGCGCCTTGTAAGGTTTTAGTTGTATAACCTGCCATTTACTTATGGTAGTCACCAATGTTTAGATGTTAGCTATAGTAGGCATACAATAATGGTTGTATGCTGGCTAAGATTAATATTATACTTTCGAAAGGTTTTCTGCACTATGCACTAATAATAATATCAAAAGGATTTTGCATATCAAGCATATTTGACTATCATAAGGAGAAATCTCCTCCATTTCTGCTTTTGCATTGTGTGTGTGGCGGGAGGCCTTATGGTAGTTTCATTTTCCAAAAGCATAGCGGATTTCTTTTTATTTCCTTTATGAAAATAACTGTTTTTAAGTTCTCACACCAATCTCATGACTGACCTGGAGTTTATTATTCCCTTTCTAAACTCTGGGTGGCCATAATTTTCCACACGGGCAACCTAGAGTCAAGTTATCATTGTTTTGGAGCGAAGTCAGAAGAAATATGCTGTGGAGATCTGGAGGCAAGCTGGATGGCAAGGCATATCACTAGTATATATGCTATTTCTTTTCCGCTGTTGTGTTGTATATTGTTGTTGTAAACTCTGATGATGTATGTATAAACAGACATGGTTCTTTGTTTTAAAGATTATTCATTTGTCTATTATATAATGTTCCGCTGTGAAATGTGAGATTCTGTTATTGTTTCTATTTCTACTTCTATCTTCTTCTTCTTAAACTCTAACGGTTTGGTTTCCGGCATTCGGCTGTTCCGCATTTGATACAGTGGATGTATTGATGTCGCCTTTCGGGCGTCGAAAAATCGGGTCGTTACATATGATCTAAAAAAAGTAACCTAGAACTCATATTATTAGCTCAAAATATAAGAAGAAGATGTCCAAATTTAATGAAATTCTGTACAAAAAGCTTTTTCAACCAACAACAGTTCAAGATGTAGAAGAACTGAAGATGCCGATAATAGCTCGACGTCTATGCATAATAGTTGAAATAGTGAAAATTGGAATGAGATTAGGTATATAAATTAGAATGGAAATTGAAATAAGCGAAATAAATATGGACAACAGGGGCGTTAGATTTAGAAGAAGAGGGGTAAAAACGGGAGCAATGGATTTGAAAAATAAAAACAGGGACGTAAAATATAACACAATATTGGCAGGAATATAACTTACATAAAATAATAAAGGAATAAGTATATGCCACATTATTGTTGTTGTTGTAACTTGGGCATCCCTTTGCATCTCCACTGTGCATGAATTTCATCTAGCGCAGAAAAAGCAAGACCATCGAGCGAGGGTCTTTAGGTGCCAACGTCATGATGGGATATTTCGATATCCCCCTAAAGCACATAGATGCTCATAGGAACACTTATTATAACAAAGGAATCCTTTTTTATTACATACCATTAATCACATGTATGTGCTCACCTCCTTTAGGATATCTTATAATAAGGGACTAATCATAATCCAACATATGCACCCACTCTAATATAATGCGAGTCGTACCTAACAGATCTTCACATTGGCAAGTATCTTGTAATTCAACTTGAAGTTATATAAAGCCCTAATAATACTTGGATAAGATCGCATACGCCTCTTAGAAGTTGAAATCAAGTTGCTAATACCTTTCGACAATTGGCCAAGCTATTTAAAAGTCTTCTCCTTTCCACGGTTAGATTTGGCCAAGTTCTAACATATAACTCCACATTAGTGAGCATCCTAAGCTCAAGCCACGTATTAGAGCATATTATGTTAACGTTTCATCATACTGGTTCCCTCGAATCATTGTCTCGATATGATGTTGAAATTTTTGACATGCCTCGCATCTCCATATTGCACGCACTTGATTTTGTATAGAAGAAACAAGACCACTGAACAAATCACTTTTGGTGCCAGCGTCGTGAATGGTTATCTCGATATCCCCTTTGGGGCATAAATGTTCATTGGAACACTTGTTATAACAAAAGGAATCTTTTTCTGTTACTTACTACCAATCCATATATGTGTGTGTGTGTGTGTGTGTGTGTGTGTTTGTTTGTGTATGTATGCATGCGCATATGGGTGTGTTCATCTCCTTTAGTACATCATGTGATGCGAGAGTAATAACAATCCAATCTAGGCACCCAATCTAATACAAAGCAAGTCATACCTAATTTGTTGACTTTTAAATAATTATTCATATTCAATGAGAAATAAATGCGGAACTGCAATAAGTTATTATTGCATGCTTTGTAGAATTTTACCTAGTGAAAGCTTGAAGAGACTGAATTTTTGAAAGAGAATAGAAAGATGGATTAAAGTCCTAAACTTGTAAATTCTAGTTTGGCTCTTGGTTCTCGTGTTTTTCCCTTCCTTTGAACATTAATTGTGAGGCCATGAGGGTTAGAAGAGGAGAGAAGCATATTACGTGAAGGAAAAAACAAATAATAGGCTATTAGGTTGTTGTACATGTTTAAAGTAGTTTTACCATTTTTGTGCCCTTTGTTGCTTTGAGGCCCTAGGCCATTGCCTGGTAGGCCTATGCTAAAAGCTGGGCCTAACCGTACTCTTATCAACAAAAATGGTGAAATTATTTTTTTTCATTTTAATAATAAGATATATAAATCACATACCATAAATAATACACACAAACAATATTAATAATTTTAATTTATTTTCCATTTACCTTAATAAATTTGTCATATATTGCATGCTAAAATTTAGTTTTTATCTTCAAATACCACATTTTAACGTTGTTGCAATTATTTGTAACCCTCTCTCTCAATTCTTTGCTAAAATTTTATATTCAATCTATGTATTTAACTTATGGAATCTCAAATTCCAATTACTAGAATAATCTCAATCAATAATTATTGTATTCTTCTAATAAACCTTGAAAATATGCATCATTTTTAATATATATATATAATAGTAAAAATTTTTTTCCATTCAATCATATATATATCTATACACATACATACATATGTTATAATAGGCGCTAAGCGAGATGAAGTGATAGAAGTCTACTTCGTTTATTGTCGCTAAAGCGCCACTTAAGTGCTGCTTAGTTTTTTAGCATACATTATCCATACCTATATAAATCTATTATTAAGTGATTATATTAAGTGTATTGTATTTATATAAACGCAATATATGTGTACATAAAAATTCATCGCAAATAACTAAAGTTTAACTTTGAAGTTAACTTATAAATTAATATGCATTAAAAGTTGGATTTGACATTTGCAATTCATTAAAAGTTAGCATGCTCCAGTTGAGTACAAACTGTGCATTTGTTAAATAAAATAATCATGTCGTAATGCATACCATCCATCAATCCATATCACATAGAAAATGTAAATTTTTTGTTACGAATGTAGTTTTTTGCTATAATCCCAATCCTTTTTATTTTAAAAATAATAACTTTTTGCTAGCTATTGCTTAAGAAATGCTTAAATTTAAGAAAAGCGCATATAAGCACTAATTAAGCGTGCTTAAGCGTTTATCACTTAGTCGTTTTGATTTTTCAAAAGAAAATAGGCATTGTGGATGCATTTAGTGTTTAAGTGCCTCTTATAATATATGTGTGTGTGTGAATTAAATTATATGTATAAAAAACTAGCCGGGTTAATTTGAAAAATCGATTATAATCATTTATCTCAAATTTTATCATATGTTGCATAACAAGATTAAGCTTTTAACTTCAAATATAAGAATTAATATTTCTTCAATTTCTTTTTTACAAAAATCCTTCTCAATTCTTTCATACTATTTACTTTTAAGTCCATAGTTAAACTAATTACAGAATTATGAACATATATACTTAAAAATTTCAATTATATAATATTTGTTAAATCCATTTAATAAATCATTAAAATATATCAGTTTTAATATGTACACCACATTCATATGAACAAAAATGATAAAATCATTTTTACTCAAATATAAAGATATATAAACAACATAACATAAATTATACATAAATAATAAAAATAAAATTTATAGTTCATTTATTTCACTAAATTTATTAAACGTCACACAAAAAATTTCTAATTTGAACACCAAGAGTATATAAATACTATATTTTACAATACTATCATGTGCAACTCACGGGTTGCACTCTAGTTTTCACATAATTTTAGAACTAAAATAATACACTCTCCTTAATTCACTCAATTCTTAAGCGTCATGCATCTGATGATAACTCCCCCTAAGTTTGAACCCCACTAACTACATTTTCTCCAACATGTTTCAAGATCACTCAACCGTCTTTGATTTACTTTATCTAAAACAATATATGGTCTGAAACTATGTTCTCTTCATTTTTATTTAGTTTAAGATATATGGTTTTGGTTTTAGTGGGTTGTTTTTCATATTATTGTTATTGCTGTAATTTTCATCACCCTTTCACATCTCTATTATGCACGCACTTCATTTAGTGTAGAAGAAGCATAATCACTGAGCTAGGCTCTTTTGGTGCCATTGTCATGAATGAATATCCCGACATACCCTTGGACAACATATATGTTCATGGGAACACTTGTTATAACAAAAATAGTTCATTTTTATTACATTCTACCAATCACACACACACACACACACACACATATATGCTTATCTTCTTTAGAATATCATACGATAGTGACTAATCACAATCCAATCTACGCACCACTCTTATACAATGTGAGTCATACCAAATAGATCTCCACCTTGATGAGCATTTCTCAATTCAACTTGAAGATATATAGAGTCCTAATAGCACTTGGATAAGGTAGCTTACCCCTTTCAATAGTTCAATCACTTCGCTACCACCTTTCAGCAATTGGACTAAGCTATTTACAAGGTGTCCTATTTTCCACCGTTGAAGTTGGTCGAATTCTAACAAATAACCCCACCTTAATGAGCATCTTGAGCTCAAGCCACATAATAAAGCATATTAGGTCAATATTGCATCATACTGGTCCCCTAAAACTATTGTTTTGATATGATATTGAAATTTCTGGCACCTATTACATCTCTAACATACACGCACATCATTTAGGTTAGATGAAGCAAAACCATTGAACAATGCCGATGTTATGATGGTTAAGAAAGAAGGGACGGTTGTGTTGTTTCAGAGGTCGGTGACCCAAGGAAATAAGTTCTAGGAAGTGTCATCGATCAAAGTTTGCTATTCATCCTGAAAGAACCAAGATGTATCAGGCTATGAAGAGAAGTTTCTTATGGATTAGTATAAAAACTAATGTAGGCTCATGGGTAAAGCAGTGTTTGAAGTATCAACAAGTAAAAGCCGAACATCAGAAGCAAAGCGTTTTGCTTCAACCTTCAGATGTTCTAATGTGGAAATGGGACTCGATATCCATGAATTTCATAGAGGGGTTGCCAAGATCGAATAGAAGAAATGAAATTATCTGGATTATAATAGATAGACTCAATAAGAGTGCACACTTTATACCCATTTAGTCGACAAGAAGGAAACCTATTTTAGCTAAATTGTTCATGAAGAATATTGTTAGACCGCGTAGAGTTTCTAGTAATGTAGTCAATCATAGAGATACTTTATTTACTAGTGAATCCTGAAAGAGTCTACATGAGATTTAAGGTACCAAGGTCAAGATGAATATCGCTTACCATCCACAGACCGATGGGCAAACAGAACGAGTTAACAAAGTCTTAGAGGATTTGTTAAAAGCTTGCATGCTAGATTTTGGAGGCTTATGGGAAGACCATCAACACTTAGTCGAGTTTTCGTATAACAACAGTTATCAGACTAGTATAGGGATGACACCTTTTGAAGCTTTGTACAAAAGATTGTGCAAATATCCCATATGTTGGTTGAAGACCGGAGATAGATTAGTTCGTAGGCCAAATTTGGTAAGGAAAGCCATAGAAAAGATTGAGTTGATTTGGGCTAAAATGAAGCAAACTCAGTCTAGGCAGAAGAATTATGCAGATAAGGGATGGAAAGACTTGGAGTTCTCAATCAAAGATCATGCTTCGTTAAAGTATCACTAATGAAGGGTGTGATAGGATTTAGAAAATCAGGAAAATGGGCACCAATGTTTGTTAGATGACTTCCTATTGTAGAAAGAATCGAGAAACTCCCCTATAGGATAAGACTACCGAGCAGTTGGGCATGAATCCATAATTCTCATCTAAGGAAGTGTGATCGAGATCCAGAGACTACTATTGCTCCGACGACATTAGAAGACTTAGTAGTAGATCCGGACATGACTACAGTTAGACATCCAGTATGTATAGTGACATGAGAATAAGTTAAGAAAAAAGACAGTCATTAGAAAAAGTCTAGTGGAGTGACGACAAAAGAAACTGCACTTGGAAGGCGGAGAGCAGGATTAGGGACACTTAACCTAAATTGTTTGATGTTACATTTTATACTTATGACTATGACCGTTGTTGTTTACCTTATCGTAATTTCGAGAACAAAATTATTTAAGGAGGGGAGGTTATAACAACCCTAATTTTAATTAAAATTATTTAGAACATTCAGTTAAATAAATAAAATAAAATAACGTAAATGGCTAAGAGGCTTGAGATTTGATAATTACTAAAGGGTTGTGCCTTAATGAATGAATAATAAGAATGATTAAAACATAAGTTAGAAGGGGGAAATTATGAATAGAGAACAATGGGAAATGGTGTATTCCCTAAACACATACCCCCCCTTCATCTTATTTTACATTCACATAAACAAAAGAAAAGGAGGCCAGCCATTGCTAAGGTTTTAAGAAGAAGAAAAGGCTAAGGAAATCAAGAGAAAGATTAAGAGAAATTAACCAAATACAAATCTCGACCTTCTTAATTCAATCACGGTGAATAATAACTACGTATCTCATGATTTTATATAAAAAATTTGGTTTTAAGTGTAAACATGTTTCTTTTGCAAGTATTATGTCATGTTTTAGATATTTGGATGATTATATCCTTATTGGTGGTTTTTTTAATTTTAAATATGAAATTTAGTGATATGTTTGAGTTGGAAAACCGATAATATGATGCCCAAATAGTATGATGTTAGAACATTAATTTGGTAAAGGGTTCTTAAACCGAGATGACATATTATTATTCACACTAGGCTTTTTGTCCGACTCAAAGTTTATGTTTTCCCCTTAAACTCTTGGGTGCTCAAAATATGATTTGAGTAGGTCGAGAGTAAAGGTTTTCATGTTTAGTAGGGTTTTGGCGAATAAAGCATCTGAAGACGTGCATGAGGTTTTCATGTTAATCTTTAAGTGGTTTTTCATGTTCAATGAATAACAAATCTGGAGCCACAATAAATAGTTATTGCACATCATATCTTATACTATATATCTTATTAGAGGACCACTCTCGATATCCTAGCAATATTATCATGATTTTAGAATCAAAACACTTCGCCCTTCTTGATTCGCTCAATTCTCAAGCAGTATTCATTTGATGTTTTTTCAATTATTTTATGCTATCAGTATCTTGCAATTCATATCGTAAGCATTTTAAAAGATGTCCTTCTGAAAGAAATTTATAATTTCAGTATAGGGAAGCAATAAATTTCAAACATGGAGAGTGCGTACAGAGTTTAAGACACGACTTCAAAGGTCATATCGATGATTCATTTTTAAAAAATAAAAATAAAGTGTGTCTTATGCAACATAAGCATGCTTGAATTTGGGTCATACGTATATGAGTACATACCTCAACTCGAATTGACATACATTTCGTGATCTTGATTTCCCGGTACTAATGTTTATATTTGCTTATGTGATGATTAATAGCATAAATTCACATAAAGAGTGGCCTTATTTATTTGAAATAATATAAAAGGTTCATATTTAGTAGTTGAATTCAAAAAAGCCGAGCGAGACGACTTTTTATCTTAAATTTGAATAGCTCTTGAAAATTCGGTGAGGTAACAAAATATCTTAATGTACTACCACCGTCGTCCCATCGAATAAAAGCACGAGTATTTAATATTTATTTTCCTATATTGATATTTGTTGACATTCGCATCATAGTCGAAGATAAATAATATTTTTCTGTATGGAATATTTTAAGTGAATATTAGACACACATCCCTAAAACCAAACTTAATTCAAAGCGGGTCCTTATCAGAAAAATATACTTTCTACGTCCATGTTTTTGTTTTACGCCTATTTTTGCCCTAACTTACCTCTCTGCTTCAAAGTCGAGCAGTGGTTCCTATTCTTCTTCAGTTTTTTCTGATCAAAATGAAAGCCGAGCTTAGTTTTCTTAAATATGGTGCAATTCATAACTGCATAAGTGAAATGCGGTTAAAAATGCATTTGTTCATAAATAATTGCAAACATGTATGCAACTATTCATAATAATTACATATATGTCTCCAAGTATAATAAAAATCATATGATTTTTAACTACATAAGTGAAATGCACTTAAAATTTGCTTATAACAGCTGTATTTTTAAGATGCACATCAGACATACATATATTTGATGAAAAATGCAGTTAAAATTTGATTTCACAGCTATATTTAGTAACTGCATATCAAGTATGCAGTTAAAAAACACATTTAACAACATAAGTGAAATGCACTTAAAATTTGCATATAAGTATGTAACTATTTCGATGCATTATATTATGCATAATATTGTTTGTATGTGAATGTTTTTGAGCTTTTCTAACAAATATATGCAATTTTATCAAATTTAGTTATTAAAATAGAATAAAAATCTTCAGTTCTGGACTCGATTCGAACATCGATTTTTGAAATTGCTACTTCCGATTTATAATTCAAGCGATTATGGTTTTCTTTTTTTAAGATGCTGATCGATGAAAAAAATTGGAAGGGTTTTGAGTTTTTTTTCGAGAAAGACATAAGGGCATTTAGGAAAATATTTTTATCGCATTTAAAAATAATGATGAAAAACTTATAATTAAAACGGAGGGATATTTTGTGTATTTACAAATCTATTCAAGATGTATGCCAAATGTTAACATATTTTAATCCAACGTGTTAAAAGTTAAATGCCAGATTCAAAATGTAGATACCTAAATGTTTATTTGTAGAAATTTACCAAAAAATTAATTTTGAAATTAACCAAGGATGCCAACTTTCATTTATTTGCTTGACAAATATTAATAAATCCAAGAAGATAAAAAAAATCTGCATATAACTCATTTTAATTCAAAAAATAAAGTAACATAATATGACAATATAAAAAATTGCGTCCTTGAAAAAAAAAAGAAAAAGAAAAAGAAAACAGGAAGTAAGGTCCTTGGTACTATTACATAATATAAAGGACCCAAACGCCCATCTCCTTCCAAAACGAAATATCTGATATTCAAATTACTTGATCAAGAAAGAAAAGAACTCAACTCCTCATTGTTCAACCATGAATGAAGACGTCGGAACCCCTAACTCCAGTCAACCGTCGTTTCACCCCAAAATGGAGGAATGCAAGACCATGAGGGAGGAAATGAATTCGTTCCTCAACGGAGCTTTCAGACAACTCGAGAAAAAATATATGTATGCCAAAGACAGGGACGACACCCTTGTTTTCTATTATAAAGTAATACCCAAGGCTTTACAATCCATTGAACTCGCAAAAACCCAACTTGCGATTCGATTCTTGTTCCCTGAGGTGAAGATTATCGACTCTTTATCTGAGGAGTCCTCGGCTTATGAATTTATTTTAAGGAACTTTGTGGATTTTATCAAAGAAACTGCACAGATGGTTAACGATGCTAGTTTATCAAGAATTTCTGGTATTGGTGCTGATTTGGTAATGTGGAAGATGCAGTGCGATGCTTGTATGAGAAAGATGGAAAGCCGGATTAGATCAGTATTCTTGGAAGACTTCTACACATCTATCGATGAATTTTGCATATCCGGAACGTTCATCATAGTTAAAGGCGTTGTTGTCACAGTTTTCAACCTTGTTACGCTGAAGGAAGATGAAAACATAGTGACCAGGGTTGAAGGAATTTTGAAGAGCTTTGAAACGACGACTAGACATGCAATTTCTTCACGGTTACGCCGCATTGTAGAGAGAGAAGAAGGGCTGTCAAAATCTGGACTGAAGATGGTTACTCAATCTGAAGCAAAGAAATTTGTTTCTTCACAGAAGAATGAAAAGTCTGTGGCCGCCACCACTAGTACAATGTCCTCTCTAGCTTGTAATTCCAAAACGGAAGAATCTTTATTGACACAGTGTGAAGAAATGAAGGTAATAGTAGAATCTTGTGGTGACTTGAACGTGCTCGCCTTTTTCTCGAATGTGGTATCTACTGCGTATTATGTTGTTATCGCCATGGTTAGCAAACTAAACAGCATGGCCGAAGATGACGCTTTACCATCTAAACCTGAAGCTCATAGGATTTTCTGCAAGAAAGCTTGTGCCCTTGTCAAAGAAGTAAAAGACGAGTTATTAACTGCTGTTTTTGCAACCTCTATCACTAACGAGCAAAAAGGTGATTCGATCCTTGTTTCAACGTGGAAGAAGTACGCTGTGGGATACATTCAAAAGATCGAGTCTACGATGAAAAATCTGTTTTCGAGAGATATTCGTTCTTCCTACGACGAGCTTGCATTAAATTGTACAGTAAGTGGACTTCATGGACTGGTGGATTGTTTGTATAGAATTCTAACCATCAAAGAATCGTTACATGATAAGCAACTTAGTGATATTCTGACTGCTTTTGAAGATTTTGAAATACAGTACTCTGAACTTCTTCAAGCAAGCATCCAAACCTTAGAAGAAGAAGAGAAGTACCTTGAAGAAACATACCGAAGTATTTCGTCATGGAAGATGCAGAATTCGATATGTTGATAGAAGAAGCCATGATGAAGAGATGGCACGAAGAAGGCGATTTACAGTAGCAGTGGGTGTGGAGATACTGTTGGGATAATAGAAAGTATATTCTCCTTGAAAAGTGTACAGAAAATCTAATATAGAATCATTGTACTGCATTACTTGGCCTATGTTAATAATTTTACTTTGATTTGTGCTTTAAATTTTTACACAATTTAAATTGTTTCTCATATTTTTTAAGTCTCTGCATGATTTCTCTGTCTTTGGATAGAGAGTCACAAAAATGCAATCTTCCTGTTGATTATTTAAGCACTTTAAGCATACACCAAATCATTAGAATGTGGAAGATTTCTCTGTCTTTGGATAGAGAGTCTCAACTTTGTAAACTATGTCTAAGCCATAAGCTTCCGTTTTTGATGCTTGTCCAACATCTTTAGACAATTTGGCCTGTAGTTAGATAAATAGATTGGTAGAAAACCCTCCCTCAAACAGAGTGTTGTTATGGTCTGAGGTTTATGTAAGCACCATCACAAAACGCTTGCATATCTACTTCTTTATAATCTCTACAAGGCAGATCAACAAAAATCACCCTGCTCAACAATGACTTTAATGGACAAGGCAATGCCAATATTTAATCTGCTGAATCAAATATTGTGTACGTGCACTTGTGTATGTCCTTTTCATTTACTAATCTAAACATCATCTTCGTTATATCTGCACATCAACAAAAAGTTCAAACTTTCAGTCAACGAATGTCACTATAAAAAAAAGCAAGGCTGTTGTTTGCGTATATGCTACCTTTTCTGTGACAACCCGATTTTTAGGGATACTAAATTGAGAATCAACTTAATAAATTGATAATTAATTAGATAATAATAATAAACAAAATTAGCGAACAATAGAATGACTGCAAGTGTTTCTTTCAGGTTATATTATAACCTATTCATTATTGTGGGTTGTAGCATTTTGGGCCAACCGCAGCCCATTACTAATGTTTTATCATCACTGCCTATATATAAAGGCTTATGTAATACAGATTGTAACGGTTAGTTCTATAATCTGAATAAAATCATTTCAACAACAACATTTTACATATTTTCTTTCTTGGTATCAGAGCTTGAAGAAAACTGCTTAACAGCAGATCACTCTCATCAGAGACAAAATCATCATTTGAGAGTTTCCTATCATCATCTGATTCAAAGTGCCATGCCAAGAAGAAGGACATCAGAGAACTATCATCCTTGATCCCTCTCCGGCTGCACTTAAACCATCAGAAATTTCAAGATTCTGCTTACCTTTACCCACTGTGCCGTGCCTGAAGTCAGGTGTCAGAAACTTCATCATTCACCTGTTCTTGGCTGCACTTCTTGATTCTTTTCAGTCATCTTCTTGATTGTCAGAGACTTATCTGCCTTTTCTTCCCAATATGGCCGATGAAAACAGCAATGTCGCCATGTCCCCAAGTTCTGTTTCAAGAACTGTTGAAGATCAGACAAACAACACTCAAGATCTGATCAAATCCATCATCAAACCACAAAGCCAGATCATCACCATTCAACTGGATGAATCCAACTATCTGTTGTGGAAATTCCAGATTGAAACAGCCATAAGAGGCTATGGGTTGCAAGAATATGTATATGGCACTTTAATCATCCCACCAAGATTCTCTACAGATAACGAAGGAAAACTAGTTAATAATAAAGACTATATTACTCATGAAAGACAAGATAGCCTGATTAGTTCTTGGCTATTGTCTTCAGTTAGTGCAAATCTGATGCCACAGTTAGTTGGGTGCAAAACTGCACATGAGATCTGGCATACAATTGAGCAAACATTCAGTTCTCAATCTGCTGCAAAAATAATGCAATGTAAAAGACAATTGCAGAGCTTAAGAAAAGACAGTGCTAGTATGAGAGACTATCTGTCAAAGGCAAAAACCATATGTGATCAACTAGCATGTGCAGGACATAAAGTTGCAGACACAGAACAAATACTGTGCATATTAAGTGGGTTGGATGAAGAATATGAAGCAGTTGTAGCCATAATATCATCTAATGAAAAACTACCTTCACTTCAATCTGTACAGTCAATGCTAATTGCACATGAGGGTAGGTTAGAGTTAAAGAAACCAGTGAATATGGAATGTAATATCAACTATGCATCCACCAGCAGAAATAGGAATCAAAACAATAGAAATGAGTCAGGCAGTTACAGGGGTGGTCAATCTAACAGAGGAAGAGGAAGGTATGGCAGGTCAAACTACAATAATAACAATAAACCAAGATGCCAAATATGTGAAAAGTATGGTCACACTGCAAATAAGTGCTACTTCAGATTTGATGCTAATTTTACTCCAGCACAACAAAGCAATAACAATGCAAGATCTCAAAACCCTAGTGTAAATCTGGTCAACATGCAGCAAGAAGCTAAGTCAGAAAGTACAAACAATAGCATAGCAAAGATTGAAGACATTAGAGATGACAGCTGGTTTCCAGACTCTGGTGCAACTAATCATGTGACAAACGATTTGAATCAACTGAATCTTGGCAATAGGGAATACAAGGGTAAACAATTACTGTATATGGGTAATGGTAAGCCAGTACACATATCTCACACTGGAAATGCAAGTATTAATGGTACTAGGCAACTCTATCTTAAAAATCTATTAAGAGTACCATTAATTAGAAAAAATTTGATGAGTGTTTCACAATTTGCCAAAGACAATGATGTATATTTTGAATTTCACTCAGAATACTGTGTTGTGAAGGATAATCTAACTAATAAAATTCTTTTGCAGGGTAGAGAACACAATGGGTTATACAAGTTTGATGTCATAAACTTGCATTTCCAGATTCTGAGACTGTGTATAATAATGCACTTGAACTAGTTGTTGCAGACCTTTGGGGTCCTGCTCCAATTAGCACTGATTATGGTTACAGATATTATATTTCCTTTGTTGATGCATATTCTAGACATGTATGGATATATTTATTAAAATCAAAATCTGAGACTAACAATGCAGTGATACAATTCATCACAAATGTTGAAAGGCAGACAAATAGTCAGGTAAAAATTATGCAGACAGATGGAGGTAAGGAATTTTTGCCATTAAGGAGATATTTTCAAAATAAAGGAATTACACATAGGGTCACATGCCCCTACACATCTGAGCAAAATGGCCTTATTGAAAGAAAACACAGACATATTGTTGAAACTGGTCTAACTCTATTAGCACAAGCATCAATGCCACTAAAATTCTGGCCTCATGCCTTTTCTACTGCAGTTTATTTGATAAATAGACTGCCCACAAAAGTACTTGAATACAAAAGTCCAATAGAAGTGCTAACTAAGGTCAGACCAGACTATCAAACATTAAAGATATTTGGATGTCAGTGTTTTCCTTATTTAAGGCCATATAACTCACATAAACTTGACTACAGGTCCACACCCTGCACATTCTTGGGTTATCCCACAAATCAAAAAGGCTATAAGTGCCTTGACAACAATGGCAGAGTATACATATCTAGACATGTAATATTTAATGAGCATATATTTCCTTTTAGCAATGCAGATATTAAGACATCTCAGAAAGTTTACAATGCAAAATATTCTGTACCTCCCATAATCTCTTCACCAGAGATAATTTTACCTGTTCAAAGTGAAGATAACCATGGCAGGAGAGATTTCTTCCCACAACACACAGTGCTCACAAGTGAACCAGGTCATGGACAAAGCACAGCATCATTGAGAATCACTGAATCAGGCAGTAACAACTCAGATGGTGCATGTCAAGCTTTGAATGATCAGCAACCCACTGATGAACAGCAAGGGACCACTAATACTGAAGAAAATCAGCTCACTGTCCCTGCAAGCACTGGTCACCACATGATTACAAGGGCAAAGAGTGGTATATTCAAGCCAAAAGTCTACAGCATTGAATCAAACATAAGTGAACCTAGCACATATCAACAAGCTGTTGTAGATGGCAACTGGAAAGCAGCTATGAAAGAAGAATATGATGCTTTAATTAAAAACAATACATGGGATCTTGTGCCACAACCTATAAATAAAAATATTATAGGATGCAAGTGGACATATAAGCTAAAGAAAAATCCAGATGGCTCAATCCTTAGGCATAAAGCAAGATTGGTGACAAAGGGATTTTCACAGCAAAATGGGTTTGACTTTAATGAAACCTTTTCCCCTGTTGTGAAACCAACAACAATCAGAATAATTTTAACAATTGCTTTGCATAAGAATTGGGTCATTCAACAATTAGATGTAAATAATGCTTTTCTTAATGGTGAATTGCAGGAAGAAGTATATATGGAGCAACCACATGGATTTATAAAGAGTGGAAGTGAACAACTTGTGTGCAAACTCAACAAAGCACTTTATGGTCTCAAACAGGCACCTAGAGTCTGGTTTGAGAAACTCAAGTCTACTCTATGCAGACATGGATACAATCAAACAAAATCTGATAACTCTTTGTTTATTAAATTTCTAAATCATACAATCACATATATACTAATTTATGTGGATGACTTTATCATCACAGGAAACAGCAGACCAGAAATTGACAACATCACACAACACCTAAAGAAAGAATTTTCCATCAAAGATCTAGGAGAGTTAAGTTACTTTTTAGGCATCGAGGTCAAGAGGGTGTCAAATTCAGAAATTCATCTTAACCAGAAAAAATATATCAGTGAAATTCTTGTCAAGGCCAAGATGGATAAGGCTAATTCTCTTCCCACTCCTATGACAAGTAATCTACACCTCACAAAAACCAAAGGAGATCCAACTATGAATGACAAACAATACAGGAGCATAGTGGGAGCACTGCAGTACGTGACCATAACCAGACCAGACATCACATACAGTGTTAATAAAGTCAGTCAATTTATGCAAAAACCACTAGATACGCACTGGAAGGCTGTCAAGAGAATTTTGCGATATCTAAAAGGATCTATTAATCATGGACTAATTCTACAATCATGTTCTTTACTGCATATTACTGGCTACTCTGATTCTGATTGGGCTACAGATTATGATGACAGAAAATCAACTACAGGTTATTGTGTGTTTTTAGGCAAAAATCTCATATCTTGGTGTGCTAAAAAGCAGCAAACTGTATCAAGGTCTAGTACAGAAGCAGAATACCGAAGCATAGCTAGTACTACTGCAGAAATTATGTGGATAAAGTCACTCTTAAGCGAATTACACGTCAAATTCAATAGCAAAGCTACAATATGGTGTGATAATCAAAGTGCTATCTCTCTTACTGCCAATCCATTTTTACACTCTCGTATGAAACATATAGAACTGGATCTATATTTCATACGAGAGCAAGTTGACAAAGGAGAATTGAGAGTTGACTACGTACCTTCCACTTACCAAAAGGCTGATATTCTGACCAAACCTCTGTCAAGACAGAGCTTCACTCGCTTCAGACACGAGCTCAACGTCGACGAAGCCAACAGTAATCTGCGATCTAAAGCACAGATTTATATACCTGAAGCTCAACAAGTGTCACCTAAAGTCTACAGCAACCACCAACTCAGCGTTGATGAAGCCGAGAGCAACCTGAGAGTCAAGACCAATACTTGTACAGCTGAATCTTCTCAAGGGTCACTTAAGTCATATACTGACCAGCAACACAACTTGAACTCTCAAACAAGCATGTCGAAGCATTTGACAGAGAATAACACATATTAATCATAGAGGTTTCTGATTGGCGTCTACAGGTGTAAATCGCCTAATTTAATTTTCTCTGAACTTGCAAGTTCGCGGCAGATCTGAAATCGCTCACAAACCCTAAACCTAATTTGGGTTTGAAGGGGGTGAATTAGCGAACAATAGAATGACTGCAAGTGTTTCTTTCAGGTTATATTATAACCTATTCATTATTGCGGGTTGTAGCATTTTGGGCCAACCGCAGCCCATTACTAATGTTTTATCATCACTGCCTATATATAAAGGCTTATGTAATACAGATTGTAACGGTTAGTTCTATAATCTGAATAAAATCATTTCAACAACAACATTTTACATATTTTCTTTCTAACAATTAAATATTTATGGAGAAAATAAAATAATAGATAAATTAAAAAAAATGAGAATTTAATATTAATGGGGTTGAGAGGAAAATAAATAGTAACAAATTCATTTACTTTAATTTGGAGTTATAAATTTTGTCTTTTTAGCGGTAGTGTAATTTATTTTAATAGATGAACCGTTTTATTAACCCTAACTATTTGAAAAGTTAAACATTGAGAATGATATGTTTTTTTTATGAAAGAGTGATAACTAATTACATTAGATAAAACGTGTATTATGTATGAAAAGTTTTGATGAGAATTTTTTTTATGTGGATTTACAATTAGGAATAATAGGAAGAAAAAGAAAGGAAAAGTTAAAAAAAAAATTATAATTTATTTGTTAATAATGATAAAGTAAATAAATAAATAAATATTTTGTTTGAAAAATTGAAATAAAATATTAAAGTGGATAAGAGGGAAATGAATGATCGGTGACTTATTTGTTATGTATATTATGTGTAATGAATTGTATGTTTTATTTTAGTAAGGAATTTATTTAATGAATTAATTTTTTAGAAAAAAAAGAGTAGAGGAGTTGTTACTTAAAAAGTTTAAAAGAATATATGAGGAAAAGCTTTAGTAAAATAATGTTTTATGTCAATTCTCATGTTATGCATTGAAATGAAAAAAAAAAGAAAAAAATCATAAATTTATGAAATTTTGATATTTTATTTTCTACATGTATGCGCATATGCTCTGAAAATTTCACCGAATAATATTGTATTTTGATTGGTGAAATCAATCATTTACAATGCTATATTTGCCCAGATTTTGTAACAGCAGTGACTGTCAATACGAAATTCATAACAATTAGAGAAAAATTTATAAAATTCTGAAATTTAAATATGTTGTTTAAAATTCATATTATAATAGTCTGTAAAAATTTCATTGAAAAATAATGAAATTTGATAGGTTGAATCAATCGTTTACAGAGGTGTATAAGTGCAGATTTTCGCACTAAGGTCTGTCTAAAAACACCTGCTGTAATACTATGATTTAACCCATCAAATGGTCATATTTTTGTATGAAATTTTGACTGATGATTTATAAATGAGTTATGAACAACATATTAAAAATTTAGAATTTTATGAAATTTATTTTATTTATTATGAATTACAGACTGAGGTGGGTTTTATATGAAATTCAGTGATTCTTTTTGAAAGTAATGTTGAATTTGAAGGTGATTATATATTCGTGATTCGAAAATAAGTTTATTTAAAGAAAAGATTTCAAAGAAGAATAACGAAATTTTAAACGATTCATCATAATTTATTTTTATATTACTTATTATTATAGTCCTTGATAAAATTGTGTAAGAAAATAGAACATTTTATTTGGAATTTTGATTACTTTTTTTGAATGCTAAAGCTTGCCTTTTTAATTAAATTAATTGTTATCAATTTTTTTCTAACTTAACGAATTTTTAATAATTTTAATCCAATAAATGAGGTTTCTATGTTTCGCCTTGATACATAAGTATTATGGGGTGGATGTGTGTTAATGCGAAACGGAGATGTAATTATTTTCTTTTATACGCATAATTGTTTGCTAAATTTTATTTGCTTTTGAATATTATGCTGAGTTTATTAATGGAATTTTTGAAAGACGATTGTCATCGTTGACTTATTTTTAAGAAGTGTTTTAAAATTATAAACACTTTGATTTTTGGGTCGGGATAGATTGGACTCAGTTGTACCAATGGGCCAAAACTCCACCTTGGCCGACCTGATTCAGGATCGCTACCTGAATCGGTGGTATATCACATGTCCTATTACCACCAAAGGTCAACGGTCTGCTACATGGGGCTAATCTTATTTTTGATCGGGATCTCCGATCGGCGGGTCACGGACTATGATGGATGGTGGCGTGGGGGTCCCACGTGTAGATCCGTGAACGGGTAGCATACGGCCTTTGCCTCAGAACGTCTTGGTTATCCTGGGTTGATCGCCAGGTGTATTATGGCGTTATGAGTAGGTTACGGTGTTGATGTCTCCGCGCGCGCTCGAGCTCTACCACTGTGATTTTACAATACCAGCGTCTGTTTATTTGGTATATTTTATGAGTCATGTTACATTTATCCCATAATTCCCATAATGCAATTTTCTTTACTTTATGATGTTTGGAAAGTATTAAAGTTGATTTTGAAAACCCAGTATCTTTGGAGAATGTGTGTATGAACTTATTCTTTGTGTTACAAATGATAATTGGGTTGGTATCGTATTGGATTACATACGATATGTTTGGCCTAAAATCATTATTTGATTAAGGGAATTATTTGTGGAACCAAATTTGCATGTTCGTTCTCACACACATATATGCCTCATGTTGCTTTATACATGCGGCGCTTTCTTTTTCTTTTGTTGATTGAGACAATTATTGTTCATAGACCTTACTTCACTCACACTAGAAATAGTCTGACCCGTGTGATTTGTTTTATAATTCTCGGGTCAGTCTGAGGATTATGGTTGCAGGTTAGGTTGCGTGGACTGTAGCAGCACTTATATTATTTTCCACGTTTTGGGGTTTTGGACTTTTCAGCATGGACTTAGGAGTAGTTAATATATGTAATATGGTATGTATGTTATTATGTATTTTGGAAGTGATGTGTATTATGGACTATGTATTGTGGACATTACTATTATGATATGTATTATGCATTATGCTGTTTTTGTGCTGAATTGTGCATTCTATTATATTCTATACTATGTAACCTGGAAAATTTTTATCTTGTACCATTGCTTTGAACTAACACTGCGCACAAATGGTAAGTAGAAGGAAAAAAAAAATCGAAAAATTTCTCGTGCCAGTGTTAGTTCAAGAGAATGAGTACAACATTTAGTCCTATCGAGTCCCATTCTCCGTGCTTTCCGACAGTAATACTTAGTATTGCTCTTGGTTGGCATGGGTATAGGGGCCGGGCGTTACATTTTCTAGTTTCATACGTTTATGATCACTAAGAGCTTAACCGTTTTAACTGACTGCTATAACTAATACATATGAATAATGTCATGTCCAAATGAGGATTTTTGAAAACCTTGTTCAACAAATTGAATTCAAATCCTTCGGTTCATTTCAAGGTCCAATGATTGATGAACATATCGCCTCCATGTCCATGCTATGTACATATTATCATATTATCACTCCTTACACCTGCAGTTTGTACGTATCATCATATTATCACTCCTTACACCTGCAGTTGAAACTAAAGTTACATGAAGAAATTCTTGTAATTAAACAACAAAATGAAATAAGCTGTTTGTTAATGCATATGGATTGTTTACAACATTTGTGTACTTCTGTAACTGTCTATACTAACACCTATACTACTGTTCAACTCAGACTCGGTATGATAAGAAGCACATAATCTTTCAATAATTCTATCCAAAACAATTTGCATCGTTGTATTTGAAATAATAGACATTCACACATTGCTTTCTTGCTATACTTGTAACATTTGTATGCCATGATATTTGTATGTCGTCGCACTGACCTGCCCGCATTTCAGTTCAGATGCCTCGCTGATCGAGCTAGCCCTTCTCCTCCGTGTAGTAGTCCTGCTAGGCCTGCTTGTTTTCTCAGCCTGTACCTGTCCCAGTTCTGCTCTTTTACTCGTTTTAGTTGCAGCTTTTGCACCATTCCTGTATCTGTTTTACATAGGTCCTCCTCTAAGTTTGCCTGCTATTTTGCTGTGCTGAGATCTGTTTTCCTATACGTGCCTCAATTCTATGTCTCCCCATTACACCTGTTTGTTTTTTGTTTATTTTTTTTATATTGGTTTAGCGCTCATCAATACACCACAACATCTAATCGCTTCAGCATAATCTTCAACTGCAGCACCGATCTCTGTTCCTTTTTTCATGCGAAATTACTTGTTCAGCACCCGATATCTATCTACACACCCTTTTGGCAGCTCCAAGCAATCATTCTTCAAGTATATATTACTGTAGACAAAAAACAAACAGATAAACATCAACTTGCCATAATTTCAAAATTTATACTGGAGCAGTATATTATGTGAAATGTTGGGTTATGTACCGGAATATATTTTGCATCTATTACCAGTTTCTTCAGTTTAAATTTTTATTATATTAAAAATTTCAAATGGAAACTTGTTGTGAGAAGACTGGTCTTTGTTTCCCCTTTGATGCTGTATAAGAGGCAACTATCTGCAAGAAGATACCACCCATTACTGTATTATACCATTTTTTTTTATTACTATTTAATTTGAAAACTACCATTGAAAAATTGAATTGATAGTTGATACACACCTTTGACGAATCTTTCCCCATCGGTCGTTGCCCATTTGTTCTATGAAATTCTTGTGTTTGCATACCGCAATCTTACTTAATATACATACACAAACTTCCTGCTACGAGTATTGTAATTGTAATCTGCAAAAATAGATGAAAATAAGGTACCGCCGTTAAAAACCGACCTACTAAACTGTTTTCAATAAACATAAGTTAATAAAACATTATCACCCTACTTCTCCCATATCGTTTAGTTGTAAGAAATCACCCAATGCTTTGTTATGTGACTAAGTAAATAATTAGTATACATTCGGTTGCATTATATTTGAAAATAATAATTGCAAGTTAACATAAAAGCTCAAAAGAATCACCCATGGCCTAAGTTTAATGCAATGATAAATAAGAAAATTTGGAGTAGGTCATAATAATTTTTTGAACATAAAGCATAGTTGGTAAAAGATATATTTACCTCGATGTCTATTTTGTATAATTCTGGGGTTGTCTCAGACATCCCCAACCCATGAAAGACAGACTGCGCCTAAAAATAGAAGGGCTTTGTTTAGATAGTTAATATTGTATGCTGATGAATCTGCACATTACATGACAAGTAATGTAATGAGGAAATTGAATATTGATCATAAAAAAAAACCCTCTTGAATATACCAATATGCACTTCAAATCAAAATTCAACAACAAATCATCAAATTTCTTTCAAACCATTATATGTAAAATGAGATTTAAAACCACTCCAATTATACTTATATATCCACACAAAAAAACAGTAGAAAGTATACTAATTCAAAACGAAAGTTTTTTGCTTACTTTTACATCAAGCTGCTGTTGAATCTACAAACTACAAGCATATTTTTTTTTCCATTGTTCATCATTTGGCTTGAATGTCAAATCGAAAAAACATGGAAGTATACATTGACCACATGTTAGTAAAGTTCAAAGAAGAGGCCAACCACATCAATGACTTGAATGAAATATTTAAAGTGTTATGGAATTACAAAATTAAACCCATAAAAATGTTCTTTTGGGTTCCAATCTAAAAAGTTCTTGGGATACATTATGAGGACTCAGGGAATAGAAGCTAATCCTGATCAAATAATAGCGATTTGAGATATGATGGAGCCCAAAATAAGCAAGGACATAATAAGCTTAAATGGTCGAGTGATTGCACTTAACCAACTTATATCAAAAGTAACAGATAAGTGCACTCCTTTCAATAACATGATTAAAAAATTAAAAACCTTAAAATGGACGGAGGAATTTCAAAAGGCCTTCCAATAGTTACAAAGTCACTTGGAAAAACAACCAATACCTTCTAGTTTAGTAGAAGGAAAAAATTTGTTTTTAAATTTAGCAGTATCAGAGTGTATGATCAGCTCGACTCTAGTAATGGAATAAAATGGATCCTAACTATCGTTATATTATACAAGAAAAAACTAAAGGGCGTAGAAATTAGGTAGCCAATTACAGAGAAATTAGTATATTGTCTAAAATTATTAGCATGTAAACTAAGATCATATTTTCAGACACATCCAATCAAGTTACTAACCAACTATCCACTTAAGAAAATTTAAAGTAAACCTAAAACGGCTGGTAGGTTAATAAAATGGAGAATGAAATTAAGTCAACATGATATTAAATATTTGCCTTGAATATCGATAAAAGGACAATCTTTGGTTGATTTTTATGAATGAAGCATAAGGTTCGTTAAAGAGCGTTCAGAAAAAGAAAGAAAACTTGAACCAAAATGGTAGTAATTCGTAGTTGGTGCTGCAAATGAGCAACGAGCTAGGGCTGGACATGTAATAATCACTTCCGATGGACATAAATTAAATCACACAATGAAAATGGAATTTTTTATGACTAATAATGTAGCGGAATACGAATCAATGATAGTTGAACTAACTTTAGCGTAACAACTAAATATTCCAAGAATCGAAGTGTTTAGTGATTCATAATTAATAGTAAATCAACTAAATAAGACATATCAAACAATAGACGCTCAATTGGCCCAATATGTAAAAAAAGATCTACGGGATGTTGGCTTGGTTTGAAGACTTTTCTATCCATCAGATACCAAGGGAAAAGAATACATAATAAGACCTATTGGCAAAGTTGGCAAGTTCACAAGGTGCACTAGAAGCAAACATTGTCCATGTCGGGTTCCAACAAAATCTGAGTGTTGAATTTAAAAAAGAAGTATCTAGCCATGATGCTTTGGTTTTGACCCGGTCGTAAGCCCAAAAACCATGAGACAACGAAGAAATTTTTCGAGAAGTAAGCTGTAAGGATATATGAGTGCGAGAATCAGCATATGTATAATTGGATGATATTTATAGTCGAGTACTTAGAAAAAGGAACAGTGCAAAAAAATAAGAACGAGTCAAAGAAATTGAGATATCAAGCACCTTCCTACACTATGATTGACATAATATTATATAAAAAGAGATATTCAATCCCGATTTAAGATGTATAACCCTAGAAAGAGAAACGAAGCTATTGAAGGAATCTCACAAGGGATTTTGTGGAGGTCATTTCAAAGGAGTAAAGTTAGGAAAGAAAGTAACGCGACATGGTTATTATTGGCCTCACATGATTGACGAAGCCTTAGCTTATGTGAAACATGAGACATATGTCAAAAATTCTCTAGAATTTCATGACTACCACCGAGGGAATTGACTTCTATCACAAGTCCTTGGCCCTTGCATGTGCAGGGAACCAATTTAACTGGACGGACCGCTTCCTAACTCAAAAGGAGGCATAAAATTCAGAGTAGTAATTATCGACTATTTTACTAAGTGGGTAGAAGCCGAGCCATTATCCAACGTTATTTTGGGGAAAGTCTTTAAATTGTTATCAAATGCATAGTTACTAGATTTGGACCCCCAAATATGATCGTTTCTTATAATAATGGAACTCTATTTGAGAGTAACCAATTCACATGCTTTTGTGAGAAAAATGAGGTAGCAGGGAGTTTCTCATCAAAAGCACAACTAAAAGCTAATGGAATGTGGAGGAAGAAAATAAGTCTGTCAAGAATATTTTAAAGAAATGGTTAAAAAAGCAAAAGGAAACGGGATAGAAGAACTTTATCTTGTCGTGTGGTCATAAAAACTTCCACAAAGACAACCACTAGCCACACCCCATACTTTTCGACATATGGATTTAAGATAATGTTACTATTAAAAGTTGAAGTTTAATCACATCGAAGAATTACATATGCTTATGAACAAAACCAAGAATTAAAGGAATCTTTAGAATTGATCAATGAGTTAAGTGGCTAGACTACACTATAAATAACATAATATCAATGACCAGACTACATTATAAACAATATAACATTGACAAAGAATTTTCATGTATTATAATTCAAAAGTAAAAGAAAGGACATTCAAAAAAGGAGATCCTATACTTACAAGAGTAATGGAAAATACCAACAGATGGTCTATTATAGCCAAAAGTGGGAAGGTACAATGGTCATGCACGAAATAATACCCCCACTAACTTCTAGATTGAGTAGACCCAACCGAAATGTCATAGCAAGAGTGTGAAATGTTGTGTTGAGTATTTGAGATCATACTTCATTACACTGAATGATTAAGGAAGGTTACTAAAGATTTGTTTCTTAGCAAGTGCTTTCAAAGGTTTTTACAACACTTTTAGGGAGAAAAAAATCCAAAAAGGATAAATTTATAAGAGAAATGCTATTCAAAATCTTCAAAAAAGTTTGGAAAAAGATTTTGCAAACTTTTTATCAAATAGCCACCGGATTAAGAAGAATTATGTTTAATGTAACTCCTATCCTGGTGAGGTCAATGAGATTATTTGAGTCAAACCACATTTCAAATCCAACAGAGGACAAATAAACCTTTGATCGCACCTTTAGGTCTAGCCAAAGCAACTATCCAAGGGAAATAGTCAAGTTAAGACTTCGGCCCACTTCTACGTGTAACGATCCAAAATTTTAGCGATTTAATATTAAATGTTTAATTAATTTTAAATATTTAAAATAATTGAATTTTGGAATTTAATAATTTATAATTCAAATATAGAGAATAATTGAATATTTGAATTGTGAATAAAATGTTAATTAAATGGGTTCAATAATTTTATTTAACTCCATTTAACCAATAAATAATATTGGTAAGTTCAATTTGTAAATTTTTTTAACAATATAAATAAATCGGATTTAAACATCGATAATTAAATCTGTGAAATTAGCCTTCCGGGGCACAGTCTTGGATTTCAACGAAACTAGTTTCATTGAATTTATAATACTGAATTATAATACGCCATCAAATTTCATGACGATCGGATGAATCGTTTGACCGTGGGAGATCGAAACGCGTTGAAATTGATATAGAAAATTTAATATAATAACTAGGTCCAAAAATGTATCTTCTGCATACGATCGAATTAGGTCTCGAAACAAGTTCCACTGCGTTCGGAATGGGGGTAAAACATTATGAACGCCAGACGGCATTCCTTGTTTGGAGTTCGAAATTTGGGGAGTATGTTTTGAAGAGTAATTTAAATTAAAATAATATAAATGTATTTGTTTTCTACCATATGTATGCCCATGCCCTGACACCGCCACCATACTCACTCGTGCCTATACCTGTACATGCACGAATGGTGGCTCGTAGCTCGACCAAGGTCGTGCATGCACAGTTGATAGCACTGACATGAGTGTGCACGATTTTGAGATATGGGGAAGAAGATTGAGGGATATTGTTGTAATTACTTTTAAGTTGCTTTGATTTTAATTAAATTTACCAATAACTTCTAAAATGTTTATCTTGCTCATTCGAGTTTGGATTTGAACACTGTTTGTTGCATTAAAATCGTGTCGTTGAGATCTTCGAGATGGAGTCGGTTTGGATAGGTTTGGAGCAAGTGAAAATTTTGGCTAAAATTGGACGTCCGTTCGATTTTAGTTCGAACTCGGGCCGTTTCAGCCAAAACAAAAATCAATATGAGTTTGACTACATTTATTTTATTGTATTCTATTAATGATGTCATAAATGTTTATCGATTGTTTGAATGTTAGTTAAATTGTTCGATTGCTTGTTTGGTTGAATTTCTTATTGGAAAATGGATGACATATTAATTTAATTATTATAAACTCATATGATTATCTATGTATTATCCACAACCATTGTTTTGTAGGAAAAATATGTAAAGAGACCCAAAGGGGGTTTTCGTCCATAAATCATTTATTTACATCCATATGCTGTTATTGATAGTTGATTTAAATTAGTTACTGATACTCCATTAAATAGTTTAAATGTGGTTATAGCGATTTTTGCTATACCGTTGTTTATTAAATTTCATCCCGAAAACCATGTCATATGTATTTGAGCTTGTGTTTTTGCTAAAAAGAATAATGAAAAATTATTAATCGTTTTTGATTAATGATAATTTACATTAATTAATTAATTAACCAATAATAAATGAGGTTTAAAATTGGTTTATATTTAGACCTAATTAACCATTTTTGCTAATGTTGTTTTATACTTAATTAATTGCTTTAACTAATGATTATTTGAGTTTAATTAAGTTTTTAAATAATGATAATGGTGTTTAATTAATTTATTTAACTAAATTAATTATTTGAATTAATGATGATGGGATTAAATTAATTATTTCAATTATGATAATTGAAATTAGTAACATTTTCATTAATGATATTTAAAATATAATTAACCATTTGAATAATGATATTTGAATTTTTTAATCATTTTCATTAATGATTGTTTTAAATTTAATTAATTTTTTTAACTAATAATATTTTCAATTTAGCTAAATCATTTTAATTAATAATGTTTTATAGTTAAATGAATCATTTTAACTAATGATGTTTTAATTAATCATTATAATTATTAAGGATTTGAGTTTAACTAATCTAATTAATTTATGATTATTTTAATTTAATTAATTGTTTTAATTAATGGAATTTAAGATTATTTATCATTTTATTTAATGATGTTTAAGATTATTTATTTATTTATTTAATGATTATTTGAATATAATAAATATTTTTAATTAATGATATTTAAAGTTAATTAATTTACTTAATAATATGATTAATTAAATTATCTAAAATTGCTTTAATCAACTGATTTCAATTTAACAATGTTATAAAAATGTTTAGAAATAATTATCTATTTTGCAATAGATAATGGATTTGCTTATTTCAAAAGAAATTTTAAATGTGACTAATTATCTTTCAGGATAGTTAATATTGTTTTAAAGTTATAAAAAGGAATTGAAACTCAATTATTAGGAGGTTAAGATGGATAATCTTCTGGGTATTCGGTTTGATATTGGTTTAGGCCTTTAGGGTCGCACACTTGAAAAAATTATTCTCTTAACATTTTAACAACCAATAACTAATTTTAAAAGTGTTTTACCAAAACGGAAATCAAGCAAAAAGTTCAGTTTGTTTTTAAAAGTAAAAGTTTGATTCATTTATAGAAATGAATTATTTTTGCAAATCGCTTATATCGAAACGATTTGCTTGTATAATTAGCACTAAACACTGAAGAAGTAAACTTGTCGCTATTTCAAAAGTTAAGAGTAATCGATGGACATAACTTTGAGGTAACACTGCGTTGACTTGTCTGGTAATATTGTTAACCAAGAAAAAGTACAAGTTTGAATTCAATGAGTGCTAATAAGCATACAAGATTTAATTTTCATATACAATCATTTTATATCCTCGATGGTTGATATCTAAGCTATCGGTCACTTAAGCTTCTTTGATTTTATTTTTGTCATTCTAAAACGATTTATAGCTTCGTTGAGCTTTGATTCCTATCGAAAATGACTAAATCCAAGGCGCGGAAAAGCGGAGAGTACCTTCCAAGTCATTATTGTTCTTCGTCATTCTAAGACGTTTTACAACTGATATCCAACACCGGAAAAACTAAAACTAAAGCACGAGTAGGAGCCAAGCCATATGGGTCGCACCCATCAGGGTATGCTCACATAATCTAGAGAGGTTTCGGCATGCATGAATTGATGTGAAATATTTAGACTTGCATATGAAGCAGGGTCCTGTTTGGAAGTTCCCAAGAGTGACACATGTGCTCTCAAGTATATTTTATCTAGAGGTATACTTTCATGGAAAAGGGGGTACGCTGGATAAATTCGTTTTACTGGTTTGATTCGAACCTTTGAATTAGTTTTTTTGTAATTGCAATGGAAAGAGGCAACCACCCTTCACAGTCTTATATTATTGTTTTTCAGTCCAGTCTATCAAGTTTGGATTATTACATTATTCTGTCCATTCTATCAAGTTGGACGGTTACCTTATTATGTTAATTCTATCAAGTTGAAAGGCTACCTTATTCAGTTCATTCTATCAAGTTTGGATTGTTCCCTCATTTATTCTATTCTATCAAGTTGGACTATTTTCC
The DNA here is from genome assembly GCA_030765085.1 of Allium cepa. Lineage (NCBI taxonomy): Eukaryota > Viridiplantae > Streptophyta > Magnoliopsida > Asparagales > Amaryllidaceae > Allium > Allium cepa. The sequence continues at coordinate 112,020,337 of CM060944.1, forward strand.
TTCTTCTATCAATTCTGTCCAATTTGGATTTTACTCGGTTTATTTCCAGTCTTTCAAGTCTGGTTAATATTAATTATACTAATTCACAATTACATTTGTTTCTTGATATTTATTTCTGCTCTTGCTTGTGGATGTTGTTCTTCTGAGGTAAAAACCCGTTCCACATTAGCGGCGTGGTCTCATAGAATTTTTATACATTTCATATTATTCGAGTTATCTCACGCTGATACTTTCAGCTAATCCGGGTGTTATTTAATTATAATGCACGGGTCAGACCGAGTATTTTTCCCAGGTTGTCCGTGGTGTTATGAAGTTCTTGGAGGGGAGCTAGAGATTCACCTATCGTAGTATTTTATTTTCCATTGTATTATATAGTATACCTATCAGGATATGTAAGGTCAGGATTTTATATCTGTCTAGCTGATAAGGATTATTTTTAACTCTGATAAACTCTGTATGTTTGGAGTGATAGTTTCTAATGTCCTTGTTATATTATATATTGTCGATTCCGGTGTGAGATTCTGTTTTTTCATGTTCTCTGTTTTTTCTTTTATTTACCCTAACAATCTGCCATTTGTCGATTGGATGCACCACATTTGAACACAGTGGTAGTGTTCGGTGTCAATGTTTGATGGACAAAATAAAGGATCATCACACCACGTTTGGCTAAAGCACACATTTAAGTGCCATGGTCAAAATAAGCCTTTGGTACTACCTCTGGGTCTAGCCAATGAAACTATTCAAAGGAGATGGTCTATTTAATCTTTTTGCCTCACTTCTATGCCTGGCTAAAGCACCCATCCAAAGGGTAATGGTCAAATAAGCCATTGGTCCCGCCTCTTGATCCGACCAAAGCAACGATCCGAGGGAGATAGTCAGATTAATCCTTTGGTCTCACTTCTACGCTCAGCCAAAGCACTTACTCAAAAAGTAACATGAAATTTGGTTCTGCTTCTACTCCAGTCAAAGCACACATCCAAAGAATGATGATCAAAATAAGTCTTTGGTCCCACCTCTATGTTTAACCAAAGCAACCACATAAGGAAGATGGTAAATTAAGCCTTTAGTCCTACTTCTACTCCCGGCCAAAATATCCATCCAGAGAGTTATTGTCAATAAAAGCCTTTGGTCTCGTCTCCGGGCCCGGACAAAGCACTCATTCAGTGATGATAAATTAAGTCTTTAGTTCCACTTCAACATTGGTAACGTACCCATCCAATGAAGAATGGTCAAAAAAAATTATCTTTTCCAGTAAACTTGACTAAAACAACTAATAAAGCAACCAGACAATTGAATAGATTGGTCGGAATAAAAAACTTGGTAAAAGTGAAAGTCAACATTCAAAGAAAAGTAACGGAACTTTGAGGAAAAGTTCACTTAAGCTAAAGCATAAGTAAACTTCATATGAAGGGAAGTATTACACCCCTAAAATTTACAAAATTAAGCGGGAATGTCATTATAGGATGAACCGTCACATATTGAGAATAATGAAGCTATCACAAGTTGAGTTATTGAAGTCGTCGCAAGTTGAGTTATTAAGGCTATCATAAGTCGCATTATTGAAACCATCACAAATTGAGTTATTAAACTATAAAAATTTTAGTTATTGAAGCTATTGTAAGTTGAATTATTGATCCATCGATTGCTCAGTTATTGAAGCTATCGCACGTTGAGTTATTGAAGGTATCATAAGTTGAGTTATTAAAGTTATTGCATGATTGAAGCTATCAAAAATTAAGTTATTGAAGCTACCACAAGTTGAATTATTGAAGCGATCAAAAACTGAGTTATTAAAGCTATCACAAGTTTAGTTATTAGTGCTATCGCAAATTTGAACCCATCGCAAGTTGAGTAAATAAAGCTATTGCAAGTTGAGTTACTGAAGCTATCACAAGTTGAGTAATTGAATGTAACACAAGTTGAGAAGCCTAAATTATCTCAAGATAAAATAAAGTGAATCTATCATGTATAAATGTTGTCACGTGATGAAGACGAGAGAATTCATCTTATATGAGAAGAGCTAGAACTACCACACGTTGATTAAATAATTAAGCTATCACATATTTAGAGTTATCGGATATTGACAACATCAAAACCATAGCAGATTGAAGCAATTAAGCCATTGCAAGTTAAAATAACCAAGCCATCACTAGGTCAAGAAGAATTGAACCTTCGCATATTGAAGACCTGATAGTTATCACATGTTGATAAAGATGCCATCGCAAGTTGATAAATGTACCATAAAAATGACTCTCTCTAGGACATATGGCATACTATTATTGGATCAGATGCGCCACAACATCAAGAAGAGATTGAAGAAAAAGTCATGCTGCATGCCAAAGCGACAATATGGTACATTAGCAAGACCTTAATCATCAGTTTCCTTTGATTGCCATATGTCAAAAATCTAGGGGACAAAATTCTATATAAATAGGGACGTACCCTTACTAAGAAAGGACAAATTATGAATGGTACTTCTTCCTCATTTTTATTTTTCTCAAGCATACATAAAGTACATGACTTTGTAACTTTAGTGTCGGTAAGGTAATCAGAATTGACACTTCCTGACTTGGTGCTTGAACAATAATCTATTTGCATATTCATTTATTATTGAATACAATGACTAGCATAATTGCACTTGAGTCCAATCACTTGCCCATGTAGCACTAACTTTGCTGGCTCGGGATATGAGTTAGGACCAAATTATGGCCTAATAGAACACCCATATGCCAAACCAAACTTCCCATAGTTACTACCGCATTTTTGCTTCCTTGGGCCAGAGTTTTTTGTGATTTTGCCACCAATTTGACCCAAACACTCCACAGTTAGAATCGAACATGTAGCTAATTTTTGCATTATTTTCTTCATCATTTTCAGCCCATTAACATTCCATCTTAATCCAACCATTTTTGTTTCCATGTTGATTTATGTGCAACACCAATGCAATGACGTGACTCCACACATCCTAGAGCCAGCTCGTCAAATTTTAAGTTTACATTTCTGGATCTCCCATCATTTGCATATTGAATCAGAGAGCACATCACCTCTCCTTCTACAAGAGACCCCAGACCATTGAATCGACCTCAATTTTCTCTAATGAGCATTTTCAAGCATCCAATATATAGACAAGAAAACAAACATTATATTAGGCAATTCACCTAAAAATGCATCCACAGCCCAGCCTAAGGTTCATATAAACAACCATACGTCCGAAAACATGTTTATGTCACTTTGAATCATTTTAAATTTGTTTTATTTTAGTTTCAGAATCAAAAAATTAGCCAATCATATTTTTGACTTTAAATTTTGGATTTAAAAAATGATGTAAACTATAGATTAATATATATATCACAAGCTTGAAGATGATAGATCACTTACTAATCATCCAAAAACCAATGAGAAACACGTAAATCAAGGTAGATTCAAATGAAAAATAATTATCCATTTAAAAATCAAGACTTAAGTTCGAAAACATTTTCAAAACCCTTTTAAAACATATATCCACAATTACATTAAAGTGAGAGATAAAGTCACTCATCTAGGATATAGAATCGACCAAAAAGACCACAGAAGCATAGATTCATTAAAATAAGAGTAGAATTGAATTTGGTCAGCGACAAAATGCTTATATATCACAAATATATGTATCTAGAAAGCCCATTATAAATCTCTTGCATAATCCCTTTTAATTAATTGATTTTGGTTAATTTTATTAAAAGAATGATGGAGATTTAGTATAAGAAGGTTAAGTAGGATTAGGAGATGTTCAGAGGTGTATTTATAGTTATGAATGTCTGCTATAGAGGTTTCCCCTAACCTTAATCCCTAAACTAATTAGAAGTCCTGATCATGGAGTCAGTTAATTACCTAATAATTCCTCTAAAATCTTTCCAAAGTTTAAATAGTCATATATCCTACACGCTATGTTTAAAAATCTATAACCACTCTATATAATAGGAAACCATCATATCATTCATTTGGAAAGTTTGAGATTCTGATTCAATTTACATCAAAAGTTATAGGCCTTACATAATTTTTCAGGGTTGGAACCATACAATATTTATTCCTAGAATAAAAAATGTCAGTCTTCAACTTCCTCCAAAGTTATATTCAATTTGGACCCAATTTATTTTCAAAAATAGTATTTTTATGGTCCGTCAATATGTTAAAATGTGGGTCACTGCACAAGGCCCATGACTAACAATAATGCCTACCAGGTATAAACATTAGAGAAATGGCTCTTTTTTTAAGGTTAGATAAGAAATCCAAAAACATCTATATGAAGACCATGGGAAGGCCAATAAGTGCCCTTTGGGTACAAACCTGGATGAAAGGGCATACATTTGAAAGCCAAAGGAAATCTAGGAATACTAAAAGCTGAAGAGAAATCCAATAAGAAAATTGAAAGCAACATAACTGTCGAAATTCGGTAGTGAAAAGCAGATCCATGCCAAGATTATAACTTCTTGAATTCATTTTCAATAATAATGCTTTTGACAGATTTACTGCTTAGTTTTTGGGTCACGACTTTCCCCTTCCATTTTTCATATATCGAGTTTCGAAAGTATAATGTCTTTGGCTAAAATAAGAAATGTGTATATTATGCATGTGCCCAAAGAAGAAGAATTATTATATCAATTTTCCTAAAACAAAAACAAAAAAGTATTAAAACTATTTCCTAACACGTTCTAAAAGCATTACCTTTGGATCATTTTATCTATTGTAGAAGCTAGCTTTCGGCACTTACCTGTTTGATGTTTGCTTTTTCCATGGTAAAGGTAGTAAGTTTTATCTTTCGGGAGGGGTAATTCAGATAAGATAGCTTGTTTCAGGGTTTCTAAAAAAATGTTGGTTAGTGTATCATTAAGAGGGATAAATGTCATTTCCTTTTTTGGTTTCTTTCAAAATTCTTCTTTTGAGATTGAAAAATTTGGCCTTTCAACATTTTTAGATTGCTGGGTTTGATTCAATGTCATTAACTTAATACTCATGTCTTTTATTTCTTCATTCATTTCATGAACATTTTTCTTTGTTTAGAACTTTCTTGTAATGATTCTTTTAAATATCTCGAACATTATTTGATTTGAAAAGCCTGAAGATCATAGAAAGGTCATAATCTTCTCTTTTGGCTCCTTTCAAAATGATGTTTGCCAAGCATTCATTGTTAACTTCTTAATAAGCTAAACCTAGAGGTTGGGAGGCAGTTCTAAGTAGAAACTTTTATCGTCAATTTCTTTGGCTATTTACTGTGAGTTGATTAGGTTGCTTTTTTGGACAAGGAATCTGAGTTGGACGGACCTTCTTTAAGAAAATGTTGGTTCTGCTTTTCATTACGACCAATACCCAAGAATTGGAGTCTTTGCTTTAGTTGTTTAAACAATTTTCAAGGGCATTTGTATGCTATTTACCATAGGTAATCGATAGTTTCCGAAGGTTGAGATGAGTTTTTATGGGTTAGCACCGTAAGTAAATGTAGTCAATTAAGTTGATGACAAAACCAGTAAGGCGGTGAGTAAAATAGACGTCAGGACTTATAATGGCTTGGGACAAAGCCCTATATCCATTGTATACTTTCCTTCTTTAGAGACATATATCGAAGTCAGAAGGCTAATTCGATGCCGAACTGACAAAATTCGCCATTAATGAGTTTTTACAGAAGCATTAAATAGGAAAGTACAATTATTTTCTCATTTAGTATCCAAATTATTCCCTTAATCTCTTCTATGCATTGGGTTCAGTGCCTATTTACAGCCATCTAGAGAAGGTGCAAATTGATGACGTGGCTTGTGCTGTTAAGCTGAGACATCAGATTGTTGACACCTGTCGTTTATCAGCGTAGAGCGTAGCCTGTTGATTGATGATATGTATGTTATGGATGCCTTTCCTTTTGATATATCTGGGATGTAGAAATGAATGATTATGATTTCATAGTATCATACTAATGTTGCACATTCTTTTAGGTCGACCTTGTCTTCTAAGCATTTGTTTTCTGTAATGTTGCCCCTTTCGGTCTTCGATTCCTGCTTGATGGTCCATTCTCATAGACAACTCAACATGGTGTTATGTTGTATTAACCTTTCGATCTAAGCTTCCTTGTTTTGGCCTTTGATTAGTAACAAGTATGATTTAAATATGTACAACCACATTGAAGCTTTCTTATACTAATCTGTTCAGCATATAACTCTTTGGGCTTTATAACTTTGGATTTGGAATTTATAGCTTTCTAATAAAGACCTTAGCCTTTAGAGTTTTCAGGTAGACCATCCCCTTTCGGTTTGGCTCATTTTTTATAATTTTTTAATTTTGGGTCATTTTTAAAACTAAATTACATAAATAGACCACTTTTAAAACTATTTCAAAGTATAGGTCAGTTTTGGCCATGTCGGCACCACACTGTCAAAATGTACTAGCGCTATTTGAAATGTCATCGGTATAAGATACATTAAACAGGCGCTATCTGAAAAGTCGTCCATGTTTATATGACAAATAATGTAGGTGACTTTTGAAAATTCATCCACGTTACTTTCTAAAATATCACCAATGCCATTTGAAATGTCGCTATATAATTTTACTAGTATGGCGCTGACATAGAAAAAAAGTAGCATATATTTGTAAGTAGTTTAAAAAGTGGTTTATTTGCATAATTAAGTTTAAAAACCAGTCTAAATTAAAAACTCCTTTCTTTGGGAATGAGCTACTTATGGACCCTTCGACCTTAGTTATATATGTCTAGAAGTCCTTTGGCAAAACATGGTATAACAACTAAGTAAGAAAAAGGGAAACGTAAATTTTTCCCAGTTATGTAAATTCAAATTATTCCATTTCCAACTACCAGCTACAAACTAAAATTCAAAGTAGCAAACCAATAACAAACCATTGTGTTTAACTTAACATTTTATTCCCAAAAATTGTCCATAAAAGAAGTAAAACATAGAAAATGCCTGGAATTAGCACTGGCTCTCTTTGGTCCCTTATCTCCGTTAATGATTTGTTTAGTTGTCTATTCCTGATTGTTCCTTAAATCCAACAAAGGACCAATTTGAATTTGAAGGTCGCTCAATAATATCTCACTACATTAAGTACAACAAAAATGATCAAATTTTATATTTATAAAGTGGAAGATACCTACTAGATCTAGCTATATTGTGACAACCCACCTTTTTAGACGGTTTAAATCGATAATAAACCACACATGTCAACTCAAACCATTTAAAAGGGAGGATAGTTAATAGGGTAAATAAGAAAATAAGGGAAAAGAAAGGAAAACAATACACAAAGTCTCACAGCAGAATGATAAATTAATATAATCAAATAAACAGTTCATGAAGCTGTTTTACAAATAACATTTGATTACACTTTTACAATACAGATCAGGGTTATACATACAACAGGAATAAATAATGCAGTGGAACAACATGATGCAGTGGAATAAATATAATAAATAGTAATAATATCGTCTTTGTCCTCTAGAGATAGTTTTCAACACTGAAATGCTCAGGCAACCCGAGCATAATGAAAAGACAAAACACTCGAGTCAGAACAAAAAGATCTTATGTAAGTTAAATTAAAATAAGTAAATATGAGTGTAACGGCTTCAGAGATGTTTATGGGATTTTATATCTCCTATCCAATGTCTAACATGCGTGCAATAACTTAAGAGATGTTCAGGATTCCATCTCCTAAGGATTCGTTAAACTATCGACATATATAATACAATATGCCATTATAATATGTCTACAGTAAAGTAAATTATTAAAATAGTGTTAAAGCGTTACCCATATCCCCTTAATACATTTTTATAAATGTCGTAGTCTATACAGTACCGTAATTCTTTCGTAAATTGAAGTGCTATCAAAGGGCTTCATAGTGTATGACACAAACCAAACTCATAGTGGGCTCGATAAGGCATATGACAAGGCACGCGAGGTAATGCCAGGGTAGGATTTTACCGTTTTCACTCCCAGATTGGTAGTAACGCATAGCAGCTACTACCGGCCATGTCAGAACACACTCCCATAATCAAATCGAGGGGTGGCCACCAAATCAATCACAAAATAATAAATATGGTTTCGAAGAAGCATGTTCGATCGTAGGAGCGGCCTCACTTGGCCCGGTATAGCTCTTGTTTTAGTCATATCAAGCTGACCACAGGGGATCAGGGCTGCGTTCATACCTCATATAGTAGCATTCGTCAAACCATCCTACTTCATTCTGGATTCTCCACTACATGCACAGTTGTTATAGAGGTTTTTGGTATTGGCAAAGAGAGTGACGATATCATATCCCGGTCTCTTTAACAACCAAATGATTGTTTCACACCGGTTGGTTCTTTTACATTTCCAAACCCGATTCACAATTGATATCAAAATATCATATTCACTTCAAAATCATATCACTTTCGAAATCATATTCACTTTCGAAATCATTATTCACTTTAAATCATATTCATTTTAATAATCATAACCATAAATTAGGTTCAACCATCATATCAAAATATTCGCATTTAAATCAATTAAATCTAAATCATAATAGTTCCAACTTTAAATAGTTTGAATATTGAAGGTAGTTTATATATTGGAATAGTTATACAACAAAAATAATTTATATTTTAAAAATAGGTTATAGATTAAAATAGTTTATACATCAGAAATAGTTTATATATTAAAGTACGCTATATATCAATATATATATATATATATATATATTAAAAGTTGTTTATAAATTTAAAGTAATATATATTAAAATGGTTATAATTTAAAATAGGTTATGGATCAAAATTGTTTATATATTAGAAATAGTTTATATATTAAAATTGGTTATATATTAAAATATATATTAAAAGTTGTTTGTAAATTTAAAATAGTATATATTAAAATAGTTTATAATTTAAAATAGGTTACAGATCAAAACAGTTTATATAGTAGAAATAGTTTACATATTAAAATATGTATTAAAAAAATTATAAATTTAAAATAATATATATTAAAATGGTTTATATGAGAAAATAGTTTATATGATAAAAGTGTTTGTATATAAAAAAAGAGTTTATATCGTAAATAGTTTCAAATTAGAGTTATTTCTTCCAATTTCACAAATCAATTCAAATCAACTTTAGTTTCAAAAATTCAATTTAAATCAATCTTAGTTCAACAATTTCAATTCAAAAGGCTAGAGATTTCAATTCAAGTCCTCATTAAAAACCATTTCAATTTATATCGATTTCAAATCCATGTTTGAACTACAAATTTAGACCACTTCAAATTCGATAGGTTTCAAAGTTTAAATATTCAAAATTTACAATGGCTCAATTTTGATAAATTTCATTTATATCAAAAAATTCAACTTTAAGATTTTAATTTAAATTCTATAAACAATTCATTAAACCAATTTCAATTTCAACATTTTCAAGCTTGGATTTTGAAAATAATTCATTTCATATAATTCTAATTTTATTTCATAGTATCATTTAACTGGATTCAAAAGTTAAGGATTCAAAATCATTTAATTTAACGAATCCTATGTCCGTATATAATTTTCTATCCTATGGTTAAGTGATACAGATATATATATAATCTCAAACTGCAATAATTTAAATTTACGAGCATATATCATTTCAACCCACAATCACGAGTAAATTACAAAATCTATAAAATAGCTCGAGTTTATCATTTCAACCCATAACGATTTTTCCCTAATCTATAAGACCATTCCAGTATATATCATTTCAACCTATAGTGATTTTTCTAATAATAACTATGGGAACTTGTAGTGTGATAACAACATATAAAATAAATATAATATCCAATCATCCATATATCGACACTTAAACATCCATCACAATCATTATTCAAATCAACTAAAAAATCACAACAATTCACTGGTTATCATTATTAGATATTTAACTAAAAATTTAAATTGAATATTAATTTAAATGGAAATTTGATTCAATATAAATTCAAATTATATTTAAATCACAATTTAAGATACCAAACAACAATCAATAAATTTCTAATCACATCATAAATTAAATATAACTAACATAAGATGGTTCTAATCACATCATAAATTAAATATAACTAACATAAGATGGTTTAGTATCCGTGAGTGGTGTTAAAACACTCACCTTCGATTTCTAATCGAATTAAAGTCAAATAAACTCCAAAAATTTAACATTCTCAGAATGTTGCCAAACCAGTTCCATACCATTTGGAATTTCGATACGATCGCAAAGGTGAAAAGCGCATGGGAATCCGATCTCGTTTGAACAAGTTATGGTAATTAGAACATAAAAAATTAAAATTAAAATTAAAAATAATAGAGGGAATTTTCGCAATTAACTTACAACAAAACCCTACCTAGTATCGACAATCACACACGCACGAACCCTCTTCGTTGTTCAGTCGCCAACATCTCAACCATGAACGCATGCGCCTAGGAACGCCTGACCCACGATCAGAGCTCGCCGTCCACCTGCGCACATCCAAGCGCCCATTCCCTAGCCTCGCGTGAAGCTCCGACACCCCCTATTAGCCACGCCGCCGTCAACATATGAGCAATTTTCTGGCTAACGCCGCTGACCATCTCGACCACCAAATCACATGGATTCATGATGCTCGACGTCCTCTACCTTCTGGTCAACCTCGATCGTCGCAAAATCCACGATCCACCATTGGATCGAAAACCCTAGAATGAACGGCCGAGAATAAATCATCAGATTCTGGCCAAACAACGCATCAAATCGAAAAATAAATTGCTGCAGCAGATTGCACCTATCAAGAGCTTTCCAACGATATATAATATGACATAGTTTGAGGATTTTAATTTTTCGATTTGATTTTGATTTGAAATTGAATTTGGAAATTAGGTTTTGGTTTGTCTACATTGGAAAGAGGAGATGAGAAGGAATGTACTTACAGACAATAAAAAAAGGTCGCCAGGATTTCAGAAAAGAAATGTATTTATATGGACAAAGATGGATAAGAATGAATGGACATATTGAATTGGTTCGAAACGATAACACGACCCAAAAAGCCTGTTCCACTTTCGAAACGAAAGTAAGCCATCCATATATCGAAATATAGGTTTTCAATAATTTTAAACTCAGTTGAACTAGTTTCAAAACCTAATTCCCTGTTATACAAAAGTTAGCTTTCAAATTAAATTATAATCATTTAATTCCATTTTATTGATTTATACGCGTTTCGAGCCTGCACAATCAAACGAGAAGTCCAATCGCTACGAAACTTAAAATCTTAAAAATAATTCACTGTTACGGATCCGATCAAACTGGTTTCATCGAAATCCGAGACAATGGCCAAAATGGCTAATTTTCACTTTAATTACATAAATTATTATTAAATTAATTTAATCACTTTTAAATTCAAATTTAATAGTTAACCATTTCATCATTCTAGATTACATAAAAATTAATAATCTATCAAAATAAATTTTCTATGTTAAATTCACTATTAAAATATTTCATTAGATTAAACGTTCAGTCACACTATAATAAAATCCTAGTTGATTATATTTTAAATCCAAATAAATTCTTTTATTTTGATTTCACTCTTATTATTAAATCAACTATCACCTTATGGATATAATTAACATTGGTTACATTTTATTACATTCATATTTTACAGTTATCATTTTTACTATATTAATTATAATATTTCAATTTCCTTAATTCCATTAATTAACAATTTTAATTCCTTATTCATAACTATAACCAAATTAACTTTACAATAATTTCAATTGATTGAAACTACATTAAAATAATTATTAATAACATTCAAACAATATTATTAAATCATATTCTAGTTATTTTCTCATTGATAAATCATAAATTTTTAATTTCTCACAATATTAAATTGCAAAATATTAATCAATTTAATATTTTTATTATCAATAATTACGGGTTGTTACAATATTGAAAATAAATGACCAAACATTTTGGGCGTCTTTGTTAGTGGATTTATCTTGAAGGAATAATTGTGTTCATGGTTGGTATTGTATGTGCACTCAAATCATGGAAGATTTAGTTAGGATTGACCAAAAGGATTGGATGTGGAAGTTTCCTATATATGCGTGTGTGCCTCTATGTGCTCGTGCATCGTGCATGTGTGTGTGATGTGGAAAAATCTTGGAGAGAAGTAATAAAATGTGGATAAAAAGTTGCACAATTAAATTTTGCAATATACGATGAGTCATTTTATCTACGACTTGATGATGCTCCAAGTATAAAATGGTTCCTTTTAATGAAGTTGAAGCTACAGTCTTAATATCGAAGTGTTAACATGTACTTCCTCCTTATGTAGTTTATAATAATACTAGGTTGTATGAATACTATAGCTACATTGTTAGCTAGTTGTACAACATTAAAGTGAATGAAATATTAAACTTATGTTTATGATCATATTAATTCATTAAAGGAACAATTAATAAACATATTATCGTAAGTCAAATACCAAAACATATTCTCGCAAAAGCCTATGAAATGAAGAAGTCGACGTCGAAAGGAGACTTCCCCAAAAGACAAGGAAATGATGAAACTCCAAATCTGTTAAAAACTATGTTTATCTGACATACCAACTATCCAACCCAATAATGACCTTAGAAATCAATCTTTATGTACTAAAACTTAGGTTTATTGCTTTCCAGATTTGGAACTATCATAATAAAAACACCAATGTCCACCTTATGCTCCAACTACTGAAGAAGTGTCATGGTTCTGTTGAAGGCTGTAATGAATTGGATCTTGCTGCTACTCCTATTAAGCTTCTTTAAGTATGAACCAAATCAGCGAGTGATAGGGTTTATGCATGCTTAGAGGTTAAGTCATATCATACAAAAGATATGGAATATTTGATGACAAATATTAAAGAAGAGAAGAATAAATTCTACATAATGGGAGATAATGATAATCAGCCTCACATTAATAATTCCTTATGTAACAGATAATACTACTAGCTGGACATAAATTATTGGCTACTGGTGTAATTCATTCTTAGCCATAAATTTGTAAACATAAAGGCAAAAGGAAATGCTGGCTAATATATTATTATAACCAATTATCTTGTACGTGATATATTTTACACTAATTCTTGCATTGATATGTATTTAATCTAAAAACTAAGCTGGGGTTTAATAGTGTATATAGGATGAGTTGTAGTATTTTTTTGGTCGACGAGGGTCATTCTATATTCTTGCACCCCTAGAAAATCGACTATATCTACAAGGTCGTCAACCATAAGTGTTGATCGTAGTGGTGGTGGATTAATGTTTATGAGTTCTGACAAGGGTTTTAGAAGGTATATGTGGGAAACAACGTGTATGCATGATTCTTATGGAAAATGAAGTTTATGTAAGACAGGACTATTTTCTCAATGTTTTTAAAAGGACCAAAATGCTTTTGAAAATTTTATGTTGGGTTGGGTGGAGTGGGTGTTGATAATATGGCTGAAGCTCAACAAAGACCTATGAACTAGTGTCAAAGTGCTTATCTTGAATGTTGTTGATCCACTTGACTCTTCATGCATGCTTGGGCTCATTGAAGGTTTAGCTTAAACATTTGAATTATGAGTACTTCGAAGAGTGTCCAGTCTTCGCTTCTTATAAGTTTGAAGTTCATATATAATTGGAAATTACAGGGGTGGATGACCATATATAGCTTGGAGTGATGACATGTTGATCGATGAATGTTTGCATTTGCATGTATTAGACAAGTATTAAGGTGGAAGGACTTACTGAAATCAGGTTAGAATTCGGGATTGGATGATGACTTGTTTAAGAGCGGAGAAAACTTTTTAGGCTTATGGAGTCCAATTAAACGTTTCATGTTTCTTTTCTAAAATAGTAAATAGGCTGGTAGTACCCCATCAATCTAAAATACATGAATAACTGCAAAAGATGGTGGAACGGACTAATTAATTGCTGCTTTTGATGGGTCTATTCAAACTCCTTGCAGCAAATAATATTCCCTAAATATTATGGTTAAATTAGCCTAAAGACACATTTGGCTTGATTTGCATAAAATTGGCAATGAACCAAAATATTTAGAATTTCCATACCCTGTATAATTATTCGAAGGATATTTGGGTAATTTTACCTATGGTGATTATTTTAAATATAGAATCAGGTGACACCGTAATGGAAATTCTACAATTGCATAGGTTGGTCTTTCTTGACTGATTTCACCATATAAGAACTTTAAAATTGAAGCTAAGATGAAGGAGATAGGGAGGTTTTAATGTACGGGTTCATAGCGGGCTGAAAACGGGTCTAAGTCCCGAAACTATTTAAAAGACATTTCTCCTTATGTTTTAAAATTTGAAATATATACATGTTCCTCATTTTCAATTTCTCCCTTTGTCTTCCTTGTTTCCCTTTTCTCATAGTAATGTTCGAACTCCCTTTCCCATCTATTTATATATCGAATACATAAACTTTATCCCAAAATGACAAGCAACACAAATACCAATTTCAATTGAAATTGAGAAGATTCGAAGTTCCCCCACTTTATGCCAGTAGAGGAGATTGGGAAAATTTTGCCAAATTAAGGGCTCTAATCGATTCTGTGTTAGTGAAATTCTTTTATTTCTCAATATAATGCATATATACTTGTATAATATGGTTATTAGTCTAAGCCTAGGGTTAATTCCGAGTTCAATAAGCTTCAATCAATGTTTAAATGATTAACGAGGGTTTTTTTGATGTATTAGATCAACATCAATGCAAAGATGGGAGTATCGTGATATCAAATAAGTTCTTGAGACATATATGATTGGTTATAGGAATGTATATGATGATGATGATACTAAAGCTTATGTCATTTCAAAGGTGGATGGTGATTAATAATGATTTTTAAAGTAATACTTCGTAGTTAAAGTAATGTTTGACATCAGAGAACAAATACATGTATATCAAACACATATAATAATATAAGTTATTTTATGATGATTTAAAGCGATGAAATATGCTTAAATTCATATATATAGTAAACTAGCAGGACATGTATGGTAATGAGTTAACATCAAAGCGATGAAGAAACATGAAGGAAAAAAGTTAAAATCACAGTACAAAACTAACAAAATTGTTACTGAAGACATGTAGTAATGAATCAACATTAAAAAATGAATAAAATACGTAGAAAAATGATTAAAATCACATCAAAAACTTACGTCACAATTACTATTTTTAGAAATTAATAGTAATTGGCCATCCGATTATGGTCTAATTGGTCGACTGATTGTGGAATTCTGGGCTAGGATGAAAATGGGTCTAGATAGGGCTAATATGGTTAATTAAGTGAGCATGTCAACATTGAGCTCGAGTGTATCCTGGTCTATATCAAAGACGATTTCATATTTTCCTTCTGTGACCTTAATATGATGTGATTTATATAATATTTGGTGTATGGATGTATGTTGGTGTAAATGATGATTGTATCTAATGATATATTAACGTTAATTGTGAATGATATTTTTTCTTCTTCTATGAGTTCTTAAAGTTGTAGTTCTTGTATTACTTTTTCCTTTATTATCATAACTCATTATTCCTTGTTTACAGATTTCGTGGTATGAATGTCGAAGGTTGTTACATTTGCTATTAGAGAAATACTTACCCTAATTTAAGTACTATGATGTATTGACTGAGCATGTTTGTATTTTTATATGCATATTTATATAAGTACAAATGTACACACCATTTACTATTCCATTTATATTAACTTTTTATTTGGGAGTTGGTAATGAATCTGATTTACAGTTAGCCGAGAATGCGTAACTTCTTTTGTGGTTTGCTTGCTTTTGGGGCTGATTTCAAAAGCATGTTGGCATGGTTAAATAATTATTTGTGTTCACATATATTAAATGAATATCCCTCGATGAGAATATCCATTGGTTGATCATTATGCTCTTTTGGTTATTGTTCGGTTATTATGATATGTTGATGTAATTTTGGTTGTTTATCTTTAAATTGTTTCACTTTGAATGATAATATTTTACAATAATTAACTGTTGATTCGGGAAAATTATTAATTAAATAAAATAGGTGGAACCATATAATTTTGTGGAGAATAGATAAGGAAAAGGAAAATAAAATTAAGATTATTTTTAAAGTTTGGGTGATATCTATAAATAATAATGAATTGACAAATTATACTTTAGCTGATATGAAAAATTGAATATGGTTATTATTCATGAATTTATGGGGAATTTGTAAATAATAATGATATATTTATTTATAGTGAATTTTGGAGGATTTACTATTATTTGTAAAGTAATGTATACCATGATGAATAATAATGTGGTTTTGAAAAGATTGTATTATTTTGGATGAACAATAGTACAATTATTTTATGGAGTTTATCGAAATATATTATTACTTTTATTTAAATATAAGAGATTTAGGAATAATAGTAATAATGAAGATGTGTTTCCAAAATAATTTTAGGCTAAGTTATATTTAAATAACAATAAATGAAGATTTTTAGATTTAAAGTGGAATATTATTATTTTTGGGTTTAAAGTAATAAATTGATTATGAAAGATAATGCATATTAATTGTTATCCCATATTGACAACATCAAAATCATAGCAGATTGTAGCAATTGAGCCATAGCAAGTTAAAATAACCAGGCCATCACTAGGTCGAGAGGAATTGAACCTTCACACATTGAAGACCCGATAGCTATCACATGTTGATAAAAAAGCCATTGCAAGTTGATAGATGTACCATAAAAATGATTCTCTCCATGACATATGGCATACCATAATTAGATCCGAGGAACCACATCATCATGAAGCGATTAAAGAAAAAGTCATGCCGCATGCCAAAGCTATAATGTGCTACGTTAGCAAAACCTTAATCATTAATTTCCTTTAAGAGCCATGTGTTTGAAAATCCGAGGGCCAAAATTCTCTATATTTAGGCATATACCCTTACTAAGAAGGGACAAATTCTAAATGGTACATCTTCCTCTTTATCATTTTTCTCAAGCATAATTAAAGAACATGACGTTAGGACTCTAGTTGTCGGTTAACTCAAATCAAAATTCACACCTTTTGACTTGGTACTTGAACGATTACCTATTTTCATATTCAACTATTATTGAATACAATGACTAGCATAATTTCCCTTGAATCCAATCTCTTGTCTAAGTATTAGTAACTTTGTTGGCTTAGGATATAGTTAGGACCAAATTATGGCCTAACAGAACATCTATGTGGCAAACCGGCCTTTCCATATTTACTATCGCATTTTTGCTTCCTTGTTCCAGAGTTTTCCCGAGTTTGCCACCAGTTTGCCCCAAACACTCCATATGTCGAACGGAACACTTAGCTAGTTTTTGCATTATTTTCTTCATCATTTTCAGCCCTTTAACATCTTATCTTTACTCAACTATTTTTATCACCATCTTGATTTGTGTGCAACACCAGTGAAATGACGTGACTCCATACATCCTAGAGCTGATTTGTCAAATTTTAAGTTTACGTTCATGGATCTCCCATCATTTGCATATTGAATATGAGAGTACATCACTACTCCTTCTACATGGAGACCCCAGGCCATTGAATCGATTACCAACCTCAATTTGCTTTAATGAGCATTTTCAAGTATTCAATATACAAATAAGAAGACAAACATTATATTACCACAATTCACTTAAAAATGCATCCATAGCCCGGACTAACATTAATACGAACAACCATACATCCAGATAACATGTTTATATCAGCTTAAGTCATTTTAAAATCGTTTTTATTTTAGTTTCAAAATCAAAACAGTAATAAATCATATTTTTGACTTTAAATTTGGATTCGAAACATGATATAAACTATAGATTAATATATACTGCAAGCCAAGAGATGATAAATCACATACTAATCATCCAAAAACCAAAGAAAAACACGTAAATCAAGGTAGATCCAAAATAAACAACAATTATCCACTTAAAAATCAAAATTTATATTCGAAAACATTTTAAAAGCCCTTTTAAAACATATATCCACAATTACAATAAAGAGAGAGAGAGTAAAATCACTCATCTAGGATATATAATCGACCAAAAACACCAAAGAAGCATAGACTCACCAAAACTAGAGTAGAACTAAACTTAGCAGCAGCTACATGCTTCTATAATCCTAAATATTTAAATCTAGAATGCCCATTATAAATCTCTTGCATAATCATTTTTTAATTAATTTATTTTGGTTAATTTTGCTAAATGAATTTGTAGGGAATTTGTAAATAATAATGATATATCTATTTAGTGAATTTGAGAGGATTTAATGTTATTTGTAAAGTAATGAATAATATGATGAATAATGTGGTTTTGAAAAGACTGTATTGTTTTCAGTGAATAATAGTATAATTATATTATGTAGTTTACTGAAATATATTATTATTGTTATTTAAATATAAGAGATTTAAGTATAGTAATAATAATAAGGATGTGTTTCCAAGGAATTGTGGGCTAATTTATTACTATGTTGAGGTAAATAACAATAAATGGTGATTTTTAGGTTTAAAAAGGAACACTATTACTTTTAGGTTAGTAATAAATTGATTGTGAAAGATAATAAAGTGATTCGAGTAAATATTATTCTTTTGATGTAATTATCAATTTGAAAGTAATTTGACATAAATTACTATTTAATGGAAATAACCATATTTTGGGGTATTTGAGGCAATAAATGTAAAATAAAAGATTTAAAGTATATTCTCATTGTAATGACCAGAAATATTTAACATTTATATTTAATATATTTAGATATTTAAATTTGTTTCAATTTTAATAAGTAAAAAGAAAATCAATTTTTAATAAAACGACTTGATTTTAATGACGTATTTTTAAATGAATTTATAGAGTGTTCCCATAATTTTTAATTTGAAAAATATTTAAATTATCGTTTGATGCATATCGCGGAAAACGATCCTATTTCTGAAAATTTCAAGGAATTGAGTAACCTCTGTATTTTGTTGCTGTTTTGCGATTGTGCCGCATTATTTTGAGTGATCGTATTTTTATTTCCATAATTCGCAGTTCTCACGCGAATGGGATATTGCGTAGCATAGTACCGTAAAATTTTCTTTTCGAAACCTCTTCAAATCAAATCAAAACAAGCTTTTATAAGACGCTACAAATTTTGATTTGCGTTTTGTTGTGGTGGGTGTCTTGAACTTTAGTTTACTTGACTTAGAAGTAATGAAGTTACTTTTGTTTAAAAGTATGCATATATCAACACAACACTCATTCTCTTCCTCTCTTCTTTTATTTTCATATTCTTGTAAAAAGAGAACCACTCCTCCATCCAACTTCAAAAATCAATATCTCACAATCCATTCATTTTCAAACAAATCTTCTAACTACAAAATTGTTTATTATAGTCCCAGGTATTTTCTAAAAATAGTCGCTTTTCGTTTCTTTGAGCGGAGTGGTGGCAGTTGGTCGATATCAGTGGTGGGTGAATAATGATCATTTTTACGAACATTAAATTCAGATCGAAGAGTTGGGTTTTTTTTCATGGCAGCAAGATGTATTTTTTATGATGTTCGTAGAGTGTCAGGTGGCTAGAGTTGGATGGGAATGAAGGATGCATTTTCCATTCATCATTAAATTGATGGCAATGTCATGTTAGAGGGAAGGAACGACTAGTGCAGGGAGGAGAGTGGGGACAAGGCAGAGGCGTGGGTAGCGGTGGAAACTCCTCTGGTGGTTGGAATCACCTAGACAAGCTAAAGCTACGGTTTAATGGCTGTATGTTTTTGGGTTCGAATTCTTGACATGTTGGCGGTGATAGGAGCATTGAGTTGGTTGAAGTGGAGCTCGAAGGTGAGGCAGATGGTTGCGGTTCTGGTGGCGGCAACGGTGTAGGTTCCAGTTGTGAATGTCGAATTCTTTTTAGAGTGAAAACCATGATAACATTTTTTTTAAGTGCTTTGGGAGCTCTAGGCTTCATTATAGTATTTTGAAAATACTATTAATTGATATTTTCAATTTGAAATAGTTTTAATGTATAGAATGATTTTAAATGTGACTTTGAAATTTTCTATGGTATCTTATTTAGAAATCAGTTTTTTTGACTTTTCTATTTTACTTCAACCTTTTTGTTAGTCTTTTCAAACATTTACAGAAATATTTTAAAAGTATTTTGGAAAGTATATAATATACTGTTTATTGTAAAGAAAAAGAGGAATTTATATTTTATAATAGCATTATTTTTGTTTTAAAAGAAGAAATAATTATTTTAGAATAAATATTTGGGAAATGTTTTGTGTAAATGTTGTATAAAAGGATAGATTTATAAATAAAAAAATAGATTTATTGATGTTATTTATAAAATGGAAATGATATCATTTTGATAATTTGAATAATGAATCACATTTGTGAATTTATGGTGATATATGGAATGATCGTTTTATGGAAAGCATTTGGTTTTATCTTGAAACTAAAGATTTGTGATAAGTATATGGGGTTTATAAATAATTTTAGAGATTTATAAAAGGATTTTTATAAATAATTTTTGAAATCTATAAAAGATTTATAAATTAATTTGGATATTTATAAAAATGCTTGTAAATACGGAATGGGTTTGTAAAGAAATGAGATTTGATTTCTATAAATGATCATTTTAATTTATGGTGGTATAGAAAGTATTCTTTTTATAGTTAACACTAAAAGCGAAGTGGTTTGAGTTTACAGTGAATAAAGTTTTAAATAATATTTTTTTGACCATTTAAATATGAATTTGGAAAAGAAGAAATCTACCTTAAGATTTTTTAATATACTTATACCGTCGAGATTGGTATATGAATATATTTTCTAAGTATTGAAAGTGTAGTATTTTGTGAATATACTTATACCGATGATATATGTATATGGATATCTGTACAAGCATGGAATGGTTATAGTTGAATATTGAGTGAGTAGTATACATATGTATGTCTGTAAAAGTATTTTGATATAAGTATTTACAAAGTGCTTTTAATTAATAAAAGTATTAATTAAAGAGGCTTAGAGATGCTTATTTGTTTAATAGTGCTTGGTTTCTTATGAAACTAAACATCTGACTTGATTGATTGTTTATTTTATAATTAAATGATCGACTATCAAATCTTGATCAAATATAACTCTAGAAATATATAGAAGAAACAAGGGAATTATATGATACAGTTATCATCGATGATGCTATACTATACATATAAACTTGTTTTGTTCTTATAGGACAAATGGTAAGGAAATCTATTCGCTTAAACAGTTAGAAGGTGATATTTGCTCTTATGTATTGTCTTCTTATTTTCTACGGAATTGGAGTTGAGTTTACTGAAAAACAATCAATTGGTTTTAGAATGTTCGGTAAGTAGGGAAGTGTACTTATATGAGATGACTCGAAACCTAACCTCTCCAAAGCCATATACATGTTCTATGCTTTGGAAGAGGTTCAAGATTAATTCAAGATGATGGAATCTATTTGAAGATTTGAGATCTGTTTGAGATGCTCAAACAAATGTAGTTGTTCGTGATTTATTAAGGATGTGGTAATTCGTGTGTTATTCCACAAGTTATTGAGAAATGGGAATCCATGTGTGGTTTTGAGATCCGATCGAGTTGTGACTCGTGTGCTTGAATGCTGGATGTAGCCTCATTAGCGGATGCGACTATTAAACTAGAGATAGTATGCATAGACCAGCGGTTTAGTAACCCTAAAAAGGATGTAAGCTACTCTACCTTAGAGATACTTATAGTTTATGCATGCAGTGGGTGGTGCACTTGACCTTGATGGCCAGCTATGTATTTTCTATGGTACATCAGCTAGGGATGTATAATACTTCATAAGGATATTTCTGATCCTTATGCGGAGAACCAACCCTGAGGTTCTAAGGGTGCCTCCATGGAATCCTACATAATCAGTAAACGTGCCTTAGTGGTTTTGATTTTGTATCTATTATTGTTGTGATGTCCAGTAACATGCATCACATCTATTTGATTATATATTTCATATCCTAAACATTATTATAATATCACTAGATTTGCTCATAAAGTGGTTTGGTTATCATATGGTAAAAACTCATCCGTGTATCTAGAACAAGGTCTTATGAGATACCTTTATTTCGAAAGGTTTTATAACAGTAAAAATCCATACAATTTGTATTTCCCACGCTGCTATACTAGACTTATCCGAGTGTAATTTTCCTATAATGCTCGGGGCGGCCTGAGCATATTTCTTGATTTAGTTATCAATGCTTTAGAGCTTTGGAGATGGGCTGGATGCCTCCAAAACGTATTCAAATATCTTTTATTTTCATTATATTTCTATTCTATATTTATTCGCATTTATGAGGACACGTTGTTATAATTGTATAGGCTGATGATAGGTTAGTTTACCCTGATTGATGTATCTATATCATAGTTTTTTTGTAAATATGATGTGTATATTTTATATTACTCATCATGGTATGGGATTTTGTTCCGTCTTTTCTTTTCTTTAAGTCTAAAAGTCTATCTTTTTCGACACTCGAGAAATGGAATTTGCGACGATTGTGAACAGTAACAACCCGTAATTTAGTCACTTTAAATATGAGTATATAATATATTGTTAATTTGTTAAATAATGGATTTATAATTCAAATAAAATTTGAATTAAACGTCTCGAGTATTTTCTTACGGATGTAAAATGTAAGTTTAAAGACAGTTCGAGTTACAAGACGGTTAGGGTACCGATTTAATTAAGAATAAAAAGAAAAATGAACTTTTCTACTCTTTGATTAGACTGAATTTTTTAAACTTATCCTTGCCTAATAAAAAAATGAGGATGATTACTTGTTAGGAATTAAGAAAAGAATCTGCTAATAAAACAAAATAGTATAATGACCTAACTAATAAAAAATAAATGGGTCATATTATTTTTTTCTAGATCTCTGTTATCCTTGATCTGGATCGATATTATTTTTTATGGATGTATGCTTCTAACCCAGTGCGGTTATTGATCATAACCAAGGGATGATTGTATTCAGTACTAACCAAGAAAGGGTAGGTCGGTTTTATGTTGGCAAGGGTGTAAGATGTTCTTGCTGACCTACGTACATTTTATCTAGAGGTGTACTATAACGGGCATTGCCTCAGTAGCCTTGTCATTAATGGAATCCATTCTCCAATAAGTGCCTTTATGGACTTAGTTGTGTACCCAATATGCAGGAACAAGACTAATATAACCATTTTGGCTATGATTCAATATTTACACTAACCCCTAGACATTATCATAATTTCACAAGATTTCTTGTAATAATGTTTTGGTTATCGTAAGGTAAAAACTCATCCGTGTTCCATAGTCTTACGAGATACCTTTATTTTCAAAGTGTTTTATAAGCATAAAAATTCATTTTTCTAGAGTTTACTCAAAACCACACTCATATCTGATTCGGAATTTTTCTTCCTTTCCCTAAAACTCTTGGGTAATCAAATTTATATGAGTAGCGAAGTAGTACAGGTTCTTACGAATGCATTTGAAAGGAGCATGGAGCAAGAGGCTTCTTCATTATCTAGTTATCTATTTGTTTTCTTTGTCTACGTATAGTTATTTATCAGCATTGTGGGGGTAGGGATTTAAACTATCCCTAGTTGAATTCAGTTCTGTTGTAACTTTGACGTTCATTTTAAAGGTGACTTTATGTATTATCTTATGTTCTATTATATATGATTCCCTTGCATTGTGAGATTCTATGCTTCTTTCTTCTTGTCTTTTCTTTTTACCCTAATGGCTTGTCCTTTAGACACCTATTTGATCGTCTCACGAATATCATTGATGTGTTAAATGTCGTCTTTAGGAATAAGAAAGACATATTGTTACATGGACAGTCGAAAATTTTCGAATTAGTTGAGAACTTGTAGCTAATTGTTTGTAAAAATATAAAAGTAGAGTTTTGTAACTCTAGAATGGAAAGATGGTAAGTTTAAATTTTAAATTTGTTGAACGTGCTGGTTAAGTGAAGCAAATTTGATATTGTATACATACTCTTTGGATATAGTAGGGTATTATACAAGTTTAAACTTAAGTTAAGTTTTTATGAAATATTTTCATACATGTTTTAGAAGTAAAAATAAATTGGTATAAGTATCGACATTTGTGAACACAAAATGGAGATCAAAGAGTTGGGCCGTGTTTGTGGCGATAGAGCGTGATTTTGGTTATGTTCGCAAAGTGACTGGTGGCCAAAGTTGGCCATGGATAAAGGATGAATGTTTTCCATCCATCATTGAATTGTCGGCCTTGTGATGGTTCGAGTGGAGGAAAGATGGATGTATGGAGGAGCATCGGGACAAGGCAGAGACATGGGTGGTGGTGGAAACTCCTCCAATGGTCGGAATCACCAAGTCGAGCTACAGTTAGGGTCTAATGGTAGCGTGTTTAGGTTTGAATTCTTAGTGTGCTGATGGCGATTGGGAGCATCATGTTTGTCAAGATAGGGCTTAGAGGCGAGACATAGGGTTGCGATTCTGGTAGTGGTTGTGGCGAGGGATATAGTTGATCGAGGTGATGATGAGGGGAGGAGCAACATTATCGGTTCGGATTTCTAGGCATGAATTTGATTGAGGAGGGAAAATCACTGTAACGTGCGGGTATGGGTTTAGCTGTGTGATGTTGGGCATTGGGCTGGTGTGTAGTTTGGGTATCAGATTTAATATATTGTTTATTTGATAGTAAAATAACCGACTATCAAATCTTAACCGAACATAACTCTAGAATATCTAAAAGAAACGTGGAAATTATATGGTACAGTTATATTCGATGATGCTATACTTTACGTATAAACTCGTTGTGTTCTTTTAGGATAAATGATAAGGAAATTCGACCGTTTAAATGGATAGGAGGTGATCTCCACTCTTATGTATTGTTTGTTTATTTCCCATAAAACCGGAGTTAATTTTACCAAAAAACAGTCGATTGGTTTTGGTGCGCCCGGTTAGCGGGGGAGCGTACTTATATAAAATGACTTGATACCGTAACCACTCCAAAACCATATATGTATTTTATTCCTTGGAAGAAGTTCGAGATGCTGGAATCAATGTGGATATTCAAGATCTGTTTGAAATGCTCGAATATATGTATTTGTTCGTGATCTATTCAGGATGTGGTAATTCATGTGTGGTTCTAAGGTTTGTTGAGATATGGGAAGTTCTGAGATCTATTCGAGTTATGACTCATGTACTGGAATGTTGGACATTGCCTCAGCAGCGGATATGATTAAAACCGGAGATAGGAAGCTAAATCATTCCTTGATTACAAATCTTAGTTGTAACAGACTTATAAAACTTTGTCCTCTACCTCCCATAAAAGTTCCATCAAGAAACTTCAGGATGACAATAATCAAATACATATTTATATGCTTCAAACCCAATGAAATCTCTCTTAAATTCATGACTAAAAAATCACCTTGAAGTTCAATAGCACTATTAGGATTACGAACAACCACGACTTCACAAAAGGATTTCAAACGATGACACAAAAGCAACTCATTCCCATAGATTTCTTCTAAAGCCAATCTTTTGTCCATATATTCAAAATAGTAATTTAACACTATATTGCATTCGGTCTGAAACAAATGTATAATATCTTTCATTTTCATAAGAGGATTTGAAAAAAATAAAATCAACAACAATCTTCTTAACTAATCTGCTAGAAACATGTGGATGGTTAACATCTATAATACCCTCTCCACATGTGTAATAAGTTGCATAGCTTTAATAATAATAAAACATGGTAGGTTAAACTTACGAGAAGAATGAATATGAATAGTACAACCTTCTCGTGAACAAAAAATGTAACCCGCTCCCTTTCATTTTTAATAATACTAACTTTTTATTCACTCTTAATATAATATATCACAAGATACAATGGAGCCCCTCAATGCCACCAGCCAACCTTTGACCAATACCAGTAAATATTGGATTGCTAAAATCATTATTTACCAACCATTGTAAATTAGAACTAGAATCGACCGAAGACTAAACCGTAGAAGAAATAGATGAGCCACACTTAGCAAAAGAACCAACAAATGAAGAACTATAAGAACCAACATCAGTCGAACTACTTTTGCACTGCTTAGACATAGCCGAAATAAGTAGAAAATCATCAAACTATGAGCAACAAGAAAAATGTACTACTAAAATTAGAATTAGTTTCAATAACTCTTTTCTTGTCATTTACATAAACCAATTCAATGGAACTACATGTTAATTCAGGATAATGTTCACAAATGTCATTTCTCAATTTTAATACATAATCACTCAAACCAGGATGCCTCATACAAGTATCATTACCTAATAGAAAATGGTAAAAAACATCAATAGGATCAGACCTGAAAAGTACATATTGCAATATTAAAATAAAAGTGTCACAACATAAAAAAATAGATAAAACTAGCGAAACAAATATTTTCCTATCAAGTGAAAAATATTTTCCATAATAATAATAGCCTGCGTAACACTTCACAAACAGATCTTATTAATTTCATGTCATTCAATACCAACAACATACTTAAACTATAACAATAATAACATACACATGATAACCAATTACAATGACAATAAAAACAAACACAGTAAATTCAACATAGGCAAACATACATAACAATAATTGTCTACATTAAAAATTCAATGACATAAATAGGTATTTATATAATAAATATTAACAACAAACTTGAACTATAAAAATCACAACATAATTAATAACAAATTACATGCACAACATCAACGACCAAATTTAATTCAACAAAAGGCTATAATAAAGATTAAATAATCAAGAATAACTATGATGTGACGATCTGGATATTTTAAACATTTGAAATGGAATATTTAATTAATTTTAAATATGTGAAAGTTAATTTAACTTGAATTTCAAATATAACTATGAATTTGGCAATTAGATTATTGAATTTAATTTATTGAAGTTGAGTAAAAATTTGAATCTTCAGTTTTAAGATGATTTAAAATAATTTGAAAGCTTAAAGAATTTATATTGATAATACTGAAGATAATGGAAGCTTCAGAAATGGATTTGAAACTGTTTTGTTCAGTTTTGAATTTATATCGTTTAAATCGATATTTGAAAATAGCATTCCGAGGCATAGTCTCAGAATTTGACGAAACCAATTCCATTGGATTCGTAATATTGTTTTATTATCAGATTTCAATTTTCATAGTGTTTGGAGTGATCGTTTGGCCGTACGATAAGCAAATGCGTTGAAAATTATATCGAAATTTAATTTAGTAACTGGGTTCAAAAAACTGTCTTCTCCATACGATCGAATTTAGACTCGAAACCTTTTCCATTGCGTTCGGAGTAGGCACGTAACATTATAAATGACTGGCGGCATGCCTCGATACGAGGTCGAGATTTTTGGGTCGATTTCAAGTCGTTTGAATTCAAATTCAAATTGATATTTTAATTAGTCAAAAACAAAGATACTGTGGATTCAATACGTTTCATACCTTCTTGCACGTGTTCGTTTATGTAACACACGTTCATCTTTATCGTTAAAATGATAAATAAAACAATAAAAATGAATTATTCTACCCAGCTTTGTTTTGTCTTCAAACAAAATAAAAAAAACCAAGTTCAATTTGATAAAATGGCGGTTATTTCAGCATTCGAAGAAAAAAACAAATGGTCGAAGCGAAAATAATCACCATCTTCATCTCGATAACAGTTCGAAATCAAAGAAAAATTGAATGCCTCTGATGATTAAAAAAGAAAGAAAGGGGCATCACGCACGACTCGAATTCGAACGAGGGTGGCACGTCGCCGGCGAGTCATGGCAGTCGATCGATCTGCGGCGCAGTGCGACATTGGCAAGGCATGAGTGCAGGCGTAACATAGTGGTAGGACGCATGTGTTTCTCCTCGATGCTGCCAGGGTTGCGAAATCAAATTCGCATTCGACGGTTAGGGTTTGAGGTGGTCGCTTACGCTGGCGCGTACGATTCTGGTAGAGGTGATGTTAGTGAGGGCTGAATACGAGATAGCAACGTCGTGGAGGGCGATGGATTGAATTGCAGGTTCCTCTGAAGTATACATGCCTATTTTAATTTAATATATACATATATGCAGAAAATAAAGTAAAAGGAATAGATAAAATAATTTACAGTAAAGTTAATTTCTGTTTTAAATTTGCAGAAGATAAAACATCAAATATACATATATATGCTTAAAGAAATATATATATATATATATATATATATATATATATATATATATATATAGCAGTTGATTTATATGCATATTCATTTTTAAATAAACAGAAATTAATTTATATACAGATAGGATTTTGAAAATAGATGTTCTAAATGTTAAAGAATTTTTAATTAGAATTTTTAAACCCTATACAGATTAATTTGGTTAATAAACTGATTTAATTTACTTATAATACAAAAGGTTTTAAAAAGGGAAAATTATCAGTTTGATAAAATTGTTAGTTAATTAAAATTATTTAAAAAGAAATTCATTATTCGATTATTTTGAATATTAATAAATCATATAAATTGTTTGTTACAGGATCTAAAAATCGTAGAGGATCAAGCCGGGATGAAAATGGATTGGATTGCAAATTAAAGGTGAGATCTTCTCACTCAAATTTAAATTGGAATTTCAGTTAGATTGACTGTTTGGATGTGGTGGTATATATAGTAGTGTGTGCGTGTGTATATATATTTGGAGTGATTGATTTCCCGCATTATATAGCGGATGAGACCCAATGCGCCGCATAATAGCGGATGATTTTATATAAACTCATATACCGCGATATTTCACCTCGAAGTGGAATTGGTATTATATATGTATTTGGAGTGACTGATTTCCCGCATCATATAACGGATGTGACCCTATGCACCGCATAATAGCGTATGATTTTATATAATCCCATATACCGCGCTATTCCACCTTGAAGTGGAATTGGTATTTAATTGTTGTGCTAACATCCATGGATGTAGGGAAACAGGTTGGAGGGATCCAACTGGGTTCCTCAAATATTTGAATTTATTTCAATGCTGTGTGTTGATTTATTTATAATCTGCGTATGATTATATTTATGATTGAAATCGCTGAACGCTATAGTTTTATCGAATATATTTTTGGTATCGTAGGATACAAGAAACACAAAATTGAATTTTTTGGAAATTAAAGTAGAAAACTTTGAGTAATTTTTTTTTAAAGAATTGGGTGAATTTAAAAGGAAATTTAAAAGTATAAAAGTTGATTTTTGAAATCCTATTGAATTAATTCCAAATTAAAAGTTTTTTAACAAATGAATTAAAAGTTGGAGAATTTATTTAAAATTGATTTGGTGATTTAAAAATAAATTGGGAAATCTATTTGAAATTGATTTGGTGTTTAAAATAAATCTTTTGGGAAATTGATTTGGAAATCGATTTGGGAATTTTATTTGGTGTTTGAAAGAGAATATTTGGAAATCGATTTGAAAATCGTATATCAGTTGATATTTGGAAATTTAAATTCACAATGGAAATTTATAAAGGAAAGGAAAATTTGTTTTAAAGATAAAGATTGGTTTATTTTTAAAAGTGTGGAAAGGAATTTGCGGATTTGAAAGGTAAATTAAAATAAATCAAGAAGGATTTATTAATTGATTTAAACGGACCATTTTGAAATGGAAGGTGTATTTTCCCTGAAAAGCCAAGTGTGTTTTTAAAGTAGCTTTGAAATATAAATTAAAAGCTCTAAAGTTGGTTTTAAAAGGAATGTTTGTAAGAGAAACTATTTTTTTAAAATTTTTTCAAATCTTTAAATTAAAGATTTATTTAGTAAATTATAGAAGTTGTTATTTAAAGATTAAATTGATAGTTGATTGAGAAAATGTTTATTTAAATAATTATACTCTATCTAATAATTTTATTTTTAAAATTAGTTTGAGCTTAAAATTTATATGAGATATTAGTATAATATTTTCATAACTAATATTTAAGTAAGTATTTAAAGTTAGTTTTTATTCTAAATGTTTCCAAGTATATATTTTTGGATAAGTGGTTTAAATTATTTTAAAGTATTTGAACTCAGCAAATTTTCAGTGGAAATAAATAAATATTTGGAAATTTATTCCACGTAAGGAAAGTGATTTGAACTTTGTTTTCAAAGTGATGAAGTGTAAAAAATATATCTTGCGAATATATTTTGAAAATAAATAATTGTGGAAAATTATTTAAATCTTGGTGATTGTTGTGAATATTGATTGATAGTTAAGTAACCGACTATCAATATTGGCCTTTAAATGGTATTTGAATTTCGATGCGACCGGTGGTCGGATTCAAAATGGAAAATCGAAAACCACATCGAATCTTTGTGATGGATTTTTTGTTTAAAATATCAAAAGTGAAAATTTGTTGTGATTTATTTGAAATCTGAATGTAACACTTATTTTTAATATAAGCGCTCGTTATTCGGATTAGCCGGGAGAGGACTTTGTGCCATAAAACCCATTCCGAATAATGATACGACGAAATGGGATTGCATTTGAAGATGGTGTTGAAGACCGAGTATTTTCGAAAGTGAAAGGATTACCCGTCGAATGTCTCTGCACCGAGTTGCTTCGATATAGGGATTTTATCACCCTTTGTGATGGGGAGTCGAGACGTGATTAGTGAATATCCAGATGTGCAAGGGCTTTTATAAAGTGCCTTCGGTTCCGTTCGATCCCGGAATGGACTTGTATGGATGCGTGTCTGACGTTACACTTTGAGATGTAAAGCTGGTTTCTATCAAATACATTTCTGTTGGTGTCGGAGAATCTATTCTCTTAGCTTAACACCATTCTCTGAGACGTACGAGCTCAGAGGTTATGTAGTTGATAGTTACCGGTGATACATTCCTAATTTGGTAATGTGGCATACGAAGTGATGTTGATCATGTGTTGATCGAAGCAAGGCTTTTGTGAAAAGCGTAGCTTTGTGGACGAGACTTCGTCAGACCTCGCAACCCTGAAATGGTCGAAACAGGAAGGATGCAGCAAGACAATTTGGGGCGTCCCTCCAGAGGCATACCCATATGGAAATAGGAAGTTCCTTTGCCTGACCATTGTTGGAAATCCAATCATCCAATACGTGCCTTGTACGGTTTTAGTTGTATAACCTGCCATTTACTTATGGTGGTCACCACTATTTAGATGGTAGTTATAGTAGGCATACAATAATGGTTGTATGCTGGCAAAGATTAATATTATACTTTCGAAAGGTTTTCTGCACTATGCACTAATAATAATATCAAAAGGATTTTGCGTATCAAGCATATTTGACTATCATAAGTAGAAATCTCCTCCAATTATGTGTTTGCAATGTGTGTGGCGGAAGGCCTTATGGTAGCTTCATTTTCCAAAAGCATAGCATATTTCTTTTTATTTCGTTTGTGAAAATAACTGTTTTTAAGATCTTACACCAGTCCCATGACTGACTTGGAGTTTATTGTTCCCTTTCTAAACTCTGGTTGTCCATAATTTTCCACATGGGCAGCCTAGAGTCAGGTTATCATTGTTCTAGAGCGAAGTCGGAAGAAATATGCTGTAGAGATCTGGAGGCAAGCTGGATGGCGAGGCGTATCACTAGTATATATGCTATTTGTTTTCCGCTGTTGTGTTGTATAGTGTTATTGTAAACTCTGATGATGTATGTATAAACAGATACGGTTCTTTGTTTTAAAGATTATTCATTTTTCTATTATATATTGTTCCGCTGCGAAATATGAGATTCTGTTATTGTTTCTGTTTCTACTTCTATCTTCTTCTTCTTAAATCCTAACGGTTTGGTTTTTGGAATTCGACTGTTCAGCATTTGATATAGTGGACGTATTGTTGTCGATTTTCGGGCATCGAAAAATTGGGACGTTACAAAGTGGTATCAGAGCAATTGGTTAAGCGACAACCTTGGCTTTGGTGGGGATTACTCATTAGAGATAGAGTCAGTAGTACTCTAGAATGAGTTTGGGTATAATAATAGATATGAGCGCGTATTTGTTAGTGAATATAAAATTGTTTTATACTGTGTTGATTTATCGGTTGATTGTTTATAGATTCTGGTCGGTGCAATCTGTACAAGTATATCGATAGAGATTTCTAAACTCTTAAACTAGGCAAACCGACATAACATTTTTTTAAAAGAGGGTAAATGAAATAATTTTACCCAAATTATTTTGGTATATGAAAGAAATTTTTTGTAAATAATTATCATATATGGTAGCTTGGTTGTTAGGAAGTGATAATATTAAATTATTATTGATTATTGAATAAGAAATTGAAATCGTAACAGAAAGCTAAGAAATAAAATCCATATACAAATGAGATTTATAAATATAAATCGTAAATGTGATTTAAAATTTGAAATAGAATTCTAGAGGAATATCTAAAAGAATTTGAAAGGTTTTGAAAATTTTGAAATTTGGAAAAGATTAAAATTCCCTGGAGTTTGGAAATGGTTTTCAAAGGTTTTGGAAAAAAAAATTTGAGGGATAAAAAGCACTAAACTCTTTTCGGTCGCTGGAAATAATTCCGATGATGATCGCGACATCATCGGTGGTCATTTTCGAGTTTCCAGAAGAGGAATTGCTGCCGAATTATTTTAAATCGAGGTTGTTTACAAACTGGGTTTGGTTTTGAGAATTCAAAAGATAATTTGAATTGATTTCAAAATGATTTTGAAATGTTGAAAAGACTCTGGACTCCTATTTAAAATACTTATGGAATCATAAGAGGTTTGATAATTTATTAAATTTGCTTGAAATGTAAATAAGTTGGAAAGCTTATCAACGCCTAAAATTGAATTTAATTGGAAGACAATTGAATTATGTTAAATAAGGGAAATGAAATTCAAGTTGAATATTGGAAATTGAATTTGATTGGTGATAAACAAAGTGAAGTAGAATTATTTTTTTTAGTTGGACCAAATGAAGCATAGTATTAAAATGAAATTATTAAGTGAAACTAATTGAAGGAATGACAAATTTAATATGGTTTGAAATGAATTGAATTCAATAATTATAAATGAATGGTATATTGAATTCATATGGAACGGGAAATCCAGTTTAACTATAGGTAGATATAAACCAAAGTGGTGAATTGAAATTGAAAATAAGAAGTATATAAAATACTTATATGGAGCTTAAGAAATGAATAGTGAAATTCTTCAGTAAAATTTTGAATTGAGAAAATATTCTGAGTTAATGATTGAATGAAGATTAAACTGGAAATTGTGAAATGGAAATTGTGAATAAGCAAATGAAAATTAATGTGAATAAAATAAAAGAACATTGATAAAGTTAATAATCAATTGAAATAAATATGTAGGATGTACGTATATTATTTTATTCGCATATCGATTTGATCCGGAATTCGAGCACAAGATTTGAAGATAGTTATATCGATCCGAGCAAGAATTTTTCACTCGATTTTCGACGGCGAACCCTGAATATCGATTTTTGGTTGATTCTAGAAATTCTCTATCATAGTTTACTGCTATGCAAGGAGAATGACGATTTCTGATCAAGAAACCAGATCTGAGTCCGCTAGGAAGTCGGGTGGACGATACTAGTTCGGAAGTGAAATTGTTTGATCGAGTGAACGATCGAATTTGGTATTGCATACGGATGATATTTGGCATCATACGAGTTTGAATGAATTAAATATTGAAACTTTTGTAAAATAATGTGCAAAATGATAAGCAGGATATACAGGTGTGTTAAAGTCAAAAGATAAATTGGATTTCTGATTTCGAAGATAAATTTAAATTGCTCGAAAAAGGTATGTATTAAATTTCTATATGAAATTTGATGAATTTCTTGTCTAGCCGCTTGGCTTTTCGTTTGAATCTGAGGGCCCGTGGTACCATTTTGTAGTCGTACAGAGCTATCCGCGCAAAAGAGATGCTGGCGAAATTTTTCGAAAATATAGCGAGTTAGAAAAATATTGAGAAAATTTTGAAATTTTAAAATTTGAATTTAAATTTAAATGTTAATTGTTAAGAAACCAATGTTGTTTGGAAACTATGGAATGTTGGAACGTTAGATGAAGTGATAATGGGTCTCTAATAAAAAGATTTGTTTTGGCAAATTGATAAAACTGTTTGGTTCGGGAGAAAAGGTAAACGGGTTAAGGATCATTCTTCTTAGCTAGTAATTTCGGGACGAAATTCTTAGAAGGGAAGTACGTGACGACCCATAAATTTAAACATTTGAAATGGAATATTTAATTGATTTTAAATATTTGGAAGTTAATTTAACTTGAATTTCAAATATAACTATGAATTTGACAATTAGATTACTGAATTTAATTTATTGAAGTTGGGTAAAAATTTGAATCTTCGGTGTTAAGCTGAAACAAAATAATTTGAAAGCTTAGAAAATTTATATTGATAATACTGAAGATAATGGAAGCTTCAGAATTGGATTTGAAACTGTTTTGTTCAGTTTTGGATTTATATTATTTAAATCGATATTTGAAAATAGCATTCCAAGGCACAATCTCGAAATTTGACGAAACCAGTTCCATTGGATCCATAATATTGTTTTATTATCGGATTTCAATTTTTATAGTGTTTGGAGTGATCGTTTGGCCGTACGATAAGCAAACGCGCTGAAAATTATATCGAAATTTAATTTAGTAACTGGGTTCAAAAAGCTATCTTCTCCATACGATCGAATTCGGACTCGGAATCTTTTCCATTGCGTTCGGAATAGGCGTATAACATTATAAACGCCTGGAGGCATGCCTTGATAGGAGGTCGAGATTTTTGGCTCGATTTCAAGTCGTTTAAATTCAAATTCAAATTCAATTTGATATTTTAATTAGTCAAAAAAAATACTGTGGATTCAACACGTTTCATTCCTTCTTGCACATGTTCGTTTATGTAACACGCGTTCATCTTTATCATTAGAAAGATAAATAAAACAATAAAAATGAATTGTTATACCCAGCTTTGTTTTATCTTCAAACAAAATAAAAAAAAAACCAAGTTCAATTTGATAAAATGACGATTGCTTCAGCATTTGAAGAAAAAACAAATGGCCGAAGCGAAAATAATCACCATCTTCATCTTGATAACAATTCGAAATCAAAGAAAAATCGAATGCCTCTAACGGTTGAAAAAAGAAAAAAGAAAGAAAGGGGCATCGCACTCGACTCGAATTCGAAGGAAGGTGGCGCGTCGTCGGCGAGTCATGGCAGTCGATCGATCTACGGCGCAGCGCGACACTGGCAAGGCATGAGTGCAGGCGTAGCATAGTGGTAGGACACATGTGTTTCTCCTCGATTCCGTCAGGGTTTGTGAAATCGAATTCGCATTTGACGGTTAGGGTTTGAGGTGGTCGTGTACGCTGGCGCGTACGATTCTGGTAGAGGTGATGTTCGTGAGGGCCGAAGACGAGATAGCAACGTCGTGGAGGGCGATGGCTTGATTACAGGTTCCTGTGAGGTATACATGCCTATTTTAATTTGATACATACATATATGAAGAAAACAGAGTAAAAGGAATAGATAAAATAATTTACAGTAAAGTTAATTTCTGTTTTAAATTTGCAGAAGATAAAATAATAAATATACATGTATATGCTTAAAGAAAAAAATATATATATAAATAAAAATAGCAGTTGATTTATATGCATATTCAATTTTAAATAAACAGACATTAATTTATATATAGATAGGATTTTGAAAATAGATGTTTTAAATGTTAAAGAATTTATAATTAGAATTTTTAAACCCTATACAGATTACTTTGGTTAATAAACTGATTTAATTTATTTATAATACAAAAGGTTTTAAAAGGGAAAAATTATCAGTTTGAACAAAATTGTTAGTTAATTAAAATTATTTAAAAAGAAATTTATTATTCGATTATTTCGAATATTAATAAATCATATAAATTGTTTGTTACAAGGTCTAAAAATCGTAGAGGATCAAGACGGAATGAAAATGGATTGGATTGCAAATTCAAGGTGAGATCTTCTCACTCAAATTTAAATTGGAATTTCAGTTATTGATTGACTGTTTGGATGTGGTAGTATATATAGTAGTG
The DNA here is from genome assembly GCA_030765085.1 of Allium cepa. Taxonomy (NCBI): domain Eukaryota; kingdom Viridiplantae; phylum Streptophyta; class Magnoliopsida; order Asparagales; family Amaryllidaceae; genus Allium; species Allium cepa. The sequence continues at coordinate 112,056,403 of CM060944.1, forward strand.
TGTGTGTGTGTGTGTGTGTGTGTGTATATATTTGGAGTGATTGATTTTCCACATTATATAGCGAATGAGACCCTATGTGCCGCATAATAGCGGATAATTTTATATAAACCCATATACCGCGATATTCCACCTCGAAGTGGAATTGGTATTATATATGTATTTGGAGTGATTGATTTCCCGCATTATATAGTGGATGAGACCCTATAATCCGCATAATAGCGGATGATTTTAATATAATCCCATATACCGCGATATTCCACCTCGAAGTGGAATTGGTATTTAATTATTGTGCTAATATCAGTGGATACAGGGAAATAGGTTGGAGGGATCCAACTGGATTCCTCAAATATTTGAATTTGTTTCAATTTTGTGTGTTGATTTATTTATAATCTGCGTATGATTATATTTGTGATTGAAATCGTTGAAGGCTATAATTTAGCCGAATATATTTTTTGGTATCGTATAATACCAGAAAGATAAAACTAAATTTTTTGAAAATTAAAGTAGGAAACTTTAAGTAAATTCTTTTTAAAGAATTGGGTGAACTTAAAAGGAAATTTAAAAGTATAGAAGCTGATTTCTGAGATCCTATTGAATTAATTCCAAATTATGGGAATTTTTTTAAAAAATGAATTAAAAGTTAGAGAATTTATTTAAAGTTCAGATTTTAAATAGTTTGAAAGGAATAAAGGAATTTGTTTCAAAAAATAATAAATTTTGGTGTTTGAATGAAAATTTATTTAGTGTTTGAAATAAATTTGAGAATCAATTTGAAATTGATTTGGTGTTTTGAAAATAAATTGGGAAATTGATTTGAAATTGATTTGGTGTTTCAAAATAAATCTTTTTGGAAACTGATTTGGAAATCGATTTGGTGTTTGAAATAAAAATTTGGAAGTCAATTTGGGAATTTGATTTTGTGTTTGAAAGTGAATATTTGGAAATCGATTTGAAAATCGTATATCGGTTGATATTTTGAAATTTAAATTCAGAATGGAAATTTATAAAGGAAAGGGAAATTTGTTTTAAAGATAAAGATCGGTTTATTTTTAAAAATGTGGAAAGGAATATGCGGATTTGAAAGGTAAATTAAAATAAATCAAGAAGGAATTATTAATTGATTTAAATGGACCATTTTGAAATGGAAGGTGTATTTTCCTTGGAAAGCCGAGTATGTTTTTAAAGTAGCTTTCAAATATAAATTAAAAGCTCTAAAGTTGGTTTTAAAAAGAATGTTTGTAAGAGAAATTGTTTTTGTAAATTGTTTTTGTAAATTGTTTTTAAATATTTAAAGTAAAGATTTATTTAGTAAATTATAGAAGTGATTATTTAAAGATTAAATTGATGTTTGATTTAGAAAATGTTTATTTAAATGGTTATACTCTATCTAATAATTTTATTTTTAAAATTAGTTTGAGCTTAAAATTTATATGAGATATTAGTATAATATTTTCATAACTAATATTTAAGTAAGTATTTAAAGATAGTTTTTATTCTAAATGTTTCCAAGTACATATTTCAGGATAAGTGGTTTAAATTATTTTAAAGTATTCAAACTCGGCAAATTTTCAGTGGAAATAAATAAATATTTGAAAATTTATTCCATGTGAGGAAAGTGATTTGAAATTTGTTTTCAAAGTGATGAAGTGTTAAAAATATATCTTGCAAAGATATTTTGAAAATAAATAATTGGGGAAAATTATTTAAATATTGGTGATTGTTGTGAATATTGATTGATAGTTAAATAACCGACTATCAGTATTGGCCTTTAAATGGCATTTGAATTTCGATGCGACCGAGGGTCAGATTCCAAATGAAAATTCGAAAACCACATTAAATCTTTGTGATGGATCTTTTGTTTAAAAGATCAAAAGTGAAAATTTGTTGTGATTTATTTGAAATCTGAATGTAACACTTATTTTTAAAATAAGCGATCGTTAATCGGATTAGCCGGGAGAGGACTTTATGTCATAAAACACATTCCGAATAATGATACGACGAAATGGGATAACATTTGACGATGGTGTTGAAGACCGGGTTTTTTCGAAGTGAAAGGATTACCTGTCGAATATCTCTGCACCGAGTTGCTTCGGTATAGGGATTTTATCACCCTTTGTGATGGGGAGTCTGGACATGATTAGTAGATATCCGGATGTGCAAAGGCTTCTTTGAAGTGCCTTTGGTTCCGTTCGATCCCGGAACGGACTTGTATGGATGTGTGTCCGACGTTGCACTTTGAGATGTAAAGCTAGTTTCTATCAAATACATTTCTGTTGGTGGCGGAGAATTTATTCTCTTAGCTTAACACCCTTCTCTGAGACGTACAGGCTCAGAGGTTATGTAGTTGATGGTTACTAGTGATACATTTCCAATTTGGTAATGTGGCATATGAAGTGTTGTTGATCATGTATTGATCGAAGCATGGCCTTTGTGAAAATCATAGCTTTGTGACGAGACTTCGTCAGACTTCACAACCTGAAAATGGTCGAAACAGGAAGGATGCAACAAGACAATTTGGGGGTAGCGCCCTCAGGGCATGTCATTTCCTTCTAGAAAAAGGTGGTATCATGGTATGAAGCCCGGATATTTAACCTATGTGGTTACTGCAAATTTATTGCTTTGTGGTTGAGGATCCTCGGATAAAGGTCAGTAACGACCGAGGATGGCATACTTATGGTAGCTACTCATGTTATAGTTGTATTACAGCGTGGGGTAACTCGGTCTTGTGTTGACAGAGAGTTGGTTAAGTTCTCGGGGCGTCCATCCAGAGGCGTATCCATATGGAAATAGGAAGTTCCTTTGCCTGACCATTGTTGGAAATCCAACCATCTAATACGCGCCTTGTAAGGTTTTAGTTGTATAACCTGCCATTTACTTATGGTAGTCACCAATGTTTAGATGTTAGCTATAGTAGGCATACAATAATGGTTGTATGCTGGCTAAGATTAATATTATACTTTCGAAAGGTTTTCTGCACTATGCACTAATAATAATATCAAAAGGATTTTGCATATCAATCATATTTGACTATCATAAGGAGAAATGTCCTCTAGTTCTGCTTTTGCATTGTGTGTGTGGCGGGAGGCCTTATGGTAGTTTCATTTTCCAAAAGCATAGCGGATTTCTTTTTATTTCCTTTGTGAAAATAATTGTTTTTAAGTTCTCACACCAATCTCATGACTGACCTGGAGTTTATTATTCCCTTTCTAAACTCTGTGTGGCCATAATTTTCCACACGGGCAACCTAGAGTCAGATTATCATTGTTCTGGAGCGAAGTCAGAAGAAATATGCTGTGGAGATCTGGAGGCAAACTGGATGGCAAGGCATATCACTAGTATATATGCTATTTCTTTTCCGCTGTTATGTTGTATAGTGTTGTTGTAAACTCTGATGATGTATGTATAAACAGACATGGTTCTTTGTTTTAAAGATTATTCATTTGTCTATTATATATTGTTCCGCTGTGAAATGTGAGATTCTGTTATTGTTTCTATTTCTACTTCTATCTTCTTCTTCTTAAACTCTAACGGTTGTATTGATGTATTGATGCATTCGACTGTTCCGCATTTGATACAGTGGATGTAGTGATGTCGCCTTTCGGGCGTCGAAAAATCGGGTCGCTACATATGATCTAAAAAAACTAACCTAGAACTCATATTATTAGCTCAAAATATAAGAAGAAGATGTCCAAATTTAATGAAATTCTGTACAAAAAGCATTTTCAACCAACAACGGTTCAAGATGTAGAAGAACTGAAGATGCCGATAATAGCTCGACGTCTATGCATAATAGTTGAAATAGTGAAAATTGGAATGAGATTAGGTATATAAATTAGAATGGAAATTGAAATAAGCGAAATAAAGATGGACAACAGGGGCGTTAGATTTAGAAGAAGAGGGGTAAAAATGGGAGCAATGGATTTGAAAAATAAAAACAGGGACGTAAAATATAACACGATATTGGCAGGAATATAATTTACATAAAATAATAAAGGAATAAGTATATGCCACATTATTGTTGTTGTTGTAACTTAGGCATCCTTTTGCATCTCCACTATGCATGTATTTCATCTAGCGCAGAAAAAGCAAGACCATCGAGCGAGGGTCTTTAGGTGCCAACGTCATGATGGGATATTTCGATATCCCCCTAAAGCACATAGATGCTCATAGGAACACTTATTATAACAAAGGAATCCTTTTTTATTACATACCATTAATCACATGTATGTGCTCACCTCCTTTAGGATATCTTATAATAAAGGACTAATCATAATCCAACATATGCACCCACTCTAATATAATGCGAGTCGTACCTAACAGATCTTCACATTGGCAAGTATCTTGTAATTCAACTTAATGTTATATAAAGCCCTAATAATACTTGGATAAGATCGCATACGCCTCTTAGAAGTTGAAATTAAGTCGCTAATACCTTTCGACAATTGGCCAAGCTATTTAAAAGTCTTCTCCTTTCCACGGTTAGATTTGGCCAAGTTCTAACATATAACTCCACATTAGTGAGCATCCTGAGCTCAAGCCACGTATTAGAGCATATTATGTTAATGTTTCATCATACTGGTTCCCTCGAATCATTGTCTTGATATGATGTTGAAATTTTTGACATGCCTCGCATCTCCATATTACACGCACTTGATTTTGTATAGAAGAAACAAGACCACTGAACAAATCTCTTTTGGTGCCAGCGTCGTGAATGGTTATCTCGATATCCCCCTTAGGGCATAAATGTTCATTGGAACACTTGTTATAACAAAAGGAATCTTTTTCTGTTACTTACTACCAATCCATATGTGTGTGTGTGTGTGTGTGTGTGTGTTTGTGTGTGTATGCATGCGCATATGGGTGTGTTCATCTCCTTTAGTACATCATGTGATGCGAGAGTAATCACAATCCAATCTAGGCACCCAATCTAATACAAAGCAAGCCATACCTAATTTGTTGACTTTTAAATAATTATTCATATTCAATGAGAAATAAATGCGGAACTGCAATAAGTTGTTATTACATGCTTTGTAGAATTTTACCTAGTGAAAGCTTGAAGAGACTGAATTTTTGAAAGAGAATAGCAAGATGGATTAAAGTCCTAAACTTGTAAATTCTAATTTGGCTCTTGGTTCTCGTGTTTTTCCCTTAATTTGAACATTAATTATGAGGCCATGAGGGTTAGAAGAGGAGATAAGCATATTACGTGAAGGAAAAAACAAATAATAGGCTATTAGGTTGTTGTACATGTTTAAAGTAGTTATACCATTTTTGTGCCCTTTGTTGCTTTGAGGCCCTAGGCCATTGCCTGGTAGGTCTATGCTAAAAGCTGGGCCTAACCGTACTCTTATCAACAAAAATGGTGAAATTTTTTTTTTTCATTTTAATAATAAGATATATAAATCACATACCATAAATAATACACACAAACAATATTAATAATTTTAATTTATTATTCATTTACCTTAATAAATTTGTCATATATTGCATGGTAAAATTTAGTTTTTATCTTCAAATACCACATTTTAACGTTGTTGCAATTATTTGTAACCCCCTCTCTCAATTCTTTCCTAAAATTTTATATTCAATCTATGTATTTAACTTATGGAATCTCAAATTCAAATTACTAGAATAATCTCAGTCAATAATTATTGTATTCTTCTAATAAACCTTGAAAATATGTATCATTCTTAATATATATATATAATAGTAAATTTATTTTTTCCATTCAATCATATATATATCTATACACATACATACATATGTTATAATAGGCGCTAAGCGAGACGAAGTGATAGAAGTCTACTTCGTTTATTGTCGCTAAAGCGCCACTTAAGTGCTGCTTAGTTTTTTAGCATAATTATCCATACCTATATAAATCTATTATTAAGTGTATTGTATTTATATAAACGCAATATATGTGTAAATAAAAATTCATCGCAAATAACTAAAGTTTAACTTTGAAGTTAACTTATAAATTAATATGCATTAAAAGTTGGATTTGACATTTGCAATTCATTAAAAGTTAGCATGCTCCAGTTGAGTACAAACTGTGCATTTGTTAAATAAAATAATCATGTCGTAATGCATACCATCCATCGATCCATATCACATAGAAAATGTAAATTTTTTGTTACGAATATAGTTTTTTGCTATAATCCCAATCCTTTTATTTTAAAAATAATAAATTTTTGCTAGCTATTGCTTAAGCAATGCTTAAATTTAAGAAAAGCACATATAAGCACTAATTAAGCGTGCTTAAGCGTTTATCACTTAGTCGTTTTGATTTTTCAAAAAAAAATAGGCGTTGTGGATGCATTTAGTGTTTAAGTGCCTCTTATAATATATGTGTGTGTGTGAATTAAATTATATATATAAAAAAATAGCCGGGTTAATTTGAAAAATCAATTATAATCATTTATCTCAAATTTTATCATATGTTGCATAACAAGATTAAGCTTTTAATTCAAATATAAGAATTAATATTTCTTCAATTTCTTTTTAACAAAAATCCTTCCAATTCTTTCATAGTATTTACTTTTAAGTCCATAATTAAACTAATTACAGAATTATGAACATATATACTTAAAAATTTCAATTATATAATATTTGTTAATCCATTTAATAAATCATTAAAATATATCAGTTTTAATATGTACACCACATTCATATGAACAAAAATGATAAAATCATTTTTACTCAAATATAAAGATATATAAACAACATAACATAAATTATACATAAATAATAAAAATAAAATTTATAGTTCATTTATTTCACTAAATTTATTAAATGTCACACAAAAAATTTCTAATTTGAACACCAAGAGTATATAAATACTATATTTTACAATACTATAATGTGCAACTCACGGGTTGCACTCTAGTTTTCACATAATTTTAGAACTAAAATAATACACTCTCCTTAATTCACTCAATTCTTAAGCGTCATGCATCTGATGATAACTCCCCCTAAGTTTGAACCCCACTAACTACATTTTCTCCAACATGTTTCAAGATCACTCAACCGTCTTTGATTTACTTTTTCTAAAACAATATATGGTCTGAAACTATGTTCTCCTTCATTTTTATTTAGTTTAAGATATATGGTTTTGGTTTTAGTGGGTTGTTTTTCACATTATTGTTATTGCTGTAATTTTCATCACCCTTTCGCATCTCTATTATGCACGCACTTCATTTAGTGTAGAAGAAGCATAATCACTGAGCTAGGCTCTTTTGGTGCCATTGTCATGAATGAATATCCCAACATACCCTTGGACAACATATATGTTCATGGGAACACTTGTTATAACAAAAATAGTTCATTTTTATTACATTCTACCAATCACACACACACACACACACACACACACACATATATATATATGCTTATCTTCTTTAGAATATCATACGATAGTGACTAATCACAATCCAATCTACGCACCACTCTTATACAATGTGAGTCATACCAAATAGATCTCCACCTTGATGAGCATTTCTCAATTCAACTTGAAGATATATAGAGTCCTAATAGCACTTGGATAAGGTAGCTTACCCCTTTCAATAGTTCAATCACTTCGCTACCACCTTTCAGCAATTGGACTAAGCTATTTACAAAGTGTCCTATTTTCCACCGTTGAAGTTGGTCGAATTCTAACAAATAACCCCACCTTAATGAGCATCTTGAGCTCAAGCCACATAATAAAGCATATTAGGTCAATATTGCATCATACTGGTCCCCTAAAACCATTGTTTTGATATGATATTGAAATTTCCGGCACCTATTACATCTCTAACATACACGCACTTCATTTAGGTTAGATGAAGCAAAACCATTGAACAATGCCGATGTTACGATGGTTAAGAAAGAAGGGACGGTTGTGCTGTTTCAGAGGTCGGTGACCCAAGGAAATAAGTTCTAGGAAGTGTCATCGATCAAAGTTTGCTATTCATCCTGAAAGAACCAAGATGTATCAGGCGATGAAGAGAAGTTTCTTATGGATTAGCATAAAATGTAATGTAGGCTCACGGGTAAAGCAGTGTTTGAAGTATCAACAAGTAAAAGCCGAACATCAAAAGCAAAGTGTTTTGCTTCAACCTTCAGATGTTCTAATGTGGAAATGGGACTCGATATCCATGGATTTCATAGAGGGGTTGCCAAGATCGAATAGAAGAAATGAAATTATCTGGATTATAATAGATAGACTCAATAAGAGTGCACACTTTATACCCATTTAGTCGACAAGAAGGAAACCTATTTTAGCTAGATTATTCATGAAGAATATTGTTAGACTGCGTAGAGTTTCTAGTAATGTAGTCAATCATAGAGATTCTTTATTTACTAGTGAATCCTGGAAGAGTCTACATGAGATTTAAGGTACCAAGGTCAAGATGAATATCGCTTACCATTCACAGACCGATGGGCAAACAGAACGAGTTAACAAAGTCTTAGAGGATTTGTTAAAAGCTTGCATGCTAGATTATGGAGGCTTATGGGAAGACCATCAACACTTAGTCGAGTTTTCGTATAACAACAGTTATCAGACTAGTATAGAGATGACACCTTTTGAAGCTTTGTACAAAAGATTATGCAAATATCCCATATGTTGGTTGGAGATCGGAGATAGATTGGTTCGTAGGCCAGATATGGTAAGGAAAGCCATAGAAAAGATTGAGTTGATTTGGGCTAAAATGAAGCAAACTCAGTCTAGGCAGAAGAATTATGCAGATAAGGGATGGAAAGACTTGGAGTTCTCAATCAAAGATCATGCTTCGTTAAAGTATCACTAATGAAGGGTGTGATAGGATTTAGAAAATCAGGAAAATTGGCACCAATGTTTGTTAGATGACTTCCTATTGTAGAAAAATCAAGAAACTCTCCTATAGGATAAGACTACCGAGCAGTTGGGCATGAATTCATAATTCTCATCTAAGGAAGTGTGATCGAGATCCAGAGACTACTATTGCTCCGACGGCATTAGAAGATTAGTAGTAGATCCGGACATGACTACAGTTAGACATCCAGTATGTATAGTGACATGAGAATAAGTTAAGAAAAAAGACAGTCATTAGAAAAAGTCTAGTGGAGTGACGACAAAAGAAACTGCACTTGGAAGGCGGCGAGCAGGATTAGGGACACTTAACCTAAATTGTTTGATGTTACATTTTATACTTATGACTATGATCGTTGTTGTTTACCTTATCGTAATTTCGAGAATAAAATTATTTAAGGAGGGGAGGTTATAACAACCTTAATTTTAATTAAAATTATTTAGAACATTCAGTTAAATAAATAAAATAAAATAACGTAAATGGCTAAGAGGCTTGAGATTTGATAATTACTAATGGGTTGTGCCTTAATGAATGAATAATAAGAATGATTAAAACATAAGTTAGAAGGGGGAAATTATGAATAGAGAACAATGGGAAATGGTGTATTCCCTAAACACATACCCATACATTTTCTCCCCTTCTTCTCATTTTACATTCACATAAACAAAAGAAAAGGAGGCCAGCCATTGCTAGGGTTTTAAGAAGAAGAAAAGGCTAAGGAAATCAAGAGAAAGCTTAAGAGAAATTAACCAAATACAAATCTCGACCTTCTTAATTCAATCACGGTGAATAATAACTATGTATCTCATGATTTTATATAAAAAAATTGGTTTTAAGTGTAAACATGTTTCTTTTGCAAGTATTATGTTATGTTTTAGATATTTGGATGATTATATCCTTATTGGTGGTTTTTTTAATTTTAAATATGAAATTTAGTGACATGTTTGAGTTGGAAAACCGATAATATGATGCCCAAATAGTATGATGTTAGAACATTAATTTGGTAAAGGGTTCTTAAACCGAGATGACATATTATTATTCACACTAGGCTTTTTGTCCGACTCAAAGTTTATGTCTTCTTTTTAAACTCCTGGGTGCTCAAAATATGATTTGAGTAGGTCGAGAGTAAAGGTTTTCATGTTTAGTAGGGTTTTGGCGAATAAAGCATCTGAAGACGTGCATGATGTTTTCATGTTAATCTTTAAGTGGTTTTTCATGTTCAATGAATAACAAATGTGGAGCCACAATAAACAGTTATTGCACATCATATCTTATACTATATATCTTATTAGAGGACCACTCTCGATATCCTAGCAATATTATCATGATTTTAGAATCAAAACACTTCGCCCTTCTTGATTCGCTCAATTCTCAAGCAGTATTCATTTGATGTTTTTTCAATTATCTTATGCTATCAGTATCTTGCAATTCATATCGTAAGCATTTTAAAAGATGTCCTTCTGAAAGAAATTTATAATTTCAGTATAAGGAAGCAATAAATTTCAAACATGGAGAGTGCGTACAGAGTTTAAGACACTACTTCAAAGGTCATGTCGATGGTTCATTTTAAAAAAATAAAAATAAAGTGTGTCTTATGCAACATAAGCATGCTTGAATTTGGGTCATACGTATATGAGCACTACCTCAACTCGAATTGACATACATTTCGTGATCTTGATTTCCCGGTACTAATGTTGATATTTGCTTATGTGATGATTAATAGCATAAATTCACATAAAGAGTGGCCTTATTTATTTGAAATAATATAAAAGGTTCATATTTAGTAGCTGAATTCAAAAAAGCCGAGCGAGACGACTTTTTATCTTAAATTTGAATAGCTCTTGAAAATTCGGTGAGGTAACAAAATATCTTAATGTACTACCACCGTCGTCCCATCGAATAAAAGCACGAGTATTTAATATTTATTTTCCTATATTGATATTTGTTGACATTCGCATCATAGTCGAAGATAAATAATATTTTTCTGTATGGAATATTTTAAGTGAATATTAGGCACACATCCCTAAAACCAAACTTAATTCAAAGCGGGTCCTTATCAGAAAAATATACTTTCTATGTCCATGTTTTTGTTTTACGGCTATTTTTGCCCTAAATTACCTCTATGCTTTAAAATCGAGCAGTGGTTCCTATTCTTCTTCAGTTTTTTCTGATCAAAATAAAAGCCGAGCCGATTTTTCTCAAATATGGTGCAATTCATAACTGCATAAGTGAAATGCGGTTAAAAATGCAGTTGTTCATAAATAATTGCAAACATGTATGCAACTATTCATAATAATTACATATATTTCTCCAAGTATAATAAAAATCTTATGATTTTTAACTACATAAGTGAAATGCACTTAAAATTTGCTTATAACAGCTGTATTTTTAATATGCACATCAGACATAAAATGCAGTTAAAATTTGATTTCACAGCTATATTTAGTAATTGCATATCAAGTATGCAGTTAAAAAACACATTTAACAACATAAGTGAAATGCCCTTAAAATTTGCATATAAGTATGTAACTATTTCGATGCATTATATTATGCATAATATTGTTTGTATGTGAATGTTTTTGAGCTTTTCTAACAAATATATGCAATTTTATCAAATTTAGTTATTAAAATAGAATAAAAATCTTCAGTTCTGGACTCGATTCGAACATCGATTTTTGAAGTTGTTTCTTCCGATTTATAATTCAAGCGATTATGGTTTTCTTTTTTTAAGATGTTGATCGATGAAAAAAATTGGAAGGGTTTTGAGTTTTTTTTGAGAAAGACATAAGGGCATTTAGGAAAATATTTTTATCGCATTTAAAAATAAGGATGAAAAACTTATAATTAAAACGGAGGGATATTTTGTGTATTTACAAATCTATTGAAGATGTATGCCAAATGTTTCCATATTTTAATCCATTGTGTTAAAAGCTAAATGTCAGATTCAAAGTGTAGATACCTAAATGTTTATTTGTAGAAATTTACCAAAAAATTAATTTTGAAATTAACCAAGGATACCAACTTTCATTTATTTGCTTGACAAATATTAATAAATCCAAGAAGACAAAAAAAATCTGCATATAACTCATTTTAATTCAGAAAATAAAGTAACATAATATGACAATATAAAAAATTGCGTGCTTGGAAAAAAAGAAAAAGAAAACAGGAAGTAGGGTCCTTGGTACTATTACATAATATAAAGGAACCAAACACCCATCTCCTTCCAAAACGAAATATCTGATATTCAAATTACTTGATCAAGAAAGAAAAGAACTCAACTGTTCATTGTTCAACCATGAATGAAGATGTCGGAACCCCTAACTCCAGTCAACCGTCGTTTCACCCCAAAATTGAGGAATGCAAGGCCATGAGGGAGGAAATGAATTCGTTCCTCAACGGAGCTTTCAGACAACTCGAGAAAAAATATATGTATGCCAAAGACAGGGACGACACCCTTGTTTTCTATTATAAAGTAATACCCAAGGCTTTACAATCCATTGAACTCGCAAAAACCCAACTTGCAATTCGATTCTTGTTCCCTGAGGTGAAGATTATCGACTCTTTATCTGAGGAATCCTCGGCTTATGAATTTATTTTAAGGAACTTGGTAGATTTTATCAAAGAAACTGCACAGATGGTTAACGATGCTAGTTTATCAAGAATTTCTGGTATTGGTGCTGATTTGGTAATGTGGAAGATGCAGTGCGATGCTTGTATGAGAAAGATGGAAAGCCGGATTAGATCAGTATTCTTGGAAGACTTCTACACCTCTATTGATGAATTTTGCATATACGGAACGTTCATCATAGTTAAAGGCGTTGTCGTCACAGTTTTCAACCTTGTTACGCTGAAGGAAGATGAAAACATAGTGACCAGGGTTGAAGGAATTTTGAAGAGCTTTGAAACGACGACTAGACATGCAATTTCTTCACGGTTACGCCGCATTGTAGAGAGAGAAGAAGGGCTGTCAAAATCTGTACTGAAGATAGTTACTCAATCTGAAGCAAAGAAATTTGTTTCTTCACAAAAGAATGAAAAGTCTGTGGCCGCCACCACTAGTACAATGTCCTCTCTAGCTTGTAATTCCAAAACGGAAGAATCTTTATTGACACAGTGTGAAGAAATGAAGGTAATAGTAGAATCTTGTGGTGACTTGAACGTGCTCGCCTTTTTCTCGAATGTGTTATCTACTGCGTATTATGTTGTTATCGCCATGGTTAGCAAACTAAACAGCATGGCCGAAGATGACGCTTTACCATCTAAACCTGAAGCTCATAGGATTTTCTGCAAGAAAGCTTGTGCCCTTGTCAAAGAAGTAAAAGACGAGTTATTAACTGCTGTTTTTGCAACCTCTATCACTAACGAGCAAAAAGGTGATTCGATCCTTGTTTCAATGTGGAAGAAGTACGCTGTGGGATGCATTCAAAAGATCGAGTCTACAATGAAAAATCTGTTTTCGAGAGATATTCGTTCTTCCTACGACGAGCTTGCATTAAATTGTACAGCAAGCGGACTTCATGGACTGGTGGATTGTTTGTATAGAATTCTAACCATCAAAGAATCGTTACATGATAAGCAACTTAGTGATATTGTGACTGCTTTTGAAGATTTTGAAATACAGTACTCTGAACTTCTTCAAGCAAGCATCCAAACCGTAGAAGAAGAAGAGAAGTATCTTGAAGAAACATACCGGAGTATTCTGGTAGCCGTCATGGAAGAAGCAGAATTCGATATGTTGGTAGAAGAAGCCATGACGAAGAGATGGCACGAAAAAGGCGATTTACAGTAGCAGTGGGTGTGGAGATACTGTTGGGATAATAGAAAGTATATTCTCCTTGAAAAGTGTACAGAAAATCTAATATAGAATCATTGTACTGCATTACTTGGCCTATGTTAATAATTTTACTTTGATTTGTGCTTTAAATTTTTACACAATTTAAATTGTTTCTCATATTTTTTAAGTCTCTGCATGATTTCTCTGTCTTTGGATAGAGAGTCACAAAAATGCAATCGTCCTGTTGATTATTTAAGCACTTTAAGCATACACCAAATCAGTGAGTTATGGGGTTTATGCATGCTTCCCAACCATATCGAAGCCAGACTAACAAATAATTGTTTCAATTTTGTAAACCATGTCTAAGCCATAAGCTTCCGTTTTTGATGCTTGGCTAACATCTTTAGACAATTGGCCTGTAGTTAGATAAATAGATTGGTAGAAAACCCTCCCTCAAACAGAGTGTTGTTATGGTCTGAGGTTTATGTAAGCACCATCACAAAATGCTTGCATATCTACGTCTTTATAATCTCTACAAGACAGATCAACAAAAATCACCCTGCTCAACAACGACTTTAATGGACAAGGCAATGCCAATATTTGATCTGTTGAATCAAATATTGTGTATGTGCACTTGTGTACGTCCTTTTCATTTACTAATCTAAACATCATCTTCGTTATATCTGCACATCAACAAAATTAGTCTAAAGTTCAAAATTTCGGTCAATGTATGTCACTGTAAAAAAAAGCAAGGCTGTTGTTTGCGTATATGCCACCTTTTCTAGTTTCATACGTTTATGATCACTGAGAGCTTAACCGTTTTAACTGACTGCTCTAACTAATACATATGAATAATGTCATATCCAAATGAGGATTTTTGAAAACCTTTCTCAACAAATTGAATTCAAATCCTTCGGTTCATTTCAAGGTCCAATGATCGAAGATCATATCGCCTCCATGTCTATGCTTTGTATATATCATCATATTACCACTCCTTGCACATACAGTTTGTGCGTATCATCATATTATCACTCCTTACACCTGCAGTTGAAACTAAAGTTACATAAAGAAATTCTTATAATTAAACAACAAAATGAAATAAGCTATTTGTTAATGCATATGGATTGTTTACAACATTTGTGTACTTCTGTAACTGTCTATACTAACACCTATACTACTGCTCAACTCAGACTCGGTATGATAAGAAGCATATAATCTTTCAATAAGTCTATCCAAAATAATAGACATTCACACATTGCTTTGTTGCTATACTTGTAACTTTGCTTTTGCTGCTGTTTGCACAAAAAATGGGCAAACACCTCCAAGTCGTACGAATTAGTCGATTTTATGTTGTTTCTAGTGATTTGGGTTATTTATGCAAATATATGAAAAAAGGGACTAAATTGTAAAAGACACACAGATTTATAGTGGTTCGGCCAGAACGTGCCTACGTCCACTTTATATGTTATTCTCCTTTTGCTTTCAGATTACAAGTACAAAGCTTTGTATACAAGTATATGAAAGTTGTTTGAAAGTTCCTTCCGTGCTTGAGCTCTCAAACTTGTCTCCCATTGTTGTACCCCTACCCCTCTATTTATAGAGTGAGGCTGGAGGCAGGGGTCTTGGATGTATATAGCTGCTGGCGGGCCTGGGCTGGTGCAATCTGGCCTGATAGTGTCGGTCCGGTATGCCATCCTTATGTTGGTTCGGTAGTGGTAGATGGAGTTGGACCGGTAGCAGCATGGGTCGGTGGTAACATGGATCGGTGATGGGTGGATGGATCTTGGATCGGTGGTAGGAGATTGGTTCGGCGGTGGGTTTGGACCAGTGGAAAGTTGGTTCGGTGGTAGGAGATTGGTTCGGCGGTGGGTTTGGACCGGGGGTAAGTTGGTTCGGTAGTGCGATTCGGCCATGCTCAATAGGTGGGTGGTTCGGCAGGAATGATGCGGAGCCGGTCCGGTGGTACTTTCCAGGGCTTTGATTTCGTGATGGGGGCTTGGAGATGGGATCTGGTCCGGTCGTTCCCTTGGCTTGGTGGTGGTGAAAACGCCCCCAACATTTGCCCCCCAAAGTGGGGTATATGTCAGCATATGCTGCGCTTTGTTTTCCTGCAGCTGAGATAGCTTCGTTCGGTCCTGGGTATGTCGAACCAGTTGGTCCGGTCGATGAGTTGCGCCTATAAATAGGGGCTTCAGGTTACTGTTATCCTTTATCGTTTTGAGATAGCCGAATCAATTGATTGCCGAATCAAACTCCTATTCGTACCGGACCAAACGCTTATCTTCGTCGAACTAGATAAGACCCTATTTTGCCGGATGAAATTTATGCCGAATGAAACTTATACTTAAATTACCGGATGGACTAGTGGATTTGAACTGCCGAATGAGAAGGGGAAATGCCGAATGAGCATGTATTTGAACCACCGGATGAACCCTGAGACTTTAAATACCTAGTGAAATTTTACATTTCTTTACCGAATGACACTGGGAGCCCGAGTGTTTTGATTTATGAGTGAAATTTTGGACTATATACACTTGCTTGTTTATATCCTTTGTTCTAACAATATGTCTTTCGCTTTTGTGTATGCAGATAAAATGTCTCAAAAAGTGGAAATCCGATCCGATAAACGGAAGTCCAAGGACAGAGCAGAGTCCTCCATAGTGCCCCCAGTTCGGGCCGAACGTCCTGGGCCTGCTCCGAGATCGCTAGTAGATGGGTATGGCCCCCAGGAGCTCTTGAATTCCCCGTCCGATTGTTTTCCCAGCTCCCTCAGGGAGGAGCAGCTTGATGTCATCTCTCGTTCCTTCGGGATTGACAGGGCTCGCATGCTGTTGCCGGGAGAGGGGGTTATGCCATATGACCCTCCTGAAGGATATTTTGCTTACAGCAGATACCACTGTATGTGTGAGGTCATTCCTCCGATTAATGCATGGATAGTTAGCTTCCTTACCTATCTGAAGGTGGCCCCTCTCCAGCTCCAGCCCAATTCCTACGCTATTCTGGTGTGCTTATTCGTTATCTTCCAGAGGAGGTATCGGCGCCCTCCTTCTAACCGGGAAATTCGATACTTGTATAATCTGAGAGGCTACAATAAGGGGTCTCCGTATGTTAGTTTAGAAGCGGCCGTGCCCTTCAAACCGGTCTTGGACTTATACTCAAAGTTCACCATGTTTAAGAAAGAATGGTTTTATATCAGGGACGATTCTGTCTCCTTCCGCCTCTTCACTTCTGGCTGTAAGTTGAACTTTATTTACAGTTTCTTTGTTCCGACTGCAGTGCTCCTTCTGATATGCTTCTATTTCTTGCTAGCGACAGGTGGCTTTGCAGTCGTAGAGAGTGATTCCCTGGTCCAGATGGCTGCGGAAATAAAGTCCATTTCGGGACGGGACAGGTCGGCTTCTTTCCTGATCAGGAATGCTACTCTCCTGGAGCACAACTTGATCCTGCCACACCAGTCCGTGGTTAAGCAGAGAGATACGGCTGAGGAGAAGGCCGCCAAAGCCAAGGAAGGGGTCATGGTGAAAAGCGGCAAGAGAGAACCTTTCACAAAGCCTCCAATTGTCGGGGGCAAAAAGCTCAAGAAGTCCGACGGTCCCTCTCCTAGTACTTTCCCACTTCCTCCGGGAGAGGAAGATGTAGAGGAAGATAGAGGTGAAGGTGAAGGAGGAGATGGACAGAGCGGTAGTGGCGTTGATGCCTTAACCGCCGGGCAAGCGGGAGAGATTCATGAATGGACGGATGATGCTTTCCGTCAAGCTTTTGGGGAGTCGGAGGAAGGATCGACTTTGGTTGAGAAGGCAAAGGGGGTTGACAAGACTGGGGCTGGCGCCGATCCATTTTCTGAGAGTTCTTCAGCTAAGGCGATTCCAGCGATTCAAGGTGAACTTTTGACTTCTGCAGACTCCATTTATGATAGGGACTTAGGAATATTTTATGGTTCGCTTCCGTCCTGGACTGAGATTCAGGACTTATTGTAGTATCCTACTCCTCCACAGGGTTTGTATAACAGACGTGCATTCTCATTCTTTTTAACTTAACATATTTCTTGAATTATGGATCATTACATGTTCGTAACACTTGGTTTTTATTTCAGGAGCAGGTAAGGCGGCCAAGTCATCAGATATTCAGCACCGCCTCGAACAGTATAAGCTACTCAAAGCTTCTGCCAAACCAAAGCCGCCAACTAGCCGTCTTGGGGATGCAGTTAGATATCGCCCCCTTTTTGGAGTCATTGAGGAAGATATGCAAAAGAGGAAGAGGGGCCGATCTTCGTTTGAACTTTCTCCTGGCCCTCATCCTCCAGTCCAGCCCATCCATGATATGACTGAGGAGGATACTGAGTTTATGCCTTCCCCCATCCGTCTGAAAATCCAACCGTCACTCCGATAGACCGTCCTGGTTTGGATCGCAACCCATTTGTCGGCCACCCTGATCTGGACCCGAGTTTTCAGGATATCTCTTTTGATGAGGTCACCGGGGAGCGTCTTCTTCCCCGCAATCCCATGGTACGGGTGCTTGATGAGGCTAAGTCGTTAGACCTCGATTTGCTTACTACTCGGATTGTGACCATGGGGAATGAGGCCAAGGCAATCATCGATCGGGTGGCTGAGGAAACCAAGAGGCTAATGGAGCATCACGCTCGACTGGCCAGGGCTGGGGAGGAAATCGAAAGCGCTAACATCCGGTTGCGGCTACAGGTTTCTAACTAGGCCAAACAGCTTGCCGATCAGGCTATCCAGATATTCCAGCACGAGGCGGCCTCCCGACGACTAAAGAAAACCATGGAGGAGGCTAGCAAGGCTGAGTTGCGAAAGATGGAGGCCGCCTGCAAGGAGCGGATTGGCATAGCTATTGCTACGGTGGACGAGGTTCGGAGGGCGGATCTCGAGCAGGTAGAGGAGTTATCTGGGAGGCTTGAGGCCGCAGAGCTTGCTCAGACCAGGCTAAAGGAAGAGATGGAGGAAATGAGGAGGACTCTCCAGGCTGACCGCTTGAGATATCGATCGGAGAGGGATGTTGTCGTTGCTAAGTTGCTGTCCTCCAAGGCCCGGGTGAGGGAGTTTGAGGAGAATGAGGGGATGATGGATGAGATGTTGCAGGATATGTACTTTCGTACTTGGAAGCAGGGTAATCTATCCTAGATGGATGACTATCCCCAGATCATGGCTAGGATATATCTTCGGGCTTTGGAGGAGGCCAAGGCCGATGCGAATAAGGAAGGCGGAGCGGCATTCAGGATGGATATGGTTACCGCCCAGTTCTCAAAGGAGGAGAAGGTAGCGGTGAAGGAGGGGATGCGGCTACTTGCTGCGGAGGAAGCCGGTGTGCAGTTGGGGGACGAGGACCAAGAAGCGGGTGTTGGTGAGTTTTCCCTTTTTAGTTTTTCATAACTTGATCGTTCGTTGTCGGTTTAATGGACTCTCTTTCTGATTTGGACAGGTGGGGCCTCTGGTCATCATGCTAGGAGCTCCGATCCTGCAGTTAAGTAGATCCAGAGGGCTAGCGGGATGGGGGCGAAGCTCCGATTTTTTGACTTGACTCGCACATATTTTGGTTGCTGTCTATGTTAGTCCGAAACATTAATGCAACTCGTAATTATATTATTTGTAAAGAATGGCTTTCTGTAATTTTATAACATAAACAGATTCTGTTATATTTGAGTGCTTTTGTTATTCTGATGTGTTGCATAAGAAATATAGCTGTGTATGTGCTAGTGATTCAATTATGTTTAATGCTAAGTTCTTGCTTAATATATAATTTCATATCTTGCAATGTTTGAATAAGTCCTAGCTACATGATTATGTACAAGAGAAAAGAGTACCGCCCTTCATGTTCTGGTTGCAGGGGGTAGCTTTGGACACCTTGGGTAATTGACCATGGATGTGGCTGAGTGCCTTGTCACCCAGTTTGTGGGCTCAGATTCTCGTGAGCGAGTGCCTCCCATTTGGTGTCCTGTACTTTGGGGACCGTTATGCAGGATATAAGAAAAGTATTTAAATGGAATGGAAATATAGGAAAAGTAAAACTTCCAGTCACGGAAGGCCGTCGATATGCTTAAGTTCGTGGCAAACGGGTTTTGTAGTCACTTTCCCTAGCTGTGGGTCTTGGAGACATTTGTCACCCATCTTACGCCTCCACGGGGAGTTTATCTTTTTTACCACAGCCGCACTTAAGACACACCGAAGTCGAGATCGCGCACAGTAACTACCCGAGCCATTATGGCCCGTAATCGTGGGTATTATTCGATTTACTGTGGCCGGCTAGCGTGGGTGCCATTAACCATGAACTACCCCTGGCTGGCCACACCTTATGTTGGGGCTTAAAGTAGGTTCACAGTTGTCGGCGAGCCGAACGCCGTAATGAGCTGCCATCAGCTATAGTCGGCCTTCTTGATGGCTTATAATCGGCTCATTACAGTTGGCTTTGAGGGCAGTCGCGGGCAATGAGTTAACCCGCAGCAGAGGGATGCTGAAGCAAAAGTGTCTCATTGGCGAGTGCATAAAATCGCATAGTTCCTGTTAGGCCTTGTCCAGATGAGGCCGTGCCCTGATGTGGCTTGGATGGAGGTGCCATGACACAGAATTTTGTTCAACAGAAAAGGATACAGTTAGCAAGTAGCCAAGTTATAAAGGAACAAGTTAAAAAGAGACAAGATTTTTTAAAGTGGTTCGGCACGAAAATGCCTACGTCCACTGGTTCTCTTTGTTAATTTGCTTCATATGGGCAGTACAAGTTAAGAAAAGTATCGATGGAGGTGTTGGATGTTCCATGCCCTCTGGAACACCTCTCCGTCCACTGTTGACAAAATATAAGCTCCGTTGTGGAGATCTTTATGGATTACATAGGGTCCGTCCCAGATTGGATCTAGCGCTCCGGGGCGCTGAAAGATCCGCTTAAGGACGAGATCTCCTTCCTGTAAGCTGCGGTGCTTGACTTTGGAGTTGTATTGTGTTGCAACTTTTTGCTTATGCGCCGCTGCTTTGAGTGCTGCATCGTTTCTTCTCTCCTCAATTAGATCCAAAGACATGAGGAGGAGTCCTTCGTTCTCTTTCGGGTTATAGTGGATCCTACGGTGAGAGGGCACTATAGTTTCAACTGGGAGCATGGCCTCCGATCCGTATGCCAAAGAGAAAGGGGTATGCCCTGTTGAAGTTATGTAAGATGTGCGATAAGCCCAAAGTGCCGTAGGAAGTTCGTCCACCCAAGCGCCTTTCGACCTTTCAAGTTTCTTCTTGATTAAGGTTTTGAGAATCTTGTTGACAGCTTCGATTTGTCCGTTTGCTTGAGGATAAGCTACAGATGAGAAGCTTTTGTGAATTCCATGCTCTTGGCACCAATCGGCGAATTATTCGCTGTCAAATTGAAGTCCGTTGTTTGATATGATCTTGAGTGGGACTCCGTACCTGTACAGAATATTTTTGATCAAGAAGTTGATAACTTTTGCCGAAGATATTTTATTTAGAGGTTCCGCCTCCACCCATTTGGTGAAATAGTCAACCGCCACTATAGCATATTTGGCTCCGCCTCGGCCTGCTGGCAGTTTGCCAATTAAGTCAATCCCCCATACTGCAAAGGGCCAAGGGATGGTCATTTGAGTAATCTCATTCGTGGGGAGTCGAGGAATCTTGGCAAATTTCTGACATCTGTCGCATTTCTTGACGAAGTCCAAGACATCTTTGTTTAAAGTGGGCCAGTAATATTCATATCGGAGTATCTTCTTTGCCAGAGTCTGCCCTCCAGTGTGATCTCCGCAACTTCCTTGATGGATGTTGGATAAGACTTCCCTGGCTTCCCTTCCAGCGATACACATTAATAAGGGATTAGAGAAGCCGCGCCGATAGAGGATGCCTTCTTGTAATGTATAGCGGGAAGCTTTCCTGAAGATTTTCTTGATTTCGTTACGCCTGTCGGGAAGTGTGCCATCTTGTAAATATTTCCGGATAGGAGTCATCCAAGTTTCTTCGTCGATCGCAGCTATCAGATTCACTTGCTCAAAACTTGGTGCCAGCTGTTTCGAGATGGTTAATGCTCCTAAAATAGTGACGTTCTTCATACTAGCTTGCTTTGCTAGTTCGTCGGCCTCTTGATTCTCTTCTCGGGGAATGTGTTTGATTAGATAGTGATCCAATTGATTGAGCAGAAGCTTGGTCTTTTTCAGATACGCTGTAAATCGTTCTCCTCGAGTCTGGAAGTCTCCTAGTATTTGATTTACAATGAGTTGAGAATCACTATGGAGACATAAAGAGCCGACTCCAATCTCCAAGGCCAGTTCTAATCCAGCTATCACCGCTTCGTATTCTGCGTCATTGTTGGTGGCAGCGAATTCCAACCTTAGGGCGTAGTGCAGATTCCTTCCCTTGGGGGTGATTATCATAACACCTGCCCCCGAGCCTTGTTCGTTTGACGCCCCATCATATTGACTTAGTTTGATGCACCACTTAAGTAATCATCCAGAAGTGTCGGGGCGATGGAGCACTTGCCTTAGCGGTTGATCGGTTAAAACTCTGATGGAATGAGACTGGAAATAGTGTCGTAGTTTCCATGACGTGATAAGCAAACAGTATGCTAACTTTTCAAGTTTAGGGTATCTGGCTTCTGCCCCTGTGAATCTCTTGCTTACAAAGTATACGGGTCACTGCGCGCAGTTGTCTTCTCTCACCAAAGCGGCGCTCAAAGCGTGGGACGATACAGCAAGGTATAGATATAGTTCCTCGCCTTCATTAGGAGTTGAGAGTACCGGTGGTCTCTGGAGGTGTCCGATTAAGTTAAGGAAGGCTGTCGAGCATTCGTCCGTCCATTCGAACTTTCTTTTGTCTTTCTTTAGAGCTTCAAAGAAAGAGATGCATTTGTCGGTTGCTTTAGAGATGAACCTACTTAGAGCGGCCACTTTTCCGTTTAGGCTTTGCATCTCTCTTCGAGTGGATGGTATCTTGATATCTTGCAAAGCACGAACTTGTTCGGGGTTTGCTTCAATTCCCCTGGCATGAACGATGAATCCCAAGAACTTTCCCGATGATACTCCGAACGAGCACTTTAGAGGGTTCACTTTCATTCCATATTGGCGAAGTACTTGAAACATTTCGTCCAGATGGTTTATATGGTCGTTGGCTTTCCTCGATTTTACCAGCATGTCATCCACATAAACTTCCATAGATCGCCCTATCAGTTCTGCAAACATCTTGTTGACGAGGCGCTGATAAGTAGCTCCGGCGTTTTTAAGTCCAAATGGCATTACCCTGTAACAGTACAATCCTCGGTCAGTGATGAAGCTAGTGTGGTCTTGATCGGGGGCATGCATAGGGATCTGGTTATATCCTGAGTATGCGTCCATAAAGGATAAGAGTTCGTGTCCGGCTGTGCTGTCTACGAGTTGGTCGATTCGGGGGAGTAGGAAGCAGTCTTTCGGGCAAGCGTCATTTAAGTTGGAGAAATCGATGCATGTTTGCCACTTCCCATTAGCTTTCTTCACCAGGACCAGGTTGGCGATCCATTCTGGGTAGATGGCTTCACGTATGAAGTCATTGGCAAGTAAGTTCTTTACTTCCTCCTCGAGGGCTGCTGATCGTTCTGCCCCCATGCTCCTCTTTTTCTGCTTCACTGGCACCTTGGTGGGATCTATGTTCAGCATGTGGCATGCTACGTCTGGGGAGATTCCCATCATGTCAGCGTGCGTCCATGCAAATACATCCATGTTGCGACGAAGAAAATCAATGAGTTGATTCTTTAATTCTCTTTTTAACTGAGACCCGACTCTCAGCAGTCTACTTGGGTCGTGTTTGTCTTCAGATACGAATTCCATAGCCTCTGCAGGCTCGGCGGTGGCCTCCTCCTCTTTGTCCCTGGGGTCTAATTCGTTGAAAGGATCACTGGTATATCGAAGAGGAGGGGCTTTCTTTAGTTGCTATGCTTCCAAGCTTTTCATGCAGAGAGTAGTCTCTGCATTTTTCCCTTTATATTTTCTGCGGTTATTGCGTAGTTCAGTTACATAGCAGTCTCGAGCAGCGTCTTGATCTCCCTCTACTTCTCCTATTCCGTTATCGGTTGGAAATTTCATCTTCAGGCACCATGGGGCTAGGACAATTTGGAAGTCGGACAAGGCTGGTCTTCCCAAAAAGGCGTTGTATGCCGAATGGCTTTCTATCAGCACAAACGTTTGTTGTAACGACCCGGAATTTTTAGTAATTAAAATTTGAATATTTAATTAATTTTAAATATTAATAAGTGAATTTATAAGTCAAATAAATTTTTATTTGAATAATTGGATTTAATTGAATAATTAAATCAATATTTTAATATGTTAAATTATGGAAATAATTGAAAATTGAGTTAAATATGATTGAAAATGATTTGTAAAATTTTATTTTATCATGTTGGCGTTAGAAAGATATTTTAGAACTTTTAAAATCGAATTAGAAGTTAATTTGTGAAAATTGAATATTTTAATATTAAAATCGACTAGTGGAAATAGTCAATTTTTGAACAGTCTCAGAATTGGACGAGACCAGTTCCATTGGATCCGTAATAGTTAGTTATTACCGGATTTCAATTTTCGTGTCAATCGGAGCTATCGTTTGATCGTGGCAGCTCGAAACGCATCGAATTATTTTTTATTTTAATTTGGCGAGTTAAAATAGCCATTTTTCAAAAAGTCTCGGATTTCGACGAAACCAGTTTCATCGGATCTGTAATGTGATATTATTGTAAGGTTTCAAATTTCGTGTCAATCGGATTTACCGTTTGTCCGGTACAAGCTAAAACGCCTAGAAAATCGTTTAAATCGGTTTAATTTAAATTGAACGTTTATTGCCATAACTCGCACAGATGTCCGAATTAGCTTCCGAAACCTGTTCCATTGTGTCCGGAACGCGGGGTAAACCCTAGAAACGCTAGTTACGGCGCGTGAATCGGAGTTCGGAATTCCCGGATGAATAGTGTTCGTTTTTTCTCTATAAATAGACACCCTTCTCTTTAGAAATTAAAAAAAAAACCTAAACTAAACCCTAGCTGCCAGTGAAGAAATGGAAGGCCGAAATCATCTCCACTTCCTCCCTCAATCTTTCTCAATCCACTCGTTTTTAGAAAAAGTTGTTAACTAATAAATCGAAGAGCTCGCCGAATACTTCAGATCCATACGGATATGATGGAGTTTAGCGTCGCGTGGAGGGAGATAGAGGGGCCGACGCCTGGGGCTTGCGCACGCATTTCGATAAAAAGGGGGTGGCCGAGCTTGCTATGGTGGCAGGCGTGGGTAGAGGAGGAGATGAGCCTCGAGATGCAAGTTCCTGATCGCGTTCAAGTTCAACGTGGAGGTCGAAAATTGAAACCCTAGTTCTATGCTATGGGTTTTGTGCACGTATATGTTACCTGGAAACGTGAATATGTGCGTGATGAAGAAGATGGGGGGTGTGCGGCCTGATATTGAGGGAGATGGATCTAACGGTGGAGATTAGATTAGGTTTGAAATAGTTAATTTATTTGTAAATTATATATATAAAATTTGTGTAAACTTCAAATATTCATATCTTTTTCATACGAGGTCGAAAACGCGCGAAACTAGTTGCGTTGGAATCGTGTGGACGAGCACTACGCTATGGAATTGGATTGGAGTCGTTTGGAGTTAGTGAAAATTTCGTGTAAAATTAAACATCCGTTTAATTTTATTCGAAATAAATCGCTAAAACGAAATTGAAATCACGGTGAGAACTTCTCACTCAATCGAATCAGTTTCGATTTTATTTTAAATAATTAGATTTAAAATATTGGAATGCGTGTTTGAATGATGATTGTTATCTATTGATTGTTAAAATAGACATTATGCGCCGTTAGTAAGCGGATGTTATTTATTAAAAACATATACCGCGAATATTTCATAAACAGTGAAATTGGTATTATATATAATAGCAATATATATATATTGGCATATGTATATATTGGAGTTATTGATTTCCCGCATTTGTATAGCGGATGAGACCTATTGCGCCGTCTATTAAGCGGATAATATTTTAAATCCCATATACCGCGATAATTTCGTACTGGAGCGAAATTGGTATTGTGCTAGTGTTTGTGGATGCAGGAAAATAGGTTGGAGGGATCCAACTGGATTCCTCAACAGTATTTATTTGATTTCAGATATTTTGATATTTGATGGATTATCATATCGATATATGATAACGTTGTTGTCGTGATTGACTGTTTGGTATGTAGCATCATTGGACCAAATTTTGGAATTTTAAAATGATTTTAAAGTGATTTTTGAAAGTATACGTTTATAAAATATTTTTGGAACTGATCCATTTTAAATAAATAAACGTTATGATTTTTAAAGTTATAAAAATTATGATTTTGAGAAATATGGTTAAAAGATTGATTTTTGAGAATATGATGCTAATGATTTTATAAAATAGTTAAATCGGAATTTTTGAATTTATTGTGAAAAGTTTAAATATAGGATTTATGAAAATTAATTATTTTATGAATCAAAATGGTGAAATTATAAAGGAGTTTAAAGGCATTTTTAAAAATAGTAATATAAATTGATTATATTAAAAGATTTATAAATTGATATTTATAAATTGAAATATTGAAATTATGAAAAGAGTCTTTATAAGTGTTAGAATGAATTGTGAATAAATTTCATAAATGAATGAAATTTATAGAATTATAAACGGTGAAGTTATAAATGGAATTTTTTAAGCGGTAGGTTTATAAAATTTATAAAGTTATTAAAAGAATGGTTTTGGATAAATAATTGAATCTTATAAGTTATAAGATTTATAATTATGAAGTTCAAAGGAACGATGGTGCAAACAAATAAATTATAAGTATTTCACTTATAATATAAACTTTTGGTTTATAATTGAGTTATGAATTGAATAGGTTAATAAAGGAATTTATAAACGTTGTTTTATAAATTCGCAAACGACTTATTTTGATAAGTAAATTGTTGAAACTTATTTATGGAGCTATATTCACGTTTTTGAACTGTGAATAATCCTTTGAAATAAAATGAATAAAAGGATGAAATTTGTTAAACGTAGTATATTCACGTTTTTGAATAGTGAATATTATGTTAAAGAAATTATTTTAGATGTGTTGTTTTAAACAGAATTAAAACGATCTAATGATGTTTTTAAATGTGTTGAGATTCGAAACCATAGATTTCAACATTCATTGTTGAAATAAACGTTTTCGAGAAATAAAAGGAAATGGTGGACTATAGCACTGTTGTTATAGTAATTGATTTCCGAAAGGAAATGTTTTGTATAGTATTGGGATTTATATATCTATTTTAATTTCGAATCCCTATACTAGTGATTTTGGGACGTCGTAACGATGTTTTACGCAACATTCGTTTTGACCCAAATAAATATGTTTAAGAGAATGATTTCCTTAAAGAATGAAATATATACTTAATCTCGATTCAAGTATATTGAATATTTTCTAAGTATTGAAAATAAATAAAATTTGTGAATTACTTATGAATAAATAAGTATGGAAATGTTTTTCCAATATAAAGTGAATATTAGAGAATTTATCTTTTTGAAGATAAATTGAAATAAATAATTGAAATCGAATATTCATAGATATTTTGGATTATAAATTCACTAAGGAATTTATGAATAGAAGGGGAGGTTGTTTAAAAATAAATATTGATTTATTTTTGAAGTATTGGAAATAATATATCTTGTAAAGATATTTTGGAAAAGAAATAATTTGGAAAATTATTTGGAAACTGGTGATGTGTGCATATCCATTGATAGTTCAATAACCGACTATCAATATTTCCCTTTGAATGGGTAATTGAAGTGATTTGTTTGAATTTGAATGCCACACTTATTTTTGAATAAGCGCTCACTATTCGGGTTAACCGGGAAAGGACCATGGGGTAGTATAACCCATTCCGAATAGGTGATACGTCGTTATGAATTGCATTTGATGACCGGTGTTGAAGACCGGGTATTTGCGAAAGCGATAGGATGACCTATCGATTGTCTCTGCACTAGGTAGCTCCTGGTATAGAGATTCCCTAAGTGATGGGAAATTCGATCGGGATTGTGAATACCCGGATTGCAAGGGCTTCGTGAGAAGTGCCTTCGGTTTTGTTCGAGCCCGGAACGGACTTGTATGGATTGTATGTCTGACGTTACAAATTGAGATATAAAGCAGATTTCTTTCAAATATATTTCTGTTGGTGGCGGAGAATTTATTCTTTTAGCTTAACACCCTTCTCTGAGACGTACGAGCTCAGAGGTTATGTAGTTGAAGGTTATCAGCGATATATTCCCAATTTGGTAATGTGACATGCTGAGTGTTGATGTGAAATGATCATTGTGTTGATTATTTGTGATAGGATCATTTATTTGATCGTCTATCCTAGTGATCATTTCTATGATCATTTGTTGACCCAAAGCATGGCTTTTGTATAAAGTATGTTTTTGTGGACGTGACTTCGTCGAGCCTCACACCTCGGGAATGGTCAAAACAGGAAAGATGCAGCAAGATTATGAGGGGTAGCGCCCTTTAGGATGTGTGCATTTCCTTCTGGAAAAGGGTGGTATCATGGTATGGAGCCCAGATACTTACTCGTGTTGAAAACACTTTATGATTGTGTGAATTGATTGAGAGCGCTCGGGTGAAAGGTCCCATAGGACCGGGGGATGGCATATTCGGTCAGTTGTTACTCAGTTAGGGGTAAGCCGACCTTGTGTTGGTAGAGATCCGGTTTGGTTCTCGGGGATGTCCATCCAGAGGCATTCTCATGTGGCAATGGGAAGTTCCTTGGCCTGATCATTCGTTGGAAATCCAAAGAAACAATACGTGACTTGTACGGTTTTAGTTGTAGAACCTGCTTCCTCAGGAAGTAGCTATAGTAGGCATAATATAATGGTACCTATGCTGGCTAAGATTTATATTCTACTTTCGAAATGATTTTTTCCTACACTATGCACTAGCAATAATATCAAATGTTTCTTTTTAAATGCGTATCAAGCATCTTTGACTATCATAAGGAGAAATCTCCTCCAAGTCTGCGTTTGCATTGTGTGTGTGGCGGGAGGTCTTATGGTAGTCTCATTTTTAAAAGCATTGCGAATTGACTTTAAAAATATTCCTCTATTTTAATTTTAAAGAAAAATAAACTGTTTTAGTTCCCACACCAGTCACATGACTGACTCGGAGTTTATTGTTTTCCTTCCTAAACTCTGGGTGCCCACCAATTTCCACACGGGCAGTCAAGAGTTAAGGTTTATCAGGATATTCTGGATATTCTGGAGTTGCTGGAGGCAAGATGGATGGCATGGCGTATTACTAGTTTATACAGTATTTCTTTTCCACTGCACTGTTTGTTGTTGTTGTACACTCTGATGATATGATGTAATAAAATGTAATAACTGATATAGTTCTTGTTTAAAGATTTTTCATTTAATTATTATATGTTGTTCCGCTGCGAATTGTGAGATTCTGATATTGTTCTGTTGTTTTCAGTTCCGTTCTATTTTCTATTTTCTATTGTCTTTTCCCTCTATTTTCTATCTTCTTATCTCTTCTTCTATCCTTTTTCTTTTTCTTAAAACCCTAAGTGTTCGGTTTTCTGTCGTTCGATTGCTCGGCAATCGATAAAGTGAGTATCGATGTTGAATTTTCGGAAGACGAAGAATCGGGTCCTTACAATGTGGTATCAGAGCATATGGTTAAGCGACAACCAGGGTTCTGTTGGGTATTACTCATTAGAGATAGAGTCAGTAGTACTCTAGAATGAGTTTGAGTGTAATAATAGCTATGAGTGCGTATTTGTTAGTGAATATATAAAATTGTTTTATATTGTGATGATTGGTTTATTGAGTGGCATATGAACCTTCGTCAGCGTGGTCTCGACAACTATGCCGAAGGGGTTTCTAAACACTTGAATAGAACAATTCAACACAATATTGTTTTAAATTGGGTAAATGAAATAATTTTACCTTGAGTATATTTTATTTATAAAGAAATGATTTTTCAGAATTATTAAAGTGTATATAAGTTGATTGTTTAGTTGTTTGAATAATCTAAATAAAGAATAATTGTATAAGCAAAAGAATTATAAGAATTGAATTATAACTAAAGTGATTTACAATTGAGAAATAAACTTATGTATATAAGAAGTGAAACTATATGAATATAAGTAAAGGAATTGGTTGTAATTAATATACATTGATTGTTATATGGTTGTTAGTTGATTGATTGTATATAATTCATTAAGTGTTAATGAAATTGAGTTAATGAAATTGGAAGCTAAAGTAATCGGAATTCAATTGGAAGTTAAGTGAATCTTAAATAGAATTGAATTTGATTTGGAAGTGAACCAACTTGAATATGGATTAGTGAATATAAACTAATTGAAAATGAATGTTGATAACATCCACTGTTAATGAATCAAATGTGACTAGATTGAAGACCTATTTCATTGAATATTAATGAGAATATGAATGAATATTTATTGGTTATGAATTTGTTGAATGATAGTTGGTTGATGGTTGAATATATTGCTTTTGTTTCATTTGCTATGTTGGCATGTATAGTTATTATGTTACTATATGTTGTATATTGATACTATTGTTTACATGCATGTTCTCATGTTGTTTGTTGAGTGATTAGTAGGTGCGGATTGCGTTTGCTTTGCATTTGGAGCTCGCTTTCGCGCTATATTAGCCGTATATGCTCGCTAATAAAATATAAGGTACATATCTCGGATTACACACCGTACTTTTATACTTTTTCCCTTCGGGATGCCTCATTACTTGATGAGATGTATATTTGTGATATATATACTGTCATTTTTTTTCGGATCGAGCCGCGCAAAGGAGACTATGGCGAATTTTTCCGGAAATTTAAGGCGTTAGAAAAAAATTTGAGAAAATTGGAAATTTTTTGAAAACTATAACTTTGATTTGGAATTGAAAGTTAAACAATAGTAGTTATTTTTGAAAAGATAACTAAGTATGATTTGAAAACTTAGTAAAGTTATTGTAAGAAGTTTAATTATGATTTATGGAAAATTAATAGATTCTGTAACTTTTCTTACTTGATAATTTCGAGGACGAAATTCTTTTAAGGGGAGAAGATTGTAACGACCCAGAATTTTTAGTAATTAAAATTTGAATATTTAATTAATTTTAAATATTAATAAGTGAATTTATAAGTCAAATAAATTTTTATTTGAATAATTGGATTTAATTGAATAATTAAATCAATATTTTAATATGTTAAATTATGGAAATAATTGAAAATTGAGTTAAATATGATTGAAAATGATTTGTAAAATTTTATTTTATCATGTTGGAGTTAGAAAGATATTTTAGAACTTTTAAAATCGAATTAGAAGTTAATTTGTGAAAATTGAATATTTTAGTATTAAAATCGACTAGTGGAAATAGTCAATTTTTGAACAGTCTCAGAATTGGACGAGACCAGTTCCATTGGATCCGTAATAGTTAGTTATTACCGGATTTCAATTTTCGTGTCAATCGGAGCTATCCTTTGATCGTGGCAGCTCGAAACGCATCGAATTATTTTTTATTCTAATTTGGCGAGTTAAAATAGCCATTTTTCAAAAAGTCTTGGATTTCGACGAAACCAGTTTCATTGGATCTGTAATGTGATATTATTGTAAGGTTTCAAATTTCGTGTCAATCGGATTTACCGTTTGTCCGGTACAAGCTAAAACGCCTAGAAAATCGTTTAAATCGGTTTAATTTAAATTGAACGTTTATTGCCATAACTCGCACAGATGTCAGAATTAGCTTCCGAAACCTGTTCTATTGTGTCTGGAACGCGGGTAAACCCTAGAAACGCTGGTTACGGCGCGTGAGTCGGAGTTCGGAATTACCTGATGAATAGTGTTCGTTTTTTCTCTATAAATAGACACCCTTCTCTTTAGAAATTAAAAAAAAAACCCTAAACTAAACCCTAGCCGCCAGTGAAGAAATGGAAGGCCGAAATCATCTCCACTTCCTCCCTCAATCTTTCTCAATCCACTCGTTTTTAGAAAAAGTTGTTAACTAATAAATCGAAGAGCTCGCCGAATACTTCAGATCCATACGGATATGATGGAGTTTAGCGTCGCGTGGAGGGAGATAGGGGGGCCGACGCCTGGGGCTTGCGCATGCATTTCGATAAAAAGGGGGTGGCCGAGCTTGCTATGGTGGCAGGCGTGGGTAGAGGAGGAGATGAGCTTCGAGATGCAAGTTCCTGATCGCGTTCAAGTTCAACGTGGAGGTCGAAAATTGAAACCCTAGTTCTATGCTATGGGTTTTGTGCACGTATATGTTACCTGGAAACGTGAATATGTGCATGATGAAGAAGATGGGGGGTGTGCGGCCTGATATTGAGGGAGATGGATCTAACGGTGGAGATTAGATTAGGTTTGAAATAGTTAATTTATTTGTAAATTATATATATATAATTTGTGTAAACTTCAAATATTCATATCTTTTTCATACGAGGTCGAAAACGCGCGAAACCAGTTGCGTTGGAATCGTATGGACGAGCACTACGCTATGGAATTGGATTGGAGTCGTTTGGAGTTAGTGAAAATTTCGTGTAAAATTAAACGTCCGTTTAATTTTATTCGAAATAAATCGCTAAAACGAAATTGAAATCAAGGTGAGAACTTCTCACTCAATCGAATCAGTTTCGATTTTATTTTAAATAGTTAGATTTAAAATATTGGAATGCATGTTTGAATGATGATTGTTATCTATTGATTGTTAAAATAGACATTATGCGCCGTTAGTAAGCGGATGTTATTTATTAAAAACATATACCGCGAATATTTCATAAACAGTGAAATTGGTATTATATATAATAGCAATATATATATATTGGCATATGTATATATTGGAGTTATTGATTTCCCGCATTTGTATAGCGGATGAGACCTATTGCGCCGTCTATTAAGCGGATAATATTTTAAATCCCATATACCGCGATAATTTCGTACTGGAGCGAAATTGGTATTGTGCTAGTGTTTGTGGATGCAGGAAAACAGGTTGGAGGGATCCAACTGGATTCCTCAACAGTATTTATTTGATTTCAGATATTTTGATATTTGATGGATTATCATATCGATATATGATAACGTTGTTGTCGTGATTAACTGTTTGGTATGTAGCATCATTGGACCAAATTTTGGAATTTTAAAATGATTTTAAAGTGATTTTTGAAAGTATACGTTTATAAAATATTTTTGGAACTGATCCATTTTAAATAAATAAACGTTATGATTTTTAAAGTTATAAAAATTATGATTTTGAGAAATATGGTTAAAAGATTGATTTTTGAGAATATGATGCTAATGATTTTATAAAATAGTTAAATCGGAATTTTTGAATTTATTGTGAAAAGTTTAAATATAGGATTTATGAAAATTAATTATTTTATGAATCAAAATGGTGAAATTATAAAGGAGTTTAAAGGCATTTTTAAAACTAGCAATATAAATTGATTATATTAAAAGATTTATAAATTGATATTTATAAATTGAAATATTGAAATTATGAAACGAGTTTTTATAAGTGTTAGAATGAATTGTGAATAAATTTCATAAATGAATGAAATTTATAGAATTATAAACGGTGAAGTTATAAATGGAATTTTTTAAGCAGTAGGTTTATAAAATTTATAAAGTTATTAAAAGAATGGTTTTGGATAAATAATTGAATCTTATAAGTTATAAGATTTATAATTATGAAGTTCAAAGGAACGATGGTGCAAACAAATAAATTATAAATATTTCACTTATAACATAAACTTTTGGTTTATAATTGAGTTATGAATTGAATAGGTTAATAATGGAATTTATAAATGTTGTTTTATAAATTCGCAAACGACTTATTTTGATAAGTAAATTGTTGAAACTTATTTATGGAGCTATATTCACGTTTTTGAACTGTGAATAATAATTTGAAATAAAATGAATAAAAGGATGAAATTTGTTAAACGTTGTATATTTACGTTTTTGAATAGTGAATATTATGTTAAAGAAATTATTTTAGATGTGTTGTTTTAAACATAATTAAAACGATCTAATGATGTTTTTAAATGTGTTGAGATTCGAAACCATAGATTTCAACATTCATTGTTGAAATAGACGTTTTCGAGAAATAAAAGAAAATGGTGGACTATAGCACTATTGTTATAGTAAATGATTTCCGAAAGGAAATGTTTTGTATAGTATTGGGATTTATATATCTATTTTAATTTCGAATCCCTATACTAGTGATTTTGGGACGTCGTAACGATGTTTTACGCAACATTCGTTTTGACCCAAATAAATATGTTTAAGAGAATGATTTCCTTAAAGAATGAAATATATACTTAATCTCGATTCAAGTATATTGAATATTTTCTAGGTGTTGAAAATAAATAAAATTTGTGAATTACTTATGAATAAATAAGTATGGAAATGTTTTTCCAATATAAAGTGAATATTAGAGAATTTATCTTTTTGAAGATAAATTGAAATAAATAATTGAAATCGAATATTCATAGATATTTTGGATTATAAATTCACTAAGGAATTTATGAATAGAAGGGGAAGTTGTTTAAAAATAAATATTGATTTATTTTTGAAGTATTGGAAATAATATATCTTGTAAAGATATTTTGGAAAAGAAATAATTTGGAAAATTATTTGGAAACTGGTGATGTGTGCATATCCATTGATAGTTCAATAACCGACTATCAATATTTCCCTTTGAATGGGTAATTGATGTGATTTGTTTGAATTTGAATGCCACACTTATTTTTGAACAAGCGCTCACTATTCGAGTTAACCGGAAAGGACCATGGGGTAGTATAACCCATTCCGAATAGGTGATACGTCGTTATGAATTGCATTTGATGACCGGTGTTGAAGACCGGGTATTTGCGAAAGCGATAGAATGACCTATCGATTGTCTCTGCACTGGGTAGCTCCTGGTATAGAGATTCCCTAAGTGATGGGAAATTCGATCGGGATTGTGAATACCCAGATTGCAAGGGCTTCGTGAGAAGTGCCTTCGGTTTTGTTCGAGCCCGGAACAGACTTGTATGGATTGTATGTCTGACGTTACAAATTGAGATATAAAGCAGATTTCTTTCAAATATATTTCTGTTGGTGGCGGAGAATTTATTCTTTTAGCTTAACACCCTTCTCTGAGACGTACGAGCTCAGAGGTTATGTAGTTGAAGGTTATCAGCGATATATTCCCAATTTGGTAATGTGACATGCTGAGTGTTGATGTGAAATGATCATTGTGTTGATTATTTGTGATAGGATCATTTATTTGATTGTCTATCCTGGTGATCATTTCTATGATCATTTGTTGACCCAAAGCATGGCTTTTGTATAAAGTATGTTTTTGTGGACGTGACTTCGTCGAG
Organism: Allium cepa; assembly: GCA_030765085.1. NCBI lineage: Eukaryota > Viridiplantae > Streptophyta > Magnoliopsida > Asparagales > Amaryllidaceae > Allium > Allium cepa. The sequence goes on from CM060944.1 coordinate 112,091,407, forward strand.
CCTCACACCTCGGGAATGGTCAAAACAGGAAAGATGCAGCAAGGTTATGAGGGGTAGCGCCCTTTAGGATGTGTGCATTTCCTTCTGGAAAAGGGTGGTATCATGGTATGGAGCCTAGATACTTACTCATGTTGAAAACACTTTATGATTGTGTGAATTGATTGCGAGCGCTCGGGTGAAAGGTCCCATAGGACCGGGGGATGGCATATTCGGTCAGTTGTTACTCAGTTAGGGGTAACCCGGCCTTGTGTTGGTAGAGATCCGGTTTGGTTCTCGGGGATGTCCATCCAGAGGCATTCTCATGTGGCAATGGGAAGTTTCTTGGCCTGATCATTCGTTGGAAATCCAAAGAAACAATACGTGACTTGTACGGTTTTAGTTGTAGAACCTGCTTCCTCAGGAAGTAGCTATAGTAGGCATAATATAATGGTATCTATGCTGGCTAAGATTTATATTCTACTTTCGAAATGATTTTTTCCTACACTATGCACTAGCAATAATATCAAATGTTTCTTTTTAAATGCGTATCAAGCATCTTTGACTATCATAAGGAGAAATCTCCTCCAAGTCTGCGTTTGCATTGTGTGTGTGGCGGGAGGTCTTATGGTAATCTCATTTTTAAAAGCATTGCGAATTGACTTTAAAAATATTCCTCTATTTTAATTTTAAAGAAAAATAAACTGTTTTAGTTCCCACACCAGTCACATGACTGACTCGGAGTTTATTGTTTTCCTTCCTAAACTCTGGGTGCCCACCAATTTCCACACGGGCAGTCAAGAGTTAAGGTTTATCAGGATATTCTGGATATTCTGGAGTTGCTGGAGGCAAGATGGATGGCATGGCGTATTACTAGTTTATATAGTATTTCTTTTCCGCTGCACTGTTTGTTGTTGTTGTACACTCTGATGATATGATGTAATAAAATGTAATAACTGATATAGTTCTTGTTTGAAGATTATTCATTCAATTATTATATGTTGTTCCGCTGCGAATTGTGAGATTCTGATATTGTTCTGTTGTTTTCAGTTCCGTTCTATTTTCTATTGTCTTTTCCCTCTATTTTCTATCTTCTTATCTCTTCTTCTATCCTTTTTCTTTTTCTTAAAACCCTAAGTGTTCGGTTTTCCGTCGTTCGATTGCTCGGCAGTCGATAAAGTGAGTATCGATGTTGAATTTTCGGAAGACGAAGAATCGGGTCCTTACATTTGTTTACGCACAGCGGAGCGAGGATGGCTTCCTATTTCAACAAAAAGGTCCAGTTGCCCGAGGGGCATCTTCGCATCTCTAGTGAAACCATGTAGTGGTTTGTTGCAGGGAGACACATCTTTCATTGATAGCTTCATTTTGTCAAAAGCATGCTTGAATAGGATATTCACCGAGCTTCCAGTGTCTATTAAAATTCGGAAAACTTTGGCTGGTCCGAACCAGACAGAGATGACCATAGGATCCATGTGCGGGTACTGTCTTCCCTCTAGATCGCGCCTATTGAATGTGATGTCGTCATTCTCTTTCCGTTTCGGGTGGCGTTCTTCCATAACAGAATTAACGCAGCCTTCAGCGTTCCTCGGTGACTTACCGTATCTTTCAATCTCTGCCCAGCTTCTATCGGCGATGTGCGGTCCTCCTGATATGGTGTGGACCACTATCTTCTCTTGACTAGAGCTGCTGGTGTTGCGATTTCCCCCGCCTGCTTCTGGGGGGGTAATCCAGGATTCTCATTGGCAGGAGTCGAAGTCCTGTTATGGCCTTTTACATAGCGCTCCAGTCTCCTCCTTCTGATGTGTTCTTCAATCAAGTCCTGGAGATGGTGGCATTCATTGGTATCATGTCCGTGGGATTCGTGGAAGCGGCAGAACTTTTCAGATTTGAGTGCGCTATCTGACTCCTTCTTGTGCGGGGGGCGCTTGTATCTAATTTCGTCTTGAGTGGCTAGGAAGATGTTTTCGATCGTTTCATTCAAAGGAGTGTAGGAGTCAAATCTTGGTCCTGGTCGATATAAGCGCTTTTCTCCCTTTTTGCCCCCAGCATTGTCTCTAGAGTCATTTCTTCGGACATCCTTTGCTGCAGCGGGGAACCTGTCTGTAGCCGTCTTAGCCTGTTGCCCTGATTACCTCTCAGTGGCAGCGTCCTCAAGCCTCATATACTTTCCAGCTTCATGGAAGAAATCAGGTAAAGTAGTTGGTTTTTCTTTGGTTAGTCTTCTAGCAAATTTAGTATCTGGATGTACACCACTACAAAGGGCCATTAGGATAAGTTTCTCGTCGGCATCTTGGACTGCGGTTGCCGCGGCGTTGAATCGGGTTAGATATTGTTGCAATGTCTCCCCGGGTTTCTGTTTGATATTAGATAAGGAATAAGCGTCCTTGGGTTGCTCCACATGAATGCGGAACTGACTGATGAACTTTTCTTTCAACATTTCCCATGAGCTGACGGACCCTTGGGGTAGGTGGCAGAACCAGGAGGCAGCTAGGTCTGCCAAGAATAGTGGGAAGCATTTACACAACACTCCCTCTCTTTCTCCGCTCATGAGCATATGCTGGGTGTACCTCTGTAAGTGTACGATGGGGTCAGAGGTTCCCTTGTAAGGTTCCATCGTTGGCATTTTCCATTCTCGAGGGGTGATGGCAGTTTCAATATTGCGGGTGAAGGGGCTGGTTACCCTAGCACCTATCCCCCGATCCCTTTGCTCTCGTTGGACGCACTCTCTGAACAATCGCGCCATCCTTTCATCAGAACTTGGAGCGGACAAAAATGAGCTTGGTTCTTCCCTGCGGGATTGATTCCGTCCAGATAACTTGTAGGGATGGTATCGTCTGTCACTCCTAACATTTTCCAAAGGCTGTCTCTGCTCTTCTGGGGGCATGCTGGGGTCAGCCATAGTCGGCCCTTTCCTTGATCTTCCCCTGCCGGGTTCTATTCTCAGCGCTTCCTCGGGTCCAACTTCGGGCTGGACTCCAGCTCGGCCCCGTCTACTGGTGTTTTCATGGTTAGGTAGCATGACAGGTTCAGCTACATCCGACCCTTGCCTGGCACCTCCCCCGTTGGGTTCGGCTCCAAGTGTTTCCTCGGGTCGGACTTCGGGCTAAGACCGGGCTCGGCTCCTACCATGGCTGTTTCTGTTGTTAACCTCTTCGAAGAAGAAAGGTCTTTGTTGCCTTCCAGATCCTTCAGATTGGGACTCGCCCCATGATTCGGTGTTGCGGTTGGATCCTTCAGCATCCCTTAGGCGTGACATAAGTTGGTCCACTAAGGCTTCTTGTTGAGATGCGAAGCGGTTAGTTACTTCAGCCACAACCCTGTCTAGATCTGCCCTAGTAATTGGTTGTTCCGCGGCAGGGGCTGTTGGATTTGCCTGATTTTCATCTGGTATTGCTGTTAAAATGGGATGATTCTCTTGATTCGGGGCCACTGGATCTGGGATACTGCTAGTTGCGACGTTCTTTCCCTTATTAACATCTCTCCTATGCCTGGAAGTCATGTTGTCGGAGCGAGGAACGATGCTGTGAGGAAGAAGGTTGAGTAGGAGAAGCTGTAGCTTTTAGCTCGGTTCTCAGTGAAAGCACCAAAAATGTTTGCACAAAAAATGGGCAAACACCTCCAAGTCGTACGAATTAGTCGATTTTATGTTGTTTCTAGTGATTTGGGTTATTTATGCAAATATATGAAAAACAGGGACTAAATTGTAAAAGACACACAGATTTATAGTGGTTCGGCCAGAACGTGCATACGTCCACTTTATATGTTATTCTCCTTTTGCTTTCAGATTACAAGTACAAAGCTTTGTGTACGAGTATATGAAAGTTGTTTGAAAGTTCCTTCCGTGCTTGAGCTCTCAAACTTGTCTCCAATTGTTGTACCCCTGCCCCTCTATTTATAGAGTGGAGCTGGGGGCAGGGGTCTTGGATGTATATAGCTGCTGGCGGGCCTGGGCTGGTGCAATCTGGCCTGGTAGTGTCGGTCCGGTATGGCATCCTTATGTTGGTTCGGTAGTGGTTGATGGAGTTGGACCGGTAGCAGCATGGGTCGGTGGTAACATGGATCGGTGATGGGTGGATGGATCTTGGATCGGTGGTAGGAGATTGGTTCGGCGGTGGGTTTGGACCGGTGGCAAGTTGGTTCGGTGGTAGGAGATTAGTTCGGCGGTGGGTTTGGACCGGTGGCAAGTTGGTTCGGTAGTGCGATTCGGCCGTGCTCAGTAGGTGGGTGGTTCGGCAGGAATGATGCGGAGCCGGTCCGGTGGTACTTTCCAGGGCTTTGATTTCGTGATGGGGGCTTGGAGACGGGATCTGGTCCGGTCGTGCCCTTGGCTTGGTGGTGGTGAAAATGCCCCCAACAGCTGCTATGACATTTGTATGCCGTCGCACTGACCTGCCCGCATTTCAGTTCGGATGCCTCACAGATCGAGCTAGCCCTTCTCCTCCGTGTAGTAGTCCTGCTAGGCCTGCCTGTTTTCTCAACCTGTACCTGTCCCAGTCTGCTCTTTTACTCGTTTTAGTTGCAGCTTTTGCACCATTCCCGTGTCGGTTTTATATAGGTCCTCCTCTAAGTTTGCCCACTATTTTGCTATGCTGAGCCTGCTGTTTTCCTATACATGCCTCAATTCTATGTCTTCCCATTGCACCTGTTTATTTTTATTGTTATTTTTTATACTGGTTTTGCACTCATCAGTGCATGTTCTCTGCTATGTTTATGATGTTGATCCGTTCTTTTTTTTGGCTATGGATGATCTTATTTTGGCTTCAGTCTAGTGAATAATACACCACTAACTCAATACACCACGACATTTATTCCCTTCAGCATAATCTTCAACTGCAGCACCGATCTATGTTCCTTTTTTCATGTGAAATTACTTGTTCAGCACCCGATATTTGTCTACACACCCTTTTAGCAGCTCCAAGCAATCATTCTTCAAGTATATATTACTGTAGACAAAAAACAAACTGACAAACACCAGCTTGCCATAATTTCAAAATTTATAATGGGGCAGTATATTATGTGAAATGTTGGGTTATGTACCGCAATATATTTTGGATCTATTACCAGTTTCTTCAGTTTAAATTTTTATTATATTAAAAATTTCAAATGGAAACTTGTTGTGAGAAGACTGGTTTTTGTTTCCCCTTTGATGTTGTATAAGAGGCAACTATCTGCAAGAAGATACCACCCATTACTGTATTATACTATTTTTTTTATTACTATTTAATTTGAAAACTACCATTGAAAATTTGAATTCATACACACCTTTGACGAACCTTTTCCCACATCGGCCGTTGCCCATTTGTTCTGCGAAATTCTTGTGTTTGCATACCGCAATCTTACTCAATATACATACACAAACTTCCTGCTACGAGTATTGTAATTGTAATCTGCAAAAATAGATGAAAATATGGTACCGCCGTTAAACTGACCTACTAAACTATTTCCAATAAACATAAGTTAATGAAACATTATCACCCTACTTCTCCCATACCGTTTAGTTGTAAGAAATCACCCAATGCTTTGTTATGTGACTTGGTAAATAATTAGTATACATTCAGTTTTACATTATATTTGAAAATAATAATTGCAAGTTAACATAAAAGCTCAAAAGTATCACCCATGGCCTAAGTTTAATGCAATGATAAATAAGAAAATTTGGAGTAGCTCATAATAATATTTTGAACATAAAGCATATTTGGTAAAAGAAATATTTACCTCAATGTCTATTTTGTATAATTCCAGGGTTACCCCAGACATCCCCAACCCATGAAAGACAGACTGCACCTAAAAATAGAAGGACTTTGTTTAGATAGTTAATATTGTATGCCGATGAATTTGCACATTACATGACAAGTAATGTAATAAGGAAATTGAATATTGATCATAATGCTCCAAAAAAAAAATAACCTTTTGAATATACCAATATGCACTTCAAATCAAAATTCAACAGCAAATAATCAAATTTCTTTCAAATCATTGTACGTAATATGAGATTTAAAACCACTCCAATTATACTTATATATCCACACAAAAAAGTAGCAGAAAGTATACTAATTCAAAACGAAAGTTTTTTGCTTACTTTTGCATCAAGCTGCCATTGAATCTACAAACTACAAGCATATGTTTTTTCCCATTGTTCATCATTTGGTTTGAATGTCAAATCGGAAGAACATGGAAGTATACATTGACGACATGTTAGTAAGTTCAAAGAAGAGGTCAACCACATCAATGACTTGAATGAAACATTTAAAGTGCTATGGAATTACAAAATTAAACCCATAAAAATGTTCATTTGGGTTCCAATCTAGAAAGTTCTTGGTATACATTATGAGGGCTCAGGGAATAGAAGCTAATCCTGATCAAATAATAGCGATTTGAGATATGATGGAGCCCAAAATAAGCATGGACATAATGAGCTTAAATGGTCGAGTCATTGCACTTAACCAATTTATATCAAAAGTAACAAATAAATGCACTCCTTTCTATAACATGATCAAGAAATTAAAAACCTTAAAATAGACGGTGGAATTTCAAAAGGCCTTCCAAGAGTTACAAAGTCACTTGAAAAAACCACCAATACCTTCTAGTTTGGTAGAAGGAAAAAAATTGTTTTTAAATTTAACAGTATCAGAGTGTGTGATCAGCTTGACTCTAATAAAGGAATAAAATGGATCCTAACTATCGTTATATTATACAAGAAAAAGACTAAAGGGCATAGAAATTAGGTAACCAGTTACAGAGAAATTAGCATATTCTCTAATATTATTAGCATGTAAACTAAGATCATATTTTCACACATCCAATCAAGGTACTAACCAACCATTCACTTAAGAAAATTTTCAGTAAACCTAAAACGTCTGGTAGGTTAATAAAATGGGAATGAAATTAAGTCAACCTGATATTAAATATTTGCCTTGAATATCGATAAAAGGACAATCTTTGACTAATTTTTGTGACTGAAGCATAAGGTTTGTTAAAGAGCGGTCAGAAAAAGAAAGAAAACTTGAACCAAAGTGGTAGTTATTCATAGATGGCACTGCAAATGAGCAACGAGCTAGGGATGGACATGTAATAATCACTTCCGATGGACATAAATTAATTACGCAATAAAAATGGAATTTTTTATGAAAAATAATGTAGCGGAATACGAATTAATGATAGCTGAACTAACTTGAGCCCAACTACTAAATATTCCAAGAATCGAAGTGTTTAGCGATTCATGATTAATGGTAAATCAACTAAATAAGACATATCAAACAATAGACGCTCGGTTTGCCCAATATGTAAAATAGATCTAAGAGATGTTGACTCGGTTTGAAGAGTTTTCTATCCATTAGATACCAAGGGAAAAGAATACATAATAAGACTTATTGGAAAAGCTGGCAAGTTCACAAGGAGCATTGGAAGTAAACATTGTTCACGTCGGGTTCCAACAAAATCTGAGTGTTGAATTTAAAAAAGAAGTATCTATCCATGAAGCTTTGGTTTTGACCCAGTCGTAAGCCCAATAACCATGAAACAACGAAGAAAGTTTTCGAGAGATAATCTGTAAGGATATATAAGTGTGAGAATCAGTATACGTATAATTGGATGATACTTATAGTCGAGTACTTAGAAAAAGGAACACTACAAAAAAATAATAAGAATGAATCAAAGAAATTGAGATATCAAGCACCTTTCTACACTATGATTGACAGAATATTATATAAAAAGAGATATTTAATTCCGATTTAAGATGTATAACTCTAGAAAGAGAAACAAAGCTATTGAAGGAATCTCATAAGGGATTTTGTGAAGGTCATTCCAATGGAGTAAAGTTAGGAAAGAAAGTAACGCGGCAAGGTTATTATTGGCCTCGCATGATTGACGAGGCCTTAGCTTATGTGAAACATAAGACAAATGTCAAAAATTCTCTAGAATTTCGTGATTACATCCGAGGGAATTGACTTCTATCACAAGTCCTTGGCACTTCCATGTGTAGGGAACCAATTTAACTAGACCGTTTTCTAACTCAAAAGGAGGCATAAAATTCAGAGTAGTAATTATCGACTATTTTCCTAAGTGGGTATAAGCCGAGCCATTATCCAACATTATTTTGGGGAAGTCTTGAATTGTTATCAAAAACATAGTTACTAGATTTGGACCTCTAAATATGATCATTTCTTATAATAATGGAACTCTGTTTGAGAGCAACCAATTCACTTGTTTTTGTGAGAAAAATGAGGTAGTGCGGAGTTTCTCATCAAAAGCACAGCTAAAAGATAATGCATGGTGGAGGAAGAAAATAAGACTATCAAGAATATTTTAAAGAAATGGTTAAAAAAAGCGAAAGGAAACTGAATAGAAGAACTTTCTCTTATCATGTGGTCATAAATACTTCCACAAAGACAACCACTAGCTACACCCCATATTTTTCGACATATGGATTTGAGATAATGTTATTAGTAAAAGTTGAAGTTCAATCACATCGAAGAATTACATGTTCTTATGAACAAAACCAAGAATTGAAGGAATCTTTAGAATTGATCAATGAGTTAAGTGACTAGACTACTCTATAAATAACATAATATCGATGACCAGACCACATCATAAACAATATAACATTGACAAAGAATTTTCATGTATTATAATTCAAAAGTAAAAGAAAGGACATTCCAAAAAGGAGATCTTGTACATAGGAGAGTAATGGAAAATACCAACAGATGGTCTATTATAGCCAAAAGTGGGAAGGTACAGTGGTCATTCACGAAATAATACCCCCAGGAACTTCTAGATTGAGTAGACCCAACGGAAATGTCATAGCAAGAGTGTGAAATGTTGTGTTGAGTATTTAATATCATACTTCATTACACTCAATGATTAAGGCAGGTTACTAAAGATTTGTTTCTTAGCACGTGCTTTCAAAGGTTTTTACAATATTTTATAAAAAAATAATCCAAAAAGGAAAAATTTATAAGAGAAATGCTATTCAAAATCTTCAAAATGATTTTGCAAATTTTTTATCAAGTAGCCATCGGATTGAGAAGAATTATGTTTAATGTAAATCCTATCCTGGTGAGGTCGGTGAGATTATTTGAGTCAAACCAAATTTCAAATCTGACGGAGGACAAATAAACCTTTGATCGCACCTTTAGGTCTAGCCAAAGCAACTATCCAAGGGAAGTAGTCATGTTAAGACTTCGGCCCACTTCTACGTGTAGTGATCCAAAATTTTAGCTATTTAATATTAAATGTTTAATCAATTTTAAATATTTAAAATAATTGAATTTTGGAATTTAATAATTTATAATTCAAATATAGAGAATAACTGAATATTTGAATTGTGAATAAAATGTTAATTAAATGGATTCAATAATTTTGTTTAACTCCATTTAACCAATAAATATTATTGGAAAGTTCAATTTGTAAATTTTTTTACCAATATAAATAAATCGGCTTTAAATATCGATAATTAAATCTGTGAAATTAGCCTTTCGGAGTACAGTCTTGAATTTTGACGAAATCAGTTTCATTGAATTCGTAATACTGAATTATAATACGCCATCAAATTTTATGATGATCGGATGAATCGTTTGACGGTGGTAGATCGAAATGCGTTGAAATTGATATTGAAAATATAATATAATGACTAGGTTCAGAAACCTATCTTCTGCATACGATCGAAATAGGTCTCGAAACAAGTTTCATTACGTTCGAAATAGGGGTAAAACATTATGAATGCCATGCGATATTCCTCATTTGGAGTTCGAAATTTGGGAAGAATGTTTTGAGAGTAATTTAAATTTAAATAATATAAATATATTTGTTTTCTACCATCTATGTGCCCATGTCCTGACACCCCCACCATATTCACCCGTGCCCATACCTGTACGTGCATGAATGGTGGCTCGTAGCTCGACCAAGGTCGTGCATGCATAGTTGGTAGCACTAACATGAGCGTGCACGATTTTGAGATCAGGGGAAGAAGATTGAGGGATATAGTTGAAATTACTTTTAAGTTATTTTGATTTTAAATAAATTTATCGATAACTTCTAAAATGTTTATCTCGCTCATTCGAGGTTGGATTTGAACACTGTTTGTTGCATTGGAATCGTGTCGTCGAGATCTTCATAATGGAGTCGGTTTGAATAGATTTGGAGCAAGTGAAAATTTGAGCTGAGATAGGACGTCCGTTCGATTTTAGTTCGAACTCGGGCCGTTTCGGCCGAAATAAAAATCAATATGATTTTGACTTACATTTATTTTATTATATCATATTAATGATGTAATAAATGTTTACCGATTGTTTGGATATTAGTTAAATTATTTGATTGCTTGTTTGGTTGAATTTCTTATTAGAAAATGGATGACATATTAATTTGATTGTTATACGCTCATATGATTATCTATATATTATTCACAACCATTGTTTTGTAGGAAAAATATGTAAAGAGACCCAAAAGGGGTTTCTCGTCCATAAATCATTTATTTACATCCATATGCTAATATTGATAATTGATTTAGATTAATTACTAATACTCCATTAAATTGTTTAAATGTGGTTATAGCGATTTTTGTTATACCATCATTTATTAAATTTCATCCCTAAAACCCTGTCATATGAATTTGAGCTTGTGTTTTTGCTAAAATGAATATTGAAATTTTTTATCATTTTGATTAATGATAATTTACATTAATTAATTAATTAATTTGAGATTAATTAACCAATTTAATAAATGAGGTTTAAAATTGGCTTATCTTTAGACTTAATTAACCATTTTTGCTAATGATGTTTTATACTTAATTAATTGCTTTAACTAATGATTATTTGAGTTTAATTAATTTCTTTAATTAATGATAATGAAGTTTAATTAATTTATTTAACTAAATTAATTATCTGAGTTAATGATGATGGGATTAAATTAATTATTTCAATTTATGATAATTGAAATTAATAGCATTTTAATTAATGATATTTAAAATATAATTAACCATTTGAATAATGATATTTGAATTTTTTAATAATTTTAATTAATGATTGTTTTAAATTTAATTAATTGTTTTAACTAAAAATATTTTCAATTTAGTTAAATCATTTTAATTAATAATGTTTTATAGTTAAATGAATCATTTTAACAAATGATGTTTTAATTAATTATTGTAACTATTGAGGATTTGAGTTTAATTAATGTAATTAATTTATAATTATTTTAATTTAATTAATTTTTTTAATTAATGGAATTTAAAATTATTAATCATTTTATTTAATGACGTTTAAGATTAATTATTCATTATTAATGATTATTTGAATTTAATAAATCTTTTTGATTAATGATATTTAAAGTTAGTTAATTTACTTAATAAAAGTGATTAATTAAATTATCTAAAATTGCTTTAATCAACTAATTTCAATTTAACAAACTGATTTAATAAAATTTTAAAGTTGATTTAACAATGTTATAAATTGTTTGGAAATAATTATCTATTTTATAATAGATAATGGATTTGCTTATTTCAAAAGAAATTTTAAATGTGACTAATTATCTTTCAGGATAATTAATATTGTTTTAAAGTTATAAAAAGGAATTGAAACTCAACTATTGGGATGTTAAGATGGATAATCTTCTGGGTATTCGGTTTGATGTTGGTTTAGGCTTTCAGGGTTGCACACTTGAAAAAATTATTCTCTTAACGTTTTAACAACCAAGAACTAATTTTAAAAGTGTTTTACCAATACAGAAATCAAGCAAAAAGTTCGGTTTATCTTTAAAAGTAAAAGTTTGATTCGTTTATGGAAATGAATTATTTTCGTAAAGTAAATCACTTATATCAAAACGATTTTCTTGTATAATTAGCACTAAACATTGAAGAAGTAAACTTGTCGCTATTTCAAAAGTTAAGAGTAATCGTTGGACATAACTTTGAGGTAACACTGCCTTGACTTGTCCGATAATATTGTTAATCAAGAAAAAGTACAAGTTTGAATTCAATGAGTGTCGATAAGCAAACAAGATTTAATTTCCATATACGATCATTTTATATCCTCGATGGTTGATATCTCAGCTATCAGTTACTTGAGCTTCTTTGATTTTATTTTCGTCATTCTAAAACGATTTATAGCTCCGTTGAGCTTTGATTCCTATCGAAAATGACTAAAACCAAGGTGCGAAAAAGTAGGGAGCACCCTCCAAGTCATTATTGTTCTTCGTTATTCTAAGACGTTTTATCACTGATATCCAACACCAGAAAAAACTAAAACCAAAGCGCGAGTGGGAGCCAAGCCATATGGGCCGCACTCATCAGGGTATGTCCACATCATCTAGAGAGGTTTTGACGTGCATGCATTGATGTGAAATATTCAAACTTGCGTGTGAAGCGGGGTCTTGCTTGGAAGTTCCCGAGGGTGACACGTATGCTCTCAAATATATTTTTATCTAGAGGTATACTTTCATGGAATAAGGAGAAGCACCCTCCTAGTTACGTTGGATAAATTCATTTTACTGATTTGATTCGAACCTTTGAATTAGTTTTTTGTAATTACAACCGGAAGAGGCAACCACTATTGACGGTGTTATATTATAGTTTTTCAGTCCATTCTATCAAGTTTGGATTATTACATTATTCCGTCTATTCTATCAAGTTGGACGATTACCTTATTATGTTAATTCTATCAAGTTGGAAGGTTACCTTATTCAGTTCATTCTATCAAGTTTGGATTGTTCCCTTATTTATTCCATTCTATCAAGTTGGACTGTTTTCCTTGTTCCATCCATTCTGTCCAGTTTAGATTTTACTTGGTTTATTTCCAGTCTTTCAAGTATGGTTTAATATTAATTATACTAATTCATAATTGCAGTTGTTTCTTGATATTTATTTCATCTCTTGCCTATGGATGTTATTCTTGTGAGGTAAAAACCCGTTCCACATTAGCGGCGTGGTCTCATAGAACTTTTATACATTTCAAATTATTCGAGGTATCTCACGCTGGTATTTCCAGACTAATCCGGGTGTTATTTAATTATAATGCTCGGGTCAGACCAAGTATTTTCCCAGGTTGTCCGTGGTGTTATGAAGTTCTTGGAGGAGAGATAGAGATTCACATATTATAGTATTTTATTTTCCATTGTATTATATAGTATACCTATCGGCATTTGTAAGGTCGGGATTTTATAATTGTCCAGTTGATAAGGTTTATTTTTAACTCTGATAAACTCTGTATGTTTGGAGTGATAGTTTCTAATGTCCTTGTTATATTATATGTTGTCGATTATGCTGTGAGATTCTGTTTTTCCATGTTCTCTGTTTTTTATTTTATCTACCCTAACAATATGCCATTTGTCGATTGGATGGACGACATTGGAACACAGTGGTAGTTTTCGGTGTCAACGTTTGATGGAAAAAATAGAGGATCGTTACACCACGTTTGGCTAAAGCACACATCTAAGAGTCATGGTCAAAATAAGCCTTTGGTTCTACCTCTGGGTCTATCCAATGAAATTATTCATAGGAGATGGTCAATTTAAGCTTTTTGCCTTACTTTTATGCCTGGCTAAAGCACCCATCCAAAGGGTGATGGTCAAAATAAGCCATTGGTCACGCCTCTTGATCCGACCAAAGCAATAATCAGAGGGAGATAGTCAAATTAATCCTTTGGTCTAACTTCTACGCTCAACCAAAGAACTTACTCCAAAAAGTAATGTGAAATTTGATTATGCTTCTACTCCAGTCAAAGCACACATCCAAAGAATGATGGTCAAAATAAGCCTTTGGTCCTACCTCTATGTTTGACCAAAGCAACCATCTAAGGAAGATGGTAAACTAAGCCTTTAGTCCTACTTCCACTCCTGGCCAAAATATCCATCCAAAGATTTATTGTCAATAAAAGCCTTTGGTCTTATCTCCGGGCCCGGACAAAGCACTCGTTCAGTGATGATAAATTAAGTCTTTAGTTCTGCTTCAATGCTGGTAACGTACCCATCCAATGAGCAATGGTCAACAAATTTTTTATCTTTTCCAGTAAACTTGACTAAAACAACTAACGAAGCAAACAGACAATTGAATAGATTGGTCGGAATAAAAGATTTGGTAAAAGTGAAAGTCAACATTCAAAGAAAAGTAACGAAACTTAGAAGAAAAATTAACTTAAGCTAAAGCATAAGTAAACTTCATATGAAGGGAAGTGTTACACCCCCAAAAGTTTACAGAATTAAGCGGGAATATCATTATAGGATGAACCATAACATATTGAGAATAATGAAGCTATCGCAAGTTGAGTTATTAAAGTCATCGTAAGTTGAGTTATTGAGGCTATCACAAGTCGCGTTATTGAAGCCATCACAACTTGAGTTATTAAACTATCATAATTTGAGTTATTGAAGTTATTGCAAGTTGAATTATTAATCCATCGATTGTTCAGTTATTAAAGCTATCGCAGGTTGAGTTATTGAAGGTACCATAAATTGAGTTGTAAAAGTTATTGCATGATCGAAGCTATCAAAAATTAAATTATTGTAGATATCGCAAGTTGAATTGTTGAATCTATCACAAATTGAGTTATTAAAGCTATCACAAGTTTAGTTATTAGTGCTATCGCAAATTTGAACCCATCGCAAGTTGAGTAAATAAAGCTATTGCAAGTTGAGTTACTAAAGCTATCACAAGTTGAGTTATTGAAGCTAACACAAGCTGAGAATCCTAAACTATCGCAAGATAAATTAAATTGAATCTATCATTTATAAATGTTGTCACGTGATGAAGACGAGAGAATTCATCTCATACAAGAAGAGCTAGAACTACCACACGTTGATTAAATAATTAAGCTATCGCATATTAAGAGTTATCGCATATTGACAACATCAAAAGCATAGCAGATTGAAGCAAATAAGCCATTGCAAGTTCAAATAACAAAGCCATCACTAGGTCGAGAAGAATTGAACCTTCGCACATTGAAGACCCGATAGCTATTGCATGTTGATAAAGATGCCATCGCAAGTTGATAAATGTACCATAAAAATGACTCCCTCTAGGACATATGTCATACCATTATTGATCAGATGCGCCACAACATCAAGAAGAGATCGAAGAAAAAGTCATGCTGCATGCCAAAGCAACAATATGGTACATTAGCAAGACCTTAATCATCAGTTTCCTTTGAGCGCCATATGTCGAAAATCTAAGAGCCAAAATTCTCTATAAATAGGAGCATACCCTTACTAAGAAAGGACGACTTATGTATGGTACTTCTTCCTCATTTTCCTCATTTTTATTTTTCTCAAGCATACATAAAGTACATGACTTTGTAACTTTAGTGTCAGTTAGGTAAATCAAAATTGACACTTTCTGACTTGGTGTTTGAACAATTACCTATTTGCATGTTCGACTATTATTGAATACAATGACTAGCATATTTTCCCTTCAGTCCAATCACTTGCCCATGTACCACTAACTTTGTTGGCTCGAGATATGAGTTAGGATCAAATTATCGCCTAATAAAGCGCCCATGTGCCAAACCAACCATCCCATAGTTACTACCGCATTTTTGCTTCCTTGGGCTAGAGTTTTTGTGATTTTGCCACCAATTTGACCCAAACACTCCACAGTTTGAACCGAACATGTAGCTAATTTTTGCATTATTTTCTTCATCACTTTCAGCCCATTAACATTCCATCTTAATCCAACCATTTTTTCACCATGCTGACTTATGTGCAACACCAATGCAATGACTCGACTCCACACATCCGAGAGCCGGATCATTAAATTTTAAGTTTACATTTGTGGATCTCCCATCGTTTGCATATTGAATCAAAGAGCACATCACCACTCCTTCTAAAAGAGACCCTGGACCATTAAATCGACCTCAATTTTCTCTAATGAGGATTTTCAAGCATCCAATATATAGACAAGAAAACAAACATTATATCAGGCAATTCACCTAAAAATGCATCGACAGCCCAGCCTAAGATTCATGTAAACAACCATAAGCCCGAAAACATGTTTATATCACTTTAAATCATTTTTAATTTGTTTTATTTTAGTTTCAGAATCAAAACAGTAGTCAATCATATTTTTGACTTCAAATTTTGGATTTAAAAAATGATGTAAACTATAGATTAATATATATCACAAGCTTAAAGATGATAGATCACTTACTAATCATCCAAAAACCAATGAAAAACACGGAAATCAAGGTAGATTCAAAATGAATAGTAATTATCCATTTAAAAATCAAAACTTAAGTTCGAAAACATTTTAAAAACCCTTTTAAAACAAATATCCACAATTACATTAAAGTGAGAGAGTAAAGTCACTCATCTAGGATGTGGATCGACCAAAAACACCAAAGAAGCATAGATTCACTAAAATAAGAGTAGAATTGAATTTGGTCAACGACTACATGCTTATATCACAAATATTTATATCTAGAAAGCCTATTATAAATCTCTTGCATAATCCCTTTTAATTAATTGATTTTGGTTAATTTTATTAAAAGAATGATGGAGATTTAATATAAGAATGTTAAGTAGGATTAGGAAATGTTCAGAGGTGTATTTATAGTGATGAATGTCTACTATGGGGGTTTCCCCTAACCTTAATCCCAAAACTAATTAGAAGGCCTGATCATGGAGTCAGTTAATTACCCAATAATTCCTCTAAAATCTGTCCAAAGTTTAAATAATCATATATCCTGCACTCTATGTTTAAAAATCTATAACCACTCTATATAATAGGAAACCATCATATCATTCATTTGGAAAGTTTGAGATTCTAATTCAACTTCTATCAAAAGTTATAGGCCTTACATAATTTTTCAGGGTTGAAACCATCCAATATTTATTCCTAGAATAAAAAAATGTCAGTCTTCAACTTCCTCCAAAGTTATATTCAATTTGGACCTAATTTGTTTTCAAAAATAGTATTTTTATGATCCGTCAATATGTTAAAATTTGGACCATTGCACCAGGCCCATGACTAACAATAATGCCTACCAAGTATAAGCATTGGGGAAATGGCTCTATTTTGAAGGTTAGATAAGAAATCCAAAAACATCTATATGAAGGCCATGGAAAGGCTAATAAGTGCCCTTTGGGTACAAACCTGGATGAAAGGGCATACCTTTGAAAGCCAAAGGTAATCTAGGAATACTAAAAGCTGAAGAGAAAGCCAATAAGAAAATTGAAAGCAACGTAACTGTCGAAATCCGGTAATGAAAAGCAGATCTATGCCAAGATTATAACTTATTGAATTCATTTTCAATAATAACGCTTTTGATAGATTTACTGCTTAGATTTTGGGTCACGACTTTCCACGTTTCATTTTTTATATATCGAGTTTCGAAAGTATAATGTCTTTGGCTAAAATAAGAATTGTGTATACTGTGCATGTGCCGAAAGAAGAAGAATTATTATATCAATTTTCCTGAAATACAAAAAAATTATTAAAACTATTTCCTTACATATTCTAAAAGCATTACCTTTGGATCATTTTACCTATTGTAGAAGCTAGCTTTAAGCACTTACCTGTTTGATGTTTGCTTTTTCGATGGTAAAGGTAGTAATTTTCATCTTTCGGGAGGGGTAATTCAGATAAGATAGCTTGTTTCAGGGTTTCTAAAAAATGTTAGCTAATGTATCATTAAGAGGGGTGAATGTCATTTCCTTTTTTGATTTCTTTCAAAATTCTTCTTTTGAGATTAAGAAATTTGACCTTTCAACATTTGTAGGCTGCTGGGTTTGATTTATATGTCATTAACTTAATACTCATATCTTTTATTTCTTCATTCATTGCTTAAACATTTTTCTTTGTTTAGAACTTCTTGTAATGATTCGTTCAAATATCTCGAACATTATTTGATTTGAAAAGCCTGAAGTTCATAGAAAGGTCATAATCTTCTCTTTTAGCTCCTTTCAAAATGATGTTTGCCAAGCGTTCATTGTTAACTTCTTAATAAGCTAAACCTAGAGGTTGGGAGGCAATTCTAAGTAGAAACTTTTATCGTCAATTTCTTTGGCTATCTACTGTGAGTTGATTAGGTTGCTTTTTTGGACAAGGAATCGAAGTTGGACGGCCCTTCTTCAAGAAAATGTTGGTTCTGCTTTTCATTACGACCAACACCCAAGAATTAGAGTCTTTGCCTTAATTGTTTAAATAAGTTTCAGGGTTTGGTATGCTATTTACCATCAGTAATCGATAGTTTCCGAAGGTTCAGATGAGTTTTTAGGAGCTAGCACCATAAGTAAATGTATTCAATTAAATTGATGACAAAATCAGTAAGGCGATGAGTAAAATAGACGTCAGGATTTATAATGGTTTAGGACAAAGCCCTATATCCATTGTATATTTTCCTTCTTTAGAGACATATATCAAAGTCAGAAGGCTAATTCGATGCCGAGCTGACATAATTCGCCATTAATGAGTTTTTACAGAAACATTAAATAGGAAAGTACAATTATTTTCTCATTTATTATCCAAATTATTCCCCTAATCTCCCCTATGCATTAGGGTCAATGCCTATTTACAACCATCTAGAGAAGGTGCAAATTGATGATGTGGCTTGTGCTGTTAAGCTGAGACATCAGATTGTTGACACCTGTCGTTTATCAGCGTAGAGCGTAGCCTGTTGATTGACGATATGCACATTGTGGATGCCTTTCCTTTTGATATGTATGGGATGTAAAAATGGATGATTATGATTTCATAGTATCATACTAATTTTTCATATTCTTTTAGGTCGATCTTGCCTTCTAAGCTTTTGTTTTCTGTAATATTGCCCCTTTCGGTCTTCGACTCCTACTTGATGGTCCATTCTCATAGACAACTCAACATGGTGTTACGTTGTATTAATCTTTTGATTTAAGCTTCCTTTTTCTGGCCTTTGATTAGTAAAAAGTATGATTTAAATATGTACAACCACATTGAAGCTTTCTTATACTAATCCATTCGGTATATAACTCTTTGGGCTTTATACCTTCCGATCTGGAATTTATAGCTTTCTGATAAAGACCTTAGCCTTTAGAGTTTTTAAGTAGACCATCCCCTTTCGGTTTGGCTCATTTTTTTATAATTTTTTATTTTTGGGTCATTTTTAAAACTAAATTACATAAATAGACGACTTTTAAAACTATTTCAAAGTATAGGCCAGTTTTGGCCATGTCGGCACCACACTGTCAAAATGTACTAGCGCTATTTGAAATGTCAACGGTATAAGATACAATAAATAGGCGCTATCTGAAAATTCGTCCATGTTTATATGACAAATAATGTAGGTGACTTTTGAAAATTCATCCACGTTACTTTCTAAAATATTACCAATGCCATTTGAAATGTCGCTAATATAATTTTACTAGCATGGCGCTGACGTAGAAAAAAAGTAGTATATATTTGTATGCAGTTTTAAAAGTGGCTTATTTGCATAATTAAGTTTAAAAACCAGTTTAAATTAAAAAAAACTTTCTTTGGGAACGAGCTACACATGGACCTTTCGACCTTCGGTATCTATGTCTTGAAGTCCTTTGGCAAAATGTGGTATAACAACTAAGTAAGAAAAAAGGAAACATAAATTTTTCCCAGTTATGTAAATTCAAATTATTCGTTTTCCAACTACCAGCTATAAACTAAATTTCAAGTTAGTAAACAAATAACAAACCATAATGTTTGAGTTTCCATTTTATTTCTAGAAATTGTCCATAAAAAAAGTAAAACGGATAAAACGCCTAGAATTAGCACTGGCTCTCTTTGCTCCCTTATCTCCATTAATGTTTTGTTTAGTTGTCTATTCTTGATTGTTCCTTAAAACCAACAAAGGACCAATTTGAATTTGAAAGTGGCTCAATGATATCTCACTACATCAAGTACACCAAAAATGATTAAATTGTATAATTTATAACATGGAAGATACCTACTAGATCTATCTATATTTGTAACGACCCACGTTTTTTGACTATTTAAATTGACAATAAACCACACATGTCAACTCAAACCATTAAAAAGAAAGGATTGTTAATGGGGTAAATAAGAAAATAAGAGAAAAAAGGAAAACAATACACAAATCTCACAGCGGAATGACAAAATAATATAATCAAATAAATAGTTCATGAAGTTGTTTTACCAATAACATTTGATTACACTTTACAATACAGATCAGAGTTATACATACATCAGGAATAAACAAATAATGCAGTGGAATAAATATAATAAATAGTAATAGTATCGTCTTCGTCCTCCTGAAACATAGTCTTCAACACTATATGCTCAGGCTGACCCGAGCATAATAAAAAGACAAATCACTCAAGTCAGAACTAAAAGATATTATGTAACTTAAATCAAAATAAGTAAATATGAGTGTGACGGCTTCAGAGATGTTTACAGGATTTTATATCTCCTATCCAGAGTCTACCGTGCATGCAATTACTTAAGAGATGTTCAGGATTCCATCTCCCAAGGATCCGTTGAACTATCTACATATGTAATACAGTACGCTATTATAATATGTCTGTAATAAAGTAAATTATTAAACTAGTGTTAATGCGTTACTCATATCCCCCTTAACACATTTATATAAATGTCGTAGTCTATATAGTGCCGAATTCGTTAGTAAACTGGAGGGCTATCAAAGGGCACTCAATAGTATATGACACAAACTAAACTCATAGTGGACTCGATAAGGCATATGATAAGGCACGTGAGGCAATGCAAGGGTAGGATTCTACCGTTTGCACTATCAGACTGGTGGTAATGCATAGCAGCTACTACCGCACATCTCGGAAAATACTCCCATAATCAAATCAAGGGATGGCCACTAAATCCATCACAATGTAAAAAATATGGCATCGAAGAAGCATGTGCGATCGGAGGAGCGACCTCACTTGGCCCGGTATAGCTCATGTTTTAGTCATATCAAGCTGACCCGAGGGGGTCAGGGCTGCGTTCATACCTCATACAGTAGCGTTCGCCAAACCATCCTACTTCATTCTGGATTCTCCACCACGTGCACAGTTGTTAAAGTGGTTTTCGTTATTGGCAAAGAGAGTGACAATATCCAACCCATGTCTTCTTAACAACCAAATGCTTGTTTCACACCGGTTGGTTCTTTTACATTTCCAAAACCGATTCATAATTGATATCAAAATATCATATTCACTTCAAAATCATATCACTTTCGAAATCATATTCACTTTCGAAATCATTATTCACTTTAAATTATATTTATTTTCAAAATCATAACCACAAAATAGGTTAAACCATGCTATCAAAATATTCGCATCTAAATCAACTAAATCTAAATAATAATAGTTCCAACTTTAAAAAGTTTGAATATGAAGGTAGTTTATATATTGGAATAATTATATAATAAAAATAGTTTATATTTTAAAAATAGGTTATAGAAATGAAGTTGAAGCTACAGTCTTAATATCGAAGTGTCAACATGCACTCCTTCTGCAGTCAATAATAAAACTAGGATGTATGAATACTATAGCTACAGTGTTGTCTAGTTGTACAACATTAAATTGAATAAAATATTATACTTATGTTTATGATCATATTAATTCATTAAAGGAATAATTAATAAACATATTATCGTAAGTTAAATACCAAAACATATTCTCGCAAAAGCTTATGAAATAAAGAAGTCGACGTCGAAAGGGGACTTCCTTAAAGATAAGGAAATGGTGAAGCTCCAAGTTTGTTAAAACTATGTTTATCTGACATACCAACTATCCAACCCAATAATGACCTTAGAAATAAATCTTTATGTACTAAAACTTAGGTTTATTGCTTTCCACATTTGGAACTATCACAATAAATACACCAATCTCCACCTTATGGTCCAACCACTGAAGAAGGGTCATGGTTCTCTTGAGGGCTGTAACGAATTGGATCTTGCTGCTACTCCTATTAAGCTTCTTTAAGTATGAACCAAATCAGTGAGTGATAGGGTTTATGCATGCTTAGAGGTTAAGTCAGCTCATACA
The DNA here is from genome assembly GCA_030765085.1 of Allium cepa. Lineage (NCBI taxonomy): Eukaryota > Viridiplantae > Streptophyta > Magnoliopsida > Asparagales > Amaryllidaceae > Allium > Allium cepa. The sequence goes on from CM060944.1 coordinate 112,113,334, forward strand.
ACAAATATGGAATATTTGATGACAAATACTGAAGAAGAGATGAATAAATTCTACACAAGGATAGTGACAGCCTCCCATTACTAATTCCTTATGTAATAGATAATACTACTAGTTGGACATAAATTGTTGGCTACTGGTGTGATTCATTCTTAGACATACATTTGTAAAAATAAAGGCAAAAGAAAATGCCAATTAATATATTGTTATATCCAATTATCTTGTACGTGATATATTTTGCACCAATTCTTGCATCGATATGTATTTAATCTAGCAACTAAGCTGGAGTTTTAATAGTGTATCTAGAACGAGTTATGGTATTTCTTTGGTTGACGAGGGTCATTCTATATCCTTGCACCCCTACAAAATCGACTATGTCCATAAGCTCTTCGACCATAAGTGTTGATGGTAGTGGTAATGAATTAACGTTTTGTGAGTTCCGGTGAAGGTTTTAGAAGGTATATGTGGGAAACAACGTGTATGCAAGGTTCTTATGGAAAAAGAAGTTTACATGAGACAGGACTAATTTTCTCAATGATCTTAAACAGACCAAAATGCTTTTGAAAATTTTGCGTTGGGCTGTGAAATTGGTGTTGATAACATGGCTGAAGCTCAACAAAGACCCATGAACTAGTGTCAAAGTTCTTATCTTAAATGCTGTTGATCCACTTGACTCTTCATGCATGCTTGGGCTCATTGAAGATTTAGCTTAAACATTTGAATTATGAGAACTTCGAAGAGTGTCCAATCTTTGCTACTTATAAGTTCGAAGTATGACATATATAATTGGAAACTACAGGGAGTGGACGACCATATATAGCTTGGAGTGGTGACATGTTGATCGACGAATGCTTGCATTTGCATGTATTAGACAAGTATGAAGGTGGAAGGACTTACTGAAATCGGTTAGGATTAGGATTCGGGATTGGATGATGACTTTTTTAAGGGAGGAGAAAACCTTTTATGCTTCTTGAGTCCAATTAAATGCTTCATCTTTCTTTAATCAAATAGCAAATGGGCTTATTATGTGAGTATAATTGTGAATAAATAGGTGGTAGTACCCCATCAATCTAAAATCCATGAATAGCTGCAAAGGACGTGGGAATAGACTAATTAGTTGCTGCGTCTACTCAAACTCCCTACAGCAAATAATATTCCCTGAATATTAAGGTTCAATTAGCCTAAAGAAACATTTCAATCGATTTGCATAAAATTGGCATTGAACCAAAACATTTAGAATTGCCATACCCTATATAATTATTCCAAGGATATTTGGATAATTTTACCTGGGGTGATAATTTTAAAATATAGAATCAGGTGACACCATAATGGCAATTCTACGATTGCATAGGTTGGACTTTCTTGACTGATTTCAACGAATAAGAACTTTGAAATTGAAGCTAAGATGAAGGAGATATGGAGGGTTTAATGTACGGGTTTATAGCGGGCTGAAAATGGGTCTAAGGCCCATAACTTTTAAAAAGACATTTCTCCTTCTGTTTTAAAATTTGAAACATATGCATGTTCCTCATTTTCAATTTCTCTCTTCATCTTCCTCATTTCCCTTTTCTCATAGTAATGTTCGAACTCCCTTTCCCATTTCATTTCTATATCGAATCACATAAACTTTATCCCAAAATGAGGAGAAAGAGGGCTATGCACAAATACCAATATCAATTGAAATTGAGAAGATTCGAGATTCCCCAACTTTAGGCCAGCAGATGAGATTGGAAATTTTTTTCCAAATTGAGGGCTCTAATCGATTCTATGTTAGTGAAATTCTTCTATTTCTCAATATAATGCATATATACTTGTATAATATGGTTATTGGTCTAAGCCTAGGGTTAATTCCGAAATCAATAAACTTCAATCAATGTTTAAATGATTACCTAGGGGATTTTTGATGTATTAGATCAACATCAATGCAAAGAAGGGAGTTTCGTGATATCAAATAAGTTCTTGAGACATATATGATTGGTTGTAGGAATGTATATGATGATGATAATACTAAAGTTTATGTCATTTCAGAGGTAAATGGTGATTAATAATGATTTTTAAAGTAATACTTCATAGTTAAAGTAATGTTTGAAATCTGGGAACAAATACTATGTATATCAAATACATATAATAATATAAGTTATTTTCTGATGAATTAAAGCGATGAATATATGTTTAAATTCATGTATATAGTAACTAGCAGGACATGTATAACATCGAAACGATGAAGAAACATGAAGGAAAAAAGTTAGAATCAGAATAAAAAACTAACAGCATAGTTACTGAAGACATGTAATAATGAATCAATATTAAAAAATGAAGAAAATACGAAGAAAAATAATTAAAATCACACCAAAAACTTACGAGACAATGACTGTTTATAGAAATTAATAGTAATTGGCCATCCGATTATGGTCTAATTGGTCGATCGATTGTAGAATTTTGGCTAGGAAGAAAATGGATCTAGATAGGGCTAATATAGTTCATTAAGTAAGCATGTCAACATTGAGCTGGAGTGTATCCTAGTCTATATCAAAAATTATTTCATTTTTTCCTTCTGTGACCTTAATATGATGTGATTTATATAATATTTGGTGTATGGATTAATGTTGGTGTAAATGATGATTGTATCTAATGATATATTGACGTTAAATGTAAATGATATTTTTTCTTCTATGAGTTCAGAAAGTTGTAGTTATATTATTACTTTTTTCTTTATTATCATAACTTAACTATTCCTTGTTTACGCATTCCATGGTATGAATGTCGATTCGGACATTAAATCAAAGTTTCAAAAATGGTAGGTTCTTACGTTTTCTATTAGAGTAATACCTACCCTAATTTAAGTACTATGACATATTGACTGAGCATGTTTGTATTTTTATATGTATATTTATATAGGTTAAGTACAAATGTACGCACCATTTACTATTCCATTTATATTAACTATTTATTTATGAGTTGGTAATGAATTTGATTTACAGTTAGCCGAGAATGCATAACTTCTTTTGTGGTTTGCTTGCTTTTGGGGCTGATTGCAAAAGCATGTTGGCATGATTAAATAATTATTTGTGTTTACAAAAATGAGTATCCGCCGATGAGAATATCCATTGGTCTATCATTATGCTCTTTTGGTTATTGTCTGGTTATTATGATATTTCGATGTATTTTGGTTGTTTATCTTTAAATTTTTTCACTTTAAATGATAATATTTTACAATAATTAATTGTTGATTCAAGAAAATTGTTAATTAAATAAAATAGGTGGAACCATATAATTTTGTGGAGATTGGATAAGAAAATGGAAAATAAAATAAATATTATTTTTGAAGTTTGGGGATATCTATAAATAATAATGAATTGACAAATTATACTTTAACTAATGTGAAAAATTGAATAAGGTTATTATTCATGAATTTGTGGGGAATTTATAAATAATAATGATATATCTATTTACAGTGAATTTTGGAGGATTTACTGTTATTTGTTAAGTAATGTATACTATGATGAATAATAATGTGGTTTTGAAAAGATTATATTGTTTTGGATGAATAATAGTACAATTATTTTATGGAGTTTACTGAAATATATTATTATTTAAATATAAGAGATTTTAGGAATAATAGTAATAATGAAGATGTGCTTCCAAAATAATTTTAGGCTAAGTTATATTTTGAGGTAAATAACAATAAATGGAGATTTTTAGATTTAAAGTGGAACATTATTATTTTTTGGTTTAAAGTAATAAATTGAATGTGAAAGATAATGCATATTAATTGTTATCGCAAATCGACAACATCAAAACCATAGCAGATTGAAGTAATTGAGCCATCGCAAGCTAAAATAACCAGGGGTCACTAGGTCGAGAAGAATTAAACCTTCACACATTGAAGACCCGATAGCTTTCGCATGTTGATAAAAATGACATTGCAAGTTGGTAAATGTACCATAAAAATGACTCTCCCCAGGATATATGGCGTACCATAATTAGATCCAACGCACCACATCATCATGAAGAGATTGAAGAAAAAGTCATGTCGCATGCCAAAGCGATAATGTGCTATGTTAGCAAGAACTTATCATTAATTTCCTTTAAGCACCATGTGTCAAAAATCCGAGTGCCAAAATTCTCTATAAGTAGGCATATACCCTTACTAAGAAGAGACGATTCTGAATGGTACTTCTTCCTCTTTTTCATTTTTCTCAAGCATAAATCAAGAACATGACTTTGGGACTCTAGTTGTCGGTTAACTCAAATCGAAATTCACACCTTTTGACTTGTTACTTGAACAATTACCTATTTGCATATTCAACTATTATTGAATACAGTGACTAGCATAATTGCCCTTGAATCCAATCTCTTGCCCAAGTATTAGTAACTTTGTTGGCTTAACAGAACACCCATGTGATGAATCGGCCTTTCCATAGTTACTATCTCATTTTTGCTTCCTCGTTCCAGAGATTTCCTAGTTTGTCACCAATTTTCCCCAAACACTCCATATGCGAACTGAACACTTAGCTAATTTTTGCATTATTTCGTTGTCATTTTCAGCCCTTTAACATTCCATCTTAATTCACCATTTTTCTCACCATCTTGATTTGTGTGCAACACCAATGAAATGATGTGATTCTGCACATCCTAGAGTCAATTCGTCAAATTTTAAGTTTACTTTCATTAATCTCCCATCATTTGCATATTGAATCTGAGAGTACATCACTACTCTTTCTACATGGAGAACCCGGGCCATTGAATTGATTACCGACTTCAATTTTCTTTAATGGGCATTTTTAAGAATTCAACATACAAATAAGAAGACAAACATTATATCGCCGTAATTCACTTAAAATTGCATCCATGGCCCAACCTAACATTTATATGAACTACCATACGTCCAGATAACATGTTTATATCACTTTAAATCATTTTTATTTTAGTTTCAAAAGCAAAACGGTAATAAATCATATATTTGAGTTTAAATTTGGATTCAATACATGATGTAAACTATAGATTATATATATCGCAAGCCTAGAGATGATAAATCACTTACTAATCATCCAAAAACTAATGAAAAACACGAAAATCAAGTTAGATCCAAAATAAACAACAATTATCCATTTAAAAATCAAAATTTTATGTTTGAAAACATTTTAAAAGCCTTTTGAAACATATATCCAAAAATACAGTAAAGTGAGAGTAAAATCACTCATCTAGGATATAGAATCGACCAAATACACCAAAGAAGCATAGATTCACCAAAACTAGAGTAGAACTAAATTTGGGCAGCAGTTACATGCTTTTATAATCCTAAATGTTTAGATCTAGAAAGCCCATTATAAATCTCATGCATAATCCCCTTTTAATTAATTTATTTTGGTTAATTTTACTGAATGAATTTGTAGGGAATTTGTAAATAATAATTATATATTTATTTATAGTGAATTTTATAGGATTTAATGTTTTTGGTAAAGTAATGAATAATATGATGAATAATAATGTGGTTTTGAAAAGATTGTATTGTTTTGAGTGAATAATAGTATAATTATTTTATGGAGTTTATTGAAATATATTATTGTTATTATTTAAATATAAGAGATTTTAGAAATAGTAATAATAATGAAGATGCGTTTCCAAAGAATTTTAGGCTAATTTATTACTATTTTGAGGTAAATAACAATAAATGGATATTTTTATATTTAAAATGGAACACTATTACTTTTAGATTAGTAATAAATTGATTGTGAAAGATAATAAAGTGATTTGAGTAAATATTATTATTTTGATGTAAATTATTATCAATTTGAAAGTAATTTGACGTAAATTACTATTTTTATTGAAATAACCATATTTTGGGGTATTTGAGGTAATAAATGTATAACAAAAGATTTAAAGTATATTATCGTTGTAATGACCTAAAATATTTAACATTTATATTTAATCTGTTTAAATATTTAAATTTGTTTCAAATTTAATAAGTAAAAAAAGAAAATCAATTTTTAATAAAACGACTTGATTTTAATGACATATTTTTAAATGAATTTATAGAGTGTTTCCATAATTTTTAATTTGAAAAATATTTAAATTATCGTTTGATGCATATTGTGGCAAACGATCCTATTTATGAGAATTTCAAGGAATTAGGTAACCTGTGTATTTTGTTGTTGTTTTGCGATCGTGTCGCATTGTTGTGAGTGATCATATTTTTATTTCCATAGTTCTTACGCGAATGGATATTACGTAGTGTAGTACCGTAAAATTTTCTTTTCAAAACCTTTTCAAATCAAATCAAAACAAGCTTTTATAAGACGCTATAAATTTTGATTTGCCTTTTAGTGTGGTGGGTGTCGTGAACTTTGGTTTACTTGACTTAGAAGCAATTAAGTTACTTTTGTTTAAAAGTATGCACATATCAACACAACACTCATTCTCTTCCTCTCTTCTTTTATTTTCGTATTCTTGTAACAAGAAAACCACTCCTCCATCCAACTTCAAAAATCAATACCTCACAATCCATTCGCTTTCAACCAAATCTTCTAACTACAAAATTGTTTGTTATGGTCCCAGGTATTTTCTAAAAATAGTCGCTCGTCGTTTCTTTGAGCGGAGTGGTGGTAGTTGGTCGATATCAGCAGTGGGCGAATAATGGTCATTTTTACGAACATTTAATTCAGATCAGAGAGTTACGTTTTTTTCATGGCAGCAAGATGTGATTTTTTTTATGATGTTCGCAGAGTTTTAGGTGGCTGGAATTAGATGGGAATGAAGGATGAAAGTTTTTCGTTCATCATTAAATCGATGGTAATGTGATGGTAGAGGGAAGGAACGACCAGTGTGTAGGGTGGAGAGTGGGGACAAGGTAGAGGCATGGGTAGCGGTGGCAACTCCTCTAGTGGTCGTAATCACCTGGACGAGCTCGAGCTAGTGTTTAATGGCTGCGTGTTTTTGGGTTTGAATTCTTGACATGTTAGCGCGATAGGAGCATTGAGTTAGTCGAAGTGGGGCTCGAAGGTGAGGCAGAGGGTTGTAATTCTAGTGGCGGCAGCGATGTAGTCTCCAGTTGATCAAGGCAACAATAAGGGGAGGAGCTATGTGATAGGTTTAAATTTCTAGGTGCAAATTTGATTGGGAAGGGAAGAGTGCCGTAACGTGCGGGTATAGGTTTGAGTGTGTGATGTTAGGCCTTCAACCGATGTGTAGTTTTGATGAGAATAAATATAATTTATTTGTGTTAATTTATGCAAATTAAGTGTGTCAAGTATAAAAGGCCATATCTCATTCATTTTAAATCCATTTAAACCGCAGATTTTTACGTTAGACTCATATTGATGAGCACAGCACTATGGTAAGCTGATAGTTTTGATGAAGTATAGATTTATGATAATATAGTAGTGATTAGGCCTATCAATTTCCAACATGAGGCGAAACACGACCTGAAGATTACAGGGAAATTAGCAGTTTAACCAACCCGGTTAAGTGGACGGGTCATTTTTGGGTCAACCCGAATTTGACCCTTTTAAACGGGTGGGTTCCAGGTTGATCCATGAACCCGAATTTGACCTATAACCCATTTATACTTAAATAACAACCAGAATATTTTATGATTGTACATTTAAATGTTTTATTTAAATATAGCATCGTTAGTCGGATTTAAGTCCGAAATGCTACTTTTTTATAAACAGTCGAATTAGGATTCGAGACTACTTCCATTGAGTTCAAAATGGCATTTGCGATCTTTTTGAGTACAAACATCGATATGTTTGGAGTTGAGTTGAATTTTTCTATTTTTCTATTGGGCTTTGGGTTTTGGTTTCAGCCCATTAATCCAACATAATACCCTAACTCCAACCCCTCTCTTCTTCATTCATTTTCTTTTCCTAACACTCCCAAGCTAAAACAAAAATGGGGGAAAGAAAAGGGAATCAAAATTCTTAAGCCCTAGCTTGCTAGGAAATTCAAATTCAAGTTCTAGAAATCAAAGAGAAGCATAGGTAAGCATCCTCTTCATATTTTCCATCTCAATCTCTCTTTAATTTTCAGAAATTCCTAAACCCTAGCTTAGAAAATATTTGCTTATAAGCTTAGATTGGAGCTTCTTGAGTTGAAGTTGAAGAGTGGTTAATCTTGCCTTATCAAAAAGCTTCTCATTTGTTGTTTTTAGGTTAAAAGGTGAGTTCTTGAACTCACATCTATGTCTATGTATTTGATAGCTGTTAGGAATGAATTCCTAGCACCTATTTCATGTTAATTTGCTTTGAATTGAATTGGATTGGTGAATTTTTCAATTTTTGATAATTTGAAGCCAAAATCTATGAAAATCCTACATAGAATGTTTTCACATGTTGTTCGGAGTGTATTAGTGAGTTTATAGGTCTGGGTTTTCGCTTGGCATAAGTCCCTATCCATCATTGCTCGTCCGATCCCTTCCGATATGATTTGGACATCAATGCCTAGGTAAAATATTGCAGTGGGCTTCAGCTTAGACGTCTGGTAGTATGCTCAGACATCTGAAGCTATGGAATAAAAATTTCAGACCTTCAGCTCAGACGTCTGAGCTGACTTCCCAGACGTCTGGGCGATCTGGAATAAAATTTCTAGACCTTCAGCTCAGACATCTGGGAGAACCACTAGACGTCTGGAGCAGCTAATTTCAGCCAACTTACCTGTTTTTGATGGGTTTCAATTTTTATATCGATTTTTGGTTGATCTAATTAGTTGTTATCACTTTTATCGACTTTGATGACTTCTTTGTGGATTTTTGAAAATATCCATTTGATGGATTTGATATCGATTTCTACGGTCACATCATCGTATGTGAATTTTTGGTGATTTATTGTTTTTACAATCATTTCTGTGATTTGTCACTTTAAAATACAAAGGTTTCTATATACTAATAGTAAATATTCAAACTCTTTCACAAAAACGATTTGAACATTATTTTTAATACAAAGCTTGTTTTTAAAACGGTTTTCCAATCTATTAGTATATACAAACTTTTATCTCATTCGTATGAGAAATCTAATTAAATGACTTAGCAAAACAAGTGGTATGAAACGCTTGTGTTTACTTTGTCGGTTAATTCTTGGACTTGTTCGATTGAAATCTTGTGACAATTTTCGAGTGGAAATCTACAATTTGTTCGTAAATATTTAAGTTAAGCTTGTGGTTATGGGACATGAAGCAAAACTCATTTATTTACTAGCTTAGTGTAATTCACACTTTTTGTTGATCAATGATGAACATCCTATGGTTTAGACTGGCGACATGCGATGTTTCTTTGTCCACGTACGGGACTGTACCTCGTTTTATTATGCTTCGTCTCATTTCGTTTATAGGCTAGCGACCTATGGTTTCTTTGGAGTTTCGACTCACGTTTATGGGCTAGCGACCCAAGTTCTTCTATGGAGTTCGGTTCATCGGATGTACCATTGCTGTACTACGCCGTTGTTCCGTCTTATCAGGTTCATCGGGCGTACCGTTATCATACTACGCCGTTGTTTTGAATTATTTGAGTTTCATGTTCCTCGGGCATGCCGTTATTGTACTATGTCGTTGCACCGGCTTTATGGTTAGCGACCATGGGATAGCGTCCCGTTTGTGATACACTAATGAGTTTTCATGCTTCCATTTGTGATAGGCCTCCCCCTTTTCGTGTTTTCAGGATTTCTAATTTATGATTTCTAGAATTTGTGTTTCACTAATTTTTTTGATTAATATTGATAAGTTTTATCAATATTTGTGGTTTGGTGAATAAAATGAAGAATATGACATTCTTTTTGGTGTTTGAGAAAATTTGAGATATTATACGATTTTTGTTGTTATCTAATGTATACTTGTCACAGTATGGCATTATTGTTATCATAAATTTTGTTAAATCTCTTATCCTATTTCATTTTATATGATATTTATAGCTAGACTGATCCATTTATTGTTTTCTTCTTGAATAATACTCGGGTCAGACAGAGGTATTTCAGGTGCTTCTGCTTGACTTCTTATCAGGGTCTGTCATCTGACTTTTGGCTAACTACTTAGCTTAGTAGTTTTTGCTTTTGTACATTCGAGATAGAGACTCCTTGATGTATACATATTTTTGTCTAGCACTTGTACCTATTCTTTTGTGATGTAGTGGATCTTACACGACCATTACTTTGATGTACACTTTTATACGTTATATTCATATATGTTCCCACCTTAGTGGTATGAATATCGGTGACTGATTTATGTTATGATTATTTTATATTTGTTTCCAAAGACCACATAGCCATTATGTAGTAGCTTTGAGTTTGTACTTGATATGTCAGATTTCCTCTTTAAATTAAATGTGTGACCTTCTATCTGGCATATCGGTACTCGCATAAAGCAATTACACGGATGGTCACTCCTCAACAGCCTTATTCTTCGTGCTAGTCAACGGCATTACTCTGTAGTGTCCTTGGCTAGTGTGAGTATAGAGGTGGGGTGTCACAGCTCGGTATCAGAGCCAAACTTCGGAACAATATAGAGTATTATAGCAAGGATCATCGTCCTAAGTCTCTCTTAGGAATCATGCCTTAGGATTTATCCAAGTCTTAGGACCCGTTTTATCCTATTTTCTTTTGTGATGCCCTGTTTTATCAATCAAGTTGTTTGATATTTATTTTAAGAATAACCTTTTTCCTCTTCTTTCTTTCTTTCTTAAAGAAGAGAAATGGTTAGATCCGGCCTTCCCAGCACCGGTCAATCCAGTGCTACACCTTAGGATGGTGTATTTATGTCTGCACAGCAGCTTTTAGATCTTGTAAAGAATGCTCAAGCTGTCAGACCTATTCCTGAGCCTACTCACCCTAAATCCGGGTTTGCATGCTTATGCAGTGATTATACCAATTTGGATGGAAGGCCATTCAAGGGTTTCGAAAGCGTTATATAAGTCCATGCTTGGCTTAGAACTGCGATCGCATCTTTTCTCGCACGAATCTTGTAGATCTACATCGAGTCCAAGTGGCTTCTAGTATGCTCCAAGAGAGAGCATTAGATTGGTATGAACTTTTTCTTTCTTAGATTATCGAAGCGGATCTTACTTGGGAACCATTCCGAGAAAGATTCGAATTGAAGTTTGTGCCGGAGGATGAAAAAGTAACTTTAGCTCGGCGCTTTATTGACCTTGTTCAAGGTGAATCTTCTATGACAGATTAAGTCACATCTTTTGAATCTCTCTCTAAATATGGGGTCGAGTATATTAATATCCCATTGAAGAAAAATCATAGGTTTGTCTATGGGTTGAATAAGAACCTAAAAAAGTCTTTACTTCTGAGACTAGAAGTTTCTTTCGATCGGCTTATTGATATAGCTCTTCGACTTGAAGAGACCGATAAAGAAAGTGATGTTGAAGTTGCGGGTTCCAAACAGAACTTCACCATCAACAAGAAGAGGCCTATTAAGTTCAAGCCTAATCCCAACAAGAAAGGGAAGCAAGCTACTTCGATAGTAAAGACTCCTACCTCTAGTCGTGTGCAATGCTACAATTGTGGTTTTAAGGACCATTATGCAAATAGGTTTCTGAATCCCCTTTTTTGTCGTTATTGCAAAAGTTTTGGTCATCTTTTATCTTCATGTCCCAAACTTCCAAGCAAGAAAGAGGGAAAACTAAATGTTTTGCAAGCGCCAAGTAACACTTCTGTTAGTCAGGTTATTTCTCATTCTATCCTTAATGGCATTATTATGTTTCGTGATCATCCTATTCGAGTTCTTTTTGACACGGGTGCATCCCACTCTTTTATATCAAAAGAACTAGTTGATACTTTGTCTTTAAATGTTGTGGTATTGATGACTTCATTGAGAATTGCGAATCCGGTTGGTGGATCTGCAACACTCAGTTTACTTTGTAAAGATGTCGAGATTATTTTATGTGATTATGCTTTCCGTGCCGATTTGCATGTTATGCGTTACTTAGGCTTCGGAATGATTTTGAGAATGGATTGGCTTAATCGTTATGAAGCCCACATCCTATGTCCAGAGAGGACTATACATCTTCGACATCTTCAATCTGTTAAGTGGATTTCTATTGTTCTTAAAGATTCTGATTCTGATTCGGTGGCATCGTTATATTCTCTAAACCCTCATGATGACGATAATGATGATGAGAAAGATGTCATTTCCGTCATTCATATCGTTCGTGAATTTTTCGACATATTTGAGCCCGTTTTAGTATTACCCCATAAGCGAGCAATTGAGTTCAAAATTAATCTGATCCCTGAAGCTCTACCCACCACTCGTTCACTTTATAGTATGTCCAATAAGGAAAATGAGGAGATGCGTAAACAATTATCCGAATTGGAAGCAAAGTAATTTATTCGTTCTAGTTCCTCTCCTTGGTGAGCTTCAGCTATTTTTGTGAATAAATCCGATGGTACACTTAGGCTTTGTGTTGACTATCGCAAGCTTAATGATTTCACCATCAAGAATAAATATCATTTACCTCGGATTAATGATCTATTCGATCAACTTAGCGGTGCTAGAGTCTTTTCATAGTTAGACTTAGCAACCTGTTTTCATCAGCTTCATATTGCAGAGGATAGCATTCCTTTGACGTCGTTCCATACTCGTTATGGATCTTTTGAGTGGCTTGATCATCCTATTCGAGTTCTTTTTGACACGGATGCATCCCACTCTTTTATATCAAAAGAACTTGTTGATACTTTGTCTTTAAATGTTGTGGTCTTGATGACTTCATTGAGAATTGCGAATCCGGTTGGTGGATCCGCAACACTCAGTTTACTTTATAAAGATGTCGAGATTATTTTATGCGGTTATGCTTTCCGTTCCGATTTGCATGTTATGCGTTACTTAGGTTTCGAAATGATTTTGGGAATGGATTGTCTTAATCGTTATGAAGCCCACATCCTATGTCCTGAGAGGACTATACATCTTCGACATCTTCAATCTATTTAGTGGATTTCTATTGTTCTTAAAGATTCTGATTCTAATTTGGTGGCATCCTTATATTCTCTAAACCCTCATGATGACAATAATGATGATGAGGAAGATGTCATTTCCCTCATTCACGTTGTTCGTGAATTTTCCGACATATTTGAGCACGTTTTAGGATTACTCCATAAGCGAGCAATTGAGTTCATAATTAATCTAATCCCTGAAACTCTACCTATCACTCATCTTGTTTATCGTATGTCCAATAAGGAAAATGAGGAGATGTGTAAAAAATTATCCGAATTGGAAGCGAAGCAATTTATTCGTTCCATTTCATCTCCTTGGGGAGCTTCAGCTATTTTTGTGAAGAAATCCGATGGTACACTTAGGCTTTACGTTTACTATTGCAAGCTTAATGATTGCACCATTAAGAATAAATATCCTTTACCTCGGATTGATGATCTATTCGATCAACTTAGCAGTGCTAAAGTCTTTTCACAGTTAGACTTAGCAACCTGTTTTCATCAGCTTCATATTGCAGAGGATAGCATTCTTTTGACGCCGTTCCATACTCGTTATGGATCTTTTGAATGGCTTGTCATGCTATTTGGTTTAACGAATGTTCCAGCTTATTTCGTTGACCTTATGAATCGAGTTTTCAAAGACTTCCTCAATTGATTTGTTCTCATCTTTATAGATGATATTGTTGTTTAATCTAAAACCGAGGAAGAGCATGAAAAACATCTTCGGATTGTGTTGGGAACTGTTAGGAGCAATCAATTGAAAGCGAAATTTTCTAAGTGTCACTTTTGGCAATCTCATGTGAAATTTCTCGGACATATTATTTATGAGTCTGGAATTTCCATGGATCCTTCAAAGATTGAAGCGATTCAAAATTGGAAGAGACCGAAGAGTGTAACGGAAATTCGTAGTTTTCTTGGATTGACGGGCTATTACCGTCGGTTCATAAAAGACTTTTCTAAAATTTTCGTGCCTCTTATTAGTTTGACAAAGAAGGGAGTTAAATACATTTGGTCACACAAATGTGAAGCTGCTTTTCAGAAATTAAAAGAACTCCTTTCCGATGCTCCTATTCTTGTGATTCCCTAAGGGAACCAATACTTTATTGTTTATACCGATGCTAGTCGTGTTGGTTTGAGAGCCGTTCTCATACAAAGGGAACGTGTTATCGCTTATGCTTCTGGGAAATTAAAGCCTGCCGAGACTAGGTATGCCACTCATGATTTAGTGCTCATGGCCATTGTTTTCTCCCTTAGAATTTGGCTTCATTATCTTTTGAGAGAGAAATTTGTTCTCTACACCGATCATAAATCTTTGAAGTATTTATATTCCCAAAAGAAACTTAATTTGCGTCAATAACGTTGGCTCAAGTTCCTTGCATCTTATGATCTTGATATTTTTTATACTCCCGAAAGGGGGAATTGTGTTGCCGATGCCCTTAGCCGAAAGCAACAAGCGGTTGTTTCTATGATGATATCCGAATGGAATGATCTCGAGACTTTGTCCACTTGTGAGATTCGAGATCGTGAATCCGATTTATGTTCATCTCTTTTTTTGTGTGTAGCCTTGAGGTTCATCCTTCTCTTTTAGACCACATCCTTGAAGCTCAAAAGCGAGATCCCGAATTGGCTCTTCTTAGCCAAAGTTGTTGGGATAGAAATGTTGATGATTTGAAAGACTTTGAAATCGATGCCCGTGATGGTATTCGAAAATTTGGTAGACTTATCGTGCCAAATATTAGTAATCTTCGTAAAGACATTTTAGAAAATTCTCATCGTTCTAAGATTACCATTCAACCCGGTAGTAAAATGTACGCGGATATGAAGCGACTTTATTATTGGGATGGAATGAAATCCGATATTGCTAACTTCATTAAGCGTTGCATGACTTGCCAACTCGTTAAGGCCGAGCATCAAAGGCCCGGTGGGTTATTGCAACCTTTAGGCATTCCCGTTTGGAAGTGGGATCAAATTTCACATGGATTTTATTGACGGTCTTCCTCGTTGTTGTTCGGGTCATGAAATTTTATGGGTGATTGTAGATAGACTTACAAAATCCGCCCATTTTATCCCCCTTCGGTCAAATTGGACCGTACCACTTTTGGCCAAACTCTATGTTAAAGAAACTGTTAAATTGCATGGAGTTCCTACTTCTATTGTTAGTGATCTTGATCCATTATTTACTAGTGGATTTTGGAAGAGTCTTCAAAAGATTTTGGAATGAAGCTTAATTTTAGCACCGCTTATCATCCTCAGTCCGATGGACAAACAGAGCGTGTGAATCAAACTCTTGAAGATCTTCTTCGTGCATGTGTTCTTGATTTTGGTGGAAGTTGGGAAGATCCCCTTGTTGAGTTTTCTTGTAATAATAGCTTCCAATCTAGTATTAATATGGCACCTTCTGAGGCACTATATAGAAGGCCATGCCGATCTCCTTCTTGTTGGCTTGATGTCAATGTGAAGCTGGTTTTAGGTCCAAATTTTATTCGTGATTCTACAGAAAAGATTGACCTTATTCGTCATTGGATGAAAGAAACTCAAAGTAGACAAAAATCTTATGCCGATATTCGAAGAAGGAATTTAGAATTTTCTGTGGGGGATTTGGTGTTCATTCGTGTTTCGCCTAATTGAAATGCCTTAGGCATTCCGATAGAATTTTATTCGTGTTTCGTCATTGGCTACTCATGTCGTTTTTCACGTCTCTCAACGATAGAAATGCCTTAGGCATTCCGATTCTATTCTTCAGCCCGGTGTTATTGAAGAAATTGAAGTTTCACCTAATTTGACTTATGAGCAATATCCTATTTGTATCATTACTACAGAGGTTAAACGCCTTCGAAATAAAGATGTTCCACTCGTGAAAGTTCAATGGTCCTCAAATCCTAAAGATTGCTCTTGGGAATCTAGGGAATTCAATGAGCGAACAAATTCAGACTTACTCTTTCGTGCTCCTTAAGGTGAACTTCTCATTTCAAAATTTCTTCTTTTGTGTTGATATGCTTTTATGGTTGTTACTCTTTGTTTTCTTCTTAAGTATTGTGAGGACGCAATTCTTTAAGGATGGGAGTCTATAACAGCCCGCATATTTTACGATTGTATATTTAAATGTTTTATTTAAATATAACATCGTTAGTCGGATTTAAGTCCGAAATGCTACTTTTTTATAAACAGTCAAATTAGGACTCGAGACTACTTCCATTGAGTTCAAAATGGAGTTTGTGGCCTTTTTGAGTATAAACATTGATATGTTTGGAGTTGAGTTGAATTTTGCTATTTTTCTATTGGGCTTTGGGTTTGGGTTTCAGCTCACTAACCCAACATAATACCCTAACTCCACCCTCACTCCTCTTCATTCATTTTCATTTCCTAACACTCTCAAGCTAAAATAAAAATGGAGAAAAGAAAGGGGAATCAAAATTCCTAAGCCCTAGATTGCTAGGTAATTCAAATTCAAGTTCTAGTAATCAAGGAGAAGCATAGGTAAGCATCATCTTCATCTTCTCCATCTCAATCTCTCTTCAATTTTCAGAAATTCTTAAACCCTAACTTAGGAAATATTTGCTTATGAGCTTAGATTGGAGCTTCTTGAGTTGAAGTTGAAGAGTGGTTGATCTTGCCTTTTCTTAAAGCTTCTCATTTGTTGTTTTTAGGTTTAAAGGTGAGTTCTTGAACTCACATCTATGTCTATACCTTTGGTAGTTGTTAGGTATGAATTCCTAACGCCTATTTTATGTTCATTTGCTTTGAATTGAATTGGATTGGTGATTTTTCCAAATTTTGATATTTTGAAGTCAAAATCTATGAAAATCCTATATTGAATGTTTTGACATGTTGTTCGGACTGTATTGGTGAGTTTATAGGGCTAGGTTGTCTCTTGGCATAAGTCCCTAGCCATCGTTGCTCGTACGAACGCTTCCGATATGATTTGGCCATCAATGGCCTAGGAAAAATATTGCCTTAAGCTTCAGCTCAGACGTTTGGTAGCATGCTCAGACGTCTGAAGCTACGGAATAAAAATTCCATACATTCAGTTCAGATGTCTAAGCTTACTTCCCAAACGTCTAGGCGATCTGGAAGAAAATTTTCAGACCTTCAGCTCAGACGTCTGGGAGAACCACTAGACGTCTGGAGCAGCTAATTTCAGCCAATTTACCTGTTTTTGATGGGTTTCCATTTTTATATCGATTTTTGGTTGATCCAATTAGTTGTTATCACTTTTATCGACTTTGTTGACTTCTTTCTAGATTTTTGGGAATATCTATTTGATGGATTTGATTTCGATTCCTATGGTTTTGATTCACGTCGTAGTATGTGAATTTTTGACGATTCATTGTTTTTACATCTATTTCTGCGATTTATCACTTTAAAATACAAAGGTTTCCGTATACTAATAGTAAATATTCAAACTCTTTCACAAAAATGATTTTAACGTTATTTTTAATATAAGCTTGTTTTTAAAACCATTTTCCAGTCTATTAGTATATACAAACCTTTACGTCATTCGTATGAAAAATCTAATTAAACGACTTAGCAAAACAAGCGGTGTGAAACGCTTGTGTTTACTTTGTCGGTTAATTCTTGGACTTGTTCGACTGAAGTCTTGTGACAATTTTCGTGTGGAAATCTACAATTTGTACGTAAATATTTAAGTTAAGCCAATGGTTATGGGACATGATGCTAAACTCATTTATTTACCAGCTTAGTGTAATTCACACTTTTTATTGATCACTGATGATCATTCTTTGGTTTAGACTTGCGACATGTGACGTCTCTTTGTCCACGTGGGGGACTGTACCTCGTTTTATTGAGCTTCGTCTCATTTCTTTTATAGGCTACCGACCTATGGGTTTTTTGGAGTTTCGACTCACTTTTATGTGCTAGCGACCCATGTTCTTTATGGAGTTGGGTTCATCGGACGTACCATTGTTGTACTACGTCATTGTTCCGGCATATCAGGTTCATCGGGCGTACCGTTATTGTATTACGTTGTTGTTTCGAATTATTCGATTTTTAGGTTCCTCGGGCGTACCGTTATTGTACTACATCTTCGCACCGGCTCTATGGTTAGCGACCATGGTATAACGTCCCGTTTGTGATACACGTGTTGGTTAGTTTTCATGCTCCCATTTGTGAAAGGCCTCCCCCTTCTCGGGATTTATGGATTTCTAATTTATGATTTTTAGAATTTGTGTTTCACCAATTTTTTTGATTTATATTGATAAGTTTTATCAATATTTGTGGTTTGGCGAATAAAATGAAGAATACGAAATTCATTTTGGTGTTTGAGAAAAATTGAGATATTGTATGATTTTCGTTGTTATCTAATGTATACTTGTCACGGTATGGCATTATTGTTATCATACATTTTTGTTATATCTCTTATCCTATCTCATTTTATATGTTCCTTATAGCAAGACTGATCTGTTTACTATTTTCTTATTAAATAATACTCAAGTCAGACCGAGGTATTTCAAGTGCTTCTACTTGACTCCTTATTAGGGTCTGTCATCTGACTTTTAGCTAACTACTTAGCTTATTAGTTTTTGCTTTTATACATTCGAGATAGAGACTCTTTGATGCGTACATATTCATTTATCTAGCACTTGTACCTATTCTTTTGTGATGTAGTGGGTCTTACATGACCACTATTTAGATGTACACTTTTATATGTTATATTCATATCTGTTTCCGCCTTTGTGATATGAATATATGCGGCTGATTTATGTTATGCTTATTTTATATTTGTTTTCGAAGACCATATAGCCACTGTGTAGTAGCTTTGAGTTTGTACTTGATATGTCAGATTTCCTCTCTAAATGAAATGCGTGACCTTCTATCTTGCATATCGGTACTCGTACAAAGCAATTACACGGATGGTCGCTCCTCAACTGCCTTATTCTACGTGCTGGTCGACGGCATTACCCTGTAGTGTCCATGGTTAGTGTGAGTATAGAGGTGGGGCGTCACAACTTATATGGGTTGACCCGACCCGATTATAACCTAACCCGACCCGCGAACCCGAATTTAACTCATTTATAACACATTTACGACCCGTTTAAAATCAACCCGAACCCGAGTTGACCTGACGCGAACTCGACTTGACCTGATTCATTGAAAGGCCTAGTAGAGATTGAATATAATTACGTATTTTAAATAATAACGTAGTCAAATAAACTATACTTTATTTTTGATATCTATTTAGCAGAATAAAACTCAGTTCTGCTATAATTAAATTGAATAGATTACTTTGGACATTTATTGACCTAAATATATCCTTATTCTCTACTTGCATGGTGAAATGATGATTTTTGAAGTTAATTAATATGTGGATAAATTAATATTGGATAAATGACATATTAACTATTGATCGTTAATTGTTGAGTGCTAGAAGCGTGGTAGCATTGCCTTATTGGATGTGGCTGTGATATGTTGTGAAAGTCCAATTCTTTTTAGAGTGAAAACCATGATAACATTTTTTTAAGTGCTGTGGCAGCTCTAGGCTTCATTATAGTATTTTGAAAATACTATTAACTGATATTTTCAATTTAAAACGGTTTTAGTGCGTAGAATGATTTTAAATGTGACTTTGGAATTTTCTATGGTATCTTATTGAGAAATAAGTTTTTTTGACTTCTTTATTTTGCTTCAACCTTTTTGTTAGTCTTTTCTAACATATACGGAAATGTTTTAAAAGTATTTCGGAAAGTATATACAATGTTTATTGTAAAGAAAATGAGGAATTTATATTTTAAAAATAGCGTGATTTTTGTTTTAAAAGAAGAAATAATTATTTTGAAATAAATATTTGAGAAATGTTTTGTATAAAATGTTGTATAAAAGGAAAGATTTATAAATGTTATTTTATAAATAAAAGAATAGATTTATAGATGTTATTTATAAAAAGGAAATGATATAATTTTGATAATTTGAATAACAAATCACATTTGTGAATTTATAGTGATATATGGAATGGTCGTTTTATGGAAAGCATTTGGTTCTATCTTGAAATTGAAGATTTGTGATAAGTATATGAGATTTATGAATAATTTTAGGGATGATGAAAAGAGTTTTATAAATAATTTTAGAAATTTATAAAATTAGTTTTATAAATTAATTTGGAGATTTATAAAAAGGCTTGTAAATACGGAATGGGTCTGTAAAAGGAATGAGATTTGATTTCTACAAAAGTTATTTTTAAATTATGGTGGTATGGAAAGTATTCTTTTTCTAGTAAACTCTAAAAGCAAAGTGGTTTGGGTTTATAGGAAATAAAGTTTGAAATAATATTATTTTTGGCCATTTAAATATGAACTTGGAAAAGAAGAAATCTACCTTTAGATTTTTTAATATACTTATACCATCGAGATTAGTATATGGATATATTTTCTAAGTATTGAAAGTGTAGTGTCTTGTGAATATACTTATACCAATGATATAGGTACATGGATAATTTTACAAGAATTGAAAGGTTACAGTTGAATATTGAGTGTGTAGTATATATAAGTATATCTA
The DNA here is from genome assembly GCA_030765085.1 of Allium cepa. NCBI lineage: Eukaryota > Viridiplantae > Streptophyta > Magnoliopsida > Asparagales > Amaryllidaceae > Allium > Allium cepa. The sequence continues at coordinate 112,133,757 of CM060944.1, forward strand.
TAAAATTATTTTGATATAAGTATTTACAAAGTGGTTTTAATTAATGAAAGGATTGACTAAAGAGGCTTAGAGCCGCTTATTTGTTTAATCATGCTTGGTTTCTTATGAAATTAAACATCCAACTTGATTAATTATTTATTTTACAATTAAATAATCGACTATCAAATCTGGATCAAATATAACTCTAGAAATATTTAGAAGAAACAAGGGAGTTATATAATACAGTTATCATCGATGATGTTATATTATACGTATAAACTTGTTGTGTTCTTATAGGACAAATGGTAAGGAAATCTATCCGCTTAAATAGTTAGAAGGCGATTTTTGCTCTTGTATATTGTCTTCTTATTTCCTACGGAATTAGAGTTGAGTTTACCGAAAAACAATCGATTGGTTTTGGAGTGCTCGGTAAGCGGGGAAGTGTACTTATATGAGATGACTCAAAACCTAACCTCTCCAAAATCATACACATGTTCTATGCTTTGGAAGAGGTTCGAGATTAATTCAAGATGATGGAATCTACGTGGAGATTTTAGATTTGTTTGAGATGCTTAAACACATGTAGTTTTTTGTGATCTATGAAGGATGTGGTAATCCATGTGTTATTCCATTTATTATGAAATGGGAATCCATGTGTGGTTCCGAGGTCTGGTTGAGTTATGACCCGTGTGCTTGAATGTCGGATGTAGCCTCATTAGCGGATGTGACTATTAAGCCAGAAATTGTATGCATAGTCCAGCGGGTTAGTAAACCTAAAGGATGTAGGCTACTCTATCTTAGAGATACATATAGTTTATGCATGTAGTGGGTGGTGCACTCGGCCTTGGTGGCCAGCTATGTATTTTCTATGGTACATCAACTAGGGATGTATAATGCTTCGGAAGGATATCTCTGATCCTTATACAGGAGGACCGACCCTGAGGTTCTGAGGGTGCCTCAATGGAATCCTACATAACCAACGAACGTGCCTTAGGGTTTTGATTTTGTACTTATTATTGTTGTGATGTACACTAACATGCATCACATCTATTTGATTATATATATTTCGTATCCTAGACATTATTATAATATCAATATATTTGCTCATAAAGTGGCTTGGTTATCCTATGGTAAAAACTCATCTGTGTTTATGTGGGACAAGGTCTTAGGAGATACCTTTATTTCAAAATGTTTTATAACAGTAAAAATCCATATGATTTATATTTCTCACGCTGTTATACTAGACTGATCTGAGTGTTATTTTCCTATAATGCTCGGGTTGGCCTGAGCATATTTTTGGATTTAGTTATCAATGCTTTAGAAATTTAGGAGATGAGCTGGATGCCTCCAAAATGTATTCGTATATCTTTTATTTTCATTATATTTCCATTATGTATTTATTAGCATTTATGAGGACATGTTGTTATAATTGTATAGCCTGAAGATATGTTAGTTTACTCTGATTGATGTATGTATATCATAGTTTTTTGTAAATATTATGTGTATATTTTATATTACTCGTCACAATGTGGGATTTTTTTTCATTTTTTCTTTTCTTTAACTCTAACAATATGTCTTTACAGCACTCGAGAAATGGAATTTTCGACGATTTTGAACTGTAATGACCCGTAATTTAGTCACTTTAAATATGAGTATATAATATATTTTTAACTGATTAAATAATGGATTTTATAACTCGGATAAAATTTGAATTCATTTCGAGTGTTTTATTACGGATGTAAAATGTAAGTTTAAAGATAGTTTGAGTTACAAGACGGTTAGGGTACTGATTTAATTAAGAATAAGAAGAAAATCTGAACTTTTCTACTCTCTGATTAGACCACACTTTTTAAACTTATCCTTGCCCAACGAAAAAATAAGAACGATTACTTCTTAGGAATTAAGAAAAGAATCTTCTAATAAAACAAAATAGTATAATGACCTACCTAATAAAACCATAGTATAAAACTGAATAGTATAATTACTTGCCTAATAAATTAACATAGTATAATGACATGCCTAATAAAACAATATAGTATAATAATATTCCATGCGGATGATTGCCATTGGACAAAAAAAGGGTCGAATTAGGATCTGTCATGCGATGATTGCCACTGGACCAAAATATGATCGAATAAGGTTATGACATGCAGTTAGTTGTTATTAGACCAAATTTGGTCGAATCTGGTTAGCTAAAGAAGGTTAGTATTTACTAAAGTACAATTCTCTTTGCCTATGAATACCAAAGTCCTTATCTCATTTTAATTCATTCACAAACTAAAAAAACGAAAAGAAACCAAATACCATCTTCATCTTCAAGGCAACCATGGTTTCCATTTGCTTCTTCAAATCAAAAGGATTTAAAGTTTAGTTGGTGAACATAAATTATCCTTTGAGTATAATTTAATTATTTTGTAATGACCTAATTGTTCTTTGATTTATAGTAATTATGACACTAATTCAGGTTACTTTAGCTAACAAACACAAGTTGAATGACTTCATTTCTAACCGATGAAAAATACTTATTTAAAACCGAAGACTAGAAATAAGTTTATAGAGTTGGTTTTCTGATTTGTTTTAAAAAGATTTTGTTTTAAATAAGGGATTTCTTCTCTATGCCATGAATTAACATAAAGAAAATATGATAAGTAGTGCTAAAATGTTGACACGTTTATGGAAAGTAAGTCATCTTGTATCTAGCACCAAAAGTTGATGAGTAGACTTTCCCTTATCTTTGAGATCTAGAATCAGAGTGTTTCACCTAAGGCAAGGCCAGGAGCAACTAGTGTCCTGACTTACTGGCTTCGATTTTTGGCGAGAGATAGAGAAGTTGAAATGTCAAAAACGTGATAAGTAGAAAAGTGTTAACTTCGAAAAATGGGTCATGATTAATTAATTGTACGAAAGTTACTTCATTATATACTTGACACCAAATTTTAAGGTATGGAAACTCGTCACTATCCCAAGGAGTAAGAATGTACATCGAGGCAAGGATAGTTTTCTAACTTATCCGACTTCCCTATTAATCATAGGATAATACTATTTGAAATCATAAAGAGGGGATAAGTATAGGATGTCTATATTTCATATGCAAATCTATACATACACCCAGATAGTGGATTTGTCTACAATCGATAATTTGACCAGTTTTAAAATTATCGAATGTTGTTTGAAGAGACTGAGATAAGATAGCATGAGGTATTTTAAAACCGTTTCAAACTAACTTAAGCATTCAAATTGAAAACATCTCGAAAATGATGCAATCGAAGATGAAAAGCTTTGGTGGGTAGTGTTAGCATTCTAAGTCGGAAGGTAAAACGTAGCTTGAGCCTTACAACCAGGAACGACTAAAACAGAGGATATGCAGCAGGGGCTATATGGGTCGCACACATTAGGGTACAGTCATCCTTGATCTGGATTGATATTATTTTTTGTAGATGTATGCTTCAAGCCTAGTGCGGTTATTAATCACAACAAGGGATGATCATATTTGGTACTATCCAAGAAAGGTTAGGCCGGTTCTATGTTGGTAGGAGTGTAGGATGTTCTTGTTGAACTTCACACATTTTATCTAGAGGTGTGCAATGAGGGGCGTTGCCTCAGTAGCATTGTCATTAATGGAATCCATTCTCCTATAAGTGCCTTTACGGACTTAGTTGTATACCTAATATATAGGAACATGATTAATGTAACAATTTTGGATATGATTCAATATTTACACTAACCCCTAGACATTATTATAATATCATAAGATTTCTTGTAATAATGTTTTAGTTATCATAAGGTAAAAACCCATCTGTGTTGCATAGTCTTATGAGATACCTTTATTTTCAAAGTGTTTTATTAGTATAAAAATTCATTTTTTCTGGAGTTTACTCAAAACCAAACTCATATCTGATTCGGAATTTTTCTTCATTTCCCTAAAACTTTGGGTACTCAAATTTATATAAGTAGCCAAGTAGTACAAGTTCTTATGAATGCATTTGAAAGGAGCATGGAGCATGCGGCTTCTTTGTTATCTAGTTGTCTGTTTATTTTCGTTGTTTATGTATAGTTGTGTATCAGCATTGTGGGGCAAGGAGTTATAACTGTCCTTAGCTGAATTCAGTTCCATTGTAACTTTGATGTTTCATTTTGAAGGTGACTTTATGTATTGTCTTATATTCTATTATGTATGATTCCCTTGCATTGTGAGATTCTATGTTTCTTTCTTCTTGTCTTTTCTTTTTACCCCAATGGCTTGTCTTTTAGACACCTATTTGATTGGCCCACGAATATCATGGATGTGTTAAATGTCGTCTTTAGGAATAAGAATGACATATTGTTACATGGACAGTCGAAAATTTTCGAATTAGTTGAGAACTTGTAGGTAATTGTTACTAAAAATATAAAAGTAGAGTTTTGTAACTCTAGAATGGAAAGAAGGTAAGTTAAAACAAGTTTATATTTGTTGAACGTGCTGGTTAAGTGAAGCAAATCTTGTATTGTATATATACTCTGAGGATATAGTAGGGTATTATCCAAGTTTAAACTTAGGTTAAGTTTTTATGAAATATTTTCATACATGTTTTAGAAGTAAAAATGAATTGGTACAAGTATGAACCAATAAGAATAAGTATGCAAGTTGTACATAAATTATTTCTTTGTACATAAATGTATAACAAAAGATTTAATGTATATTATCGTTGTAATGACCTGAAATATTTAACATTTATATTTAATCTGCTTAAATATTTAAATTCGTTGCAAATTTAATAAGTAAAAAAGAAAATCGATTTTTAATAAAACAACTTGATTTTAATGATATATTTTTAAATGAATTTATAGTGTTTTTTCATAATTTTTAATCGAAAAATATTTAAATTATCGTCGGATGCATATTGCGGCAAACGATCCTATTTATGAGAATTTCAAGGAATTAGGTAACCTGTGTATTTTTTTGTTGTTTTGCGGTCTTGCCGCATTGTTGTGAGTGATCATATTTTTATTTCCATCATTCGTAGTTCTTACGCGAATGGATATTGGTAGCGTACTACCGCAAAATTTTCTTTTCAAAACCTTTTCAAATCAAATCAAAACAAGCTTTTGTAAGACGCCATAAATTTTGATTTGCCTTTTGGTATGGTGGGTGTCTTGAACTTTGGTTTACTTGACTTAGAAGTAATTAAGTTACTTTTGTTTAAAAGTATTCACATATCAACACAACACTCATTCTCTTCCTCTCTTCTTTTATTTTCGTATTCTTGTAACAAGAAAACCACTCCTCCATCCAACTTCAAAAACCAATACCTCATAATCCATTCACATTCAGCCAAATCTTCTAACTCCAAAATTGTTTGTTATGGTCCCAGGTATTTTCTAAAAATAGTCGCACGTCGTTTCTTTGAGCGGAGTGGTGGTAGTTGGTCGATATCAGCGGTGGGCGAATAATGGTTGTTTATACGAACATTAAATTCAGATAAGAGAGTTGCCTTTTTTTCATGGCAGCAAGATGTGATATTTTATGATGTTCGCAGAGTGTTAGGTGGCTGGAGTTGGATGGGAATGAAGGATGGACGTTTTTCGTTCATCATTAAATTGATGGTAATGTGATGGTAGAGGGATGGAACAGCCAGTGTGTAGGGTGGAGAGTGGGGACAAGGTAGAGGCATGGGTAGTGGTGGCAACTCCTCCGGTGGTCGGAATCACCTGGACGAGTTCGAGCTATTGTTTAATGGCTGCGTGTTTTTGGGTTTGAATTCTTGACATGTTAGCGGCAATAGGAGCATTGAGCTGGTCGAAGTGGGGCTCGAAGGTGAGGCAGAGGGTTGCAATTCTAGTGGCGGCAGCGATGTAGTCTCCAATTGATCAAGGCGATAATAAGGGGAGGAGCTATGTGATAGGTTTGAATTTCTAGGTGCGAATTTGATTGGGGAGGGAAGAGCGCTGTAACGTGCGGGTATAGGTTTGAGTGTGTGATGTTGGGCCTTCGACCGATGTGTAGTTTTGATGAGAATAAATATAATTTATTTGTGTTAATTTATGCAAATTAAGTGTGCCAAGTATAAAAGGCCATATCTCATTCATTTTAAATCCTTTTAAACCACAGATTTTTACGTTAGACTCATATTGATGAGCACAACACTATGGTTAGCTGATAGTTTTGATGAAGTAGAAATTTATGATAATATAGTAGTGATTAGGGCTATCAATTTCCAACACGAAGCGAAATACGACCCGAAGATTACACGGAAATTAGGAGGTTAACCAGCCCAGTTAGTGGACGGGTCATTTTTGGGTCAATCCTAATTTGACCCTTTTAAACGGGTGGGTTCCAGGTTGACCCATGAACTCGAAATTGACCTATAACTCATTTATACTTATGTAACAACCTGCATATTTTACGATTGTATATTTAAATGTTTTATTTAAATATAGCATCATTAGTCGGATTTAAGTCTGAAATGCTACTTTTTTGTAAATAGTCGAATTAGGACTCGAGACTACTTCCATTGAGTTCAAAATGGCATTTTCGATCTTTTTGAGTACAAACATCGATATGTTTGGAGTTAAGTTGAATTTTGCTATTTTTTTATTGGGCATTGGGTTTGGGTTTCAGCCCGTTAACCCAACATAATACCCTAACTCCACCCCCTCTCTTCTTCATTCATTTTCATTTCCTAACACTCCCAACTAAAATAAAAATGGGGGAAAGAAAGGGGAATCAAAATTCCTCAGCCCTAGATTGCTAGGAAATTCAAATTCAAGTTCTAGCAATCAAAGAGAAGCATAGGTAAGCATCATCTTCATCTTCTCCATCTCAATCTCTCTTTAATTTTCAGAAATTCCTAAACCCTAACTTAGGAAATATTTGCTCATGAGCTTAGACTGGAGCTTCTAGAGTTGAGTTGAAGAGTGGTTGATCTTGCCTTGTCTTAAAGCTTCTCATTTGTTGTTTTTAGGTTTAAAGGTGAGTTCTTGAACTCGCATCTATGTCTATATCTTTGGTAGTTGTTAGGTATGAATTCCTAACACCTATTTCATGTTCTTTTGCTTTGAATTGAATTGGATTGGTGAATTTTCCAATTTTTGATATTTTGAAGTCAAAATCTATGAAAATCCTACATTGAATGTTTTCACATGTTGTTCGGCGTGTATTGGTGAGTTTATAGGGCTGGGTTGTCGTTTGGCATAAGTCCCTAACCATCGTTGCTCGTCCGATCGCTTCCGATATGATTAGGCCATCAATGGCCTAGGTAAAATATTTCCGTGGGCTTCAGCTCAGATGTCTGGTAGTATGCTCGGACGTCTAAAGCTACGGAATAAAAATTCTAGACCTTCAGCTCAAACGTCTGAGCTTACTTCCCAAACGTCTGGGCGATCTGGAAGAAAATTTCCAGACCTTCAGCTCAGACGTCTAGGAGAACCACTAGACATCTGGAGCTGCTAATTTCAGCCAACTTACCTGTTTTTGATGGGTTTCCATTTTTATATCGATTTTTGGTTGATCCAATTAGTTGTTATCACTTTAATCGACTTTGATGACTTCTTTCTGGATTTTTGGAAGTATCCATTTGATGGATTTGATATCGATTTCTATGGTCACGTCATCGTATGTGAATTTTTGGTGATTGATTGTTTTTACAATCATTTCTGTGATTTGTCACTTTACAATGCAAAGGTTTCTATATACTAATAGTAAATATTCAAACTCTTTCACAAAAATGATTTCAATGTTCTTTTTAATACAAAGCTTGTTTTTAAAACCGTTTTCCAATCTATTAGTATATACAAACCTTTACCTCATTCGTATGAGAAATCTAATTAAATGACTTAGCAAAACAAGTGGTATGAAACGCTTGAGTTTACTTTGTCGGTTAATTCTTGGACTTGTTCGATTGAAATCTTGTGATAATTTTCGAGTGGGAATCTACAATTTGTTCGTAAATATTTAAGTTAAGCTTGTGGTTATGGGACATGAAGCAAAACTCATTTATTTACTTGCTTAGTGTAATTCACACTTTTTGTTGATCAATGATGATCATTCTATGGTTTAGACTGGCGACATGTGGTGTCTCTTTGTCCACGTAGGGGACTGCACCTCGTTTTATTGAGCTTCATCTCATTTCTTTTATAGGCTAGCGACCTATGGGTTCTTTGGAGTTTCGACTTACTTTTATGGGCTAGCGACCCAAGTTCTTTTATGGAGTTCGGTTCATCGGATGTACCATTGTTGTACTACGTCATTGTTTCGGCTTATCTGGTTCATCGGGCGTACCGTTATTGTACTACGCTGTTGTTTTGAATTATTTGAGTTTTAGGTTCCTCGGGCATGCCGTTATTGTACTATGTCGTTGCACCTGCTCTATGGTTAACGATCATGGGATAACGTCCCGTTTGTGATACACTGGTGAGTTTTCATGCTCCCATTTGTGAAAGGCCTCCCTCTTTTCGTGTTTTCTGGATTTCTAATTTATGATTTCTAGAAATTGTGTTTCACTAATTTTTGTGATTTATATTGATAAGTTTTATCAATATTTGTGGTTTGGTGAATAAAATAAAGAATATGACATTCTTTTTGGTGTTTGAGAAAATTTGAGATATTGTATGATTTTTGTTGTTATCTAATGTATATTTGTCACAGTATGGCATTATTGTTATCATACATTTTTGTTATATCTCTTATCCTATCTCATTTTATAGGATATTTACAGTTAGACTGATCCGTTTATTATTTTCTTCTTAAATAATACTCGGGTCAGACAGAGGTATTTCAGGTGCTTTTGCTTGACTTCTTATTTGGGTTTGTCATCTGACTTTTGGCTAACTACTTAGCTTAGTAGTTTTTACTTTTATACATTCGAGATAGAGAATCCTTGATGTATACATATTCTTTTATCTAGCACTTGTACCTATTCTTTTGTGATATAGTGAATCTTACATGACCACTACTTTGATGTACACTTTTATGTGTTATATTCAAATATGTTTCCGCCTTATTGGTATGAATATCGGTGACTGATTTATGTTATGCTTATTTTATATTTGTTTTCGAAGACCACATAGTCATTATATAGTAGCTTTGAGTTTGTACTTGATATGTCGGATTTCCTTTTTAAATGAAATGCGTAACCATCTATCTGGAATATCGGTACTCGCATAAAGCAATTACACGGATGGTCGCTCCTCAAAAGCCTTATTCTTCATGCTAGTCGACGGCATTATCCTGCAGTGTCCTTGGCTAGTTTGAGTACAGAGGTTGGGCATCATAGCTTGGTATCAGAGCCAAATTTCGGAACAATATAGAATATTATAGCAAGGATCATCGTCCTAAGTCTTTCTTAGGAATCGTGCCTTAGGATTTATCCGAGGATTAGTACCTGTTTTATCCTATTTTCTTTTATGATGCCTTGTTTAATCAATCAAATTGTTTGATATTTATTTTAAGAATAAACTTTTTCCTCTTCTTTCTTACTTTTTTAAAGAAGAGAAATGGTTAGACCGGGCCTTCCCAGCACCGGTCAATCCAGTGCTACACCTTAGGATGGTGTATTTATGTCTGCCCAACAGCTTTTAGATCTTGTAAAGAATGCTCAAGATGTCAGACCTATTCCTGATACAACTCACCCTAAATCCGAGTTTGCACGCTTGTGATTATACCAATTTGGATGGAAGGTCATTCGAGGGTTCCGAAAGCGTTATAGAAGTTCAAGCTTGGCTTAAAACATACGATCACATCTTTTCTCGTATGAATCTTGTCGATCTACATCGAGTCCAAGTGGCTTCTAGTATGCTCTAAGAGAGAGCATTAGATTGGTATAAACTTTTTCTTTCTAAGATTATCGAAGCGGATCTTACCTGGGAACAATTCCGAGAAAGATTCGAATTGAAGTTTGTGCTGGAGCCTAAAAAAGTAACTTTAGCTCGGTGCTTTATTGACCTTGTTCAAGGTGAATCTTCTGTGACAGATTATGTCACATCTTTTGAATCTCTCTCTAAATATGGGGTCGAGTATATTAATATCCCATTGAAGAAAAATCATAGGTTTGTCTATGGGTTGAATAAGAACCTCAAAAAGCCTTTACTTCTGAGACTAGAAGTTTCTTTCTATCAGCTTATTGATATAGCTCTTCGACTTGAAGAGGCAGATAAAGAAAGTGATGTTGAAGTTGCGGGTGCCAAACAGAACTTCGCCATCAACAAGAAGAGGCCTATTAAGTTCAATCCTAATCCCAAAAAGAAAGGGAAGCAAGCAACTTCGATATCAAAGACTCCTATCTCTAGTCGTGTGAAATGCTACAATTGTGGTTTTAAGGACCATTATGCAAATAGGTGTATGAATCCCCTTTTTGTCGTTATTGCAAAAGTTTGGGTCATCTTTTATCTTCATGTCCCAAACTTCCAAGCAAGAAAGAGGGAAAACTAAATGTTGTGCAAGCGCCAAGTAACACTTCTGTTGGTCAGGTTATTTCTCATTCTATCCTTAATGGCATTATTATGTTTCGTGATCATCCTATTCGAGTTCTTTTTGACACGGGTGCATCCCACTCTTTTATATCAAAAGAACTTATTGATACTTTGTCTTTAAATGTTGTGGTCTTGATGACTTCTTTGAGATTGCAAATCCGGTTGGTGGATCTGCAACACTCAGTTTACTTTGTAAAGTTGTCGAGATTAATTTATGTGATTATGCTTTCCGTGCCGATTTGCATGTTATGCTTTACTTAGGCTTCGGAATGATTTTGGTAATGGATTGGCTTAATCGTTATGAAGCCCACATCCTATGTCCAGAGAGGACTATACATCTTCGACATCTTCAATCTGTTAAGTGGATTTCTATTGTTCTTAAAGATTCTGATTCTCATTCGGTGGCATCCTTATATTCTCTAAACCCTCATGGTGACGATAATGATGATGAGAAAGATTTCATTTCCCTCATTCATATCGTTCGTGAATTTTTCGACATATTTGAGCCCATTTTAGGATTACCCCATAAGGGAGCAATTGAGTTCAGAATTAATCTGATCCCTGAAGCTCTACCTGCCACTCGTCCGCTTTATCGTATGTCCAATAAGGAAAATGAGGAGATGCGTAAACAATTATCTGAATTGGAAGCAAAGCAATTTATTTGTTCTAGTTCCTCTCCTTGTGGAGCTTCAGCTATTTTTGTGAAGAAATCCGATGGTACACTTAGGCTTTGTGTTGACTATCGCAAGCTTAATGATTTCACCATCAAGAATAAATATCATTTTCCTCGGATTGATGATCTATTCAATCAACTTAGCGGTGCTAGAGTCTTTTCACAGTTAGATTTAGCAACCTGTTTTCATCAGCTTCATATTGTAGAGGATAGCATTCCTTTGACGTCGTTCCATACTCGTTATGGATCTTTTGAGTGGCTTGTCATGCTATTTGGTTTAACGAATGCTCCATCTTATTTCGTTGACCTTATGAATCGAGTTTTCAAAGACTTCCTCGATTGATTTGTTCTCATCTTTATAGATGGTATTCTTGTTTAATCTAAAACCGAGGAAGAGCATGAAAAACATCTTCGGATTGTGTTGGGAACTATTAGGAGCAATCAATTGGAAGCGAAATTTTCTAAGACCCACTTCTGGCAATCTCGTGTGAAATTTCTCGAACATATTATTTATGAGTATGGAATTTCCATGGATCCTTCAAAGATTGAAGCGATTCAAAATTGGAAGAGACTGGAGAGTGATGGAAATTTGTTGTTTTCTTGGATTGGCAGGCTATTACCATCGGTTCATAAAAGACTTTTCTAAAATTCCCGTGCCTCTTATTAGTTTGACAAAGAAGGGAGTTAAATACATTTAGTCAGACAAATGTGAAACTGCTTTTCAAAAATTAAAAGAACTCCTTTCTGATGCTCATATTCTTGTGATTACCGAACGGAACCAAGATTTTATTGTTTATACCGATGCTAGTCGTGTTGGTTTGGGAGCCGTTCTCATGCAAAGGGAATGTGTTATTGCTTATGCTTCTAGGCAATTGAAGTCTGCCGAGACTAGATATGCCACTCATGAGTTAGAGCTCGTGGCCATTGTTTTCGCCCTTAGAATTTGGCTTCATTGTCTTTTGAGAGAGAATTTGTTCTCTACACCGATCATAAATCTTTGAAATATTTATTTTCCCAAAAGAAACTTAATGTGCTTCAACCTTGGCTCGAGTTCCTTGCATCTTATGATCTTGATATTCTTTACACTCCTGGAAGGGGGAATCGTGTTGCCGATGCCCTTAGCTGAAAGCAACAAGCGGTTGTTTCTATGATGATGTTCGAATGGAATGATCTCAAGACTTTGTCCACTTCTGAGATTCGAGATCGTGAATCCGATTTATGTTCATCTCTTTTTTTGTAGCCTTGAGGTTCATCCTTCTCTTTTAGACCACATCCTTGAAGCTTAAAAGTAAGATCCCGAATTGGCTCTTCTTAGCCAAATTTGTTGGGATAGAAATGTTGATGATTTGAAAGACTTTGAAATCGATGCCTGTGGTGGTATTCGAAAATTTGGTAGACTTATCGTGCCAAATATTAGTAATCTTCGTAAAGACATTTTAGAAAATTCTCATCGTTCTAAATTTACCATTCATCCCGATCGTAGTAAAATGTACGCGGATATGAAGGGACATTATTATTGGGACGGAATGAAATCCGATATTGCTAACTTCATTAAGTGTTGCATGACTTGCCAACTCGTTAAGGCCGAGCATCAAAGGCCCGGTGGGTTATTGCAACCTTTAGGCATTCCCGTTTGGAAGTGGGATCAAATTTCACATGGATTTTATTGACGGACTTCTCCGTTGTTGTTCAGGTCAGGACAGTTTATGGGCGATTGTAGATAGACTTACAAAATCCGTCCATTTTACCCCGTTCGGTCTAATTGGACCGTACCTCTTTTGGCCAAACTTTATGTCAAAGAAACTGTTAAATTGCATGGAGTTCCTACTTCTATTGTTAGTGATCGTGATCCATTATTTACTAGTGGATTTTGAAAGAGTCTTCAAAGGCTTTGGGAACGAAGCTTAATTTTAGCACCGTTTATCATCCTCGGTCCGATGGAGAAACTGAGCATGTGAATCAAACTCTTGAAGGTTTTCTTCGTGCATGTGTTCTTGATTTTGGTGGAAGTTGGGAAGATCCCCTTGTTGAGTTTTCTTATAATAATAGCTTCCAATATAGTATTGGTATGGCACCTTCCGAGGCACTCTATAGTAGGCCATGCCGATCTCCTTCTTGTTGGCTTGAGGTCGATGAGAAGCTGGTTTTAGGTCCAGATTTTATTTGTGAATTCCACAGAAAAGATTGACCTTATTCGTCATAGGATGAAAGAAACTCAAAATAGACAAAAATCCTATGCCGATTTTAGGTCCAGATTTTATTTGTGAATTCCACAGAAAAGATTGACCTTATTCGTCATAGGATGAAAGAAACTCAAAATAGACAAAAATCCTATGCCGATAACCGAAGAAGGAATTTAGAATTTTCTATGGGAGATTTGGTGTTCAATCGTGTTTAAACTATGAAGGGTGTTGTGCATTTCAGTCGATCGAGAAAATTAGCACCTTGATATATTAGCCCATTTTCCATCACCGAACACATTTGTTACGTGGCTTATCGCCTTTTATTACCGGCTCAATTTTCTGCTGCTCATGACGTTTTTCACGTCTCTCAACTACGGAAATGCCATAGGGATTCCGATTCTATTCTTGAGCCCGGTGTTATTGAAGAAATTAAAGTTTCGCCTAATTTGACTTATGAGCAACATCCTATTTGTATCATTATTGCGGAGGTTAAACGCCTTCGAAATAAAGATGTTCCACTCGTGAAAGTTCAATGATCCTCAAATCTTAAGGATTTCTCTTGGGAATCCAGAGAATTCAACGAGCGAACACATCCAGACTTACTCTTTCGTGCTCCTTAACGTGAACTTCTCATTTTAAAATTTCTTCTTTTGTATTGATATGCTTTTATGGTTGTTACTCTTTGTTTTCTTCTTAAGTATTGCGAGGATGCAATTCTTTAAGGATGAGAGTCTGTAACAGCCCGCCTATTTTACGATTGTATATTTAAATGTTTTATTTAAATATAACATCGTTATTCCGATTTAAGTCCGAAATGATACTTTTTTATAAACAGCCAAAGTAGGACTCGAGACTACTTCCGTTGAGTTCAAAATGGAGTTTGCAACCTTTTTGAGTATAAACATCGATATGTTTGGGGTTGAGTTGAATTTTGCTATTTTTCTATTGGACTTTGGGTTTGGGTTTCAGCTCATTAACCCAACATAATACCCTAACTCCACCCCCTCTCCTCTTCATTCATTTTCATTTCCTAACACTCTCAAGCTAAAATAAAAATGGGGAAAATAAAGGGGAATCAAAATTCTTAAGCCCTAGATTGCTAGGAAATTCAAGTTCTAGTAATCAAGGAGAAGCATAGGTAAGCATCCTCTTCATCTTCTCCATCTCAATCTCTCTTCAATTTTCAGAAATTCCTAAACCCTAACTTAGGAAATATTTGCTTATGAGCTTAAATTGGAGCTTCTAGTGTTGAAGTTGAAGAGTGGTTGATCTTGCCTTGTCTTAAAGCTTCTCATTTGTTGTTTTTAAGTTTAAAGGTGAGTTCTTGAACTCACATCTATGTCTATATCTTTAGTAGTTGTTAGGTATGAATTCCTAACACCTATTTCATGTTCTTTTGCTTTGAATTGAATTGGATTGGTGAATTTTTCAATTTTTGATATTTTGAAGTCAAAATCTATGAAAATCCTACATTGAATGTTTTGACATGTTGTTCGGACTGTATAGTTTATAGGGTTGGGTTGTCGCTTGGCATAAGTCCCTAGCCATCGTTGCTTGCGCGATCGCTTCCGATATGATTTGGCCATCAATGGCCTAGGCAAAATATTGCCTTAAGCTTCAGCTCAGACGTCTGGTAGTATGCTCAAACGTCTGAAGCTATGGAAAAAAAAATTTAGACCTTTAGCTCAGACGTCTAACCTTACTTCCCAGACGTCTGGGCGATCTGGAAGAAAATTTCCAGACCTTCAGCTCAGACGTCTGGGAGAACCACTAGACGTCTGGAGCAGCTAATTTCAGCCAGCTTACCTGTTTTTGATGGGTTTTCATTTTTATATTGATTTTTGGTTGATCCAATTAGTTGTTATCACTTTTAGCGACTTTGATGACTTCTTTCTGGATTTTTGGGAATATCTATTTAATGGATTTGATATCGATTTCTATGGTTTTGATTCACGTCGTCGTATGTGAATTTTTGCTGATTGATTGTTTTTACAATCATTTCTGTGATTTATCACTTTAAAATACAAAGGTTTCTATATACTAATAGTAAATATTCAAACTCTTTCACAAAAATGATTTCAACGTTATTTTTAATACAAAGCTTGTTTTTAAAACCATTTTCCAATCTATTAGTATATACAAACCTTTACCTCATTCGTATGAGAAATCTAATTGAACAACTTAGCAAAACAAGTGGTGTGAAATGCTTGTGTTTACTTTGTCGGTTAATTTGGACTTGTTCTTTTATGGAGTTTGGTTCATCGGACGTACCGTTGTTGTACTACATCATTGTTCCGGCATATCAGGTTCATCAAGCGTACCGTTATTGTACTACGTTGTTGTTCCGAATTATTCGATTTTCAGGTTCCTCGGGAGTACCGTTATTGTACTACTTCGTTGCAATGGCTCTATGGTTAGAGACCATGGTATAACGTCCCGTTTGTGATACACGTGTTGGTGAGTTTTCATGCTTCTATTTGTGAAAGGCCTCCCCCTTCTCGAGTTTCCTGGATTTCTAATTTATGATTTCTAGAATTAGTGTTTCACCAATATTTTTTGATTTATATTGATAAGTTTTATCAATATTTGTGGTTTGGTGAATAAAATGAAGAATATGAAATTCATTTTGGTGTTTGAGAAAATTTGAGATATTGTATGATTTTTGTTGTTATCTAATGTATACTTATCACAGTATGGCATTATTGTTATCATACATTTTTGTTATATCTCTTGTCCTATCTTATTTTATATGATATTTATAGCTAGACTGATCTATTTATTATTTTCTTCTTAAATAATACTCGTGTAACAACCCGCATATTTTACGATTGAATATTTAAATATTTTATCGTTTGTCGGATTTTTGTCCGGAAAGTTACTTTTTGCATACAGTCGAATTAGGACTCGGAATCACTTCCATTGGGTCCAAAACACCGTTTGCGATCTTTTTGAGTATAAACTTTGATATGTTTGGAGTTAAGGGAATTTTGCCACTTTTTCACTTTGGGCTTTGGGTTTGGTTTAGCCCATTAGCCTAAACTATTAACTCTAGCTCAACCCCCTTCCCTTCATAACTTCACTTTCATTTCCTAACACGCAAGCTTCATCAAAAATGGAGTAAGGAATGGGAAATTAAAACTCCAAGCTCAAGTTCATTTGCAAATCCAACACCTAACTCCAAATTCAAAGAGAAGCCATTGATTCTTCCTTTGCATTCAAGCTTCTTCTTCATTGATTTTGTGTAAAGGTGAGATATTTATCTCACATCTTTTTCTATAACTATCTTTGATTGTTGGGTATGAATTCCTAACACTTTTTCATGTGCAATTGCTTTTGGTTTGGATTTAATTGGTGAAAATCCCAATTTTTAGTATTTTGGGTTCAAATCTTTAAAGCTCCAATCTTTGATGTTTGAACACGTTTTTGGTGATGCATCGAGGAGCCAATAGGACCGGGTAGCAGATAGGTGTAATCCCCTAGCGTTCGTGCTCGATCGTTGCAAATTGAGAGAGTTTTTGGCATTTTTGTTGCTTAGGTCGTTCGGCCTGCACATATGATTTTCGGCCTGTAGTTTAGGTCGTTCTATGCTGTTGGTCGCTCCCCTATTGGTCGCGCCATGCTTAGGTCATTGTTCAGCCATGTTATATCACGCAACTCCTTAGGTCGCGACAAGTTAGGTCGTTTCGTCCCTAGGTCGTTCGACCTTCTTCACCCCTTAGGTCGTTAGGTCGCACGGCCCATTAACTCGCTCGGCATTGATTTGGTCGCGCCATGCTAGGTCGCGCCGTGCTAGGTGGCTCCTGGTATAACTCGTACCACCTAGGTCGCCCCGTCTTAGGTCGCTTGCATCTTTATTCCCCAACTCCTTAGGTCGCTCGGCTTGTTAAGTCGGCATGCAGTTAGGTCGCAACCACTAGGTCGCTTGGCCTTCTGATTCAGGTCGCACCTCCTATATCTTGCAACCAGCTTAGGTCGCGCCATGTATAGGTCGCACCATCTCTTAAGTCGCTCGGCCGGTTATGTCGCGTCGTTCCTTTGGTCACATGTAGTTAGGTCGTGCCACCCTTTAAGTCTCCCCTGCTTTAAGCCGTGTGCTATTTCCTGAGCCGTTGATTTCTTGTGTTGACTTATGTTAAGTCGTAAGTCGTGGCTGTTAAGTCGCAAGGGTATTTCCACTTTGATGAATTTGGAATCGAATTCTTTGGATTTTATTCACGTCTTCGAATGTGAATTTTTGTGATTTATTGTTTCTACAATCATTTTTGTGATTTGTCACTTCATCTCACTCGTACGAGAAATCTAATTAAACGACTTAGTAAAACAAATGATATGAAATGCTTGCATTTACTTCGCCGGTTAATTCTTGGATTTGTTCGATTGAATCTCTTGTGACAATTTTCGAGTGGAGATCTACGATTTGTTCGTAAATATTTAAGTTAAGCTAGTGGTTATGGGATATGAAGCTAAGCTTATATATTTACTAGCTTACTGTAATTGACACTTCTTTATGATCGTTGATGATCATTTTTGTGATTTAGACTAGCAAATGTGCGATGTTTCTTTGTCTACGAGGGAGACTAAAACCTGTTTCTGTGGAGCTTTGGCTCAATTTGGTGGGGTAGCGACCCATGTCTTCGGGACGTTTTGTGGAGCTTCGGCTCAAAATTAATGGTTAGCAACCAGGAATAGCGTTCCATTTTGTGATACACGTGTTGGTGAGTTTTCATGCTCCCGTTTTGTGATAGGCCTTCCCCCTTTTTGTGATTTCTGGATTTCCATTGATGATTTCTAGAGTTTGTGTTTCACCAATTTTCGTGATTTACATTAATATGTTTTATCAATATTTGTGCATTGGTGAATTTGTGTGTCACTAACTTTTTGTGAATAAAAATATAGAGTATGACATCCTTTTGATCTTTGAGAAGATTCTTGTGATATTGATTAATCCCTAGTTGATTTTCAATTGCATAATTATCACAGTATGGCTTTATGGTTATCGTATATTTATGTCATATCTCTTATTCTATATCATTTTATTTGATATTTATAGCTAGACTGATCCGTTTATTATTTTCTTATTAAATAATACTCGGGTCAGACCGAGATGTTATAGGTGCTTCTGCTTGACTTCACATCTGGGATTATCACCCTGACTTTTGGCTAACTACTTAAATTAGTAGTTTTTGTTGTATACATTTGAGATATAGACTCATTGATGTATCCATATTCTTTTGTCTAGCACTTGTAGCAATTCTTTTGTGATATTGTGGATCTTGTTTGACCACTACTCTGATACACACTTTTAAGTGTTATATTCATATATGTTTCCGCCTTTGTGATATGGATGTCTGTGACTGATTTATGTAATGTTTATTTCTATATTTGTTTCCGAGGAATATATATAGCCACTATGTAGTAGCTTTGAGTTTGTATCGGTATGTCGGATTTCCTCCTGAAACCAAATGCATGTTGTACTATCTGACATATCGGTGCTCGCACAAAGCAATTACACGGATGGTCGCTCCTCAACAGCCTTATTCTCCGCTCTAGTTGACGGCATTACACCGTAGTGTCCTTGGCAAGAGTGGGTATAGAGGTGGGGCATCACAGCTTGGTATCACAGTTAGGTCGCAACCACTAGGTCGCTTGGCCTTCTGATTCAGGTCGCACCTGCTATATCTTGCGACCAGCTTAGGTCGCGCCATGTATAGGTCGCACCTGCTCTTAATTCACTCGACCGTTTATGTCGCACTGTTCCTTTGGTCGCATGTAGTAAGGTCGCACCACGCTTTAAGTCGCCCCTGCTTTAAGCCTTGTGCTATTTCTTGAGCCGTTGATTTCTTGTGTTGACTTATGTTAAGTCGTAAGTCATGACTGTTAAGTCGCAAGGGTATTTCCACTTTGATTAATTTGGAATCGAATTCTTTGGATTTTATTCACGTCTTCGAATGTGAATTTTTGTGATTTATTGTTTCTACAATCATTTTTGTGATTTGTCACTTCATCTCACTCGTACGAGAAATCTAATTAAACGGCTTAGTAAAACAAATGATATGAAACACTTGCATTTACTTTGTCGGTTAATTCTTGGACTTGTTCGATTGAATCTCTTGTGACAATTTTCGAGGGGAGATCTACAATTTGTTCGTAAATATTTAAGTTAAGCTAATGGTTATGGGACATGAAGCTAAACTTATATATTTACTAGGTTACTGTAATTGACACTTCTTTATGATCGTTGATGATCATTTTTGTGATTTAGACTAGCAAATGTGCGATGTCTCTTTATCTACGAGGGAGACTAAACCCCGTTTCTGTGGAGCTTTGGCTCAATTTGGTGGGGTAGCGACCCATGGTCTTCGGGTCGTTTTGGGGAGCTCCGGCTCAAAATTAAAGGTTAGCAATCATGGAATAGCGTTCCATTTTGTAATGCATGTGTTGGTGAGTTTTCATGCTCCTGTTTTGTGATAGGCCTTCCCCCTTTTTTTGATTTCTGGATTTCCATTGATGATTTCTAGAGTTTGTGTTTCACCAATTTTCGTGATTTACATTGATATGATTTATCAATATTTGTGCATTGGTGAATTTGTGTGTCACTAACTTTTTGTGAATAAAAATATAGAGTATGACATTCCTTTTGATCTTTGAGAAGATTCTTGTGATATTGATTAATCCCTAGTTGATTTTCAATTGCATACTTATCACAGTATGGCCTTATGGTTATCGTATATTTATGTCATATCTCTTATTCTATATCATTTCATCTGATATTTATAGCTAGACTGATCCGTTTATTATTTTCTTATTAAATAATACTCGGGTCAGACCGAGATGTTACAGGTGCTTCTGCTTGATTTCACATCTGGGATTATCACCCTGACTTTTGGCTAACTACTTAGATTAGTAGTTTTTGTTGTATACATTTGAGATATAGACTCATTGATGTATCCATATTCTTTTGTCTAGCGCTTGTAGCTATTCTTTTGTGATATTGTGGATCTTGTTTGACCACCACTCTGATGCACACTTTTAAGTGTTATATTCATATCTATTTCTGCCTTTGTGATATGGATGTCTGTGACTGATTTATGTTATGTTCATTTCTATATATGTTTCCGAGGAATATATATAGCCACTATGTAGTAGCTTTGAGTTTGTATCGGTATGTCGGATTTCCTCCTGAAACCAAATGCATGTTGTACTATCTTACATATCGGTGCTCTCACAAAGCAATTACACGGATGGTCGCTCCTCAACAGCCTTATTCTCTGCTCTAGTTGACGGCATTACACCGTAGTGTCCTTGGCTAAAGTGGGTATAGAGGTGGGGCGACACAACTCGGGTCATACCGAGGTATTTCAGGTGCTTCTGCTTGACTTCTTATTAGGGTCTGTCATCTGACTTTTAGCTAACTACTTAGCTTATTAGTTTTTGCTTTTATACATTCGAGATAGAGACTCCTTGATGTACACATATTCTTTTGTCCAGCACTTATACCTATTCTTTTGTGATGTAGTGGATCTTACATGACCACTATTACGATGTACAAGTTTATATGTTATATTCATATCTGTTCCGCCTTTGTGATATGAATATATGTGGCTGATTTATGTTATGCTTATTTTATATTTGTTTTCGAAGACCATATAGCCACTGTGTAGTAGCTTTGAGTTCGTAATTGATACTTTGGATTTCCTCTTTAAATGAAACGCGTGACCTTCTATCTGGCATATCGGTACTCGTACAAAGCAATTACATAGATGGTCGCTCCTCAACTGCCTTATTCTTCGTGCTGGTCGACGGCATTACCCTGTAGTGTCCATGGCTAGTGTGAGTATAGAGGTGGGGCGTCACAACTTATATGGGTTAATTCGACCCGATTATAATCTAACCCAACCCGCGAACCCGAATTTAACCCATTTATACCCATTTACGACCCGTTTAAAATCAACCTGAACCCGAGTTGACCTTACCCGAACTCGACCTGACCCGACTGATTGAAAGGCCTAGTAATGATTGAATATAATTACGTCTTTTAAATAATAACGTAGTTAAATAAACAATACTTTATTTTTGATATCTATTTAGCAGAATAAAACTCCGTTCTTCTATAATTAAATTGAATAGATTACCTTGGACATTTATTGACCTGAATATATCCTTATTCTCTACTTGCATAGTAAAATGATGATTTTTGAAGTAAATTAATATGTGGATTAATTAATATTGAATAAATGACGTGTTAACTATTGATCGTTAATTGTTGAGTGCTAGAAGCATGGTAGCATGGCCTTATTGGATGTGGTTGTGATATGTTGTGAAAGTCGAATTCTTTTTAGAGTGAAAACCATGATAACATTTTTTTAAGTGCTATGGCAGCTCTAGGCTTCATTATAGTATTTTGAAAATACTATTAATTGATATTTTCAATTTGAAATGGTTTTAATGCGTAGAATGATTTTAAATGTGACTTTGGAATTTTCTATGGTATCGTATTGAGAAATAAGTTTTTTTGACTTCTCTATTTTGCTTCAACCTTTTTGTTAGTCTTTTCTAACATATACGGAAATATTTTAAAAGTATTTTGGAAAGTATATAATATAATGTTTATTGTAAAGAAAACGAGGAATTTATATTTTAAAAATAGCATGATTTTTGTTTTAAAAGAAGAAATAATTATGTTGGAATAAATATTAGAGAAATGTTTTGTATAAAATGTTGTATAAAAGGATATATTTATAAATATTATTTTATAAATAAAAGAATAGATTTGTAGATGTATTTATAAAAAGGAAATGATAACATTTTGATAATTTGAATAACAAATCACATTTGTGAATTTATAGTGATATATGGAATGGTCGTTTTATGGAAAGCATTTGGTTCTATCTTGAAATTGAAGATTTGTGATTAGTATATGAGATTTATAAACAATTTTAGAGATTTATGAAAGGAGTTTTATTAATAATTTTAGAAATTTATAAAAGTAGTTTTATAAATTAATTTGAAGAATTATAAAAAGGCTTGTAAATATGGAATGGGTTTGTAAAAGGAATGATATTTGATTTCTACTAAATTTATTTTTAAATTATGGAGGTATGGAAAGTATTCTTTTTATAGTTAACACTAAAAGAAAAGTGGTTTGGGTTTATAGTATATAAAATTTTAAATAATATTATTTTTGGCCATTTAAATATGAATTTGGAAAAGAAGAAATCTACCTTTAGATTTTTTAATATACTTATACCATCGAGATTAGTATATGGATATATTTTCTAAGTATTGAAAGTGTAGTGTTTTATGAATATAATTATACCAATGATATAGGTATATGGATATTTTTACAAGAATTGAAAGGTTACGGTTGAATATTGAGTGTGTAGCATATATATGTATAGCTATAAAATTATTTTGATATAAGTATTTACAAAGTGGTTTTAATTAATAAAAGCATTAATTAAAGTGGCTTAGAGCTGCTTATTTGTTTAATCGTGCTTGGTTTCTTATGAAATTAAACATCCAACTTGATTTATTATTTATTTTACAGTTAAATAATCGACTATCAAATCTTGATCAAATATAACTCCGGAAATATTTAGAAGAAACAAGGGAATTATATAATACAGTTATCATCGATGATGGTATATTATACGTATAAACTTGTTGTGTTCTTATAGGACAAATGGTAAGGAAATCAATCCGCTTAAACAGTTAGAAGGCGATCTTTGATCTTATATATTGTCTTCTTATTTCCTACAGAATTGGAGTTGAGTTTACCGAAAAACAATCGATTGGTTTTAGAGTGCTCGGTAAGCAGGGAAGTGTACTTATATGAGATGACTCGAAACCTAACCTCCCCTAAGTCATATACATGTTCTATGCTTTGGAAGAGGTTAGAGATTAATTCAAGATAATGGAATCTATTTGGAGATTTTAGATTTGTTTGAGATGCTTAAATACATGTAGTTTTAGTAATCTATTACAGATGTGGTAATCCCTGTGTTATTCCATTTATTATGAAATGGGAATCCATATGTGGTTCCGAGATCTGGTCGAGTGTGACCCGTGTGCTTGAATGTCGGATGTAGCCTCATTAGCAGATGCGACTATTAAACCAGAAATTGTATGCATAGTCCAGCGGTTTAGTAAACCTAAAGGATGTAGGCTACTCTATCTTAGAGATACCCATAGTTTATGCATGCAGTGGGTGGTGCACTCGGCCTTGGTTGCCAGCTATGTATTTTCTGTGGCACATCAACTAGGTATGTATAATGCTTCGGAAGGATATCTCTGACCCTTATATAGGAAGACTGACCCCGAGGTTCTGAGGGTGCCTCCATGGAATCCTACATAACCAACGAACGTGCCTTTGGGTTTTGATTTTGTACTTATTATTGTTGTGATGTACACTAACATGCATCACATCTATTTGATTATATATATTTCATATCCTAGACATTATTATAATATCAATAGATTTGCTCATAAAGTGGTCTGGTTATCATATGGTAAAAACTCATCAGTGTTTATATGGGACAAGGTCTTGGGAGATACCTTTATTTCGAAATGTTTTATAACAGTAAAAATCCATATGATTTGTATTTCTCACGTTGCTATACTAGATTGTTGCGAGTGTTATTTTCTTATAATGCTCGGGTGGGCCTGAGCATATTTTTGGATTTAGTTATCAATGCTTTAGAAATTTAGGAGATGAGCTGGATGCCTCCAAAATGTATTCGTATATCTTTTATTTTCATTATATTTCCATTATGTATTTATTAGTATTTATGAGGACATGTTGTTATAATTGTATAGCCTGAAGATAGGTTAGTTTACTCTGATTGATGTATGTATATAATAGTTTTTTTGTAAATATTATGTGTATATTTTATATTACTCGTCACGATGTGGGATTTTGTTTTGTTTTTTCTTTTCTTTAACTCTAACAATCTGTCTTTACAACACTCGGGAAATGGAATTTTCGGCGATTCTGAAGTGTAACGACCCGTAATTTAGTCACTTTAAATATGAGT
The DNA here is from genome assembly GCA_030765085.1 of Allium cepa. Lineage (NCBI taxonomy): Eukaryota > Viridiplantae > Streptophyta > Magnoliopsida > Asparagales > Amaryllidaceae > Allium > Allium cepa. The sequence goes on from CM060944.1 coordinate 112,158,071, forward strand.
ATATAATATATTTTTAACTGAATAAATAATGGATTTTATAACTTGGATAAAATTCAAATTAAACATCTCGAGTGTATTATTATGGATGTAAAATGTAAGTTTAAAGATAGTTCGAGTTATAAGACGGTTAGGGTACTGATTTAAATAAGAATAAGAAGAAAATTTGAACTTTTCTACTCTCTAATTAGACCACACTTTTTAAACTTATCCTTGCTCAATGAAAAAATAAGGACGATTACTTCTTAGGAATTAAGCAAAGAATCTTCTAATAAAACAAAATAATATAATGACCTACCTAATAAAACCATAGTATAAAACTGAATAGTATAATTACTTGCCTAATAAATTAAAATAGTATAATGACATTCCTAATAAAGAAAATAGTATAATAATATTCCATGCGGATGATTGCCATTGGACAAAAATATGGTCGAATCAGGATCTGTCATGCGATGATTGCCACTGGACCAAAATATGATCGAATAAGGTTATGACATATAGTTAGTTGTTATTGGACCAAAATTTGGTCGAATCTGGTTAGCTGAAGAAGGTTAGTATTTACTAAAGTAAATTCTCTTTGCCTATGAATACCAAAGTCCTTATCTCATTTTAATTCATTCACAAACTAAAAAAACAAAAAAAAACGTAGCTTGAGCCATACAAGCGGGAGCGACTAAAACAGGGGATATGCAGCAGAGGCTATATGGGTCGCACACATTAGGGTATGGTCATCCTTGATCTAGATTGATATTATTTTTTCTAGATGTATTCTTCGGGCTTATTGCAATTATTGATCACAACAAGGAATGATCATATTTGGTACTACCCAAGAACGGGTAGGCCGGTTCTATGTTGGTAGGGGTGTAGAATGTTCTTGTTGAACTTTACACATTTTATCTAGAGGTGTACAATGAGGGGCGTTGCCTCAGTAGCATTGTCATTAATGGAATCCATTCTCCTATAAGTGCCTTTACGGACTTAGTTGTATACCTAATATGTAGGAACGGGATTAATGTAGCGATTTCGGATATGATTCAATATTTACACTAACCCCTAGACATTATTATAATATCACAAGATTTCTTGTAATAATTTTTTAGTTATCATAAGGTAAAAACCCGTCCGTGTTGCATAGTCTTATGAGATACCTTTATTTTCAAAGTGTTTTATAAGTATAAAAATTCATTTTTCTGGAGTTTACTCAAAACCAGACTCATATCTGATCCGGAGTTTTTCTTCATTTTCCTAAAACTTTTGGGTACTCAAATTTATATGAGTAGACAAGTAGTCCAGTGTGATGACCTGGAATTTTTGGCAATATAAATTTAATAATATGTGTTAAAAATAAAACTGATTTGATAATTTTTGTTTATAAAATTTGAATTGGTTTAATAATCTTCTTTTGATAAATATTTAATTGGTAGATTTTATCTTTTAAAAAGCTAATTGAATTGTTTTCTATTTATAATGTATATATATAATTGTATATATTGTAAATAGATGAGTTTGTTTTAAATTTAATAAATAAAGGCATATTTTCTAATTCTAATACTTTTAGTAATTTGGAATTTTTTTTATTTAATATAAGCTTTTCAAAGCTATTTAATAAATAACTATATGGTTTTAAATTGTTAAGGTAAGTGTTTAAATTTGTGTAAATTGTTTAAAATGATTTTAGCTTATGTTTAAATTTAAATTAATTAACCATAGGGTTTGTTTTGTTTTCTTTTTAAATGTAGCTTGATAAAATAAGTAATCTATTAATACTAAGATAATTCCTTTTATAAATTATTTAAAATTTGATAAATGAGTTATTTTTAAACAATAATAATAATGTTGTTTTTACAAATAGATTTTAATAAAAATAGAATTGTTATTTCAAATTGAATTATGTAGTTATATATGTATATATATAACTTGATTTCTAAATTGAATTTTTGAATTTGATTTGAATATGAGTCTATAGTTTTTCAAAGTATAGATATTTACATTGTTTTGGATTTTAAAATATTTGTATAAACTTTTATTTATAAATATAATTGTTTTATTTGTTTTAAAAATCATCTATATATATACGTACATACATACTAATTAAACTAATTAATTAAGCATAACCTATATATTAACATTTCAATTATAACTAATGATAACTTAAAACACATGTGTTAAATTGTTAATCAACTAATATGGCAAATGTTATAATATAGGACAAGTGTCATTTAATTTGGTTTTCTTTTATTTTTTTAATGAAGTTTAATTTCAGCCTATATATTAACAAATCTTCTTTCATTCTTTTTCTTTTCTAAATCTAAAGCTAAGTAACACAAATCTGAAAACCAAATCAGTAATTAAACAAAGTCAAATCAAACTCTTCGTATCAAAATGGCAAAAACCCTGTAATTCATCACTCAAGTTCAAACATGCAGACCAGAACTAAACCCGGTAACTATTGCAAAACAAATCTGTTCAAGCCTACATATTTTCTTTAATCTGAAAATTGTTACTACATGCAACTTCATTTTCAACTTCAAAGCATTTTCAAAGCAAACATTCCAGTTCCAAATCAAAGGCATTTCTGCATTAAAGTTTTAAAGTAAAAGGAAACCAGTTTTCAAAGCTATTTCCAAAAATAAAAGGAAGCCCTGTTCTTATAAAATCAGGTGAGTAACATCACAATTTAAATGGTTTAAGTATATAATTATGTTGCATGTTCATCTCTGAAACAAATGTGTTTGTGAATATATTTATAAGTATAGCTCTGTGTTTATATATGAATATATTGGTGTGCATATTGTGTATGTGTATTCTTCTTCTCTGATTCTAGTTCCAGGCTCAAGATCAAATCAAAATCCTCTTTCTCTTGATCCAATCTATGTCAGTACTTAAGTTTTGAACAAAGTATGTTTGTTATATCATAGATTTAAGTTTAAAAATTTGTTTAAGTGAAAACAGTTTGAATTGTCTCTGAAAATACTAAACAACACAGTAATTCAAGAATAAGTTAAAAATGAATTACCTTGATTCTTTGATTCAGGAATGTAAATCAAATACTAAACCTAAAACTTGATTTTTGAAATAAAAATTATGATTTTTAGTATGGGAATTTGAGTGTAATTCTGGTTTAACCAGAAATTGCAATTTGAGGAAATTATGACGATCTCGTTAGTCTAGAAGGCCGTGGTTCTTTCTAGAGGAAGAAGAGTTGTTAGTGACTAAGGGAAAAATGGTGGAAGTGGTGGAAGATCACGGTGGTGGCGGCGGCGAATGTTTTGAGTTTCTATACCTATTTTTGGCTGGGTTAAGGGTTTGTGATCATCTCGGTATCTCTGTGAGATCGAGTGCTATAAGATTTGAGGGGATGATAGTTTGGATGATGAAGTAAGTTTGGCCGGAGTCGCTGGTGCTCTGATGATCGGAGGGATGAGTTCGAGCAGTTTCTAGGTTGAAGTGTTGTTCCAGTTTTAGTTTCTAGGTTTGAATGTGACACTTGAATTTGATTTCGAGTCTAGATGTTCGATCTGATGATTGTGGAGTGGTTTTTGGGTAGTCGTTGACGTAAGGAGATCATCGGCGATGATATGACATGGTCGGCAGCACCGTGCATGTGCACGGTGCACTGTATTGTCTGATGAAGTTTGGTCTGGGTAGAGTTCTGTGGTCTCGAGTTTTACGAAGGATTGTGATGTTTTGCTCGAAGAAGTAGGGTTTTGGACTCGAAGCAATATGGGCGGGTAGAATGTTTGATTTCACATTTTCAAACCTGTAGTGTTTTTAAATTTTAAAACTGAAGTTTTAAAATGAAAAGTAAATTTTAAACAAGTTTAAATCTAAGTTTAAATCTGATTCAATTTAGTTTGAATCTCAGTTTAAAAATAAAATAAAGTTTTAAATTTAAATTGTTTTAACTACTTTAATTGTTTGAATGGTTTGAATTTTAAAAATGAAGATTTAAGATGCAAGTAAGTTTTTTTAAATCTAAGTTAAATCTGGAATCAAGATTTAGTCTATAATCCAGTTTTGAAACTAAAGAAAAATTTAAAATTTAAAATGATTTAAATAACTTTGAATGTTAAAGTGTATTTTCAAATATGGTTTGAATTTAAAATAAATTTGGTTTTTAAATTCTTTTAAACTTCTTTATAAGATAAATATTTCTTTAAATTGTGAAATAAAAAGGTATTTGAATTATTGTTTTCAATTTTGTTAAAGCTAATTTGTTTCATTTTACATCTTAAATTTAAAATGAAATTTAAAAGTAATTTTGAAAGTAAATTGTATTTAAAAGCTTTGTTAGTGATAATTTAATCATTAATAAGAATAATGTTTTTCTTAAAGTTAATTAGGATTTAATGATTTGTAATTCATTAAATTATAAAGATAATTAAAATGGGTAGTTAATTTTTTTATTTAATTAATGATTTGGATTAATTAAATAGGTAATTAAAGGTTTAAATTAATTAATTAAGCTTTAAGACGAATTAATTTAGGAATAATTATTTTGTAATTAAGGATTATTAATTAGAATATTAATTAATTAGAAGATTAATTAATCAAGTAATTAAGGATTAATTAAGTTACAGTTAACACTTAATTAATTAAATAATTAGAGGTTAATTAATGGATTATTAAAGACTAATTAAATTGTGATTAATAATGATTAATGTAAGTTAATTATTTAAGAAAAGTAATTAAAGAATTGTTAGTAGTTAAAGAAGGTCATTAACTAAGGATTATTTAATAATTGATTAAGGTGATTAATTTTAATAATTAATTAGATTAATTAATTAATGATAATCATTTATAAAATTGGTTAAGTATAATTACTTAATGAAGTAATTAAGGAATTAATTACTTTGTAATTAATTGAGTTAATATGATTTATTTAAGTTCATTAATTAAGTTTAATTAATTTAGGATAATCACTTGATGATTTGTTAAGAGTAATTACTTAATGTAATTAATGGAGTGTAATTACTTAGTGAAGTAATTAGTAATGGATAATTACTGGATGTAATTAACTGAAGATGATTTAAAAATGGAAGTAAATTGGATTAAATTACTTTGTGTAATTAATCCAGGGATTAATTAAGAAATTAATTAAGGAGTAATTAATTTATTTAATGAAGTAATTAAGGGTAGTTAATTACTGAATGTGATTAATCAAGAGTGATTAATAATTATGGTTTAATTAAAAATTAATTACTATATGTAATCAATTTAAATAGAGTAATTAATTAAAATGTAATTGTGGATCATTAATTAATATATTTAATGATGTGATTAAGGGTTGATTAATTAAAATTAATTAATCAATAATAAGTGAGTAAAGAGTAATTAATTGATGTAATTAATTAGGATTAATGTAATTAATTATAGTTAATTAATTAATGAAGTAATTAAAGTTTAATTATCGTATTTGATTAAGAATAAGTAATTTGTGAAATTAATTAATGGATAATTGCTTGAATGTAATTAAAGTATAATTAATCAAGGATGATTAATTAAGGTGGATAATTAGTGGTTAATTAATTAATTGATTTGTAATTAATTAATGGTTATGTAAGCAAGTTTTATAATGATGAAAGTAATTAATTTAATTCACTTTAAATTAATTAGAGATGAAGTAATTAATTTAATTCATTTTAAATTATTTATAGTATGATTAATCCTTGCTTATGTATGGATGGATGATATTGATTGCCTTGAATGGTTTGAAATCTCAGATATGAGATAAGTAATGCTGTGTGATATGGATGTTTTAGTTGAAGTGTGATGATGGTGTGAATTATCTATTTGTGATGATAATATGGATTATCTGTTTGTGATGATAATGTTGATTATCTATTGTGATATGTAAATTATCTATATGTGTGTATGTAGATAATAGAATTGAATTGTTTTAAACTTTAAAACAACTTGTCCTTAAAAGATACATTTTGGATTTCGATGAGACCGGGATCGGGTTTCTAGATTTGGATATCCGGAAACCACATCGATCCAAATTAACGATAGGTCGTGAATCTCAAGTGAAGAGTGAAGACTCGAGGTGTAAGGACTATTCGTCGTTAAAACTCTGAGGGTAACGGGGTAGTACTCTCAGATTCAAGATGAAGATTCACGGTGCAAGGGTTATCGTCATTGACTTTGAGGGTGATTCCAAAATGAGTGTGACGAGATAATGCCTTCGGTTTTGTTCGAACCCGGAATGAACTTGTATGGATTGAATGCTTTCAGAACATCGTCAGGTGGACGATGAGCATTCTAAGATAGATGTGTTCTTTAAAGGTAATCGTAGCCTCAAGCCTTAACAACCGGGAATGGCTAAAACAGGGGAGGTGCAGCAAGGTTAAGTGGGTCATTCCCTAGTAGAACGAGATTTTCCCCTATCTAGAGGTCCCTTTTTATTCGGCTTAGTGGGCAGTTGGATATGCGCACCAACTGCGGGGTTGTCTTGTTCGGGACTGTCCAGTAAGAGATGGTTCCGGCCTTGTGTTGCAGGGGATTTAGGGAGGATTCTTGGTACGTTGATCTAGGCCACGTACTATGACGGGCGGTATCCCAGTAGCCCTGCCATTGTATGGAATCCAGAATCCAATAAGCGCCCTCGGATTTGATTGTATTACCCACTTTGTGGCTAGTATCTGGAATTTAATCATGTAACAATGTCAGCTATTTCTTATGTACTTGAAAACCCTAGACCTATTATAATATCACTGGATTTCCCATCAAATGTTTTGGTTAGCGTAAGGTAAAAACTTACCCATGTTTATGTATGGGGAGTCTTACGTGATACCTTTTGTTTTCAAAGGTTTTCAAATTTAAGCAACCTTAACCTGTTACTCACACCAGACCCATGTCTGACTCGGAGGTTATTCTGTTTTTCTTAAACTCTTGGGTAATCAAATTTTTACGAGTAGCCAAGGATTCAAGTTAGCTTTGACAAATTATGGAGGAGCAATGAAGTAGGAGGCTTCAGCATTTGTAGATATATATAGTGTTCCGCTTTGTGATCTTTGAGTCAAATATTTGTGTTGTATTGTGTTGCAATAACTAGACAGGTGTTCATAACTGTCTAGTATGTGATGTATAATCTGTGTAACTCTGATAATTGTTGTATACTGTGTAATACTTATGTTATTAATATAATTTATTCATTCTGCTGTTGAGATTCTGATGTTGTTTCTTCTATCTTCTCTATCTTTTCTCTTCTATCCCTTTCTTTCTTAATAATGATGCGCCTTTCTATGGAATGAAGGACGGGTTGTTACAGTGGTATTTGAGCGCTGGGTTGAGTGAATACCTAGGCTTTGGAGTGTTTTCTTTCTTGAGAGAGCGTATTTGTAATTTTGATATATATATATATATATATATATATATATATATATATATATATTATTTCTACCTATTTGATTGGATTACCTGTTCGGGTTTTCCAATATAAGTTATAATGGTAGATGGGGTAGTGGTGTGTGTAACTTGACTACGGATGATTGGAGTTTGAATGTTTTAGGTTGGGAGTGTATCTGTGAGACTATAGACCTAATACCATCTCGAGTGAGCTTTTTAATAGTGTAAGGATTTCATCGATCTCTGAAGGAAACCTGTTAAGGTTCGGGGTCTATCTTTGAAGATTGGATGAGCAGAGTTTGGATCTGTCGGTTGAGTAGAAGCAAGTGGTGGTATCTTGGCAACCTCAGGAAGTAGTAGCTGCGTGATGAGATGCAGTGACTATGGATTATGTTCAAAGATGTTTCTTTGGAACAAGTTTTAAGAAAGTGTGTCTGCTTCGACGATGTGGCTGAGTTAATCAAGGTGTTTTTGTTTGGTTTGAGGTTCGAATTTCTCGAAGAGATTTGGATTAGGAAGTCTTTGGCATCCGTGTCAGCAGTGCAGCTCGGGGTGTTATATATGTCGACATGAAGTCTTCTGGCTTAGCAGTTTTTCTAGAGGAGGAGTTCAGAAGCAGCTGAGTGGATCCATTTCTTCGATGGATTGGCTAGATAAGCATAAGCTATTCTGATTGGTAAAGAGAGAACAATTTCTTTGGAAATTGGGCTGGGTTGATCGTAAAAGTGACTTGCGATAGTTGAAATTTCCCTTGGGTTATCTTTTGCTTGGGATCAAGGCATCTCCAGGGTTTGGAAGTTGTCATAGGTTTGCCTTAGCATCTGGAGTTTGAGTTTCCTTATCGACTAGGATTCCAAGAATGATTCTGGTGGTTCAGCTAGTTGAAGGATGGTTCCTAGAGGTAGAGTTTGGTGAACCAGCTTAGATTTTGATGGAACTTTTGAGTTTTCTTTTATGGATCTGTGGAACCATATTCCTGTGATGGGTTGACCAGTTTGTGCTCGTGTTCATCATCAGTATTCTTATCTACTCCAGATCAGAGTTGTGCAGCGGAAGCAGTTTGGGAGTGCATCTATTTTATTTTATCCGGACAGGAGAAGTATGTTCAGTCTTCTGAAGTTTGAGGAGTAGAGTTTATTCTTGGTTCTTAATTGATCTTGAGAGGATCATTGTGTTGGGTTGTTTTGGTCTAGTTTGTTTCTAGAAGCATCAGCGTAGAGTGAGCTGATCAGGAAGGATATAGGCAACCCAGGATCATCCGAAGAGTTTTGTGGATAAGAGACGAAGGAACTTGGATTCCGAGGTCGGATATTTGATTTTAGATAAGTTTTCTCCGATCCAAGGAGCTATAAGTTTTGGTAAGTCAGGGAAGCTAGCTCCGAGGTGTTTTGGATCTCTTCTATGTTCTTATAAGGATATGTGTTTGGTCTTCAGGGTTGAATTGCCAGTTTGATAACTGGGATTCGATATGTTTCATGTATCTCTGAGGGAGTACGTGTATGGTCTATCTCTGGTTTTGGGAACCGACAGTTCAGGAAGTTGTGGTTGTTGAGTCAGACTTATCTGTAGTCTGGTATTCTGTTTAGTTTTGGAGATCTAGATGAGTAGGAGCTCTGTAGCTTAGTAGTATAGATTGTTAGGATTCTGTAGAGCGAGTATCCCGGTATTTATACTTGGGAAACTCTAGGAAATTCTATCTAGAATTTTGTCTGGATAGTTAGTTTTGTATGAATGGGTGAATTGGTTGCTATCATTGCTAGCATATGATTGATGATATATGCTTGTGTTTTAAAAATTAAAATCTTTAACGGGATTATTAAATTACCTTTGCTTTTAAATTTCGGGCACGAAATTGTTTTAAGGGGGGAGGAATGTGATGACCAGGAATTTTTGGCAATATAAATTTAATAACCCGTGTTAAAAATTAAATTGAATTGGTAATTTTTGTTAATAAAATTTGAATTGGTTTATAATCTTCTTTTGATAAATATTTAATTAGTAGATTTTATCTTTTAAAAAGCTAATTAAATTGTTTTCTATTTATAATGTGTATATATATACATAGTTGTATATAGTGTAAATAGATGAGTTTGTTTTAAATTTAGTAAATAAAGGCATATTTTCTAATTCTAATATTTTTAGCAATTTGGAAATTTGTTTTTATTTAATATAAGCTTTTCAAATCTATTTAATAAATGATTACTAAGTGTTTAAATTTGTGTAAATTGTTTAAAATGATTTTAGCTTAAGTTTAAATTTAAATTAATTAACCATAGGGTTTGTTTTGTTTTCTTTTTAAATATAGCTTGATAAAATAAGTAATTTATTAATACTAAGATAATTTCTTTTATAAATTATTTAAAATTTGATAAATGAGTTATTTTTAAACAATAATAATAATAATGTTGTTTTTACAAATAGATTTTAATAAAAATAGAATTGTTATTTCAAATTGAATTATGTAGTTGTATATGTATATATATAACTTGATTTCTAAATTGAATTTTTGAATTTGATTTGAATTTGAATCTAAAAAAATTCAAAGTATAGATATTTACATTGTTTTGGATTTTAAAATATTTGTATAAACTTTTATTTATGAATATAATTGTTTTATTTCTTTTAAAAATTATCTATATATATACACAGATACTAATTAAACTAATTAATTAAGCATAACCTATATATTAACATTTGAATTATAACTAATGATAACTTAAAACACATGTGTTAAATTGTTAATCAACTAATATGACAAATGTTACAATATAGGGCAAGTGTCATTTAATTTGGTTTTCTTTTATTTTTTTTAATAAAGTTTAATTTCAGCCTATATATTAACAAATCTTCTTTCATTCTTTTTCTTTTCTAAATCTAAAGCTAAGCAACACAAATATGAAAACCAAATCAGTAATTAAACAAACTCAAATCAAACTTTTCGTATCAAAATGGCAAAATCCCTGTAATTCATCACTCAAGTTCAAACATGCAAACTAGAACTAAACCTTGTAACTATTGCAAAACAAATCTGTTTAAGCCTGCATATTTTCTTCAAGCTAGAAATTGTTACTGCATGCAGCTTCATTTTCAAGTTCAAAGCATTTTCAAAGCAAACATTCAAGTTCCAAGTCAAAGGCATTTCAGCATTAAAGTTTTAAAGCAAAAGGAAACCAGTTTTCAAAGCTATTTTCAAAAATTAGGGGAAGCTCTATTCTTATAAAATCAGGTGAGTAACATCACAATTTAAATGGTTTAAGTATATAATTATGTTGCATGTTCATCTCTGAAACAAATATGTTTGTGAATATATTTATAAGTATAGCTCTGTGTTTATATATGAATATATTGGTGTGCATGTTGTGTATCTGTATTCTTCTTCTCTGATTCTAGTTCCAGGCTCAAGATCAAATCAAAATCCACTTGCTCTTGATCCAATCTGTGTTAGTACTTAAGTCTTGAACAAAGTATGTTTATTATATCATATATTTAAGTTTAAAAATTTGTTTAATTGAAAACAATTTGAATTGTCTCTGAAAATACTAATCAACACAGCAATTCAAGAATAAGTTAAAAATCAATACCTTGATTCTTTGATTCAGGAATCTGAATCAAATACTAAACCAAAAACTTGATTTCTGAAACAAAAATTACGAATTTTAGTATGGTAATTTGAGTGCATTTCTGGTTTAACCAGAAATTGGAATTTGAGGAAATTCCGATGATCTCATTAGTCTGGAAGGCCGTGGTTCTTTCTAGAGGAAGAAGAGTTGTCAGTGACTAAGGGAAAAATGGTGGAAGTGGTGGCAGATCATGGTGGTGGCGGCGGTGACTGTTTTGAGTTTCTAAACCTAGTTTTGGTTGGGTTAAGGGTTTGTGATCATCTCGGTATCTCTGTGAGATCGAGTGCTATAAGATTTGAGGGGATGATAGTTTGGATGATGAAGAAAGTTTGGCCAGAGTCACTCGTGCTCTGATGATCGGAGGGATGAGTTCGAGTAGTTTCCAGGTTGAAGTGTTGTTCCAGTTTTAGTTTCCAGGTTTGAATGTGACAGTCGAATTTGACTTCGAGTCTAGATGTTTGATCTGATGATCGTGGAGTGGTTTTTGGGTGGTCGTTGACGTGAGGAGATCATCGGCGATGATATGAGACGGTCAGCGGCACCGTGCATGTGCACGGTGCACTGTATTGTCTGATGAAGTTTGGTTTGGGTAGAGTTCTGTGGTCTTGAGTTTTACTCGAAGGATTGTGATGTTTTGCTCGAAGCGGTCGGGTTTTAGACTCGAAGCAATATGGGATGGCTCGGGTAGAATGTTTGATTTCAGGTTTTCAAACCTGTAATGTTTTTAAATTTTAAAACTGAAGTTTTAAAATGAAAAGTAAAGTTTAAACAAGTTTAAACAATTTTAAATCTAAGTTTAAATCCGATTCAAGTTAGTTTGAATCTCAGTTTAAAAATAAAATAAAGTTTTAAATTTAAATTGTTTTAACTACTTTAAACTGTTTGAATGGTTTGAATTTTAAAAATAAAGATTTAAAATGTAAGTAAGTTTTTTTAAATCTAAGTTAAATCTGGAATCAAGATTTAGTCTGTAATCCAGTTTTGAAATTAAAGAAAGATTTTAAATTTAAAATGATTTAAGTAACTTTGAATGTTAAAGTGTATTTTTAAATATGGTTTGAATTTGAAATAAATTTGGTTTTTAAATTCTATTAAACTTCTTTATAAGAAAATTATTTCTTTAACTTGTGAAATAAAAAGGTATTGAATTGTTTTTTTTAATTTTGTTAAAGCTAATTTGTATTCATTTTAAATCTTAAATTTAAAAAGAAATTTAAAAGTAATTTTGAAAGTAAATTGTATCTAAAAGCTTTGTTAATGATAATTTAATCATTAATAAGAATAATGATTTTCTTAAAGTTAATTAGGATTTAATGATTTGTATTCATTAAATTATAAAGATAATTAAAATGGGTAATTAATTTGTTTAATTAATTAATGATTTGGATTAATTAAATAGGTAATTAAAGGTTTAAATTAATTGATTAAGCTTTAATATTAATTAATTTAGGAATAATCAATTTGTAATTAAGGATTGTTAATTATAATACTAAATAATTAGAAGATTAATTAATCAAGTAATTAAGGATTAATTAAGTTACAGTTAACGCTTAATTAATTAAATAATTAGAGGTTAATTAATGGATTATTAAAGATTAATTAAATTATATTTAATAATGATTAATGTAAGTTAATTATTTAAGAAAAGTAATTAAAGAATTGTTAGTAGTTAAAGAAGGTCATTAACTAAGGATTATTTAATAATTGATTAAGGTGGTTAATTTTAATAATTAATTAGATTAATTAATTAATGATAATCATTTATGAAATTGGTTAAGTATAATTACTTAATGAAGTAATTAAGGAATTAATTACTTTGTAATTAATTGAGTTAATATGATTTATTTAAGTTAATTAATTAAGTTTAATTAATTTAGGATAATCACTTGATGATTTGTTAAGAGTAATTACTTAATGTAATTAATGGAGTGTAATTACTTAGTGAAGTAATAGTAATGGATAATTACTGGATGTAATTAACTGAAGATGATTTAAAAATGGAAGTAAATTGGATTAAATTACTTTGTGTAATTAATCCAGGGATTAATTAAGAAATTAATTAAGGAGTAATTAATTTATTTAATGAAGTAATTAAGGGTAGTTAATTACTGAATGTGATTAATCAAGAGTGATTAATAATTATGGTTTAATTAAAAATTAATTACTACATGTAATCAATTTAAATAGAGTAATTAATTAAAATGTAATTGTGGATCATTAATTAATATATTTAATGATGTGATTAAGGGTTGATTAATCAAGATTAATTAATCAATAATAAGTGAGTAAAGAGTAATTAATTAATGTAATTAATTAGGGATTAATGTAATTAATTATAGTTAATTAATTAATGAAGTAATTAAAGGTTAATTATCGTATTTGATTAAGAATAATTAATTTGTGAAATTAATTAAAGGATAATTACTTGAATGTAATTAATGTATAATTAATCAAGGATGATTAATTGAGGTGGATAATTAGTGGTTAATTAATTAATTGATTTGTAATTAATTAATGGTTATGTAAGAAAGTTTTATAATGATGAAAGGAATTAATTTAATTTACTTTTAATTAACTAGAGATGAAGTAATTAATTTAATTCATTTTAAATTAATTATAGTATGATTAATCCTTGCTTATGTATGAATGGATGATATTGATTGCCTTGAATGGTTTGAAATCTCAGATATGAGATAAGTAATGCTGTGTGATATGGATGCTTTAGTTGAAGTGTAATGATAATGTGAATTATCTATTTGTGATGATAATATGGATTATCTGTTTTTGATGATAATGTTGATTATCTATTGTGATATGTGAATTATCTATCTGTGTGTATATAGATAATAGAATTGAATTGTTTTAAACTTTAAAACAAGTTGGCCTTAAAAGATACGTTTTGGATTTCGATGAGACCGGGATCGGTTTTTCAGATTTGTATATCCGAAAACCACATCGATCCAAATTAACAATAGGTCGTGAATCTCAAGTGAAGAGTGAAGACTCGAGGTGTAAGGACTATTCGTCGTTAAAACTCTGAGGGTGATTCCAATATGAGTTTAATGGGGTAGTACTCTCAGATTCGAGATGAAGATTCATAGTGCAAGGGTTATCGTCGTTAACTCTGAGGGTGATTCCAAAATGAGTGTAACGAGATAATGCCTTCGGTTTCGTTCGAACCCGGAACGAACTTGTATGGATTGAATACTTTCGAAACATCGTCAGGTGGACGATGAGCATTCTAAGATAGATGTGTTCTTTAAAGGTAATCATAGCCTCAAGCCTCACCAACCGGGAATGGCTAAAACAGGGGAGGTGCAGCAAGGCTAAGGGGGTCATGCCCAAGTAGGACGAGATTTTCCCCTGTCTAGAGGTCTCTTTTTATTCGGCTTAGTGGGCAGTTGGATATGCGCACCAACTGCGGGGTTGTCTTGTTTGGGACTGTCCAGTAAGGGATGGTTCCGGCCTTGTGTTGTAGGGGATTTAGGGTGGATCCTCGGTATGTTGATCTAGGCCATGCACTGTGACAGGCGGTACCACAGTAGCCCTGCCATTGTATGGAATCCAAAATCCAATAAGCGCCCTCGGATTTGATTGTATTACCCACTTTGTGGCTAGTAACTGGAATTTTATCATGTAACAATTTCAGCTATTTCTTATTTACTTGAAAACCCTAGACCTATTATAATATCACCGGATTTCCTATCAAATGTTTTGGTTAGCATAAGGTAAAAACTTACCCATGTTTATGTGTGGTGAGTCTTACGTGATACCTTTTGTTTTCAAAGGTTTTCAAAGTTAAGCAACCTTAACCTGTTGCTCAGACCAGACCCATGTCTGACCGGGAGTTTATTCTGTTTTTCTTAAACTCTTCGGTACTCAAATTTTTACGAGTAGCCAAGGGATTCATGTTAGCTTTGATGAACTGTGGAGGAGCAATGAGCAGGAGGCTTCAGCGTTTGTAGATATATATAGTGTTCCTCTATGTGATCTCTGAGTCAAATATTTGTGTTGTATTGAGTTGTAATAACTAGACAGGTGTTTATAACTGTCTAGTATGTGATGTATAATCTGTGTAACTCTGGTAATTGTTGTATACTATGTAATACTTATGTTATTAATATAATTTATTCGTTCCGCTGTTGAGATTCTGATGTTTTTTCTTCTATCTTCTTTATCTTTTCTCTTCTATCCCTTTCTTTCTTAATAATGATGCGTCTTTCTGTGGAATGAAGGATGGGTTGTTACATCCAGGTTCTACTGAATGCTTTTGAAAGGAGCATGGAGCATGAGGCTTCTTTGTTATCTAGTTGTCTATTTATTTTCGTTGTTTATGTATAGTTGTCTATCAGCATTATGGGGCAGTGAGTTATAACTATCCTTAGCTGAATTCAGTTCTGTTGTAACTTTGACGTTTCATTTTGAAGGTGACTTTATGTATTGTCTTATATTTTATTATATATGATTCCCTTGCATTATGAGATTCTATGTTTCTTTCTTCTTGTCTTTCCTTTTTACCCCCAATGGCTTGTCTTTCAGACACCTATTTGATTGGCTCACGAATATCATGGATGTGTTAAATGTCGTCTTTAGGAATAAGAAAGACATATTGTTACATGGACAGTCGAAAATTTTCGAATTAGTTGAGAACTGTAGGTAATTGTTAGTAAAAATATAAAAGTAGAGTTTTATAACTCTAGAATGGAAAGATGGTAAGTTAAAACAAGTTTAAATTTGTTGAACGTGTTGGTTAAGTGAAGCAAATCTGATATTGTATATATACTCTTAGGATATAGTAGGGTATTATACAAGTTTTAACTTAAGTTAAGTTTTTATGAAATATTTTCATACATGTTTTAGAAGTAAAAATGAATTGGTATAAGTATGAAGCAATAAGAATAAGTACGCAAGTTGTACATAAATTATTTCTTTACATGGTTCCTAATCCAAGATTCGAATACATGACTTTGAGGCGATTCCCATCGATTCAGATAAGGTTTTTTCACTCGATCTTTGATGAAGAACATTCGGTATGGATTCTTGATACGATTCTGAAATATTCTAACATAGTATATGGCTATGTAAGGAGAATGAAGTTTTCTAATCAAGGAGCCTAATCGAAGTCCGCACTAGGAAGGTCGAATGAGCAATACTAGTTTGGAAGAGAAGTTTACATATTTGAGTAAGTGATCGAATCTGATGTTGCATACAGATGATCTACATACATCATACGAGCTTATGAAAATATTAAATATTTATGTAGGATTTTTCCTCTTTGGTTTGATAGTAATGAAATTCCGAGGATGAAATTCTTTTAGAGGGGGTATAATGTAGCAACCTGAAATTTTTAACATTTCAAATTAGAATATTTAATATTTAAATATTCAAATTTAATAAATAATAAGAGAATCAATTTTTTGAGGAACAACTTGATTTTAGTGACACATTTTTAAATGAATTTATATGATTTTTCAATAATTTGAAAAATATTTAAATTATCGTTTGACGCATATTGAGGAAAACGATGCTAATTTTGAGAATTTCATGGAATAAGGTAACCAACATATTTTATTGCTATTTTGTAATCACGGCGCATCATTGTGAGCGATCAAATTTTTATTTTTTTCATTCGCAATTCGTTTGTGGACAATATATTATGTAGCAGAATACTGCAAAACTTTCTTTTAAAAAGTTTTTCAAATCAAATTAATACAAACTTTTATAAGAACCTATAAATTTTGATTTGCCTTTGACCTGCCTTTTGGCATGATAAGTATCGTGAATTTTGGTTTACTTAACTTGAAAGTAATGAAGGTACTTTTGTTTAAAATATGCACACATCAACACAACACACATTCTCTTCCTCTCCTCTTTTATTTTCACCTACTTCTAAAAAGAAAACCACTCCTCCATTAAACTTCAAAAAACAATATCTCACAATTTATTCACTTTCAACCAAATCTTCCAATTACAAAATTGTTTGTTATGATCCCTAGTATTTTATAAAAATATTCGCTCATTATTTCTTTGAACGGAGTAGTAACGGTTGGTCGATATCAGTAGTGGGCAAATAATGATCTTTTTTTGATGAACATTAAATGGAGATCAAAGACTAAGGCTGTGTTTATGGCGATAGAACGTGATTTTGGTTATGTTCGCAAAGTGAAAGGTGACCAAAGTTGGCTATGGATGAAGGATGAACGTTTTCCATCTATCATTGAATTGTCGGCCATGTGATGGTCGAGGGGAGGAAAGGTGGATATAAGGAGAAGCATGGGGACAATGCAGAGGGGTGGGTAGTGGTGGAAACTCCTCCAATGGTCGGAATCGCCTAAAAGAGCTTGAGTTAGTGTTTAATGGTAGCGTGTTTGGGTTCAAATTCTTAGCGTGTTGGTGGCGATTGGGAGCATCGAGTCGGTCAAGGTGGGGCTCGCAGGCGAGGCAAAGGGTTGCGATTATGGTAGTGGCGGCAGCGTAGGATATATTCGATCAACGCGACAAAGAGGGAAGAAGCGACATTATCGGTTTGAATTAATAGGCATGAATTTGATTGAGGAGGGAAAAACACTATAACATGCGGGTATGAGTTTAGTTGTGTGATGTATGGCTTCGGGCTGGTGAGTAGTTTGTGTAACGACCCAGAATTTTCGAACCCGAAAATTCCAGATAGTTATGAAAAAGAAGAAAGGGATAGAAGAAGAAGAAGAAAAAGAACAGAAACAACATCTCACATTCGCAGCGGATAAAATATAATAATAAATAATAATAGTTCACAAAAGAAGGCTATATCTGTCGATTACATTAATACACATCTGAGTGTCACATATATACAGTCACTGAATATATATATACAAGTATCATGTCTCAGCTTATCAATAATATATACATACAGCGGAAATATTCTATACATTATTGCCATCATGCTTGCCTCCTGAGCTCCAGAACGTACCCACCTGAAAATCTGTAATACTCGGTCTGACCCGAGCATTACATTAAAGTAACACCCGGGTCAGGCTGGAAACCAGCGTGAGTAAACCCAACTAATCATGGAATACCCAAACAACAACTTATATAAACCCGGGTAGCATATATCAATTTAATCAATTCACAATTTACTATAGACAACACTTATTTCACATATCAATTTCTAGGTATCAAACTTAGTTAAAATAATCCAATTCTCCTAACTCATTTCATTCCAGCCTATTAATTTCATAAATCAATATATAAAAGAAATTTGAAGTGGTTTCGGGTATTTCCTAATACCCGAACCCGGTCTCTTCGAGTCTCACGCCATCCTAACCCAAATTATCCAAATAGAATACACAACATTTCATCAGAGATATCAACTCGTTCAAAACATCCAATACCATTCAATCATCCATAAGCAAAGCTTAATCACACAAATCAATTCAATTGATTTTAATTGAATTTCTAACCTCAATCACTTAGATTCCTTCATTTACATTAATTAATTCTAAATCAATTAATTAATCAATCCTTTCTTATTCATCCTAATTAATCACCCTGGATTAATTATCTTTCAATTACATTCAAGTAATTAACTTCAATTAATTTCTCGATATTGATTCTTCTTAACCAAAATCAATAAGTTATCTTAATTACTTATAGTAATTACTTCTCATATGTCACTGTTGAATAATTCATCTTAATTAATCAATCTTTAATTACATCATTAGTTATATAAATTAATGATTTCTAATTGTATTTTAATTTATTCTAATCCAATTTAATTACTTTAATTAAACCACAATATTAATCTCTTGATTAATTACGCGAGTAATCATCTTTTGTTATTACCTTAAGTAATCGCTTATCAAACCATCCATTGATTATTCTGGATTAATTTACTTAATAAATTAACTTAAACTTTAATTAATTAATAAATTCAAACCTTTGTTTACTAAATTAATCGCCCCAAATCATTAATTGACTGAGTTAATTAATTATCCATTTTAATTACCCTACTAATTTAATGAATCACAAATCATTAATTGACTGAGTTAATTAATTATCCATTTTAATTACCCTACTAATTTAATGAATCACAAATCATTAAATTCTTATTAACATTAAAATGGAAACAATTCATTTTTATGATTTAAGTTGTAAACAACTTAAACCCCAATATATCGAGTCAAACCACAATTAACTCGAGAATCATCCAAAATCACAATCACCAGAACATCAATTCACAGTGCATATCAAATTAATTCAATCATTCAACCCAATATTTAAATTTAACCATTTAAATTTAAATAGAAATACTACAGAGTGAGATTTACTCACCTTAGATTTTGCAAATCCAAATCCAATCTCGAATAATTTTCTCCGCAATTTGACCTTGTAAAAGCATTAGATGATTTTATTAACATTCCAATTGATCGAACAATCAATTATTATTTATTTTAATCCAAACCAAAAATTTTAGTTTTAAATTAATTTTCCTTTTGATAAAACATTTTTATCAACTAAGTAGCTAAATATGCTTATTAAATAAATCAATAACCCTAAAGACATATATATATATACCTGGTTGGTTTTTAAACAAAAATGTGAATTTGTAGTTTTATTCCCTTCGAAATTAGTTATAGAAACAGAACTTCACCTTATTGTAAATATTTTTTTTCTCTCTGTAACTAAACAGACAGGATTTGCTTTACTATATAACCATATACATATACATAAATTAATAAAGCATAAAGAAAATATGCTCACCTCGACGCTGAGCAACCATCGCCTTTCCCAAACACGACCGAAACCAAGCGACGAAAACCGTGATTACACCATTGCCTTCACTCGAGAAGCACTGCCTTCCTCCACTTCAACTCATCGAAAACCGATCGATGCCATCGCGAATTTCCCTAGCCTCGACGCTGCCCCTGCCTTTGCCGATAGAATTCAGGTGGAAAGCGGCTTCTCTCGAATTGAATTCGAGATTCGCGGCCACCACAGTCGAATAAATTTTTGGGTTCGATCGATTTGTTTTTCACTTGCCCTATTTTTTTTTCGGTGGCCATGGATCTCTCTCTGGAAACTCAATTGATTATGAATTTCATTCCCCTTTTGAACCAAGAACGCGGCTTGATCGAAGATAAAGGAAGGGACCCGCGGGTTAATTTGGGAGTGGGAAAGAAAACGAACGATGTTTTTTTTTTTTTTAGAAAACAATTCTTCGGCCATTACACTTTATTTCTTTTCTGGATGTTTTCCAGTTCGATTTTCTGCTGAAGGTTAGAGAGAAAGATCGAGGATAATGTATAAGGTTGGAGAAGCTTCCTGAAAACGATTGGGTAAAAAATATCTTTGATTATTTATTATATTATATTATAAAACTACCCAAAACGTCTCGCTAATTGCTATTAAAATTTCGAACCCCTCTTAACGAATGCCGCTAGGCGATTATAAGGTTTTACCCGCGTCCCGAACACAATGGAATGCGTTTCGGAGGCTAATTTGATTGTATGCGCGAGTTACGGAAGTAAACGATCAATTTTAAATTAAACCGATTAAAATAGTTCTAAGCATTTTGAGCTGCTAGGTTCAAACAACAACTCCGATTGCTACGAAAATTGAAATCCAATAATAACTAAGTATTACGGATCCAATGGAACCGGTTTCGTCGAATTCCGAGACTGTGCCTCGGAAGGCTATTTTTAAATTCAATTTAAACGATATATTATTAAAATTGAACAAATGACCTTTAAATTAAATTTCAACCATTCTATTATCTTCAGCATCCTCATTATAGATTTTATAAGCCTTCAAATTATTTGAAACAGGTTTAGAATCTCAGATTCAACAATTTACCCAATTTCAATTATAAAATTCAATATTTAAGCTATACAATTAATTGATTTCATTATCAAGTAAATACTGATATCTTAAATTCAAATTAAAATTAACTTTTAAATATTTAAAACCAATTAACTATTCAAATTTAAACTGCTAGAAATTCCGGATCATCACATTCCTCCCCCTTAAAAGAATTTCGTCCCCGAAATTACTAATTAGGAAGAATGTACCAATACCCGTTTACTTCTTCCCAAAACTCACTATTCAACATCCTACCAACTATCTTTTATTAAAAACCAATTATCACATCAACCAACTTCTCAAAACCTTTCATAGTTTCAAATCATATCTCTATGCTCAATTATCTAAATTTCAATTTTAAATCAAATTTTGAATTATCAAAATTTTCTCAAAATATTCTAACTCTCTAAATTCCTGAAATTTTTTGCCAGCGTCTCCTTTACACGGCTAGCTCGATACTACTACAAAAGACCTCTACGGGCTCCCAAATTCCAAAAAGAAAACAAAAGCCAAGTGGCTACATCAAAAACCCAATCCAATTTCATACAGAAATTTAAATACATACTTTTTTGTCGGGCAATTCAAATTTATCTTTTGGAATCAAATCCAATTTCCTTTCCCTTTAATACCTGCATATCTTGTTTAGCAACAATATTCAATTGTAACTTACAAATCATTTATACTTTCTTTATAGAAGTTTTCACATATACCTCTATACAAATTAGTTGCCCTCTTCCATGCGAATTCAATTCGTCTTCAATTATGAATATTAAATTTTATTTTCCATTTATAACTGATTCATATTAGTTTCATTTACTAATTTACTTTGGTTTCAAATTTGAAATTGTTTTGTCGTTAATAAAATTTCCCAAAAATTTTCTAACTCCCAAAATTTTTAGAAAATTTTGGCAGAGTCTCCTTTGTACGGAGGAGCTTTTGCAATTTGACAAGAGATATAAATATATATACATCGACCCACACGGTCGGAAAAAGAAAAAACAGTTCATATTTCCTATTTTTATTGCGTAAGCGTACCTTATTTAGCATTTTAAGCAAGCAGCTTATAAATTTTAGCAATTAGCATACCCCAAATCTAGCCAAACGGCTTCCCTGTACCTGTACTTACTCACTTTAAATACGTAAGTGTCATACATAGAAAATCTATTAACATTTCACTTACTTTTAATAGATAAACACAAGCATTACATAAATAACAAGCACCGAACACTTCCAATAAGCAATTTATATGTTTTAAAGCACATCTAATTGTTTCCAACCAAATTTATATGCCTTTTCATTCAATTTTAATGGTTTGCACACAATCACTTGTATTCAACTCATTTTAAGCGAAACAATCTCATATTCACTTCAATTGATTCAAAAATCAATTTCATTAAATCTCTATCAAATCATAGTATTTTAATCACTTTGGTTAACGCCAAACGACATTTATTATTATGCAATCTTGACGATATTCGCTTGATAGAGTATCTATTTTAGTTTGTAACTATTTCAAATTAATTTCAACTCATTCTGAATTTGATTCCATTTCATTTCTAAACTATCTACCAACTATTCATTGCATTTCATTAAATTTCCGCATTAAATTCATGCAAAACAATTTATTAAGCTTGGCACATTCAAACTTATAAATTAATGACTATTTCCAAATTAATTTAACCCAAGCTTCTATTTAATGGGCTTTCACTCTTATTCGAAGCCAAAGTTCCATAAAATTTAAACTTAAGTGAATTTACTTTAGCTTATTCTAACACCAAACTTAAGTTTACTTCTATTTGATTCTCATTTAATCAAATTCCATTAAATTCGGTAAGCCCGTCCATTTAAATCTTAATTTTTAATTTATCTTCTCAATTTATCAAAATAATATCCAACCATAAACCGAACTCACTTATACTTCAAATTATTATACCACCAATTAAGTTCAGTCTGATAATCCAATTCCAATCACAGTTTGATTTAGTTTTTATTCCATCAGACTTCATCCATTTATTTTATAATCCCAATAACCCATTTTAAATTTTAAATTCACTTATTAATTCAATTTCGAATTTAGTTTATTAATACATGGTCATTCTCAATTTATTTTTATTCACTTGGGTTTTGTTTTGCAACTCAAAACATTGCTATTATAATCACTTTTCTTATATCCAATGTTTCTTGCAAATTTCATTAAACATTATTCAAATCACCCTTGAATTTTATTTGTAGTTCAAACCATCACATTTTCAATCCAACTCTATTTTACTTTTATTTTACAACATCTCTTCTTATTTAATTCATTATCAAATCTAGGTCGGATTCTATTTACAATTCGAATTCATTACCCAAATGTTATTAATTTACAATCATTTCTTTATCCAGCTTAAATTTTATTAACATACACTATAAATAATTTATTTAGCTGATTGGTTCACTTTCACTTTTAATTTAATATTCGATTTCCTTTAATTGTAAAGAATCACTTTATTAAATTTCCCGAGTTTTAATTTTTATAATTTCACTTTGGATTTACTTTGATTTTCCAAAATCCCATCACCTTAATTTCAAAAATTTAGGAAAACTTTTAAAGTCACATAATACTATTAAAATAACTCTTTATAAAAAAAAATACTTTTTTTTTAATAACTCGATGTCTCAACCAGTTCATCCTTGTTCTCACAGAAATTCAGTCATACATTGATCAGGCGTAGGACCGAAAATCTATAAGTACTTGGCAAACTCGTTTTCAACATCTAGTGAAAATACTTGGAAAATAATTTTATTGAAAATATCGAAAACAATTTTTTGAAAATAGAGGAAATATCTTTGCTGAGAATGCTCTGGAAATCATCACCCATTCCATGGTCACGGTTACATACCAGGGTTACGTTGCAGTCGCAACAAAAGTCCATGTAACTGCAGGCTCTCCGCGGCACTCTCGATTACGCCATGGAACCCACACAACAGATCACAGTTACATCCAGGGTTACGTTGCTGTCGCAGCAAAAGTCCATGTAACTGCAGGCTCTCCGCGGCACTCTGATTTTTCGCTGTCGAAATGAAACTTCTCCACTCCTACATAGGTCGCAGTCTACCGAGATAAACTCAAACGCAGACTGTTGGCTCTCAGCGGCACACACGACTTTCGCAATGTTACCATAGGTCGCAGTTACATCCTGGGTTACGTTGCAGTCACAACAAAAGTCCATGTAACTGTTGGCTCTCCGCGGCACACACGACTTACGCTATGGTAAACTCAACTCATAATTCTCAGGAACTAGTTTTGTCCGGACTCCTCACAGGATCAACTTTAGAACCCCCCTTGGGGCTCAAGGCAGCACCACCCAATGGCACTCCTGAGAAGTCCATTTCAAGGGAGCGCCTTTTTCCCCAGAGCTATCATCAAAACACTTTATACTATACATATAGTATTTTCAAATCATACACCTAGTATGAATTTCATCAAAGCTCCTTTACACAAAATCGATTATTCCAAAATCGATAATTCTCAAACTAGGCTTTCCAAATTCAATATTGATTTTACCCAAAAATCAAAAGCCTTTTCAAATTTAAAGGTTCCCAAAACCTTTTCCAAAATCCTCATAAGATCCTTTATATATATATCCAGATATATATAACTTTTTTTTTAAACTTTGAATCATTTCAAACTTGTATAAAACTCCTTTTATACTCCAAACACTCTCAAAAACCATAGAAATATCCAATTTCCATCTTTATTCATTTCATATTTCTCAAAATATTCTTTCAGTTCAAAAGAACCATTTCACATTCCTTATTCACCTTTACATTAATCCCCATTTGGACTATTACTTTAATCCTTATCTCAGTTGGGTACTTAATCAATAACAATTTGAACTCCGACCAGTTTAGAAAAATAGCTTGAAATTTTTTAAAATAGGTAAGTAGTTGAAAAATAATTATTAGTTTGCAAAATAATTGTAAAATAGTTAACTAATTATAAAATAGTTGGAAAATAGCTAAATAGTCTCAGAAATTTTAGATAATTGCAAAATAATTGTAAAATAGTAATTAATTCATCACTCAGTTGAAAATTAGTAATTAGTTTATAAAACAGTTGTAAAATAGTTAAATAGTTCCAAATGGCAAAAACCAGTATAGAATAGTTTGGGTTTTTAAAAGAAAGTTGTTTAGTAAATAAATAAGAACATAGATTTAAAACCATTTATATTAAAACAATTTATATTGAAAATGGTCTAGAGTCAAAACTGTTCACTTCCCCAACAATTCAATTTAAATTTCCACTCCATTTAAATTAACCCAATTCCAATTTAATTTACTCCAATTTCCATTGGACTTGATTCATTCCCAATTCAAATTGAATTGATTCACAACTCCTTTCTAATTTCAAATCAAATTCCATTTAATCTTTAAATTCGTACAACTTTAAGTATAATTTCAATTTTACATCTTCTATTTATAATCAATTACATTCACATTTTGCTTTTACCTCGTCATTATACATTTTATCTGGCCAATATAATTTTTATTATTCCAGAAACATTTTAATCAAGATCCCAGAGTTTAAACAAAATTTCAAAATTCTTTGGCAAATTCATTCATCCCTTTGAATTTCAAAACTAAACCAAGTTCACAAACAATTCCTATTTAAAACAATTTGGTAGAAATTTCTCTTCTAGAAACTAGAAAATGAACATCGATGATGCTGCAGTCATCACCGACGTTATTTCCCAGTGACCGAAAGAGTTAAATGCTTTTATCTCCTTAAAAAAAACATTTCCAAATATTTTTGATTTCAAATCTCCCAGATTTCAAATTCAACACAAAAATACTTTTGAAATAATGCTATTATTTCTCCAAAACCTTTGGAAACCACTTTCAAATCCAAAGGGATTTTAAATTTTCCCAAAAATTCCAAATTCCCAATCCATCCAATTCATATTTAAACATTACTTTGGAATTTTCATCTTACATTATTTTCAACCATTCTCTTGAATTCTATTTCAAATTATAATCTCATTTATTTATGAAATTTATTTCAATTTATAAATTACATTTACAGTCTATATTTCAAATTCCATTTGGTTTAATCCAATTCAACTTTAATTCCAATTTCAAAGTATTCAAATAAATTTGGTCTAATATCAATTGAACTCTCTT
This sequence comes from Allium cepa, assembly GCA_030765085.1. Lineage (NCBI taxonomy): Eukaryota > Viridiplantae > Streptophyta > Magnoliopsida > Asparagales > Amaryllidaceae > Allium > Allium cepa. The sequence continues at coordinate 112,184,038 of CM060944.1, forward strand.
CAAGTTCAATACCCTTTTTAAGTTAATCCAATACAATTTCCCATTTAAATTGTTAAACTTATCCATCTTCAATCACGAATCCAATTAATTAAATTCTAATCTCAATTTCAAACCATCTCGAATTATATACATTCGAGTTGAATTCCCAAATGTTGGTTTAACCCTTTAAACCAAGCTAACTTTGTTTATTTAAAGTTTTTAAACAATTTAATTCATTTATTTTATTTTTTCTAATTCTAGAATTTTCATTCTTAACTAATAATTACAAATTTTAAACTTTGATTGTATTTTCTGTTACCACTTAAATTAATTCCAATTCAAGATTTATGTTTGGTCGTATTTTATTACTTCTTAATTTAATTCTATTAATTTAACAACCATCACCTTAATATTCATTAGAAGGGAATATTGCTTTATATATCAAAATATACTTTTATATAAAATCATTTAAAACTCTTATATAAGAAAATAACAAGTACGCCCTCATATATATATATATATATATATATATGCACTCAACTCATTATAGAGTACTACGGACTCTATTAAATGAGTAATTCCCACCAGAGCCAAGATTCTCGCTTAACCTTTCAGCTCTGATACCAAATGTAACGACCCAGAATTTTCGAACCCGAAAATTCCACATAGTTATGAAAAAGAAGAAAGGGATAGAAGAAGAAGAAGAAAAAGAACATAAACAACATCTCACATTCGCAGCGGATAAAATATAATAATAAATAATAATAGTTCACAAAAGAAGACTATATCTGTCGATTACATTAATATACATCTGAGTGTCACATATATACAGTCACTGAATATATATATACAAGTATCATGTCTCAGCTTATCAATAATATATACATACAGCGGAAATATTCTATACATTATTGCCATCATGCTTGCCTCCTGAGCTCCAGAACGTACCCACCTGAAAATCTGTAATACTCGGTCTGACCCGAGCATTACATTAAAGTAACACCCGGGTCAGGCTGGAAACCAGCGTGAGTAAACCCAACTAATCATGGAATACCCAAACAACAACTTATATAAACCCGGGTAACATATATCAATTTAATCAATTCACAATTTACTATAGACAACACTTATTTCACATATCAATTTCTAGGTATCAAACTTAGTTAAAATAATCCAATTCTCCTAACTCATTTCATTCCAGCCTATTAATTTCATAAATCAATATATAAAAGAAATTTGAAGTGGTTTCGGGTATTTCCTAATACCCGAACCCGGTCTCTTCGAGTCTCACGCCATCCTAACCCAAATTATCCAAGTAGAATACACAACATTTCATCAGAGATATCAACTCGTTCAAAACATCCAATACCATTCAATCATCCATAAGCAAAGCTTAATCACACAAATCAATTCAATTGATTTTAATTGAATTTCTAACCTCAATCACTTAGATTCCTTCATTTACATTAACTAATTCTAAATCAATTAATTAATCAATCCTTTCTTATTCATCCTAATTAATCACCCTGGATTAATTATCTTTCAATTACATTCAAGTAATTAACTTCAATTAATTTCTCGATATTGATTCTTCTTAACCAAAATTAATAAGTTATCTTAATTACTTATAGTAATTACTTCTCATATGTCACTATTGAATAATTCATCTTAATTAATCAATCTTTAATTACATCATTAGTTATATAAATTAATGATTTCTAATTGTATTTTAATTTATTCTAATCCAATTTAATTACTTTAATTAAACCACAATATTAATCTCTTGATTAATTACACGAGTAATCATCTTTTATTATTACCTTAAGTAATCGCTTATCAAACCATCCATTGATTATTCTGGATTAATTTACTTAATAAATTAACTTAAACTTTAATTAATTAATAAATTCAAACCTTTGTTTACTAAATTAATCGCCCCAAATCATTAATTGACTGAGTTAATTAATTATCCATTTTAATTACCCTACTAATTTAATGAATCACAAATCATTAATTGACTGAGTTAATTAATTATCCATTTTAATTACCCTACTAATTTAATGAATCACAAATCATTAAATTCTTATTAACATTAAAATGGAAACAATTCATTTTTATGATTTAAGTTGTATACAACTTAAACCCCAATATATCGAGTCAAACCACAATTAACTCGAGAATCATCCAAAATCACAATCACCAGAACATCAATTCACAGTGCATATCAAATTAATTCAATCATTCAACCCAATATTTAAATTTAACCATTTAAATTTAAATAGAAATACTACAGAGTGAGATTTACTCACCTTAGATTTTGCAAATCCAAATCCAATCTCGAATAATTTTCTCCGCACTTTGACCTTGTAAAAGCATTAGATGATTTTATTAACATTCCAATTGATCGAACAATCAATTATTATTTATTTTAATCCAAACCAAAAATTTTAGTTTTAAATTAATTTTCCTTTTGATAAAACATTTTTATCAACTAAGTAGCTAAATATGCTTATTAAATAAATCAATAACCCTAAAGACATATATATATATATATATATATATATATATATATATATATACCTGGTTGGTTTTTAAACAAAAATGTGAATTTGTAGTTTTATTCCCTTCGAAATTAGTTATAGAAACAGAACTTCACCTTATTGTAAATATTTTTTCTCTCTCTGTAACTAAACAGACAGGATTTGCTTTACTATATAACCATATACATATACATAAATTAATAAAGCATAAAGAAAATATGCTCACCTCGACACTGAGCAACCGTCGTCTTTCCCAGACACGACCGAAACCAAGCAACGAAAACCGTGATTACACCATTGCCTTCACTCGAGAAGCACTGCCTTCCTCCACTTCAACTCATCGAAAACCGATCGATGCCATCGTGAATTTCCCTAGCCTCGACGCTGCCCCTGCCTTTGCCGATAGAATTCAGGTGGAAAGCGGCTTCTCTCGAATTGAATTCGAGATTTGCGGCCACCACAGTCGAATAAATTTTTGGGTTCGATCGATTTGTTTTTCACTTGCCCTATTTTTTTTCGGTGGCCATGGATCTCTCTCTGGAAATTCAATTGATTATGAATTTCATTCCCCTTTTGAACCAAGAACGCGGCTCGATCGAAGATAAAGGAAGGGACCCGCGGGTTAATTTGGGAGTGGGAAAGAAAACGAACGATGTTTTTTTTTTAGAAAACAATTCTTCGGCCATTACACTTTATTTCTTTTCTGGATGTTTTCCAGTTCGATTTTCTGCTGAAGGTTAGAGAGAAAGATCGAGGATAATGTATAAGGTTGGAGAAGCTTCCTGAAAACGATTGGGTAAAAAATATCTTTGATTATTTATTATATTATATTATAAAACTACCCAAAACGTCTCGCTAATTGCTATTAAAATTTCGAACCCCTCTTAACGAATGCCGCTAGGCGATTATAAGGTTTTACCCGCGTCCCGAACACAATGGAATGCGTTTCGGAGGCTAATTTGATTGTATGCGCGAGTTACGGAAGTAAACGATCAATTTTAAATTAAACCGATTAAAATAGTTCTAAGCATTTTGAGCTACTAGGTTCAAACAACAACTCTGATTGCTACGAAAATTGAAATCCAATAATAACTAAGTATTACGGATCCAATGGAAACGGTTTCGTCGAATTCCGAGACTGTGCCTCGGAAGGCTATTTTTAAATTCAATTTAAACGATATATTATTAAAATTGAACAAATGACCTTTAAATTAAATTTCAACCATTCTATTATCTTCAGCATCCTCATTATAGATTTTATAAGCCTTCAAATTATTTGAAACAGGTTTAGAATCTCAGATTCAACAATTTACCCAATTTCAATTATAAAATTCAATATTTAAGCTATACAATTAATTGATTTCATTATCAAGTAAATATTGGTATCTTAAATTCAAATTAAAATTAACTTTTAAATATTTAAAACCAATTAACTATTCAAATTTAAACTGCTAAGAAATTCCGGATCATCACAGTTTGGGTGGGAGAAAATATTAATTTATTTGCTTTAATTTATATAAATTAAGCGTGTTAACTTTAAAAAGCCATACCTCATTCATTTTTTTAACACCTCACACCCTATAATATACCCAAAAGGACACATTAAAAGGTGTAATGCGTTTTGGGTATAAATAAAACTAACAGAGACTAAGATTCACAAGACAAAAATAGGTAAAACTAGCGGAAACTAAAATTATTTAAAATAAGACTTTTATAATTGCTTCATAATTAAGTCAAATACCAAACGTAATGTCCATATCTTAAAACCCATCATGTCTTCTGAAATAAAAATTCATAGTTTCAAAATCAGAGGACATAATATCTCTCAAAATAAGCTAGTACACAGAAAGAACTGAAGCTAAAATAAAGAAATACATGGTAGAAAACTCCTCCAAGAAAATCTCCAAGCAGCCGCAAGTCTACTATTCACTCCCTTGATTGCCTATGGGGGGAATGGGAAAATAGAGGTGTGGGTTAAATTAAAAGTCTGGTGAGTGATAGTAACTGCTAGAATCTTTATGCAAAGTAAAAGCAATAGAATCTACAACAATTCTAGTATATAAAGAGGAAATAAAGGAAATTGGGAAGAAATATGTTATCCCGCCTTTTAGCAAGGCCATGATACCAAAAGATCAACTGAAAACCAAAGACAGTTCATCCCAAAGATTGGTTGTACGTTGGCTCGCTATTGGTATCGATGAATTTTTCCGAGTTTGGATCAAGATACAATTGATATGACATGACAATCGAAGTTGTGGGAGCCAACATTTCAAGTTTCAAGTCAATCTGAGTTCGAACACTCAAGATATGATCGATACAAGTTAAGAAAAACACACCGTTCGTATTGATCCCAATGCCTTGTTCGAATCCATGAAGAGAAGCCCTGTTCGTATCCATCAGGGATCATGTTCGATTTCGAATTGATCATGTTCGAATCGATCCATGGTTGCGATATTCGAATCCACCAAGTTTGAGTCAATCAATGATACTTCGCCTCGCCTCCATAGTGTTCGTATCGATCCAGCGAAGCCTTAGTCGTATCCATCGAGTTATCGACAGTTCGTATTGATCAATCCCTAATGATCGCATCGATTGCCTAAAAATGCATTTCGTGTCGATTGAGCTTTAATCATTTCGTATCGATCGAAAGAATGATACGAAACAAACATAAAATGATGCAGCCGATCGACACGAATGAGGCAATACGGTTGATCGATGCGAGCGACACAAAACATGACCGATGCGAAGCAACCACTAGCATCGATACTACCAAGACAAAATGATCGATGCGAACATGGCTCCAATCTTGGGTACGAACAAGACTTGGTCGGCTCGGCACAAAAGGTGGAGCGATCCAAGAATCCTGCGCCACGTCACCTTGCACACACGTGCTAGAGATCGAGTCGAACAGACCGATATGAAATATATCAATACGAACGGTGCAGCCTACCGAAAGCATGAATTTGCATCGATCATATCTCCTAATCCACAAGTCCAAATGCTATGACACTTTCACAGGAGCTTACGCACAAGCCAAGGAATGTTCATGCCAAGTTTCAACTCCATTGGACAAAATCTTGATCGATACGAAATTAGTTCGCATTTATTACGGATTGAGTCGAAATTGCATGGGATCGATCATGTGGGCCCCCTCACGTGCCAGAAGAAGTCTCCTAAAATTTGAGCAAGATATCAGCCTCCTACGCCTATAAATAGAGCCTATGGGCCTACAGAAAAGGGATCTTTTTGGCTTCTCAACATCCAGACTCTGCCTAATCCAACTCTGCACTCCATAGCTGCTGTTGTACACGAATTTCAAAACTGCAATTCACTGCAATCCATTGTGATCAATTGTAATCGGCGTGTGAATATCAATAAAGTCATCAAACTTCAAAGTGGACGTAGGCCGGATTGCCGAAACACTATAAATTCTGTGTTCTTTATTGCTTTCATCTAAATTTTCTGAGTGTTCTTCATTTTTAATTCTCTACATACTTGCTATCTATAATCTGCTATTGTGAATTGATGCTTTCATCGACAACTGGGTGTTTGTGACTAGTTTTGGCGCAAACATTTTGGTGTTTTCGCGCAAACATTTTGGTGTTTTCACCGAGAAGGCTAATTTAGAAATTCTATCATTTGGAAATTGAGTTTGAAGGCTTAAGGATTCAGATCTGAAAAGCTATGACAAGGCAAACAAGAAGAAGACAAAGAGCAGAAAGAAGTCAACATGAAGGAAGTGAAGTGGCTTCCTCAAGAGCGAACCAAGCTTCGGTCTTCATCACCAGAGATGAGATGGAGATGATGATGGGAGCTATGCATGAAGAGCTTCTTAAAAGACAGGAAGAGATGATGCAGTATTTGCTTCGACGAACTGGGAAAACCGGAGTACAGAATCAAGCCAACGCAGCCATAGGACATGCTGGAGACACGGATCGAGAGCACGGAGCAACTAGAATTTAGAATGGGGCAGGACCATCTGGCACAGCCCCAAAACTAGGGGGCACTTACCCGGAACATGTAGACCTTATCCCAGGCAGAATACCAGGTGGAGCTGCGTAACACGGCATCGACAGAGAAATGAATGCCCATTCAGGAGGGCAGATCCCAGGAATCCCTCGTGAACTTGAGGGGCAAAGCAGAAGCAAAAGACAGGGGCTACATCTAGACGACAGTAACAGATTGGCAGAGATGGTCAGATGAGCCATGAGAGGTGGACTAGTGAATAGAGATCTGGAGGATGTGAATAGGAGGCTCTTTGCTCCTACGATCAGGCAAGCCAGGATCCACCAGAATTTAAGTTACCAACATTGGAAATGAATAATGGGAGGATAGATCCTACGGTTCATTTGATGAAGTATATGAAGCATATGGAAGTGCTGGGGGCATCAGAGTAGGTCATGGCCCAGTGCTTCCCATTGTATCTGGCAGACATTATGGCGCTATGGTTTAGGCAACTGGAGAGTGGCTCTATTGGAACATGGACCGATTTAACTGAAAGGTTTATGAGGCAATTCAGAGTTCACATTTCGAGACCCAAGAATGTGATGAGTTTGGCAGCACTGAAGCAAAGAACCGGGAGTCTTTGAGGAGATTTTTGACGCATTCAGTGCGGCGGCAGCATCGGTGGATCGACTAGATTCATCCATGGTTTTGATTGCAGCTGTATCTAGCATAGTTGACGGCACAGAATTCAAGAATTCGTTGACAAGAGATCCCCCTATGGATCTAGGAGAATTTTATCATGAAGCTGAAGGATTTTTACGATTAGAAGATGCAAATGCTGAAAGAGAGGAAGGAGAAGGAATCGATGTTTATGCAGTCAAGAGAGAAAATCCTCCTGAAAAAGGGGCAGGAGCTGGTAAAGGGAAACGAAGGGTTGGGGATAACGGTGATGGATTAACGCAACTACGAAAGGAACCAAGATTCACCTCATATAAGGAGCTGAACGAGACTTTGGAGCAAATCTACCGAGATACCAGGGGGCAGATTCCTTATAAAAAGCCACTGAGGAGGGATCCGACCAACAATGAAAGAAGGCCAGACAAGTACTACTTATTCCATGAGCTGAATGGTCATAGCACGAATGATTGCATACACTTGAAGGATGAGGTTGAGGGGCATATTTGGAATGGTCTGCTATTGCGGTATGTAAGAAGAGGAACAACAACGGTGGAACGGGAGCGGCCACCACCTACATCAACCGGGAACGGCTCAGGATCTGGGCGTCAGCTTATTATCAATTGATTGAGATAATGACGAACGAGTGGCAAACCCCACACTGACGCGATTAAATTGTTTACACATGTACAGGACCGTGAACGATCTTCAAGCATGCTCTGATACAACTATAAATTGCATCAATGTAGGTGTTTGCGCTCTAACATCCCTGTTTTACTTTTTTTTTTCTTTTCTCATGTTTGGATTTGATTTTGTTAGACATTTCTGTTGAAAAACTCAGTTGAATGGATATTTGGTTTTGATAATTCTAAAATGGCCAAGTCACTTACACATGTACGGGATTACGAACGGTCCCCAGGCATGCTCTGAGGTGTAAGCTAAGGAATGTTTACGCCAAGTTTCGACTCCATTGGACAAATTCTTGATCGATACGAAATTGGTTCGTATTGATCACGGATCAAGTCGAAATTTCATGGGATCGATCGCATGGGCCCCCTCATGTGCCGGAAGAAGTCTCCCGAAGTTTGAGCGAGATATCAGCCTCCTACGCTTATAAATAGAGCCCCAGGGCCTACAGAAAAGGGATCTTTTTGGCTCCACAACATCCAGACTCTGCCGAATCCAACTCTACACTCCATAGCTGCTGTTGTACACGAACTTCAGAACTATAATTCGCTGCAACCCATTGTGATCAATTGTAATCGACGAGTGAATATCAATAAAGTCATCAAACTTCAAAGTGGACGTAGGCTGGATTGCCGAACCACTATAAATTCTGTGTTCTTTATTGCTTTCATCTAAATTTTCTGAGTGTCCTTCATTTTTAATTCTCTACGTACTTGCTATCTGTAATATGTGATTGTGAATTGGTGCTTTCATCGACAACTGGGTGTTTGTGACCAATTTTGGCGCAAATAAAATAAACTAGAAATAAGTCCGATTAAATATTGCTCAATTTATAAGATAGGTTAACTTTGATTGCTTGCAATTAGGCTGAATTCATAATCCTGTAATTAGGATGTAACCCTAATTCTACCCTTTTTGGTTGGCCTACTACTCCATAGACCTTTCTTTGGACCAGCCACTATATAACTCCCTACACAGCAGCCAATGGAATCTAAAAAAAATGCACAGAGCAACCACTGCGGACCCGACGACATATATAGCTCCATACACAGAAGGCAATTATGTCTTCGAAAGACACTCATACTAAGTGCTTGGAACTCTTAGCTATTACGGAGCACTCGAATAGATGTCACACGCGTAACTGCCACCATGCCCATGCCACCTTTGCTCCACCTAGTGGGTCTTCTTATTACCTCAAACTCCAGCATTAGCGTGCCCCACATCTCACTTCAGGCTAATGTGAGATCACCGCGTGTCCATAGAAAATAGGGTAAATGCGGTTGGTACTGGCCTGTCATCTAAACAATATCTAATTGCTCCCCTCATCCAAATCCCCCGTGATTAGGACTTCAAATTGACCAATTACTACCCATTTTTGCATAAGCGTACTATCGTCTCACTTCAGGCTAATGTGAGACCACCGTTTTGTCTAATAGAAAATGCTATTTGGTACAGATCCTACTTTCGTCTTTGCTCATTAACTTAGATAAATTATTTAAATAAGCCTTTATTATTACCTTCATTATCATTGCTTATTAATTTATCCTAAGTCTTAAAATAAGCCTCATTTCGTCCCTTTTCTTATTATAACCTACGTTATAATCATGCTTATTACTTAACCCAAGGTCTAAGTGTGAAAATAAGTCTCTTTCATCTTTTACTCTCTTTTTTATAATTCTAAGTTATAACCAAGCAAATTAATTAGTCCAATTCTAATCATAATTAGGCATAATTTCAGTCCAATTCCATTATTGATTACAATCAAATTTATTACAGTCCAATTCCATTATTTATACAGTCCAATTCCATTATTTATTGCAGTTTTTATAATTTACATCTTACTTCCTTCATTCTATATTCTCACTTATATAATCTATATTTGCGTTTAATTTATTGTAATCCATACGTGAAGAAAAGGAAGAGGAAGAGAATAGACGCTTACATAAAATCCAAAACGTAGAAAATGACATAAATAAAGAAATAAACAATAGTAAATAAACTTAAATACTATAAATAAACTATAATTGAATAAAAAGCTATGTTAACAGTAAATAAACTTAAATACTATAAATAAACTGTAAACAAATAAAAAGCTATGCTTAATAGCAATAAACTATAATTACTTGAAAAAGAATAACTACAAAGGAATAGACTGGAAAATAGATCTAAAACTGATAAAAAGACTATTTCAAAATCATAGTAAAACTACTACTATTGGAAACTCTATTATTTTAAATTACTTAAAGAAATCTTAAAATAATTACAATCACTCACCTCCCGTCCTAAGCTCTTCCTTTGTTCTTCTTGAATCCATTTGGAGTTGTAAAATAATTTAATTTACAATGATTTTCTCCTTTGAAATGTTTTTTCCGTTTAGGGTCTGTCCTAGAAAGGTGAACCCAATTGGAGAAAACCTAAAATGAGAAAAAGTGTTAGGTCTAGGTTCTATTTATAGAGGTAGAAGTGGATCTCGGACCCTTGGATTTGGGGATTCAATATGATGCGTCCATGTCATAGGCTGAATAAGAGCAATCAGATGCAAAAATAGATGGATCAGATTGGTAAAAAGAATGCAAAACACGTCACCAATACGCTCTGGAACGTTCGGACGAACGTTCGTTGGCTTGCCAAAATCCAAGGCGGGTCGACTGGGCGGTCGACCGCCCCCTTGCCCAGGTCGACAGGCCGGTCGACCTGTTGTATATTTTTTTCTTTTTTTTCTTTTTCCTTTTCTTTTTCTACCTATTTTGTTTATTTTATAACTAGGTCATATTAACTCGGATTCTGACGTTCTATATATGGATTCAGGTTTGGCTCTTGGTTCTCGTGTTTTCCCCTTCCTTTGAACATTAATTGTGAGGCCATGAGGGTTAGAAGAGGAGAGAAGCATAATATGTAAAGGAAAATAATAATAATAATAATAATAATAATAATAATAATAATAATAGGCTATTAGGTTGTTCTATGTGTTTAAAGTAGTTTTACCATTTTTGGGCCCTTTGTTGCTTTGAGGCCCTAGGCCATTGCCTGGTAGGCCTATGTTAAAGGCCGGGCCTGACCGTACTCTTATCAACAAAAATGGTGAATTTTTTTTTCATTTAAATAAAAAGATATATAAATCACATACCATAAATAATACACACGAACAATATTAATAATTTTAATTTATTATTCATTTATCTTAATAAATTTGTCATATGTTGCATTGTAAAATTCAGTTTTTATCTTCAAATACCAACATTTTAACATTTTTGCAATTATTTGCAACCCACACTCTTAATTCTTTCCCAAAATTTTATATTCAATTCTATGTATATAACTTATGGAATATCAAATTCAAATTACTAGAATAATCTCAATCAACAATTATTGTATTCTTCTAATAAACCTTAATAATACATGTCAATTTTAATATATATATATAATAGTAAACTTATTTTTTCCATTTAATCATATATATATATATACACACACATACATACATATGTTATGACAGGCGCTAAGCCAGACGAAGCGGTAGAAGTCTCACTTTATTTATTGTCGCTTAAGCACCACTAAAGTGTTTCTTAATTTTTTAGCATACATTATCCATACCTATATAAATCTATTATTAAGTGATTATATTAAGAGAATTGTATTTATATAAATGCAATGTATGTATGTGCATAAATTCATCACAAATAACTAAAGTTTAACTTTGAAGTTAACTTATAAATTAGTATGCATTAAAAGTTTGATTTGTCATTTTCTATTCGTTAAAAGTTAGCATGCTCGAGTTGAGTACAAACTATGCATTTGTTAAATAAAATAATCATGTCTTAATGCATACCATCCATCGATCCATATTACGTAGAAAATGAATTTTTTTTGTTAGGAACGTAGTTTTTTTGCAATGATCCCAATCCTTTTTGTATTAATAATAATAAATTTTTCTAGGTATTGCTTAAGCAGTGCTTAAATTTAAGTAAAGGGCATATAAGCACCAATTAAGCTTGCTTAAGCGTTTATAACTTAATCGTTTTGCTTTTTCAAAAAAAAATTAAGCATTGTGGATGCATTTAGCATTTAAGTGCTTTTGATAATATATATATGTATGTATGTATGTATGTATGTATGTATGTATGTGTATCGCATATATTAAATTATATATATAAAAAATAATAACCGGGTTAATTTGAAAAATCGGTTATAATCATTTATCTCAAAATTTAACCATACGTTGCATAACAGGATTATTTTTTTAACTTCAAATATAAGAATAAAATTTCTTCAATTTATTTTTTATAAAAATCCTTCTTAATTCTTTCATGCTATTTACTTTTAAGTCCATAGTTAAACTAATTACAGAATTATGAACTTATATACTTAAAAAATTCGGTTATATAATATTTGTTAATCCATTTAATAAATCATTAAAATATATCAGTTTTAATAGTATACCATATTCATATGAACAAAAATGATAAAATCATCTTTACTCAAATATAATGATATATAAGCAACATGACATAAATTATACATAAATAATAAAAATAAAATTTATAGTTCATTTATTTCACTAAATTTATTATACATTACATAACAAATTTCTAATTTGAACACCAAGAGTATATAAATACTATGTTTTACAATACTATTGTGTGCAACTCACGGGTTGCACTCTAGTTTTCACATAATTTTAGAACTAAAATACTACACTCTCCTTAATTCACTCAATTCTCAAGCATCATGCATCTGATGAGAACTCCTACTAAGTTCGAACCTCACTAAGTACATTTTCTCTAACATGTTTCAAGATCACTCAACCCTCTTTGATTTACTTTATCTAAAATAATATATGGTATGAAACTACATTCTCTTTCATTTTTATTTAGTTTAAGATATATAGTTTTGGTTTTAGTGGGTTGTTTTTCACATTACTGTTATTGCTATAATTTTCAGCATGCCTTCACATCTCTCTTATGCACGCACTTCATTTAGTGTAGAAGAAGCAAAACCACTTAGCTAGACTCTTTTGGTGCCATTGTCATGATTGAATATCTCGACATACCCTTGGAACACATATATGTTCATGGGAACACTTGTTGTAACAAAAATAATTCATTTTTATTACATGCTATCAATCACATATAATATGCTCATCTTCTTTAGAATATCATACGATAGTGACTAATCACAATCCAATCTACGCACCACTCTTTTTCAAATGTGAGTCATACCAAATAGATCTCCATGTTGATGAGCATTTCACAATTCAACTTGAAGATATATATAGTCCTAATAGCACTTGGATAAGGTTGCTAACCCATTTCAATAGTTCAATCACTTCGCTACCACCTTCCAACAATTGGACCAAGCCATTTACAGAGTGTCCTCTTTTCAACTGTTGAAGTTAGCTAAATTCTAAAAAATAACCATACCTTAATGAGCATCCAGAGCTCAAGCCATATGCTGAAGCATATTAGGTCAATATTGCGTCATACTGGTGCCCTCGAACCATTGTTTCTGATACGATACTAAAATTTTCGAAACATATCACATCTCTAACATACATGCACTTCATTTAGGTCAGATGAAGCAAAACCATTGAATAATCCGACGTTATGATGGTTAAGAAAGAAGGGACGGTTGTGCTGTTTCGAAGGTCGGTAACCTAAGAAAAGAAGTTCTTAGGAAGTGTCATCGATCAAAGTTAGCTATTCATCATGAAGGAATCAAGATGCATCAGGATATGAAGAGAATATTCTTATGGACTGGTATAAAAAGGGATGTAGGCTTATGGGTAAAGTAGTTTTTGAAGTATCAACAAGTAAAATCCAAACATCAGAAGCCTAGTGGATTGCTTCAACCTTTAGATGTTCTAATATGAAAGTGGGATTCGATATCCATGGATTTCATAGAGAGATTGCCATAATGAATTAATAATAAGAATGATTAAAACATAAGTAAGAAGGGGGAAATTATGAGAAGAGCAAAATGGAAAAATGGTGTATTACCTAAACACATACCCATACATTTTTCTCCCCTTCATTTCATTTTACATTCACATAAACAAAAGAAAAGGAGGCTAGCCATTGCTAGGGTATTAAGAAGAAGAAAAAGCTAAGGAAATCAAGAGAAACTTAAGAGAAGTTAACCAAATACAAATCTCAACCTTCTTAATTCAATCAAGGTGAATAATAACTATGCATCTCACGATTTTATATGATAATTTTGGTTTTAAGTGTAAACATGTTTCTTTTGCAAGTATTATGCCATGTTTTAGGTATTTGAATGATTATATCCTTATTGTTGGTTTTTTTAAGTTTAAATATGAAATTTAGTAATATGTTTGAGTTGAAAAACCTATTAAATGACACCAAAATAGTATGATGTTAGAAACATTAATTTGGTAAAGGGTTCTTAAATCTAGATGACATATTATTATTCACACTAGGCATGACTAAAAGTTTATGATTTCCCCTTAAACTCTTGGGTGCTCAAAATATGATTTGAGCAGGTCGAGAGTAAAGGTTTTCATGTTTAGTAGGGTTTTGGCGAATAAAGCCTTTAAAGACATGCAGGAGGCAAATATAACTATGTAGGAGCCTATCTATATCCATCATCCGATATGTTATAATTAGTTGTTTTGGAATGTATGTATAGGCAGATGTTATAACTGCCCAACAAGTCTGATCTTCCAAGAGGCATCTTCATATGTCGCTCTTGGCATAATTTGCAATAATTTTATTTTATCTGAATCTGGGCAAATGGGATTATGTACTGAATATGAAATGCTGATTTGATATTTAATGAAAAAGGTGATTCTTTAAATTATGTTTAAATTATTTTACATTCTTGTGCTTCTAATATTGTGGATCGCTTTAACATGACCATATTTTCTCATCGGAATTAATACTATAGATGATTGCAGCATCTGTAGCACTTAGTTTCGGGCCTCAAAATGTAAGATGTTACAGGTATGTAACAAAGTTCTAATTTGAACACCAAGAGTATATAATTCTATATTTTACAATACTATTATATGCAACACACAGGTTACACACTAGTTTTCACATAATTTTAGAACTAAAATACTACACTATCCTTACTCCACCCAATTCTTAAGCATAATTCATCTGATGAGAACTCCACCCAAGTTCGAAACCCACCAACTACATATTCTCTAATATGTTTCAAAACCACTTAGCCGTCTTTGATTTACTTTATCTAAAATAAGATATATTCTGAAACTCCATTCTCCTTAATTTTTATCTAGTTAAGATATATAGTTTTCATTTTAGTGGGTTGTTTTTCACATTATCATTATTGTTGTAACTTTTAGCACTCCTTTGCATCTCCCTTATGTACGCACTTCATTTACTTTAGAAGAAGCAATACCACTGAGCGAGGCTCTTTTGATGCCATTGTCATGATTGGATATCTCAACATCTCCTCAGAACACATATGTGTTCATGGGAACACTTGTTGTAAAAAAGAATTCATTTTTGTTGCATGATACCAATCACACACATATGTGCTCATCTCCTTTAGAATATCTTACGATAGTGACTAAACATAATCCAATCCATTCACTCATTCTAATACAATGCGAGTCATACCTAAAAGATCTCCACCTTAGCGAGAATTTCTCAATTCGAATTGAAATTATATAGAGCCCTAACAAGACTTGGATAAGGTTGCTTACACCTATGAATAGTTCAGATCACTTCGCTACCACCTTTCAGTGGTCGGGCTAAACTATTTACAAAGTGTCCTATTTTTTATAGTTGGAGTTGGCCGAACTCTAACAAATAACTCCACCTTAATAAGCATCCCGAGCTCAAGCCACATACTGGAGCATATTATGTTAATGTTGTATCATACCGGTCCCCTCGAACCATTGTCTCTGATACGGTATTTAATTTTTTGGCACATATCACATCTCTAATATGCACACACTTCATTTAGGTTAAATGAAGCAAGACCGTTGAACAAAGCTCTTTTGGTACCAACGCTATGATTGGATATTCTGATATCCCCTTAGAGCATAAGTATGTTCATGGGAACACTTGTTGTAACAAAAGAAATCCTTTTTTGTTTTATGCTATCAATCTCATATATATGTTAGTCTAGTTTAGAATATTTAATAATGTGAGACTAATCACAATCCAATATATGCACCCACTATAGTACAAAGCGAGTCATCCTATATAGTTATAGATTGTCAGATATTTGCTTTTTTTGCTCATGTGTTACTTTTAGAATTTATTTATATACTCATAATTAGTACTTGAAAAACTGTTACATGTAGTGGTAAGTTTATATTTTCTTGGTAATAATATTTATGGTATTTTATGTTCTTTTCAAATGCTAATAATTATTTTTTTCCCCATTACAATTATTTTAATCAACTAAGGAAAACAAAAGTTGACTTATACGAGGTAATAGTTCTTAATTTATTAATCTGTTAATCTTTAAGTGGTTATTCATGTCCAATGAACAACAAATGCGGTGCCACAATAAATAGTTATCGCATGTCATATCTTATACTATACATCTTATTACATGACCACTCTCGACATTCTAGCAATATTATCATGATTTTAGAATCAAAACACTTCGCCCTCCTTGATACGCTCAATTCTCAAGCAGTATTCATTTGTTGATTTTTCAATTATCTTATGCTATCAGTATCTTGCAATTTATATCGTAAGCATTTTAAAAGATGTCCTTCTGGAAGAAATTTATTATTTCAGTATATGGAAGCAATAAATTTCAAACATGGAGAGTGCGTATAGAATTTAAGACACTACTTCAAAGGTCATATCAATGGCTGAATTTTTTTTTAAATAAAGTGTGTCTTATGCAACATAAGCGTGCTTGAATTTGGGTCATGCGTATATGAGTACATACCGCAATCTGAATTGACATACATTTCATGATCTGGATTTCCTGGTACTAATGTTTATATTTGCTTATGTCACGATTAATAGCATAAATTCACATAAAGAGTGGTCTTATTCATTTGAAATAATATAAAGGTTCATATTAGTAGCCGAATTCAAACAAGCCGAGCGAGGCGACTTTTTATCTTTAAGTTTGAATAGCTCTTGAAAATTCGGTGAGATAACAAAAGATCTTAATGTACTACCACCGTCGTCCCATCGAATAAAAGCACGAGTATTTTATATTTAGTTTTCTATATTGATATTTGTTGACGTTCGCATCGTAGTCGAAGATAAATAATATTTTGCTGTATGGAATATTTTAATCCAATGTGTTAACAGCTAAACGTCACATTTGAAATCTACATACGTAAATGTTTATATGTAGAAATTTACCAAAAAAATTAATTTTGAAATTAAACAAGAATACCAACTTTCATTTAGTTGTAGGACAAATATTAATAAATCGTATAAGATAAAAAAAAATCTGCATTTAACTCATTTTAATTCAGAAAATAAAGTTACATAATATGACGATATAAAAAATTGCTTGCTTGGAAAAAAAGAATACAGGAAGTAAGGTCCTTGGTACGATTACATAGTATAAAGGAACCAAACGCCCATCTCCTTCCAAAACGAAACATCTGATATTCGAATTAATTGATCAAGAAAAAAAAAGAACTCAACTCCTCCTTGTTCAACCATGAATGAAGACGTCGGAACCCCTAACTCCAGTCAACCGTCGTTTCACCCCAAAATGGAGGAATGCAAGACCATGAGGAAGGAAGTGAATTCGTTCCTTGACGGTGCTTTCAGACAACTCAAGCAAAAATGTATGCATGCCCAAGACAGGGACCACGCCATTGTTTTCTATTATAAAGCAATACTCAAGGCTTTACAATCCGCTGAACTCGCAAAAACCCAACTTGCAATTGGATTCTTGTTCCCTGATGTGAAGATTATCGACTCTTTATCTGGGGAGTCCTCGGCTTATGATTTCATTTTAAGGAACTTTGTGGATTTTATCAAAGAAACAGCACATATGGTTAGCGATGCTAGTTTATCAAGAATTTCTGGTGCTGGTGCTGATTTGGTAACGTGGAAGAGGCAGTGCGATGATTGTATGAAAAGGATTGAAATCCAGATTAGAACAGTATTCTTGGGAGACTTCTACACCACTATCGATGAATTTTGCATATGCGGAACGTTCACCATAGTTAAAGGTGTTCTTGTCACAGTTTTCAACCTTGTTACGCTGAAGGAAGATGAAAACATAGTGACCAGGGTTGAAGGAATTTTGAAGAGCTTTGAAACGACGACTAAACATGCAATTTCTGCACTGTTACGCCGCATTGTTGAGAGAGAAGAAGGGCTGTCAAAATCTGGACTGAAGATGGTTACTCAATCTGAAGCAAAGAAATTCGTTTCTTCGCAAAAGAACGAAAAGTCTGTGGCCGCCACCACTAGTACAGTGTCCTCTCTATCTTGTAATTCCAAAACGGAAGAATCTTTATTGACACAGTGTGAAGAAATGAAGGTAATCGTAGAATCTTGTGGTGACTTGAACATGCTCGCCTTTTTCTCGAATGTGGCATCTACTGCGTATTATGCTGTTATCACCATGGTTAGCAAACTGAACAGCATGGCCGAAGATGACGCTTTACCACCTAAACCTGAAGCTCATAGGATTTTCTGCAAGAAAGCTTGTGCCCTTGTCAAAGAAGTAAAAGACGAGTTATTAACTGCTGTTTTTACAACCTCTATCACTAACGAGCAAAACGGTGATTCGATCCTTGCTTCAACGTGGAAGAAGTACGCTGTGGGATACATTCAAAAGATCGAGTCTACAATGAAAAATCTATTTTCGAGAGATATTCGTTCTTCCTACGACGAGCTTGCATTAAATTGTACAGTAAGTGGACTTCATGGACTGGTGGATTGTTTGTATAGAATTCTAACCATCAAAGAATCGTTACATGATAAGCAACTTAGTGATATTGTGACTGCTTTTGAAGATTTTGAAATACAGTACTCTGAACTTCTTCAAGCAAGCATCCAAACCGTAGAAGAAGAAGAGAAGTATCTTGAAGAAACATACCGAAGTATTCTAGTAGCCGTCATGGAAGATGCAGAATTCGATATGTTGGTAGAAGAAGCCATGACGAAGAGATGGCACGAAGAAGGCGATTTACAGTAGCAGTGGGTGTGGTGATACTGTTGGGATAATAGAAAGTATATTCTCCTTGAAAAGTGTACAGAAAATCTAATATAGAATCATTGTACTGCATTACTTGGCCTATGTTAGTAACTTTACTTTGATTTGTGCTTTCAATTTTTACACAATTTAAATTGTTTCTCATATTTTTTAAGTCTCTGCATGATTTCTCTGTCTTTGGATAGAGAGTCACAAAAATGCAATCTCCCTGTTGATTATTTAGGCACTTTAAGCATACACCAAATCAGTGAGTGATGGGGTTTATGCATGCTTCCCAACCATATCGAAGCCAGACTAACAAATAATTGTTTCAACTTTGTAAACTATGTCTAAGCCATAAGCTTCCGTTTTTTATGCTTGTCCAACATCTTTAGACAATTTGGCCTGTAGTTAGATGAATAGATTGGTAGAAAACCCTTCCTCAAACAGAGTGTTGTTATGGTCTGAGGTTTATGTAAGCACCATCACAAAACGCTTGCATATCTACTTCTTTATAATCTCTACAAGGCAGATCAACAAAAATCACCCTGCTCAACAACGACTTTAATGGACAAGGCAATGCCAATATTTAATCTGTTGAATCAAATCAAATATTGTGTACGTGCACTTGTGTATGTCCTTTTCATTTACTAATCTAAACATCATCTTCGTTATCTCCGCACATCAACAAAATTAGTCTAAAGTTCAAACTTTCGGTCAAAGTATGTCACTATAAAAAAAAAAGCAAGGCTGTTGTTTGCGTATATGCTACCTTTTCTAGTTTCATACGTTTATGATCATTGAGAGCTTAACCGTTTTAACTGACTGCTCTAACTAATACATATGAATAATGTCATATCCAAATGTGGATTTTTGAAAACATTTTTCAACAAATTGAATTCAAATCCTTCGGTTCATTTCAAGGTCCAATGATTGAAGATCATATCGTCTCCATGTCGATGCTCTGTACATATCATCATATTATCACTCCTTACACCTACAGTTTGTGTGTATCATCATATTATCACTCCTTACACATGCAGTTGAAACTAATGTTACATAAAGAAATTATTATAATTAAACAACAAAATGAAATAAGCTGTTTGTTAATGCATATGGATTGTTTACAACATTTGTGTACTTCTGTAACTGTCTATACTGACATCTGTACTACTGCTCAACTCAGACTCGGTATGATAAGAAGCACATAATCTTTCAATAGTTCTATCCAAAACAATTTGCATCATTGTATTTGAAATAATAGACATTCACACACTACTTTGTCGCTATACTTGTAACTTTGCTTTTGCTGCTATGACATTTGTATGCTGTCCCTTTTGCTTGTGCCATTGTGCATTTTATCGCTTTACTTGTGTGTCGCACTGACCTGCCCGCATTTCAGTTCAGATGCCTCGTTGATCGAGCTAGCCCTTCTCCTCCGTGTAGTACTCCTGCTAGGCCTGCTTGTTTTCTCAGCCTGTACCTGTCCCAGTTCTGCTCTTTTACTCGTTTTAGTTGCAGCTTTTGCACCACCTGTGTCTGTTTTACATAGGTCCTCCTCTAAGTTTGACTGCTATTTTGCTGTGCTGAGATCTGTTTTCCTATACGTGCCTCAATTCTATGTCTCCCCATTGCACCTGTTTATTTTTTTTTAATTTTTATATTGGTTTTGCGCTCATCAATACACCATAACATCTAATCCCTTCAGCATAATCTTCAGCTGCAGCACCGATCTCTGTTCCTTTTTTCATGTGAAATTACTTGTTCAGCACCCGATATCTATCTACACACCCTTTTAGCAGCTCCAAGCAATCATTCTTCAAGTATATATTACTGTAGACAAAAAACAAACCAATAAACACCAACTTGCCATAATTTCAAAATTTATACTGGAGCAGCATATTATGTGAAATGTTGGGTTATGTACCGCAATATATTTTGCATCTATTATCAGTTTCTTCAGTTTAAATTTTTATTATATTAAAAATTTCAAATGGAAACTTGTTGTGAGAAGACTGGTCTTTGTTTCCCCTTTGATGCTGAACAAGAGGCAACTATCTGCAAGAAGATACCACCCATTACTGTATTATACTAATTTTTTTATTACTATTTAATTTGAAAACTACCATTGAAAATTTGAATTGATAGTTGATACACACCTTTGACGAACCTTTCCCCATTGAACGTTGCCCATTTGTTCTACGAAATTCTTGTGTTTGCATACCGCAATCTTACTTAATATACATACACAAACTTCCTGCTACGAGTATTGTAATTGTAATCTGCAAAAATAGATGAAAATAAGGTACCGCCGTTAAAAATCGACCTACTAAACTGTTTTCAATAAACATAAGTTAATAAAACATTATCACCCTACTTCTCCCATACCGTTTAGTTGTAAGAAATCACCCAATGCTTTGTTATGTGACTTAGTAAATAATTAGTATACATTCGGTTGCATTATATTAGAAAATAATAATTGCAAGTTAACATAAAAGCTCAAAAGAATCACCCATGGCCTAAGTTTAATGCAATGATAAATAAAAAAATTTAGAGTAGGTCATAATAATTTTTTGAACATAAAGCATATTTGGTGAAAGATATATTTACCTCGATGTCTGTTTTGTATAATTCTAGGGTGGTCTTAGACATCCCCAACCCATGAAAGACAGATTGCGCCTAAAAATAGAAGGACTTTGTTTAGATAGTTAATATTGTATGCTGATGAATCTGCACATTACATGACAAGTAATGTAATGAGGAAATTGAATATTGATCATAAAAAAAAACCTCTTGAATATACCAATATGCACTTCAAATCAAAATTCAACAGCAAATCATCAAATTTCTTTCAAACCATTGTATGTAAAATGAGATTTAAAACCACTCCAATTATACTTATATATCCACACAAAAAACAGTAGAAAGTATACTAATTCAAAACGAAAGTTTTTTGCATACTTTTGCATCAAGCTGCCGTTGAATCTACAAACTACAAGCACATGTTTTTTTCCATTGTTCATCATTTGGCTTGAATGTCAAATCGAAAAAACATGGAAGTATACACTGACCACATGATAGTAAAGTTCAAAGAAGAGGCCAACCACATCAATGACTTGAATGAAATATTTAAAGTGCTATGGAATTACAAAATTAAACCCATAAAAATGTTCTTTTGTGTTCCAATCTAAAAAGTTCTTGGGATACATTATGAGGGCTCAGGGAATAGAAGCTAATCCTGATCAAATAATAGACATAATGAGCTTAAATGGTCGAGTGATTGCACTTAACCAACTTATATCAAAAGTAACAGATAAGTGCACTCCTTTCAATAACATGATCAAGAAATTAAAAAGCTTAAAATGGACGGAGGAATTTCAAAAGGCCTTCCAATAGTTACAAAGTCACTTGGAAAAACCACCAATACCTTCTAGTTTGGTAGAAGGAAAAAATTTGTTTTTAAATTTAGCAGTATCAGAGTGTGTGATCAGCTCGACTCTAATAAAGGAATAAAATGGATCCTAACTATCGTTATATTATACAAGAAAAAACTAAAGGGCATAGAAATTAGGTAACCAATTACAGAGAAATTAGCATATTGTCTAATATTATTAGCATGTAAACTAAGATCATATTTTTAGACACATCCAATCAAGGTACTAACCAACTATCCACTTAAGAAAATTTAAAGTAAACCTAAAACGGCTGGTAGGTTGGAGAATGAAATTAAGTCAACATGATATTAAATATTTGCCTTGAATATTGATAATAGGACAATCTTTGGTTGATTTTTATGACTGAAGCATAAGGTTCGTTAAAGAGCGGTCCGAAAAAGAAAGAAAACTTGAACCAAAGTGGTAGTAATTCGTAGTTGGTGCTGCAAATGAGCAACGAGCTAGGGCTGGACATGTAATAATCACTTCCGATGGACATAAATTAAATCACATAATGAAAATGGAATTTTTTATGACTAATAATGTAGCGGAATACGAATCAATGATAGTTGAACTAACATTAGCGTAACAACTAAATATTCCAAGAATCGAAGTGTTTAGTGATTCATAATTAATAGTAAATCAACTAAATAAGACATATCAAACAATAGACGCTCGATTAGCCCAACATGTAAAAAAGATCTACGGGGTGTTGGCTTGGTTTGAAGACTTTTCTATCCATCAAATATCAAGGGAGAAGAATACATAATAAGACCTATTGGCAAAGCTAGCAAGTTCACAAGGTGCACTAGAAGCAAACATTGTCCATGTCGGGTTCCAACAAAATCTGAGTGTTGAATTTAAAAAAGAAGTATCTAGCCATGATGCTTTGGTTTTGACCCGGTCGTAAGCCCAAAAACCATGAGACAACGAAGAAAATTTTCGAGAGGTAAGCTGTAAGGATATATGAGTGCGAGAATCAGCGTATGTATAATTGGATGATACTTATAGTCGAGTACTTAGAAAAAGGAACACTGCAAAAAAAATAAGAACGAGTCAAAGAAATTGAGATATCAAGTACCTTCCTACACTATGATTGACAGAATATTATATAAAAAGAGAT
Source organism: Allium cepa (assembly GCA_030765085.1). Lineage (NCBI taxonomy): Eukaryota > Viridiplantae > Streptophyta > Magnoliopsida > Asparagales > Amaryllidaceae > Allium > Allium cepa. The sequence continues at coordinate 112,207,542 of CM060944.1, forward strand.
ATTCAATCCCGATTTTAGATGTATAACCCTAGAAAGAGAAACGAAGCTATTGAAGGAATCTCATAAGGGATTTTGTGGAGGTCATTTCAAAGGAGTAAAGTTAGGAAAGAAAGTAACGCGGCAAGGTTATTATTGGACTCACATGATTGACAAAGCCTTAGCTTATGTGAAACATGAGACATATGTCAAAAATTCTCTAAAATTTCATGACTACCTCCGAGGGAATTGACTTCTATCACAAGTCCTTGGCCCTTCCATGTGCAGGGAACCAATTTAACTGGACCGCTTCCTAACTCAAAAGGAGGCATAAAATTCAGAGTAGTAATTATCGACTATTTTACTAAGTGGGTAGAAGCCGAGCCATTATCCAACGTTATTTTGGGGAAAGTCTTGAAATTGTTATCAAAAGCATAGTTGCTAGATTTGGACCCCCCCCCCCCCAAATATGATTGTTTCTTATAATAATGAAATTTTGTTTGAGAGTAACCAATTCACATGCTTTTGTGAGAAAAATGAGGTAGCAGGGAGTTTCTCATCAAAAGCACAACTAAAAGCCAATCGAATGTGGAGGAAGAAAATAAGTCTGTCAAGAATATTTTAAAGAAATGGTTAAAAAAGCAAAAGGAAACTGGATAGAAGAACTTTCTCTTATCGTGTGGTCATAAAAACTTCCACAAAGACAACCACTAGCTACACCCCATACTTTTCGACATATGGATTTGAGATAATGTTACTATTAAAAGTTGAAGTTCAATCACATCGAAGAATTGCATATGCTTATGAACAAAATCAAGAATTAAAGGAATCTTTAGAATTGATCAATGAGTTAAGTAGCTAGACTACACTATAAATAACATAATATCAATGACCAGACTACATTATAAACAATATAACATTGACAAAGAATTTTCATGTATTATAATTCAAAAGTAAAAGAAAGGACATTCAAAAAAGGAGATCCTATACTTAGAAGAGTAATGGAAAATACCAACAGATGGTCTATTATAGCCAAAAGTGGGAAGGTACAATGGTCATGCATGAAATAATACCCCCAGTAACTTCTAGATTGAATAGACCCAACGGAAATGTCATAGCAAGAGTGTGAAACGTTGTGTTGAGTATTTGAGATCATACTTCATTACACTGAATGATTAAGGCAGGTTACTAAAGATTTGTTTCTTAGCAAGTGCTTTCAAAGGTTTTTACAACATTTTTAGGAAAAAAAATCCAAAAAGGATAAATTTATAAGAGAAATGCTATTCAAAATCTTCAAAAAAGTTTACAAAAAGATTTTGCAAATTTTTTATCAAATAGCCACCGGATTGAGAAGAATTATGTTTAATGTAACTCCTATCCTGGTGAGGTCAGTGAGATTATTTGAGTCAAACCACATTTCAAATCCAACAGAGGACAAATAAACCTTTGATCGCACCTTTAGGTCTAGCCAAAGCAACTATCCAAAGGAAATAGCCAAGTTAAGACTTCAGCCCACTTCTACGTGTAACGATCCAAAATTTTAGCTATTTAATATTAAATGTTTAATTAATTTTAAATAATTAAAATAATTGAATTTTAGAATTTAATAATTTATAATTCAAATATAGAGAATAATTGAATATTTGAATTATGAGTAAAATGTTAATTAAATGGATTCAATAATTTTATTTAACTCCATATAACCAATAAATAATATTGGTAAGTTCAATTTGTAAATTTTTTTAACAATATAAATAAATCGGATTTAAACATCGATAATTAAATCTGTGAAATTAGCCTTCTGGGGCACAGTCTTGGATTTCAACGAAACTAGTTTCATTGAATTCATAATACTGAATTATAATACGCCATCAAATTTCATGACGATCGGATGAATCGTTTAACCGTGGGAGATCGAAACGCGTTGAGATTAATTAACCAATTTAATAAATGAGGTTTAAAATTGGTTTATATTTAGACCTAATTAACCATTTTTGCTAATGTTGTTTTATACTTAATTAATTGCTTTAACTATGATTATTTGAGTTTAATTAAGTTTTTAATTAATGATAATGGTGTTTAATTAATTTATTTAACTAAATTAATTATTTGAATTAATGATGATGGGATTAAATTAATTATTTCAATTATGATAATTGAAATTAGTCACATTTTCATTAATGATATTTAAAATATAATTAATCATTTGAATAATGATATTTGAATTTTTTAATCATTTTAATTAATGATTGTTTTAAATTTAATTAATTGTTTTAACTAATAATATTTGCAATTTTGTTAAATCATTTTAATTAATAATGTTTTATAGTTAAATGAATCATTTTAACTAATGATGTTTTAATTAATCATTATAATTATTGAGGATTTGAGTTTAATTAATCTAATTAATTTATGATTATTTAATTTAATTAATTGTTTTAATTAATGGAATTTAAGATTATTTATCATTTTATTTAATTATGTTTAAGACTAATTATTTATCTAATTAATGATTATTTGAATATAATAAATCTTTTTAATTAATGATATTTAAAGTTAATTAATTTACTTAATAATAGTGATTAATTAAATTATCTAAAATTGCTTTAATCAACTGATTTCAATTTAACAAATTGATTTAATAAAGATTTTAAAGTTGATTTAACAATGTTATAAAAATGTTTAGAAATAGTTATCTATTTTAATGGATTTGCTTATTTCAAAAGAAATTTTAAATGTGACTAATTATCTTTCAGGATAGATAATATTGTTTTAAAGTTATAAAAAGGAATTGAAACTCAATTATTAGGAGGTCAAGATGGATAATCTTCTGGGTATTCGGTTTGATATTGGTTTAGGCCTTTAGGGTCGCACACTTGAAAAAATTATTCTCTTAACGTTTTAACAACCAAGAACTAATTTTAAAAGTGTTTTACCAATACGAAAATCAAGCAAAAAGTTCAGTTTGTTTTTAAAAGTAAAAGTTTGATTCGTTTATAGAAATGAATTATTTTCGTAAAGCAAATCACTTATATCGAAACGATTTACTTGTATAATTAGCACTAAACACTGAAGAAGTAAACTTGTCGCTATTTCAAAACTTAAGAGTAATCGATGGACATAACTTTGGGGTAACACTGCCTTGACTTGTCCGGTAATATTGTTAACCAAGAAAAAGTACAAGTTTGAATTCAATGAGTGCCAATAAGCATACAAGATTTAATTTTCATATACAATCATTTTATATCCTCGATGGTTGATATCTCAGCTATCGGTTACTTAAGCTTCTTTGATTTTATTTTTGTCATTCTAAAACGATTTATAGCTTCGTTGAGCTTTGATTCCTATCAAAAATGACTAAAACCAAGGCGGGGAAAAGTGGAGAGCACCCTCCAAGTCATTATTGTTCTTCGTCATTCTAAGACGTTTTACAACTGATATCCAACACCGGAAAAACTAAAACCAAAGCACGAGTGGGAGCCAATCCATATGGGTCGCACCTATCAAGGTATGTTCACATCATCTAGAGAGGTTTCGGCATGCATGCATTGATGTGAAATATTTAGACTTGCGTATGAAGCGGGGTCCTGTTTGGAAGTTCCCGAGAGTGACACGTTTGCTCTCAAGTATATTTTATCTAGAGGTATACTTTCATGGAAAAGGGGGGAGCACCCTCCTAGTTACGCTGGATAAATTCGTTTTACTGATTTGATTCGAACCTTTGAATTAGTTTTTTTGTAATTGCAATGGAAAGAGGCAACCACCCTTCACGGTCTTATATTATTGTTTTTCAGTCCAGTCTATCAAGTTTGGATTATTACATTATTCTGACCATTCTATCAAGTTGGACGGTTACCTTATTATGTTAATTCTATCAAGTTGGAAGGCTACCTTATTCAGTTCATTCTATCAAGTTTGGATTGTTCCCTTATTTATTTTATTCTATCAAGTTGGACTGTTTTCCTTGTTCTATCCATTCTGTCCAGTTTGGATTTTACTCGGTTTATTTCCAGTCTTTCAAGTCTGGTTTAATATTAATTATACTAATTCATAATTACATTTGTTTCTTGATATTTATTTCTGCTCGTGCTTGTAGATGTTATTCTTCTAAGGTAAAAACCCGTTCCACATTAGCGACGTGGTCTTATAGAATTTTTATATATTTCATATTATTCGAGTTATCTCACGCTGGTATTTCTAGACTAATCCGGGTGTTATTTAATTATAATGCGCGGGTCAGACCGAGTATTTTCCCAGGTTGTCCATGGTGTTATGAAGTTCTTGGAGGGGAGCTAGAGATTCACCTATCGTAGTATTTTATTTTCCATTGTATTATATAGTATACCTATCAGCATTTATAAGGTCGGGATTTTATATCTATCTAGCTGATAAGGTTTATTTTTAACTCCGATAAACTCTGTATGTTTGGAGTGATAGTTTCTAATGTCCTTGTTATATTATATGTTGTCGATTCCGGTGTGAGATTCTGTTTTTTCATGTTCTCTGTTTTTCTTTTATTTACCCTAACAATCTGCCATTTGTCGATTGGATGCGCCACATTTGAACACAGTGGTAGTGTTCGGTGTCAATGTTTGATGGACAAAATAAAGGATCATTACACCACTTTTGGCTAAAGCACACATTTAAGAGCCATGGTCAAAATAAGCCTTTGGTACTACCTCTGGGTCTAGCCAATGAAACTATTCATAGGAGATGGTCAATTTAAGCTTTTTGCCTCACTTCTATGCCTAGCTAAAGCACCCATCCAAAGGGTAATGGTCAAAATAAGCCATTGGTCCCGCCTCTTGATCCGACCAAAGCAACGATCCGAGGGAGATAGTCAAATTAATCCTTTGGTCTCACTTCTACGCTCAGCAAAGCACTTACTCAAAAAGTAACATGAAATTTGGTTCTGCTTCTACTCCAGTCAAAGCACACATCCAAAGAATGATGGTCAAAATAAGCCTTTGGTCCCACCTTTATGTTTAACCAAAGCAACCACATAAGGAAGATGGTAAATTAAGCCTTTAGTCCTACTTCTACTCCCGGCCAAAATATCCATCCAGAGAGTTATTGTCAATAAAAGCCTTTGGTCTCATCTCCGGGCCCGGACAAAGCACTCATTCAGTGATGATAAATTAAGTCTTTAGTTCCACTTCAACATTGGTAACGTACCCATCCAATGAAGAATGGTCAACAAATTTTTTATCTTTTCCAGTAAAGTTGACTAAACAACTAATAATGCAACCAGACAATTGAATAGATTGGTCGGAATAAAAAACTTGGTAAAAGTGAAAGTCAACATTCAAAGAAAAGTAACGAACTTAGAGGAAAAGTACACTTAAGCTAAAGCATAAGTAAACTTCATATGAAGGGAAGTGTTCACCTCTAAAGTTTACAAAGTTAAGCGGGAATGTCATTATAGGATGAACCATCACATATTGAGAATAATGAAGCTATCACAAGTTGAGTTATTGAAGTCGTCGCAAGTTGAGTTATTGAGGCTATCACAAGTCACATTATTGAAATCATCACAAATTGAGTTATTAAACTATCAAAATTTTAGTTATTGAAGCTATTGTAAGTTGAATTATTGATCCATCGATTGTTCAGTTATTGAAGCTATCGCAGGTTGAGTTATTGAAGGTATCATAAATTGAGTTATTAAAGTTATTGCATGATTGAAGCTATCAAAAATTAAGTTATTGAAGCTATCACAAGGTGAATTATTGAAGCGATCAGAAATTGAGTTATTAAAGCTATCACAAGTTTAGTTATTAGTGCTATCGCAAATTTGAACCCATCGCAAGTTGAGTAAATAAAGCTATTGCAAGTTGAGTTACTGAAGCTATCACAAGTTGAGTTATTGAAGCTATCACAAGTTGAGAAGCATAAATTATCTCAAGATAAAATAAATTGAATCTATCACGTATAAATGTTGTCACGTGATGAAGACGAGAGAATTCATCTTATATGAGAAGACCTAGAACTACCACACATTGATTAAATAATTAAGCTATCGCATATTTAGAGTTATTGGATATTGACAACATCAAAACCATAGCAGATTGAAGCAATTAAGCCATTGCAAGTTAAAATAACCAAGCCATCACTAGGTTGAGAAGAATTGAACCTTCGCATATTGAAGACCCGATAGATATCACATGTTGATAAAGATGCCATCGCAAGTTGATAAATGTACCATAAAAATGACTCTCTCTAGGACATATGGCATACTATTATTAGATCATATGCGCCACAACATCAACAAGAGATTGAAGAAAAAGTCATGCTGCATACCAAAGCGACAATATGGTACATTAGCAAGACCTTAATCATCAGTTTCCTTTGAGTGCCATATGTCGAAAATCTAGGGGACAAAATTCTCTATAAATAGGGACGTACCCTTACTAAGAAAGGACAAATTATGAATGGTACTTCTTCCTCATTTTTATTTTTCTCAAGCATACATAAAGTACATGACTTTGTAACTTTAGTGTCAGTTAGGTAATCAGAATTGGCACTTTCTGACTTGGTGCTTGAGCAATAATCTATTTGCATATTCATTTATTATTGAATACAATGACTAGCATAATTGCACTTGATTCCAATCACTTGCCCATGTACCACTAACTTTGTTGGCTCGGGATATGAGTTAGGACTAAATTATGGCCTAATAGAACACCCATGTGCCAAACCAACCTTCCCATAGTTACTACCGCATTTTTGCTTCCTTGGGCTAGAGTTTTTTGTGATTTTGCCACCAATTTGACCCAAACACTCCACAGTTAGAATCGAACATGTAGCTAATTTTTGCATTATTGTCTTCATCATTTTCAGCCCATTAACATTCCATCTTAATCCAACCATTTTTGTCGCCATGTTGATTTATGTGCAATACCAATGCAATGACGTGACTCCACACATCCTAGAGCCGGTTCGTCAAATTTTAAGTTTACATTTCTGGATCTCCCATCATTTGCATATTGAATCAGAGAGCACATCACCACTCCTTCTACAAGAGACCCCAGACCATTGAATCGACCTCAATTTTCTCTAATGAGCATTTTCAAGCATCCAATATATAGACAAGAAAACAAACATTACATTAGGCAATTCACCTAAAAATGCATCCACAGCCCAGTCTAAGATTCATATAAACAACCATACGTCCGAAAACATGTTTATATCACTTTAAATCATTTTTAATTTGTTTTATTTTAGTTTCAGAATCAAAACAGTAGTCAATCATATTTTTGACTTTAAATTTTGGATTTAAAAAATGATGTAAACTATATATTAATATATATATATATATATCACAAGCTTAGAGATGATAGATCACTTAGTAATCATCCAAAAACCAATGAAAAACACGTAAATCAAGGTAGATTCAAATGAATAATAATTATCCATTTAAAAATCAAGACTTAAGTTCGAAAACAATTTCAAAACCCTTTTAAAACATATATCCACAATTACATTAAAGTGAGAAAGTAAAGTCACTCATCTAGGATATAGAATCGACCAAAAACACCAAAGAAGCATAGATTCAATAAATTAAGAGTAGAATTGAATTTGGTCAGCGACTACATGCTTATATATCACAAATATATGTATCTAGAAAGCCCATTATAAATCTCTTGCATAATCCCTTTTAATTAATTGATTTTGGTTAATTTTATTAAAAGAATGATGGAGATTTAGTATAAGAAGGTTAAGTAGGATTAGGAGATGTTCAGAGGTGTATTTATAGTGATGAATGTCTGCTATAGAGGTTTCCCCTAACCTGAATCCCTAAACTAATTAAAAGTCCTGATCATGGAGTCAGTTAATTACCCAATAATTCCTCTAAAATCTGTTCAAAGTTTAAATAGTCATATATCCTACGCTCTATGTTTTAAAATTTATAACCACTCTATATAATAGGAAACCATCATATCATTCATTTGGAAAGTTTGAGATTCTAATTCAATTTCTATCAAAAGTTATAGGCCTTACATAATTTTTCAGGGTTGGAACCATCCAATATTTATTCCTAGAATAAAAAATGTCAGTCTTCAACTTCCTCTAAAGTTATATTCAATTTGGACCCAATTTGTTTTCAAAAATAGTATTTTTATGATCCGTCAATATGTTAAAATGTGGGTCACTGCACAAGGCCCATGACTAACAATAATTCCTACCAGGTATAAACATTGGAGAAATGGCTCTTTTTTTAAGGTTAGATAAGAAATCCAAAAACATCTATATGAAGACCATGGAAAGGCCAATAAGTGCCCTTTGGGTACAAACCTGGATGAAAGGGTTTACATTTGAAAGCCAAAGGAAATCTAGGAATACTAAAAGCTGAAGAGAAAGCCAATAAGAAAATTGAAAGCAACATAACTGTCGAACTCCGGTAGTGAAAAGCAGATCCATGCCAAGATTATAACTTCTTGAATTCATTTTCAATAATAATGCTTTTGATAGATTTACTGCTTAGTTTTTGGGTCATGACTTTCCCCTTCCATTTTTCATATATCGAGTTTCGAAAGTATAATGTCTTTGGCTAAAATAAGAAATGTGTATATTATGCATGTGCCCAAAGAAGAAGAATTATTATATCAATTTTCCTAAAACAAAAAAGTATTAAAACTATTTCCTAACACGTTCTAAAAGCATTACCTTTGGATCATTTTATCTATTGTAGAAGCTAGCTTTCAGTACTTACCTGTTTGATGTTTGCTTTTTCCATGGTAATTTTTATCTTTCGGGAGGGGTAATTCAGATAAGATAGCTTGTTTCAGGGTTTCTAAAAAAATGTTGGTTAGTGTATTATTAAGAGGTATGAATGTCATTTCCTTTTTTGGTTTCTTTCAAAATTCTTCTTTTGAGATTAAAAAATTTGGCCTTTTAACATTTTTAGATTGCTGGGTTTGATTCATATGTCATTAACTTAATACTCATGTCTTTTATTTCTTCATTCATTGCTTGAACATTTTTCTTTGTTTAGAACTTTCTTGTAATGATTCTTTCAAATATCTCGAACATTATTTGATTTGAAAAGCCTGAAGATCATAAAAAGGTCATAGTCTTCTCTTTTGGCTCCATTCAAAACGATGTTTGCCAAGAATTCGTTGTTAACTTCTTAATAAGCTAAACCTAGAGGTTGGGAGGCAGTTCTAAGTAGAAACTTTTATCGTCAATTTCTTTGGCTATTTACTATGAGTTGATTAGGTTGCTTTTTTGGACAATGAACCCGAGTTGGACGGACCTTCTTCAAGAAAATGATGGTTCCGCTTTTCATTACGACCAACACCCAAGAATTGGAGTCTTTGCCTTAGTTGTTTAAACAAGTTTCATGGGCTTTTGTATGCTATTTACCATAGGCAATCGATAGTTTCCAAAGGTTGAGATGAGTTTTTAGGAGTTAGCACCGTAAGTAAATGTAGTCAATTAAGTTGATGATGAAACCAGTAAGGCAGTGAGTAAAATAAATGTCAGGACTTATCATGGTTTGGGACAAAGCCCTATGTCCATTGTATACTTTCCTTCTTTAGATACATATATCGAAGTCAGAAGGCTAATTCGATGTCGAACTGACAAAATTCGCCATTAAAGAGTTTTTACAGAAGCATTAAATAGGAAAGTACAATTATTTTCTCATTTAGTATCCAAATTATTCCCTTAATCTCTTCTATGCATTGGCGTAAATGCCTATTTACAGCCATCTAGAGAAGGTGCAAATTGATGATGTGGCTTGTCCAGTTAAGCTGAGACATCAGATTGTTGACACCTGCCGTTTATCAACATAGAGCATAGCCTGATCATTGATGATATGTACATTGTGGATGCCTTTCCTTTTGATATATCTGGGATGTAAAAATGGATGATTATGATTTCATAGTATCATACTAATGTTGCACATTCTTTTAGGTCGATCTTGTCTTCTAAGCATTTGTTTTCTGTAATATTGCCCCTTTCGGTCTTCGATTCCTGCTTGATGGTCCATTCTCATAGACAACTCAACATGGGGTTATGTTGTATTAACCTTTCGGTTTAAGCTTCCTTGTTCTGGCCTTTGATTAGTAACAAGTATGATTTAAATATGTACAGCCATATTGAATCTTTCTTATACTAATACATTCGGTATATAACTCTTTGGGCTTTATACCTTTGGATTTGGAGTTTATAGCTTTATGATAAAAACCTTAGCCTTTAGAGTTTTTAGGTCGACCATCCCCTTTCGGTTTGGCTCATTTCTTATATTTTTTTTTTTAATTTTGGGTCATTTCTGAAACTAAATTACATAAATAGACCACTTTTAAAACTATTTCAAAATATAGGCTAGTTTTGTCCATGTCGGCACCACACTGTCAAAATGTACTGGCGCTATTTAAAATTTCATCGCTATTTAAAATGTACTAGCGCTATTTAAAACGTACTAGCTCTATTTAAAATATAGGCTAGTTTTGGGGCTGATTGCAAAAGCATGTTGGCATGATTAAATAATTATTTGTGTTTACAAAAATGAGTATCCGCCGATGAGAATATCCATTGGTCTATCATTATGCTCTTTTGGTTATTGTCTGGTTATTATGATATTTTGATGTATTTTGGTTGTTTATCTTTAAATTTTTTCACTTTAAATGATAATATTTTACAATAATTAATTGTTGATTCAAGAAAATTGTTAATTAAATAAAATAGGTGGAACCATATAATTTTGTGGAGATTGGATAAGAAAATGGAAAATAAAATTAATATTATTTTTGAAGTTTGGGGATATCTATAAATAATAATGAATTGACAAATTATACTTTAACTAATGTGAAAAATTGAATAAGGTTATTATTCATGAATTTGTGGGGAATTTATAAATAATAATGGTATATCTATTTACAGTGAATTTTGGAGGATTTACTGTTATTTGTTAAGTAATGTATACTATGATGAATAATAATGTGGTTTTGAAAAGATTATATTGTTTTGGATGAATAATAGTACAATTATTTTATGGAGTTTACTGAAATATATTATTATTTAAATATAAGAGATTTTAGGAATAATAGTAATAATGAAGATGTGCTTCCAAAATAATTTTAGGCTAAGTTATATTTTGAGGTAAATAACAATAAATGGAGATTTTTAGATTTAAAGTGGAACATTGTTATTTTTTGGTTTAAAGTAATAAATTGAATGTGAAAGATAATGCATATTAATTGTTATCGCAAATTGACAACATCAAAACCATAGCAGATTGAAGCAATTGAGCCATCGCAAGCTAAAATAACCAGGGGTCACTAGGTCGAGAAGAATTAAACCTTCACACATTGAAGACCCGATAGCTATCGCATGTTGATAAAAATGACATTGCAAGTTGGTAAATGTACCATAAAAATGACTCTCCTCAGGATATATGGCATACCATAATTAGATCCAATGCACCACATCATCATGAAGAGATTGAAGAAAAAGTCATGTCGCATGCCAAAGCGATAATGTGCTATGTTAGCAAGCCCTTATCATTAATTTCCTTTAAGCACCATGTGTCAAAAATCCGAGTGCCAAAATTCTCTATAAGTAGGCATATACCCTTACTAAGAAGAGACGAATTCTGAACGGTACTTCTTCCTCTTTTTCATTTTTCTCAAGCATAAATCAAGAACATGACTTTAGGACTCTAGTTGTCGGTTAACTCAAATCGAAATTCACACCTTTGGACTTGTTACTTGAACAATTACCTATTTGCATATTCAACTATTATTGAATACAATGACTAGCATAATTGCCTTGATCCAATCTCTTGCCCAAGTATTAGTAACTTTGTTGGCTTAACAGAACACCCATGTGACGAATCGGCCTTTCCATAGTTACTACCTTATTTTTGCTTCCTCATTCCAGAGATTTCCTAGTTTGTCACCAATTTTCCCCAAACACTCCATATGCGAACTGAACACTTAGCTAATTTTTGCATTATTCCGTTGTCATTTTCAGCCCTTTAACATTCCATCTTAATTCACCATTTTTCTCACCATCTTGATTTGTGTGCAACGCCAATGAAATGATGTGATTCTGCACATCCTAGAGTCGATTCGTCAAATTTTAAGTTTACTTTCATTGATCTCCCATTATTTGCATATTGAATCTGAGAGTACATCACTACTCTTTCTACATGGAGAACCCGAGCGATTGAATTGATTACCGACTTCAATTTTCTTTAATGGGCATTTTTAAGAATTCAACATACAAATAAGAAGACAAACATTATATCACCGTAATTCACTTAAAATTGCATCCATGGCCCAACCTAACATTTATATGAACAACCATACGTCCAGATAACGTGTTTATATCACTTTAAATCATTTTTATTTTAGTTTCAAAAGCAAAATGGTAATAAATCATATATTTGAGTTTAAATTTGGATTCAATACATGATGTAAACTATAGATTATATATATCGCAAGCCTAGAGATGATAAATCACTTACTAATCATCCAAAAACTAATGAAAAACACGTAAATCAAGGTAGATCCAAAATAAACAACAATTATCCATTTAAAAATCAAAATTTTATGTTTGAAAACATTTTAAAAGCCTTTTGAAACATATATCCACAAATACAGTAAAGTGAGAGAGTAAAATCACTCATCTAGGATATGGAATCGACCAAATACACCAAAGAAGCATAGATTCACCAAAACTAGAGTAGAACTAAATTTGGGCAGCAGTTACATGCTTTTATAATCCTAAATGTTTAGATCTAGAAAGCCCATTATAAATCTCATGCATAATCCCCTTTTAATTAATTTATTTTGGTTAATTTTACCGAATGAATTTGTAGGGAATTTGTAAATAATAATTATATATTTATTTATAGTGAATTTTATAGGATTTAATGTTTTTGGTAAAGTAATGAATAATATGATGAATAATAATGTGGTTTTGAAAATATTGTATTGTTTTGAGTGAATAATAGTATAATTATTTTATGGAGTTTAAATTGAAATATATTATTATTATTATTTAAATATAAGAGATTTTAGAAATAATAATAATAATGAAGATGTGTTTCCAAAGAATTTTAGGCTAATTTATTACTATTTTGAGGTAAATAACAATAAATGGATATTTTTAGATTTAAAATGGAACAATATTACTTTTAGATTAGTAATAAATTGACTGTGAAAGATAATAAAGTGATTTGAGTAAATATTATTATGTTGATGTAAATTATTATCAATTTGAAAGTAATTTGACGTAAATTACTATTTTTATTGAAATAACCATATTTGGGGTATTTGAGGTAATAAATGTATAATAAAAGATTTAAAGTATATTATCGTTGTAATGACCTAAAATATTTAACATTTATATTTAATCTGTTTAAATATTTAAATTTGTCTCAAATTTAATAAGTAAAAAAGAAAATCAATTTTTAATAAAATGACTTGATTTTAATGACATATTTTTAAATAAATTTATAGAGTGTTTCCATAATTTTTAATTTGAAAAATATTTAAATTATCGTTTGATGCATATTGTGGCAAACGATCCTATTTATGAGAACTTCAAGGAATTAGGTAACCTGTGTATTTTGTTGTTGTTTTGCGATCGTGCCGCATTGTTGTGAGTGATCATATTTTTATTTCCATAGTTCTTACGCGAATGGATATTACGTAGCGTAGTACCGTAAAATTTTCTTTTCAAAACCTTTTCAAATTAAATCAAAACAAGCTTTTATAAGACGCCATAAATTTTGATTTGCCTTTTGGTGTGGTGGGTGTCGTGAACTTTGGTTTACTTGACTTAGAAGTAATTAAGTTACTTTTGTTTAAAAGTATGCACATATCAACACAACACTCATTCTCTTCCTCTCTTCTTTTATTTTCGTATTCTTGTAACAAGAAAACCACTCCTCCATCCAACTTCAAAAATCAATACCTCACAATCCATTCGCTTTCAACCAAATCTTCTAACTACAAAATTGTTTGTTATGGTCCCAGGTATTTTATAAAAATAGTCGCTCATCGTTTCTTTGAGCGGAGTGGTGGTAGTTGGTCGATATCAGCAGTGGGCGAATAATGGTCATTTTTACGAATATTTAATTCAGATCAGATAGTTGCGTTTTTTTCGTGGCAGCAAGATGTGATTTTTTTTATGATGTTCGCAGAGTTTTAGGTGGCTGGAGTTAGATGGGAATGAAGGATGAAACACGAGGCGAAACACGACCTGAAGATTACAGGGAAATTAGCAGTTTAACCAACCCGGTTAAGTGGACGGGTCATTTTTGGGTCAACCCGAATTTGACCCTTTTAAACGGGTGGGTTCCAGGTTGACCCATGAACCCGAATTTGACCTATAACCCATTTATACTTAAATAACAACCAGAATATCTTATGATTGTACATTTAAATGTTTTATTTAAATATAGCATCGTTAGTCGGATTTAAGTCCGAAATGCTACTTTTTTATAAACAGTCGAATTAGGACTCGAGACTACTTCCATTGAGTTCAAAATGGCATTTGCGATCCTTTTGAGTACAAACATCGATATGTTTGGAGTTGAGTTGAATTTTGCTATTTTTCTGTTGGGCTTTGGGTTTTGGTTTCATTCCATTAATCCAACATAATACCCTAACTCCACCCTCTCTCTTCTTCGTTCATTTTCATTTCCTAACGCTCCCAAGCTAAAATAAAAATGGGGGAAAGAAAAGGGAATCAAAATTCTTAAGCCCTAGCTTGCTAGGAAATTCAAATTCAAGTTCTAGAAATCAAAGAGAAGCATAGGTAAGCATCCTCTTCATCTTTTCCATCTCAATCTCTCTTTAATTTTCAGAAATTCCTAAACCCTAGCTTAGAAAATATTTGCTAATAAGCTTAGATTGGAGCTTCTTGAGTTGAAGTTGAAGAGTGGTTAATCTTGCTTTATCAAAAAGCTTCTCATTTGTTGTTTTTAGGTTAAAAGGTGAGTTCTTGAACTCACATCTATGTCTATGTCTTTGATAGCTGTTAGGAATGAATTCCTAGCACCTATTTCATGTTCATTTGCTTTGAATTGAATTGGATTGGTGAATTTTCCAATTTTTGATAATTTGAAGCCAAAATCTATGAAAATCCTACATTGAATGTTTTCACATGTTGTTCGGAGTGTATTGGTGAGTTTATAGGCCTGGGTTTTCGCTTGGCATAAGTCCCTAGCCATCATTGATTGTCCGATCGCTTCCGATATGATTTGGCCATCAATTCCTAGGTAAAATATTGCAGTGGGCTTCAGCTTAGACGTCTGGTAGTATGCTCAGACGTCTGAAGCTATGGAATAAAAATTTCATACCTTTAGCTCAGACGTCTGAGCTGACTTCCCAGACGTCTGGGCGATTTGGAATAAAATTTCCAAACCTTCAGCTCAGACATCTGGGAGAACCACTAGACGTCTGGAGCAGCTAATTTTATCCAACTTACCTGTTTTTGATGGGTTTCCATTTTTATATCGATTTTTGGTTGATCTAATTAGTTGTTATCACTTTTATCGACTTTGATGACTTCTTTGTGGATTTTTGGAAATATCCATTTGATGGATTTGATATCGATTTCTATGGTCACATCATCGTATGTATATTTTTGGTGATTGATTGTTTTTACAATCATTTCTGTGATTTGTCACTTTAAAATACAAAGGTTTCTATATACTAATAGTAAATATTCAAACTCTTTCACAAAAACGATTTGAACATTATTTTTAATACAAAGCTTGTTTTTAAAATGGTTTTCCAATCTATTAGTATATACAAACTTTTACCTCATTCGTATGAGAAATCTAATTAAATGACTTAGCAAAACAAGTGGTATGAAACGCTTGTGTTTACTTTGTCGGTTAATTCTTGGACTTGTTCGATTGAAATCTTGTGACAATTTTCGAATGGAAATCTACAATTTGTTCGTAAATATTTAAGTTAAGCTTGTGGTTATGGGACATGAAGCAAAACTCATTTGTTTACTATCTTAGTGTAATTCACACTTTTCGTTGGTCAATGATGAACATTCTATGGTTTAGACTGGCTGTTTCTTTGTCCACGTACGGGACTGTACCTCGTTTTATTGTGCTTCGCCCCATTTCGTTTATAGGCTAGCGACCTATGGGTTCTTTGGAGTTTCGACTCACGTTTATGGGCTAGCGACCCATGTTCTTTTATGGAGTTCGATTCATCGGATGTACCATTGTTGTACTACGCCGTTGTTCCGGCTTATCAGGTTCATCGGGCGTACCGTTATTGTACTACGTTGTTGTTTCGAATTATTTGAGTTTCATGTTCTTCGGGCATGCCGTTATTGTACTATGTCGTTGCACCGGCTTTATGGTTAGCGACCATGGGATAGCGTCCCGTTTGTGATACACTGGTGAGTTTTCATGCTTCCATTTGTGAAAGGCCTCCCCCTTTTCGTGTTTTCAGGATTTCTAATTTATGATTTCTAGAATTTGTGTTTCACCAATTTTTTTGATTTATATTGATAGGTTTTATCAATATTTGTGGTTTGGTGAATAAAATGAAGAATATGACATTCTTTTTGGTGTTTGAGAAAATTTGAGATATTATACGATTTTTGTTGTTGTCTAATGTATACTTGTCACAGTATGGCATTATTGTTATCATAAATTTTTGTTATCTCTCTTATCCTATTTCATTTTATATGATATTTATAGCTAGACTGATCCATTTATTGTTTTCTTCTTGAATAATACTCGGGTCAGACAGAGGTATTTCAGGTGCTTCTACTTGACTTCTTATCAGGGTCTGTCATCTCACTTTTGGCTATCTACTTAGCTTAGTAGTTTTTGCTTTTGTACATTCGAGATAGAGACTCCTTGATGTATACATATTCTTCTGTCTAGCACTTGTACCTATTCTTTTGTGATGTAGTGGATCTTACACGACCATTACTTTGATGTACACTTTTATACGTTATATTCATATATGTTTCCACCTTAGTGGTATGAATATCGGTGACTGATTTATGTTATGCTTATTTTATATTTGTTTCCAAAGACCACATAGCCATTATGTAGTAGCTTTGAGTTTGTACTTGATATGTCAGATTTCCTCTTTAAATTAAATGTGTGACCTTCTATCTGGCATATCGGTACTCGCACAAAGCAATTACACGGATGGTCGCTCCTCAACAGCCTTATTCTTCATGCTAGTCAACGGCATTACTCTGTAGTGTCCTTGGCTAGTGTGAGTATAGAGGTGGGGCATCATAGCTCGGTATCAGAGCCAAACTTCGGAACAATATAGAATATTATAGCAAGGATCATCGTCCTAAGTCTTTCTTAGGAATCGTGCCTTAGGATTTATCCAAGTCTTAGGACCCATTTTATCTTATTTTCTTTTGTGATGCCATGTTTTATCAGTCAAGTTGTTTGATATTTATTTTAAGAATAACCTTTTTCCTCTTCTTTCTTTCTTTCTTAAAGAAGAGAAATGGTTAGATCCGGCCTTCCCAGCACCGGTCAATCCAGTGCTACACCTTAGGATGGTGTATTTATGTCTGCCCAGCAGCTTTTAGATCTTGTAAAGAATGCTCAAGCTGTTAGACCTATTCCTGAGCCTACTCACCCTAAATCCGGGTTTGCATGCTTATGCAGTGATTATACCAATTTGGATGGAAGGCCATTCAAGGGTTTCGAAAGCGTTATAGAAGTCTATGCTTGGCTTAGAACTGCGATCACATCTTTTCTCGCATGAATCTTGTAGATCTACATCGAGTCCAAGTGGCTTCTAGTATGCTCCAAGAGAGAGCATTAGATTGGTATAAACTTTTGCTTTCTAAGATTATCGAAGCGGATCTTACTTGGGAACCATTCCGAGAAAGATTCAAATTGAAGTTTGTGCCGGAGGCTGAAAAAGTAACTTTAGCTCGGCGCTTTATTGACCTTGTTCAAGGTGAATCTTCTATGACAGATTAAGTCACATCTTTTGAATCTCTCTCTAAATATGGGGGAAAGTATATTAATATCCCATTGAAGAAAAATCATAGGTTTATCTACGGCTTGAATAAGAACCTCAAAAAGCCTTTACTTCTGAGACTAGAAGTTTCTTTCGATCGGCTTATTGATATAGCTCTTCGACTTGAAGAGACCGATAAAGAACGTGATGTTGAAGTTGCGGGTGCCAAACAGAACTTCACCATCAACAAGAAGAGGCCTATTAAGTTCAATCCTAATCCCAACAAGAAAGGGAAGCAAGCTACTTTGATAGCAAAGACTCCAACCTCTAGTCGTGTGCAATGCTACAATTGTGGTTTTAAGGACCATTATGCAAATAGGTTTCTGAATCCCCTTTTTTGTCGTTATTGCAAAAGTTCTGGTCATCTTTTATCTTCATGTCCCAAACTTCCAAGCAAGAAAGTGGGAAAAATAAATGTTGTGCAAGCGCCAAGTAACACTTCTGTTGGTCAGGTTATTTCTCATTCTATCCTTAATGGCATTATTATGTTTCGTGATCATTCTATTCGAGTTCTTTTTGACATGGGTGCATCCCACTCTTTTATATCAAAAGATCTAGTTGATACTTTGTCTTTAAATGTTGTGGTCTTGATGACTTCATTGAGAATTGCGAATCCGGTTGGTGGATCCGCAACACTCAGTTTACTTTGTAAAGATGTCGAGATTATTTTATGTGATTATGCTTTCCGTGTCGATTTGCATGTTATGCGTTACTTAGGCTTCGGAATGATTTTGGGAATGGATTGGATTAATCGTTATGAAGCCCACATCCTATGTCCAGAGAGGACTATACATCTTCAATCTGTTAAGTGGATTTCTATTGTTCTTAAAGATTTTGATTCTCATTCGGTGGCATCCTTATATTCTCTAAACCCTCATGATGACGATAATGATGATGAGAAAGATGTCATTTCCCTCATTCATATCGTTCGTGAATTTTCCAACATATTTGAGCCCGTTTTAGGATTACCCCATAAGCGAGCAATTGAGTTCAAAATTAATCTGATCCCTGAAGCTCTACCCACCACTCGTCCGCTTTATCGTATGTCCAATAAGGAAAATGAGGAGATGCGTAAACAATTATCCGAATTGGAAGCAAAACAATTTATTCGTTCTAGTTCCTCTCCTTGGGGAGCTTTAGCTATTTTTGTGAATAAATCCTATGGTACACTTAGGCTTTGTGTTGACTATCGCAAGCTTAATGATTTCACCATCAAGAATAAATATCATTTACCTCGGATTGATGATCTATTCGATCAACTTAGCGGTGCTAGAGTCTTTTCATAGTTAGACTTAGCAACCTGTTTTCATCAGCTTCATATTGTAGAGGATAGCATTCCTTTGACGTCGTTCCATACTCGTTATGGACCTTTTGAATGGCTTGATCATCCTATTCGAGTTCCTTTTGACACGGGTGCATCCCACTCTTTTATATCAAAAGAACTTGTTGATAATTTGTCTTTAAATGTTGTGGTCTTGATGACTTCATTGAGAATTGCGAATCCGGTTGGTGGATCCGCAACACTCAGTTTACTTTATAAAGATGTCGAGATTATTCTATGTGATTATGCTTTCCGTGCCGATTTGCATGTTATGCGTTACTTAGGTTTCGAAATGATTTTGGGAATGGATTGGCTTAATCGTTATGAAGCCCACATCCTATGTCCTGAGAGGACTATACATCTTCGACATCATCAATCTATTAAGTGGATTTCTATTGTTCTTAAAGATTCCGATTCTAATTCGGTGGCATCCTTATATTCTCTAAACCCTCATGATGACGATAATGATGATGAGGAAGATGTCATTTCCCTCATTCATGTTGTTCGTGAATTTTCCGACATATTTGAGCACGTTTTAGCATTACCCCATAAGCGAGCAATTGAGTTCATAATTAATCTAATCCCTGAAGCTCTACCTATCACTCGTCCTCTTTATCGTATGCCCAATAAGGAAAATGAGGAGATGCGTAAAAAATTATCCGAATTGGAAGCGAAGCAATTTATTCGTTCCATTTCATCTCCTTGGGGAGCTTCGGCTATTTTTGTGAAGAAATCCGATGGTACACTTAGGCTTTGCGTTTACTATTGCAAGCTTAATGATTTCACCATCAAGAATAAATATCCTTTACCTCGGATTGATGATCTATTCGATCAACTTAGCACTGCTAGAGTCTTTTCACAGTTAGACTTAGCAACCTGTTTTCATCAGCTTCATATTGCAGAGGATAGCATTCCTTTGACGTCGTTCCATACTCCTTATGGATCTTTTGAATGGCTTGTCATGCTATTTGGTTTAACGAATGTTCCAACTTATTTCGTTGACCTTATGAATCGAGTTTTCAAAGACTTCCTCAATTGATTTGTTCTCATCTTTATAGATGATATTGTTGTTTAATCTAAAACCGAGGAAGAGCATGAAAAACATCTTCGGATTGTGTTGGGAACTGTTAGGAGCAATCAATTGAAAGCGAAATTTTCTAAGTGTCACTTTTGGCAATCTCATGTGAAATTTCTCAGACATATTATTTATGAGTCTGGAAGTTTCGTGGATCCTTCAAAGATTGAAGCGATTCAAAATTGGAAGAGATCGAAGAGTGTAACGGAAATTCGTAGTTTTCTTGGATTGACGGGCTATTACTGTCGGTTCATAAAAGACTTTTCTAAAATTTCCATGCCTCTTATTAGTTTGACAAAGAAGGGAGTTAAATACGTTTGTTCAGACAAATGTGAAGCTGCTTTTCAGAAATTAAATGAACTCCTTTCCGATGCTCCTATTCTTGTGATTCCCTAAGGGAACCATGACTTTATTGTTTATACCGATGCTAGTCGTGTTGGTTTGGGAGCCGTTCTCATGCAAAGGGAACGTGTTATCGCTTATGCTTCTAGGCAATTAAAACCTACCGAGACTAGATATGCCACTCATGATTTAGCGCTCATGGCCATTGTTTTCTCCCTTAGAATTTGGCTTCATTATCTTTTGAGAGAGAAATTTGTTCTCTACACCGATCATAAATCTTTGAAGTATTTATTTTCCCAAAAGAAACTTAATTTGCGTCAATAACGTTGGCTCAAGTTCCTTGCATCTTATGATCTTGATATTCTTTATACTCCCGAAAGGGGGAATTGTGTTGCCGATGCCCTTAGCCGAAAGCAACAAGCGGTTGTTTCTATGATGATATCCGAATGGAATGATCTCGAGACTTTGTCCACTTGTGAGATTCGAGATCGTGAATCCGATTTATGTTTATCTCTTTTTTTTTGTGTAGCCTTGAGGTTCATCCTTCTCTTTTAGACCACATCCTTGAAGATCAAAAGCGAGATCCCGAATTGGCTCTTCTTAGCCAAAGTTGTTGGGATAGAAATGTTGATGATTTGAAAGACTTTGAAATCGATGCCCGTGATGGTATTCGAAAGTTTGGTAGACTTATCGTGCCAAATATTAGTAATCTTCGTAAAGACATTTTAGAAGATTCTCATCGTTCTAAGATTACCATTCAACCCGGCAGTATTAAAATGTACGTGGATATGAAGCGACTTTATTATTGGGATGGAATGAAATCCGATATTGCTAACTTCATTAAGCGCTGCATGACTTGCCAACTCGTTAAGGCCGAGCATCAAAGGTCCGGTGGATTATTGCAACCTTTAGGCATTCCCGTTTGGAAGTGGGATCAAATTTCACATGGATTTTATTGACGGTCTTCCTCGTTGTTGTTCGGGTCATGACATTTTATGGGTGATTGTAGATAGACTTACAAAATCCGCCCATTTTATCCCCCTTCCGTCTAATCGGACCGTACCACTTTTGGCCAAACTCTATGTTAAAGAAACTGTTAAATTGCATGGAGTTCCTACTTCTATTGTTAGTGATCTTGATCCATTATTTACTAGTGGATTTTGGAAGAGTCTTCAAAAGATTTGGGAACGAAGCTTAATTTTAGCACCGCTTATCTTCCTCAGTCCGATGGACAAATAGAGCATGTGAATCAAACTCTTGAAGATCTTCTTCGTGCATGTGTTCTTGATTTTGGTGGAAGTTGGGAAGATCCCCTTGTTGAGTTTTCTTGTAATAATAGCTTCCAATCTAGTATTGATATGGCACCTTCCGAGGCACTATATTGAAGGCCATGCTGATCTCCTTCTTGTTGGCTTGATGTCAATGAGAAGCTGGTTTTAGGTCCAGATTTTATTCGTGATTCCACAGAAAAGATTGACCTTATTCGTCATAGGATGAAAGAAACTCAAAGTAGACAAAAATCCTATGCCAATAATCGAAAAAGGAATTTAGAATTTTCTGTGGGAGATTTGGTGTTCATTCGTGTTTCGCCTATGAAGGGTGTTACGCATTTCAGTCGATTGAGAAAATTAGCACCTCGATATATTAGCCCATTTTCCATCACCGAACACATTGATTCCATGGCTTAGCGCCTTTTATTACCGGCTCAATTTTCTGCTACTCATGTCGTTTTTCATGACTCTCAACGACAGAAATGCCTAAGGGATTCCGATTCTATTCTTCAGCCTGGTGTTATTGAAGAAATTGAAGTTTCGCCTAATTTGACTTATGAGCAACATCCCATTTGTATCATTACTGCAGAGGTTAAACGCCTTCGAAATAAAGATGTTCCACTCGTGAAAGTTCAATGGTCCTCAAATCCTAAAGATTGCTCTTGGGAATCTAGAGAATTCAACGAGCGAACACATCCGGACTTACTCTTTCGTGCTCCTTAAGGTGAACTTCTCATTTCAAAATTTTTTCTTTTGTGTTGATATGCTTTTATAGTTGTTACTCTTTGTTTTCTTCTTAAGTATTGTGAGGATGCAATTCTTTAAGGATGGGAGTCTATAACAGCCCGCATATTTTACGATTGTATATTTAAATGTTTTATTTAAATATAACATCGTCAGTCGGATTTAAGTTCGAAATGCTACTTTTTTATAAACAGTCAAATTAGGACTCGAGACTACTTCCATTGATTTCAAAATGGAGTTTGTGGCCTTTTTGAGTATAAACATCGATATGTTTGGAGTTGAGTTGAATTTTGCTATTTTTCTATTGGGCTTTGGGTTTGGGTTTCAGCTCACTAACCCAACATAATACCCTAACTCCACCCTCTCTCCTCTTCATTCATTTTTATTCCTAACACTCTCAAGCTAAAATAAAAATGGAGAAAAGAAAGGGGAATCAAAATACCTAAGCCCCAGATTGCTAGGAAATTCAAATTCAAGTTCTAGTAATCAAGGAGAAGCATAGGTAAGCATCATCTTCATCTTCTCCATCTCAATCTCTCTTCAATTTTCAGAAATTCGTGAACCCTAACTTAGGAAATATTTGCTTATGAGCTTAGATTGGAGCTTCTTGAGTTGAAGTTGAAGAGTGGTTGATCTTGCCTTGTCTTAAAGCTTCTCATTTATTGTTTTTAGGTTTAAAGGTGAGTTCTTGAACTCACATCTATGTCTATACCTTTGGTAGTTGTTAGGTATGAATTCCTAACACCTATTTCATGTTCATTTGCTTTGAATTGAATTGGATTGGTGAATTTTCCAAATTTTGATATTTTGAAGTCAAAATCTATGAAAATCCTATATTGAATGTTTTGACATGTTGTTTGGACTGTATTGGTGAGTTTATAGGGCTAGGTTGTCGCTTGGCATAAGTCCTTAGCCATCGTTGCTCGTACGAACGCTTCCGATATGATTTGGCCATCAATGGCCTAGGAAAAATATTGCCTTAAGCTTCAGCTCAGACGTTTGGTAGTATGCTCAGACGTCTGAAGCTACGGAATAAAAATTCCGTACATTCAGTTCAGATGTCTAAGCTTACTTCCCAAACGTCTAGGTGATCTGGAAGAAAATTTTCAGACCTTCAGCTTAGACGTCTGGGAGAACCACTAGACGTCTGGAGCAGCTAATTTCATCCAACTTACCTGTTTTTGATGGGTTTCCATTTTTATATCGATTTTTGGTTGATCCAATTAGTTGTTATCACTTTTATCGACTTTGTTGACTTCTTTCTAAATTTTTGGGAATATCTATTTGATGGATTTGATTTCGATTCCGATGGTTTGATTCACGTCGTAGTATGTGAATTTTTGACGATTAATTGTTTTTACAATTATTTCTGCGATTTATCACTTTAAAATACAAAGGTTTCTGTATACTAATAGTAAATATTCAAACTCTTTCACAAAAATGATTTCAACGTTATTTTTAATATAAGCTTGTTTTTAAAACCATTTTCCAGTCTATTAGTATACACAAACCTTTACGTCATTCGTATGAAAAATCTAACTAAACGACTTAGCAAAATAAGTGGTGTGAAACGCTTGTGTTTACTTTGTCGGTTAATTCTTGGACTTGTTCGACTGAAGTCTTGTGACAATTTTCGAGTGGAAATCTACAATCTGTACGTAAATATTTAAGTTAAGCCAATGGTTATGGGACATGATGCTAAACTCATTTATTTACCAGCTTAGTGTAATTCACACTTTTATTGATCACTGATGATCATTCTTTGGTTTAGACTTGCGACATGTGACGTCTCTTTGTCCACGTGGGGGCTGTACCTCGTTTTATTGAGCTTCGTCTCATTTCTTTTATAGGCTACCGACCTATGGGTTTTTTGGAGTTTCGACTCACTTTTATGTGCTAGCGACCCATGTTCTTTATGGAGTTGGGTTCATCGGACGTACCGTTGGTGTACTAAGTCATTGTTCCGTCATATCAGGTTCATCGGGCGTACCGTTATTGTACTACGTTGTTGTTTTGAATTATTCGATTTTCAGGTTCCTCGGGCGTACCGTCATTGTACTACATCGTCGCACCGGCTCTGTGGTTAGCGACCATGGTATAACGTCCCGTTTGTGATACACGTGTTGGTTAGTTTTCATGCTCCCATTTGTGAAAGGCCTCCCCCTTCTCGGGATTTCTGGATTTCTAATTTATGATTTTTAGAATTTGTGTTTCACCAATTTTTTTGATTTATATTGATAAGTTTTATCAATATTTGTGGTTTGGCGAATAAAATGAAGAATATGAAATTCATTTTGGTGTTTGAGAAAATTTGAGATATTGTATGATTTTCGTTGTTATCTAATGTATACTTGTCACAGTATGGCATTATTGTTATCATACATTTTTGTTATATCTCTTATCCTATCTCATTTTATATGATTCTTATAGCAAGACTGGTCTGTTTACTATTTTCTTCTTAAATAATACTCATGTCAGACCGAGGTATTTCAGGTGCTTCTGCTTGACTCCTTATTAGGGTCTGTCATCTGACTTTTAGCTAACTACTTAGCTTATTAGTTTTTGCTCTTATACATTCGAGATAGAGACTCTTTGATGCATACATATTCATTTATCTAGCACTTGTACCTATTCTTTTGTGATGTAGAGGGTCTTACATGACCACTATTTAGATGTACACTTTTATATGTTATATTCATATTTGTTTCCGCCTTTGTGATATGAATATATGCGGCTGTTTATGTTATGCTTATTTTATATTTGTTTTCGAAGACCATATAGCCACTGTGTAGTAGCTTTGAGTTTGTACTTGATATGTCGGATTTCCTCTCTAAATGAAACGCGTGACCTTCTATCTGGCATATCGGTACTCGTACAAAGCAATTACACGGATGGTCGCTCCTCAACTGCCTTATTCTACGCGATGGTCGACGACATTACCCTGTAGTGTCCTTGGCTAGTGTGAGTATAGAGGTGGGGCGTCATAACTTATATGGGTTGACTCGACCCGATTATAACCTAACCGGAACCGCGAACCCGAATTTAACTCATTTATAACACATTTACGACCCGTTTAAAATCAACCCGAACCCGAGTTGACCTGACCCGAACTCGACCTGGCCTGACTCATTGAAAGGCCTAGTAGAGATTGAATATAATTACGTATTTTAAATAATAACGTAGTCAAATAAACTATACTTTATTTTTGATATCTATTTAGCAGAATAAAACTCAGTTCTGCTATAATTAAATTGAATAGATTACTTTGGACATTTATTGACCTGAATATATCCTTATTCTCTACTTGCATGGTAAAATGATGATTTTTGAAGTTAATTAATATGTGGATAAATTAATATTGGATAAATTACATATTAACTATTGATCGTTAATTGTTGAGTGCTAGGAGCGTGGTAGCATTGCCTTATTGGATGTGGTTGTGATATGTTGTGAAAGTCGAATTCTTTTTAGAGTGAAAACCATGATAACATTTTTTTAAGTACTATAGCAGCTCTAGGCTTCATTATAGCATTTTGAAAATACTATTAGCTGATATTTTCAATTTAAAACGGTTTTAATGCGTAGAATGATTTTAAATGTGATTTTGGAATTTTTTATGGTATCTTATTGAGAAATAAGTTTTTTTGACTTCTTTATTTTTCTTCAACCTTTTTGTTAGTCTTTTCTAACATATACGGAAATGTTTTAAAAGTATTTTGGAAAGTATATATATAATGTTTATTGTAAAGAAAATGAGGAATTTATATTTTAAAAATAGCGTGATTTTTGTTTTAAAAGAAGAAATAATTATTTTGGAATAAATATTTGAGAAATGTTTTGTATAAAATGTTGTATAAAAGGAAAGATTTATAAATGTTATTTTATAAATAAAATAATAGATTTATAGGTGTTATTTATAAAAAGGAAATGATATAATTTTGATAATTTGAATAACAAATCACATTTGTGAATTTATAGTGATATATGGAATGGTCGTTTTATGGAAAGCATTTGGTTCTATCTTGAAATTGAAGATTTGTGATAAGTATATGAGATTTATGAATAATTTTAGGGATTTATGAAAAGAGTTTTATAAATAATTTTAGAAATTTATAAAAGTAGTTTTATAAATTAATTTGGAGATTTATAAAAAGGCTTGTAAGTACGGAATGGGTTTGTAAAAGGAATGAGATTTGATTTCTACAAAAGTTATTTTTAAATTATGGTGGTATGGAAAGTATTCTTTTTATAGTAAACATTAAAAGCAAAGTGGTTTGGGTTTATAGGAAATAAAGTTTTAAATAATATTATTTTTGTCCATTTAAATATGAACTTGGAAAAGAAGAAATCTACCTTTAGATTTTTAATATACTTATACCATCGAGATTAGTATATGGATATATTTTCTAAGTATTGAAAGTGTAGTGTTTTGTGAATATACTTATACCAATGATATAGGTACATGGATATTTTTACAAGAATTGAAAGGTTACAGTTGAATATTGAGTGTGTAGTATATATAAGTATATCTATAAAATTATTTTGATATAAGTATTTACAAAGTGGTTTTAATTAATGAAAGGATTAATTAAAGAGGCTTAGAGCCGCTTATTTGTTTAATCATGCTTGGTTTCTTATGAAATTAAACATCCAACTTGATTAATTATTTATTTTACAATTAAATAATCGACTATCAAATCTGGATCAAATATAACTCCACAAATATTTAGAAGAAACAAGGGAGTTATATAATAGAGTTATCATCGATGATGCTATATTATACGTATAAACTTATTGTGTTCTTATAGGACAAACGGTAAGGAAATCTATCCGCTTAAATAGTTAGAAGGCGATTTTTGCTCTTGTATATTGTCTTCTTATTTCCTACGGAATTAGAGTTGAGTTTACCGAAAAACAATCAATTGGTTTTAGAGTGCTCGGTAAACGGGGAAGTGTACTTATATGAGATGACTCGGAACCTAACCTCTCCAAAGTCATACACATGTTCAATGCTTTGGAAGAGGTTCAAGATTAATTCAAGATGATGGAATCTATGTGGAGATTTTAGATTTGTTTGAGATGCTTAAACACATGTAGTTGTTTGTGATCTATTAAGGATGTGGTAATACATGTGTTATTCCATTTATTATGAAATGGGAATCCATGTGTGGTTCCGAGGTCTGGTTGAGTTATGACCCGTGTGCTTGAATGTCGGATGTAGCCTCATTAGCGGATGTGACTATTAAACCAGAAATAGTATGCATAGTCCAACGGGTTAGTAAACCTAAAGGATGTAGGCTACTCTATCTTAGAGATACCTATAGTTTATGCATGTAGTGGGTGGTGCACTCGGACTTGGTGGCCAGCTATGTATTTTCTATGGTACATCAACTTGGGATGTATAATGCCTCGGAAGGATATCTCTGATCCTTATACAGGAGGACCGACCCTGAGGTTCTGAGGGTGCCTCAATGGAATCCTACATAACCAACGAACGTGCCTTAGGGTTTTGATTTTGTACTTATTATTGTTGTGATGTACACTAACATGCATCACATCTATTTGATTATATATATTTCATATCCTAGACATTATTATAATATCAATAGATTTGCTCATAAAGTGGCCTGGTTATCCTATGGTAAAAACTCATCTGTGTTTACGTCGGACAAGGTCTTAGGAGATACCTTTATTTCAAAATGTTTTATAATAGTAATAATCCATATGATTTATATTTCTCACGCTGCTATACTAGACTGATCCGAGTGTTATTTTCCTATAATGCTCGGGTTGGCCTGAGCATATTTTTGGATTTAGTTATCAATGCTTTAGAAATTTAGGAGATGAGCTGGATGCCTCCAAAATGTATTCGTATATCTTTTATTTTCATTATATTTCCATTATGTATTTATTAGCATTTATGAGGACATGTTGTTATAATTGTATAGCCTGAAGATATGTTAGTTTACTCTGATTGATGTATGTATATCATAGTTTTTTTGTAAATATTATGTGTATATTTTATATTACTCGTCACAATGTGGGATTTTGTTTTGTTTTTTCTTTTCTTTAACTCTAACAATCTGTCTTTACAACACTCGAGAAATGGAATTTTCGGCGATTTTGAACTGTAACGACCCGTAATTTAGTCACTTTAAATATGAGTATATAATATATTTTTAACTGATTAAATAATGGATTTTATAACTCGGATAAGATTCGAATTATACATCTCGAGTGTTTTATTACGGATGTAAAATGTAAGTTTAAAGATAGTTTGAGTTACAAGACGGTTAGGGAACTGATTTAATTAAGAATAAGAAGAAAATTTGAACTTTTCTACTCTCTGATTAGACCACACTTTTTAAACTTATCCTTGCCCAATGAAAAAATAAGGACGATTATTTCTTACGAATTAAGAAAAGAATCTTCTAATAAAACAAAATAGTATAATGACCTACCTAATAAAACCATAGTATAAAACTGAATATATAATTACTTGCCTAATAAATTAACATAGTATAATGACATGCCTAATAAAACAATATAGTATAATAATATTCCATGCGGATGATTGCCATTGGACAAAAATATGGTCAAATCAGGATCTGTCATGCGATGATTGCCACTGGACCAAAATATGATCGAATAAGGTTATGACATGCAGTTAGTTGTTATTAGACCAAAATTTGGTCGAATCTGGTTAGCTAAAGAAGGTTAGTATTTACTAAAGTACAATTCTCTTTGCCTATGAATACCAAAGTCCTTATCTCATTTTAATTCATTCACAAACTAAAAAAACAAAAAGAAACCAAATACCATCTTCATCTTCAAGGCAACCATGATTTCCATTTGCTTCTTCAAATCAAAAGGATTTAAAGTTTAGTTGGTGAACATAAATTATCCTTTGAGTATAATTTAATTATTTTGTAATGACCTAATTGTTCTTTGATTTATAGTAATTATGA
The DNA here is from genome assembly GCA_030765085.1 of Allium cepa. Lineage (NCBI taxonomy): Eukaryota > Viridiplantae > Streptophyta > Magnoliopsida > Asparagales > Amaryllidaceae > Allium > Allium cepa. Next base: position 112,237,229 of record CM060944.1, read on the forward strand.
TACTAATTCAGGTTACTTTAGCTAACAACCACAACTTGAATGACTTCATTTCTAACCGATGAAAAATACTTATTTGAAACCGAAGACTAGAAATAAGTTTATAGAGTTGGTTTTCTGATTTGTTTTAAAAAGATTTTGTTTTAAATAAGGGATTTCTTCTCTATGCCATGAATTAACATAAAGAAAATATGATAAGTAGTGCTAAAATGCTGACACGTTTATGGAAAGTAAGTCATCTTGTATCTAGCACCAAAAGTTGATGAATAAACTTTCCCTTATCTTTGAGATCTAGAATCAGAGTGTTTCACCTAAGGCAAGGCCAGGAGCAACTAGTGTCCTGACTTACTGGCTTCGATTTTTGGCGAGAGATAGAGAAGTTGAAATGTCAAAAACGTGATAAGTAGAAAAGAGTTAACTTCGAAAAATGGGTCATGATTAATTAATTGTACGAAAGTTACTTCATTATATACTTGACACCAAATTTCGAGGTATGGAAACTCGTCACTATCCCAAGGAGTAAGAATGTACATCGAGACAAGGATAGTTTTCTAACTCATCCGACTTCCCTGTTAATCATAGGATAATACTATTTGAAATCATAAAGAGGGGATAAGTATAGGATGTCTTATATTTCATATGCAAATCTATACATACACCCAGATAGTGGATTTGTCTACAATCGATAATTTGACCAGTTTTAAAATTATCGAATGTTGTTTGAAGAGACTGAGATAAGATAGCATGAGGTATTTTAAAACCATTTCAAACTAACTTAAGCATTCAAATTGAAAACATCTCGAAAATGATGCAATCGAAGATGAAAAGCTTTGGTGGGTAGTGTTAGCATTCTAAGTCGGAAGGTAAAACGTAGCTTGAGCCTTACAACCAGGAACGACTAAAACAGAGGATATGCAGCAGGGGCTATATGGGTTGCACACATTAGGGTATAGTCATCTTTGATCTGGATTGATATTATTTTTTGTAGATGTATGCTTCGAGCCTAGTGCGGTTATTGATCACAACAAGGGATGATCATATTTGGTACTATCCAAGAAAGGTTAGGCCGGTTCTATATTGGTAGGGGCGTAGGATGTTCTTGTTGAACTTCACACATTTTATCTAGAGGTGTGCAATGAGGGGCGTTGCCTCAGTAGCATTGTCATTAATGGAATCCATTCTCCTATAAGTGCCTTTACGAACATAGTTGTATACCTAATATATAGGAACATGATTAATGTAACAATTTTGGATATGATTCAATATTTACACTAACCCCTAGACATTATTATAATATCACAAGATTTCTTGTAATAATGTTTTAGTTATCATAAGGTAAAAACCCGTCCGTGTTGCATAGTCTTATGAGATACCTTTATTTTCAAAGTGTTTTATTAGTATAAAAATTCATTTTTTATAGAGTTTACTCAAAACCAAACCCATATCTGATCCGGAATTTTTCTTCATTTCCCTAAAACTTTTGGGTACTCAAATTTATATGAGTAGCCAAGTAGTACAAGTTCTTATGAATGCATTTGAAAGGAGCATGGAGCATGAGGCTTCTTTGTTATCTAGTTGTCTATTTATTTTCGTTGTTTATGTATAGTTGTGTATCAACATTGTGGAGCAGGGAGTTGTAACTGTCCTTAGCTGAATTCAGTTCCATTGTAACTTTGATGTTTCATTTTGAAGGTGACTTTATGTATTGTCTTATATTCTATTATGTATGATTCCCTTGCATTGTGAGATTCTATGTTTCTTTCTTCTTGTCTTATCTTTTTACCCCAATGGCTTGTCTTTTAGACACCTATTTGATTGGCTCACGAATATCATGGATGTGTTAAAGGTCGTCCTTAGGAATAAGAATGACATATTGTTACATGGACAGTCGAAAATTTTCGAATTAGTTGAGAACTTGTAGGTAATTGTTACTAAAAATATAAAAGTAGAGTTTTGTAAATCTAGAATGGAAAGAAGGTAAGTTAAAACAAGTTTATATTTGTTGAACGTGCTGGTTAAGTGAAGCAAATAAGATATTGTATATATACTCTTAGGATATAGTAGGGTATTATCCAAGTTTAAACTTAGGTTAAGTTTTAATGAAATATTTTCATACATGTTTTAGAAGTAAAAATGAATTAGTACAAGTATGAACCAATAAGAATAAGTATGCAAGTTGTACATAAATTATTTCTTTGTACATAAATGTATAACAAAAGATTTAAAGTATATTATCGTTGTAATGATCTGAAATATTTAACATTTATATTTAATCTGCTTAAATATTTAAATTCGTTTCAAATTTAATAGGTAATAAGGAAAATCGATTTTTAATAAAAAGACTTGATTTCAATGATATATTTTTAAATGAATCTATAGTGTTATTTCATAATTTTTAATTTGAAAAATATTTAAATTATCGTTGGATGCATATTGCGGCAAACGATCCTATTTATGAGAATTTCAAGGAATTAGGTAACCTATGTATTTTTTTGTTGTTTTGCGATCTTGCTGAATTGTTGTGAGTGATCATATTTTTATTTCCATCATTCGTAGTTCTTACGCGAATGGATATTGCGCAGCGTAGTACCGCAAAATTTTCTTTTCAAAACCTTTTCAAAGCAAATCAAAACAAGCTTTTGTAAGACGCCATAAATTTTGATTTGCCTTTTGATGTGGCGGGTGTCTTGAACTTTGGTTTACTTGACTTAGAAGTAATTAAGTTAATTTTGTTTAAAAGTATGCACATATCAACACAACACTCATTCTCTTCCTCTCTTCTTTTATTTTCGTATTCTTGTAACAAGAAAACCACTCCTCCATCCAACTTCAAAAATCAATACCTCATAATCCATTCACATTCAACCAAATCTTCTAACTCCAAAATTGTTTGTTATGATCCCAGGTATTTTCTAAAAATAATCGCACGTCGTTTCTTCGAGCAGAGTGGTGGTAGTTGGTCGATATCAACGGTGGGTGAATAATGGTCGTTTATACGAACATTAAATTCAGATCAGAGAGTTGCGTTTTTTTCATGGCAGCAAGATGTGATTTTTTTTTATGATGTTTGCAGAGTGTTAGGTGGCTGGAGTTGGATGGGAATGAAGGATGGACATTTTTCGTTCATCATTAAATTGATGGTAATGTGATGGTAGAGGGAAGGAACGACCAGCGTGTAGGGTGGAGAGTGGGGACAAGGTAGAGGCATGGGTAGTGATGGCAACTCCTCCAGTGGTCGGAATCACCTGGACGAGCTTGAGCTATTGTTTAATGGCTGCGTGTTTTGGGTTTGAATTCTTGACATGTTAGCGGCAATAGGAGCATTGAGCTGGTCGAAGTGGGGCTCGAAGGTGAGGCAGAGGGTTGCAATTCTAGTGGCGGCAGCGAAGTAGTCTCCAATTGATCAAGGCGACAATAAGGGGAGGAGCTATGTGATAGGTTTGAATTTCTAGGTGCGAATTTGATTGGGGAGGGAAGAGCGCTGTAACGTGCGGGTATAGGTTTGAGTGTGTGATGTTGGGCCTTCGATCGAAGTGTAGTTTTGATGAGAATAAATATAATTTATTTGTGTTAATTTATGCAAATTAAGTGTGCCAAGTATAAAAGGCCATGTCTCATTCATTTTAAATCCATTTAAACCACAGATTTTTACTTTAGACTCATATTGATGAGCACAACACTATGGTTAGCTGATAGTTTTGATGAAGTAGAAATTTATGATAATATAGTAGTGATTAGGGCTACCAATTTCCAACACGAATCGAAACACGACCCGAAGATTACACGGAAATTAGCAAGTTTACCAACCCAGTTAAGTGGACGGGTCATTTTTGGGTCAATCCGAATTTGACCCTTTTAAACGGGTGGGTTCCAGGTTGACCCATGAACCCGAAATTGACCTATAACTCATTTATACTTATGTAACAACCTGCATATTTTACGATTGTATATTTAAATGTTTTACTTAAATATAGCATCATTAGTCGGATTTAAGTCTAAAATGCTACTTTTTTGTAAATAGTCGAATTAGGACTCGAGACTACTTCCATTGAGTTCAAAATGGCATTTTCGATCTTTTTGAGTACAAACATCGATATGTTTGGAGTTGAGTTGAATTTTGCTATTTTTCTATTGGGCATTGGGCTTGGGTTTCAGCCCATTAACCCAATATAATACCCTAACTCCACCCCCTCTCTTCTTCATTCATTTTCATTTCCTAACACTCCCAAGCTAAAATAAAAATGAGGGAAAGAAAGGGGAATCAAAATTCCTCAGCCCTAGATTGCTAGGAAATTCAAATTCAAGTTTTAGCAGTCAAAGAGAAGCATAGGTAAACATCCTCTTCATCTTCTCCATCTCAATCTCTCTTTAATTTTCAAAAATTCCTAAACCCTAACTTAGGAAATATTTGCTCATGAGCTTAGACTGGAGCTTCTAGAGTTGAAGTTGAAGAGTGGTTGATCTTGCCTTGTCTTAAAGCTTCTCATTTGTTGTTTTTAGGTTTAAAGGTGAGTTCTTGAACTCGCATCTATGTCTATATCTTTGGTAGTTGTTAGGTATGAATTCCTAACACCTATTTCATGTTCTTTTGCTTTGAATTGAATTGGATTGGTGAATTTTCCAATTTTTGATATTTTGAAGTCAAAATCTATGAAAATCCTACATTGAATGTTTTCACATGTTGTTCGGAGTGTATTGGTGAGTTTATAGGGCTGGGTTGTCATTTGGCATAAGTCCCTAGCCATCGTTGCTCGTCCGATCGCTTCCGATATGATTTGGCCATCAATGGCCTAGGTAAAATATTTCTGTGGGCTTCAGCTCAGATGTCTGGTAGTATGCTCAGACGGCTAAAGCTACGGAATAAAAATTCCAGACCTTCAGCTCAAACGTTTGAGCTTACTTCCCAAACGTCTGGGCGATCTGGAAGAAAATTTCTAGACCTTCTACTCAGACGTTTAGGAGAACCACTAGACGTCTAGAGCTGCTAATTTCAGCCAACTTACCTGTTTTTGATGGGTTTCCATTTTTATATCGATTTTTGGTTGATCCAATTAGCTGTTATCACTTTTATCAACTTTGATGACTTCTTTCTGGATTTTTGGAAATATCCATTGGATGGATTTAACATCGATTTCTATGGTCATGTCATTGTATGTGAATTTTTGGTGATTGATTGTTCTTACAATCATTTCAATGATTTGTCACTTTAAAATGCAAAGGTTTCTATATACTAATAGTAAATATTCAAACTCTTTCACAAAAATGATTTCGACGTTCTTTTTAATACAAAACTTGTTTTTAAAACCGTTTTCCAATCTATTAGTATATACAAACCTTTACCTCATTCGTATGAGAAATCTAATTAAATGACTTAGCAAAACAAGTGGTATGAAACGCTTGTGTTTACTTTGTCGGTTAATTCTTGGACTTGTTCGATTGAAAACTTGTGATAATTTTCGGGTGGAAATCTACAATTTGTTCGTAAATATTTAAGTTAAGCTTGTGGTTATGGGACATGAAGCAAAACTCATTTATTTACTAGCTTAGTGTAATTCACACTTTTTGTTGATCAATGATGATCATTCTATGGTTTAGACTGGCGACATGTGGTGTCTCTTTGTCCACGTAGGGGCCTGTACGTCGTTTTATTGAGCTTCATCTCATTTCTTTTATAGGCTAGCGACCTATGGGTTCTTTGGAGTTTCGACTCACTTTTATGGGCTAGCGACCCAAGTTCTTTTATGGAGTTCGGTTCATCGGATGTACAATTGTTGTACTACGTCGTTGTTTCGGCTTATCTGGTTCATCGGGCGTACCGTTATTGTACTACGCTGTTGTTTTGAATTATTTGAGTTTTAGGTTCCTAGGGCATGCCGTTATTGTACTATGTCGTTGCACTTGCTCTATGGTTAGAGATCATGGGATAACATCCCGTTTGTGATACACTGGTGAGTTTTCATGCTCCCAATTGTGAAAGGCCTCCCCCTTTTCGTGTTTTCTGGATTTCTAATTTATGATTTCTAGAATTTGTGTTTCACCAATTTTTGTGATTTATATTGATAAGTTTTATCAATATTTGTGGTTTGGTGAATAAAATGAAGAATATGACATTCTTTTTGGTGTTTGAGAAAATTTGAGATATTGTATGATTTTTGTTGTTATCTAATGTATACTTGTCACAGTATGGCATTATTGTTATCATACATTTTTGTTATATCTCTTATCCTATCTCATTTTATAGGATATTTACAGCTAGACTGATCCGTATATTATTTTCTTCTTAAATAATTCTCGGGTCAGACAGAGGTATTTCAGGTGCTTTTGCTTGACTTCTTATTAGGCTTTGTCATCTGACTTTTGGCTAACTACTTAGCTTAGTAGTTTTTGCTTTTATACATTCGAGATAGAGAATCCTTGATGTATACATATTCTTTTGTCTAGCACTTGTACCTATTCTTTTGTGATATAGTGAATCTTACATGACCACTACTTTGATGTACACTTTTATGTGTTATATTCAAATATGTTTCCGCCTTATTGGTATGAATATCGGTGACTGATTTATGTTATGCATATTTTATATTTGTTTCCGAAGACCACATAGCCATTATATAGTAGCTTTGAGTTTGTACTTGATATGTCGGATTTCCTTTTTAAATGAAAAGTGTAACCTTCTATCTGGCATATCAGTACTCGCATAAAGCAATTACACGGATGGTCGCTCCTCAACAGCCTTATTCTTCGTGGTAGTCGACGGCATTATCCTGTAGTGTCCTTGGCTAGTGTGAGTACAGAGGTTGGGCATTATAGCTTGGTATTAGAGCCAAACTTCGAAACAATATAGAATATTATAGCAAGGATCATCGTCCTAAGTCTTTCTTAGGAATCGTGCCTTAGGATTTATCCGAGCCTTAGTACCTGTTTTATCCTATTTTCTTTTATGATGCCTTGTTTTATCAATCAAATTGTTTGATATTTATTTTAAGAATAAACTTTTTGCTCTTCTTTCTTACTTTCTTAAAGAAGAGAAATGGTTAGACCGGGCCTTCCCAGCACCGGTCAATCCAGTGCTACACCTTAGGATGGTGTATTTATGTCTGCCCAGCAGCTTTTAGATCTTGTAAAGAATGCTCAAGATGTCAGACCTATTCCTAAGCCTACTCACCCTAAATCCGAGTTTGCACGCTTGTTATTATACCAATTTGGATGGAAGGCCATTCGAGGGTTCCGAAAGCGTTATAGAAGTTCAAGCTTGGCTTAAAACATGTGATCACATCTTTTCTCGTGTGAATCTTGTAGATCTGCATCGAGTCCAAGTGGCTTCTAGTATGCTCCAAGAGAGAGCATTAGATTGGTATAAACTTTTGCTTTCTAAGATTATCGAAGCGGATCTTACTTGGGAACAATTCCGAGAAAGATTCGAATTGAAGTTTGTGCCGGAGGCTAAAAAAGTAACTTTAGCTCGACGCTTTATTGACCTTGTTCAAGGTGAATCTTCTGTGACAGATTATGTCACATCTTTTGAATCTCTCCCTAAATATGGGGTCGAGTATATTAATATCCCATTGAAAAAAATCATAGGTTTTTCCATGGGTTGAATAAGAACCTCAAAAAGCCTTTACTTTTGAGACTAGAAGTTTCTTTCGATCAGCTTATTGATATAGCTCTTCGACTTGAAGAGGCTGATAAAGAAAGTGATGTTGAAGTTGCGGGTGCAAAACAGAACTTCGCCATCAACAAGAAGAGGCCTATTAAGTTCAAGCCTAATCCCAACAAGAAAGGGAAGCAAGCAACTTCGATATCAAAGACTCTTATCTTTAGTCGTGTGAAATGCTACAATTGTGGTTTTAAGGACCATTATGCAAATAGGTGTATGAATCCCCTTTTTTGTCGTTATTGCAAAAGCTTGGGTCATCTTTTATCTTCATGTCCCAAACTTCCAAGCAAGAAAGAGGGAAAACTAAATGTTGTGCAAGCGCCAAGTAACACTTCTGTTGGTCAGGTTATTTCTCATTCTATCCTTAATGGCATTATTATGTTTCGTGATCATTCTATTCGAGTTCTTTTTGACACGGGTGCATCCCACTCTTTTATATCAAAAGAACTAGTTGATACTTTGTCTTTAAATGTTGTGGTCTTGATGACTTCATTGAGAATTGCGAATCCGGTTGGTGGATCCGCAACACTCAGTTTACTTTGTAAAGATGTCGAGATTATTTTATGTGATTATGCTTTCCGTGCCGATTTGCATGTTATGCGTTACTTAGGCTTCGGGACAATTTTGGGAATGGATTGGCTTAGTCGTTATGAAGCCCACATCCTATGTCCAGAGAGGACTATACATCTTCGACATCTTCAATCTGTTAAGTGGATTTCTATTGTTCTTAAAGATCTGATTCTCATTCAGTGGCATCCTTATATTCTCTAAACCCTCATGATGACGATAATGATGATGAGAAAGATGTCATTTCCCTCATTCATATCGTTCGTGAATTTTTCGACATATTTGAGCCCATTTTAGGATTACCCCATAAGCGAGCAATTGAGTTCAGAATTAATCTGATCCCTGAAGCTCTACCTGCCACTCGTCCGCTTTATCGTATGTCCAATAAGGAAAATAAGGAGATGCGTAAACAATTATCCGAGTTGGAAGCAAAGCAATTTATTTGTTCTAGTTCCTCTCCATGGGGAGCTTCAGCTATTTTTGTTAAGAAATCTGATGGTACACTTAGGCTTTGTGTTGACTATCGCAAGCTTAATGATTTCACCATCAAGAATAAATATCATTTACCTCGGATTGATGATCTATTCGATCAACTTAGCGGTGCTAGAGTCTTTTCACAGTTAGATTTAGCAACCTGTTTTCATCAGTTTCATATTGCAGAGGATAGCATTCCTTTGACGTCGTTCCATACTCGTTATGGATCTTTTGAGTGGCTTGTCATGCTATTTGGTTTAACGAATGCTCCAGCTTATTTCGTTGACTATATGAATCGAGTTTTCAAAGACTTCCTCGATTGATTTGTTCGCATCTTTACAGATGATATTCTTGTTTAATCTAAAACCAAGGAAGAGCATGAAAAACATCTTCGAATTGTGTTGGGAACTATTAGGAGCAATCAATTGGAAGCGAAACTTTCTAAGTGCCACTTCTGGCAATCTCGTGTGAAATTTCTTGGACATATTATTTATGAGTCTGGAATTTCCATGGATCCTTTAAAGATTGAAGTGATTCAAAATTGGAAGAGATCGGAGAGTGATGGAAATTTGTAGTTTTCTTGGATTGGCGGGCTATTACCATCGGTTCATAAAAGACTTTTCTAAAATTTCCGTGCCTCTTATTAGTTTGACAAAGAAGGGAGTTAAATACATTTAGTCAGACAAATGTGAAACTGCTTTTTCAGAAATTAAAAGACCTCCTTTCCGATGCTCCTATTCTTGTGATTACCGAAGGGAACCAAGACTTTATTGTTTATACCGATGCTAGTCGCGTTGGTTTGGGAGTCGTTCTCATGCAAAAGGAATGTGTTATTTCTTATGCTTCTAGGCAATTAAAGTCTGCTGAGACTAGATATGCCACTCATGAGTTAGAGCTCGCGGCCATTGTTTTCGCCCTTAGAATTTGGCTTCATTGTCTTTTGAGAGAGAAATTTGTTCTCTACACCGATCATAAATCTTTGAAGTGTTTATTTTCCCAAAAGAAACTTAATTTGCGTCAACCTTGGCTCGAGTTCCTTGCATCTTATGATCTTGATATTCTTTATACTCCCGGAAGGGGGAATCGTGTTGCCGATGCCCTTAGTTGAAAGCAACAAGCGGTTATTTCTATGATGATATTCGAATGGAATGATCTCGAGACTTTGTCCACTTCTGAGATTCGAGATCGTGAATCCGATTTATGTTCATCTCTTTTCTTTGTAGCCTTGAGGTTCATCCTTCTCTTTTAGACCACATCCTTGAAGCTCAAAAGCAAGATCCCGAATTGGCTCTTCTTAGCCAAATTTGTTGGGATAGAAATGTTGATGATTTGAAAGACTTTGAAATCGATGCCGGTGGTGGTATTCGAAAATTTGGTAGACTTATCGTGCCAAATATTAGTAATCTTCGTAAAGGCATTTTAGAAAACTCTCATCGTTCTAAATTTACCATTCATCCCGATCGTAGTAAAATGTACGCGGATATGAAGCGACATTATTATTGGGATGGAATGAAATCTGATATTGCTAACTTCATTAAGTGTTGCATGACTTGCCAACTCGTTAAGGCCGAGCATCAAAGGCCCGGTGGGTTATTGCAACCTTTAGGCATTCCCGTTTGGAAGTGGGATCAAATTTCACATGGATTTTATTGACGGACTTGTCCGTTGTTGTTCGGGTCAGGACAGTTTATGGGTGATTGTAGATAGACTTACAAAATCCGCCCATTTTACCCCGTTCGATCTAATTGGACCGTACCTCTTTTGGCCAAACTTTATGTCAAAGAAACTGTTAAATTGCATGGAGTTCCTACTTCTATTGTTAGTGATCATGATCCATTATTTACTAGTGGATTTCGGAGGAGTCTTCAAAAGCTTTGGGAACGAAGCTTAATTTTAGCACCTTTATCATCCTCGGTCCGATGGACAAACTGAGCGTGTGAATCAAACTCTTGAAGATTTTCTTCATGCATGTGTTCTTGATTTTGGTGGAAGTTGGGAAGATCCCCTTTTTAAGTTTTCTTATAATAATAGCTTCCAATCTAGTATTGGTATGGCACCTTCCGAGGCACTCTATAGTAGGCCATGCCGATCTCCTTCTTGTTGGCTTGAAGTCGATGAGAAGATGGTTTTAGGTCCAGATTCTATTTGTGAATTCCACAGAAAAGATTGACCTTATTCGTCATAGGATGAAAGAAACTCAAAATAGACAAAAATCCTATGCCGATAACCGAAGAAGGAATTTAGAATTTTCTGTGGGAGATTTGGTGTTCATTCGTGTTTAACCTATGAAGGGTGTTGTGCATTTCAGTCGATCGATAAAATTAGCACCTCGAGATATTAGCCCATTTTCCATCACCGAACACATTTGTTTCGTGGCTTATCGCCTTTTATTACCGGCTCAATTTTCTGATACTCATGATGTTTTTCACGTCTCTCGATTACGGAAATGCCTTAGGGATTCCGATTCTATTCTTGAGCCCGGTGTTATTGAAGAAATTAAAGTTTCGTCTAATTTGACTTATGAGCAATATCCTATTTGTATCATTATTGCGGAGGTTAAACGCCTTCGAAATAAAGATGTTCCACTCATGAAAGTTCAATGATCCTCAAATCTTAAGGATTGCTCTTGGGAATCCAGAGAATTCAACGAGCGAACACATCCGAACTTACTCTTTCGTGCTCCTTAACGTGAACTTCTCATTTCAAAATTTCTTCTTTTTTATTGATATGCTTTTATGGTTGTTACTCTTTGTTTTCTTCTTAAGTACTGCGAGGATGCAATTCTTTAAGGATGAGAGTCTGTAACAGCCCGCATATTTTACGATTGTATATTTAAATGTTTTATTTAAATATAACATCTTTATTCGGATTTAAGTCCAAAATGATACTTTTTTTTATAAACAGCCAAATTAGGACTCGAGACTACATCCGTTGAGTTCAAAATGGAGTTTGCAACCTTTTTGAGTATAAACATCGATATGTTTGGAGTTGAGTTGAATTTTGCTATTTTTCTATTGGGCTTTGGGTTTGGGTTTCAGCTCATTAACCCAACATAATACCCTAACTCCACCCCCTCTCCTCTTCATTCATTTTCATTTCCTAACACTCTCAAGCTAAAATAAAAATGGGAAAAAGAAAGGGGAATCAAAATTCTTAAGCCTAGATTGCTAGGTAATTCAAATTCAAGTTAGTAATCAAGGAGAAGCATAGGTAAGTATCCTCTTCATCTTCTCCATCTCAATCTCTCTTCAATTTTCAGAAATTCCTAAACCCTAACTTAGGAAATATTTGCTTATGAGCTTAGATTGGAGCTTCTAGAGTTGAAGTTGAAGAGTGGTTGATCTTGCCTTGTCTTAAAGCTTCTCATTTGTTGTTTTTAGGTTTAAAGGTGAGTTCTTGAACTCACATCTATGTCTATATCTTTAGTAGTTGTTAGGTATGAATTCCTAACACCTATTTCATGTTCTTTTGCTTTGAATTGAATTGGATTGGTGAATTTTTCAATTTTTGATATTTTGAAGTCAAAATTTATAAAAATCCTACATTGAATGTTTTTGACATGTTGTTCGGACTGTATTGGTGAATTTATAGGGTTGGGTTGTCGCTTGGCATAAGTCCCTAGCCATCGTTGCTTGTGCGATCGCTTCCGATATGATTTGGCCATCAATGGCCTAGGAAAAATATTGCCTTAAGCTTCAGCTCAGACGTCTGGTAGTATGCTCAGACGTATGGTAGTATGCTCAGACGTCTGAAGCTATGGAATAAAAAATTTAGACCTTCAGCTCAGACGTCTAAGCTTACTTCCCAGACGTCTGGGCGATCTGGAAGAAAATTTCCAGACCTTCAGCTCAGACGTCTGGGAGAACCACTAGACGTCTGAAGCAGCTAATTTCAGCCAACTTACCTGTTTTTGATGGGTTTCCATTTTAATATCGATTTTTGGTTGATCCAATTAGTTGTTATCACTTTTAGCGACTTTGATGACTTCTTTCTGGATTTTTGGGAATATCTATTTAATGGATTTGATATCGATTTCTATGGTTTTGATTCACGTCGTCGTATGTGAATTTTTGGTGATTGATTGTTTTTACAATCATTTCTGTGATTTATCACTTTAAAATACAAAGGTTTCTATATACTAATAGTAAATATTCAAACTCTTTCACAAAAATGATTTCAACGTTATTTTTAATACAAAGCTTATTTTTAAAACAATTTTCCAATCTATTAGTATATACAAACCTTTACCTCATTCGTATGAGAAATCTAATTGAACAACTTAGCAAAACTAGTGGTGTGAAATGCTTGTGTTTACTTTGTCGGTTAATTCTTGGACTTGTTCGACTAAAATCTTATGACAATTTTCGAGTGGAAATCTACAATTTGTTCGTAAATATTTAAGTTTGGTCAGTGGATATGGGACATGAAGCTAAACTCATTTATTTACTAGCTTAATGAAATTCACACTTTTTATTGATCAATGATGATCATTCTATGGTTTAAACTGGCGACATGCGATGTCTCTTTGTCCACGTGGGGGACTGTACCTCATTTTATTGAGCTTCGTCTCATTTCTTTTATAGGCTACCAACCTATGGGTTTTTCGATGTTTCGACTCACTTTTATGTGCTAGCGACCCATGTTCTTTTATGGAGTTTGGTTCATCGGACGTACCGTTGTTGTACTACATCATTGTTCCAGCATATCAGGTTCATCAAGCGTACCGTTATTGTACTACGTTGTTGTTCCGAATTATTCGATTTTCAGGTTCCTCGGGAGTACCGTTATTGTACTACTTCGTTGCACTGGCTCTATGGTTAGAGACCATGGCAAAACGTCCCGTTTGTGATACACGTGTTGGTGAGTTTTCATGCTTCTATTTGTGAAAGGCCTCCCCCTTCTCGGGTTTCCTGGATTTCTAATTTATGATTTCTAGAATTAGTGTTTCACCAATTTTTTTGATTTATATTGATAAGTTTTATCAATATTTGTGGTTTGGTGAATAAAATGAAGAATATGAAATTAAGGGAATTTTGCCACTTTTTCACTTTGGGCTTTGGGTTTGGTTTAGCCCATTAGCCTAAACTATTAACTCTAGCTCAACCCCCTTCCCTTCATAACTTTACTTTCATTTCCTAACACTCAAGCTTCATCAAAAATGGAGGAAGGAATGGGAAATTAAAACTCCAAGCTCAAGTTCATTTGCAAATCCAACATCTAACTCCAATTCAAAGAGAAGCCATTGATTCTTCCTTTGCTTTCAAGCTTCTTCTTCATTGATTTTGTGTAAAGGTGAGATCTTTATCTCACATCTTTTTTTATAACTATCTTTGATTGTTGGGTATGAATTCCTAACACTTTTTCATGTGCAATTGCTTTTGGTTTGGATTTAATTGGTGAAAATCCCAATTTTTAGTATTTTGGGTTCAAATCTTTAAAGATTCAATCTTTGATGTTTGAACACGTTTTTGGTGATGCATCGAGGAGCCAATAGGACTGGGTAGCCTATAGGCATAATCCCCTAGCGTTCGTGCTCGATCGGTTGCAAATTGAGACAGTTTTTGGCATTTTTGTTGCTTAGGTCGTTCGGCCTGCACATACGATTTTCGGCCTGTAGTTTAGGTCGTTCTATGCTGTTGGTCGCTCCCTATAGGTCGCGCCATGCTTAGGTCGTTGCTCGGCCATGTTATATCACGCAACTCCTTAGGTCGTGACAAGTTAGGTCGTTTCGTCCCTAGGTCGTTCGGCCTTCTTTACCCCTTAGGTCGTTAGGTCGCACAACCCATTAACTCGTTCGGCATTGATTTGGTCGCGCCATGCTAGGTCGCGCCGTGCTAGGTCGCTCCTTGTATAACTCACACCACCTAGGTCGCCCCGTCTTAGGTCGCTTGCATCTTTATGCCCCCAACTCCTTAGGTCGCTCGGCTTGTTAAGTCGGCATGCAGTTAGGTCGCAAGCACTAGGTCGCTTGGCCTTCTGATTCAGGTCGCACCTGTTATATCTCGCAACCAGCTTAGGTCGCGCCATGTATAGGTCACACCAGCTCTTAAGTCGCTCGGCCGGTTATGTCGCGCCGTTCCTTTGGTCGCATGTAGTTAGGTCGTGCCACCCTTTAAGTCGCCCCTGCTTTAAGTCGTGTGCTATTTCCTGGGCCGTTGATTTCTTGTGTTGACTTATGTTAAGTCGTAAGTCGTGGCTACTAAGTCGCAAGGGTATTTCCACTTTGATGAATTTGGAATCGAATTCTTTGAATTTTATTCACGTCTTCGAATGTGAATTTTTGCGATTTATTGTTTCTATAATCATTTTTGTGATTTGTCACTTCATCTCACTCGTACGAGAAATCTAATTAAACGTCTTAGTAAAACAAATGATATGAAACGCTTGCATTTACTTCGCCGGTTAATTCTTGGACTTGTTCGATTGAATCTCTTGTGACAATTTTCGAGTGGAGATCTACAATTTGTTCGTAAATATTTAAGTAAAGCTAGTGGTTATGGGACATGAAGCTAAGCTTATATATTTACTAGCTTACTGTAATTGACACTTCTTTATGATCGTTGATGATCATTTTTGTGATTTAGACTAGCAAATGTGCGATGTCTCTTTGTCTACGAGGGAGACTAAAACCTGTTTCTGTGGAGCTTTGGCTCAATTTGGTGGGGTAGCGACCCATGGTCTTCGGGCCCTTTTGTGGAGCTTCGGCTCAAAATTAATGGTTAGCAACCACGGAATAGCGTTCCATTTTGTGATACACGTGTTGGTGAGTTTTCATGCTCCCGTTTTGTGATAGGCCTTCCCCCTTTTTGTGATTTCTGGATTTCCATTGATGATTTCTAGAGTTTGTGTTTCACCAATTTTCGTGATTTACATTGATATGTTTTTATCAATATTTATGCATTGGTGAATTTGTATGTCACTAACTTTTTGTGAATAAAAATATAGAGTATGACATTCCTTTTGATCTTTGAGAAGATTCTTGTGATATTGATTAATCCCTAGTTGATTTTCAATTGCATACTTATCACAGTATGGCTTTATGGTTATCGTATATTTATGTCATATCTCTTATTCTATATCATTTTATCTGATATTTATAGCTAGACTGATCCGTTTATTATTTTCTTATTAAATAATACTCGGGTCAGACCAAGATGTTACATGTGCTTCTGCTTGACTTCACATCCGGGATTATCACCCTGACTTTTGGCTAACTACTTAAATTAGTAGTTTTTTGTTGTATACATTTGAGATATAGACTCATTGATGTATCCATATTCTTTTGTCTGGCACTTGTAGCTATTCTTTTGTGATATTGTGGATCTTGTTTGACCACTACTCTGATACACACTTTTAAGTGTTATATTCATATCTATTTCCGCCTTTGTGATATGGATGTCTGTGACTGATTTATGTAATGTTTATTTCTATATTTGTTTCCGAGAAATATATATAGCCACTGTGTAGTAGCTTTGAGTTTGTATCGGTATGTCGGATTTCCTCCTGAAACCAAATGCATGTTGTACAATCTGACATATTGGTGCTCGCACAAAGCAATTACACGGATGGTCGCTCCTCAACAGCCTTATTCTCCGCTCTAGTTGACGGCATTACACCGTACTGTCCTTGGCTAGAGTGGGTATAGAGGTGGGGCATCACAGCTTGGTATCACGGTTAGGTCGCAACCACTAGGTCGCTTGGCCTTCTGATTCAGGTCGCACCTGCTATATCTTGCAACCAGCTTAGGTCGCGCCATGTATAGGTCGTACCTGCTCTTAATTCACTCGATCGGTTACGTCGCGTTGTTCCTTTGGTCGCATGTAGTAAGGTTGCACCACGCTTTAAGTCGCCCCTACTTTAAGCCATGTGCTATTTCTTGAGCCGTTGATTTCTTGTGTTGACTTATGTTAAGTCGTCAGTCATGGCTGTTAAGTCGCAAGGGTATTTCCACTTTGATGAATTTGGAATCGAATTCTTTGGATTTTATTCACGTCTTCGAATGTGAATTTTTGTGATTTATTGTTTCTACAATCATTTTTGTGATTTGTCACTTCATCTCACTCATACGAGAAATCTAATTAAACGACTTAGTAAAACAAATGATATGAAACACTTGCATTTACTTTGCCGGTTAATTCTTGGACTTGTTCGATTGAATCTCTTGTGACAATTTTCGAGTGGAGATCTATAATTTGTTCGTAAATATTTCAGTTAAGCTAGGGGTTATGGGACATGAAGCTAAGCTTATATATTTACTAGCTTACTGTAATTGACACTTCTTTATGATTGTTGATGATCATTTTTGTGATTTAGACTAGCAAATGTGCGATGTCTCTTTGTCTACGAGGGAGACTAAACCAAGTTTCTGTGGAGCTTTGGCTCAATTTGGTGGGGTAGCGACCCATGGTCTTCGGGCCGTTTTGTAGAGCTTCAGCTCAAAATTAATGGTTAGCAACCATGGAATAGCGTTCCATTTTGTAATACACGTGTTGGTGAGTTTTCATGCTCCCGTTTTGTGATAGGCCTTCCCCGTTTTGTGATTTCTGGATTTCCATTGATGATTTCTAGAGTTTGTGTTTCACCAATTTTCGTGATTTACATTGATATGTTTTATCAATATTTGCACATTGGTGAATTTGTGTGTCACTAACTTTTTGTGAATAAAAATATAGAGTATGACATTCCTTTTGATCTTTGAGAAGATTCTTGTGATATTGATTAATCCCTAGTTGATTTTCAATTGCATACTTATCACAGTATGGCTTTATGGTTATCGTATATTTATGTCATATCTCTTGTTCTATATCATTTTATCTGATAGTTATAGCTAGACTGATCCATTTATTATTTTCTTATTAAATAATACTCGGGTCAGACCGAGATGTTACAGGTGCTTCTGCTTGATTTCACATCTAGGATTATCACCCTGACTTTTGGCTAACTACTTAGATTAGTAGTTTTTGTTGTATACATTTGAGATATAGACTCATTGATGTATCCATATTCTTTTGTCTAGCACTTGAAGCTATTCTTTTGTGATATTGTGGATCTTGTTTGACCACTACTTTGATACACACTTTTAAGTGTTATATTCATATCTATTTCTGCCTTTGTGATATGGATGTCTGTGACTGATTTATGTTATGTTTATTTCTATATTTGTTTCCGAGGAATATATATAGCCATTGTGTAGTAGCTTTGAGTTTGTATCGGTATGTCGGATTTCCTCCTGAAACCAAATGCATGTTGTACTATCTGACATATCGGTGCTCGCACAAAGCAATTACACGGATGGTCGCTCCTCAACAGCCTAATTCTCCACTCTAGTTGACGGCATTACACCGTAGTGTCCTTGGCTAGAGTGGGTATAGAGGTGGGGCGCCACAACTCGGGTCAGACCGAGGTATTTCAGGTGCTTCTGCTTGACTTCTTAGTAGGGTCTGGCATCTGACTTTTAGCTAACTACTTAGCTTATTAGTTTTTGCTTTTATACATTCGAGATAGAGATTCCTTGATGTACACATATTCTTTTGTCTAGCACTTATACCTATTCTTTTGTGATGTAGTGGATCTTACATGACCACTATTACGATGTACACTTTTATATGTTATATTCATATCTGTTCCGCCTTTGTGATATGAATATATGTGGCTGATTTATGTTATGCTTATTTTATATTTGTTTCCGAAGACCATACAGCCACTGTGTAGTAGCTTTGAGTTTGTAATTGATACTTTGGATTTCCTCTTTAAATGAAACGCGTGACCTTCTATCTGGTATATCGGTACTCGTACAAAGCAATTACATAGATGGTCGCTCCTCAACTGCCTTATTCTTCGTGCTGGTCGACGGCATTACCCTGTAGTGTCCTTGGCTAGTGTGAGTATAGAGGTGGGGCGTCACAACTTATATGGGTTAATTCGACCCGATTATAATCTAACCCAACCCGCGAACCCGAATTTAACCCATTTATGACCCGTTTAAAATCAACCTGAACCCGAGTTGACCTTACCCGAACTCGACCTGACCCGACTGATTGAAAGGCCTAGTAATGATTGAATATAATTACGTCTTTTAAATAATAACGTAGCTAAATAAACAATACTTTATTTTTTATATCTATTTAGCAGAATAAAACTCCGTTCTTCTATGATTAAATTGAATAGATTACTTTGGACATTTATTGACCTGAATATATCCTTATTCTCTACTTACATAGTAAAATGATGGTTTTTGAAGTTAATTAATATGTAGATTAATTAATATTTAATAAATGACGTGTTAACTATTGATCGTTAATTGTTGAGTGCTAGAAGCATGGTAGCATGGCCTTATTGGATGTGGCTGTGATATGTTGTGAAAGTCGAATTCTTTTTAGAGTGAAAACCATGATAACATTTTTTTAAGTGCTATGGCAGCTCTAGGCTTCATTATAGTATTTTGAAAATACTATTAATTGATATTTTCAATTTGAAACGGTTTTAATGCGTAGAATGATTTTAAATGTGACTTTGGAATTTTCTATGGTATCGTATTGAGAAATAAGTTTTTTTTGACTTCTCTATTTTGCTTCAACCTTTTTGCTAGTCTTTTCTAACATATACGGAAATATTTTAAAAGTATTTTGGAAAGTATATAATATAATGTTTATTGTAAAGAAAACGAGGAATTTATATTTTAAAAATAGCAAGATTTTTGTATTAAAAGAAGAAATAATTATGTTGGAATAAATATTTGAGAAATGTTTTGTATAAAATGTTGTATAAAAGGATAGATTTATAAATATTATTTTATAAATAAAAGAATAGATTTATAGATGTTATTTATAAAAAGGAAATGATAACATTTTGATAATTTGAATAACAAATCACATTTGTGAATTTATAGTGATATATGGAATGGTCGTTTTATGGAAAGCATTTGGTTCTATCTTGAAATTTAAGATTTGTGATTAGTATATGAGATTTATAAATAATTTTAAAGATCTATGAAAGGAGTTTTATTAATAATTTTAGAAATTTATAAAAGTAGTTTTATAAATTAATTTGAAGAATTATAAAAAGGCTTGTAAATATGGAATGGGTTTGTAAAAGGAATGAGATTTGATTTCTACAAAATTTATTTTTAAATTATGGTGGTATGGAAAGTGTTCTTTTTATAGTTAACACTAAAAGAAAAGTGGTTTGGGTTTATAGTATATAAAATTTTAAATAATATTATTTTTGGCCATTTAAATATGAATTTGGAAAAGAAGAAATCTACCTTTAGATTTTTTAATATACTTATACCATCGAGATTAGTATATGGATATATTTTCTAAGTATTGAAAGTGTAGTGTTTTATGAATATACTTATACCAATGATATAGGTAGATGGATATTTTTACAAGAATTGAAAGGTTACGGTTGAATATTGAGTGTGTAGCATATATATGTATATCTATAAAATTATTTTGATATAAGTATTTACAAAGTGGTTTTAATTAATAAAAGCATTGATTAAAGTGGCTTAGAGCTGCTTATTTGTTTAATCGAGCTTGGTTTCTTATGAAATTAAACATCCAACTTGATTTATTATTTATTTTACAGTTAAATAATCGACTATCAAATCTTGATCAAATATAACTCCGGAAATATTTAGAAGAAACAAGGGAATTATATAATACAGTTATCATCGATGAAGGTATATTATACGTATAAACTTGTTGTGTTCTTATAGGACAAATGGTAAGGAAATCTATCCGCTTAAACGGTTAGAAGGCGATCTTTGCTCTTATATATTGTCTTCTTATTTTCTACGGAATTGGAGTTGAGTTTACCGAAAAATAATCGATTGGTTTTAGAGTGCTCGGTAAGCAGGGAAGTGTACTTATATGAGACGACTCGAAACCTAACCTCTCCTAAGTCATATACATGTTCTATGCTTTGGAAGAGGTTCGAGATTAATTCAAGATAATGGAATCTATTTGGAGATTTTAGATTTGTTTGAGATGCTTAAACACATGTAGTTTTAGTGATCTATTATGGGTGTGGTAATCCCCGTGTTATTCCATTTATTACGAAATGGGAATCCATGTGTGGTTCCGAGATCTGGTCGAGTGTGACCCGTGTGCTTGAATGTCGGATGTAGCCTCATTAGCAGATGCGACTATTAAACCAGAAATAGTATGCGTAGTCCAGCGGTTTAGTAAACCTAAAGGATGTAGGCTACTCTATCTTAGAGATACCCATAGTTTATGCATGCATTGGGTGGTGCACTCGGCCTTGGTTGCCAGCTATGTATTTTCTGTGGCACATCAACTAGGTATGTATAATGCTTCGGAAGGATATCTCGGACCCTTATATAGGAAGACCGACCCCGAGGTTCTGAGGGTGCCTCCATGGAATCCTACATAACCAACGAACATGCCTTAGGGTTTTGATTTTGTACTTATTATTGTTGTGATGTACACTAACATGCATCACATCTATTTGATTATATATATTTCATATCCTAGACATTATTATAATACCACTAGATTTGCTCATAAAATGGTCTGGTTATCATATGGTAAAAACTCATCTGTGTTTATGTGGGACAAGGACTTGGGAGACACGTTTATTTCGAAATGTTTTATAATAGTAAAAATCCATATGATTTGTATTTCTCACGCTGCTATACTAGATTGTTCCGAGTGTTATTTTCTTATAATGCTCGGGTGGGCCTGAGCATATTTTTAGATTTAGTTATCAATGCTTTAGAAATTTAGGAGATGAGATGGATGCCTCCAAAATGTATTCATATATCTTTTATTTTCATTATATTTCCATTATGTATTTATTAGCATTTATGAGGACATGTTGTTATAATTGTATAGCCTGAAGATAGGTTAGTTTACTCTGATTGATGTATGTATATAATAGTTTTTTTTGTAAATATTATTTGTATATTTTATATCACTCGTCACGATGTGGGATTTTGTTCTGTTTTTTCTTTTCTTTAACTCTAACAATCTGTCTTTACAACACTCGGGAAATGGAATTTTCGACGATTCTGAATTGTAACGACCCGTAATTTAGTCACTTTAAATATGAGTATATAATATATTTTTAGCTGAATAAATAATGGATTTTATAACTTGGATAAAATTCAAATTAAACATCTCGAGTATTTTATTACGGATGTAAAATGTAAGTTTAAAGATAGTTCGAGTTATAAGACGGTTAGGGTATTGATTTAATTAAGAATAAGAAGAAAATTTGAACTTTTCTACTCTCTAATTAGACCACACTTTTTAAACTTATCCTTGCCCAATGAAAAAATAAGGACGATTACTTCTTAGGATTAAGAAAAGAATCTTCTAGTAAAACAAAATAATATAATGACCTACCTAATAAAACCATAGTATAAAACTGAATAATATAATTACTTGCCTAATAAATTAAAATAGTACAATGACATGCCTAATAAACAAAATAGTATAATAATATTCCATGCGGATTATTTCCATTGGACAAAAATATGGTCGAATCAGGATCTGTCATGCGATGATTGCCACTGGACCAAAATATGATCGAATAAGGTTATGACATATAGTTAGTTGTTATTAGACCAAAATTTGGTCGAATCTGGTTAGCTAAAGAAGGTTAGTATTTACTAAAGTAAAATTCTCTTTGCCTATGAATACCAAAGTCCTTATCTCATTTTAATTCATTCACAAACTAAAAAAACAAAAAGAAACGTAGCTTGAGCCTTACAACCGGGAGCGGCTAAAATAGGGGATATGCAGCAGGGGCTATATGGGTCGCACACATTAGGGTATGGTCATCCTTGATCTAGATTGATATTATTTTTTCTAGATGTGTGCTTCGGGCCTAGTGCAATTATTGATCACAACAAGGAATGATCATATTTGGTACTATCCAAGAAAGGGTAGGCCGGTTCTATGTTCGTAGGGGTGTAGGATGTTCTTGTCGAACTTTACACATTTTATCTAGAGGTGTACAATGAGGGGCGTTGCCTCAGTAGCATTGTCATTAATGGAATCCATTCTCCTATAAGTGCCTTTACGGACTTAGTTGTATACCTAATACGTAGGAACGGGATTAATGTAACAATTTCGAATATGATTCAATATTTACACTAACCCCTAGACATTATTATAATATCACAAGATTTCTTGTAATAATGTTTTAGTTATCATAAGGTAAAAACCCGTCCGTGTTGCATAGTCTTATGAGATACCTTTATTTTCAAAGTGTTTTATAAGTATAAAATTCATTTTTCTGGAGTTTACTTAAAACCAGACTCATATCTGATCTGGAGTTTTTCTTCATTTTCCTAAAACTTTTGGGTACTCAAATTTATATGAGTAGCCAAGTAGTCCAGTGTGATGACCTGGAATTTTTGGCAATATAAATTTAATAATATATGTTAAAAATTAAATTGATTTGATAATCTTTGTTAATAAAATTTGAATTGGTTTAATAATCTTCTTTTGATAAATATTTAATTGGTAGATTTTATCTTTTAAAAAGCTAATTGAATTGTTTTCTATCTATAATGTATATATATAATTGTATATATTGTAAATAGACGAGTTTGTTTTAAATTTAATAAATAAAGGTATATTTTCTAATTCTAATATTTTTAGTAATTTGGAATTTGTTTTTATTCAATATAAGCTTTTCAAAGCTATTTAATAAATAGCTATATGGTTTTAAATTGTTAAGGTAAGTGTTTAAATTTGTGTAAATTGTTTAAAATGATTTTAGCTTAAGTTTAAATTTAAATTAATTAACCATAGGGTTTGTTTTGTTTTCTTTTTAAATGTAGCTTGATAAAATAAGTAATCTATTAATACTAAGATAATTCCTCTTATAAATTATTTAAAATTTGATAAATGAGTTATTTTTAAACAATAATAATAATGTTGTTTTTACAAATAGATTTTAATAAAAATAGAACTGTTATTTCAAATTGAATTATGTAGCTATATATGTATATATATAACTTGATTTATAAATTGAATTTTTGAATTTGATTTGAATTTGAGTCTATAATTTTTCAAAGTATAGATATTTACATTGTTTTGGATTTTAAAATATTTGTATAAACTTTTATTTATAAATATAATTGTTTTATTTCTTTTAAAAATCATCTATATACATACATACATACTAATTAAACTAATTAATTAAGCACAACCTATATATTAACATTTCAATTATAACTAATGATAACTTAAAACACATGTGTTAAATTGTTAATCAACTAATATGACAAATGTTATAATATAGGACAAGTGTCATTTAATTTGGTTTTCTTTTATTTTTTTAATAAAGTTTAATTTCAGCCTATATATTAACAAATCTTCTTTCATTCTTTTTCTTTTCTAAATCTAAAGCTAAGTAACACAAATCTGAAAACCAAATCAGTAATTAAACAAAGTCAATTCAAACTCTTCGTATCAAAATGGCAAAAACCCTGTAATTCATCACTCAAGTTCAAACTTGCAAACCAGAACTAAACCCGGTCACTATTGCAAAACAAATCTGTTCAAGCCTGCATATTTTCTTCAATCTGAAAATTGTTACTACATGCAACTTCATTTTCAACTTCAAATCATTTTCAAAGCAAACGTTCCAGTTCCAAATTAAAGGCATTTCTGCATTAAAGTTTTAAAGCAAAAGGAAACCAGTTTTCAAAGCTATTTCCAAAAATAAAGGGAAGCCCTGTTCTTATAAAATCAGGTGAGTAACATCACAATTTAAATGGTTTAAGTATATAATTATGTTGCATGTTCATCTCTGAAACAAATGTGTTTGTGAATATATTTATAAGTATAGCTCTGTGTTTATATATGAATATATTGGTGTGCATGTTGTGTATCTGTATTCTTCTTCTCTGATTCTAGTTCCAGGCTCAAGGTCAAATCAAAATCCTCTTTCTCTTGATCCAATCTATGTCAGTACTTAAGTTTTGAACAAAGTATGTTTGTTATATCATAAATTTAAGTTTAAAAATTTGTTTAAGTGAAAACAGTTTGAATTGTCTCTGAAAATACTAAACAACACAGCAATTCAAGAATAAGTTAAAAATGAATTACCTTGATTCTTTGATTCAGGAATGTAAATCAAATACTAAACCTAAAACTTGATGTTTGAAACAAAAATTATGATTTTTAGTATGGAATTTGAGTGCAATTCTGGTTTAACCAGAAATTGGAATTTGAGGAAATTCTGACGATCTCGTTAGTCTGGAAGGCCGTGGTTCTTTCTAGAGGAAGAAGAGTTGTTAGTGACTAAGGGAAAAATGGTGGAAGCGGTGGAAGATCACGGTGGCGGCGGCGGCGAATGTTTTGAGTTTCTAAACCTAGTTTTGGCTGGGTTAAGGGTTTGTGATCATCTCGGTATTACTGTGAGATCGAGTGCTATAAGATTTGAGGGGATGATAGTTTGGATGATGAAGAAAGTTTGGCCGGAGTCGCTGGTGCTCTGATGATCGGAGGGATGAGTTCGAGCTGTTTCTAGGTTGAAGTGTTGTTCCAGTTTTAGTTTCTAGGTTTGAATGTGACACTTGAATTTGATTTCGAGTCTAGATGTTCGATCTGATGATTGCGGAGTGGTTTTTGGGTGGTCTTTGACATGGGGAGATCATCGGCGATGATCTGAGATGGTCGGCGGCACCGTGCATGTGCACGGTGCACTGTATTGTCTGATGAAGTTTGGTCTGGGTAGAGTTCTGTGGTCTCGAGTTTTACGAAGGATTGTGATGTTTTGCTCGAAGCAGTAGGGTTTTGGACTCGAAGCAATATGGGCGGGTAGAATGTTTGATTTCACATTTTCAAACCTGTAGTGTTTTTAAATTTTAAAACTGAAGTTTCAAAATGAAAAGTAAAGTTTAAACAAGTTTAAATCTAAGTTTAAATCTGATTCAAGTTAGTTTGAATCTCAGTTTAAAAATAAAATAAAGTTTTAAATTTAAATTGTTTTAACTAGTTTAAATTGTTTGAATGGTTTGAATTTTAAAAATGAAGATTTAAGATGTAAGTAAGTTTTTTTAAATCTAAGTTAAATCTGGAATCAAGATTTAGTATGTAATCCAATTTTGAAACTAAAGAAAGATTTTAAATTTAAAATGATTTAAATAACTTTGAATGTTAAAGTGTATTTTTAAATATGGTTTGAATTTAAAATAAATTTGGTTTTTAAATTCTTTTAAACTTCTTTAGAAGAAAAATATTTTTTTAACTTGTAAAAGAAAAAGGTATTTGAATTATTATTTTCAATTTTGTTAAAGCTAATTTATTTCATTTTACATCTTAAATTTAAAATGAAATTTAAAAGTAAATTTAAAAGTAAATTGTATTTAAAATCTTTGTTAATGATAATTTAATCATTAATAAGAATAATGTTTTTCTTAAAGTTAATTAGGATTTAATAATTTGCAATTCATTAAATTATAAAGATAATTAAAATGGGTAATTAATTTTTTTAATTAATTAATGATTTGGATTAATTAAATAGGTAATTAAAGGTTTTAATTAATTAATTAAGCTTTAAGACGAATTAATTTAGGAATAATTAATTTGTAATTAAGGATTATTAATTAGAATATTAATTAATTAGAAGATTAATTAATCAAATAATTAAGGATTAGTTAATTACAGTTAACACTTAATTAATTAAATAATTAGAGGTTAATTAATGGATTATTAAAGACTAATTAAATTGTGATTAATGATGATTAATGTAAGTTAATTACTTAAGAAAATTAATTAAAGAATTGTTAATAGTTAATGAAGGTCATTAACTAAGGATTATTTAATAATTAGTTAATGTGATTAATTTTAATAATTAATTAGATTAATTAATTAATGATAGTCATTTGTGAAATTGGTTAAGTATAATTACTTAATGAAGTAATTAAGGAATTAATTACTTTGTAATTAATTGAGTTAATGTGATTTATTTAAGTTAATTAATTAAGTTTAATTAATTTAGGATAATCACTTGATGATTTGTTAAGAGTAATTACTTAATGTAATTAATGGAGTGTAATTACTTAGTAAAGTAATTAGTAATGGATAATTACTGGATGTAATTAACAGAAGATGATTTAAAAATGGAAGTAAATTGGATTAAATTACTTTGTGTAATTAATCCAAGGATTAATTAAGAAATTAATTAAGGAGTAATTAATTTATTTAATGAAGTAATTAAGGGTAGTTAATTACTAAATGTGATTAATCAAGAGTGATTAATAATTATGGTTTAATTAAAAATTAATTACTGTATGTAATTAATTTAAATAGAGTAGTTAATTAAAATGCAATTATGGATCATTGATTAATATAATTAATGATGTAATTAAGGAATGATTAATGAAGATAATTAATCAATAATAAGTGATTAAAGAGTAATTAATTAATGTAATTAATTAGGGATTAATGTAATTAATTATAGTTAATTAATTAATGAAGTAATTAAAGGTTAATTACTGTATTTGATTAAGAGTAATTAATTTGTGAAATTAATTAAAGGATAATTGCTTGAATGTAATTAAAGTATAATTAATCAAGGATGATTAATTAAGGCGGATAATTAGTGGTTAATTAATTAGTTGATTTGTAATTAATTAATGGTTATGTAAGAAAGTTTTATAATGATGAAAGGAATTAATTTAATTCACTTTAAATTAACTAGAGATGAAGTAATTAATTTAATTCATTTTAAATTAATTATAGTATGATTAATCCTTGCTTATGTATGGATGGATGATATTGATTGCCTTGAATGGTTTGAAATCTCAGATATGAGATAAGTAATGCTGTGTGATATGGATGTTTTAGTTGAAGTGTGAATTATCTATTTGTGATGATAATATGGATTATCTGTTTGTGATGATAATGTTGATTATCTATTGTGATATGTAAATTATCTATCTGTGTGTATATAGATAATAGAATTGAATTGTTTTAAACTTTAAAAAAACTTGGCCTTAAAAGATACATTTTGGATTTCGATGAGACCGGGATCGGGTTTCTAGATTAGGATATCCGAAAACCACATCGATCCAAATTAACGATAGGTCATGAATCTCAAGTGAAGAGTGAGACTCGAGGTGTAAGGACTATTCGTCGTTAAAACTCTGAGGGTGATTCCAATACGAGTTTAACGGGGTAGTACTCTCAGATTCAAGATGAAGATTCATGGTGCAAGGGTTATCGTCGTTAACTCTGAGGGTGATTCCAAAATGAGTGTAACGAGATAATGCCTTCGGTTTCGTTCGAACCCGGAATGAACTTGTATGGATTGAATGCTTTCAGAACATCGTCAGGTGGACGATGAGCATTCTAAGATAGATGTGTTCTTTAAAGGTAATCGTAGCCTCAAGCCTTAACAACCGGGAATGGCTAAAACAGGGAAGGTGCGGCAAGGTTAAGTGGGTCATGCCTTAGTAGAACGAGATATTCCCCTATCTAGAGGTCCCTTTTTATTCGGCTTAGTAGGCAGTTGGATATGCGCACCAACTGCGGGGTTGTCTTGTTCGGGACTGTCCAGTAAGGGATGGTTCCGGCCTTGTGTTGTAGGGGATTTAGGGTGGATTCTTGGTACGTTGATCTAGGCCACGTACTATGACGGACGGTACCCCAGTAGCCCTGCCATTGTATGTAATCCAAAATCCAATAAGCGCCCTCGGATTTGATTGTATTACCCACTTTGTGGCTAGTAGATGGAATTTAATCATGTAACAATTTCAGCTATTTCTTATTTACTTGAAAATCCTAGACCTATTATAATATCACTGGATTTCCCATCAAATGTTTTGGTTAGCATAAGGTAAAAACTTACCCATGTTTATGTGTGGGGAGTCTTACGTGATACCTTTTGTTTTCAAAGGTTTTCAAATTTAAGCAACCTTAACCTGTTACTCACACAAGACCCATGTCTGACCCGGAGGTTATTCTGTTTTTCTTAAACTCTTGGGTACTCAAATTTTTACGAGTAGCCAAGGGATTCAAGTTAGCTTTGACAAATTGTAGAGGAGCAATGAAGTAGGAGGCTTCAACATTTATAGATATATATAGTGTTCCGCTTTGTGATCTTTGATTCAAATATTTGTGTTGTATTGAGTTGCAATAACTAGACAGGTGTTTATAACTGTCTAGTATGTGATGTATAATCTGTGTAACTTTGATAATTGTTGTATACTATGTAATACTTATGTTATTAATATAATTTATTCATTCCGCTGTTGAGATTCTGATGTTGTTTCTTCTATCTTCTCTATCTTTTCTCTTCTATCCCTTTCTTTCTTAATAATGATGCGTCTTTCTGTGGAATGAAGGACGGGTTGTTACAGTGGTATTTGAGTGCTAGGTTGAGTGAATACCTAGGCTTTGGAGTGTTTTCTTTCTTGAGAGAGCGTATTTGTAATTTTGATATATATATTATTTCTACCTATTTGATTGGATTACCTGTTCGGGTTTTCCAATATAAGTTATAATGGTAGATGGGGTAGTGGTGTGTGTAACATGACTACCGATGATTGGAGTTTGAATATTTTAGGTTGGAAGTGTATCAGTCGAGACTATAGACCTAATACCGTCTCGAGTGAGCTTTGTAATGGTGTAAGGATTTCATCGATCTCTGAAGGAAACTTGTTAAGGTTCGGGGTCTATATTTGAAGATTGGATGAGCAGAGTTTGGATCTGTCGGTTGAGCAGAAGCAAGTGATGGTATCTTGGCAACCTCAGGAAGTAGTAGCTGCGTGATGAGATGCAGTGACTATGGATTATGTTCAAATATGTTTCTTTGGAACAAGTTTTAAGAAAGTGTGTCTGCTTCGGCGATGTGGCTGAGTTAAGCAAGGTGTTTCTGTTTGGTTTGAGGTTCGAATTTCTCGAAGAGCTTTGGATTAGGAAGTCTTTGGCATCTGTGTCAGCAGTGCAGCTCGGGGTGTTCTATGTGTCGATAGGAAGTCTTCTGGCTTAGCAATTTTTCTAGAGGAGGAGTTCAGAAGCAGTTGAGTGGATCCATTTCTTCGATGGATTGGCTAGATAAGCATAAGCTGTTCTGATTGGTAAAGAGAGAACAGTTTCTTTGGAAATTGGGCTGGGTTGATCGTAAAAGTGACTTGCGATAGTTGAAATTTCTCTTGGGTTATCTTTTGCTTGGGATCGAGGCATCTCCAGGGTTCGGAAGTTGTCATAGGTTTGCCTTAGCATCTGGAGTTTGAGTTTTCTTATCGACTAGGATTCCAGGAATGATTCTGGTGGTTCAGCTAGTTGAAGGATGGCTCCTAGAGGTAGAGTTTGGTGAACCAGCTTAGATTTTGATGGAACTTTTGAGTTTTCTTTTATGGATCTATGGAACCATATTCCTGTGATGGGTTGACCAGTTTGTGCTCATGTTCATCATCAGTATTCTTATCTACTCCATATCAGAGTTGTGCAGCGGAAGCAGTTTGGGAGTGCATCTATTTTATTTTATCCGGACAGGAGAAGTAAGTTCAGTCTTCTGAAGTTTGAGGAGTAGAGTTTATTCTTGGTTTTTATTTGATCTTGAGAGGATCATTGTGTTGGGTTGTTTTGGTCTAGTTTGTTTCTAGAAGCATCAGCGTAGAGTGAGATGATCAGTAAGGATGTAGGCAGCCTAGGATCATCCGAAGAGTTTTGCGGATAAGAGACGAAGGAACTTGGATTCCGAGGTCGGAGATTTGATTTTGGATAAGTTTTCTCTGATCCAAGGAGCTACAAGTTTTGGTAAGTCAGGGAAGCTAGCTCCGAGGTGTTTTGGATCTCTTCTATGTTCTTATAAGGATAAGTGTTTGGTCTTCAGGGTTGAATTGCCAGTTTGGATAACTGGGATTCGATATGTTTCATGTATCTCTGAGGGAGTACGTGTATGGTCTATCTCTGGTTTTGGGAACCGGCAGTTCAGGAAGTTGTGGTTGTTAAGTCAGACTTATCTGTAGTCTGGTATTTTGTTTAGTTTTGGAGATCTAGATGAGTAGGAGCTCTGTAGCTTAGTAGTATAGATTGTTAGGATTCTGTAGAGCGAGTATCCCGGTATTTATACTTGGGAAGCTCTAGGAAATTCTATCTAGAATTTTGTCTGGATAGTTAGTTTTGTTTGAATGGTTGAATTGGTTGCTATCATTGCTAGCATATGATTGATGATATATGCTTGTGTTTTAAAAATTATAATCTTTAATGGGATTATTAAATTACCTTTGTTTTTAAATTTCGGGCACGAAATTGTTTTAAGGGGGGAGGAATGTGATGACCCGGAATTTTTGGCAATATAAATTTAATAATCTGTGTTAAAACATAAATGGAATTGATAATTTTTGTTAATAAAATTTGAATTGGTTTAATAATCTTCTTTTGATAAATATTTAATTAGTAGATTTTATCTTTTAAAAGGCTAATTAAATTGTTTTCTATTTATAATGTATATATATAATTGTATATATTATAAATAGATGAGTTTGTTTTAAATTTAGTAAATAAAGGCATATTTTCTAATTCTAATATTTTTAGTAATTTGGAAATTTGTTTTTATTTAATATAAGCTTTTAAAAGCTATTTAATAAATGATTACTAAGTGTTTAAATTTGTGTAAATTGTTTAAAATGATTTTAGCTTAAGTTTAAATTTAAATTAATTAACCATAGGGTTTGTTTTGTTTTCTTTTTAAATATAGCTTGATAAAATAAGTAATTTATTAATACTAAGATAATTTCTTTTATAAATTATTTAAAATTTGATAAATGAGTTATTTTTAAACAATAACAACAATAATGTTGTTTTTACAAATAGATTTTAATAAAAATAGAATTGTTATTTCAAATTAAATTATGTAGTTATATATGTATATATAACTTGATTTCTAAATTGAATTTTTGAATTTGATTTGAATTTGAATCTAAAAAATTTCAAAGTATAGATATTTACATTGTTTTGGATTTTAAAATATTTGTATAAACTTTTATTTATGAATATAATTGTTTTATTTCTTTTAAAAATTATCTATATATATACACAGATACTAATTAAACTAATTAATTAAGCATTACCTATATATTAATATTTGAATTATAACTAAATATAACTTAAAAGACATGTGTTAAATTGTTAATCAACTAATATAACAAATGTTACAATATAGGACAAGTGTCATTTAATTTGGTTTTCTTTTATTTATTTTAATAAAGTTTAATTTCAGCCTATATATTAACAAATCTTCTTTCATTCTTTTTCTTTCTAAATCTATAGCTAAGTAACACAAATCTGAAAACCAAATCAGTAATTAAACAAACTCAAATCGAACTCTTCATATCAAAATGGCAAAATCCCTGTAATTCATCACTCAAGTTCAAACATGCAAACTAGAACTAAACCCTGTAACTATTGCAAAACAAATCTGTTTAAGCCTGCATATTTTCTTCAAGCTAGAAATTGTTACTGCATGCAGCTTCATTTTCAAGTTCAAAGCATTTTCAAAGAAAACATTCAAGTTCCAAATCAAAGGCATTTCAACATTAAAGTTTTAAAGCAAAAGGAAACCGGTTTTCAAAGCTATTTTCAAAAATAAGGGGAAGCTCTATTCTTATAAAATCAGGTGAGTAACATCACAATTTAAATGGTTTAAGTATATAATTATGTTGCATATTCATCTCTGAAACAAATATGTTTGTGAATATATTTATAAGTATAGCTCTGTGTTTATATATGAATATATTGGTGTGCATGTTGTGTATTTGTATTCTTCTTCTCCGATTCTAGTTCCAGGCTCAAGATCAAATCAAAATCCACTTGCTCTTGATCCAATCTGTGTTAGTACTTAAGTCTTGAACAAAGTACGTTTATTATATCATAGATTTAAGTTTAAAAATTTGTTCAAGTGAAAACAATTTGAATTGTCTCTGAAAATACTAATCAACACAGCAATTCAAGAATAAGTTAAAAATCAATTACCTTGATTCTTTGATTCAGGAATCTGAATCAAATACTAAACCAAAAACTTGATTTCTGAAACAAAAATTACGATTTTTAGTATGGTAATTTGAGTGCATTTCTGGTTTAACAGAAATTGGAATTTGAGGAAATTCCGATGGTCTCATTAGTATGGAAGGCCGTGGTTCTTTCTAGAGGAAGAAGAGTTGTCAGTGACTAAGGGAAAAATGGTGGAAGTGGTGGCAGATCATGGCGGCGGCGGCGACTGTTTTGAATTTCTAAACCTAGTTTTGGCTGGGTTAAGGGTTTGTGATCATCTCGGTATCTCTGTGAGATCGAGTGCTATTAGGTTTGAGGGGATGATAGTTTGGATGATGAAGAAAGTTTGGCCAGAGTCGCTCGTGCTCTGATGATCGGAGGGACGAGTTCGAGCAGTTTCCAGGTTGAAGTGTTGTTCCAGTTTTAGTTTCCAGGTTTGAATGTGACAGTCGAATTTGATTTCGAGTCTAGATGTTTGATCTGATGATCGCGGAGTGGTTTTTGGGTGGTCGTTGACGTGAGGAGATCATCGGCGATGATATGAGACGGTTGGCGGCACCGTGCATGTGCACGGTGCACTGTATTGTCTGATGAAGTTTGGTTTGGGTAGAGTTCTGTGGTCTCGAGTTTTACTCGAAGGATTGTGATGTTTTGCTCGAAGCAGTAGGGTTTTAGACTCGAAGCAATATGGGATGGCTCGGGTAGAATGTTTGATTTCAGGTTTTCAAACCTGTAATGTTTTTAAATTTTAAAACTGAAGTTTTAAAATGAAAAGTAAAGTTTAAACAAGTTTAAACAATTTTAAATCTAAGTTTAAATCTGATTCAAGTTAGTTTGAATCTCAGTTTAAAAATAAAATAAAGTTTTAAATTTAAATTGTTTTAACTACTTTAAATTGTTTGAATGGTTTGAATTTTAAAAATGAAGATTTAAAATGTAAGTAAGTTTTTTTAAATCTGAGTTAAATATGGAATCAAGATTTAGTCTGTAATACAATTTTGAAATTAAATAAAGATTTTAAATTTAAAATGATTTAAATAACTTTGAATGTTAAAGTGCATTTTTAAATATGGTTTGAATTTGACATAAATTTGGTTTTTTTTTTGGCATGGCCGACGGTTTTATAGTGGACCGACCACTATTTATTATGAACGTAATAAAGTTGAAGTACAGGAGTAAGATAAAGGCACCTTAGCTACTAAAAATGAGAATATAAAAATACAGCACAGGAGTATGACAGACACGTCACAGCTACATGAAATAAATAACAAGGCTAATTCTCCTCCGCAGAGGAAGAATCACCAAAGCCCTCATCAAACCTGGAAGAATCCATTGAACCACCCCCGAGAATACCAAAATTGGGGCGAAAAAGAACAGCAAGAGAGGGATCATAACAGTCGATGTCAGAAGAGTAAACAAAGGATCGATCCCAGGCAGAATCAGCTAGAAGAACAGAATTAATCTCAGCAAACGAACCATCCATGTCAAGAACTAAGGAATCACCAGAAGTACTGCAATAAAGGCATCGAAGATCCAATAAATCATCAGATACATATCTAAAATAGGTGTCATACACAGGGTTGAATCTCATATCAGTACGAAGATCAACCCAACAATGTTCAGTCTCAGCCCAAACAACGCGCGGCAGAGAGAGAACAGGATCAGCAAGGAGAACAGAGGGATCATCAGCAGGATCTGAGGGAGCAGGACGCACCAAGGAAGGACCAGAGTCAGTAGCTACCAGAGAGGCTAAATTTGGTTTTTAAATTCTTTTAAACTTCTTTATAAGAAAAATATCTCTTTAACTTGTGAAATAAAAAGGTATTGAATTGTTTTTTTTAATTTTGTTAAAGCTAATTTGTATTCATTTTAAATCTTAAATTTAAAATGAAATTTAAAAGTAAATTTGAAAGTAAATTTGAAAGTAAATCTTTGTTAATGATAATTTAATCATTAATAAGAATAATGTTTTTCGTAAAGTTAATTAGGATTTAATGATTTGTAATTCATTAAATTATAAAGATAATTAAAATGGGTAATTAATTTGTTTAATTAATTAATGATTTGGATTAATTAAATAGGTAATTAAAGGTTTAAATTAATTGATTAAGCTTTAAGATTAATTAATTTAGGAATAATCAATTTGTAATTAAGGATTGTTAATTATAATACTAAATAATTAGAAGATTAATTAATCAAGTAATTAAGGATTAATTAAGTTACAGTTAACGCTTAATTAATTAAATAATTAGAGGTTAATTAAGGGATTATTAAAGATTAATTAAATTATATTTAATAATGATTAATGTAAGTTAATTACTTAAGAAAAGTAATTAAAGAATTGTTAGTAGTTAAAGAAGGTCATTAACTAAGGATTATTTAATAATTAATGTGATTAATTTTAATAATTAATTATATTAATTAATTAATGATAATCATTTGTGAAATTGGTTAAGTATAATTACTTAATGAAGTAATTAGGGAATTAATTACTTTGTAATTAATTGAGTTAATATGATTTATTTAAGTTAATTAATTAAGTTTAATTAATTTAGGATAATCAATTGATGATTTGTTAAGAGTAATTACTAATGTAATTAATGGAGTGTAATTACTTAGTGAAGTAATTAGTAATGGATAATTACTGGATGTAATTAACTGAAGATGATTTAAAAATGGAAGTAAATTGGATTAAATTACTTTGTGTAATTAATCCAGGGATTAATTAAGAAATTAATTAAGGAGTAATTAATTTATTTAATGAAGTAATTAAGGGTAGTTAATTACTGAATGTGATTAATCAAGAGTGATTAATAATTATGGTTTAATGAAAAATTAATTACTACATGTAATTAATTTAAATAGAGTAATTAATTAAAATTTAATTGTGGATCATTAATTAATATATTTAATGATGTGATGAAGGGTTGATTAATCAAGATTAATTAATCAATAATAAGTTAGTAAAGAGTAATTAATTAGGGATTAATGTAATTAATTATAGTTAATTAATTAATGAAGTAATTAAAGGTTAATTTTTGTATTTGATTAAGAATAATTAATTTGTGAAATTAATTAAAGGATAATTACTTGAATGTAATTAAAGTATAATTAATCAAGGATGATTAATTGAGGTGGATAATTAGTGGTTAATTAATTAATTGATTTGTAATTAATTAATGGTTATGTAAGAAAGTTTTATAATGATGAAAGGAATTAATTTAATTTACTTTTAATTAACTAGAGATGAAGTAATTAATTTAATTCATTTTAAATTAATTATAGTATGATTAATCCTTGCTTATGTATGGATGGATGATATTGATTGCCTTGAATGGTTTTAAATCTCAGATATGAGATAAGTAATGCTGTGTGATATGGATGCTTTAGTTGAAGTGTAATGATAATGTGAATTATCTATTTGTGATGATAATATGGATTATCTGTTTTTGATGATAATGTTGATTATCTATTGTGATATGTGAATTATCTATCTGTGCGTATATAGATAATAGAATTGAATTGTTTTAAACTTTAAAACAAGTTGGCCTTAAAAGATACGTTTTGGATTTCTATGAGACCGGGATCGGTTTTCCAGATTTGGATATCCGAAAACCACATCGATCCAAATTAACGATAGGTCGTGAATCTCAAGTGAAGAGTGAAGACTCGAGGTGTAAGGACTATTCGTCGTTAAAACTCTGAGGGTGATTCCAATATGAGTTTAACGGGGTAGTACTCTCAGATTCGAGATGAAGATTCATAGTGCAAGGGTTATCGTCGTTAACTCTGAGGGTGATTCCAAAATGAGTGTAACGAGATAATGCCTTCGGTTTCGTTCGAACCCGGAACGAACTTGTATGGATTGAATGCTTTCAGAACATCGTCAGGTGGACGATGAGCATTCTAAGATAGATGTGTTCTTTAAAGGTAATCGTAGCCTCAAGCCTCATCAACCGGGAATGGCTAAAACAGGGGAGGTGCAGCAAGGCTTAGTGTCATGCCCAAGTAGGACGAGATTTTCCCCTGTCTAGAGGTCTCTTTTTATTCGGCTTAGTGGGCAGTTGGATATGCGCACCAACTGCGGGGTTGTCTTGTTTGAGACTGTCCAGTAAGGGATGGTTCCGGCCTTGTGTTGTAGAGGATTTAGGGTGGATCCTCGGTATGTTGATCTAGGCCACGTACTGTGATAGGCGGTACCACAGTAGCCCTTCCATTGTATGGAATCCAAAATCCAATAAGCGCCCTCGGATTTGATTGTATTACCCACTTTGTGGCTAGTAACTGGAATTTAATCATGTAACAATTTCAGCTATTTCTTATTTACTTGAAAACCCTAGACCTATTATAATATCACTGGATTTCCTATCAAATGTTTTGGTTAGCGTAAGGTAAAAACTTACCCATGTTTATGTGTGGTGAGTCTTACATGATACATTTTGTTTTCAAAGGTTTTCAAAGTTAAGCAAGCTTAACCTGTTACTCAGACCAGACCCATGTCTGACCGGGAGTTTATTCTGTTTTTCTTAAACTCTTGGGTACTCAAATTTTTACGAGTAGCCAAGGGATTCAGGTTAGCTTTGATGAATTGTGGAGGAGCAATGAGTAGGAGGCTTCAACGTTTGTAAATATATATAGTGTTCCTCTATGTGATCTCTGAGTCAAATATTTGTGTTGTATTGAGTTGTAATAACTAGACAGGTGTTTATAACTGTCTAGTATGTGATGTATAATCTGTGTAACTCTGGTAATTGTTGTATACTATGTAATACTTATGTTATTAATATAATTTATTCGTTCCGCTGTTGAGATTCTGATGTTTTTTCTTCTATCTTCTTTATCTTTTCTCTTCTATCCCTTCCTTTCTTAATAATGATGCGTCTTTCTGTGGAATGAAGGATGGGTTGTTACATCCAGGTTCTACTGAATGCTTTTGAAAGGAGCACGGAGCATGAGGCTTCTTTATTATCTAGTTGTCTATTTATTTTCGTTGTTTATG
The DNA here is from genome assembly GCA_030765085.1 of Allium cepa. NCBI lineage: Eukaryota > Viridiplantae > Streptophyta > Magnoliopsida > Asparagales > Amaryllidaceae > Allium > Allium cepa. The sequence continues at coordinate 112,274,907 of CM060944.1, forward strand.
TATAGTTGTCTATCAGCATTATGGGGCAGGGAGTTATAACTATCCTTAGCTGAATTCAGTTCTGTTGTAACTTTGACGTTTCATTTTGAAGGTGACTTTATGTATTGTCTTATATTCTATTATATATGATTCCCTTGCATTATGAGATTCTATGTTTGTTTCTTCTTGTCTTTCCTTTTTACCCCTAATGGCTTGTCTTTCAGACACCTATTTGATTGGCTCACGAATATCATGGATGTGTTAAATGTCGTCTTTAGGAATAAGAAAGACATATTGTTACATGGACAGTCGAAAATTTTCGAATTAGTTGAGAACTTGTAGGTAATTGTTAGTAAAAATATAAAAGTAGAGTTTTTTAACTCTAGAATGGAAAGATGGCAAGTTAAAACAAGTTTAAATTTGTTGAACGTGCTGGTTAAGTGAAGCAAATCTGATATTGTATATATACTCTTAGGATATAGTAGGGTATTATACAAGTTTTAACTTAAGTTAAGTTTTTATGAAATATTTTCATACATGTTTTAGAAGTAAAAATGAATTGTTATAAGTATGAACCAATAAGAATAAGTACGCAAGTTGTACATAAATTATTTCTTTACACGGTTCCTAATCCAAGATTCGAATACATGACTGTGAGGCGATTCCCATCGATTCAGATAAGGTTTTTTCACTCGATCTTTGATGACGAATATTCGGTATGGATTCTTGATACGATTCTGAAATATTCTAACATAGCATATGGCTATGTAAGGAGAATGAAGTTTTCTAATCAAGGAGCCTAATCGAAGTCCGCACTAGGAAGGTCGAGTGAGCGATACTAGTTTGGAAGAGAAGTTTACATATTTGAGTAAGTGATCGAATCTTATGTTGCATACAGATGATCTACATACATCATACGAGCTTATGAAAATGTTAAATATTTATGTAGGCTTTTTCCTCTTTGGTTTGATAGTAATGAAATTCTGAGGATGAAATTCTTTTAGAGGGGGTATAATGTAGCAACCTGAAATTTTTAACGTTTCAAATTAGAATATTTAATATTTAAATATTCAAATTTAATAAATAATAAGAGAATCAATTTTTAAAGAAACAACTTGATTTTAGTGACACATTTTTAAATGAATTTATATGATTCTTCAATAATTTGAAAAATATTTAAATTATCGTTTAACGCATATTGAGAAAAACGATGCTATTTTTGAGAATTTCATGGAATAAGGTAACCAACATATTTTATTGCTATTTTGTAATCACGGCGCATCATTGTGAGCGATCAAATTTTTATTTTTTTCATTCGCAATTCGTTTGTGGACAATATATTATGTAGCGGAATACTGAAAAACTTTCTTTTAAAAACTTTTTCAAATCAAATTAATACAAACTTTTATAAGAACCTATAAGTTTTGATTTGCCTTTGACCTTCCTTTTGGCATGATAGGTATCTTGAATTTTGGTTTACTTAACTTGAAAGTAATGAAGGTACTTTTGTTTAAAATATGCACTCATCAACACAACACACATTCTCTTCCTCTCCTCTTTTATTTTCACCTACTTCTAAAAAGAAAACCACTCCTCCATTAAACTTCAAAAAACAATATCTCACAATTCATTCACTTTCAACCAAACCTTCCAATTACAAAATTGTTTGTTATGATCCCTAGTATTTTATAAAAATATTCGCTCATTATTTCTTTGAACGAAGTAGTAACGGTTGGTCGATATCAGTAGTGGGCAAATAATGATCGTTTGTTGATGAACATTAAATGGAGATCAAAGCCTTGGGCTGTGTTTATGGCGATAGAACGTGATTTTGGTTATGTTCGAAAAGTGACAGGTGACCAAAGTTGGCTATGAATGAAGGATGAACGTTTTCCATCTATCATTGAATTGTCGGCCATGTGATGGTCGAGGGGAGGAAAGGTGGATATAAGGAGAAGCACGGGGACAATGCAGAGGGGTGGGTAGTGGTGGAAACTCCTCCAATGGTCGGAATCGCCTAAAAGAGCTTGAGTTAGTGTTTAATGGTAGCGTGTTTGGGTTCAAATTCTTAGCGTGTTGGTGGCAATTGGGAACATCGAGTCAGTCAAGGTGGGGCTCGCAGGCGAGGTAGAGGGTTGCGATTATGGTAGTGGCGGCAACGTAGGATATAGTTGATCAACGCGACAGTGAGGGAAGGAGCGACATTATCGGTTTGAATTAATAGGCATGAATTTGATTGAGGAGGGAAAACACTATAACATGCGGGTATGAGTTTAGTTGTGTGATGTATGGCTTTGGGCTGGTGAGTAGTTTGGGTGGGAGAAAATATTAATTTATTTGTTTTAATTTATATAAATTAAGCGTGTTAACTTTAAAAAGCCATACCTTATTCATTTTTTTAACACCTCACACCCTATAATATACCCAAAAGGACACATTAAAAGGCGTGGTGCGTTTTGGGTATAAATAAAACTAACAGAGACTAAGATTCACAAGACAAAAATAGGTAAAAATAGCGGAAACTAAAATTATTTAAAATAAGACTTTCATAATTGCTTCATAATTAAGTCAAATACCAAACGTAATATCCATATCTTAAAACCCATCACGTCTTCTGAAATAAAAATTCATAGTTTCAAAATCAGAGGACATAATATCTCTCAAAATAAGCTAGTACACAGAAAGAACTGAAGCTGAAATAAAGAAATACACGGTAGAAAACTCCTCCAAGAAAATCTCCAAGCAGCCGCAAGTCTACTATTCACTCCCTTGATTGCCTATGGGGGGAATGGGAAAATAGAGGAGCGGTTAAATTAAAAGTATGGTGAGTGATAGTAACTGCTAGAATCTTTATGCAAAGTAAAAGCAATAGAATCTACAACAGTTCTAGTATATAAAGAGGAAACAAAGGAAATAGGGAAGAAATATGTTATCCCGCCTTTTAGCAAGGCCATGATACCAAAAGATCAACTGAAAACCAAAGACAGTTCGTCCCAAAGATTGGTTGTACGCTGGCTCGCTATGGGTATCGATGAATTTTTTCTGAGTTTGGATCAAGATACAATTGATATGACATGACAATCGAAGTTGTGGGAGCCAACATTTCAAGTTTCAAGTCAATCTGAGTTCGAACACTCAAGATATGATCGATAAATGTTAAGGAAAACACACCGTTCGTATTGATCCCAATGCCTTGTTCGAATCCATCAAGAGAAGCCCTGTTCGTATCCATCAGGGATCACGTTCGATTTCGAATTGATCATGTTCGAATCGATCCACGGTTGCGATATTCGAATCCACCAAGTTTGAGTCGATCAACGTGACTTCGCCTCGCCTCCATAGTGTTCGTATCGATCCAGCGAAGCCTTAGTCGTATCCATCAAGTTATCGGCAGTTCGTATCGATCAATCCCTAATGATCGCATCGATTGCCCAAAAATGCATTTCGTGTCGATCGAGCTTTAATCATTTCGTATCGATCGAAAGAATGATACGAAGCAAACACAAAATGATGCAGCCGATCGACACGAACGAGGCAATACGGTTGATCGATGCGAGCGACACAAAACACGACCGATGCGAAGCAACCACTAGCATCGATACTACCAAGACAAAATGATCGATGCGAACATGGCTCCAATCTTGGGTACGAACAAGACTTGGTCGGCTCGGCGCAAAAGGTGGAGCGATCCAAGAATCTTGCGCCACGTCACCTTGCACACACGTGCTAGAGATCGAGTCGAACAGACCGATATGAAATATATCAATAAGAATGACGCAGCCTACCGAAAGCATGAATTTGCATCGATCATATCTCCTAATCCACAAGTCCAAATGCTATGACACTTTCACAGGATCTTACGCACAAGCTAAGGAATGTTCACGCCAAGTTTCAACTCCATTGGATAAAATTTTGATCGATACGAAATTAGTTCGTATCGATTACGGATTGAGTCGAAATTGCATAGGATCAATCATGTGGGCCCCCTCACGTGCCAGAAGAAGTCTTCCAAAATTTGAGCAAGATATCAGCCTCCTATGCCTATAAATAGAGCCTAAGGGCCTACAGAAAAGGGATCTTTTTGGCTTCTCGACATCCAGACTCTGCCTAATCCAACTCTGCACTCCATAGCTGCTGTTGTACACGAATTTCAAAACTGCAATTCGCTGCAATCCATTGTAATCAATTGTAATCGGCGTGTGAATATCAATAAAGTCATCAAACTTCAAAGTGGACGTACGCCGGATTGCCAAACCACTATAAATTCTGTGTTCTTTATTGCTTTCATCTAAATTTTCTGAGTGTTCTTCATTTTTAATTCTCTACATACTTGCTATCTATAATATGCGATTGTGAATTGATGCTTCCATCGACAAGTGGGTGTTTGTGACCAGTTTTGGCGCAAACATTGTGGTGTTTTCACCGAGAAGGCTAATTTAGGAATTCTATCATTTGGACATTGAGTTTGAAGGCTTAAGGATTCAGATGTGAAAAGCTATGACAAGACAAACAAGTAGAAGACAAAGAGCAGAAAGAAGTCAACATGAAGGAAGTGAAGTGGCTTCCTCAAGAGCGAACCAAGCTTCGGTCTTCATCACCAGGGATGAGATGGAGATGATGATGGGAGCTATGCATGAAGAGCTTCTTAAAAGACAGGAAGAGATGATGCAGTATTGCTTCGACGAACTAGGAAAACCGGAGTACAGAATCAAGCCAACGCAGCCACAGGACATGCTGGAGACACGGATCGAGAGCACGGAGCAACTAGAATTTAGAATAGGGCAGGACCATCTGGCACAGCCCCAAAACTAGGGGGCACTTGCCCGGAACATGTAGACCTTATCCCAGGCAGAATACCAGGTGGAGCTGCGTAACACGGCATCGACAGAGAAATGAATGCCCATTCAGGAGGGCAGATCCCAGGAATCCCTCGTGAACTCGAGGGGCAAAGCAGAAGCAAAAGACAGGGGCTACATCTTGACGACGGTAACAGATTGGCAGAGATGGTCAGATGAGCCATGAGAGGTGGACTAGTGAATAAAGATCTGGAGGATGTGAACAGGAGGCTCTTTGCTCCTACGATCAGGCAAGCCAGGATCCACCAGAATTTAAGTTACCAACATTGGAAATGAATAATGGGAGGATAGATCCTACGGTTCATTTGATGAAGTATATGAAGCATATGGAAGTGCTGGGGGCATCAGAGGAGGTCATGGCCCAGTGCTTCCCATTGTATCTGGCAGACATTATGGCGCTATGGTTTAGGCAACTGGAGAGTGGCTCTATTGGAACATAGACCGATTTAACTGAAAGGTTTATGAGGCAATTCAGAGTTCACATTTCAAGACCCAAGAATGTGATGAGTTTGGCAGCACTGAAGCAAAGAACCGGGAGTCTTTGAGGAGATTTTTGACGCATACAATGCGGCGGCGGCATCGGTGGATCGACTAGATCCATCCATGGTTTTGATTGTAGCTGTATCTAGCATAGCTGACGGCATAGAATTCAAGAATTCATTGACCAGAGATCCCTCTATGGATCTAGGAGAATGTTATCATGAAGCTGAAGGATTTTTACGATTAGAAGATGCAAAAGCTGAAAGAGAGGAAGGAGAAGGAATCGATGTTTATGCAATCAAGAGAGAAAATCCTCCTGAAAAAGGAGCAGGAGCTGGTAAAGGGAAACGAAGGGCTGGGGATAACGGTGATGGATCAACGCAACCACGAAAGGAACGAAGATTCACCTCATATAAGGAGCTGAACGAGACTTTGGAGCAAATCTACCAAGATACCGGGGGGCAGATTCCTTATCAAAAGCCACTGAGGAGGGATCCGACCAACAATGAAAGAAGGTCAGACAAGTACTACTTATTCCATGAGCTGAATGGTCATAGCACGAATGATTGCAGGCACTTGAAGGATGAGGTTGAGGGGCATATCTGGAATGGTCTGCTATTGCGGTATGTAAGAAGAGGAATAACAACGGTGGAACGGGAGCGGCCACCACCTACATCAACCGGGAACGGCTCAGGATCTGGGCGTCAGCTTATTATCAATTGATTGAGATAATGACGAACGAGTGGCAAACCCCACACTGACGCGATTAAATTGTTTACACATGTACAGGACCGTGAACGATCTTCAAGCATGCTCTGATACAACTATAAATCGCATCAATGTAGGTGTTTGCGCTCTAACATCCCTGTTTTACTTTTGTTTTTCTTTTCTCATGTTTGGATTTGATTTTGTTAGACATTTCTGTTGAAAAACTCAGTTGAATGGATATTTGGTTTTGATAATTCTAAAATGGCTAAGTCACTTACACATGTACGGGATTGCGAACGGTCCCCAGGCATGCTCTGAGGTGTAAGCTAAGGAATGTTTACGCCAAGTTTCGACTCCATTGGACAAATTCTTGATCGATACGAAATTGGTTCGTATTGATCACGGATCAAGTCGAAATTGCATGGGATCGATCGCGTGGGCCCCCTCATGTGCCGGAAGAAGTCTCCCGAAGTTTGAGCGAGATATCAGCCTCCCACACTTATAAATAGAGCCCCAGGGCCTACAGAAAAGGGATCTTTTTGGCTCCTCAACATCCAGACTCTGCCGAATCCAACTCTGCACTCCATAGCTGCTGTTGTACACGAACTTCAGAACTATAATTCGCTGCAATCCATTGTGATCAATTGTAATCGGCGAGTGAATATCAATAAAGTCATCAAACTTCAAAGTGGACGTAGGCTGGATTGCCGAACCACTATAAATTCTTTGTTCTTTATTGCTTTCATCTAAATTTTCTGAGTGTCCTTCATTTTTAATTCTCTACATACTTGCTATCTGTAATCTATGATTGTGAATTGGTACTTTCTTCGACAACTGGGTGTTTGTGACCAATTTTGGCGCAAATAAAATAAACTAGAAATAAGTCCGATTAAATATTGCTCAATTTATAAGATAGGTTAACTTTGATTGCTTGCACTTGTCCTTGATTTCTGCTTGGATTAGGCTGAATTCATAATCCTATAATTAGGATGTAACCCTAATTCTACCCTTTTTGGTTGGCCTACTACTCCATAGACCTTTCTTTGGACCAGCCATATATAACTCCCTACACAACAGCCAATGGCATCTAAAAAAGATGCATAGAGCAACCACTGCGGACCCGACGACATATATAGCTCCATACACAGAAGGCAATTATGTCTTCGAAAGACACTCATACTAAGTGCTTGGAACTCTTAGCTATTACGGAGCACTCGAATAGAAGTCACACGCGTAACTGCCACCATGCCCATGCCACCTTTGCTCCACCTATTGGGTCTTCTTATTACCTCAAACTCCAGCATTAGCGTGCCCTACATCTCACTTCAGGCTAATGTGAGATCACCGCGTGTCCATAGAAAATAGGGTAAATGCGGTTGGTACTGGCCTGTCATCTAAACAATATCTAATTGCTCCCTTAATCCAAATCCCCCGTGATTAGGACTTCAAATTGACTAATTACTACCCATTTTTGCATAAGCGTACTATCGTCTCACTTCAGGCTAATGTGAGACCACCGTTTTGTCTAATAGAAAATGCTATTTGGTACAGATCCTACTTTCATCTTTGCTCATTAACATAGATAAATTATTTAAATAAGCCTTTATTATTACCTTCATTATCTTTTCTTATTAATTTATCCTAAGTCTTAAAATAAGCCTCATTTCATTCCTTTCTTATTATAACCTACGTTATAATCATGCTTATTACTTAACCCAAGGTCTAAGTCTGAAAATAAGCCTCTTTCATCTTTTACTCTCTTTTTATAATTCTAAGTTATAACCAAGCAAATTAATTAGTCCAATTCTAATTATAATTAGGCATAATTTCAGTCCAATTCCATTATTGATTACAATCAAATTTATTACAGTCCAATTCCATTATTTATACAGTCCAATTCCATTATTTATTACAGTTTTTATAATTTACATCTTACTTCCTTCATTCTATATTCTCACTTATATAATCTATATTTGCGTTTAATTTATTCTAATCCATAAGCGAAGAAAAGGAAGAGGAAGAGAATAGACGCTTACATAAAATCCAAAACGTAGAAAATGACATAAATAAAGAAATAAACAATAGTAAATAAACTTAAATACTGTAAATAAACTGTAATCGAATGAAAAGTTATGCTTAACAGTAAATAAACTTAAATACTATAAATAAACTGTAAACAAATAAAAATCCATGCTTAATAGCAATAAACTATAATTAATTGAAAAAGAATAACTACAAAGGAATAGACTGGAAAATAGATCTAAAACTGATAAAAAGGCTATTTCAAAATCATAGTAAAACTACTACTATTGGAAACTCTATTATTTTAAATTACTTAAAGAAATCTTAAAATAATTACAATCACTCGCCTCCCGTCCTAAGCTCTTCCTTTGTTCTTCTTGAATCCATTTGGAGTTGTAAAATAATTTAATTTACAATGATTTTCTCCTTTGAAATATTTTTTCCGTTTAGGGTCCGTCCTAGAAAGGTGAACCCAATTGGAGAAAACCTAGAATGAGAAAAAGTGTTAGGTCTAGGTTCTATTTATAGAGGTAAAAGTGGATCTCGGACCCTTGGATTTGGGGATTCAATATGATGCGTCTATGTCATAGGCTGAATAAGAGCAATCAGATGCAAAAATAGATGGATCGGATTGGTCAAAAGAATGCAAAACACGTCACCAATACGCTCTGGAACGTACGAACGAATGTTCGTTGGCTTGCCAAAAGCCATGGAGGGTCGACTGGGCGGTCGACCGCCCCCTTGCCCAGGTCGATAGGCCGGTCGACCTGTATTATATATTTTTTTTTCTTTTTTTTCTTTTTCCTTTTCTTTTTCTACCTATTTTGTTTATTTTATAACTAGCTCATATTAACTCGGATTCTGACGTTCTATATATGGAAATTGACCAGAAAATTACCATGGTGTCAGCGTCGTGAATGGTTATCTCGATATCCCTCTTGGAGCACAAATGTTCATGGGAACACTTTTTATAACAAAAGGAATATTTTTCCGTTACTTACTACCAATCCATATATATGTGTGTGTTTGTGTATGTATGCATGCGCACATGGGTGTGTTCATCTCCTTTAGTACATCTTATGATGCGAGAGTAATCACAATCCAATCTAGGCACCCAATCTAATACAAAGCGAGTCGTACCTAATTTGTTAACTTTTAAATAATTATTCATATTCAATGAGCAATAAATGCGAAATCATAATAAGTTGTTATTGCACGCTTTGTAGAATTTTACCCAATGAAAGCTTGAAGAGACTGAATTTTCGAAAGAGAATAGCAAGATGGATTGAAGTCCTAAACTTTTGTGGATTCTGGTTTGGCTCTTGGTTCTCGTGTTTTCCCCTTCCTTTGAACATTAATTGTGAGGCCATGAGAGTTAGAAGAGGAGAGAAGCATAATATGTAAAGGAAAAAAATAATAATAATAATAATAATAATAATAATAATAATAATAATAATAATAATAGGCTATTAGGTTGTTCTATGTGTTTAAAGTAGTTTTACCATTTTTGGGCCCTTTGTTGTTTTGAGGCCCTAGGCCATTGCCTGGTAGGCCTATGTTAAAGGCCGGGCCTGACCGTACTCTTACAACAAAAATGGTGAATTTTTTTTCATTTAAATAAAAAGATATATAAATCACATACCATAAATAATACACAAAAACAATATTAATAATTTTAATTTATTATTCATTTATCTTAATAAATTTGTCATATGTTGCATTGTAAAATTCAGTTTTTATCTTCAAATACCAACATTTTAACATTTTTGCAATTATTTGCAACCCCCTCTCTTAATTCTTTCCCAAAATTTTATATTCAATTCTATGTATATAACTTATGGAATATCAAATTCAAATTACTAGAATAATCTCAATCAACAATTATTGTATTCTTCTAATAAACCTTAATAATACATGTCAATTTTAATATATATATATATATATAGTAAATTCATTTTTTTCCATTTAATCATATATATATACACACATACATACATATGTTATGACAGGCGCTAAGCTAGACGAAGCGGTAGAAGTCTCACTTCATTTATTGTCGCTTAAGCACCACTAAAGTGTTTCTTAATTTTTTAGCATACATTATCCATACCTATATAAATCTATTATTAAGTGATTATATTAAGAGAATTGTATTTATATAAATGCAATATACGTATATGCATAAATTCATCACAAATAACTAAAGTTTAACTTTGAAGTTAACTTATAAATTAGTATGCATTAAAAGTTTGTTTTGACATTTTCTATTCGTTAAAAGTTAGCATGCTCGAGTTGAGTACAAACTATGCATTTGTTAAATAAAATAATCATGTCTTAATGAATACCATCCATCGATCCATATTACGTAGAAAATGAATTTTTTTTGTTACGAACATAGTTTTTTTGCAAAGATCCCAATCCTTTTTGTATTAATAATAATAAATTTTTCTAGGTATTGCTTAAGCAGTGCTTAAATTTAAGTAAAGGGCATATAAGCACCAATTACGCATGCTTAAGCGTTTATAACTTAATCGTTTTGCTTTTTCAAAAAAAAATTAAGCGTTATGGATGCATTTAGCATTTAAGTGCTTTTGATAATATATATGTATGTATGTATGTATGTATGTATGTATGTATGTATGTATGTATGTATGTATGTATGTATGTATGTGTATCGCATATATTAAATTATATATATAAACAATAATAATCGGGTTAATTTGAAAATCGGTTATAATCATTTATCTCAAAATTTTATCATACGTTGCATAACAAGATTATTTTTTTAACTTCAAATATAAGAATAAAGATTTCTTCAATTTATTTTTCACAAAAATCCTTCTCAATTCTTTCATGCTATTTACTTTTAAGTCCATAGTTAAACTAATTACAGAATTATGAACTTATATACTTAAAAAATTCGGTTATATAATATTTGTTAATCCATTTAATAAATCATTAAAATATATCAGTTTTAATAGTATACCATATTCATATGAACAAAAATGATAAAATCATCTTTACTCAAATATAAAGATATATAAGCAACATGACATAAATTATACATAAATAATAAAAATAAAATTTATAGTTCATTTATTTCACTAAATTTATCATACATTACATAACAAATTTCTAATTTGAACACCAAGAGTATATAAATACTATGTTGTACAATACTATCGTGTGGAACTCACGGGTTGCACTCTAGTTTTCACATAATTTTAGAACTAAAATACTACACTCTCCTTAATTCACTCAATTCTCAAGCATCATGCATCTGATGAGAACTCCCACTAAGTTCGAACCTCACTAAGTACATTTTCTCTAACATGTTTCAAGATCACTCAACCCTCTTTGATTTACTTTATCTAAAATAATATATGGTCTGAAACTACATTCTCCTTCATTTTTATTTAGTTTAAGATATATAGTTTTGGTTTTAGTGGGTTGTTTTTCACATTACTGTTATTGCTATAATTTTCAGCATGCCTTCACATCTCTCTTATGCATGCACTTCATTTAGTGTAGAAGAAGCAAAACCAATTAGCTAGACTCTTTTGGTGCCATTGTCATGATTGAATATCTCGACATACCCTTGGAACACATATATGTTCATGGGAACACTTGTTGTAACAAAAATAATTCATTTTTATCACATGCTATCAATCACATATAATATGCTCATCTTCTTTAGAATATCATACGATAGTGACTAATCACAATCCAATCTACGCACCACTCTTTTTCAAATGTGAGTCATACCAAATAGATCTCCATGTTGATGAGCATTTCACAATTCAACTTGAAGATATATATAGTCCTAATAGCACTTGGATAAGGTTGCTAACCCATTTCAATAGTTCAATCACTTCGCTACCACCTTCCAACAATTGGACCAAGCCATTTACAGAGTGTCCTCTTTTCAACTGTTGAAGTTAGCTAAATTCTAAAATAACCCTACCTTAATGAGCATCCAGAGCTCAAGCCATATACCGAAGCATATTAGGTCAATATTGCGTCATACTGGTGCCCTCGAACCATTGTTTCTGATACGATACTAAAATTTTCGAAACCTATCACATCTCTAACATACATGCACTTCATTTAGGTTAGATGAAGCAAAACCATTGAATAATCCGACGTTATGATGGTTAAGAAAGAAGGGACGGTTGTGCTGTTTCGAAGGTCGGTAACCTAAGAAAAGAAGTTCTTAGGAAGTGTCATCGATCAAAGTTTGCTATTCATCATGAAGGAATCAAGATGCATCAGGATATGAAGAGAATTTTCTTATGGACTGGTATAAAAAGGGATGTAGGCTTATGGGTAAAGTAGTTTTTGAAGTATCAACAAGTAAAATCCAAACATCAGAAGCCTAGTGGATTGCTTCAACCTTTAGATGTTCTAATATGAAAGTGGGATTCGATATCCATGGATTTCATAGAGAGATTGCCAAGATCAAAAGAAGAAATGAAAGTATCTAGATTATAAAGGATAGACTCAGTAAGAGTGCACATTTTATACCCATTTAGTCAACAAGAAGGACACCTGTTTTAGCTAAATTGTTCATGAAGAATATTGTCAGACTGCATAGAGTTCCTAGTAGTATAGTCAGTGATAGAGATTCTTTACTTACTTGTGAACTCTGAAAGAGTCTACAAGAGGTTTAAGGTACCAAGCTCAAGATGAATATCGCTTACCATTCACAGACCGATGGGTAAACAGAACGAGTTAACAAAGTCTTAGAGGATTTGTTAAGAGCTTGCATGCTAGATTTTAGAGGCTCATGGGAAGACTATCTACACTTAGTCGAGTTTTCGTATAACAACAGTTATGAGACTAGTATAGGGATGACACCTTTTGAAGCTTTGTACAAAAGACTATGCAAATCTCCCATATGTTGGCTGGAGACCGAAGATAGATTAGTTCTTAGACCGAATATGGTAAGGAAAGCCATAGAAAAGATTGAGTTGATTTGGGCTAAAATGAAGCAAGCTCGATCTAGGAAGAAGAATTATGCAGATAAGGGATGGAAAGACTTGGAGTTCTCAATCGAAGATCATGCTTTTGTTAAAGTATCAATACGGTGTGATAAGATTCATAAAATCGAGAAAATGGGCACCAACGTTTGTTGGACCATTTCCTATTGTAGAAAGAATCGAGAAACTCGCCTATATGATAAGACTACCGAGCAGTTGGGCCGGAGTCCATAATGTTATTCATATTTCTCATCTAAGGAAGTGTGTTCGAAATCCAGAGACAACTATTGCTCCAACAGCATTAGAAGACTTAGTAGTGGAACCGGACATGACTATAGTTAGACATCCATTATGCATAGTGGCTAGGGATGAGAAGAAGTTAAGGAACAAGACAATCAAGTCCAATGGAGTGACGACAAAGGAAACTGTACTTGGAAGGCGGAGAGCAGGGTTAGGGACACTTAATCTAAATTGTTTGATGGTACGTTTTATACTTAAGACTATGATCGTTGTTGTTTACCATATCGTAATTTCGAGATCGAAATTCTTTAAGGAGGGAGGTTATAACAACCCTAATTTCAATTAACATTATTTAGAACATTCAATTAAATAAATAAAATAAAATAAAATAATGTAAATGGATAAGAGGCTTGAGATTTAATAATTACCAAAGGGTCATGCCTTAATGAATTAATAATAAGAATGATTAAAACATAAGTAAGAAGGGGGAAATTATGAGAAGAGCAAAATGGAAAAATGGTGTATTACCTAAACACATACCCATACATTTTTCTCCCCTTCATTTCATTTTACATTCACATAAACAAAAGAAAAGGAGGCTAGCCATTGCTAGGGTATTAAGAGGAAGAAAAAGCTAAGGAAATCAAGAGAAACTTAAGAGAAGCTAACCAAATACAAATCTCAACCTTCTTAATTCAATCAAGGTGAATAATAACTATGCATCTCACGATTTTATATGATAATTTTGGTTTTAAGTGTAAAAATGTTTCTTTTGCAAGTATTATGCCATGTTTTAGGTATTTGAATGATTATATCCTTATTGTTGGTTTTTTTAAGTTTAAATATGAAATTTAGTGATATGTTTGAGTTGAAAAACCTATTAAATGACACCAAAATAGTATGATGTTAGAAACATTAATTTGGTAAAGGGTTCTTAAACCTAGATGACATATTATTATTCACACTAGGCATGACTAAAAGTTTATGATTTCCCCTTAAACTCTTGGGTGCTCAAAATATGATTTGAGTAGGTCGAGAGTAAAGGTTTTCATGTTTAGTAGGGTTTTGGCGAATAAAGCCTTTAAAGACATGCAAGAGGCAAATATAACTATGTAGGAGCCTATCTATATCCATCATCCGATATGTTATAATTAGTTGTTTTGGAATGTATGTATAGGCAGATGTTATAACTGCCCAACAAGTCTGATCTTCCAAGAGGCATCTTCATATGTCGCTCTTGGCATAATTTGCAATAATTTTATTTTATCTGAATCTGGGCAAATGGGATTATGTACTGAATATGAAATGCTGATTTGATATTTAATGAAAAAGGTGATTTTTTAAATTATGTTTAAATTATTTTACATTCTTGTGCTTCTAATATTGTGGATCGCTTTAACATGACCATATTTTCTCATCGGAATTAATACTATAGATGATTGCAGCATCTGTAGCACTTAGTTTCGGGCCTCAAAATGTAAGATGTTACAGGTATGTAACAAAGTTCTAATTTGAACACCAAGAGTATATAATTCTATATTTTACAATACTATTATATGCAACACACAGGTTACACACTAGTTTTCACATAATTTTAGAACTAAAATACTACACTATCCTTACTCCACCCAATTCTTAAGCATAATTCATCTGATGAGAACTCCACCCAAGTTCGAAACCCACCAACTACATATTCTCTAATATGTTTCAAAACCACTTAGCCGTCTTTGATTTACTTTATCTAAAATAAGATATATTCTGAAACTCCATTCTCCTTAATTTTTATCTAGTTAAGATATATAGTTTTCATTTTAGTGGGTTGTTTTTCACATTATCATTATTGTTGTAACTTTTAGCACTCCTTTGCATCTCCCTTATGTACGCACTTCATTTACTTTAGAAGAAGCAATACCACTGAGCGAGGCTCTTTTGATGCCATTGTCATGATTGGATATCCCAACATCTCCTCAGAACACATATGTGTTCATGGGAACACTTGTTGTAAAAAAGAATTCATTTTTGTTGCATGATACCAATCACACACATATGTGCTCATCTCCTTTAGAATATCTTACGATAGTGACTAAACACAATCCAATCCATTCACTCATTCTAATACAATGCGAGTCATACCTAAAAGATCTCCACCTTAGCGAGCATTTCTCAATTCGAATTGAAATTATATAGAGTCCTAACAAGACTTGGATAAGGTTGCTTACACCTGTGAATAGTTCAGATCACTTCGCTACCACCTTTCAGTAGTCGGGCTAAACTATTTACAAAGTGTCCTCTTTTTTATAGTTGGAGTTGGCCGAACTCTAACAAATAACTCCACCTTAATAAGCATCCCGAGCTCAAGCCACATACTGGAGCATATTATGTTAATGTTGTATCATACCGGTCCCCTCGAACCATTGTCTCTGATACGGTATTTAATTTTTTGGCACATATCGCATCTCTAATATGCACACACTTCATTTAGGTTAAATGAAGCAAGACCGTTGAACAAAGCTCTTTTGGTACCAACGCTATGATTGGATATTCTGATATCCCCTTAGAGCATAAGTATGTTCATGGGAACACTTGTTGTAACAAAAGAAATCCTTTTTTGTTTTATGCTATCAATCTCATATATATGTTAGTCTAGTTTAGAATATTTAATAATGTGAGACTAATCACAATCCAATATATGCACCCACTATAGTACAAAGCGAGTCATCCTATATAGTTATAGATTGTCAGATATTTGCTTTTTTTGCTCATGTGTTACTTTTAGAATTTATTTATATACTCATAATTAGTACTTGAAAAACTGTTACATGTAGTGGTAAGTTTATATTTTCTTGGTAATAATATTTATGGTATTTTATGTTCTTTTCAAATGCTAATAATTATTTTTTTTCCCATTACAATTATTTTAATCAACTAAGAAAAACAAAAGTTGACTTATACGAGGTAATAGTTCTTAATTTATTAATTTGTTAATCTTTAAGTGGTTATTCATGTCCAATGAACAACAAATGTGGTGCCACAATAAATAGTTATTGCATGTCATATCTTATACTATACATCTTATTACAGGACCACTCTCGACATTCTAGCAATATTATCATGATTTTAGAATCAAAACACTTCGCCCTCCTTGATATGCTCAATTCTCAAGCAGTATTCATTTGTTGATTTTTCAATTATCTTATGCTATCAGTATCTTGCAATTTATATCGTAAGCGTTTTAAAAGATGTCCTTCTGGAAGAAATTTATTATTTCAGTATATGGAAGCAATAAATTTCAAACATGGAGAGTGCGTATAGAATTTAAGACACTACTTCAAAGGTCATATCAATGACTGATTTTTTTTTTTAAATAAAGTGTCTTATGCAACATAAGCGTGCTTGAATTTGGGTCATGCGTATATGAGTACATACCGCAATCTGAATTGACATACATTTCATGATCTGGATTTCCTGGTACTAATGTTTATATTTGCTTATGTCACGATTAATAGCATAAATTCACATAAAGAGTGGTCTTATTCATTTGAAATAATATAAAGGTTCATATTAGTAGCCGAATTCAAAAAAGCCGAGCGAGGCGACTTTTTATCTTTAAGTTTGAATAGCTCTTGAAAATTCGGTGAGATAACAAAAGATCTTAATGTACTACCATCGTCGTCCCATCGAATAAAAGCACGAGTATTTTATATTTAGTTTTCTATATTGATATTTGTTGACGTTCGCATCGTAGTCGAAGATAAATAATTTTTTGCTGTATGGAATATTTTAATCCAATGTGTTAACAGCTAAACGTCACATTTGAAATCTACATACGTAAATGTTTATATGTAGAAATTTACCAAAAAAATTAATTTTGAAATTAAACAAGAATACCAACTTTCATTTAGTTGTAGGACAAATATTAATAAATCGTATAAGATAAAAAAAAAATCTGCATTTAACTCATTTTAATTCAGAAAATAAAGTTACATAATATGACGATATAAAAAATTGCTTGCTTGGAAAAAAAGAATACAGGAAGTAAGGTCCTTGGTACGATTACATAATATAAAGGAACCAAACGCCCATCTCCTTCCAAAACGAAACATCTGATATTCGAATTAATTGATCAAGAAAAAAAAAGAACTCAACTCCTCCTTGTTCAATGAAGACGTCGGAACCCCTAACTCCAGTCAACCGTCGTTTCACCCCAAAATGGAGGAATGCAAGACCATGAGGAAGGAAGTGAATTCGTTCCTTGACGGTGCTTTCAGACAACTCAAGCAAAAATGTATGCATGCCCAAGACAGGGACCACGCCATTGTTTTCTATTATAAAGCAATACTCAAGGCTTTACAATCCGCTGAACTCGCAAAAACCCAACTTGCAATTGGATTCTTGTTCCCTGATGTGAAGATTATCGACTCTTTATCTGGGGAGTCCTCGGCTTATGATTTCATTTTAAGGAACTTTGTGGATTTTATCAAAGAAACAGCACATATGGTTAGCGATGCTAGTTTATCAAGAATTTCTGGTGCTGGTGCTGATTTGGTAACGTGGAAGAGGCAGTGCGATGATTGTATGAAAAGGATTGAAATCCAGATTAGAACAGTATTCTTGGGAGACTTCTACACCACTATCGATGAATTTTGCATATGCGGAACGTTCACCATAGTTAAAGGTGTTCTTGTCACAGTTTTCAACCTTGTTACGCTGAAGGAAGATGAAAACATAGTGACCAGGGTTGAAGGAATTTTGAAGAGCTTTGAAACGACGACTAAACATGCAATTTCTGCACTGTTACGCCGCATTGTTGAGAGAGAAGAAGGGCTGTCAAAATCTGGACTGAAGATGGTTACTCAATCTGAAGCAAAGAAATTCGTTTCTTCGCAAAAGAACGAAAAGTCTGTGGCCGCCACCACTAGTACAGTGTCCTCTCTATCTTGTAATTCCAAAACGGAAGAATCTTTATTGACACAGTGTGAAGAAATAAAGGTAATCGTAGAATCTTGTGGTGACTTGAACATGCTCGCCTTTTTCTCGAATGTGGCATCTACTGCGTATTATGCTGTTATCACCATGGTTAGCAAACTGAACAGCATGGCCGAAGATGACGCTTTACCACCTAAACCTGAAGCTCATAGGATTTTCTGCAAGAAAGCTTGTGCCCTTGTCAAAGAAGTAAAAGACGAGTTATTAACTGCTGTTTTTACAACCTCTATCACTAACGAGCAAAACGGTGATTCGATCCTTGCTTCAACGTGGAAGAAGTACGCTGTGGGATACATTCAAAAGATCGAGTCTACAATGAAAAATCTATTTTCGAGAGATATTCGTTCTTCCTACGACGAGCTTGCATTAAATTGTACAGTAAGTGGACTTCATGGACTGGTGGATTGTTTGTATAGAATTCTAACCATCAAAGAATCGTTACATGATAAGCAACTTAGTGATATTGTGACTGCTTTTGAAGATTTTGAAATACAGTACTCTGAACTTCTTCAAGCAAACATCCAAACCGTAGAAGAAGAAGAGAAGTATCTTGAAGAAACATACCGAAGTATTCTAGTAGCCGTCATGGAAGATGCAGAATTCGATATGTTGGTAGAAGAAGCCATGACGAAGAGATGGCACGAAGAAGGCGATTTACAGTAGCAGTGGGTGTGGTGATACTGTTGGGATAATAGAAAGTATATTCTCCTTGAAAAGTGTACAGAAAATCTAATATAGAATCATTGTACTGCATTACTTGGCCTATGTTAGTAACTTTACTTTGATTTGTGCTTTCAATTTTTACACAATTTAAATTGTTTCTCATATTTTTTAAGTCTCTGCATGATTTCTCTGTCTTTGGATAGAGAGTCACAAAAATGCAATCTCCCTGTTGATTATTTAGGCACTTTAAGCATACACCAAATCAGTGAGTGATGGGGTTTATGCATGCTTCCCAACCATATCGAAGCCAGACTAACAAATAATTGTTTCAACTTTGTAAACTATGTCTAAGCCATAAGCTTCCGTTTTTTATGCTTGTCCAACATCTTTAGACAATTTGGCCTGTAGTTAGATGAATAGATTGGTAGAAAACCCTTCCTCAAACAGAGTGTTGTTATGGTCTGAGGTTTATGTAAGCACCATCACAAAACGCTTGCATATCTACTTCTTTATAATCTCTACAAGGCAGATCAACAAAAATCACCCTGCTCAACAACGACTTTAATGGACAAGGCAATGCCAATATTTAATCTGTTGAATCAAATCAAATATTGTGTACGCGCACTTGTGTATGTCCTTTTCATTTACTAATCTAAACATCATCTTTGTTATCTCCGCACATCAACAAAATTAGTCTAAAGTTCAAACTTTCGGTCAAAGTATGTCACTATAAAAAAAAAGCAAGGCTGTTGTTTGCGTATATGCTACCTTTTCTAGTTTCATACGTTTATGATCACTGAGAGCTTAACCGTTTTAACTGACTGCTCTAACTAATACATATGAATAATGTCATATCCAAATGTGGATTTTTGAAAACATTTTTCAACAAATTGAATTCAAATCCTTCGGTTCATTTCAAGGTCCAATGATTGAAGATCATATCGCCTCCATGTCGATGCTCTGTACATATCATCATATTATCACTCCTTACACCTACAGTTTGTGTGTATCATCATATTATCACTCCTTACACATGCAGTTGAAACTAATGTTACATAAAGAAATTCTTATAATTAAACAACAAAATGAAATAAGCTGTTTGTTAATGCATATGGATTGTTTACAACATTTGTGTACTTCTGTAACTGTCTATACTAACACCTGTACTACTGCTCAACTCAGACTCGGTATGATAAGAAGCACATAATCTTTCAATAGTTCTATCCAAAACAATTTGCATCATTGTATTTGAAATAATAGACATTCACACACTGCTTTGTTGCTATACTTGTAACTGTGCTTTTGCTGCTATGACATTTGTATGCTGTCCCTTCTGCTTGTGCCATTGTGCATTTTATCGCTTTGCTTGTGTGTCGCACTGATCTGCCCGCATTTCAGTTCAGATGCCTCGTTGATCGAGCTAGCCCTTCTCCTCCGTGTAGTACTCCTGCTAGGCCTGCTTGTTTTCTCAGCCTGTACCTGTCCCAGTTCTGCTCTTTTACTCGTTTTAGTTGCAGCTTTTGCACCACCTGTGTCTGTTTTACATAGGTCCTCCTCTAAGTTTGACTGCTATTTTGCTGTGCTGAGATCTGTTTTCCTATACGTGCCTCAATTCTATGTCTCCCCATTGCACCTGTTTATTTTTTTTTAATTTTTATATTGGTTTTGCGCTCATCAATACACCATAACATCTAATCCCTTCAGCATAATCTTCAGCTGCAGCACCGATCTCTGTTCCTTTTTTCATGTGAAATTACTTGTTCAGCACCCGATATCTATCTACACACCCTTTTAGCAGCTCCAAGCAATCATTCTTCAAGTATATATTACCGTAGACAAAAAACAAATCAATAAACACCAACTTGCCATAATTTCAAAATTTATACTGGAGCAGCATATTATGTGAAATGTTGGGTTATGTACCGCAATATATTTTGCATCTATTACCAGTTTCTTCAGTTTAAATTTTTATTATATTAAAATTTTCAAATGGAAACTTGTTGTGAGAAGACTGGTCTTTGTTTCCCCTTTGATGCTGAACAAGAGGCAACTACCTGCAAGAAGATACCACCCATTACTGTATTATACTAATTTTTTTATTACTATTTAATTTGAAAACTACCATTGAAAATTTGAATTGATAGTTGATACACACCTTTGACGAACCTTTCCCCATTGACCGTTGCCCATTTGTTCTACGAAATTCTTGTGTTTGCATACCGCAATCTTACTTAATATACATACACAAACTTCCTGCTACGAGTATTGTAATTGTAATCTGCAAAAATAGATGAAAATAAGGTACCGCCGTTAAAAATCGACCTACTAAACAGTTTTCAATAAACATAAGTTAATAAAACATTATCACCCTACTTCTCCCATACCGTTTAGTTGTAAGAAATCACCCAATGCTTTGTTATGTGACTTAGTAAATAATTAGTATACATTCGGTTGCATTATATTAGAAAATAATAATTGCAAGTTAACATAAAAGCTCAAAAGAATCACCCATGGCCTAAGTTTAATGCAATGATAAATAAGAAAATTTAGAGTAGGTCATAATAATTTTTTGAACATAAAGCATATTCGATGAAAGATATATTTACCTCGATGTCTGTTTTGTATAATTCTAGGGTTGTCTCAGACATCCCCAACCCATGAAAGACAGACTGCGCCTAAAAATAGAAGGACTTTGTTTAGATAGTTAATATTGTATGCTGATGAATCTGCACATTACATGACAAGTAATGTAATGAGGAAATTGAATATTGATCATAAAAAAAAACCTCTTGAATATACCAATATGCACTTCAAATCAAAATTCAACAGCAAATCATCAAATTTCTTTCAAACCATTGTATGTAAAATGAGAATTAAAACCACTCCAATTATACTTATATATCCACACAAAAAACAGTAGAAAGTATACTAATTCAAAACGAAAGTTTTTGCATACTTTTGCATCAAGCTGCCGTTGAATCTACAAACTACAAGCACATGTTTTTTTTCCATTGTTCATCTTTTGGCTTGAATGTCAAATCGAAAAAACATGGAAGTATACACTGACCACATGATAGTAAAGTTCAAAGAAGAGGCCAACCACATCAATGACTTGAATGAAATATTTAAAGTGCTATGGAATTACAAAATTAAACCCATAAAAATGTTCTTTTGTGTTCCAATCTAAAAAGTTCTTGGGATACATTATGAGGGCTCAGGGAATAGAAGCTAATCCTGATCAAATAATAGACATAATGAGCTTAAATGGTCGAGTGATTGCACTTAACCAACTTATATCAAAAGTAACAGATAAGTGCACTCCTTTCAATAACATGATCAAGAAATTAAAAAGCTTAAAATGGACGGAGGAATTTCAAAAGGCCTTCCAATAGTTACAAAGTCACTTGGAAAAACCACCAATACCTTCTAGTTTGGTAGAAGGAAAAAATTTGTTTTTAAATTTAGCAGTATTAGAGTGTGTGATCAGCTCGACTCTAATAAAGGAATAAAATTGATAATTTAGCAGTATCGTGTGGTCATAAAAACTTCCACAAAGACAACCACTAGCTACACCCTATACTTTTCGACATATGGATTTGAGATAATGTTACTATTAAAAGTTGAAGTTCAATCACATCAAAGAATTGCATATGCTTATGAACAAAATCAAGAATTAAAGGAATCTTTAGAATTGATCAATGAGTTAAGTGGCTAGACTACACTATAAATAACATAATATCAATGACCAGACTACATTATAAATAATATAACATTGACAAAGAATTTTCATGTATTATAATTCAAAAGTAAAAGAAAGGACATTCAAAAAAGGAGATCCTATACTTAGAAGAGTAATGGAAAATACCAACAGATGGTCTATTATAGCCAAAAGTGGGAAGGTACAACGGTCATGCACGAAATAATACCCCTAGTAACTTCTTGATTGAATAGACCCAACGGAAATGTCATAGCAAGAGTGTGAAACGTTGTGTTGAGTATTTGAGATCATACTTCATTACACTAAATGATTAAGGCAGGTTACTAAAGATTTGTTTCTTAGCAAGTGCTTTCAAAGGTTTTTACAACATTTTTAGGAAAAAAAATCCAAAAAGGATAAATTTATAAGAGAAATGCTATTCAAAATCTTCAAAAAAGTTTACAAAAAGATTTTGCAAATTTTTTATCAAATAGCCACCGGATTGAGAAGAATTATGTTTAATGTAACTCCTATCCTGGTGAGGTCAGTGAGATTATTTGAGTCAAACCACATTTCAAATCCAACAGAGGACAAATAAACCTTTGATCGCACCTTTAGGTCTAGCCAAAGCAACTATCCAAGGGAAATAGCCAAGTTAAGACTTCAGCCCACTTCTACGTGTAACGATCCAAAATTTTAGCTATTTAATATTAAATGTTTAATTAATTTTAAATAATTAAAATAATTGAATTTTAGAATTTAATAATTTATAATTCAAATATAGAGAATAATTGAATATTTGAATTATGAGTAAAATGTTAATTAAATGGATTCAATAATTTTATTTAACTCCATATAACCAATAAATAATATTGGTAAGTTCAATTTGTAAATTTTTTTAACAATATAAATAAATCGGATTTAAACATCGATAATTAAATCTGTGAAATTAGCCTTCCGGGGCACAAACTTGGATTTCAACGAAACTAGTTTCATTGAATTCATAATACTGAATTATAATACGCCATCAAATTTCATGACGATCGGATGAATCGTTTAACCGTGGGAGATCGAAACGCGTTGAGATTAATTAACCAATTTAATAAATGAGGTTTAAAATTGGTTTATATTTAGACCTAATTAACCATTTTTGCTAATGTTGTTTTATACTTAATTAATTGCTTTAACTAATGATTATTTGAGTTTAATTAAGTTTTTAATTAATGATAATGGTGTTTAATTAATTTATTTAACTAAATTAATTATTTGAATTAATGATGATGGGATTAAATTAATTATTTCAATTATGATAATTGAAATTAGTCACATTTTCATTAATGATATTTAAAATATAATTAATCATTTGAATAATGATATTTGAATTTTTTAATCATTTTAATTAATGATTGTTTTAAATTTAATTAATTGTTTTAACTAATAATATTTGCAATTTTGTTAAATCATTTTAATTAATAATGTTTTATAGTTAAATGAATCATTTTAACTAATGATGTTTTAATTAATCATTATAATTATTGAGGATTTGAGTTTAATTAATCTAATTAATTTATGATTATTTAATTTAATTAATTGTTTTAATTAATGGAATTTAAGATTATTTATCATTTTATTTAATTATGTTTAAGATTAACTATTTATTTAATTAATGATTATTTGAATATAATAAATCTTTTTAATTAATGATATTTAAAGTTAATTAATTTACTTAATAATAGTGATTAATTAAATTATCTAAAATTGCTTTAATCAACTGATTTCAATTTAACAAATTGATTTAATAAAGATTTTAAAGTTGATTTAACAATGTTATAAAAATGTTTAGAAATAATTATCTATTTTAATGGATTTGCTTATTTCAAAAGAAATTTTAAATGTGACTAATTATCTTTCAGGATAGATAATATTGTTTTAAAGTTATAAAAAGGAATTGAAACTCAATTATTAGGAGGCCAAGATGGATAATCTTCTGGGTATTCGGTTTGATATTGGTTTAGGCCTTTAGGGTCGCACACTTGAAAAAATTATTCTCTTAACGTTTTAACAACCAAGAACTAATTTTAAAAGTGTTTTACCAATACGAAAATCAAGCAAAAAGTTCAGTTTGTTTTTAAAAGTAAAAGTTTGATTCGTTTATAGAAATGAATTATTTTCGTAAAGCAAATCACTTATATCGAAACGATTTACTTGTATAATTAGCACTAAACACTGAAGAAGTAAACTTGTCGCTATTTCAAAAGTTAAGAGTAATCGATGGACATAACTTTGAGGTAACACTGCCTTGACTTGTCCGGTAATATTTTTAACCAAGAAAAAGTACAAGTTTGAATTCAATGAGTGCCAATAAGCATACAAGATTTAATTTTCATATACAATCATTTTATATCCTCGATGGTTGATATCTCAGCTATCAGTTACTTAAGCTTCTTTGATTTTATTTTTGTCATTCTAAAACGATTTATAGCTTCGTTGAGCTTTGATTCCTATCAAAAATGACTAAAACCAAGGCGTGGAAAAGTGGAGAGCACCCTCCAAGTCATTATTGTTCTTCGTCATTCTAAGACGTTTTACAACTGATATCCAACACCAGAAAAACTAAAACCAAAGCACGAGTGGGAGCCAAGCCATATGGGTCGCACCTATCAAGGTATGTTCACATCATCTAGAGAGGTTTCGGCATGCATGCATTGATGTGAAATATTTAGACTTGCGTATGAAGCGGGGTCCTGTTTGGAAGTTCCCGAGAGTGACACGTGTGCACTCAAGTATATTTTATCTAGAGGTATACTTTTATGGAAAAGGGGGAGCACCCTCCTAGTTACGCTGGATAAATTCGTTTTACTGATTTGATTCGAATCTTTGAATTAGTTTTTTTGTAATTGCAATGGAAAGAGGCAACCACCCTTCACGGTCTTATATTATTGTTTTTCAGTCCAGTCTATCAAGTTTGGATTATTACATTATTCTGACCATTCTATCAAGTTGGACGGTTACCTTATCATGTTAATTCTATCAAGTTGGAAGGCTACCTTATTCAGTTCATTCTATCAAGTTTGGATTGTTCCCTTATTTATTTTATTCTATCAAGTTGGACTGTTTTCCTTGTTCTATCCATTCTGTCCAGTTTGGATTTTACTCGGTTTATTTCCAGTCTTTCAAGTCTGGTTTAATATTAATTATACTAATTCATAATTACATTTGTTTCTTGATATTTATTTCTGCTCGTGCTTGTAGATGTTATTCTTCTGAGGTAAAAACCCGTTCCACAT
Organism: Allium cepa; assembly: GCA_030765085.1. Taxonomy (NCBI): domain Eukaryota; kingdom Viridiplantae; phylum Streptophyta; class Magnoliopsida; order Asparagales; family Amaryllidaceae; genus Allium; species Allium cepa. The sequence goes on from CM060944.1 coordinate 112,300,801, forward strand.
TAGCGGCGTGGTCTCATAGAATTTTTATATATTTCATATTATTCGAGTTATCTCACGCTGGTATTTCTAGACTAATCCGGGTGTTATTTAATTATAATGCGCGGGTCAGACCGAGTATTTTCCAAGGTTGTCCATGGTGTTATGAAGTTCTTGGAGGGGAGCTAGAGATTCACCTATCGTAGTATTTTATTTTCCATTGTATTATATAGTATACCTATCAGCATTTATAAGGTCGGGATTTTATATCTATCTAGCTGATAAGGTTTATTTTTAACTCCGATAAACTCTGTATGTTTGGAGTGATAGTTTCTAATGTTCTTGTTATATTATATGTTGTCGATTCCGGTGTGAGATTCTGTTTTTTCATGTTCTCTGTTTTTTCTTTTATTTACCCTAACAATCTACCATTTGTCGATTGGATGTGCCACATTTGAACACAGTGGTAGTGTTCGGCGTCAATGTTTGATGGACAAAATAAAGGATCATTACACCACTTTTGGCTAAAGCACACATTTAAGAGCCATGGTCAAAATAAGCCTTTGGTACTACCTCTGGGTCTAGCCAATGAAACTATTCATAGGAGATGGTCAATTTAAGCTTTTCGCCTCACTTCTATGCCTGGCTAAAGCACCCATCTAAAGGATAATGGTCAAAATAAGCCATTGGTCCCGCCTGTTGATCCGACCAAAGCAACGATCCGAGGGAGATAGTCAAATTAATCCTTTGGTCTCACTTCTACGCTCAGCCAAAGCACTTACTCAAAAAGTAACATGAAATTTGGTTCTGCTTCTACTCCAGTCAAAGCACACATCCAAAGAATGATGGTCAAAATAAACCTTTGGTCCCACCTCTATGTTTAACCAAAGCAACCACATAAGGAAGATGGTAAATTAAGCCTTTAGTCCTACTTCTACTCCCGGCCAAAATATCCATCCAGAGAGTTATTGTCAATAAAAGCCTTTGGTCTCATCTCCGGTCCCGGACAAAGCACTCATTCAGTGATGATAAATTAAGTCTTTAGTTCCACTTCAACATTGGTAACGTACCCATCCAATGAAGAATGGTCAACAAATTTTTTATCTTTTCCAGTAAAGTTGACTAAACAACTAATAATGCAACCAGACAATTGAATAGATTGGTCGGAATAAAAAACTTGGTAAAAGTGAAAGTCAACATTCAAAGAAAAGTAACGAACTTAGAGGAAAAGTTCACTTAAGCTAAAGCATAAGTAAACTTCATAAGAAGGGAAGTGTTCACCCCTAAAGTTTACAAAGTTAAGCGGGATTGTCATTATAGGATGAACCATCACATATTGAGAATAATGAAGCTATCACAAGTTGAGTTATTGAAGTCGTCGCAAGTTGAGTTATTGAGGCTATCACAAGTCGCATTATTGAAATCATCACAAATTGAGTTATTAAACTATCAAAATTTTAGTTATTGAAGCTATTGTAAGTTGAATTATTGATCCATCGATTGTTCAGTTATTGAAGCTATCGCAGGTTGAGTTATTGAAGGTATCATAAATTGAGTTATTAAAGTTATTGCATGATTGAAACTATCAAAAATTAAGTTATTGAAGCTATCACAAGTTGAATTATTGAAGTGATCAGAAATTGAGTTATTAAAGCTATCACAAGTTTAGTTATTAGTGCTATCGCAAATTTGAACCTATCGCAAGTTGAGTAAATAAAGCTATTGCAAGTTGAGTTACTGAAGCTATCACAAGTTGAATTATTGAATCTAACACAAGTTGAGAAGCATAAATTATCTCAAGATAAAATAAATTGAATCTATCATGTATAAATGTTGTCACATGATGAAGACGAGAGAATTCATCTTATATGAGAAGAGCTAGAACTACCACACATTGATTAAATAATTAAGCTATCGCATATTTAGAGTTATCGGATATTGACAACATCAAAACCATAGCAGATTTAAGCAATTAAGCCATTGCAAGTTAAAATAACCAAGCCATCACTAGGTTGAGAAGAATTGAACCTTCGCATATTGAAGACCCGATAGATATCACATGTTGATAAAGATGCCATCGCAAGTTGATAAATGTACCATAAAAATGACTCTCTCTAGGACATATGGCATACTATTATTAGATCATATGCGCCACAACATCAACAAGAGATTGAAGAAAAAGTCATGCTGCATACCAAAGCGACAATATGGTACATTAGCAAGACCTTAATCATCAGTTTCCTTTGAGTGCCATATGTCGAAAATCTAGGGGACAAAATTCTCTATAAATAGGGACGTACCCTTACTAAGAAAGGACAAATTATGAATGGTACTTCTTCCTCATTTTTATTTTTCTCAAGCATACATAAAGTACATGACTTTGTAAATTTAGTGTCAGTTAGGTAATCAGAATTGGCACTTTCTGACTTGGTGCTTGAACAATAATCTATTTGCATATTCATTTATTATTGAATACAATGACTAGCATAATTGCACTTGAGTCCAATCACTTGCCCATGTACCACTAACTTTGTTGGCTCAGGATATGAGTTAGGACTAAATTATGGCCTAATAGAACACCCATGTGCCAAACCAACCTTCCCATAGTTACTACCGCATTTTTGCTTCCTTGGGCTAGAGTTTTTTGTGATTTTGCCACCAATTTGACCCAAACATTCCACAGTTAGAATCGAACATGTAGCTAATTTTTGCATTATTGTCTTCATCATTTTCAGCCCATTAACATTCCATCTTAATCCAACCATTTTTGTCTCCATGTTGATTTATGTGCAATACCAATGCAATAATGTGACTCCACACATCCTAGAGCCGGTTCGTCAAATTTTAAGTTTACATTTCTGGATCTCCCATCATTTGCATATTGAATCAGAGAGCACATCACCACTCCTTCTACAAGAGACCCCAGACCATTGAATCGACCTCAATTTTCTCTAATGAGCATTTTCAAGCATCCAATATATAGACAAGAAAACAAACATTACATTAGGCAATTCACCTAAAAATGCATCCACAGCCCAGTCTAAGATTCATATAAACAACCATACGTCTGAAAACATGTTTATCTCACTTTAAATCATTATAAATTTGTTTTATTTTAGTTTCAGAATCAAAACAGTAGTCAATCATATTTTTGACTTTAAATTTTGGATTTAAAAAATGATGTAAACTATATATTAATATATATATATCACAAGCTTAGAGATGATAGATCACTTACTAATCATCCAAAAACCAATGAAAAACACGTAAAACAAGGTAGATTCAAATGAACAATAATTATCCATTTAAAAATCAAGACTTAAGTTCGAAAACAATTTCAAAACCCTTTTAAAACATATATCCACAATTACATTAAAGTGAGAAAGTAAAGTCACTCATCTAGGATATAGAATCGACCGAAAACACCAAAGAAGCGTAGATTCAATAAATTAAGAGTAGAATTGAATTTAGTCAGCGACTACATGCTTATATATCACAAATATATGTATCTAGAAAGCCCATTATAAATCTCTTGCGTAATCCCTTTTAATTAATTGATTTTGGTTAATTTTATTAAAAGAATGATGGAGATTTAGTATAAGAAGGTTAAGTAGGATTAGGAGATGTTCAGAGGTGTATTTATAATGATGAATGTCTGCTATAGAGGTTTCCCCTAACCTTAATCCCTAAACTAATTAGAAGTCCTGATCATGGAGTCAGTTAATTACCCAATAATTCCTCTAAAATCTGTTCAAAGTTTAAATAGTCATATATCCTACGCTCTATGTTTTAAAATTTATAACCACTCTATATAATAGGAAACCATCATATCATTCATTTGGAAAGTTTGAGATTCTAATTCAATTTCTATCAAAAGTTATAGGCCTTACATAATTTTTCAGGGTTGGAACCATCCAATATTTATTCCTAGAATAAAAAATGTCAGTCTTCAACTTCCTCCAAAGTTATATTCAATTTGGACCCAATTTGTTTTCAAAAATAGTATTTTTATGATCCGTCAATATGTTAAAATGTGGGTCACTGCACAAGGCCCATGACTAACAATAATTCCTACCAGGTATAAACATTGGAGAAATGGCTCTTTTTTTAAGGTTAGATAAGAAATCCAAAAACATCTATATGAAGACCATGGAAAGGCCAATAAGTGCCCTTTGGGTACAAACCTGGATGAAAGGGTTTACATTTGAAAGCCAAAGGAAATCTAGGAATACTAAAAGCTGAAGAGAAAGCCAATAAGAAAATTGAAAGCAACATAACTGTCGAACTCCGGTAGTGAAAAGCAGATCCATGCCAAGATTATAACTTCTTGAATTCATTTTCAATAATAATGCTTTTGATAGATTTACTGCTTAGTTTTTGGGTCACGACTTTCCCCTTCCATTTTTCATATATCGAGTTTCGAAAGTATAATGTCTTTGGCTAAAATAAGAAATGTGTATATTATGCATGTGCCCAAAGAAGAAGAATTATTATATCAATTTTCCTAAAACAAAAACAAAAAAAGTATTAAAACTATTTCCTAACACGTTCTAAAAGCATTACCTTTGGATCATTGTATCTATTATAGAAGCTAGTTTTCAGTACTTACCTGTTTGATGTTTGCTTTTTCCATGGTAATTTTTATCTTTCGGGAGGGGTAATTCAGATAAGATAGCTTGTTTCAGGGTTTCTAAAAAAATGTTGGTTAGTGTATTATTAAGAGGGATGAATGTCATTTCCTTTTTTGGTTTCTTTCAAAATTCTTCTTTTGAGATTAAAAAATTTGGCCTTTTAACATTTTTAGATTGCTGGGTTTGATTCATATGTCATTAACTTAATACTCATGTCTTTTATTTCTTCATTCATTGCTTGAACATTTTTCTTTGTTTAGAACTTTCTTGTAATGATTCTTTCAAATATCTCGAACATTATTTGATTTGAAAAGCCTGAAGATCATAAAAAGGTCATAGTCTTCTCTTTTGGCTCCATTTAAAACGATGTTTGCCAAGCATTCGTTGTTAACTTCTTAATAAGCTAAACCTAGAGGTTGGGAGGCAGTTCTAAGTAGAAACTTTTATCGTCAATTTCTTTGGCTATTTACTATGAGTTGATTAGGTTGCTTTTTTGGACAATGAACCCGAGTTGGACGGACCTTCTTCAAGAAAATGATGGTTCCGCTTTTCATTACGACCAACACCCAAGAATTGGAGTCTTTGCCTTAGTTGTTTAAACAAGTTTCATGGGCTTTTGTATGCTATTTACCATAGGCAATCGATAGTTTCCAAAGGTTGAGATGAGTTTTTAGGAGTTAGCACCGTAAGTAAATGTAGTCAATTAAGTTGATGACGAAACCAGTAAGGCAGTGAGTAAAATAAATGTCAGGACTTATCATGGTTTGGGACAAAGCCCTATGTCCATTGTATACTTTCCTTCTTTAGATACATATATCGAAGTCAAAAGGCTAATTCGATGCCGAACTGACAAAATTTGCCACTAATGAGTTTTTACAGAAGCATTAAATAGGAAAGTACAATTATTTTCTCATTTAGTATCCAAATTATTCCCTTAATCTCTTCTATGCATTGGCGTAAATGCCTATTTACAGCCATCTAGAGAAGGTGCAAATTGATGATGTGGCTTGTGCTGTTAAGCTGAGACATCAGATTGTTGACACCTGCCGTTTATCAACATAGAGCATAGCCTGATCATTGATGATATGTACATTGTGGATGCCTTTCCTTTTGATATATCTGGGATGTAAAAATGGATGATTATGATTTCATAGTATCATACTAATGTTGCACATTCTTTTAGGTCGATCTTGTCTTCTAAGCATTTGTTTTCTGTAATATTGCCCCTTTCGGTCTTCGATTCCTGCTTGATGGTCCATTCTCATAGACAACTCAACATGGGGTTATGTTGTATTAACCTTTCGGTTTAAGCTTCCTTGTTCTGGCCTTTGATTAGCAACAAGTATGATTTAAATATGTACAGCCATATTGAATCTTTCTTATACTAATACATTCGGTATATAACTCTTTGGGCTTTATACCTTTGGATTTGGAATTTATAGCTTTATGATAAAAACCTTAGCCTTTAGAGTTTTTAGGTCGACCATCCCCTTTCGGTTTGGCTCATTTCTTATATATTTTTTTAATTTTGGGTCATTTCTGAAACTAAATTACATAAATAGACCACTTTTAAAACTATTTCAAAATATAGGCTAGTTTTGTCCATGTCGGCACCACACTGTCAAAATGTACTAGCGCTATTTAAAATGTCATCGCTATTTAAAATGTACTAGCGCTATTTAAAATGTACTAGCGCTATTTAAAATATAGGCTAGTTTTGGGGCTGATTGCAAAAGCATGTTGGCATGATTAAATAATTATTTGTGTTTACAAAAATGAGTATCCGCCGATGAGAATATCCATTGGTCTATCATTATGCTCTTTTGGTTATTGTCTGGTTATTATGATATTTTGATGTATTTTGGTTGTTTATCTTTAAATTTTTTCACTTTAAATGATAATATTTTACAATAATTAATTGTTGATTCAAGAAAATTGTTAATTAAATAAAATAGGTGGAACCATATAATTTTGTGGAGATTGGATAAGAAAATGGAAAATAAAATTAATATTATTTTTGAAGTTTGGGGATATCTATAAATAATAATGAATTGACAAATTATACTTTAACTAATGTGAAAAATTGAATAAGGTTATTATTCATGAATTTGTGGGGAATTTATAAATAATAATGATATATCTATTTACAGTGAATTTTGGAGGATTTACTGTTATTTGTTAAGTAATGTATACTATGATGAATAATAATGTGGTTTTGAAAAGATTATATTGTTTTGGATGAATAATAGTACAATTATTTTATGGAGTTTACTGAAATATATTATTATTTAAATATAAGAGATTTTAGGAATAATAGTAATAATGAAGATGTGCTTCCAAAATAATTTTAGGCTAAGTTATATTTTGAGGTAAATAACAATAAATGGAGATTTTTAGATTTAAAGTGGAACATTGTTATTTTTTGGTTTAAAGTAATAAATTGAATGTGAAAGATAATGCATATTAATTGTTATCGCAAATTGACAACATCAAAACCATAGCAGATTGAAGCAAGTGAGCCATCGCAAGCTAAAATAACCAGGGGTCACTAGGTCGAGAAGAATTAAACCTTCACACATTGAAGACCCGATAGCTATCGCATGTTGATAAAAATGACATTGCAAGTTGGTAAATGTACCATAAAAATGACTCTCCTCAGGATATATGGCATACCATAATTAGATCCAATGCACCACATCATCATGAAGAGATTGAAGAAAAAGTCATGTCGCATGCCAAAGCGATAATGTGCTATGTTAGCAAGCCCTTATCATTAATTTCCTTTAAGCACCATGTGTCAAAAATCCGAGTGCCAAAATTCTCTATAAGTAGGCATATACCCTTACTAAGAAGAGACGAATTCTGAACGGTACTTCTTCCTCTTTTTCATTTTTCTCAAGCATAAATCAAGAACATGACTTTAGGACTCTAGTTGTCGGTTAACTCAAATCGAAATTCACGCCTTTGGACTTGTTACTTGAACAATTACCTATTTGCATATTCAACTATTATTGATTTTAAATCCATTTAAACCGCAGATTTAAATCCATTTTAAATCCATTTAAACCGCAGATTTTTACGTTAGACTCATATTGATGAGCACAGCACTATGGTAAGCTGATAATTTTGATGAAGTACAGATTTATGATAATATAGTAGTGATTAGGCCTATCAATTTCCAACACGAGGCGAAACACGACCTGAAGATTACAGGGAAATTAGCAGTTTAACCAACCCGGTTAAGTGGACGGGTCATTTTTGGGTCAACCCGAATTTGACCCTTTTAAACGGGTGGGTTCCAGGTTGACCCATGAACCCGAATTTGACCTATAACCCATTTATACTTAAATAACAACCAGAATATTTTATGATTGTACATTTAAATGTTTTATTTAAATATAGCATCGTTAGTCAGATTTAAGTCCAAAATGCTACTTTTTTATAAACAGTCGAATTAGGACTCGAGACTACTTCCATTGAGTTCAAAATGGCATTTGCGATCCTTTTGAGTACAAACATCGATATGTTTGGAGTTGAGTTGAATTTTGCTATTTTTCTGTTGGGCTTTGGTTTTGGTTTCATTCCATTAATCCAACATAATACCCTAACTCCACCCCCTCTCTTCTTCGTTCATTTTCATTTCCTAACGCTCCCAAGCTAAAATAAAAATGGGGGAAAGAAAAGGGAATCAAAATTCTTAAGCCCTAGCTTGCTAGGAAATTCAAATTCAAGTTCTAGAAATCAAAGAGAAGCATAGGTAAGCATCCTCTTCATCTTTTCCATATCAATCTCTCTTTAATTTTCAGAAATTCCTAAACCCTAGCTTAGAAAATATTTGCTAATAAGCTTAGATTGGAGCTTCTTGAGTTGAAGTTGAAGAGTGGTTAATCTTGCTTTATCAAAAAGCTTCTCATTTGTTGTTTTTAGGTTAAAAGGTGAGTTCTTGAACTCACATCTATGTCTATGTCTTTGATAGCTGTTAGGAATGAATTCCTAGCACCTATTTCATGTTCGTTTGCTTTGAATTGGATTGGATTGGTGAATTTTCCAAATTTTGATAATTTGAAGCCAAAATCTATGAAAATCCTACATTGAATGTTTTCACATGTTGTTCGGAGTGTATTGGTGAGTTTATAGGTCTGGGTTTTCGCTTGGCATAAGTCCCTAGCCATCATTGATTGTCCGATCGCTTCCGATATGATTTGGCCATCAATGCCTAGGTAATATATTGCAGTGGGCTTCAGCTTAGACGTCTGGTAGTATGCTCAGACGTCTGAAGCTATGGAATAAAAATTTCAGACCTTTAGCTCAGACGTCTGAGTTGACTTCCCAGACGTCTGGGCGATCTGGAATAAAATTTCCAGACCTTCAGCTCAGACATCTGGGAGAACCATTAGACGTCTGGAGCAGCTAATTTTAGCCAACTTACCTGTTTTTGATGGGTTTCCATTTTTATATCGATTTTTGGTTGATCTAATTAGTTGTTATCACTTTTATCGACTTTGATGACTTCTTTGTGGATTTTTGGAAATATCCATTTGATGGATTTGATATCGATTTCTATGGTCACATCATCGTATGTGAATTTTTGGTGATTGATTTTTTTACAATCATTTCTGTGATTTGTCACTTTAAAATACAAAGGTTTCTATATACTAATAGTAAATATTCAAACTCTTTCACAAAAACGATTTGAACATTATTTTTAATACAAAGCTTGTTTTTAAAATGGTTTTCCAATCTATTAGTATATACAAACTTTTACCTCATTCGTATGAGAAATCTAATTAAATGACTTAGCAAAGCAAGTGGTATGAAACGCTTGTGTTTACTTTGTCGGTTAATTCTTGGACTTGTTCGATTGAAATCTTGTGACAATTTTCGAATGGAAATCTACAATTTGTTCGTAAATATTTAAGTTAAGCTTGTGGTTATGGGACATGAAGCAAAACTCATTTGTTCACTAGCTTAGTGTAATTCACACTTTTTGTTGATCAATGATGAACATTCTATGGTTTAGACTAGCGACATCCGATGTTTCTTTGTCCACGTACGGGACTGTACCTCGTTTTATTGTGCTTCGTCCCATTTCGTTTATAGGCTAGCGACCTATGGGTTCTTTGGAGTTTCGACTCACGTTTATGGGCTAGCGACCCAAGTTCTTTTATGGAGTTCGGTTCATCGGATGTACCATTGTTGTACTACGCCGTTGTTCCGGCTTATCAGGTTCATCGGGCGTACCGTTATTGTACTACGTTGTTGTTTCGAATTATTTGAGTTTCATGTTCCTCGGGCATGCCGTTATTGTACTATGTCGTTGCACCGGCTTTATGGTTAGCGACCATGGGATAGCGTCCCGTTTGTGATACACTGGTGAGTTTTTATGCTTCCATTTGTGAAAGGCCTCCCCCTTTTCGTGTTTTCAGGATTTCTTATTTATGATTTCTAGAATTTGTGTTTCACCAATTTTTTTGATTTATATTGATAGGTTTTATCAATATTTGTGGTTTGGTGAATAAAATGAAGAATATGACATTCTTTTTGGTGTTTGAGAAAATTTGAGATATTATACGATTTTTGTTGTTATCTAATGTATACTTATCACAGTATGACATTATTGTTATCATAAATATTTGTTATATCTCTTATCCTATTTCATTTTATATGATATTTATAGCTAGACTGATCCATTTATTGTTTTCTTCTTGAATAATACTCGGGTCAGACAGAGGTATTTCAGGTGCTTCTACTTGACTTCTTATCAGGGTCTGTCATCTGACTTTTGGCTATCTACTTAGCTTAGTAGTTTTTTCTTTTGTACATTCGAGATAGAGACTCCTTGATGTATACATATTCTTCTGTCTAGCACTTGTACCTATTCTTTTGTGATGTAGTGGATCTTACACGACCATTACTTTGATGTACACTTTTATACGTTATATTCATATATGTTTCCACCTTAGTGGTATGAATATCGGTGACTGATTTATGTTATGCTTATTTTATATTTGTTTTCGAAGACCACATAGCCATTGTGTAGTAGCTTTGAGTTTGTACTTGATATGTCAGATTTCCTCTTTAAATTAAATGTGTGACCTTCTATCTGGCATATCGGTACTCGCACGAAGCAATTACACGGATGGTCGCTCCTCAACAGCCTTATTCTTCGTGCTAGTCAACGGCATTACTCTGTAGTGTCCTTGGCTAGTGTGAGTATAGAGGTGGGGCATCATAGCTCGGTATCAGAGCCAAACTTCGGAACAATATAGAATATTATAGCAAGGATCATCATCCTAAGTCTTTTTTAGGAATCGTGCCTTAGGATTTATCCAAGTCTTAGGACCCATTTTATCCTATTTTCTTTTGTGATGCCATGTTTTATCAATCAAGTTGTTTGATATTTATTTTAAGAATAACCTTTTTCCTCTTCTTTCTTTCTTTCTTAAAGAAGAGAAATGGTTAGATCCGGCCTTCCCAGCACGGTCAATCCAGTGCTACACCTTAGGATGGTGTATTTATGTCTGCCCAGCAGCTTTTAGATCTTGTAAAGAATGCTCAAGCTGTCAGACCTATTCCTGAGCCTACTCACCCTAAATCCGGGTTTGCATGCTTATGTAGTGATTATACCAATTTGGATGGAAGGCCATTCAAGGGTTTCGAAAGCGTTGTAGAAGTCCATGCTTGGCTTAGAACTGCGATCACATCTTTTCTCGCATGAATCTTGTAGATCTACATCGAGTCCAAGTGGCTTCTAGTATGCTCCAAGAGAGAGCATTAGATTGGTATGAACTTTTTCTTTCTAAGATTATCGAAGCGGATCTTACTTGGGAACCATTCCGAGAAAGATTCGAATTGAAGTTTGTGCTGGAGGCTGAAAAAGTAACTTTAGCTCGGCGCTTTATTGACCTTGTTCAAGGTGAATCTTCTATGACAGATTAAGTCACATCTTTTGAATCTCTCTCTAAATATGGGGTCAAGTATATTAATATCCCATTGAAGAAAAATCATAGGTTTGTCTACGGGTTGAATAAGAACCTCAAAAAGCCTTTACTTCTGAGACTAGAAGTTTCTTTCGATCGGCTTATTGATATAGCTCTTCGACTTGAAGAGACCGATAAAGAAAGTGATGTTGAAGTTGCGAGTGCCAAACAGAACTTCACCATCAACAAGAAGAGGCCTATTAAGTTCAAGCCTAATCCCAACAAGAAAGGGAAGCAAGCTACTTCGATATCAAAGACTCCTATCTTTAGTCGTGTGAAATGCTACAATTGCGGTTTTAAGGACCATTATGCAAATAGGTGTATGAATCCCCTTTTTTGTCGTTATTGCAAAAGTTTGGGTCATCTTTTATCTTCATGTCCCAAACTTCCAAGCAAGAAAGAGGGAAAACTAAATGTTGTGCAAGTGCCAAGTAACACTTCTGTTGGTCAGGTTATTTCTCATTCTATCCTTAATGGCATTATTATGTTTCGTGATCATTCTATTCGAGTTCTTTTTGACACGGGTGCATCCCACTCTTTTATATCAAAAGAACTAGTTGATACTTTGTCTTTAAATGTTGTGGTCTTGATGACTTCATTGAGAATTGCGAATCCGGTTGGTGGATCCGCAACACTCAGTTTACTTTGTAAAGATGTCGAGATTATTTTATGTGATTATGCTTTCCGTGTCGATTTGCATGTTATGCGTTACTTAGGCTTCGGAATGATTTTGGGAATGGATTGGATTAATCGTTATGAAGCCCACATCCTATGTCCAGAGAGGACTATACATCTTCAATCTGTTAAGTGGATTTCTATCGTTCTTAAAGATTCTGATTCTCATTCGGTGGCATCCTTATATTCTCTAAACCCTCATGATGACGATAATGATGATGAGAAAGATGTCATTTCCCTCATTCATATCGTTCGTGAATTTTCCAACATATTTGAGCCCGTTTTAGGATTACCCCATAAGCGAGCAATTGAGTTCAAAATTAATTTGATCCCTGAAGCTCTACCCACCACTCGTCCGCTTTATCGTATGTCCAATAAGGAAAATGAGGAGATGCGTAAACAATTATCCGAATTGGAAGCAAAGCAATTTATTCGTTCTAGTTCCTCTCCTTGGGGATCTTCAGCTATTTTTGTGAATAAATCCTATGGTACACTTAGGCTTTGTGTTGACTATCGCAAGCTTAATGATTTCACCATCAAGAATAAATATCATTTACCTCGGATTGATGATCTATTCGATCAACTTAGCGGTGCTAGAGTCTTTTCATAGTTAGACTTAGTAACCTGTTTTCATCAGCTTCATATTGCAGAGGATAGCATTCCTTTGACGTCGTTCCATACTCGTTATGGACCTTTTGAATGGCCTGATCACCCTATTCGAGTTCTTTTTGACACGGGTGCATCCCACACTTTTATTTCAAAAGAACTTGTTGATAATTTGTCTTTAAATGTTGTGGTCTTGATGACTTCATTGAGAATTGCGAATCCGGTTGGTGGATCCGCAACACTCTGTTTACTTTATAAAGATGTCGAGATTATTTTATGTGATTATGCTTTCCGTGCTGATTTGCATGTTATGCGTTACTTAGGTTTCGAAATGATTTTGGGAATGGATTGGCTTAATCGTTATGAAGCCCACATCCTATGTCCTGAGAGGACTATACATCTTCGACATCATCAATCTATTAAGTGGATTTCTATTGTTCTTAAAGATTCCGATTCTAATTCGGTGGCATCCTTATATTCTCTAAACCCTCATGATGATGATAATGATGATGAGGAAGATGTCATTTCCCTCATTCATGTTGTTCGTGAATTTTCCGACATATTTGAGCACGTTTTAGGATTACCCCATAAGCGAGCAATTGAGTTCATAATTAATCTAATCCCTGAAGCTCTACCTATCACTCGTCCTCTTTATCGTATGCCCAATAAGGAAAATGAGGAGATGCGTAAAAAATTATCCGAATTGGAAGCGAAGCAATTTATTCGTTCCATTTCATCTCCTTGGGGAGCTTCAGCTATTTTTGTGAAGAAATCCGATGGTACACTTAGGCTTTGCGTTTACTATTGCAAGCTTAATGATTTCACCATCAAGAATAAATATCCTTTACCTCGGATTGATGATCTATTCGATCAACTTAGCAGTGCTAGAGTCTTTTCACAGTTAGACTTAGCAACCTGTTTTCATCAGCTTCATATTGCAGAGGATAGCATTCCTTTGACGTCGTTCCATACTCGTTATGGATCTTTTAAATGGCTTGTCATGCTATTTGGTTTAACGAATGTTCCAACTTATTTCGTTGATCTTATGAATCGAGTTTTCAAAGACTTCCTCAATTGGTTTGTTCTCATCTTTATAGATGATATTGTTGTTTAATCTAAAACTGAGGAAGAGCATGAAAAACATCTTCGGATTGTGTTGGGAACTGTTAGGAGCAATCAATTGAAAGCGAAATTTTCTAAGTGTCACTTTTGGCAATCTCATGTGAAATTTTTCAGACATATTATTTATGAGTCTGGAATTTCCGTGGATCCTTCAAAGATTGAAGCGATTCAAAATTGGAAGAGATCGAAGAGTGTAACGGAAATTCATAGTTTTCTTGGATTGACGGGCTATTACTGTCGGTTCATAAAAGACTTTTCTAAAATTTCCATGCCTCTTATTAGTTTGACAAAGAAGGGAGTTAAATACATTTGTTCAGACAAATGTGAAGCTGCTTTTCAGAAATTAAATGAACTCCTTTCCGATGCTCCTATTCTTGTGATTCCCTAAGGGAACCATGACTTTATTGTTTATACCGATGCTAGTCGTGTTGGTTTGGGAGCCGTTCTCATGCAAAGGGAACGTGTTATCGCTTATGCTTCTAGGCAATTAAAACCTACCGAGACTAGATATGCCACTCATGATTTAGCGCTCATGGCCATTGTTTTCTCCCTTAGAATTTGGCTTCATTATCTTTTGAGAGAGAAATTTGTTCTCTACACCGATCATAAATCTTTGAAGTATTTATTTTCCTAAAAGAAACTTAATTTGCGTCAATAACGTTGGCTCAAGTTCCTTGCATCTTATGATCTTGATATTCTTTATACTCCCGAAAGGGGGAATGTGTTGCCGATGCCCTTAGCCGAAAGCAACAAGCTGTTGTTTCTATGATGATATCCAAATGGAATGATCTCGAGACTTTGTCCACTTGTGAGATTCGAGATCGTGAATCCGATTTATGTTTATCTCTTTTTTTTGTGTAGCCTTGAGGTTCATCCTTCTCTTTTAGACCACATCCTTGAAGCTCAAAAGCGAGATCCCGAATTGGCTCTTCTTAGCCAAAGTTGTTGGGATAGAAATGTTGATGATTTGAAAGACTTTGAAATCGATGCCCGTGATGGTATTCGAAAGTTTGGTAGACTTATCGTGCCAAATATTAGTAATCTTCGTAAAGACATTTTATAAGATTCTCATCGTTCTAAGATTACCATTCAACCCGGCAGTATTAAAATGTACGCGGATATGAAGCGACTTTATTATTGGGATGGAATGAAATCCGATATTGCTAACTTCATTAAGCGCTGCATGACTTGCCAACTCGTTAAGGCCGAGCATCAAAGGCCCGGTGGATTATTGCAACCTTTAGGCATTCCCGTTTGGAAGTGGGATCAAATTTCACATGGATTTTATTGACGGTCTTCCTCGTTGTTGTTCGGGTCATGACATTTTATGGGTGATTGTAGATAGACTTACAAAATCCGCCCATTTTATCCCCCTTCGGTCTAATCGGACCGTACCACTTTTGGCCAAACTCTATGTTAAAGAAACTGTTAAATTGCATGGAGTTCCTACTTCTATTGTTAGTGATCTTGATCCATTATTTACTAGTGGATTTTGGAAGAGTCTTCAAAAGATTTGGGAACGAAGCTTAATTTTAGCACCGCTTATCTTCCTCAGTCCGATGGACAAATAGAGCATGTGAATCAAACTCTTGAAGATCTTCTTCGTGCATGTGTTCTTGATTTTGGTGGAAGTTGGGAAGATCCCCTTGTTGAGTTTTCTTGTAATAATAGCTTCCAATCTAGTATTGATATGGCACCTTCCGAGGCACTATATAGAAGGCCATGCCGATCTCCTTCTTGTTGGCTTGATGTCAATGAGAAGCTGGTTTTAGGTCCAGATTTTATTCATGATTCCACATAAAAGATTGACCTTATTCGTCATAGGATGAAAGAAACTCAAAGTAGACAAAAATCCTATGCCAATTATCGAAAAAGGAATTTAGAATTTTCTGTGGGAGATTTGGTGTTCATTCGTGTTTCGCCTATGAAGGGTGTTACGCATTTCAGTCGATTGAGAAAATTAGCACCTCGATATATCAGCCCATTTTCCATCACCGAACACATTGGTTCCATGGCTTAGCGCCTTTTATTACCGGCTCAATTTTCTGCTACTCATGTCGTTTTTCATGACTCTCAACGACAGAAATGCCTAAGGGATTCCGATTCTATTCTTCAGCCTGGTGTTATTGAAGAAATTGAAGTTTCGCCTAATTTGACTTATGAGCAACATCCCATTTGTATCATTACTGCAGAGGTTAAACGCCTTCGAAATAAAGATGTTCCACTCGTGAAAGTTCAATGGTCCTCAAATCCTAAAGATTGCTCTTGGGAATCTAGAGAATTCAACGAGCGAACACATCCGGACTTACTCTTTCGTGCTCCTTAAGGTGAACTTCTCATTTCAAAATGTTTTCTTTTGTGTTGATATGCTTTTATGGTTGTTACTCTTTGTTTTCTTCTTAAGTATTGTGAGGATGCAATTCTTTAAGGATGGGAGTCTATAACAGCCTGCACATTTTACGATTGTATATTTAAATGTTTTATTTAAATATAACATCGTCAGTCGGATTTAAGTCCGAAATGCTACTTTTTTATAAACAGTCAAATTAGGACTCGAGACTACTTCCATTGATTTCAAAATGGATTTTGTGGCCTTTTTGAGTATAAACATCGATATGTTTGGAGTTGAGTTGAATTTTGCTATTTTTCTATTGGGCTTTGGGTTTGGGTTTCAGCTCACTAACCCAACATAATACCCTAACTCTACCCTCTCTCCTCTTCATTCATTTTTATTTCCTAACACTCTCAAGCTAAAATAAAAATGGAGAAAAGAAAGGGGAATCAAAATACCTAAGCCCTAGATTGCTAGGAAATTCAAATTCAAGTTCTAGTAATCAAGGAGAAGCATAGGTAAGCATCATCTTCATCTTCTCCATCTCAATCTCTCTTCAATTTTCAGAAATTCGTGAAACCTAACTTAGGAAATATTTGCTTATGAGCTTAGATTGGAGCTTCTTGAGTTGAAGTTGAAGAGTGGTTGATCTTGCCTTGTCTTAAAGCTTCTCATTTGTTGTTTTTAGGTTTAAAGGTGAGTTCTTGAACTCACATCTATGTCTATACCTTTGGTAGTTGTTAGGTATGAATTCCTAACGCCTATTTCATGTTCATTTGCTTTGAATTGAATTGGATTGGTGAATTTTCCAAATTTTGATATTTTGAAGTCAAAATCTATGAAAATCCTATATTGAATGTTTTGACATGTTGTTTGGACTGTATTGGTGAGTTTATAGGGCTAGGTTGTCGCTTGGCATAAGTCCCTAGCCATCGTTGCTCGTACGAACGCTTCCGATATGATTTGGCCATCAATGGCCTAGGAAAAATATTGCCTTAAGCTTCAGCTCAGACGTTTGGTAGTATGCTCAGACGTCTGAAGCTACGGAATAAAAATTCCATACATTCAGTTCAGATGTCTAAGCTTACTTCTCAAACGTCTAGGCGATCTGGAAGAAAATTTTCAGACCTTCAGCTTAGACGTCTGGGAGAACCACTAGACGTCTGGAGCAGCTAATTTCATCCAACTTACCTGTTTTTGATGGGTTTCCATTTTTATATCGATTTTTGGTTGATCCAATTAGTTGTTATCACTTTTATCGACTTTGTTGACTTCTTTCTAAATTTTTGGGAATATCTATTTGATGGATTTGATTTCGATTCCTATGGTTTTGATTCACGTCGTAGTATGTGAATTTTTGACGATTGATTGTTTTTACAATTATTTCTGCGATTTATCACTTTAAAATACAAAGGTTTCAGTATACTAATAGTAAATATTCAAACTCTTTCACAAAAATGATTTCAACGTTATTTTTAATATAAGCTTGTTTTTAAAACCATTTTCCGGTCTATTAGTATATACAAACCTTTACGTCATTTGTATGAAAAATCTAACTAAACGACTTGGCAAAACAAGTGGTGTGAAACGCTTGTGTTTACTTCGTCGGTTAATTCTTGGACTTGTTCGACTGAAGTCTTGTGACAATTTTCGAGTGGAAATCTACAATTTGTACGTAAATATTTAAGTTAAGCCAATGGTTATGGGACATGATGCTAAACTCATTTATTTACCAGCTTAGTGTAATTCACACTTTTATCGATCACTGATGATCATTCTTTGGTTTAGACTTGCGACATGTGACGTCTCTTTGTCCACGTGGGGGCTGTACCTCGTTTTATTGAGCTTCGTCTCATTTCTTTTATAGGCTACCGACCTATGGGTTTTTTGGAGTTTCGACTCACTTTTATGTGCTAGCGACCCATGTTCTTTATGGAGTTGGGTTCATCGGACGTACCGTTGGTGTACTAAGTCATTGTTCCGTCATATCAGGTTCATCGGGCGTACCGTTATTGTACTACGTTGTTGTTTTGAATTATTCGATTTTCAGGTTCCTCGGGCGTACCGTCATTGTACTACATCGTCGCACCGGCTTTATGGTTAGCGACCATGGTATAACGTCCCGTTTGTGATGCACGTGTTGGTTAGTTTTCATGCTCCCATTTGTGAAAGGCCTCCCCCTTCTCGGGATTTCTGGATTTCTAATTTATGATTTTTAGAATTTGTGTTTAACCAATTTTTTTGATTTATATTGATAAGTTTTATCAATATTTGTGGTTTGGCGAATAAAATGAAGAATATGAAATTCATTTTGGTGTTTGAGAAAATTTGAGATATTGTATGATTTTCGTTGTTATCTAATGTATACTTGTCACGGTATGGCATTATTGTTATCATACATTTTTGTTATATCTCTTATCCTATCTCATTTTATATGATTCTTATAGCAAGACTGGTCTGTTTACTATTTTCTTCTTAAATAATACTCATGTCAGACCGAGGTATTTCAGGTGCTTCTGCTTGACTCCTTATTAGGGTCTGTCATCTGACTTTTAGCTAACTACTTAGCTTATTAGTTTTTGCTTTTATACATTCGAGATAGAGACTCTTTGATGCGTACATATTCATTTATCTAGCACTTGTACCTATTCTTTTGTGATGTAGAGGGTCTTACATGACCACTATTTAGATGTACACTTTCATATGTTATATTCATATCTGTTTCCGCCTTTGTGATATGAATATATGCGGCTGTTTATGTTATGCTTATTTTATATTTGTTTTCGAAGACCATATAGCCACTGTGTAGTAGCTTTGAGTTTGTACTTGATATGTCGGATTTCCTCTCTAAATGAAACGCGTGACCTTCTATCTGGCATATCGGTACTCGTACAAAGCAATTACACGGATGGTCGCTCCTCAACTGCCTTATTCTACGCGATGGTCGTCGACATTACCCTATAGTGTCCTTGGCTAGTGTGAGTATAGAGGTGGGGCGTCATAACTTATATGGGTTGACTCGACCCGATTATAACCTAACCCAACCCGCGAACCCGAATTTAACTCATTTATAACACATTTACGACCCGTTTAAAATCAACCCGAACCCGAGTTGACCTGACCCGAACTCGACCTGACCTGACTCATTGAAAGGCCTAGTAGAGATTGAATATAATTACGTATTTTAAATAATAACGTAGTCAAATAAACTATACTTTATTTTTGATATCTATTTAGCAGAATAAAACTCAGTTCTGCTATAATTAAATTGAATAGATTACTTTGGACATTTATTGACCTGAATATATCCTTATTCTCTACTTGCATGGTAAAATGATGATTTTTGAAGTTAATTAATATGTGGATAAATTAATATTGGATAAATTACATATTAACTATTGATCGTTAATTGTTGAGTGCTAGGAGCGTGGCAGCATTGCCTTATTGGATGTGGCTGTGATATGTTGTGAAAGTCGAATTCTTTTTAGAGTGAAAACCATGATAACATTTTTTTAAGTACTATAGCAGCTCTAGGCTTCATTATAGTATTTTGAAAATACTATTAACTGATATTTTCAATTTAAAACGGTTTTAATGCATAGAATGATTTTAAATGTGACTTTGGAATTTTTTATGGTATCTTATTGAGAAATAAGTTTTTTTGACTTTTTTATTTTGCTTCAACCTTTTTGTTAGTCTTTTCTAACATATACGGAAATGTTTTAAAAGTATTTTGGAAAGTATATATATAATTTTTATTGTAAAGAAAATGAGGAATTTATATTTTAAAAATAGCGTGATTTTTGTTTTAAAAGAAGAAATAATTATTTTGGAATAAATATTTGAGAAATGTTTTGTATAAAATGTTGTATAAAAGGAAAGATTTATAAATGTTATTTTATAAATAAAATAATAGATTTATAGGTGTTATTTATAAAAAGGAAATGATATAATTTTGATAATTTGAATAACAAATCACATTTGTGAATTTATAGTGATATATGGAATGGTCGTTTTATGGAAAGCATTTGGTTCTATCTTGAAATTGAAGATTTGTGATAAGTATATGAGATTTATGAATAATTTTAGGGATTTATGAAAAGAGTTTTATAAATAATTTTAGAAATTTATAAAAGTAGTTTTATTAATTTTTTTTGGAGATTTATAAAAAGGCTTGTAAGTACGGAATGGGTTTGTAAAAGGAATGAGATTTGATTTCTACAAAAGTTATTTTTAAATTATGGTGGTATGGAAAGTATTCTTTTTATAGTAAACATTAATAGCAAAGTGGTTTGGGTTTATAGGAAATAAAGTTTTAAATAATATTATTTTTGTCCATTTAAATATGAACTTGGAAAAGAAGAAATCTACCTTTAGATTTTTAATATACTTATACCATCGAGATTAGTATATGGATATATTTTCTAAGTATTGAAAGTGTAGTGTTTTGTGAATATACTTATACCAATGATATAGGTACATGGATATTTTTACAAGAATTGAAAGGTTACAGTTGAATATTGAGTGTGTAGTATATATAAGTATATCTATAAAATTATTTTGATATAAGTATTTACAAAGTGGTTTTAATTAATGAAAGGATTAATTAAAGAGGCTTAGAGCCGCTTATTTGTTTAATCATGCTTGGTTTCTTATGAAATTAAACATCCAACTTGATTAATTATTTATTTTACAATTAAATAATCGACTATCAAATCTGGATCAAATATAACTCCAGAAATATTTAGAAGAAACAAGGGAGTTATATAATACAGTTATCATCGATGATGCTATATTATACGTATAAACTTATTGTGTTCTTATAGGACAAACGGTAAGGAAATCTATCCGCTTAAATAGTTAGAAGGCGATTTTTGCTCTTGTATATTGTCTTCTTATTTCCTACGGAATTAGAGTTGAGTTTACCGAAAAACAATCGATTGGTTTTAGAGTGCTCGGTAAACGGGGAAGTGTACTTATATGAGATGACTCGGAACCTAACCTCTCCAAAGTCATACACATGTTCTATGCTTTGGAAGAGGTTCGAGATTAATTCAAGATGATGGAATCTATGTGGAGATTTTAGATTTGTTTGAGATGCTTAAACACATGTAGTTGTTTGTGATCTATTAAGGATGTGGTAATACATGTGTTATTCCATTTATTATGAAATGGGAATCCATGTGTGGTTCCGAGGTCTGGTTGAGTTATGACCCGTGTGCTTGAATGTCGGATGTAGCCTCATTAGCGGATGTGACTATTAAACCAGAAATAGTATGCATAGTCCAACGGGTTAGTAAACCTAAAGGATGTAGGCTACTCTATCTTAGAGATACCTATAGTTTATGCATATAGTGGGTGGTGCACTCGACCTTGGTGGCCAGCTATGTATTTTCTATGGTACATCAACTTGGGATGTATAATGCTTCGGAAGGATATCTCTGATCCTTATACAGGAGGACCGACCCTGAGGTTCTGACGGTGCCTCAATGGAATCCTACATAACCAACGAACGTGCCTTAGGGTTTTGATTTTGTACTTATTATTGTTGTGATGTACACTAACATGCATCACATCTATTTGATTATATATATTTCATATCCTAGACATTATTATAATATCAATAGATTTGCTCATAAAGTGGCTTAGTTATCCTATGGTAAAAACTCATCTGTGTTTATGTCGGACAAGGTCTTAGGAGATACCTTTATTTCAAAATGTTTTATAATAGTAATAATCCATATGATTTATATTTCTCACGCTGCTATACTAGACTGATCCGAGTGTTATTTTCCTATAATGCTCGGGTTGGCCTGAGCATATTTTTGGATTTAGTTATCAATGCTTTAGAAATTTAGGAGATGAGCTGGATGCCTCCAAAATGTATTCGTATATCTTTTATTTTCATTATATTTCCATTATGTATTTATTAGCATTTATGAGGACATGTTGTTATAATTGTATAGCCTGAAGATATGTTAGTTTACTCTGATTGATGTATGTATATCATAGTTTTTTTTAAATATTATGTGTATATTTTATATTACTCGTCACAATGTGGGATTTTGTTTCGTTTTTTCTTTTCTTTAACTCTAACAATCTGTCTTTACAGCACTCGAGAAATGGAATTTTCGGCAATTTTGAACTGTAACGACCCGTAATTTAGTCACTTTAAATATGAGTATATAATATATTTTTAACTGATTAAATAATGCATTTTATAACTCGGATAAGATTCGAATTATACATCTCGAGTGTTTTATTACGGATGTAAAATGTAAGTTTAAAGATAGTTTGAGTTACAAGACGGTTAGGGTACTGATTTAATTAAGAATAAGAAGAAAATTTGAACTTTTCTACTCTCTGATTAGACCAAACTTTTTAAACTTATCCTTGCCCAATGAAAAAATAAGGACGATTGTTTCTTACGAATTAAGAAAAGAATCTTCTAATAAAACAAAATAGTATAATGACCTACCTAATAAAACCATAGTATAAAACTGAATATATAATTACTTGCCTAATAAATTAACATAGTATAATGACATGCCTAATAAAACAATATAGTATAATAATATTCCATGCGGATGATTACCATTGGACAAAAATATGGTCAAATCAGGATCTGTCATGCGATGATTGCCACTGGACCAAAATATGATCGAAAAAGGTTATGACATGCAGTTAGTTGTTATTAGACCAAAATTTGGTCGAATATGGTTAGCTAAAGAAGGTTAGTATTTACTAAAGTGCAATTCTCTTTGCCTATGAATACCAAAGTCCTTATCTCATTTTAATTCATTCACAAACTAAAAAAACAAAAAGAAACCAAATACCATCTTCATCTTCAAGGCAACCATGGTTTCCATTTGCTTCTTCAAATCAAAAGGATTTAAAGTTTAGTTGGTGAACATAAATTATCCTTTGAGTATAATTTAATTATTTTGTAATGACCTAATTGTTCTTTGATTTATAGTAATTATGATACTAATTCAGGTTACTTTAGCTAACAACCACAACTGGAATGACTTCATTTCTAACCGATGAAAAATACTTATTTGAAACCGAAGACCAGAAATAAGTTTATAGAGTTGGTTTTCTGATTTGTTTTAAAAAGATTTTGTTTTAAATAAGGGATTTCTTCTCTATGCCATGAATTAACATAAAGAAAATATGATAAGTAGTGCTAAAATGCTGACACGTTTATGGAAAGTAAGTCATCTTGTATCTAGCACCAAAAGTTGATGAATAAACTTTCCCTTATCTTTGAGATCTAGAATCAGAGTGTTTCACCTAAGGCAAGGCCAGGAGCAACTAGTGTCCTGACTTACTGGCTTCGATTTTTGGCGAGAGATAGAGAAGTTGAAATGTCAAAAACGTGATAAGTAGAAAAGAGTTAACTTCGAAAAATGGGTCATGATTAATTAATTGTACGAAAGTTACTTCATTATATACTTGACACCAAATTTCGAGGTATGGAAACTCGTCACTATCCCAAGGAGTAAGAATGTACATCGAGGCAAGGATAGTTTTCTAACTCATCCGACTTCCCTGTTAATCATAGGATAATACTATTTGAAATCATAAAGAGGGGATAAGTATAGGATGTCTTATATTTCATATGCAAATCTATACATACACCCAGATAGTGGATTTGTCTACAATCGATAATTTGACCAGTTTTAAAATTATCGAATGTTGTTTGAAGAGACTGAGATAAGATAGCATGAGGTATTTTAAAACCATTTCAAACTAACTTAAGCATTCAAATTGAAAACATCTCGAAAATGATGCAATCGAAGATGAAAAGCTTTGGTGGGTAGTGTTAGCATTCTAAGTCGGAAGGTAAAACGTAGCTTGAGCCTTACAACCAGGAACGACTAAAACAGAGGATATGCAGCAGGGGCTATATGGGTTGCACACATTATGATATAGTCATCCTTGATCTGGATTGATATTATTTTTTGTAGATGTATGCTTCGAGCCTAGTGCGGTTATTGATCACAACAAGGGATGATTATATTTGGTACTATCCAAGAAAGGTTAGGCCGGTTCTATATTGGTAGGGGTGTAGGATGTTCTTGTTGAACTTCACACATTTTATCTAGAGGTGTGCAATGAGGGGCGTTGCCTCAGTAGCATTGTCATTAATGGAATCCATTCTCCTATAAGTGCCTTTACGGACTTAGTTGCATACCTAATATATAGGAACATGATTAATGTAACAATTTTGGATATGATTCAATATTTACACTAACCCCTAAACATTATTATAATATCACAAGATTATCATAAGGTAAAAACCCGTCCGTGTTGCATAGTCTTATGAGATACCTTTATTTTCAAAGTGTTTTATTGGTATAAAAATTCATTTTTTCTAGAGTTTACTCAAAACCAAACTTATATCTGATCCGGAATTTTTCTTCATTTCCCTAAAACTTTTGGTTACTCAAATTTATATGAGTAGCCAAGTAGTACAAGTTCTTATGAATGCATTTGAAAGGAGCATGGAGCATGAGGCTTCTTTGTTATCTAGTTGTCTATTTATTTTCGTTGTTTATGTATAGTTGTGTATCAGCATTGTGGGGCAGGGAGTTATAACTGTCCTTAGCTGAATTCAGTTCCATTGTAACTTTGATGTTTCATTTTGAAGGTGACTTTATGTATTGTCTTATATTCTATTATGTATGATTCCCTTGCATTGTGAGATTCTATGTTTCTTTCTTCTTGTCTTATCTTTTTACCCAATGGCTTGTCTTTTAGACACCTATTTGATTGGCTCACGAATATCATGGATGTGTTAAATGTCGTCTTTAGGAATAAGAATGACATATTGTTACATGGACAGTCGAAAATTTTCGAATTAGTTGAGAACTTATAGGTAATTGTTACTAAAAATATAAAAGTAGAGTTTTGTAAATCTAGAATGGAAAGAAGGTAAGTTAAAACAAGTTTATATTTGTTGAACGTGCTGGTTAAGTGAAGCAAATATGATATTGTATATATACTCTTAGGATATAGTAGGGTATTATCCAAGTTTAAACTTAGGTTAAGTTTTTATGAAATATTTTCATACATGTTTTAGAAGTAAAAATGAATTGGTACAAGTATGAACCAATAAGAGTAAGTATGCAAGTTGTACATAAATTATTTCTTTGTACATAAATGTATAACAAAAGATTTAAAGTATATTATCGTTGTAATGATCTGAAATATTTAACATTTATATTTAATCTGCTTAAATATTTAAATTCGTTTCAAATTTAATAGGTAAAAAAGAAAATCGATTTTTAATAAAACGACTTGATTTCAATGATATATTTTTAAATGAATTTATAGTGTTATTCCATAATTTTTAATTTGAAAAATATTTAAATTGTCGTTGGATGCATATTGCGGAAAACGATCCTATTTATGAGAACTTCAAGGAATTAGGTAACCTGTGTATTTTTTTGTTGTTTTGCGATCTTGCTGAATTGTTGTGAGTGATCATATTTTTATTTCCATCATTCGTAGTTCTTACGCGAATGGATATTGCGCAGCGTAGTACCGCAAAATTTTCTTTTCAAAACCTTTTCAAATCAAATCAAAACAAGCTTTTGTAAGACGCCATAAATTTTGATTTGCCTTTTGGTGTGGCGGGTGTCTTGAACTTTGGTTTACTTGACTTAGAAGTGATTAAGTTAATTTTGTTTAAAAGTATGCACATATCAACACAACACTCATTCTCTTCCTCTCTTCTTTTATTTTCGTATTCTTGTAACAAGAAAACCACTCCTCCATCCAACTTCAAAAATCAATACCTCATAATCCATTCACATTCAACCAAATCTTCTAACTCCAAAATTGTTTGTTATGGTCCCAGGTATTTTCTAAAAATAATCGCACGTCGTTTCTTCGAGCAGAGTGGTGGTAGTTGGTCGATATCAGCGGTGGGCGAATAATGGTCGTTTATACGAACATTAAATTCAGATCAGAGAGTTGCGTTTTTTTCATGGCAGCAAGATGTGATTTTTTTTTTATGATGTTTGCAGAGTGTTAGGTGGCTGGAGTTGGATGGGAATGAAGGATGGACGTTTTTCGTTCATCATTAAATTGATGGTAATGTGATGGTAGAGGGAAGGAACGGCCAGTGTGTAGGGTGGAGAGTGGGGACAAGGTAGAGGCATGGGTAGTGATGGCAACTCCTCCAGTGGTCGGAATCACCTGGACGAGCTCGAGCTATTGTTTAATGGCTGCGTGTTTTGGGTTTGAATTCTTGACATGTTAGCGGCAATAAGAGCATTGAGCTGGTCGAAGTGGGGCTCGAAGGTGAGGTAGAGGGTTGCAATTCTAGTGGCGGCAGCGATGTAGTCTCCAATTGATCAAGGCGACAATAAGGGGAGGAGCTATGTGATAGGTTTGAATTTCTAGGTGCGAATTTGATTGGGGAGGGAAGAGCGCTGTAACGTGCGGGTATAGGTTTGAGTGTGTGATGTTGGGCCTTCGACCGAAGTGTAGTTTTGATGAGAATAAATATAATTTATTTGTGTTAATTTATGCAAATTAAGTGTGCCAAGTATAAAAGGTCATATCTCATTCATTTTAAATCCATTTAAACCACAGATTTTTACGTTAGACTCATATTGATGAGCACAACACTATGGTTAGCTGATAGTTTTGATGAAGTAGAAATTTATGATAATATAGTAGTGATTAGGGCTATCAATTTCCAACACGAAGCGAAACACGACCCGAAGATTACACGGAAATTAGCAAGTTTACCAACCCAGTTAAGTGGACGGGTCATTTTTGGGTCAATCCGAATTTGACCCTTTTAAACGGGTGGGTTCCAGGTTGACCCATGAACCCGAAATTGACCTATAACTCATTTATACTTATGTAACAACCTGCATATTTTACGATTGTATATTTAAATGTTTTACTTAAATATAGCATCTTTAGTCGGATTTAAGTCTAAAATGCTACTTTTTTGTAAATAGTCGAATTAGGACTCGAGACTACTTCCATTGAGTTCAAAATGGCATTTTCGATCTTTTTGAGTACAAACATCGATATGTTTGGAGTTGAGTTGAATTTTGTTATTTTTCTATTGGGCATTGGGCTTGGGTTTCAGCCTTTTAACCCAATATAATACCCTAACTCCACCCCCTCTCTTCTTCATTCATTTTCATTTCCTAACACTCCCAAGCTAAAATAAAAATGGGGGAAAGAAAGGGGAATCAAAATTCCTCAGCCCTAGATTGCTAGGAAATTCAAATTCAAGTTCTAGCAGTCAAAGAGAAGAATAGGAAATATTTGCTCATGAGCTTAGACTGGAGCTTCTAGAGTTGAAGTTGAAGAGTGGTTGATCTTGCCTTGTCTTAAAGCTTCTCATTTGTTGTTTTTAGGTTTAAAGGTGAGTTCTTGAACTCGCATCTATGTCTATATCTTTGGTAGTTGTTAGGTATGAATTCCTAACACCTATTTCATGTTCTTTTGCTTTGAATTGAATTGGATTGGTGAATTTTCCAATTTTTGATATTTTGATGTCAAAATCTATGAAAATCCTACATTGAATGTTTTCACATGTTGTTCGGAGTGTATTGGTGAGTTTATAGGGCTGGGTTGTCATTTGGCATAAGTCGCTAGCCATCGTTGCTCGTCCGATCGCTTCCGATATGATTTGGCCATCAATGGCCTAGGTAAAATATTTCTGTGGGCTTCAGCTCAGATGTCTGGTAGTATGCTCGGACGGCTAAAGCTACGGAATAAAAATTCCAGAACTTCAGCTCAAACGTTTGAGCTTACTTCCCAAACGTCTGGGCGATCTGGAAGAAAATTTCCAGACCTTCTACTCAGACGTTTAGGAGAACCACTAGACGTCTAGAGCTGCTAATTTCAGCCAACTTACCTGTTTTTGATGGGTTTCCATTTTTATATCGATTTTTGGTTGATCCAATTAGTTGTTATCACTTTTATCGACTTTGATGACTTCTTTCTGGATTTTTGGAAATATCCACTTGATGGATTTGACATCGATTTCTATGGTCATGTTATTGTATGTGAATTTTTGGTGATTGATTGTTTTTACAATCATTTCAATGATTTGTCACTTTAAAATGCAAAGGTTTCTATATACTAATAGTAAATATTCAAACTCTTTCACAAAAATGATTTCGACGTTCTTTTTAATACAAAACTTGTTTTTAAAACCGTTTTCCAATCTATTAGTATATACAAACCTTTACCTCATTCGTATGAGAAATCTAATTAAATGACTTAGCAAAACAAGTGGTATGGAACGCTTGTGTTTACTTTGTCGGTTAATTCTTGGACTTGTTCGATTGAAATCTTGTGATAATTTTCGGGTGGAAATCTACAATTTGTTCGTAAATATTTAAGTTAAGCTTGTGGTTATGGGACATGAAGCAAAACTCATTTATTTACTAGCTTAGTGTAATTCACACTTTTTGTTGATCAATGATGATCATTCTATGGTTTAGACTGGCGACATGTGGTGTCTCTTTGTCCACGTAGGGGACTGTACCTCGTTTTATTGAGTTTCATTTCATTTCTTTTATAGGCTAGCGACCTATGGGTTCTTTGGAGTTTCGACTCACTTTTATGGGCTAGCGACCCAAGTTCTTTTATGGAGTTCGGTTCATCGGATGTACAATTGTTGTACTACGTCGTTGTTTCGGCTTATCTGGTTCATTGGGCGTACCGTTATTGTACTACGCTGTTGTTTTGAATTATTTGAGTTTTAGGTTCCTAGGGCATGCCGTTATTGTACTATGTCGTTGCACTTGCTCTATGGTTAGCGATCATGGGATAACGTCCCGTTTGTGATACACTGGTGAGTTTTCATGCTCCCATTTGTGAAAGGCCTCCCCCTTTTCGTGTTTTTTGGATTTCTAATTTATGATTTCTAGAATTTGTGTTTCACCAATTTTTGTGATTTATATTGATAAGTTTTATCAATATTTGTGGTTTGGTGAATAAAATGAAGAATATGACATTCTTTTTAGTGTTTGAGAAAATTTGAGATATTGTATGATTTTTGTTGTTATCTAATGTATACTTGTCACAGTATGGCATTATTGTTATCATACATTTTTGTTATATCTCTTATCCTATCTCATTTTATAGGATATTTACAGCTAGACTGATCCGTTTATTATTTTCTTCTTAAATAATACTCGGGTCAGACAGAGGTATTTCAGGTGCTTTTGCTTGACTTCTTATTAGGCTTTGTCATCTGACTTTTGGCTAACTACTTAGCTTAGTAGTTTTTGCTTTTATACATTCGAGATAGAGAATCCTTGATGTATACATATTCTTTTGTCTAGCACTTGTACCTATTCTTTTGTGATATAGTGAATCTTACATGACCACTACTTTGATGTACACTTTTATGTGTTATATTCAAATATGTTTCCGCCTTATTGGTATGAATATCAGTGACTGATTTATGTTATGCTTATTTTATATTTGTTTCCGAAGACCACATAGCCATTATATAGTAGCTTTGAGTTTGTACTTGATATGTCGGATTTCCTTTTTAAATGAAATGCGTAACCTTCTATCTGGCATATCGGTACTCGCATAAAGCAATTACACGGATGGTCGCTCCTCAACAGCCTTATTCTTCGTGGTAGTCGACGGCATTATCCTGTAGTGTCCTTGGCTAGTGTGAGTACAGAGGTTGGGCATTATAGCTTGGTATCAGAGCCAAACTTCGGAACAATATAGAATATTATAGCAAGGATCATCGTCCTAAGTCTTTCTTAGGAATCGTGCCTTAGGATTTATCCGAGCCTTAGTACCTGTTTTATCCTATTTTCTTTTATGATGCCTTGTTTTATCAATCAAATTGTTTGATATTTATTTTAAGAATAAACTTTTTCCTCTTCTTTCTTACTTTCTTAAAGAAGAGAAATGGTTAGACCGGGCCTTCCCAGCACCGGTCAATCCAGTGCTACACCTTAGGATGGTGTATTTATACCAATTTGGATGGAAGGCCATTCGAGGGTTCTGAAAGCGTTATAGAAGTTCAAGCTTGGCTTAAAACATGTGATCACATCTTTTCTCATGTGAATCTTGTAGATCTGCATCGAGTCCAAGTGGCTTCTAGTATGCTCCAAGAGAGAGCATTAGATTGGTATAAACTTTTGCTTTCTAAGATTATCGAAGCAGATCTTACTTGGGAACAATTCCGAGAAAGATTCGAATTGAAGTTTGTGCCGGAGGCTAAAAAAGTAACTTTAGCTCGACGCTTTATTGACCTTGTTCAAGGTGAATCTTCTGTGACAGATTATGTCACATCTTTTGAATCTCTCTCTAAATATGGGGTCGAGTATATTAATATCCCATTGAAGAAAAATCATAGGTTTTTCTATGGGTTGAATAAGAACCTCAAAAAGCCTTTACTTTTGAGACTAGAAGTTTCTTTCGATCAGCTTATTGATATAGCTCTTCGACTTGAAGAGGCTGATAAAGAAAGTGATGTTGAAGTTGCGGGTGCCAAACAGAACTTCGCCATCAACAAGAAGAGGCCTATTAAGTTCAAGCCTAATCCCAACAAGAAAGGGAAGCAAGCAACTTCGATATCAAAGACTCCTATCTTTAGTCGTGTGAAATGCTACAATTGTGGTTTTAAGGACCATTATGCAAATAGGTGTATGAATCCCCTTTTTTGTCGTTATTGCAAAAGTTTGGGTCATCTTTTATCTTCATGTCCCAAACTTCCAAGCAAGAAAGAGGGAAAACTAAATGTTGTGCAAGCGCCAAGTAACACTTCTGTTGGTCAGGTTATTTCTCATTCTATCCTTAATGGCATTATTATGTTTCATGATCATTCTATTCGAGTTCTTTTTGACACGGGTGCATCCCACTCTTTTATATCAAAAGAACTAGTTGATACTTTGTCTTTAAATGTTGTGGTCTTGATGACTTCATTGAGAATTGCGAATCCGGTTGGTGGATCCGCAACACTCAGTTTACTTTGTAAAGATGTCGAGATTATTTTATGTGATTATGCTTTCCGTGCCGATTTGCATGTTATGCGTTACTTAGGCTTCGGAACAATTTTGGGAATGGATTGGCTTAGTCGTTATGAAGCCCACATCCTATGTCCAGAGAGGACTATACATCTTCGACATCTTCAATCTGTTAAGTGGATTTCTATTGTTCTTAAAGATTCTGATTCTCATTTGGTGGCATCCTTATATTCTCTAAACCCTCATGATGACGATAATGATGATGAGAAAGATGTCATTTCCCTCATTCATATCGTTCGTGAATTTTTCGACATATTTGAGCCCATTTTAGGATTACCCCATAAGCGAGCAATTGAGTTCAGAATTAATCTGATCCCTGAAGCTCTACCTGCCACTCGTCCGCTTTATCGTATGTCCAATAAGGAAAATAAGGAGATGCGTAAACAATTATCCGAGTTGGAAGCAAAGCAATTTATTTGTTCTAGTTCCTCTCCATGGGGAGCTTCAGCTATTTTTGTTAAAAAATCTGATGTTACACTTAGGCTTTGTGTTGACTATCGCAAGCTTAATGATTTCACCATCAAGAATAAATATCATTTACCTCGGATTGATGATCTATTCGATCAACTTAGCGGTGCTAGAGTCTTTTCACAGTTAGATTTAGCAACCTGTTTTCATCAGCTTCATATTGCAGAGGATAGCATTCCTTTGACGTCGTTCCATACTCGTTATGGATCTTTTGAGTGGCTTGTCATGCTATTTGGTTTAACGAATGCTCCATCTTATTTCGTTGACCATATGAATCGAGTTTTCAAAGACTTCCTCGATTGATTTGTTCGCATCTTTACAGATGATATTCTTGTTTAATCTAAAACCAAGGAAGAGCATGAAAAACATCTTCGAATTGTGTTGGGAACTATTAGGAGCAATCAATTGGAAGCGAAACTTTCTACGTGCCACTTCTGGCAATCTCGTGTGAAATTTCTTGGACATATTATTTATGAGTCTGGAATTTCCATGGATCCTTTAAAGATTGAAGCGATTCAAAATTGGAAGAGATCGGAGAGTGATGGAAATTTGTAGTTTTCTTGGATTGGCGGGCTATTACCATCGGTTCATAAAAGACTTTTCTAAAATTTCCATGCCTCTTATTAGTTTGACAAAGAAGGGAGTTAAATACATTTAGTCAGACAAATGTGAAACTACTTTTTCAGAAATTAAAAGACCTCCTTTCCGATGCTCCTATTCTTGTGATTACCGAAGGGAACCAAGACTTTATTGTTTATACCGATGCTAGTCGTGTTGGTTTGGGAGCCGTTCTCATGCAAAGGGAATGTGTTATTGCTTATGCTTCTAGGCAATTAAAGTCTGTTGAGACTAGATATGCCACTCATGAGTTAGAGCTCGCGGCCATTGTTTTCGCCCTTAGAATTTGGCTTCATTGTCTTTTGAGAGAGAAATTTGTTCTCTACACCGATCATAAATCTTTGAAGTATTTATTTTCCCAAAAGAAACTTAATTTGCGTCAACCTTGGCTCGAGTTCCTTGCATCTTATGATCTTGATATTCTTTATACTCCCGGAAGGGGGAATCGTGTTGCCGATGCCCTTAGTTGAAAGCAACAAGCGGTTATTTCTATGATGATATTCGAATGGAATGATCTCGAGACTTTGTCCACTTCTGAGATTCGAGATCGTGAATCCGATTTATGTTCATCTCTTTTTTTTGTAGCCTTGAGGTTCATCCTTCTCTTTTAGACCACATCCTTAAAGCTCAAAAGCAAGATCCCAAATTGGCTCTTCTTAGCCAAATTTGTTGGGATAGAAATGTTGATGATTTGAAAGACTTTGAAATCGATGCCCGTGGTGGTATTCGAAAATTTGGTAGACTTATCGTGTCAAATATTAGTAATCTTCGTAAAGACATTTTAGAAAATTCTCATCGTTCTAAATTTACCATTCATCCCGATCGTAGTAAAATGTACGTGGATATGAAGCGACATTATTATTGGGATGGAATGAAATCTGATATTGCTAACTTCATTAAGTGTTGCATGACTTGCCAACTCGTTAAGGCCGAGCATCAAAGGCCCGGTGGGTTATTGCAACCTTTAGGATTTCCCGTTTGGAAGTGGGATCAAATTTCACATGGATTTTATTGACGGACTTCTCCGTTGTTGTTCGGGTCAGGACAGTTTATGGGTGATTGTAGATAGACTTACAAAATCCGTCCATTTTACCCCGTTCGGTCTAATTGGACCGTACCTCTTTTGGCCAAACTTTATGTCAAAGAAACTGTTAAATTGCATGGAGTTCCTACTTCTATTGTTAGTGATCATGATCCATTATTTACTAGTGGATTTCGGAGGAGTCTTCAAAAGCTTTGGGAACGAAGCTTAATTTTAGCACCGTTTATCATCCTCGGTCCGATGGACAAACTGAGCGTGTGAATCAAACTCTTGAAGATTTTCTTCGTGCATGTGTTCTTGATTTTGGTGGAAGTTGGGAAGATCCCCTTGTTGAGTTTTCTTATAATAATAGCTTCCAATCTAGTATTGGTATGGCACCTTCCGAGGCACTCTATAGTAGGCCATGCCGATCTCCTTCTTGTTTGCTTGAGGTCGATGAGAAGCTGGTTTTAGGTCCAGATTTTATTTGTCAATTCCACAGAAAAGATTGACCTTATTCGTCATAGGATGAAAGAAACTCAAAATAGACAAAAATCCTATGCCGATAACCGAAGAAGGAATTTAGAATTTTCTGTGGGAGATTTGGTGTTCATTCGTGTTTAACCTATGAAGGGTGTTGTGCATTTCAGTCGATCGATAAAATTAGCACCTCGATATATTAGCCCATTTTCCATCACCGAACACATTTGTTCCGTGGCTTATCGCCTTTTATTACCGGCTCAATTTTCTGATACTCATGATGTTTTTCACGTCTCTCGATTACGGAAATGCCTTAGGGATTCCGATTCTATTCTTGAGCCCGGTGTTATTAAAGAAATTAAAGTTCCGTCTAATTTGACTTATAAGCACCATCCTATTTGTATCATTATTGCGGAGGTTAAACGCCTTCGAAATAAAGATGTTCCACTCATGAAAGTTCAATGATCCTCAAATCTTAAGGATTGCTCTTGGGAATCCAGAGAATTCAACGAGCGAACACATCCGGACTTACTCTTTCGTGCTCCTTAACGTGAACTTCTCATTTCAAAATTTCTTCTTTTATATTGATATGCTTTTATGGTTGTTACTCTTTGTTTTCTTCTTAAGTACTGCGAGGATGCAATTCTTTAAGGATGAGAGTCTGTAACAGCCCGCATATTTTACGATTGTATATTTAAATGTTTTATTTAAATATAACATCTTTATTCGGATTTAAGTCCGAAATGATACTTTTTTTTATAAACAGCCAAATTAGGACTCGAGACTACTTCCGTTGAGTTCAAAATGGAGTTTGCAACCTTTTTGAGTATAAACATCGATATGTTTGGAGTTGAGTTGAATTTTGCTATTTTTCTATTAGGCTTTGGGTTTGGGTTTCAGCTCATTAACCCAACATAATACCCTAACTCCACCCCCTCTCCTCTTCATTCATTTTCATTTCCTAACACTCTCAAGCTAAAATAAAAATGGGAAAAAGAAAGAGGAATCAAAATTCTTAAGCCTAGATTGCTAGGTAATTCAAATTTAAGTTAGTAATCAAGGAGAATCATAGGTAAGCATCCTCTTCATCCTCTCCATCTCAATCTCTCTTCAATTTTCAGAAATTCCTAAACCCTAACTTAGGAAATATTTGCTTATGAGCTTAGATTGGAGCTTCTAGAGTTGAAGTTGAAGAGTGGTTGATCTTGCCTTGTCTTAAAGCTTCTCATTTGTTGTTTTTAGGTTTAAAGGTGAGTTCTTGAACTCACATCTATGTCTATATCTTTAGTAGTTGTTAGGTATGAATTCCTAACACATATTTCATGTTCTTTTGCTTTGAATTGAATTGGATTGGTGAATTTTTCAATTTTTGATATTTTGAAGTCAAAATCTATAAAAATCCTACATTGAATGTTTTGACATGTTGTTCGGACTGTATTGGTGAATTTATAGGGTTGGGTTGTCGCTTGGCATAAGTCCCTAGCCATTGTTGCTTGTGCGATCGCTTCCGATATGATTTGGCCATCAATGGCCTAGGAAAAATATTGCCTTAAGCTTCAGCTCAGACGTCTGGTAGTATGCTCAGACGTATGGTAGTATGCTCAGACGTCTGAAGCTACGGAATAAAAAATTTAGACCTTCAGCTCAGACGTCTAAGCTTACTTCCCAGACGTCTGGGCGATCTGGAAGAAAATTTCCAGACCTTCAGCTCAGACGTCTGGGAGAACCACTAGACGTCTGGAGCAGCTAATTTCAGCCAGCTTACCTGTTTTTGATGGGTTTCCATTTTAATATCGATTTTTGGTTGATCCAATTAGTTGTTGTCACTTTTAGCGACTTTGATGACTTCTTTCTGGATTTTTGGGAATATCTATTTAATGGATTTGATATCGATTTCTATGGTTTTGATTCACGTCGTCGTATGTGAATTTTTGGTGATTGATTGTTTTTACAATCATTTCTGTGATTTATCACTTTAAAATACAAAGGTTTCTATATACTAATAGTAAATATTCAAACTCTTTCACAACAATGATTTCAACGTTATTTTTAATACAAAGCTTATTTTTAAAACAATTTTCCAATCTATTAGTATATACAAACCTTTACCTCATTCGTATGAGAAATCTAATTGAACAACTTAGCAAAACAAGTGGTGTGAAAGCTTGTGTTTACTTTGTCGGTTAATTCTTGGACTTGTTCGACTAAAATCTTATGACAATTTTCGAGTGGAAATCTACAATTTGTTCGTAAATATTTAAGTTAGGTCAGTGGTTATGGGACATGAAGCTAAACTCATTTATTTACTAGCTTAATGAAATTCACACTTTTTATTGATCAATGATGATCATTCTATGGTTTAAACTGGCGACATGCGATGTCTCTTTGTCCACGTGGGGGACTGTACCTCATTTTATTGAGCTTCGTCTCATTTCTTTTATAGGCTACCAACCTATGGGTTTTTCGATGTTTCGACTCACTTTTATGTGCTAGCGACCCATGTTCTTTTATGGAGTTTGGTTCATCGGACGTACCGTTGTTGTACTACATCATTGTTCCGGCATATCAGGTTCATCAAGCGTACCGTTATTGTACTACGTTGTTGTTCCGAATTATTCGATTTTCAGGTTCCTCGGGAGTACCGTTATTGTACTACTTCGTTGCACTGGCTCTATGGTTAGAGACCATGGCATAACGTCCCGTTTGTGATACACGTGTTGGTGAGTTTTCATGCTTCTATTTGTGAAAGGCCTCCCCCTTCTCGGGTTTCCTGGATTTCTAATTTATGATTTCTAGAATTAGTGTTTCACCAATTTTTTTGATTTATATTGATAAGTTTTATCAATATTTGTGGTTTGGCCAATAAAATGAAGATTATGAAATTCATTTTGGTGTTTGAGAAAATTTGAGATATTGTATGATTTTTGTTGTTATCTAATGTATACTTGTCATAGTATGGCATTATTGTTATCATACATTTTTGTTATATCTCTTATCCTATCTCATTTTATATGATATTTATAGCTAGACTGATCTATTTATTATTTTATTCTTAAATAATACTCGTGTAACAACCCGCATATTTTACGATTGAATATTCAAATATTTTATTTTAATATTTTATCGTTAGTCGGATTTTTGTCCGAAAAATTACTTTTTGCACACGGTCGAATTAGGACTCGGAACCACTTCCATTGGGTCCAAAACACCGTTTGCGATCTTTTTGAGTATAAACTTTGATATGTATGGAGTTAAGGGAATTTCGCCACTTTTTCACTTTGGGCTTTGGGTTTGGTTTAGCCCATTAGCCTAAACTATTAACTCTAGCTCAACCCCCTTCCCTTCATAACTTCACTTTCATTTCCTAACACTCAAGCTTCATCAAAAATGGAGGAAGGAATGGGAAATTAAAACTCCAAGCTCAAGTTCATTTGCAAATCCAACATCTAACTCCAAATTCAAAGAGAAGCCATTGATTCTTCCTTTGCTTTCAAGCTTCTTCTTCATTGATTTTGTGTAAAGGTGAGATCTTTATCTCACATCTTTTTCTATAACTATCTTTGATTGTTGTGTATGAATTCCTAACACTTTTTCATGTGCAATTGCTTTTGGTTTGGATTTAATTGGTGAAAATCCCAATTTTTAGTATTTTGGGTTCAAATCTTTAAAGATTCAATCTTTGATGTTTGAACATGTTTTTGGTGATGCATCGAGGAGCCAATAGGACCGGGTAGCCTATAGGCGTAATCCCCTAGCGTTCGTGCTCGATCGGTTGCAAATTGAGACAGTTTTTGGCATTTTTGTTGCTTAGGTCGTTCGGCCTGCACATACGATTTTCGGCCTGTAGTTTAGGTCATTCTATGCTGTTGGTCGCTCCCTATAGGTCGCGCCATGCTTAGGTCGTTGCTCGGCCATGTTATATCACGCAACTCCTTAGGTCGCGACAAGTTAGGTCGTTTCGTCCCTAGGTCGTTTGGCCTTCTTTACCCCTTAGGTCGTTAGGTCGCACAACCCATTAACTCGTTCGGCATTGATTTGGTCGCGCCATGCTAGGTCGCGCCGTGCTAGGTCGCTCCTGGTATAACTCACACCACCTAGGTCGCCCCGTCTTAGGTCGCTTGCATCTTTATGCCCCAACTCCTTAGGTCGCTCGGCTTGTTAAGTCGGCATGCAGTTAGGTCGCAAGCACTAGGTCGCTTGGCCTTCTGATTCAGGTCGCACCTGTTATATCTTGCAACCAGCTTAGGTCGCGCCATGTATAGGTCGCACCAGCTCTTAAGTCGCTCGGCCGGTTATGTCGCGCCGTTCCTTTGGTCGCATGTAGTTAGGTCGTGCCACCCTTTAAGTCACCCCTGCTTTAAGTCGTGTGCTATTTCCTGAGCCGTTGATTTCTTGTGTTGACTTATGTTAAGTCGTAAGTCGTGGCTACTAAGTCGCAAGGGTATTTCCACTTTGATGAATTTGGAATCGACTTCTTTGAATTTTATTCACGTCTTCGAATGTGAATTTTTGCGATTTATTGTTTCTATAATCATTTTTGTGATTTGTCACTTCATCTCACTCGTACGAGAAATCTAATTAAACGTCTTAGTAAAACAAATGATATGAAACGCTTGCATTTACTTCGCCGGTTAATTCTTGGACTTGTTTGATTGAATCTCTTGTGACAATTTTCGAGTGGAGATCTACAATTTGTTCGTAAATATTTAAGTTAAGCTAGTGGCTATGGGACATGAAGCTAAGCTTATATATTTACTAGCTTACTGTAACTGACACTTCTTTATGATCGTTGATGATCATTTTTGTGATTTAGACTAGCAAATGTGCGATGTCTCTTTGTCTACGAGGGAGACTAAACCAAGTTTCTGTGGAGCTTTGGCTCAATTTGGTGGGGTAGCGACCCATGGTCTTCGGGCCGTTTTGTGGAGCTTCGGCTCAAAATTAATGGTTAGCAACCACGGAATAGCGTTCCATTTTGTGATACACGTGTTGGTGAGTTTTCATGCTCCCGTTTTGTGATAGGCCTTCCCCCTTTTTGTGATTTCTGGATTTCCATTGATGATTTCTAGAGTTTGTGTTTCACCAATTTTCGTGATTTACATTGATATGTTTTTATCAATATTTATGCATTGGTGAATTTGTGTGTCACTAACTTTTTGTGAATAAAAATATAGAGTATGACATTCCTTTGGATCTTTGAGAAGATTCTTGTGATATTGATTAATCCCTAGAGTATTTTCAATTGCATACTTATCACAGTATGGCTTTATGGTTATCGTATATTTATGTCATATCTCTTATTCTATATCATTTTATCTGATATTTATAGCTAGACTGATCCGTTTATTATTTTCTTATTAAATAATACTCGGGTCAGACCAAGATGTTACAGGTGCTTCTGCTTGACTTCTCATCCGGGATTATCACCCTGACTTTTGGCTAACTACTTAAATTAGTAGTTTTTGTTGTATACATTTGAGATATAGACTCATTGATGTATCCATATTCTTTTGTCTGGCACTTGTAGCTATTCTTTTGTGATATTGTGGATCTTGTTTGACCACTACTCTGATACACACTTTTAAGTGTTATATTCATATCTATTTCCGCCTTTGTGATATGGATGTCTGTGACTGATTTATGTAATGTTTATTTCTATATTTTTTTTCGAGAAATATATATAGCCACTGTGTAGTAGCTTTGAGTTTGTATCGGTATGTCGGATTTCCTCCTGAAACCAAATGCATGTTGTACTATCTGACATATCGATGCTCGCACAAAGCAATTACACGGATGGTCGCTCCTCAACAGCCTTATTCTCCGCTCTAGTTGACGGCATTACACCGTAGTGTCCTTGGCTAGAGTGGGTATAGAGGTGGGGCATCACAGCTTGGTATCACGGTTAGGTCGCAACCACTAGGTCGCTTGGCCTTCTGATTCAGGTCGCACCTGCTATATCTTGCAACCAGCTTAGGTCGCGCCATGTATAGGTCGCACCTGCTCTTAATTCACTCGATCGGTTATGTCGCGTTGTTCCTTTGGTCGCATGTAGTAAGGTTGCACCACGCTTTAAGTCGCCCCTACTTTAAGCCATGTGCTATTTCTTGAGTCGTTGATTTCTTGTGTTGACTTATGTTAAGTCGTAAGTCATGACTGTTAAGTCGCAAGGGTATTTCCACTTTGATGAATTTGGAATCGAATTCTTTGGATTTTATTCACGTTTTCGAATGTGAATTTTTGTGATTTATTGTTTCTACAATCATTTTTGTGATTTGTCACTTCATCTCACTCGTACGAGAAATCTAATTAAACGACTTAGTAAAACAAATGATATGAAACACTTGCATTTACTTTGCCGGTTAATTCTTGGACTTGTTCGATTGAATCTCTTGTGACAATTTTCGAGTGGAGATCTACAATTTGTTCGTAAATATTTCAGTTAAGCTAGGGGTTATGGGACATGAAGCTAAGCTTATATATTTACTAGCTTAATGTAATTGACACTTCTTTATGATTGTTGATGATCATTTTTGTGATTTAGACTAGCAAATGTGCGATGTCTCTTTGTCTACGAGGGAGACTAAACCAAGTTTCTGTGGAGCTTTGGCTCAATTTGGTGGGGTAGCGACCCATGGTCTTCGGGCCGTTTTGTGGAGCTTCGGCTCAAAATTAATGGTTAGCAACCATGGAATAGCGTTCCATTTTGTAATACACGTGTTGGTGAGTTTTCATGCTCCCGTTTTGTGATAGGCCTTCCCCGTTTTGTGATTTCTGGATTTCCATTGATGATTTCTAGAGTTTGTGTTTCACCAATTTTCGTGATTTACATTGATATGTTTTATCAATATTTGTGCATTGGTGAATTTGTGTGTCACTAACTTTTTGTGAATAAAAATATAGAGTATGACATTCCTTTTGATCTTTGAGAAGATTCTTGTGATATTGATTAATCCCTAGTTGATTTTCAATTGCATACTTATCACAGTATGGCTTTATGGTTATCGTATATTTATGTCATATCTCTTGTTCTATATCATTTTATCTGATATTTATAGCTAGACCGATCCATTTATTATTTTCTTATTAAATAATACTCGGGTCAGACCGAGATGTTACAGGTGCTTCTGCTTGATTTCACATCTAGGATTATCACCCTGACTTTTGGCTAACTACTTAGATTAGTAGTTTTTGTTGTATACATTTGAGATATAGACTCATTGATGTATCCATATTCTTTTGTCTAGCACTTCTAGCTATTCTTTTGTGATATTGTGGATCTTGTTTGACCACTACTTTGATACACACTTTTAAGTGTTATATTCATATCTATTTCCGCCTTTGTGATATGGATGTCTGTGACTGATTTATGTTATGTTTATTTCTATATTTGTTTCCGAGGAATATATATATCCACTGTGTAGTAGCTTTGAGTTTGTATCGGTATGTCGGATTTCCTCCTGAAACCAAATGCATGTTGTACTATCTGACATATCGGTGCTCGCACAAAGCAATTACACGGATGGTCGCTCCTCAACAGCCTAATTCTCCGCTCTAGTTGACGGCATTACACCGTAGTGTCCTTGGCTAGAGTGGGTATAGAGGTGGGGCGTCACAACTCGGGTCAGACCGAGGTATTTCAGTTGCTTCTGCTTGACTTCTTAGTAGGGTCTGGCATCTGACTTTTAGCTAACTACTTAGCTTATTAGTTTTTGCTTTTATACATTCGAGATAGAGATTCCTAGATGTACACATATTCTTTTTTCTAGCACTTATACCTATTCTTTTGTGATGTAGTGGATCTTACATGACCACTATTACGATGTACACTTTTATATGTTATATTCGTATATGTTCCGCCTTTGTGATATGAATATATGTGGCTGATTTATGTTATGCTTATTTTATATTTGTTTCCGAAGACCATACAGCCACTGTGTAGTAGCTTTGAGTTTGTAATTGATACTTTGGATTTCCTCTTTAAATGAAACGCGTGACCTTTTATCTGGTATATCGATACTTGTACAAAGCAATTACATAGATGGTCGCTCCTCAACTGCCTTATTCTTCGTGCTGGTCGACGGCATTATCCTGTAGTGTCCTTGGCTAGTGTGAGTATAGAGGTGGGGCGTCACAACTTATATGGGTTAATTCGACCCGATTATAATCTAACCCAACCTGCGAACCCGAATTTAACCCATTTATAACCCATTTATGACCCGTTTAAAATCAACCTGAACCCGAGTTGACCTTACCCGAACTCGACCTGACCCGACTGATTGAAAGGCCTAGTAATGATTGAATATAATTACATCTTTTAAATAATAACGTAGTTAAATAAACAATACTTTATTTTTTATATCTATTTAGCAGAATAAAACTCCGTTCTTCTATGATTAAATTGAATAGATTACTTTGGACATTTATTGACCTGAATATATCCTTATTCTCTACTTACATAGTAAAATGATGGTTTTTGAAGTTAATTAATATGTAGATTAATTAATATTGAATAAATGACGTGTTAACTATTGATCGTTAAATGTTGAGTGCTAGAAGCATGGTAGCATGGCCTTATTGGATGTGGCTGTGATATGTTGTGAAAGTCGAATTCTTTTTAGAGTGAAAACCATGATAACATTTTTTTAAGTGCTATGGCAGCTCTAGGCTTCATTATAGTATTTTGAAAATACTATTGATTGATATTTTCAATTTGAAACGGTTTTAATGCGTAGAATGATTTTAAATGTGACTTTGGAATTTTCTATGGTATCGTATTGAGAAATAAGTTTTTTTGACTTCTCTATTTTGCTTCAACCTTTTTGTTAGTCTTTTCTAACATATACGGAAATATTTTAAAAGTATTTTGGAAAGTATATAATATAATGTTTATTGTAAAGAAAATGAGGAATTTATATTTTAAAAATAGCATGATTTTTGTATTAAAAGAAGAAATAATTATGTTGGAATAAATATTTGAGAAATGTTTTGTATAAAATGTTGTATAAAAGGATAGATTTATAAATATTATTTTATAAATAAAAGAATAGATTTATAGATGTTATTTATAAAAAGGAAATGATAACATTTTGATAATTTGAATAACAAATCACATTTGTGAATTTATAGTGATATATGGAATGGTCGTTTTATGGAAAGCATTTGGTTCTATCTTGAAATTTAAGATTTGTGATTAGTATATGAGATTTATAAATAATTTTAGAGATTTATGAAAGGAGTTTTATTAATAATTTTAGAAATTTATAAAAGTAGTTTTATAAATTAATTTGAAGAATTATAAAAAGGCTTGTAAATATGGAATGGGTTTGTAAAAGGAATGAGATTTGATTTCTACAAAATTTATTTTTAAATTATGGTGGTATGGAAAGTGTTCTTTTTATAGTTAACACTAAAAGAAAAGTGGTTTGGGTTTATAGTATATAAAATTTTAAATAATATTATTTTTGGCCATTTAAATATGAATTTGGAAAAGAAGAAATCTACCTTTAGATTTTTTAATATGCTTATACCATCGAGTTTAGTATATGGATATATTTTCTAAGTATTGAAAGTGTAGTGTTTTATGAATATACTTATACCAATGATATAGGTAGATGGATATTTTTACAAGAATTGAAAGGTTACGGTTGAATATTGAGTGTGTAGCATATATATGTATATCTATAAAATTATTTTGATATAAGTATTTACAAAGTGGTTTTAATTAATAAAAGCATTAATTAAAGTGGCTTAGAGGTGCTTATTTGTTTAATCGAGCTTGGTTTCTTATGAAATTAAACATCCAACTTGATTTATTATTTATTTTACAGTTAAATAATCGACTATCAAATCTTGATCAAATATAACTCCGGAAATATTTAGAAGAAACAAGGGAATTATATAATACAGTTATCATCGATGATGGTATATTATACGTATAAACTTGTTGTGTTCTTATAGGACAAATGGTAAGGAAATCTATCCGCTTAAACGGTTAGAAGGCGATTTTTGCTCTTATATATTGTCTTCTTATTTCCTACGGAATTGGAGTTGAGTTTACCGAAAAACAATCGATTGGTTTTAGAGTGCTCGGTAAGCAGGGAAGTGTACTTATATGAGACGACTCGAAACCTAACCTCTCCTAAGTCATATACATGTTCTATGCTTTGGACAAGGTTCGAGATTAATTCAAGATAATGGAATCTATTTGGAGATTTTAGATTTGTTTGAGATGCTTAAACACATGTAGTTTTAGTGATCTATTACGGGTGTGGTAATCCCTGTGTTATTCCATTTATTACGAAATGGGAATCCATGTGTGGTTCCGAGATCTGGTCGAGTGTGACCCGTGTGCTTGAATGTCGGATGTAGCCTCATTAGCAGATGCGACTATTAAACCAGAAATAGTATGCGTAGTCTAGCGGTTTAGTAAACCTAAAGGATGTAGGCTACTCTATCTCAGAGATACCCATAGTTTATGCATGCATTGGGTGGTGCACTCGGCCTTGGTTGCCAGCTATGTATTTTCTGTGGCACATCAACTAGGTATGTATAATGCTTCGGAAGGATATCTCGGACCCTTATATAGGAAGACCGACCCCGAGGTTCTGAGGGTGCCTCCATGGAATCCTACATAACCAACGAACGTGCCTTAGGGTTTTGATTTTGTACTTATTATTGTTGTGATGTACACTAACATGCATCACATCTATTTGATTATATATATTTCATATCCTAGACATTATTATAATATCACTAGATTTGCTCATAAAGTGGTCTGGTTATCATATGGTAAAAACTTATCTGTGTTTATGTGGGACAAGGACTTGGGAGACACCTTTATTTCGAAATGTTTTATAATAGTAAAAATCCATATGATTTGTATTTCTCACGCTGCTATACTAGATTGTTCCGAGTGTTATTTTCTTATAATGCTCGGGTGGGCCTGAGCATATTTTTAGATTTAG
Source organism: Allium cepa (assembly GCA_030765085.1). Classification (NCBI taxonomy): domain Eukaryota; kingdom Viridiplantae; phylum Streptophyta; class Magnoliopsida; order Asparagales; family Amaryllidaceae; genus Allium; species Allium cepa. The sequence continues at coordinate 112,345,715 of CM060944.1, forward strand.
TTAGCAATGCTTTAGAAATTTAGGAGATGAGATGGATGCCTCCAAAATGTATTCGTATATCTTTTATTTTCATTATATTTCCATTATGTATTTATTAGCATTTATGAGGACATGTTGTTATAATTGTATAGCCTGAAGATAGGTTAGTTTACTCTGATTGATGTATGTATATAATAGTTTTTTTTGTAAATATTATTTGTATATTTTATATCACTCGTCACGATGTGGGATTTTGTTCTGTTTTTTCTTTTCTTTAACTCTAACGATCTGTCTTTACAACACTCGGGAAATGGAATTTTCAACGATTCTGAATTGTAACGACCCGTAATTTAGTCACTTTAAATATGAGTATATAATATATTTTTAACTGAATAAATAATGGATTTTATAACTTGGATAAAATTCAAATTAAACATCTCGAGTATTTTATTACGGATGTAAAATGTAAGTTTAAAGATAGTTCGAGTTATAAGACGGTTAGGGTATTGATTTAATTAAGAATAAGAAGAAAATTTGAACTTTTCTACTCTCTAATTAGACCACACTTTTTAAACTTATCCTTGCCCAATGAAAAAATAAGGACGATTACTTCTTAGGAATTAAGAAAAGAATCTTCTAATAAAACAAAATAATATAATGACCTACCTAATAAAACCATAGTATAAAACTGAATAATATAATTACTTGCCTAATAAATTAAAATAGTATAATGACATGCCTAATAAACAAAATAGTATAATAATATTCCATGCGGATTATTGCCATTGGACAAAAATATGGTCGAATCAGGATCTGTCATGCGATGATTGCCACTGGACCAAAATATGATCGAATAAGGTTATGACATATAGTTAGTTGTTATTAGACCAAAATTTGGTCGAATCTGGTTAGCTAAAGAAGGTTAGTATTTACTAAAGTACAATTCTCCTTGCCTATGAATACCTAAGTCCTTATCTCATTTTAATTCATTCACAAACAAAAAAAACAAAAAGAAACGTAGCTTGAGCCTTACAACCGGGAGCGGCTAAAACAGGGGATATGCAGCAGAGGCTATATGGGTCGCACACATTAGGGTATGGTCATCCTTTATCTAGATTGATATTATTTTTTCTAGATGTATGCTTCGGGCCTAGTGCAATTATTGATCACAAGAAGGAATGATCATATTTGGTACTACCCAAGAAAGGGTAGGCCGGTTCTATGTTCGTAGGGGTGTAGGATGTTCTTGTCAAACTTTACACATTTTATCTAGAGGTGTACAATGAGGGGCGTTGCCTCAGTAGCATTGTCATTAATGGAATCCATTCTCCTATAAGTGCCTTTACGGACTTAGTTATATACCTAATATGTAGGAACGGGATTAATGTAACAATTTCGGATATGATTCAATATTTACACTAACCCCTAGACATTATTATAATATCACAAGATTTCTTGTAATAATGTTTTAGTTATCATAAGGTAAAAACCCGTCCGTGTTGCATAGTCTTATGAGATACCTTTATTTTCAAAGTGTTTTATAAGTATAAAAATTCATTTTTCTAGAGTTTACTTAAAACCAGACTCATATCTGATCTGGAGTTTTTCTTCATTTTCCTAAAACTTTTGGGTACTCAAATTTATATGAGTAGCCAAGTAGTCCAGTGTGATGACCTGGAATTTTTGGCAATATAAATTTAATAATATATGTTAAAAATTAAATTGATTTGATAATTTTTGTTAATAAAATTTGAATTGGTTTAATAATCTTCTTTTGATAAATATTTAATTGGTAGATTTTATCTTTTAAAAAGCTAATTGAATTGTTTTCTATCTATAATGTATATATATAATTGTATATATTGTAAATAGACGAGTTTGTTTTAAATTTAATAAATAAAGGTATATTTTCTAATTCTAATATTTTTAGTAATTTGGAATTTGTTTTTATTCAATATAAGCTTTTCAAAGCTATTTAATAAATAACTATATGGTTTTAAATTGTTAAGGTAAGTGTTTAAATTTGTGTAAATTGTTTAAAATGATTTTAGCTTAAGTTTAAATTTAAATTAATTAACCATAGGGTTTGTTTTGTTTTCTTTTTAAATGTAGCTTGATAAAATAAGTAATCTATTAGTACTAAGATAATTCCTCTTATAAATTATTTAAAATTTGATAAATGAGTTATTTTTAAACAATAATAATAATGTTGTTTTTACAAATAGATTTTAATAAAAATAGCACTGTTATTTCAAATTGAATTATGTAGTTATATATGTATATATATAACTTGATTTATAAATTGAATTTTTGAATTTGATTTGAATTTGAGTCTATAATTTTTCAAAGTATAGATATTTACATTGTTTTGGATTTTAAAATATTTGTATAAACTTTTATTTATAAATATAATTGTTTTATTTCTTTTAAAAATCATCTATATACATACATACATACTAATTAAACTAATTAATTAAGCACAACCTATATATTAACATTTCAATTATAACTAATGATAACTTAAAACACATGTGTTAAATTGTTAATCAACTAATATGACAAATGTTATAATATAGGACAACTGTCATTTAATTTGGTTTTTTTTTATTTTTTTAATAAAGTTTAATTTCAGCCTATATATTAACAAATCTTCTTTCATTCTTTTTCTTTTCTAAATCTAAAGCTAAGTAACACAAATCTGAAAACCAAATCAGTAATCAAACAAAGTCAAATCAAACTCTTCGTATCAAAATGGCAAAAACCCTATAATTCATCACTCAAGTTCAAACATGCAAACCAGAACTAAACCCGGTCACTATTGCAAAACAAATCTGTTCAAGCCTGCATATTTTCTTCAATCTGAAAATTGTTACTACATGCAACTTCATTTTCAACTTCAAATCATTTCCAAAGCAAACGTTCCAGTTCCAAATTAAAGGCATTCTACATTAAAGTTTTAAAGCAAAAGGAAACCAGTTTTCAAAGCTATTTCCAAAAATAAAGGGAAGCCCTGTTCTTATAAAATCAGGTGAGTAACATCACAATTTAAGTGGTTTAAGTATATAATTATGTTGCATGTTCATCTCTGAAACAAATGTGTTTGTGAATATATTTATAAGTATAGCTCTGTGTTTATATATGAATATATTGGTGTGCATGTTGTGTATCTGTATTCTTCTTCTCTGATTCTAGTTCCAGGCTCAAGGTCAAATCAAAATCCTCTTTCTCTTGATCCAATCTATGTCAGTACTTAAGTTTTGAACAAAGTATGTTTGTTATATCATAGATTTAAGTTTAAAACTTTGTTTAAGTGAAAACAGTTTGAATTGTCTCTGAAAATACTAAACAACACAGCAATTCAAGAATAAGTTAAAAATGAATTACCTTGATTCTTTGATTCAGGAATGTAAATCAAATACTAAACCTAAAAATTGATTTTTGAAACAAAAATTATGATTTTTAGTATGGAATTTGAGTGTAATTCTGGTTTAACCAGAAATTGGAATTTGAGGAAATTCTGACGATCTCGTTAGTCTGGAAGGCCGTGGTTTTTTCTAGAGGAAGAAGAGTTGTTAGTGACTAAGGGAAAAATGGTGGAAGTGGTGGAAGATCACGGTGGCGGCGGCGGCGAATGTTTTGAGTTTCTAAACCTAGTTTTGGCTGGGTTAAGGGTTTGTGATCATCTCGGTATTACTGTGAGATCGAGTGCTATAAGATTTGAGGGGATGATAGTTTGGATGATGAAGAAAGTTTGGCCGGAATCGCTGGTGCTCTGATGATCGGAGGGATGAGTTCGAGCTGTTTCTAGGTTGAAGTGTTGTTCCAGTTTTAGTTTCTAGGTTTGAATGTGACACTTGAATTTGATTTCGAGTCTAGATGTTCGATCTGATGATTGTGGAGTGGTTTTTGGGTGGTCTTTGACGTGGGGAGATCATCGGCGATGATCTGAGATGGTCGGCGGCACCGTGCATGTGCACGGTGCACTGTATTGTCTGATGAAGTTTGGTCTGGGTAGAGTTCTGTGGTCTCGAGTTTTACGAAGGATTGTGATGTTTTGCTCGAAGCAGTAGGGTTTTGGACTCGAAGCAATATGGGCGGGTAGAATGTTTGATTTCACATTTTCAAACCTGTAGTGTTTTTAAATTTTAAAACTGAAGTTTTAAAATGAAAAGTAAAGTTTAAACAAGTTTAAATCTAAGTTTAAATCTGATTCAAGTTAGTTTGAATCTCAGTTTAAAAATAAAATAAAGTTTTAAATTTAAATGGTTTTAACTACTTTAAATTGTTTGAATGGTTTGAATTTTAAAAATGAAGATTTAAGATGTAAGTAAGTTTTTTTAAATCTAAGTTAAATCTGGAATCAAGATTTAGTATGTAATCCAATTTTGAAACTAAAGAAAGATTTTAAATTTAAAATGATTTAAATAACTTTGAATGTTAAAGTGTATTTTCAAATATGGTTTGAATTTAAAATAAATTTGGTTTTTAAATTCTTTTAAACTTCTTTAGAAGAAAATTAATTTTTTAACTTGTGAAATAAAAAGGTATTTGAATTATTATTTTCAATTTTGTTAAAGCTAATTTATTACATTTTACATGTTAAATTTAAAATGAAATTTAAAAGTAAATTTGAAAGTAAATTGTATTTAAAATCTTTGTTAATGATAATTTAATCATTAATAAAAATAATGTTTTTCTTAAAGTTAATTAGGATTTAATGATTTGTAATTCATTAAATTATAAAGATAATTAAAATGGGTAATTAATTTTTTTAATTAATTAATGATTTGGATTAATTAAATAGGTAATTAAAGGTTTAAATTAATTAATTAAGCTTTAAGACGAATTAATTTAGGAATAATTAATTTGTAATTAAGGATTATTAATTAGAATATTAATTAATTAGAAGATTAATTAATCAAGTAATTAAGGATTAGTTAATTTACAGTTAACACTTAATTAATTAAATAATTAGAGGTTAATTAATGGATTATTAAAGACTAATTAAATTGTGATTAATAATGATTAATGTAAGTTAATTACTTAAGAAAATTAATTAAAGAATTGTTAATAGTTAATGAAGGTCATTAACTAAGGATTATTTAATAATTAGTTAATGTGATTAATTTTAATAATTAATTAGATTAATTAATTAATGATAATCATTTGTGAAATTGGTTAAGTATAATTACTTAATGAAGTAATTATGGAATTAATTACTTTGTAATTAATCGAGTTAATGTGATTTATTTAAGTTAATTAATTAAGTTTAATTAATTTAGGATAATCACTTGATGATTTGTTAAGAGTAATTACTTAATGTAATTAATGGAGTGTAATTACTTAGTAAAGTAATTAGTAATGGATAATTACTGGATGTAATTAACAGAAGATGATTTAAAAATGGAAGTAAATTGGATTAAATTACTTTGTGTAATTAATCCAAGGATTAATTAAGAAATTAACTAAGGAGTAATTAATTTATTTAATGATGTAATTAAGGGTAGTTAATTACTAAATGTGGTTAATCAAGAGTGATTAATAATTATGGTTTAATTAAAAATTAATTACTATATGTAATTAATTTAAATAGAGTAGTTAATTTAAATGCAATTATGGATCATTGATTAATATAATTAATGATGTAACTAAAGAATGATTAATGAAGATAATTAATCAATAATAAGTGATTAAAGAGTAATTAATTAATGTAATTAATTAGGGATTAATGTAATTAATTATAGTTAATTAATTAATGAAGTAATTAAAGGTTAATTACTGTATTTGATTAAGAGTAATTAATTTGTGAAATTAATTAAAGGATAATTGCTTGAATGTAATTAAAGTATAATTAATCAAGGATGATTAATTAAGGCGGATAATTAGTGGTTAATTAATTAGTTGATTTGTAATTAATTAATGGTTATGTAAGAAAGTTTTATAATGATGAAAGGAATTAATTTAATTCACTTTAAATTAATTAGAGATGAAGTAATTAATTTAATTCATTTTAAATTAATTATAGTATGATTAATCCTTGCTTATGTATGGATGGATGATATTGATTGCCTTGAATGGTTTGAAATCTCAGATATGAGATAAGTAATGCTGTGTGATATGGATGTTTTAGTTGAAGTGTGAATTATCTATTTGTGATGATAATATGGATTATCTGTTTGTGATGATAATGTTGATTATCTATTGTGATATGTAAATTATCTATCTGTGTGTATATAGATAATAGAATTGAATTGTTTTAAACTTTAAAAAAACTTGGCCTTAAAAGATACATTTTGGATTTCGATGAGACCGGGATCGGGTTTTTAGATTTGGATATCCGAAAACCACATCGATCCAAATTAACGATAGGTCATGAATCTCAAGTGAAGAGTGAGACTCGAGGTGTAAGGACCATTCGTCGTTAAAACTCTGAGGGTGATTCCAATACGAGTTTAACGGGGTAGTACTCTCAGATTCAAGATGAAGATTCACGGTGCAAGGGTTATCGTCGTTAACTCTGAGGGTGATTCCAAAATGAGTGTAACGAGATAATGCCTTCGGTTTCGTTCGAACCCGGAATGAACTTGTATGGATTGAATGCTTTCAGAACATCGTCAGGTGGACGATGAGCATTCTAAGATAGATGTGTTCTTTAAAGGTAATCGTAGCCTCGAGCCTTAACAACCGGGAATGGCTAAAACAGGGAAGGTGCGGCAAGGTTAAGTGGGTCATGCCCTAGTAGAACGAGATATTCCCCTATCTAGAGGTCCCTTTTTATTCGGCTTAGTAGGCAGTTGGATATGCGCACCAACTGCGGGGTTGTCTTGTTCTGGACTGTCCAGTAAGGGATGGTTCCGGCCTTGTGTTGTAGGGGATTTAGGGTGGATTCTTGGTACGTTGATCTAGGCCACGTACTATGACGGACGGTACCCCAGTAGCCCTGCCATTGTATGTAATCCAAAATCCAATAAGCGCCCTCGGATTTGATTGTATTACCCACTTTGTGGCTAGTAGATGGAATTTAATCATGTAACAATTTCAGCTATTTCTTATTTACTTGAAAATCCTAGACCTATTATAATATCACTGGATTTCCCATCAAATTTTTTGGTTAGCATAAGGTAAAAACTTACCCATGTTTATGTGTGGGGAGTCTTACGTGATACCTTTTGTTTTCAAAGGTTTTCAAATTTAAGCAACCTTAACCTGTTACTCACACCAGACCCATGTCTGACCCGGAGGTTATTCTGTTTTTCTTAAACTCTTGGGTACTCAAATTTTTACGAGTAGCCAAGGGATTCAAGTTAGCTTTGACAAATTGTGGAGGAGCAATGAAGTAGGAGGCTTCAGCATTTATAGATATATATAGTGTTCCGCTTTGTGATCTTTGAGTCAAATATTTGTGTTGTATTGAGTTGCAATAACTAGACAGGTGTTTATAACTGTCTAGTATGTGATGTATAATCTGTGTAACTTTGATAATTGTTGTATACTATGTAATACTTATGTTATTAATATAATTTATTCATTCCGCTGTTGAGATTCTGATGTTGTTTCTTCTATCTTCTCTATCTTTTCTCTTCTATCCCTTTCTTTCTTAATAATGATGCGTCTTTCTGTGGAATGAAGGAGGGTTGTTACAGCGGTATTTGAGTGCTAGGTTGAGTGAATACCTAGGCTTTGGAGTGTTTTCTTTCTTGAGAGAGCGTATTTGTAATTTTGATATATATATTATTTCTACCTATTTGATTGGATTACCTGTTCGGGTTTTCCAATATAAGTTATAATGGTAGATGGGGTAGTGGTGTGTGTAACATGACTACCGATGATTGGAGTTTGAATATTTTAGGTTGGGAGTGTATCAGTCGAGACTATAGACCTAATACCGTCTCGAGTGAGCTTTGTAATGGTGTAAGGATTTCATCGATCTCTGAAGGAAACCTGTTAAGGTTCGGGGTCTATCTTTGAAGATTGGATGAGCAGAGTTTGGATCTGTCGGTTGAGCAGAAGCAAGTGATGGTATCTTGGCAACCTCAGGAAGTAGTAGCTGCGTGATGAGATGCAGTGACTATGGATTATGTTCAAATATGTTTCTTTGGAACAAGTTTTAAGAAAGCGTGTCTGCTTCGGCGATGTGGCTGAGTTAAGCAAGGTGTTTCTGTTTGGTTTGAGGTTCGAATTTCTCGAAGAGCTTTGGATTAGGAAGTCTTTGGCATCTGTGTCAGCAGTGTAGCTCGGGGTGTTCTATGTGTCAACAGGAAGTCTTCTGGCTTAGCAGTTTTTCTAGAGGAGGAGTTCAGAAGCAGTTGAGTGGATCCATTTCTTCGATGGATTGGCTAGATAAGCATAAGCTGTTCTGATTGGTAAAGAGAGAACAGTTTCTTTGGAAATTGGGCTGGGTTGATCGTAAAAGTGACTTGCGATAGTTGAAATTTCTCTTGGGTTATCTTTTGCTTGGGATCGAGGCATCTCCAGGGTTTGGAAGTTGTCATAGGTTTGCCTTAGCATCTGGAGTTTGAGTTTTCTTATCGACTAGGATTCCAGGAATGATTCTGGTGGTTCAGCTAGTTGAAGGATGGTTCCTAGAGGTAGAGTTTGGTGAACCAGCTTAGATTTTGATGGAACTTTTGAGTTTTCTTTTATGGATCTGTGGAACCATATTCCTGTGATGGGTTGACCAGTTTGTGCTCATGTTCATCATCAGTATTCTTATCTACTCCATATCAGAGTTGTGCAGCGGAAGCAGTTTGGGAGTGCATCTATTTTATTTTATCCGGACAGGAGAAGTAAGTTTAGTCTTCTGAAGTTTGAGGAGTAGAGTTTATTCTTGGTTTTTAATTGATCTTGAGAGGATCATTGTGTTGGGTTGTTTTGGTCTAGTTTGTTTCTAGAAGCATCAGCGTAGAGTGAGATGATCAGTAAGGATGTAGGCAGCCCAGGATCATCCGAAGAGTTTTGCGGATAAGAGACGAAGGAACTTGGATTCCGAGGTCGGAGATTTGATTTTGGATAAGTTTTCTTCGATCCAAGGAGCTACAAGTTTTGGTAAGTCAGGGAAGCTAGCTCCGAGGTGTTTTGGATCTCTTCTACGTTCTTATAATGATAAGTGTTTGGTCTTCAGGGTTGAATTGCCAGTTTGGATAACTGGGATTCGATATGTTTCATGTATCTCTGAGGGAGTATGTGTATGGTCTATCTCTGGTTTTGGGAACCGGCAGTTCAGGAAGTTGTGGTTGTTGAGTCAGACTTATCTGTAGTCTGGTATTCTGTTTAGTTTTGGAGATCTAGATGAGTAGGAGCTCTGTAGCTTAGTAGTATAGATTGTTAGGATTCTGTAGAGCGAGTATCCCGGTATTTATACTTGGGAAGCTCTAGGAAATTATATCTAGAATTTTGTCTGGATAGTTAGTTTTGTTTGAATGGTTGAATTGGTTGCTATCATTGCTAGCATATGATTGATGATATATGCTTGTGTTTTAAAAATTAAAATCTTTAATGGGATTATTAAATTACCTTTGTTTTTAAATTTCGGGCACGAAATTGTTTTAAGGGGGGAGGAATGTGATGACCCGGAATTTTTGGCAATATAAATTTAGTAATCTGTGTTAAAACATAAATTGAATTGATAATTTTTGTTAATAAAATTTGAATTGGTTTAATAATCTTCTTTTGATAAATGTTTAATTAGTAGATTTTATCTTTTAAAAAGCTAATTAAATTGTTTTCTATTTATAATGTATATATATAATTGTATAAATTATAAATAGATGAGTTTGTTTTAAATTTAGTAAATAAAGGCATATTTTCTAATTCTAATATTTTTAGTAATTTGGAAATTTGTTTTTATTTAATATAAGCTTTTAAAAGCTATTTAATAAATGATTACTAAGTGTTTAAATTTGTGTAAATTGTTTAAAATGATTTTAGCTTAAGTTTATATTTAAATTAATTAACCATAGGGTTTGTTTTGTTTTCTTTTTAAATATAGCTTGATAAAATAAGTAATTTATTAATACTAAGATAATTTCTTTTATAAATTATTTAAAATTTGATAAATGAGTTATGTTTAAACAATAATAATAATAATGTTGTTTTTACAAATAGATTTTAATAAAAATAGAATTGTTATTTCAAATTGAATTATGTAGTTATATATGTACATATATAACTTGATTTCTAAATTGAATTTTTGAATTTGATTTGAATTTGAATCTAAAAAATTTCAAAGTATAGATATTTACATTGTTTTGGATTTTAAAATATTTGTATAAACTTTTATTTATGAATATAATTGTTTTATTTCTTTTAAAAATTATCTATATATATACACAGATACTAATTAAACTAATTAATTAAGCATTACCTATATATTAATATTTGAATTATAACTAAAGATAACTTAAAAGACATGTGTTAAATTGTTAATCAACTAATATAACAAATGTTACAATATAGGACAAGTGTCATTTAATTTGGTTTTCTTTTATTTATTTTAATAAAGTTTAATTTCAGCCTATATATTAACAAATCTTCTTTCATTCTTTTTCTTTCTAAATCTATAGCTAAGTAACACAAATCTGAAAACCAAATCAGTAATTAAACAAACTCAAATCGAACTCTTCATATCAAAATGGCAAAATCCCTGTAATTCATCACTCAAGTTCAAACATGCAAACTAGAACTAAACCCTGTAACTATTGCAAAACAAATCTGTTTAAGCCTGCATATTTTCTTCAAGCTAGAAATTGTTACTGCATGCAGCTTCATTTTCAAGTTCAAAGCATTTTCAAAGAAAACATTCAACTTCCAAATCAAAGGCATTTCAACATTAAAGTTTTAAAGCAAAAGGAAACCGGTTTTCAAAGCTATTTTCGAAAATAAGGGGAAGCTCTATTCTTATAAAATCAGGTGAGTAACATCACAATTTAAATGGTTTAAGTATATAATTATGTTGCATATTCATCTCTGAAACAAATATGTTTGTGAATATATTTATAAGTATAGCTCTGTGTTTATATATGAATATATTGGTGTGCATGTTGTGTATCTGTATTCTTCTTCTCCGATTCTAGTTCCAGGCTCAAGATCAAATCAAAATCCACTTGCTCTTGATCCAATCTGTGTTAGTACTTAAGTCTTGAACAAAGTACGTTTATTATATCATAGATTTAAGTTTAAAAATTTGTTTAAGTGAAAACAATTTGAATTGTCTCTGAAAATACTAATCAACACAGCAATTCAAGAATAAGTTAAAAATCAATTACCTTGACTCTTTGATTCAGGAATCTGAATCAAATACTAAACCAAAAACTTGATTTCTGAAACAAAAATTACGATTTTTAGTATGGTAATTTGAGTCCATTTCTGGTTTAACAGAAATTGGAATTTGAGGAAATTCCGATGGTCTCATTAGTATGGAAGGCCGTGGTTCTTTCTAGAGGAAGAAGAGTTGTCAGTGACTAAGGGAAAAATGGTGGAAGTGGTGGCAGATCATGGCGGCGGTGGTGACTGTTTTGAATTTCTAAACCTAGTTTTGGCTGGGTTAAGGGTTTGTGATCATCTCGGTATCTCTGTGAGATTGAGTGCTATAAGGTTTGAGGGGATGATAGTTTGGATGATGAAGAAAGTTTGGCCAGAGTCGCTTGTGCTCTGATGATCGGAGGGACGAGTTCGAGCAGTTTCCAGGTTGAAGTGTTGTTCCAGTTTTAGTTTCCAGGTTTGAATGTGACAGTCGAATTTGATTTCGAGTCTAGATGTTTGATCTGATGATCGCGGAGTGGTTTTTGGGTGGTCGTTGACGTGAGGAGATCATCGGCGATGATATGAGACGGTTGGCGGCACTGTGCATGTGCACGGTGCACTGTATTGTCTGATGAAGTTTGGTTTGGGTAGAGTTCTGTGGTCTCGAGTTTTACTCGAAGGATTGTGATGTTTTTCTCGAAGCAGTAGGGTTTTAGACTCGAAGCAATATGGGATGGCTCGGGTAGAATGTTTGATTTCAGGTTTTCAAACCTGTAATGTTTTTAAATTTTAAAACTGAAGTTTTAAAATGAAAAGTAAAGTTTAAACAAGTTTAAACAATTTTAAATCTAAGTTTAAATCTGATTCAAGTTAGTTTGAATCTCAGTTTAAAAATAAAATAAAGTTTTAAATTTAAATTGTTTTAACTACTTTAAATTGTTTGAATGGTTTGAATTTTAAAAATGAAGATTTAAAATGTAAGTAAGTTTTTTTAAATCTAAGTTAAATATGGAATCAAGATTTAGTATGTAATCCAATTTTGAAATTAAACAAAGATTTTAAATTTAAAATGATTTAAATAACTTTGAATGTTAAAGTGCATTTTTAAATATGGTTTGAATTTGACATAAATTTGGTTTTTTTTTTGGCATGGCCGACGGTTTTATAGTGGACCGACCACTATTTATTACGAACGTAATAAAGTTGAAGTACAGGAGTAAGGTAAAGGCACCTTAGCTACTAAAAATGAGAATATAAAAATACAGCACATGAGTATGACAGACACGTCACAGCTACATGAAATAAATAACAAGGCTAGTTCTCCTCCGCAGAGGAAGAATCACCAACGCCCTCATCAAACCTGGAAGAATCCATTGAACCACCCCCGAGAATACCAAAATTGGGGCGAAAAAGAACAGCAAGAGAGGGATCATAACAGTCGATGTCAGAAGAGTAAACAAAGGATCGATCCCAGGCAGAATCAGCTAGAAGAACAGAATTAATCTCAGCAAACGAACCATCCATGTCAAGAACTAAGGAATCACCCGAAGTACTGCAATAAAGGCATCGAAGATCCAATAAATCATCAGATACATATCTAAAATAGGTGTCATCCACAGGGTTGAATCTCATATCAGTACGAAGATCAACCCAACAATGTTCAGTCTCAGCCCAAACAACGCGCGGCAGAGAGAGAACATGATCCGCAGGGAGAACAGAGGGATCATCAGCAGGATCTGAGGGAGCAGGACGCACCAAGGAAGGACCAGAGTCAGTAGCTACCAGAGAGGCTAAATTTGGTTTTTAGATTCTTTTAAACTTCTTTATAAGAAAAATATCTCTTTAACTTGTGAAATAAAAAGGTATTGAATTGTTTTTTTTAATTTTGTTAAAGCTAATTTGTATTCATTTTAAATCTTAAATTTAAAATGAAATTTAAAAGTAAATTTGAAAGTAAATTGTATTTAAAAGCTTTGTTAATGATAATTTAATCATTAATAAGAATAATGTTTTTCGTAAAGTTAATTAGGATTTAATGATTTTTAATTCATTAAATTATAAAGATAATTAAAATGGGTAATTAATTTGTTTAATTAATTAATGATTTGGATTAATTAAATAGGTAATTAAAGGTTTAAATTAATTGATTAAGCTTTAAGATTAATTAATTTAGGAATAATCAATTTGTAATTAAGGATTGTTAATTATAATACTAAATAATTAGAAGATTAATTAATCAAGTAATTAAGGATTAATTAAGTTACAGTTAACGCTTAATTAATTAAATAATTAGAGGTTAATTAAGGGATTATTAAAGATTAATTAAATTATATTTAATAATGATTAATGTAAGTTAATTACTTAAGAAAAGTAATTAAAGAATTATTAGTAGTTAAAGAAGGTCATTAACTAAGGATTATTTAATAATTAATGTGATTAATTTTAATAATTAATTATATTAATTAATTAATGATAATCATTTGTGAAATTGGTTAAGTATAATTACTTAATGAAGTAATTAAGGAATTAATTACTTTGTAATTAATTGAGTTAATATGATTTATTTAAGTTAATTAATTAAGTTTAATTAATTTAGGATAATCACTTGATGATTTGTTAAGAGTAATTACTAATGTAATTAATGGAGTGTAATTACTTAGTGAAGTAATTAGTAATGGATAATTACTGGATGTAATTAACTGAAGATGATTTAAAAATGGAAGTAAATTGGATTAAATTACTTTGTGTAATTAATCCAGGGATTAATTAAGAAATTAATTAAGGAGTAATTAATTTATTTAATGAAGTAATTAAGGGTAGTTAATTACTGAATGTGATTAATCAAGAGTGATTAATAATTATGGTTTAATGAAAAATTAATTACTACATGTAATTAATTTAAATAGAGTAATTAATTAAAATTTAATTGTGGATCATTAATTAATATATTTAATGATGTGATGAAGGGTTGATTAATCAAGATTAATTAATCAATAATAAGTGAGTAAAGAGTAATTAATTAGGGATTAATGTAATTAATTATAGTTAATTAATTAATGAAGTAATTAAAGGTTAATTTTAGTATTTGATTAAGAATAATTAATTTGTGAAATTAATTAAAGGATAATTACTTGAATGTAATTAAAGTATAATTAATCAAGGATGATTAATTGAGGTGGATAATTAGTGGTTAATTAATTAATTGATTTGTAATTAATTAATGGTTATGTAAGAAAGTTTTATAATGATGAAAGGAATTAATTTAATTTACTTTTAATTAACTAGAGATGACGTAATTAATTTAATTCATTTTAAATTAATTAAAGTATGATTAATCCTTGCTTGTGTATGGATGGATGATATTGATTGCCTTGAATGGTTTGAAATCTCAGATATGAGATAAGTAATGCTGTGTGATATGGATGCTTTAGTTGAAGTGTAATGTAATGTGAATTATCTATTTGTGATGATAATATGGATTATCTGTTTTTGATGATAATTTTGATTATCTATTATGATATGTGAATTATCTATTGTTGAATATGCGCTTATATGATTTTTTTTTGATGATAATAAACATATATTCATTTGTTTAAATGTATTTGATAATATACTATTTTATTTTTTTCACAGATTAAATAAATATTTGCAGAATAAAATAAATAACACGAAATTTGAATTCAAACGAATATTTTATTCAAACAAATATTTATTACATCTTTGAATAGTACAATTTCAAGCTCTCACTATAACTATACAACTTTGATTACAATTACATCACATTTCACATTTACAATTCACCTCACTACATATCACTCACACTCGTATTTATCTTCAACTTCATTCCAGTTTGAATCCAGCATCTGAGAAATCTGCAAAAATATTCACTAACGCAGTAAAATTGAAAAAGAAATATTTTTGCAAAATAAAATAAGATATGATTTTTGAAAATAATATTTGCCTCAGTTATTTGGGTTGTTCGTCATCATTTAAATTTGAATTCATCATACACGAACAACTTGTGACATACACAGTGTATTACTGTATATGCCACAAGGCCGTGCACGCCGATATATACACTTGATTGATTTACAGGGACAGGCAAGCACAGGTCAAACCCAAATGAAAAATCAGGTTCAACTCACGTGCAATAACATTGAAAATCACGACACAAGCACAAGGTCAAATCCTAGTTTTGAAACTGGATTCAACACAAGGCGACATGATATGAATGCAACGAAGACCAACATCAAAATGGACTGCAACATGGATATCACAATCAAACTGCAACAAGGCAACTAGGAATGAACAGAACATAACAGCACCAATGCATGTAAGTCAGTGGCAAAACACAAACTATAGTGGACAGACCAGAGTACATCAGTGCCAAGAAACTCAAGTGCACGACTAAACTGACGATGAATACAACTTGAAGCATACAAGCTCAATGAAGATTGCAGCAACAACAGTGAGCACACTCATATGAACAAATGCAAAGAACAATGAAGTATGCACAGCAAATATCATACTACAAGTACAAGCAGCAGTGTGCAACTCGAAAATGTACACAAGTAAAAACAGGAATAAAATATGAGACTCAATGGTGAAGCAGACTCAAGTGAACAGGTAGCACAAGAACCAGAAACTACTGAAGCTACTTCTAAGAGAGAAGCCAAAGCAAATGAACCAACTGCAAGTGCAAAAGTATCAAGTACAGTATGCACAAGAAGCAAATGACAGTAAGCAATGAAGCAACAAGCTCGAGCACAAGAACATGACAGCAAGCACAAAGTGCACAGCAACTATTAACTACCACAAGACCATCATGCAAAGACCAGAAGTACAGAATGAACAAGCAGTGCACCAATGAACCATCAGAGAGTGCAACACAGTGAAATGACCAAGTGCAACTGGAAACAACAATGGATGCAAACTACCAATACATGATACTGTTCAATATCCAAGACTTAAGAATGCATCACTATGACACAGTATACATAAGTGAAGCCAAAAGAAATCAATCCAGTTCCCACACAACTCAATCAAGTAACCAACAGCTAGTGCTATCAAATGAACCAGTAACAATGCAACAATCAACTCAAATGAATACAACAAGCATGCAACAGAGGTCAAGCATATATAGATATGCAATGACAAAGTGGATCAAAATGAAACATACAAAATGCCCAAGTAAAGTGCACAGTGAAGTATAAAGCAACTACAGCAGATGCAGTGAAGCATCTGTGTAAATATATGTATTTCATATTAAGCAAGTGCAGTCAGTTCATGTTAAACCGATCAGAAGATGGCCAGAGACTATAGTTCTCAGTGAAGTCGAAATCAGTGTCAAGGCCGAAGTCATAGTAAAATCGCCATGTCAATGTTGAACAAGTCAACAAAGTATAAATTCCAGAAATCAAAATACCGTGGTCATCACGAAATTGAATCAAACCGTGTTAACCAAGTAAACACGAAATATTCGAAATTGAAGAAGTCAGAAGTCATCACATTCATTGAAGAAAAATCAAGTGGCAGAGATGAATAATTGACAAATTCAAAAATAATTATACGAACGCAAATCTAGGGTTACGAACCCTATATAAGAAAATCATCATCGGCAAATTTTATCATCGAGTTCAAGCACGAAAAATCAGAAGAAGCAAAAGGCACAAATTACATACCGGAGGAATCGAACTCGATCATCAAAGAGCCGTGAGCAAACCAGAGAAGCAAGAGATTGACGAAGCAAACAAATTGATAAATCTTCCTTTCGATCTAGCAATCAAAGCCGGCTTCTTTGAAATCACGAAAACCCTAAATTGGATCAGGGACGAAGCCAAAATTGTAAGAGGAACGGCCGCCATTACAAAGGAAGCAAATAAAAGAGACGGGCTAGAATATAAAAGAGGCCGGCCTATTATTTTAAAAGGGAGAATTTTTTTATATAAGGGTTTTTAATTAGGGTTATTTTATTTTAAAGTTGTTTTTAATTTGTAATTTTTTTTAAACCGTTTAATTTTCTAGTCGTGTGACTAGGGTACAAACTACGGTGTGTAGTTTGGGAATTTGCAACTCGGTAGTTGAGTTGTGGTCAAGGTTTTGAGCGCAGAGTTAGATTAGTCAATAGCGGGTATAGCGAGTTTATGTGTGTAAGCGAGGGACTATCTAATTTCTAGTAGAAACCTTGGGGGCAGCACATAGGCAGGTTTTTGCCGAAGCTGGGTAAATTCTGTGTTGTTCTGTTCTGCATTTTATTATTCTGATATTATCTGTGCTGTGTTTATTCTGCAGTGATCTGTGTTAAAATTAATATACACTTCCGCAATAATTTTTATAATTAACACTATCACCCTATTCACCCCCCCTCTAGGGTGAAATCGATCCTACAAGTGGTATCGGAGCTAGGAACAAAAGCCATTTTTGTTTTAAAATTTGATTTTACAAAAACCAATTTTTAATTTAAAAATTCGTGTTTCAAAAATCAATTTTTGTTTTAAAAATTCGTGTTTCAAAAATCAATTTTTGTTTTAAAAATTCATGTTTCAAAAATCGGTTTTTGTTTTAAAAATCTGAATTTTTTAAAATGGCTTCTTTTAATAATGCTTTTGCAGAAGGACAATCCATAGTTAGACCACCAATGTTCAATGGTGAATATGCTTACTGGAAAAATAGAATGCAAATTTTTCTGAAAACCATTGACGCTTGGAATATTGTTGAGACAGGTTATAGTATACCAACTATAACTGTAGATAATCAGGAAATAGAGAAACCAAAGGAACAATGGACAGAACTAGAAAATAAATTACAGAATACTAATGCCAAAGCTATGAATTCTATTATCTGTTCATTGGATCAATTTGAATTTAATCGTGTCTCACATTGTCTAACTGCGCAGGAAATATGGCACATACTAGAAGTGACTCATGAAGGAACATCTCAAGTCAAAGAATCTCACCTTGCAATGCTAAGCAGCGAATACGAGAACTTCAAAATGGAGAAGGAAGAAAACGTCAAAGAGATGTACGGACGACTCTCCAATATCGTATACAAATCAAAAGCTCTCGGAAAAACATACACCGAATTAGAAATAGTCCGGAAAATCCTCAGAGTCCTTCCATGAAGCTTTGAAGCAAAAGTTACTGCCATACAAGAATCGAAAGATTTAAAACAACTTAAAGTTGAAGAACTCATCGGAAATCTCACCACTTATGAGCTAGAAATGAAATTCAAAGAAGAGCGAGAAGGAGGTGACACTCAAAAGAAATCAATAGCTCTCAAAGGAACAACCGAAAGTGATGATGATAACGATGAAGATGATGGAGCAGCAGAATTGGAGCTGTTAATAAGGAAATTAAAAAAATTGAATCAAAAACATGGAAATTCAGCTCGAATTCAAAAAGCAAAAAGCAGAATAGCCAAAGCACTAGACTACTCGGAAGAACAAAAGTTTATTTGTTATAATTGCAACAAACCCGGCCATATCAAGCTCGATTGTCCACAAATTAAATCCAGCCACGGAAAGAAACAGAAAAAGAAAAGTTTTGCAGCCACTTGGGATGAAATAGACGAGAATGATCAAAGCACTGGAAGTGAAAGCGAAAAGGCAGAATTGTGTCTTCGAGGTGATACAACTGACAGTGATGATGACGAGCCAAGTGAGGTATCAAAACTTACCCATTCTGAGTTGCTTATATATTTTCATGAAGTAAACGGTTGTTTTGAACGACTTAGGGAAAAATACGCCAAACTTGAATCTCAAAAAGATACTTTGATAGAATGTAATAAACAACTTGATCAATTAGTTAAAACCTATCAAAGTAGGATCCCTAAGTGTGATAAGTGTCCAACATTTGATGAAGAAATTAAAAAATCAGAAATTAAAATAAAATCGCTTGAAAATGAAATTCTGATTTTAAAGGAGAATGAAAATACTAGGAGAGAGAATTCTATCAAAAAGTGCACTCAATTGTTGAATGAAAACGAATCTCTCAAAACACAAGTCCAACATTTGTCAACGACTTTAGATAAATTTTCCAAAAGTGAAAAATCGTTGAATATGCTATTAGGAAAGCAAACTGTTAATACGGTCAGACAAGGACTTGGATATAATAATTCGAAAATTATTGAAAACAAGATTAATCAAGTTAATTCTATGTGCACAATTTGTAGAAAATTTGGACACAGTCACAATAATTGTTGGTATAGACCCAAACATGTGAAAACTATACCGATTTGGGTTCCAAAAGGCACAAATATAAAATCTCTCAAAGTTAAACAAATTTGGGTGCCAAAGGGAACAATTATAAATAGTTTTGGGTCTACACAAAATTATTTTTCAAAATTTTCTGCCACTAACAACCATGGACCTATAAAAACAAATAGGTCACATAAATCCTTTTCCGTGTAGGTGTGGTGGCAGGCTAAGGAACAACAATAGTGTTCTCTGGATTTTGGCTGTTCCAGAAACACAACGGGCGACAAAGCTAAGTTCCTTAGCCTAGTATAAGGGTGACAGAATCACAATGGACAACGACGAGAAATATCGTAAAGGTAAAGACAGGTAAAGGTATATTTATATGTGATAATCTGTACCATTTTCTGAATAAAATCAGCCAATTATGCGATGATGATATGATAATGATTTAATGATGATTTTGATTCTGACTTTATTCAAAAGTGTTAGCCATTTATATTCTTATGCCAAAAACACTATAAAATTCTCTAGAATTACTTGATATATAAGTTTAAGAGAAAAATAGTGTTTTGATTGGATAATAATATTGTTGTTATAATATTTTTGGCTAAATCTATATTCATGTTTTGACACGGCCTCGATTTAAAATCCTAATGAATTCTATTTTAAAAATTGTAAAAAGGATTTTAAATTTTTTAAATTCTTGAAACTTTTAAGAAATTGCTTTGAAATAAAAATAATGTTTGATGGCTTCTAAAATTGACACTTTAATATATGTTTGATTGTTGACACGGTTTTCATTTCAAATCCAAGAGAATTTCATTTAAAATTTGTTGATAATAATCATGAGAAAATTTGTTGAAATTTCTTAATCTGGTCTTTGACATTCAACGAGTGAATTTTGAGTGAAATTTAAATTCAGATGCAGATTACACTGGTAATATGGTTGATAGAAAAATTACTAGTGGAACGTGATTAATTTTTGACACATTCATTTGCTGCATCGTTTTTTTCAAAGAAAATATCTGCATATTTTTCATTTGAAACAATTTTCAAATAGCAGAAAATTTTCTTATAAAACCCCCTCGAGAAAATCATGTTTGACCATATTTACAGATTAGTCATTTTTGAAAAATTATTTTTATTTTTTTTGGATTTGATTTTAAATGACTATTTTGACTAATCTAACTCCCTAATGATTATCGAAAAGATCAATAGTGATTGAAAAAGTGATGAGTGTCGATATTTGTCATACATTACTCAAGACAATATATTTAGAAAAATTTCTTTAGAATTTCATAACAAAAGTTATAAAAACTTTTTGTTGGGTAAAAATTTCATGGTCATTTCTATTTCTATCATCTTTCTATCGACCATCACTCATCAAAATCATAAATAGTATGTAAATTTGTGGTAGTTTACAAAGGAAATTATTCGTTCTTCAATTTGTTTTATCTTCAGATTCATAAAGGAAATTATCTGTGCACAATTTATTATATTCTTCAATAAAAATAAATATCCAAAGTATTCACTCTCATTTAAAAGTCCTCACGGTTATGCATGGGTGAATTACTTGGATTTTTGATTATGTGCTTCCATGCTCATTTAAAAGTCCTCACGGTTATGCATGTATGGAACGCATATCAAAATTAATTGGTTAAATAGACAAGTTGATTCTAATCCCATTTAAAAGTCCTCACGGTCATGCGTGGTTAGAAGATACTTGATTTTATTTTTAAAATTAAATTGGAATACTACTAATCTCATTTAAAAGTCCTAACGGTTATGCATGGTTAGTAGATATTCAAATTTCCCGAAATAAATATACCACAAATAGACAAAACTGTATGATTTTTATGAATTTATCCCCATCATTTCTGAAAGTGGAATATGCGTCTGACATGGGTAATTATGATTTTTGTTTGAAGTTTATTGAAATTTGATATTTATATTCAATTGAGTTAAATGTTTGATTCATGTCGATCACTTTATCTCTATTTTCTCTAACACTATTATTCTTTTGCTGATAACAAAAGGGGGAGAGAAAAGTTAAGATTTTGTCAAATAAAATCTAGCAAAGGTCAAATAATTTTCTATTTTGCATCTAGACTCATTTGCATATTTTATTTGTATGCATATATGTAGGGGGAGTTTTGTGTAGAGAAGAAGCAATTAAAAAGGGGGAGCAATTAGAATATATCACTGATCAAATACATTTAACATATTCAAAATCTTAAATATATGTTTGTTATCATCAAAAGGGGGAGATTGTTGAATATGCGCTTATATGATTTTTGTTTGATGATAATAAACATATATTCATTTGTTTAAATGTATTTGATAATATACTATTTTATTTTTTTCACAGATTAAATAAATATTTGCAGAATAAAATAAATAACACGAAATTTGAATTCAAACGAATATTTTATTCAAACAAATATTTATTACATCTTTGAATAGTACAATTTCAAGCTCTCACTATAACTATACAACTTTGATTACAATTACATCACATTTCACATTTACAATTCACCTCACTACATATCACTCACACTCGTATTTATCTTCAACTTCATTCCAGTTTGAATCCAGCATCTGAGAAATCTGCAAAAATATTCACTAACGCAGTAAAATTGAAAAAGAAATATTTTTGCAAAATAAAATAAGATATGATTTTTGAAAATAATATTTGCCTCAGTTATTTGGGTTGTTCGTCATCATTTAAATTTGAATTCATCATACACGAACAACTTGTGACATACACAGTGTATTACTGTATATGCCACAAGGCCGTGCACGCCGATATATACACTTGATTGATTTACAGGGACAGGCAAGCACAGGTCAAACCCAAATGAAAAATCAGGTTCAACTCACGTGCAATAACATTGAAAATCACGACACAAGCACAAGGTCAAATCCTAGTTTTGAAACTGGATTCAACACAAGGCGACATGATATGAATGCAACGAAGACCAACATCAAAATGGACTGCAACATGGATATCACAATCAAACTGCAACAAGGCAACTAGGAATGAACAGAACATAACAGCACCAATGCATGTAAGTCAGTGGCAAAACACAAACTATAGTGGACAGACCAGAGTACATCAGTGCCAAGAAACTCAAGTGCACGACTAAACTGACGATGAATACAACTTGAAGCATACAAGCTCAATGAAGATTGCAGCAACAACAGTGAGCACACTCATATGAACAAATGCAAAGAACAATGAAGTATGCACAGCAAATATCATACTACAAGTACAAGCAGCAGTGTGCAACTCGAAAATGTACACAAGTAAAAACAGGAATAAAATATGAGACTCAATGGTGAAGCAGACTCAAGTGAACAGGTAGCACAAGAACCAGAAACTACTGAAGCTACTTCTAAGAGAGAAGCCAAAGCAAATGAACCAACTGCAAGTGCAAAAGTATCAAGTACAGTATGCACAAGAAGCAAATGACAGTAAGCAATGAAGCAACAAGCTCGAGCACAAGAACATGACAGCAAGCACAAAGTGCACAGCAACTATTAACTACCACAAGACCATCATGCAAAGACCAGAAGTACAGAATGAACAAGCAGTGCACCAATGAACCATCAGAGAGTGCAACACAGTGAAATGACCAAGTGCAACTGGAAACAACAATGGATGCAAACTACAAATACATGATACTGTTCAATATCCAAGACTTAAGAATGCATCACTATGACACAGTATACATAAGTGAAGCCAAAAGAAATCAATCCAGTTCCCACACAACTCAATCAAGTAACCAACAGCTAGTGCTATCAAATGAACCAGTAACAATGCAACAATCAACTCAAATGAATACAGCAAGCATGCAACAGAGGTCAAGCATATATAGATATGCAATGACAAAGTGGATCAAAATGAAACATACAAAATGCCCAAGTAAAGTGCACAGTGAAGTATAAAGCAACTACAACAGATGCAGTGAAGCATCTGTGTAAATATATGTATTTCATATCAAGCAAGTGCAGTCAGTTCATGTTAAACCGATCAGAAGATGGCCAGAGACTATAGTTCTCAGTGAAGTCGAAATCAGTGTCAAGGCCGAAGTCATAGTAAAATCGCCATGTCAATGTTGAACAAGTCAACAAAGTATAAATTCCAGAAATCAAAATACCGTGGTCATCACGAAATTGAATCAAACCGTGTTAACCAAGTAAACACGAAATATTCGAAATTGAAGAAGTCAGAAGTCATCACATTCATTGAAGAAAAATCAAGTGGCAGAGATGAATAATTGACAAATTCAAAAATAATTATACGAACGCAAATCTAGGGTTACGAACCCTATATAAGAAAATCATCATCGGCAAATTTTATCATCGAGTTCAAGCACGAAAAATCAGAAGAAGCAAAAGGCACAAATTACATACCGGAGGAATCGAACTCGATAATCAAAGAGCCGTGAGCAAACTAGAGAAGCAAGAGATTGACGAAGCAAACAAATTGATAAATCTTCCTTTCGATCTAGCAATCAAAGCCGGCTTCTTTGAAATCACGAAAACCCTAAATTGGATCAGGGACGAAGCCAAAATTGTAAGAGGAACGGCCGCCATTACAAAGGAAGCAAATAAAAGAGACGGGCTAGAATATAAAAGAGGCCGGCCTATTATTTTAAAAGGGAGAATTTTTTTATATAAGGGTTTTTAATTAGGGTTATTTTATTTTAAAATTGTTTTTAATTTGTAATTTTTTTTTAAACCGTTTAATTTTCTAGTCGTGTGACTAGGGTACAAACTACGGTGTGTAGTTTGGGAATTTGCAACTCGGTAGTTGAGTTGTGGTCAAGGTTTTGAGCGTAGAGTTAGATTAGTCAATAGCGGGTATAGCGAGTTTACGTGTGTAAGCGAGGGACTATCTAATTTCTAGTAGAAACCTTGGGGGCAGCACGTAGGCAGGTTTTTGCCGAAGCTGGGTAAATTCTGTGTTGTTCTGTTCTGCATTTTATTATTCTGATATTATCTGTGCTGTGTTTATTCTGCAGTGATCTATGTTAAAATTAATATACACTTCCGCAATAATTTTTATAATTAACACTATCACCCTATTCACCCCCCCTCTAGGGTGAAATCGATCCTACATCTATCTGTGCGTATATAGATAATAGAATTGAATTGTTTTAAACTTTAAAACAAGTTGGCCTTAAAAGATACGTTTTGGATTTCTATGAGACCGGGATTGGTTTTCTAGATTTGGATATCCAAAAACCACATCGATCCAAATTAACGATAGGTCGTGAATCTCAAGTGAAGAGTGAAGACTCGAGGTGTAAGCACTATTCGTCGTTAAAACTCTAAGGGTGATTCCAATATGAGTTTAACGGGGTAGTACTCTCAGATTCGAGATGAAGATTCATAGTGCAAGGGTTATCGTCGTTAACTCTGAGGGTGATTCCAAAATGAGTGTAACGAGATAATGCCTTCGGTTTTGTTCGAACCCGGAACGAACTTGTATGAATTGAATGCTTTCAGAACATCGTCAGGTGGACGATGAGCATTCTAAGATGGATGTGTTCTTTAAAGGTAATCGTAGCCTCAAGCCTCATCAACCGGGAATGGCTAAAACAGGGGAGGTGCAGCAAGGCTTAGTGGGTCATGCCCAAGTAGGACGAGATTTCCCCCTGTCTAGAGGTCTCTTTTTATTCGGCTTAGTGGGCAGTTGGATATGCGCACCAACTGCGGGGTTGTCTTGTTTGAGACTGTCCAGTAAGGGATGGTTCCGGCCTTGTGTTGTAGAGGATTTAGGGTGGATCCTCGGTATGTTGATCTAGGCCACGTACTGTGATAGGCGGTACCACAGTAGCCCTGCCATTGTATGGAATCCAAAATCCAATAAGCGCCCTCAGATTTGATTGTATTACCCACTTTGTGGCTAGTAACTGGAATTTAATCATATAACAATTTCAGCTATTTCTTATTTACTTGAAAACCCTAGACCTATTATAATATCACTGGATTTCCTATCAAATGTTTTGGTTAGCGTAAGGTAAAAACTTACCCATGTTTATGTGTGGTGAGTCTTACGTGATACATTTTGTTTTCAAAGGTTTTCAAAGTTAAGCAACCTTAACCTGTTACTCAGACCAGACC
The DNA here is from genome assembly GCA_030765085.1 of Allium cepa. Taxonomy (NCBI): domain Eukaryota; kingdom Viridiplantae; phylum Streptophyta; class Magnoliopsida; order Asparagales; family Amaryllidaceae; genus Allium; species Allium cepa. Next base: position 112,371,261 of record CM060944.1, read on the forward strand.
CATGTCTGACCGGGAGTTTATTCTGTTTTTCTTAAACTCTTGGGTACTCAAATTTTTACGAGTAGCCAAGGGATTCAGGTTAGCTTTGATGAATTGTGGAGGAGCAATGAGCAGGAGGCTTCAGCGTTTGTAGATATATATAATGTTCCTCTATGTGATCTCTGAGTCAAATATTTGTGTTGTATTGAGTTGTAATAACTAGACAGGTGTTTATAACTGTCTAGTATGTGATGTATAATCTGTGTAACTCTGGTAATTGTTGTATACTATGTAATACTTATGTTATTAATATAATTTATTCGTTCCGCTGTTGAGATTCTGATGTTTTTTCTTCTATCTTCTTTATCTTTTCTCTTCTATCCCTTCCTTTCTTAATAATGATGCGTCTTTCTGTGGAATGAAGGATGGGTTGTTACATCCAGGTTCTACTGAATGCTTTTGAAAGGAGCATGGAGCATGAGGCTTCTTTGTTATCTAGTTGTCTGTTTATTTTCGTTGTTTATGTATAGTTGTCTATCAGCATTATGGGGCAGGGAGTTATAACTATCCTTAGCTGAATTCAGTTCTGTTGTAACTTTGACGTTTCATTTTAAAGGTGACTTTATGTATTGTCTTATATTCTATTATATATGATTCCCTTGCATTATGAGATTCTATGTTTGTTTCTTCTTGTCTTTCCTTTTTACCCCTAATGGCTTGTCTTTCAGACACCTATTTGATTGGCTCACGAATATCATGGATGTGTTAAATGTCGTCTTTAGGAATAAGAAAGACATATTGTTACATGGACAATCGAAAATTTTCGAATTAGTTGAGAACTTGTAGGTAATTGTTAGTAAAAATATAAAAGTAGAGTTTTTTAACTCTAGAATGGAAAGATGGCAAGTTAAAACAAGTTTAAATTTGTTGAACGTGTTGGTTAAGTGAAGCAAATCTGATATTGTATATATACTCTTAGGATATAGTAGGGTATTATACAAGTTTTAACTTAAGTTAAGTTTTAATGAAATATTTTCATACATGTTTTAGAAGTAAAAATGAATTGTTATAAGTATGAACCAATAAGAATAAGTACGCAAGTTGTACATAAATTATTTCTTTACACGGTTCCTAATCCAAGATTCGAATACATGACTGTGAGGCGATTCCCATCGATTCAGATAAGGTTTTTTCACTCGATCTTTGATGACGAACATTCGGTATGGATTCTTGATACGATTCTGAAATATTCTAACATAGCATATGGCTATGTAAGGAGAATGAAGTTTTCTAATCAAGGAGCCTAATCGAAGTCCGCACTAGGAAGGTCGAATGAGCGATACTAGTTTGGAAGAGAAGTTTACATATTTGAGTAAGTGATCGAATCTTATGTTGCATACAGATGATCTACATACATCATACGAGCTTATGAAAATGTTAAATATTTATGTAGGCTTTTTCCTCTTTGGTCTGATAGTAATGAAATTCCGAGGATGAAATTCTTTTAGAGGGGGTATAATGTAGCAACCTGAAATTTTTAACATTTCAAATTAGAATATTTAATATTTAAATATTCAAATTTAATAAATAATAAGAGAATCAATTTTTAAAGAAACAACTTGATTTTAGTGACACATTTTTAAATGAATTTATATGATTCTTTAATAATTTGAAAAATATTTAAATTATCGTTTGACGCATATTGAGAAAAACGATGCTATTTTTGAGAATTTCATGGAATAAGGTAACCAACATATTTTATTGCTATTTTGTAATCACGGCGCACCATTGTGAGCGATCAAATTTTTATTTTTTTCATTCGCAATTCGTTTGTGGACAATATATTATGTAGCGGAATACTGAAAAACTTTCTTTTAAAAACTTTTTCAAATCAAATTAATACAAACTTTTATAAGAACCTATAAGTTTTGATTTGCCTTTGACCTGCCTTTTGGCATGATAGGTATCTTGAATTTTGGTTTACTTAACTTGAAAGTAATGAAGGTACTTTTGTTTAAAATATGCACACATCAACACAACACACATTCTCTTCCTCTCCTCTTTTATTTTCACCTACTTCTAAAAAGAAAACCACTCCTCCATTAAACTTCAAAAAACAATATCTCACAATTTATTCACTTTCAACCAAACCTTCCAATTACAAAATTGTTTGTTATGATCCCTAGTATTTTATAAAAATATTCACTCATTATTTCTTTGAACGAAGTAGTAACGGTTGGTCGATATCAGTAGTGGGAAAATAATGATCGTTTTTTGATGAACATTAAATGGAGATCAAAGACTTGGGTTGTGTTTATGGCGATAGAACGTGATTTTGGTTATGTTCGAAAAGTGACAGCTGACCAAAGTTGGCTATGAATGAAGGATGAACGTTTTCCATCTATCATTGAATTGTCGGCCATGTGATGGTCGAGGGGAGGAAAGGTGGATATAAGGAGAAGCACGGGGACAATGCAGAGGGGTGGGTAGTGGTGGAAACTCCTCCAATGGTCGGAATCGCCTAAAAGAGCTTGAGTTAGTGTTTAATGGTAGCGTGTTTGGGTTCAAATTCTTAGCGTGATGGTGGCGATTGGGAGCATCGAGTCAGTCAAGGTGGGGCTCGCAGGCGAGGTAGAGGGTTGCGATTATGGTAGTGGCGGCAGCGTAGGATATAGTTGATCAACGCGACAGTGAGGGAAGAAGCGACATTATCGGTTTGAATTAATAGGCATAAATTTGATTGAGGAGGGAAAACACTATAACATGCGAGTATGAGTTTAGTTGTGTGATGTATGGCTTTGGGCTGGTGAGCAGTTTGGGTGGGAGAAAATATTAATTTATTTGTTTTAATTTATATAAATTAAGCGTGTGAACTTTAAAAAGCCATACCTTATTCATTTTTTTAACACCTCACACCCTATAATATACCCAAAAGGACACATTAAAAGGCGTGGTGCGTTTTGGGTATAAATAAAACTAACAAAGACTAAGATTCACAAGACAAAAATAGGTAAAAATAGCGGAAACTAAAATTATTTAAAATAAGACTTTCATAATTGCTTCATAATTAAGTCAAATACCAAACGTAATATCCATATCTTAAAACCCATCATGTCTTCTGAAATAAAAGTTCATAGTTTCAAAATCAGAGGACATGATATCTCTCAAAATAAGCTAGTACACAGAAAGAACTGAAGCTGAAATAAAGAAATACACGGTAGAAAACTCCTCCAAGAAAATCTCCAAGCAGCCGCAAGTCTACTATTCACTCCCTTGATTGCCTATGGGGGGAATGGGAAAATAGAGGAGTGGGTTAAATTAAAAGTATGGTGAGTGATAGTAACTGCTAGAATCTTTATGCAAAGTAAAAGCAATAGAATCTACAACAGTTCTAGTATATAAAGAGGAAACAAAGGAAATAGGGAAGAAATATGTTATCCCGCCTTTTAGCAAGGCCATGATACCAAAAGATCAACTGAAAACCAAAGACAGCTCGTCCCAAAGATTGGTTGTACGCTGGCTCGCTATGGGTATCGATGAATTTTTTCTAAGTTTGGATCAAGATACAATTGATATGACATGACAATCAAAGTTGTGGGAGCCAACATTTCAAGTTTCAAGTCAATCTGAGTTCGAACACTCAAGATATGGTCGATAAATGTTAAGGAAAACACACCGTTCATATTGATCCCAATGCCTTGTTCGAATCCATCAAGAGAAGCCCTGTTCGTATCCATCAGGGATCACGTTCGATTTCGAATTGATCATGTTCGAATCGATCCATGGTTGCAATATTCGAATCCACCAAGTTTGAGTCGATCAACGTGACTTCGCCTCGCCTCCATAGTGTTCGTATCGATCCAGCGAAGCCTTAGTCGTATCCATCGAGTTATCGGCAGTTCGTATCGATCAATCCCTAATGATCGCATCGATTGCCCAAAAATGCATTTCGTGTCGATCGAGCTTTAATCATTTCGTATCGATCGAAAGAATGATACGAAGCAAACACAAAATGATGCAGCCGATCGACACGAAAGAGGCAATACGGTTGATCGATGCGAGCGACACAAAACACGACCGATGCGAAGCAACCACTAGCATCGATACTACCAAGACAAAATGATCGATGCGAACATGGCTCCAATCTTGGGTACGAACAAGACTTGGTCGGCTCGGCACAAAAGGTGGAGCGATCCAAGAATCTTGCGCCACGTCACCTTGCACACACGTGCAAGAGATCGAGTCGAACAGACCGATATGAAATATATCAATAAGAACGACGCAGCCTACCGAAAGCATGAATTTGCATCGATCATATCTCCTAATCCACAAGTCCAAATGCTATGACACTTTCACAGGATCTTACGCACAAGCTAAGGAATGTTCACGCCAAGTTTCAACTCCATTGGATAAAATTTTGATCGATACGAAATTAGTTCGTATCGATTACGGATTGAGTCGAAATTGCATGGGATCAATCATGTGGGCCCCCTCACGTGCCAGAAGAAGTCTTCCAAAATTTGAGCAAGATATCAGCCTCCTATGCCTATAAATAGAGCCTAAGGGCCTACAGAAAAGGGATCTTTTTGGCTTCTCGACATCCAGACTCTGCCTAATCCAACTCTGCACTCCATAGCTGCTGTTGTACACGAATTTCAAAACTGCAATTCGCTGCAATCCATTGTAATCAATTGTAATGGGCGTGTGAATATCAATAAAGTCATCAAACTTCAAAGTGGACGTACGCCGGATTGCCAAACCACTATAAATTCTGTGTTCTTTATTGCTTTCATCTAAATTTTCTGAGTGTTCTTCATTTTTAATTCTCTACATACTTGCTATCTATAATCTGCGATTGTGAATTGATGCTTTCATTGACAAGTGGGTGTTTGTGACCAGTTTTGGCGCAAACATTTTGGTGTTTTCACCGAGAAGGCTAATTTAGGAATTATATCATTTGGACATTGAATTTGAAGGCTTAAGGATTCAGATGTGAAAAGCTATGACAAGGCAAACAAGTAGAAGACAAAGAGCAGAAAGAAGTCAACATGAAGGAAGTGAAGTGGCTTCCTCAAGAGCGAACCAAGCTTCGGTCTTCATCACCAGAGATGAGATGGAGATGATGATGGGAGCTATGCATGAAGAGCTTCTTAAAAGACAGGAAGAGATGATGCAGTATTGCTTCGACGAACTGGGAAAACCGGAGTACAGAATCAAGCCAACGCAGCCACAGGACATGCTGGAGACACGGATCGAGAGCACGGAGCAACTAGAATTTAGAATAGGGCAGGACCATCTAGCACAGCCCCAAAACTAGGGGGCACTTACCCGGAACATGTAGACCTTATCCCAAGCAGAATACCAGGTGGAGCTGCGTAACACGGCATCGACAGAGAAATGAATGCCCATTCAGGAGGATCGATCGCGTGGGCCCCCTCATGTGCCGGAAGAAGTCTTCCGAAGTTTGAGCGAGATATCAGCCTCCCACACTTATAAATAGAGCCCCAGGGCCTACAGAAAAGGGATCTTTTTGGCTCCTCAACATCCAGACTCTGCCGAATCCAACTCTGCACTTCATAGCTGCTGTTGTACACGAACTTCAGAACTATAATTCGCTGCAATCCATTGTGATCAATTGTAATTGGCGAGTGAATATCAATAAAGTCATCAAACTTCAAAGTGGACGTAAGCTGGATTGCCGAACCACTATAAATTCTGTGTTCTTTATTGCTTTCATCTAAATTTTCTGAGTGTCCTTCATTTTTAATTCTCTACATACTTGCTATCTGTAATCTGTGATTGTGAATTGGTGCTTTCTTCGACAACTGGGTGTTTGTGACCAATTTTGGCGCAAATAAAATAAACTAGAAATAAGTCCGATTAAATATTGCTCAATTTATAAGATAGGTTAACTTTGATTGCTTGCACTTGTCCTTGATTTCTGCTTGGATTAGGCTGAACTCATAATGCTATAATTAGGATGTAACCCTAATTCTACCCTATTTGGTTGGCCTACTACTCCATAGACCTTTCTTTGGACCAGCCATATATAACTCCCTACACAACAGCCAATGGCATCTAAAAAAGATGCACAGAGCAACCACTGCGGCCCCGACGACATATATAGCTCCATACACAGAAGGCAATTATGTCTTCGAAAGACACTCATACTAAGTGCTTGGAACTCTTAGCTATTACGGAGCACTCGAATAGAAGTCACACGCGTAACTGCCACCATGCCCATGCCACCTTTGCTCCACCTATTGGGTCTTCTTATTACCTCAAACTCCAGCATTAGCGTGCCCTACATCTCACTTCAGGCTAATGTGAGATCACCGCGTGTCCATAGAAAATAGGGTAAATGCGGTTGGTACTGGCCTGTCATCTAAACAATATCTAATTGCTCCCTTAATCCAAATCCCCCGTGATTAGGACTTCAAATTGACTAATTACTACCCATTTTTGCATAAGCGTACTATCGTCTCACTTCAGGCTAATGTGAGACCACCGTTTTGTCTAATAGAAAATGCTATTTGGTACAGATCCTACTTTCATCTTTGCTCATTAACATAGATAAATTATTTAAATAAGCCTTTATTATTACCTTCATTATCTTTTCTTATTAATTTATCCTAAGTCTTAAAATAAGCCTCATTTCATTCCTTTCTTATTATAACCTACGTTATAATCATGCTTATTACTTAACCCAAGGTCTAAGTGTGAAAATAAGCCTCTTTCATCTTTTACTCTCTTTTTATAATTCTAAGTTATAACCAAGAAATTAATTAGTCCAATTCTAATCATAATTAGGCATAATTTCAGTCCAATTCCATTATTGATTACAATCAAATTTATTACAGTCCAATTCCATTATTTATACAGTCCAATTCCATTATTTATTACAGTTTTTATATTTTACATCTTACTTCCTTCATTCTATATTCTCACTTATATAATCTATATTTGCGTTTAATTTATTCTAATCCATACGCGAAGAAAAGGAAGAGGAAGAGAATAGACGCTTACATAAAATCCAAAACGTAGAAAATGACATAAATAAAGAAATAAACAATAGTAAATAAACTTAAATACTGTAAATAAACTGTAATCGAATGAAAAGTTATGCTTAACAGTAAATAAACTTAAATACTATAAATAAACTGTAAACAAATAAAAATCCATGCTTAATAGCAATAAACTATAATTAATTGAAAAAGAATAACTACAAAGGAATAGACTGGAAAATAGATCTAAAACTGATAAAAAGGCTATTTCAAAATCATAGTAAAACTACTACTATTGGAAACTCTATTATTTTAAATTACTTAAAGAAATCTTAAAATAATTATAATCACTCACCTCCCGTCCTAAGCTCTTCCTTTGTTCTTCTTGAATCCATTTGGAGTTGTAAAATAATTTAATTTACAATGATTTTCTCCTTTGAAATATTTTTTCCGTTTAGGGTCCGTCCTAGAAAGGTGAACCCAATTGGAGAAAACCTAGAATGAGAAAAAGTGTTAGGTCTAGGTTCTATTTATAGAGGTAGAAGTGGATCTCGGACCCTGGGATTTGGGGATTCAATATGATGCGTTTATGTCATAGGCTGAATAAGAGCAATCAGATGCAAAAATAGATGGATCGGATTGGTCAAAAGAATGCAAAACACGTCACCAATACGCTCTGGAACGTTCGAACGAACATTCGTTGGCTTGCCAAAAGCCAAGGAGGGTCGACTGGGCGGTCAACCGCCCCCTTGCCCAGGTCGACAGGCCGGTCGACCTGTATTATATATATATATTTTTTTTCTTTTTCCTTTTCTTTTTCTACCTATTTTGTTTATTTTATAACTAGGTCATATTAACTCGGATTCTGACATTCTATATATGGAAATTGACCAGAAAATTACCATGGTGTCAGCGTCGTGAATGGTTATCTCGATATCCCTCTTGGAACACAAATGTTCATGGGAACACTTTTTATAACAAAAGGAATATTTTTCCGTTACTTACTACCAATCCATATATATGTGTGTGTTTGTGTATGTATGCATGCGCACATGGGTGTGTTCATCTCCTTTAGTACATCTTATGATGCGAGAGTAATCACAATCCAATCTAGGCACCCAATCTAATACAAAGCCAGTCGTACCTAATTTGTTAACTTTTAAATAATTATTCATATTCAATGAGCAATAAATGCGAAATCATAATAAGTTGTTATTGCACGCTTTGTAGAATTCTACCCAATGAAAGCTTGAAGAGACTGAATTTTCGAAAGAGAATAGCAAGATGGATTGAAGTCCTAAACTTTTGTGGATTCTGGTTTGGCTCTTGGTTCTCGTGTTTTCCCCTTCCTTTGAACATTAATTGTGAGGCCATGAGAGTTAGAAGAGGAGAGAAGCATAATATGTAAAGGAAAATAATAATAATAATAATAATAATAATAATAATAATAATAATAGGCTATTAGGTTGTTCTATGTGTTTAAAGTAGTTTTACCATTTTTGGGCCCTTTGTTGTTTTGAGGCCCTAGGCCATTGCCTGGTAGGCCTATGTTAAAGGTCGGGCCTGACCGTACTCTTACAACAAAAATGGTGAATTTTTTTTCATTTAAATAAAAAGATATATAAATCACATACCATAAATAATACACAAAAACAATATTAATAATTTTAATTTATTATTCATTTATCTTAATAGATTTGTCATATGTTGCATTGTAAAATTCAGTTTTTATCTTCAAATACCAACATTTTAACATTTTTGCAATTATTTGCAACCCCCTCTCTTAATTCTTTCCCAAAATTTTATATTCAATTCTATGTATATAACTTATGGAATATCAAATTCAAATTACTAAAATAATCTCAATCAACAATTATTGTATTCTTCTAATAAACCTTAATAATACATGTCAATTTTAATATATATATATATATAAATAGTAAATTTTTTTTCTTTCCATTTAATCATATATATACACACACATACATACATATGTTATGACAGGCGCTAAGCTAGACGAAGCGGTAGAAGTCTCACTTCATTTATTGTCGCTTAAGCACCACTAAAGTGTTTCTTAATTTTTTAGCATACATTATCCATACCTATATAAATCTATTATTAAGTGATTATATTAAGAGAATTGTATTTATATAAATGCAATATATGTATATGCATAAATTCATCACAAATAACTAAAGTTTAACTTTGAAGTTAACTTATAAATTAGTATGCATTAAAAGTTTGATTTGACATTTTCTATTCGTTAAAAGTTAGCATGCTCGAGTTGAGTACAAACTATGCATTTGTTAAATAAAATAATCATGTCTTAATGCATACCATTCATCGATCCATATTAAGTAGAAAATGAATTTTTTTGTTACGAACATAGTTTTTTTGCAAAGATCCCAATCCTTTTTGTATTAATAATAATAAATTTTTCTAGGTATTGCTTAAGCAGTGCTTAAATTTAAGTAAAGGGCATATAAGCACCAATTACGCGTGCTTAAGCGTTTATAACTTAATCGTTTTGCTTTTTCAAAAAAAAATTAAGCATTATGGATGCATTTAGCATTTAAGTGCTTTTGATAATATATATGTATGTATATATGTATGTATGTATGTATGTATGTATGTGTATCGCATATATTAAATTATATATATAAACAATAATAATCGGGTTAATTTGAAAATTGGTTATAATCATTTATCTCAAAATTTTATCATACGTTGCATAACAAGATTATTTTTTTAACTTCAAATATAAGAATAAAGATTTCTTCAATTTATTTTTTACAAAAATCCTTCTCAATTCTTTCATGCTATTTACTTTTAAGTCCATAGTTAAACTAATTACAGAATTATGAACTTATATACTTAAAAAATTCGGTTATATAATATTTGTTAATCCATTTAATAAATCATTAAAATATATCAGTTTTAATAGTATACCATATTCATATGAACAAAAATGATAAAATCATCTTTACTCAAATATAAAGATATATAAGCAACATGACATAAATTATACATAAATAATAAAAATAAAATTTATAGTTCATTTATTTCACTAAATTTATTATACATTACATAACAAATTTCTAATTTGAACACCAAGAGTATATAAATACTATGTTTTACAATACTATCGTGTGGAACTCACGGGTTGCACTCTAGTTTTCACATAATTTTAGAACTAAAATATTACACTCTCCTTAATTCACTCAATTCTCAAGCATCATGCATCTGATGAGAACTCCCACTAAGTTCGAACCTCACTAAGTACATTTTCTCTAACATGTTTCAAGATCACTCAACCCTCTTTGATTTACTTTATCTAAAATAATATATGGTCTGAAACTACATTCTCCTTCATTTTTATTTAGTTTAAGATATATAGTTTTGGTTTTAGTGGGTTGTTTTTCACATTACTGTTATTGCTATAATTTTCAGCATGCCTTCACATCTCTCTTATGCACGCACTTCATTTAGTGTAGAAGAAGCAAAACCACTTAGCTAGACTCTTTTGGTGCCATTGTCATGATTGAATATCTCGACATACCCTTGGAACACATATATGTTCATGGGAACACTTGTTGTAACAAAAATAATTCATTTTTATTACATGCTATCAATCACATATAATATGCTCATCTTCTTTAGAATATCATACGATAGTGACTAATCACAATCCAATCTACGCACCACTCTTTTTCAAATGTGAGTCATACCAAATAGATCTCCATGTTGATGAGCATTTCACAATTCAACTTGAAGATATATATAGTCCTAATAGCACTTGGATAAGGTTGCTAACCCATTTCAATAGTTCAATCACTTCGCTACCACCTTCCAACAATTGGACCAAGCCATTTACAGAGTGTCCTCTTTTCAACTGTTGAAGTTAGCTAAATTCTAAAAAATAACCCTACCTTAATGAGCATCCAGAGCTCAAGCCATATACTGAAGCATATTAGGTCAATATTGCGTCATACTGGTGCCCTCGAACCATTGTTTCTGATACGATACTAAAATTTTCGAAACCTATCACATCTCTAACATACATGCACTTCATTTAGGTTAGATGAAGCAAAACCATTGAATAATCCGACGTTATGATGGTTAAGAAAGAAGGGACGGTTGTGCTGTTTCGAAGGTCGGTAACCTAAGAAAAGAAGTTCTTAGGAAGTGTCATCGATCAAAGTTTGCTATTCATCATGAAGGAATCAAGATGCATCAGGATATGAAGAGAATTCTCTTATGGACTGGTATAAAAAGGGATGTAGGCTTATGGGTAAAGTAGTTTTTGAAGTATCAACAAGTAAAATCCAAACATCAGAAGCCTAGTGGATTGCTTCAACCTTTAGATGTTCTAATATGAAAGTGGGATTCGATATCCAAGGATTTCATAGAGAGGTTGCCAAGATCAAAAGAAGAAATGAAAGTATCTAGATTATAAAGGATAGACTAAGTAAGAGTGCACATTTTATACCCATTTAGTCGACAAGAAGGACACCTGTTTTAGCTAAATTATTCATGAAGAATATTGTCAGACTGCATAGAGTTCCTAGTAGTATAGTCAGTGATAGAGATTCTTTACTTACTTGTGAACTCTGAAAAGGTTTAAGGTGCCAAGCTCAAGATGAATATCGCTTACCATTCACAGACCGATGGGTAAACAGAACGAGTTAACAAAGTCTTAGAGGATTTGTTAAGAGCTTGCATGCTAGATTTTAGAGGCTCATGGGAAGACTATCTACACTTAGTCGAGTTTTCGTATAACAACAGTTATGAGACTAGTATAGGGATGACACCTTTTGAAGCTTTGTACAAAAGACTATGCAAATCTCCCATATGTTGGCTGGAGACCGAAGATAGATTAGTTCTTAGACCGAATAAGGTAAGGAAAGCCATAGAAAAGATTGAGTTGATTTGGGCTAAAATGAAGCAAGCTCGGTCTAGGAAGAAGAATTATGCAGATAAGGGATGGAAAGACTTGGAGTTCTCAATCGAAGATCATGCTTTCGTTAAAGTATCAATACGGTGTGATAAGATTCATAAAATCGAGAAAATGGGCACCAAGGTTTGTTGGACCATTTCCTATTGTAGAAAGAATCGAGAAACTCGCCTATATGATAAGACTACCGAGCAGTTGGGCCGGAGTCCATAATGTTATTCATATTTCTCATCTAAGGAAGTGTGTTCGAAATCCAGAGACAACTATTGCTCCAACAGCATTAGAAGACTTAGTAGTGGAACCGGACATGACTATAGTTAGACATCCATTATGCATAGTGGCTAGGGATGAGAAGAAGTTAAGGAACAAGACAATCAAGTCCAATGGAGTGACGACAAAGGAAACTGTACTTGGAAGGCGGAGAGCAGGATTAGGGACACTTAACCTAAATTGTTTGATGGTACGTTTTATACTTAAGACTATGATCGTTGTTGTTTACCATATCGTAATTTCGAGATCGAAATTCTTTAAGGAGGGAGGTTATAACAACCCTAGTTTTAATTAACATTATTTAGAACATTCAATTAAATAAATAAAATAAAATAATGTTAATGGATAAGAGGCTTGAGATTTAATAATTACCAAAGGGTCGTGCCTTAATGAATTAATATAAGAATGATTAAAACATAAGTAAGAAGGGGGAAATTATGAGAAGAGCAAAATGGAAAAATGGTGTATTACCTAAACACATACCCATACATTTTTCTCCCCTTCATTTCATTTTACATTCACATAAACAAAAGAAAAGGAGGCTAGCCATTGCTAGGGTATTAAGAGGAAGAAAAAGCTAAGGAAATCAAGAGAAACTTAAGAGAAGTTAACCAAATACAAATCTCAACCTTCTTAATTCAATCAAGGTGAATAATAACTATGCATCTCACGATTTAATATGATAATTTTGGTTTTAAGTGTAAACATGTTTCTTTTGCAAGTATTATGCCATGTTTTAGGTATTTGAATGATTATATCCTTATTGTTGGTTTTTTTAAGTTTAAATATGAAATTTAGTGATATATTTGAGTTGAAAAACCTATTAAATGACACCAAAATAGTATGATGTTAGAAACATTAATTTGGTAAAGGGTTCTTAAACCTAGATGACATATTATTATTCACACTAGGCATGACTAAAAGTTTATGATTTCCCCTTAAACTCTTGGGTGCTCAAAATATGATTTGAGTAGGTCGAAAGTAAAGGTTTTCATGTTTAGTAGGGTTTTGGCGAATAAAGCCTTTAAAGACATGCAGGAGACAAATATAACTATGTAGGAGCCTATCTATATCCATCATCCGATATGTTATAATTAGTTGTTTTGGAATTGATGTATAGGCAGATGTTATAACTGCCCAACAAGTCTGATCTTCCAAGAGGCATCTTCATATGTCGCTCTTGGCATAATTTGCAATAATTTTATTTTATCTGAATCTGGGCAAATGGGATTATGTACTGAATATGAAATGCTGATTTGATATTTAATGAAAAAGGTGATTTTTTAAATTATGTTTAAATTATTTTACATTCTTGTGCTTCTAATATTGTGGATCGCTTTAACATGACCATATTTTCTCATCGGAATTAATACTATAGATGATTGCAGCATCTGTAGCACTTAGTTTCAGGCCTCAAAATGTAAGATGTTATAGGTATGTAACAAAGTTCTAATTTGAACACCAAGAGTATATAATTCTATATTTTACAATACTATTATATGCAACACACAGGTTACACACTAGTTTTCACATAATTTTAGAACTAAAATACTACACTATCCTTACTCCACCCAATTCTTAAGCATAATTCATCTGATGAGAACTCCACCCAAGTTCGAAACCCACCAACTACATATTCTCTAATATGTTTCAAAACCACTTAGCCGTCTTTGATTTACTTTATCTAAAATAAGATATATTCTGAAACTCCATTCTCCTTAATTTTTATCTAGTTAAGATATATAGTTTTCATTTTAGTGGGTTGTTTTTCACATTATCATTATTGTTGTAACTTTTAGCACTCCTTTGCATCTCCCTTATGTACGCACTTCATTTACTTTAGAAGAAGCAATACCACTGAGCGAGGCTCTTTTGATGCCATTGTCATGATTGGATATCCCAACATCTCCTCAGAACACATATGTGTTCATGGGAACACTTGTTGTAAAAAAGAATTCATTTTTGTTGCATGATACCAATCACACACATATGTGCTCATCTCCTTTAGAATATCTTACGATAGTGACTAAACACAATCCAATCCATTCACTCATTCTAATACAATGCGAGTCATACCTAAAAGATCTCCACCTTAGCGAGAATTTCTCAATTCGAATTGAAATTATATAGAGCCCTAACAAGACTTGGATAAGGTTGCTTACACCTATGAATAGTTCAGATCACTTCGCTACCACCTTTCAGTGGTCGGGCTAAACTATTTACAAAGTGTCCTCTTTTTTATAGTTGGAGTTGGCCGAACTCTAACAAATAACTCCACCTTAATAAGCATCCCGAGCTCAAGCCACATACTGGAGCATATTATGTTAATGTTGTATCATACCGGTCCCCTCGAACCATTGTCTCTGATACGGTATTTAATTTTTTGGCACATATCGCATCTCTAATATGCACACACTTCATTTAGGTTAAATGAAGCAAGACCGTTGAACAAAGCTCTTTTGGTACCAACGCTATGATTGGATATTCTGATATCCCCTTAGAGCATAAGTATGTTCATGGGAACACTTGTTGTAACAAAAGAAATCCTTTTTTGTTTTATGCTATCAATCTCATATATATGTTAGTCTAGTTTAGAATATTTAATAATGTGAGACTAATCACAATCCAATATATGCACCCACTATAGTACAAAGCGAGTCATCCTATATAGTTATAGATTGTCAGATATTTGCTTTTTTTGCTCATGTGTTACTTTTAGAATTTATTTATATACTCATAATTAGTACTTGAAAAACTGTTACATGTAGTGGTAAGTTTATATTTTCTTGGTAATAATATTTATGGTATTTTATGTTCTTTTCAAATGCTAATAATTATTTTTTTCCCCATTACAATTATTTTAATCAACTAAGAAAAACAAAAGTTGACTTATACGAGGTAATAGTTCTTAATTTATTAATTTGTTAATCTTTAAGTGGTTATTCATGTCCAATGAACAACAAATGTGGTGCCACAATAAATAGTTATTGCATGTCATATCTTATACTATACATCTTATTACAGGACCACTCTCGACATTCTAGCAATATTATCATGATTTTAGAATCAAAACACTTCGCCCTCCTTGATACGCTCAATTCTCAAGCAGTATTCATTTGTTGATTTTTCAATTATCTTATGCTATCAGTATCTTGCAATTTATATCGTAAGCGTTTTAAAAGATGTCCTTCTGGAAGAAATTTATTATTTCAGTATATGGAAGCAATAAATTTCAAACATGGAGAGTGCGTATAGAATTTAAGACACTACTTCAAAGGTCATATCAATGACTGATTTTTTTTTTTAAATAAAGTGTGTCTTATGCAACATAAGCGTGCTTGAATTTGGGTCATGCGTATATGAGTACATACCGCAATCTGAATTGACATACATTTCATGATCTGGATTTCCTGGTACTAATGTTTATATTTGCTTATGTCACGATTAATAGCATAAATTCACATAAAGAGTGGTCTTATTCATTTGAAATAATATAAAGGTTCATATTAGTAGCTGAATTCAAACAAGCCGAGCGAGGCGACTTTTTATCTTTAAGTTTGAATAGCTCTTGAAAATTCGATGACATAACAAAAGATCTTAATGTACTACCACCGTCGTCCCATCGAATAAAAGCACGAGTATTTTATATTTAGTTTTCTATATTGATATTTGTTGACGTTCGCATCGTAGTCGAAGATAAATAATATTTTGCTGTATGGAATATTTTAATCCAACGTGTTAACAGCTAAACGTCACATTTGAAATCTACATACGTAAATGTTTATATGTAGAAATTTACCAAAAAAATTAATTTTGAAATTAAACAAGAACACCAACTTTCATTTAGTTGTAGGACAAATATTAATAAATCGTATAAGATAAAAAAAATCTGCATTTAACTCATTTTAATTCAGAAAATAAAGTTACATAATATGACGATATAAAAAATTGCTTGCTTGGAAAAAAAGAATACAGGAAGTAAGGTCCTTGGTACGATTACATAATATAAAGGAACCAAACGCCCATCTCCTTCCAAAACGAAACATTTGATATTCGAATTAATTGATCAAGAAAGAAAAGAACTCAACTCCTCCTTGTTCAACCATGAATGAAGACGTCGGAACCCCTAACTCCAGTCAACCGTCGTTTCACCCCAAAATGGAGGAATGCAAGACCATGAGGAAGGAAGTGAATTCGTTCCTTGACGGTGCTTTCAGACAACTCAAGCAAAAATGTATGCATGCCCAAGACAGGGACCACGCCATTGTTTTCTATTATAAAGCAATACTCAAGGCTTTACAATCCGCTGAACTCGCAAAAACCCAACTTGCAATTGGATTCTTGTTCCCTGATGTGAAGATTATCGACTCTTTATCTGGGGAGTCCTCGGCTTATGATTTCATTTTAAGGAACTTTGTGGATTTTATCAAAGAAACAGCACATATGGTTAGCGATGCTAGTTTATCAAGAATTTCTGGTGCTGGTGCTGATTTGGTAACGTGGAAGAGGCAGTGCGATGATTGTATGAAAAGGATTGAAATCCAGATTAGAACGGTATTCTTGGGAGACTTCTACACCACTATCGATGAATTTTGCATATGCGGAACGTTCACCATAGTTAAAGGTGTTCTTGTCACAGTTTTCAACCTTGTTACGCTGAAGGAAGATGAAAACATAGTGACCAGGGTTGAAGGAATTTTGAAGAGCTTTGAAACGATGACTAGACATGCAATTTCTGCACTGTTACGCCACATTGTTGAGAGAGAAGAAGGGCTGTCAAAATCTGGACTGAAGATGGTTACTCAATCTGAAGCAAAGAAATTCGTTTCTTTGCAAAAGAACGAAAAGTCTATGGCCGCCACCACTAGTACAGTGTCCTCTCTATCTTGTAATTCCAAAACGGAAGAATCTTTATTGACACAGTGTGAAGAAATGAAGGTAATCGTAGAATCTTGTGGTGACTTGAACATGCTCGCCTTTTTCTCGAATGTGGCATCTACTGCGTATTATGCTGTTATCACCATGGTTAGCAAACTGAACAGCATGGCCGAAGATGACGCTTTACCACCTAAACCTGAAGCTCATAGGATTTTCTGCAAGAAAGCTTGTGCCCTTGTCAAAGAAGTAAAAGACGAGTTATTAACTGCTGTTTTTACAACCTCTATCACTAACGAGCAAAACGGTGATTCGATCCTTGTTTCAACGTGGAAGAAGTACGCTGTGGGATACATTCAAAAGATCGAGTCTACAATGAAAAATCTATTTTCGAGAGATATTCGTTCTTCCTACAACGAGCTTGCATTAAATTGTACAGTAAGTGGACTTCATGGACTGGTGAATTGTTTGTATAGAATTCTAACCATCAAAGAATCGTTACATGATAAGCAACTTAGTGATATTGTGACTGCTTTTGAAGATTTTGAAATACAGTACGCTGAACTTCTTCAAGCAAGCATCCAAACCGTAGAAGAAGAAGAGAAGTATCTTGAAGAAACATACCGAAGTATTCTAGTAGCCATCATGGAAGATGCAGAATTCGATATGTTGGTAGAAGAAGCCATGACGAAGAGATGGCACGAAGAAGGCGATTTACAGTAGCAGTGGGTAGGGAGATACTGTTGGGATAATAAAAAGTATATTCTCCTTGAAAAGTGTATAGAAAATCTAATATAGAATCATTGTAGTGCATTACTTGGCCTATGTTAGTAACTTTACTTTGATTTGTGCTTTAAATTTTTACACAATTTAAATTGTTTCTCATATTTTTTAAGTCTCTGCATGATTTCTCTGTCTTTGGATAGAGAGTCACAAAAATGCAATCTCCCTGTTGATTATTTAGGCACTTTAAGCATACACCAAATCAGTGAGTGATGGGGTTTATGCATGCTTCCCAACCATATCGAAGCCAGACTAACAAATAATTGTTTCAACTTTGTCAACTATGTCTAAGCCATAAGCTTCCGTTTTTGATGCTTGTCCAACATCTTTAGACAATTTGGCCTGTAGTTAGATAAATAGATTGGTAGAAAACCCTTCCTCAAACAGAGTGTTGTTATGGTCTGAGGTTTATGTAAGCACCATCACAAAACGCTTGCATATCTACTTCTTTATAATCTTTACAAGGCAGATCAACAAAAATCACCCTGCTCAACAACGACTTTAATGGACAAGGCAATGCCAATATTTAATCTGTTGAATCAAATATTGTGTACGTGCACTTGTGTATGTCCTTTTCATTTACTAATCTAAACATCATCTTCGTTATATCTGCACATCAACAAAATTAGTCTAAAGTTCAAACTTTCGGTCAAAGTATGTCACTATAAAAAAAACAAGGCTGTTGTTTGCGTATATGCTACCTTTTCCAGTTTCATACGTTTATGATCACTTAGAGCTTAACCGTTTTAACTGACTGCTCTAACTAATACATATGAATAATGTCATATCCAAATGAGGATTTTTGAAAACCTTTTTCAACAAATTGAATTCAAATCCTTCGGTTCATTTCAAGGTCCAATGATTGAAGATCATATCGCCTCCATGTCGATGCTCTGTACATATCATCGTATTATCACTTCTTACACCTACAGTTTGTGCGTATCATCATATTATCACTCCTTACACTTGCAGTTGAAACTAAAGTTACATAAAGAAATTTTTATAATTAAACAACAAAATGAAATAAGCTGCTTGTTAATGCATATGGATTGTTTACAACATTTGTGTACTTCTGTAACTGTCTATACTAACACCTGTACTACTGCTTAAGTCAGACTCGGTATGATAAGAAGCACATAATCTTTCAATAATTCTATCCTAAACAATTTGCATCATTGTATTTGAAATAATAGACATTCACACATTGCTTTGTTGCTATACTTGTAACTGTGCTTTTGCTGCTATGACATTTGTATGCCGTCGCACTGACCTGCCCGCATTTCAGTTCAGATGCCTCACTGATCGAGCTAGCCCTTCTCCTCCGTGTAGTAGTCCTGCTAGGCCTGCTTGTTTTCTCAGCCTGTACCTGTCCCAGTTCTGCTCTTTTACTCGTTTTAGTTGCAGCTTTTGCACCATTCCCGTGTCTGTTTTACATAGGTCCTCCTCTAAGTTTGCCTGCTATTTTGCTGTGCTGAGATCTGTTTTCCTATACGTGCCTCAATTCTATGTCTCCCCATTGCACCTGTTTATTTATTTTTTTAATTTTTATATTGGTTTTGCGCTCATCGATACACCACAACATCTAATCCCTTCAGCATAATCTTCAACTGCAGCACCGATCTCTGTTCCTTTTTTCATGTGAAATTACTTGTTCAGCACCCCATATCTATCTACACACCCTTTTAGCAGCTCCAAGCAATCATTCTTCAAGTATATATTACTGTAGACAAAAAACAAACCGATAAACACCAACTTGCCATAATTTCAAAATTTATACTGGAGCAGTATATTATGTGAAATGTTGGGTTATGTACCGCAATATATTTTGCATCTATTACCAATTTCTTCAGTTTAAATTTTTATTATATTAAAAATTTCAAATGGAAACTTGTTGTGAGAAGACTGGTCTTTGTTTCCCCTTTGATGCTGTATAAGAGGCAACTATCTGCAAGAAGATGCCACCCATTACTGTATTATACTATTTTTTTATTACTATTTAATTTGAAAACTACCATTGAAAATTTGAATTGATAGTTGATACCAAGGTTCAAAGTTCCGGTTTCCATTTCCGTTCCGGTCAGTTGAAAAATTTAAAATTCCGGTTCCGTTTTGGATTTTCGGAAATTCCGTTTTAAATCCGGTTTGTGAATTCCGGTACATTTTTGTTATAAATACGCAAATATGTATGCAACACTGATAATCAATTACACTAAATCATTCAAGTGACATAGAAGTTACAAAACATACAACATAAAAATTTAATACCAAAAGCTATTTCCCTGAGCATCATGTAAATTTTGTTCATCGCTCTCTTCATCTTGTGATGGATTATAATATGTTGGAAAAGCATACTGTTGTATCTGATCCGAACTTAAAAATGTCGTCATCATATTATCAAAGGGTGAGGGTTCATCTTGGCTACTTGATGGCTCATCAGCATACGGTTGATTTAATCCACAATACGAATAACCTCCGGTATAGTCAAACGTAGAATACCTAAAACTCGGGACATTGTTAGAAATATATCTGCCATCATAATCCCCTTGATCTTCATGTACAACTTTCAAATTTCTATCTCTTCGTCGACTATAGTCATCTGCTTCATAATTTTGGATATGTCTTTGAGAATCATCAAAAGTGGAACCAACACCGTAACCACTAGAACCAATGCCGTCACCACCAGCATTACCTGAATCATCATTTGATGAACTATCATTTTCAGTATTTTCTGCAGATACATTATCATTGTCCGACCAAGCATTATCGCTTGCATTATCAAGTAGTGGATTCTCATCTTTTCTAGTCCATTCTGCAAGTGGATCCACCTCATGAAAGATGTAATCCAAATCAATAAAGATGTAATCCAAATCAATAAGTTGGTCGGTTGTTTGTTGGCGTTTAGCATGTCGTACTCTTAACCGCATATTATAATGTACGAATACCAGTTTTTCTAAGTTCTCTATTTTTATTCTGTTTCTCAGCTTTGTATGAATCGTTGCAAATGTTGTCCAGTTTCTTTCACAGTTTGAAGAAGAAACCGTTTGGCTAAGAATGCGCATTGCTATATGTGTTAAATTTGGAGCAGCTTCTCTGCCAATTATTGACCACCACATAGTGGGAAGACATGACTTAATAGCTTGTTTTTCTTTTGCAGGATCAAACACACCAAGTTTCATTCTGTATTTTTCCACCTACACAACATTTATTAATAGCCATGTCATAATTTGAAAAAGAATCATAAGTAGTTGAGTATTATGTTTTATTACCTCTTTCGAAATTTCAAATTGCATAGCAATATCCGGTACCATTCTTTCAAGGATGTTTGTCCACCCATTTAAAACTTCATCATCATTTGTTGCTTTATCTCCATATTGAATTTGGGGATTGAGAAAATAACCTAAAAGAATTGAATGGTTAAAAGAAGGTATTGACATGATATGCATTCGTATAATTGTGTAATAGCTAAAAGAATTACCTGCTGCATGAATAGGTCGATGCAACTGTCATTCCCATCTTTTATCGATTATATTCCACCATCTTTGATACTGTCTTGAACCAACATTTTTCTTAATTAATTCCTTCGCTCGATCCATTGCTTCGTACAAATATCTCATCTCTGCTTTATCATCATTGTCCACCATTCTTAAAACTTTTACAAGCGGACCAAATACGAGAATAATGGCAGCAATGTTAGCCCAAAATTTATCGCTATGAATCAAGTTATAGACAAGAATTGCTGTTTTTTTTTTGTCTTAAGGACCGAGTTTTTGAATCTTTGCACTCCACTCCCTCGAATAGATCATCCTTCTCAAATTCTCTTTATGTGTGTATATGGATTCTAATGCAATAAAGTGAGTAGCAAACCTGGTTACCGCTGGCCGAATTAATTCTTTGTTGTTTGTTTCTTTTCTCATTATTGCAAGTAGCCAACCATGATTGTATATGAATCTTGTTATTGACTGGCAATTTGATAAAATAATTTTTACCTCGGCTTGTTTTGAAATATCCTCTAAAATCAAATCGATGCAATGTGCTGCACATGGTGTCCAATATGGTTGTCTTCTTTTTTCCATTAGTAATTGACCAGCTGCTTTATAATTTGCTCCATTGTCGGTTACTATTTTCACAATTCTATCTTCTCCAATAAAATTAACGACATTATCCATTAGACCACAAATATACTGAGCACTTTGAAATTTATCAGTGGCGCCTACAGATTTAAGAAAGACGGTTCCTTGAGTGCAGTACACAAGAAAATTTATAATTTTTCTTCTATTTTGTGTGCTCCAACCATCACACATCAATGTGCAACCATACTCATCCCAAAATTTGGAGTAAGTATCAATATGTTGTTTGATTTCAGCGCACTCTAAATCTAAATAAGTTTTCGAAAGTTCCCCTGGAGTGGGTGGTTTGACTCCAGGATCAGCTTCTGCAATGACATCAACCATTGTTTGATAATAAGGACTACTTGCAGCATTATGGGCAATATGGTTAAAATAAAAAAATTTAGATATTGCACGTCCAATATGTTTTTTGGCATCTTTAATGCCTTTTATTGCAGTTTTAATTGAAGGTTGAGATCTACCTCCTCGTGATTGAACATATGAATCTATCCTGGAAGCTGCACGTATCTCAAAATCATTATCCACTCTTAAGGATTTGGAACGATCGGTGCGCTTTACTCCGCTGGATCCTACGCCTGAACGTCGTCTTTCATCACTAACATAAGATTCTTTGCTTGCTTGAAAGGCATGTTGAATATCTCTATCATCTTCATTTCCATCACTTCCAACGTCTGAATTTTGTTGTTCGAGCATGCTCATCTTCTTCTTGCACGCATTGTTTTTCAAGCTTCCCCTGGCTTCGTTCGTTTCTCTTTTTGATTAGATGTTCCCGTATCAGTTTTCTGACTTCTTTAGGAACGTTTGGACATGGTGCAACATCGCCAGCCATTGCTGCCAAATGTTCTTTCATACGTGTTTCACCTCCACCAGAAATTTCTTTATGACAATAATTGCACTTCGTTTTCTTTTTATTGATACCGACTGCCGTATAGTAATTCCAGAAAATATCACGATTTGCCATATTCAAGCACCTAAATAATAAACAAAAATTATACAAACATATTTAGAAAAGATAAATCTATGGCATATCACATTGCATTTGGATCATTTGAAGGAAATTATTGACAACGCCTGAACTCGTATGGCATATCCAAATGCACATATTTAGAAGAGCCGAGCCTTGCAACTATCCATATTTAGAAAAATTATACAAACATATTTAGAAGAACCGAGCTACGTATTAAAAACATGCTGGCAAACGTAAAAATGCTGGCAAATGTAAACATGCACATGAAAACTTACATTCGAATTAAAAGTAAACATGCTGGCAAACGTATCCAAAACATATGCTCATATGAAAACGTATCCAGTCTACAAGAGCAACTTTGCTGTCTAATGCATTCTTAAAATTCATTTATTATTTTAGTTAACTAATCCAACAGCCAATTAATCAAACTTTAAAGCCCAACCCACTTCACTACTTATCCCCAAATCATTTGCCCTAAGTTTTTACCGTTCGAAGCCTTCTATTCAATTCACTCCTATTCAATTCACGTTTCCACACACCAGATGCGAAAAAAAAGAAAAAAAAATGAATACCTGCTTCAAGTCGCGTGCTTAATTTGATCGAAGCTTTCCACACGGCTGCGAATTCCAAAATCAAATGCCTTCTTCCAGAGTACCGGTTGCTCACGGCTTCGAATTGGTGACTTTTTGTGTATTATTCTGAGATTGTTATGCTTTTTTATAGCTAAATATTTGATTCCTTTGCAAGTTTGAAAGTTGAGACCGTGATTTGTTGTCGGATTTTTTGAGCAAAATGTTAAACTTGAATTGATTGAAGCCTGCTAAGATGCTTGATTTATGGATGATATGATTTAAAGTTGCTTTGTTTTGTTCGGTTTTTACTTTACTGTTTTTTTTACTGATGATTCTTTTTACAGTTTTTTTGATAGTTTTTTATTTTTTGATTTTTGGTGACAGTTTTTTTTTGCTGCTGATGACGGAACGGGTTTTTTCGACGATTTCGTTCCGGTCATCGCCGGAACCGGGCCGAGATGGCCGGAGTTCCGGCACTCCGGACGGAATGTGGAACCTTGGTTGATACACACCTTTGACGAACCTTTCCCCATCGGCCGTTGCCGATTTGTTCTACAAAATTCTTGTGTTTGCATACCGCAATCTTACTTAATATACATACACAAACTTCCTGCTACGAGTATTGTAATTGTAATTGTAATCTGCAAAAATAGATGAAAATAAGGTACCGCCGTTAAAAACCGACCTACTAAACTGTTTTCAATAAACATAAGTTAATAAAACATTATCACCCTACTTCTCCCATACCGTTTAGTTGTAAGAAATCACCCAATGCTTTGTTATGTGACTTAGTAAATAACTAGTATACATTCGGTTACATTATATTTGAAAATAATAATTGCAAGTTAACATAAATGCTCAAAAGAATCACCCATGGCCTAAGTTTAATGCAATGATAAATAAGAAAATTTGGAGTAGGTCATAATAATTTTTTGAACATAAAGCATATTTGGTAAAAGATATATTTACCTTGATGTCTATTTTGTATAATTCTGGGGTTGTCTCAGACATCCCCAACCCATGAAAGACAGACCGCGCCTAGAAATAGAAGGAATTTGTTTAGATAGTTAATATTGTATGCTGATGAATCTGCACATTACATGACAAGTAATGTAACGAGGAAATTGAATATTGATCATAAAAAAAAAACCTCTTGAATATACCAATATGCACTTCAAATCAAAATTCAACAGCAAATCATCAAATTTCTTTCAAATCATTGTATGTTAAATGAGATTTAAAACCACTCCAATTATACTTATACATCCACACAAAAAACAGTAGAAAGTATACTAATTCAAAACGAAAGTTTTTTGCTTACTTTTGCATCAAGTTGCCGATGAATCTACAAACTACAAGCATATGTTTTTTTTCCACTGTTCATCATTTGGCTTGAATGTCAAATCGAAAAAACATGGAAGTATACATTGACCACATGTTAGTAAAGTTCAAAGAAGAGGCCAACCACATCAATGACTTGAATGAAATATTTAAAGTGCTATGGAATTACAAAATTAAACCCATAAAAATGTTCTTTTGGGTTCCAATCTAAAAAGTTCTTGGGATACATTATGAGGGCTCGGGGAATAGAAGCTAATCCTGATCAAATAATAGCGATTTGAGATATGATGGAGCACAAAATAAGCAAGGACATAATGAGATTAAATGGTCGAGTGATTGCACTTAACCAACTTATATCAAAAGTAATAGATAAGTGCACTCCTTTCAATAACATGATCAAGAAATTAAACACCTTAAAATGGATGGAGGAATTTCAAAAGGCCTTCCAATAGTTACAAAGTCACTTGGAAAAACCACCAATACCTTATAGTTTGGTAGAAGGAAAAAATTTGTTTTTAAATTTAGCAGTATCAGAGTGGACGATCAGTTCGACTCTAATAAAGGAATAAAATGGATCCTAACTATCGTTATATTATACCAGAAAAAACTAAAGGGCATAGAAATTAGGTAACCAATTACAGAGAAATTAGCATATTGTCTAATATTATTAGCATGTAAACTAAGATCATATTTTCAGACACATCCAATCAAGGTACTAACCAACTATCCACTTAAGAAAATTTTAAGTAAACCTAAAACGGCTGGTAGGTTAATAAAATGGAGAATGAAATTAAGTCAACCTGATATTAAATATTTGCCTTGAATATCGATAAAAGGACAATCTTTGGTTGATTTTTATGACTGAAGCATAAGGTTCGTTAAAGAGCGGTCAGAAAAAGAAAGAAAACTTGAACCAAAGTGGCAGTAATTCGTAGTTGGTGCTGCAAATGAGCAACGAGCTAGGGCTGGACATGTAATAATCACTTCCAGTGGGCATAAATTAAATCACACAATGAAAATGGAATTTTTTATGATTAATAATGTAGCGGAATACGAATCAATGATAGTTGAACCAACTTTAGCGTAACAACTAAATATTCCAAGAATCAAAGTGTTTAGTGATTCATAATTAATAGTAAATCAACTAAATAAGACATATCAAACAATAGACGCTCGATTAGCCCAATACGTAAAAAAGATCTACGGGATGTTGACTTGGTTTGAAGACTTTTCTATCCATCAGATACCAAGGGAAAAGAATACATAATAAGACCAATTGGCAAAGCTGGCAAGTTCACAAGGTGCACTAGAAGCAAACATTGTCCATGTCGGGTTCCAACAAAATCTGAGTGTTGAATTTAAAAAAGAAGTATCTGGCCATGATGCTTTGGTTTTGACCTGGTCGTAAGCCCAAAAACCATGAGACAACGAAGAATTTTTTTGAGAGGTAAGCTGTAAGGATATATGAGTGCGAGAATTAGTATATGTATAATTGGATGATACTTATAGTCGAGTACTTAGAAAAAGGAACATTGCAAAAAAAATAAGAACGAGTCAAAGAAATTAAGATATCAAGCACCTTCCTACATTATGATTGACAGAATATTATATAAAAAGAGATATTCAATCCCGATTTAAGATGTATAACCCTAGAAAGAGAAACGAAGCTATTGAAGGAATCTCATAAGGGATTTTGTGGATGTCATTTCAAAGGAGTAAAGTTAGGAAAGAAAGTAATGCGGTAAGGTTATTATTGGCCTCACATGATTGACGAAGCCTTAGCTTATGTGAAACCTGAGACATATGTCAAAAATTCTCTAGAATTTCATGACTACCTCCGGGGGAATTGACTTCTATCACAAGTCCTTGGCCCTTCCATGTGCAGGGAACCAATTTAACTGGACCGCTTCCTAACTCAAAATGAGGCATAAAATTCAGAGTAGTAATTATCGACTATTTTACTAAGTGGGTAGAAGCCGAGCCATTATCCAACGTTATTTTGGGAAAAGTCTCGAAACTGTTATCAAAAGCATAATTACTAGATTTGGACCCCCAAATATGATCATTTCTTATAAAAATGGAACTCTATTTGAGAGTAACCAATTCACATGCTTTTGTGAGAAAAATGAGGTAGCAGGGAGTTTCTCATCAAAAGCACAATTAAAAGCCAATTGAATGTGGAGGAAGAAAATAAGACTGTCAAGAATATTTTAAAGAAATGGTTAAAAAAGCGAAAGGAAACTGGATAGAAGAACTTTCTCTTGTCGTGTGGTCATAAAAACTTCCACAAAGACAACCACTAGCTACACCCCATACTTTTCGACATATGGATTTGAGATAATGTTACTATTAAAAGTTGAAGTTCAATCACATCGAAGAATTGCATATGCTTATGAACAAAACCAAGAATTGAAGGAATCTTTAGAATTGATCAATGAGTTAAGTGGCTAGACTACACTATAAATAACATAATATCAATGACCAGACTACATTATAAACAATATAACATTGACAAAGAATTTTCATGTATTATAATTCAAAAGTAAAAGAAAGGACATTCCAAAAAGGAGATCTTGTTCTTAGAAGAGTAATGGAAAATACCAACAGATGGTCTATTATAGCCAAAAGTGGGAAGGTACAATGGTCATGCACGAAATAATACCCCCAGTAACTTCTAGATTGAGTAGACCCAACGGAAATGTCATAGCAAGAGTGTGAAATGTTGTGTTGGGTATTTGAGATCATACTTCATTACACTGAATGATTAAGGCAGGTTACTAAAGATTTGTTTCTTAGCAAGTGCTTTCAAAGGTTTTTACAACATTTTTAGGAAAAAAAATCCAAAAAGGATAAATTTATAAGAGAAACGCTATTCAAAATCTTCAAAAAAGTTTGAAAAATGATTTTGCAAATTTTTTATCAAATAGCCACCAGATTGAGAAGAATTATGTTTAATGTAACTCCTATCCTGGTGAGGTCGGTGAGATTATTTGAGTCAAACCACATTTCAAATCCAACAGGGGACAAATAAACCTTTGATCGCACCTTTAGGTCTAGCCAAAGCAACTATCCAAGGGAAATAGTCAAGTTAAGATTTCGGCCCACTTCTACGTGTAACGATCCAAAATTTTAGTTATTTAATATTAAATGTTTAATTAATTTTAAATGTTTAAAATAATTGAATTTTGAAATTTAATAATTTATAATTCAAATATAGAGAATAATTGAATATTTGAATTGTGAATAAAATGTTAATTAAATGGATTCAATAATTTTACTTAACTCCATTTAACCAAAAATAATATTGGTAAGTTCAATTTGTAAATTTTTTTAACAATATAAATAAATCGGATTTAAATATCGATAATTAAATCTACGAAATTAGCCTTTCGGGGCACAGTCTTGGATTTCAACGTAACTAGTTTCATTAAATTCATAATACTGAATTATAATACGCCATCAAATTTCATGACGATCGAATGAATCGTTTGACCGTGGGAGATCGAAACGCATTGGAATTGATATAGAAAATTTAATATAATAACTAGGTCTAAAAATGTATCTTCTGCATACGATCGAATTAGGTCTCGAAACAAGTTCCATTGCGTTCGGAATAGGGGTAAAACATTATGAACGCCAGACGGCATGCCTTGTTCGGAGTTTGAAATTTGGGGAGTATGTTTTGAAGAGTAATTTAAATTAAAATAATATAAATGTATTTGTTTTCTACCATATGTATGCCCATGCCCTGACACCGCCACCATACTCACTCGTGCCTATACCTGTACATGCACGAATGGTGGCTCGTAGCTCGACCAAGGTCGTGCATGCACAGTTGGTAGCACTGACATGAGTGTGCACGATTTTGACATATGGGGAAGAAGATTGAGGGATATTGTTGTAATTACTTTTAAGTTGCTTTGATTTTAATTAAATTTACCGATAACTTCTAAAATGTTTATCTCGCTCATTCGAGGTTGGATTTGAACACTGTTTGTTGCATTAGAATCGTGTCGTCGAGATCTTCGAGATGGAGTCGGTTTGGATAGATTTGGAGCAAGTGAAAATTTTGGCTAAAATTGGACGTCCACTCGATTTTACTTCGAACTCGGCCGTTTCGGCCAAAACAAAATTTAATATGAGTTTGACTACATTTATTTTATTATATCATATTAATGATGTCATAAATGTTTATCGATTGTTTGAATGTTAGTTAAATTGTTTGATTGCTTGTTTGGTTGAATTTCTTATTGGAAAATGGATGACATATTAATTTGATTATTATAAACTCATATGATTATCTATGTATTATCCACAACCATTGTTTTGTAGGAAAAATATATAAAGAGACCCAAATGGGGTTTTCACCCATAAATCATTTATTTACATCCATATGCTGTTATTGATAGTTGATTTAAATTAGTTACTGATACTCCATTAAATAGTTTAAATGTGGTTATAGCGATTTTTGCTATATCGTCGTTTATTAAATTTCATCCCGAAAACCCTGTCATATGTATTTGAGCTTGTGTTTTTGCTAAAAAGAATATTGAAAATTTATTAATCGTTTTGATTAATGATAATTTACATTAATTAATTAATTAATTTAATTAATTAATTTGAGATTAATTAAACAATTTAATAAATGAGGTTTAAATTTGGTTTATCTTTAGACCTAATTAACCATTTTCGCTAATGATGTTTTATACTTAATTAATGGCTTTAACTAATGATTATTTGAGTTAAATTAAGTTTTTAATTAATGATAATGGTGTTTAATTAATTTATTTAACTAAATTAATTATTTGAATTAATGATGATGGGATTAAATTAATTATTTCAATTATGATAATTGAAATTAGTAACATTTTCATTAATGATATTTAAAATATAATTAATCATTTGAATAATGATATTTGAATTTTTTAATCATTTTAATTAATGATTGTTTTAAATTTAATTAATTGTTTTAACTAATAATATTTGCAATTTAGTTAATTCATTTTAATTAATAATGTTTTATAGTTAAATGAATCATTTTAACTAATGATGTTTTAATTAATCATTATAATTATTGAGGATTTGAGTTTAATTAATCTAATTAGTTTATGATTATTTTAATTTAATTAATTGTTTTAATTAATGAAATTTAAGATTATTTATCATTTTATTTAATGATGTTTAAGATTATTTATTTATTTAATTAATGATTATTTGAATATAATAAATCTTTTTAATTAATGATATTTAAAGTTAATTAATTTACTTAATAAAAGTGATTAATTAAATTATCTAAAATTGCTTTAATAAACTGATTTCAATTTAACAAATTGATTTAATAAAGATTTTAAAGTTGATTTAACAATGTTATAAAAATGTTTAGAAATAATTATCTATTTTGCAATAGATAATGGATTTGCTTATTTCAAAAGAAATTTTAAATGTGACTAATTATCTTTCAGGATAATTAATATTGTTTTAAAGTTATAAAAAGGAATTGAAACTCAATTATTGGGAGGTTAAGATGGATAATCTTCTGGGTATTCGGTTTGATATTGGTTTAGGCCTTTAGGGTCGCACACTTGAAAAAATTATTCTCTTAATGTTTTAACAACCAAGAACTAATTTTAAAAGTGTTTTACCAATACGGAAATCAAGCAAAAAGTTCAGTTTGTTTTTAAAAGTAAAAGTTTGATTCGTTTATAGAAATGAATATTTTCGTAAAGAAAATCACTTATATCGAAACGATTTACTTGTATAATTAGCACTAAACACTGAAGAAGTAAACTTGTCGCTATTTCAAAAGTTAAGAGTAATGGATAGACATAACTTTGAGATAACACTGACTTGACTTGTCTGGTAATATTGTTAACCAAGAAAAAGTACAAGTTTGAATTCAATGAGTGCCAATAAGCATACAAGATTTAATTTTCATATACAATCATTTTATATCCTCAATGGTTGATATCTCAGCTATCAGTTACTTAAGCTTCTTTGATTTTATTTTTGTCGTTCTAAAACGAATTATAGCTTCGTTGAGCTTTGATTCCTATCGAAAATGACTAAAACCAAGGCACAGAAAAGTGGGGAGCACCCTCCAAGTCATTATTGTTCTTCGTCATTCTAAGACGTTTTACAACTGATATCCAACACCGGAAAAACTAAAACCAAAGACAAGTGGGAGCCAAGCCATATGGGTCGCACCCATCAGGGTATGTTCACATCATCTAGAGAGGTTTTGGCATGCATGCGTTGATGTGAAATATTTAGGCTTGCGTATGAAGCGGGGTCCGGTTTGGAAGTTCCCGAGAGTGACACGTGTGCTCTCAAGTATATTTTATCTAGAGGTATACTTTCATGGAAAAGGGGGAGCACCCTCCTAGTTACGTTGGATAAATTCGTTTTACTGATTTGATTCGAACCTTTGAATCAGTTTTTTTGTAATTGCAATGGAAAGAGGCAACCACCCTTCACAGTCTTATATTATTGTTTTTCAGTCCAGTCTATCAAGTTTGGATTATTACATTATTCTGTCCATTCTATCAAGTTGGACGGTTACCTTATTATGTTAATTCTATCAAGTTGGAAGGCTACCTTATTCAGTTCATTCTATCAGGTTTGGATTGTTCCTTTATTTATTATATTCTATCAAGTTGGACTGTTTTCCTTGTTCTATCCATTCTGTCCAGTTTGGATTTTACTCGGTTTATTTCCAGTCTTTCAAGTCTGGTTTAATATTAATTATACTAATTCATAATTACATTTGTTTCTTGATATTTATTTCTGCTCTTGCTTGTGGATGTTATTCTTCTGAGGTAAAAACCCGTTCCACATTACCGGCGTGGTCTCATAGAATTTTTATACATTTCATATTATTCGAGTTATCTCACGCTGGTATTTCTAGACTAATCCGGGTGTTATTTAATTATAATGCGCGGGTCAGACCGAGTATTTTCCTAGGTTGTCCATGGTGTTATGAAGTTCTTGGAGGGGAGCTAGAGATTCACCTATCATAGTATTTTATTTTCCGTTGTATTATATAGTATACCTATCGGCATTTGTAAGGTCGGGATTTTAGATCTGTCTAGCTGATAAGGTTTATTTTTAACTCTGATAAACTCTGTATGTTTGGAGTGATAGTTTCTAATGTCTTTGTTATATTATATGTTGTCGATTCCGCTGTGAGATTCTATTTTTTCATGTTCTCTGTTTTCTCTTTTATTTATCCTAACAATCTGCCATTTGTCGATTGAATGCGCCACATTGGAACACAGTGGTTGTGTTTGGTGTCAATGTTTGATGGACAAAATAAAGGATCATTACACCACGTTTGGCTAAAGCACACTTTTAAGAGCCATGGTCAAAGTAAGCCTTTGGTACTACCTCTGGGTCTAGCCAATGAAACTATTCATAAGAGATGGTCAATTTAAGCTTTTTGCCTCACTTCTATGCCTGGCTAAAGCACCCATCCAAAGGGTGATGGTCAAAATAAGCCATTGGTCCCGCCTCTTGATCCGACCAAAGCAACAATCCAAGGGAGATAATCAAATTAATCCTTTGGTCTCACTTCTACGCTAAGCCAAAGCACTTACTCGAAAAGTAACATGAAATTTGGTTCTGCTTCTACTCCAGTCAAAGCACACATCCAAAGAATGATGGTCAAAATAAGCCTTTGGTCCCACCTCTATGTTTGACCAAAGCAACCACATAAGGAAGATGGTAAATTAAGCCTTTAGTCCTAATTATACTTCCGGCCAAAGTATCAATCCAAAGAGTTATTGTCAATAAAAGCCTTTGGTCTCATCTCCGGGCCCGGACAAAGAACTTATTCAGTGTTGATAAATTAAGTCTTTAGTTCCGCTTCAACATTGGTAACATACCCATCCAATGAAGAATGGTCAACAAATTTTTATCTTTTCCAGTAAACTTGACTAAAACAACTAAAAGCAACCGGACAATTGAATAGATTGGTCGGAATAAAAAAATTGGTAAAAGTGAAAGTCAACATTCAAAGAAAAGTAATGAAACTTAGAGGAAAAGTTCACTTAAGCTAAAGCATAAGTAAACTTCATATGAAGGGAAGTGTTACACCCCTAAAGTTTACAAAATTAAGCGGGAATGTCATTATAGGATGAATCAGCACATATTGAGAATAATGAGCTATCGCAAGTTGAGTTATTGAAGTCATCGCAAGTTGAGTTATCGAGGCTATCACAAGTTGCATTATTGAAACCATCACAAATTGAGTTATTAAACTATCAAAAATTTAGTTATTGAAGCTATTGTAAGTTGAATTATTGATCCATCGATTGTTCAGTTATTGAAGCTATCGCAGGTTGAGTTATTGAAGGTATCATAAATTGAGTTATTAAAGTTATTGCATGATTGAAGCTATCAAAAATTAAGTTATTGAAGCAATCACAAGTTGAATTATTGAAGCGATCAGAAATTGAGTTATTAAAGCTATCACAAGTTTAGTTATTAGTGCTATCGCAAATTTGAACCCATCGCAAGTTGAGTAAATAAAGCTATTGCAAGTTGAGTTACTGAAGCTATCACAAGTTGAGTTATTGAATCTAACACAAGTTGAGAAGCCTAAATTATCGCACGATAAAATAAATTGAATCTATCATGTATAAATGTTGTCACGTGATGAAGACGAATTTATCTTATACGAGAAGAGCTAGAACTACCACACATTGGTTAAATAATTAAGCTATCGCGTATTTAGACTTATCTAATATTGACAACATCAAAACCATAGCATATTGAAGCAATTAATCCATTGCAAGTTAAAATAACCAAGCCATCACTAGGTCGAGAAGAATTGAACCTTCGCATATTGAAGACCCGATAGCTATCGCATGTTGATAAAGATGCCATCGCAAGTTGATAAATGTACCATAAAAATGACTCTCTCTAGGACATATGGCATACTATTATTGGATCAGATGCGCCACAACATCAAGAAGAGATTGAAGAAAAAGTCATGCTCCATGCCAAAGCGACAATATGGTACATTAACAAGACCTTAATCATAAGTTTCCTTTGAGTGCCATATGTCGAAAATCTAGGGGACAAAATTCTCTATAAATAGGGACGTACCCTTACTACGAAAGGACAAATTATGAATGGTACTTCTTCCTCGTTTTTAGTTTTCTCAAGCATACATAAAGTACATGACTTTGTAACTTTAGTGTCAGTTAGGTAATCAGAATTGACACTTTTTGACTTGGTGCTTGAACAATAATCTATTTGCATATTCATTTATTATTGAATACAATGACTAGCATAATTGCACTTGAGTCCAATCACTTGCTCATGTACCACTAACTTTGTTGGCTTGGGATATGAGTTAGGACCAAATTATGGCCTAATAGAACACCCATGTGCCAAACCAACCTTCCCATAGTTACTACCGCATTTTTGCTTCCTTGGGATAGAGTTTTTTGCGATTTTGCCACCAATTTGACCCAAACACTCCATAGTTAGAATCGAACATGTAGCTAATTTTTGCATTATTTTCTTCATCATTTTCAACCCATTAACATTCCATCTTAATCCAACCATTTTTGCCGCCATGTTGATTTATGTGCAATACCAATGCAATGATGTGACTCCACACATCCTAGAGCCGGTTCGTCTTTAAGTTTACATTTCTGGATCTCCCATCATTTGCATATTGAATCAGAGAGCACATCACTACTCCTTCTACAAAAGACCCCAGACCATTGAATCGACCTCGATTTTCTCTAACGAGCATTTTCAAGCATCCAATATATAGACAAGAAAACAAACATTATATTAGGCAATTCACCTAAAAATGCATCCACATCCCAGCCTACGATTCATATAAACAACCATACGTCCGAAAACATGTTTATATCACTTTAAATCATTTTAAATTTGTTTTATTTTAGTTTCAGAATCAAAACAGTAGTCAATCATATTTTTTACTTTAAATTTTCGATTTAAAAAATGATGTAGACTATAGATTAATATATGTATCACAAGTTTAGAGATGATAGATCACTTACTAATCATCCAAAAACCAATGAAAAACACATAAATCAAGGTAGATTCAAACGAACAATAATTATCCATATAAAAATCAAGACTTAAGTTCGAAAACATTTTCAAAACCCTTTTAAAACATATATCCACAATTACATTAAAGTGAGAGAGTAAAGGCACTCATCTAGGATATAGAATCGACTAAAAACACCAAAGAAGCATAGATTCACTAAAATAAGAGTAGAATTTAATTTGGTCAGCGACTACATGCTTATATATCACAAATATATGTATCTAGAAAGCCCATTATAAATCTCTTGCATAATCCCTTTTAATTAATTTATTTTGGTTAATTTTATTAAAAGAATGATGGAGATTTAGTATAAGAAGGTTAAGTAGGATTAGGAGATGTTCAGAGGTGTATTTATAGTGATGAATGTCTGCTATAGAGGTTTCCCCTAACCTTAATCCCTAAACTAATTAGAAGTCCTGATCATGGAGTCAGTTAATTACCCAATAATTCCTCTAAAATCTGTCCAAAGTTTAAATAGTCATATATCCTACACTCTATGTTTAAAAATCTATAACCACTCTATATAATAGGAAACCATTATGTCATTCATTTGGAATGTTTAAGATTCTAATTCAATTTCTATCAAAAGTTATAGGCCTTACATAATTTTTTAGGGTTGGAACCATCCAATATTTATTCCTAGAATAAAAAATGTCAGTCTTCAACTTCCTCCAAAGTTATATTTAA
Source organism: Allium cepa (assembly GCA_030765085.1). Lineage (NCBI taxonomy): Eukaryota > Viridiplantae > Streptophyta > Magnoliopsida > Asparagales > Amaryllidaceae > Allium > Allium cepa. The sequence continues at coordinate 112,406,907 of CM060944.1, forward strand.
TTTGGACCCAATTTGTTTTCAAAAATAGTATTTTTATGATCCGTCAATATGTTAAAATGTGGGTCATTGCACAAGGCCCATGACTAACAATAATGCCTACCAGGTATAAACATTGGAGAAATGGCTCTTTTTTGAAGGTTAGATAAGAAATCCAAAAACATCTATATGAAGACCATGGAAAGGCCAATAAGTGCCCTTTGGGTACAAACCTGGATGAAAGGGCATACATTTGAAAGCCAAAGGAAATCTAGGAATATTAAAAGCTGAAGAGAAAGCCAATAAGAAAATGGAAAGCAACATAACTGTCGAAATCCGGTACTGAAAAGCAGATTCATGCCAAGATTATAACTTCTTGAATTCATTTTCAATAATAATGCTTTTGATAGATTTACTGCTTAGTTTTTGGGTCATGACTTTCCCCTTCCATTTTTCATATATCGAGTTTCGAAAGTATAATGTCTTTGGCTAAAAAAAGAAATGTGTATATTATGCATGTGCCCAAAGAAGAAGAATTATTATATCAATTTTCCTAAAACAAAAACAAAAAGTATTAAAACTATTTCCTTACACGTTCTAAAAGCATTACCTTTGGATCATTTTATCTATTATAGAAGCTAGCTTTCGGCACTTACTGTTTGATGTTTGCTTTTTCCATGGTAAAGGTAGTAATTTTTATCTTTCGGGAGGGGTAATTCAGATAAGATAGCTTGTTTCAGGGTTTCTAAAAAAATGTTGGTTAGTGTATCATTAAGAGGGATGAATGTCATTTCCTTTTTTGGTTTCTTTCAAAAATTTTCTTTTGAGATTAAAAAATTTGGCCTTTCGACATTTTTAGATTGCTGGGTTTGATTCATATATCATTAACTTAATACTCATGTCTTTTATTTCTTCATTCATTGCTTGAACATTTTTCTTTGTTTAGAACTTTCTTGTAATGATTCTTTCAAATATCTCGAACATTATTTGATCTGAAAAGCCTGAAGATCATAGAAAGGTCATAGTCTTCTCTTTTGGCTCCTTTCAAAACGATGTTTGCCAAGCATTCGTTGTTAACTTCTTAGCAAGCTAAACCTAGAGGTTGGGAGGCAGTTCTAAGTAGAAACTTTTATCATCAATTTCTTTGGCTATTTACTGTGAGTTGATTAGGTTGCTTTTGTGGACAAGGAACCCGAGTTGGACGGACCTTCTTCAAGAAAATGATGGTTCCGCTTTTCATTACGACCAACACCCAAGAATTGGAGTCTTTGCCTTAGTTGTTTAAACAAGTTTCATGGGCTTTTGTATGCTATTTACCATAGGTAATCGATAGTTTCCAAAGGTTGAGATGAGTTTTAGGAGTTAGCACCGTAAGTAAATGTAGTCAATTAAGTTGATGACGAAACCAGTAAGGCAGTGAGTAAAATAAACGTCAGGACTTATAATGGTTTGGGACAAAGCCCTAATTCCATTGTATACTTTCCTTCTTTAGAGACATATATCGAAGTCAGAAGGCTAATTCGATGCCGAACTGATTGAATTCGCCATTAATGAGTTTTTACAGAAGCATTAAATGGGAAAGTACAATTATTTTCTCATTTAGTATCCAAATTATTCCCTTAATCTCTTCTATGCATTGGGGTCAATGCCTATTTACAGCCATCTGGAGAAGGTGCAAATTGATGATGTGGCTTGTGCTGTTAAGCTGAGACATCAGATTGTTGACACCTGCCGTTTATCAACATAGAGCATAGCCTGATCATTGATGATATGTACATTGTGGATGCCTTTCCTTTTGATATATCTGGGATGTAAAAATGGATGATTATGATTTCATAGTATCATACTAATGTTGCACATTCTTTTAGGTCGATCTTGTCTTCTAAGCATTTGTTTTCTGTAATATTGCCCCTTTCGGTCTTCGATTCCTGCTTGATGGTCCATTCTCATAGACAACTCAACATGGGGTTATGTTGTATTAACCTTTCGGTTTAAGCTTCCTTGTTCTGGCCTTTGATTAGTAACAAGTATGATTTAAATATGTACAGCCATATTAAATCTTTCTTATACTAATACATTCGGTATATAACTCTTTGGGCTTTATACCTTTGGATTTGGAATTTATAGCTTTATGATAAAAACCTTAGCCTTTAGAGTTTTTAGGTCGACCATCCCCTTTCGGCTTGGCTCATTTCTTATATATTTTTTTAATTTTGGGTCATTTCTGAAACTAAATTACATAAATAGACCACTTTTAAAACTATTTCAAAATATAGGCTAGTTTTGTCCATGTCGGCACCACACTGTCAAAATGTACTAGCGCTATTTAAAATGTCATCGCTATTTAAAATGTACTAGCGCTATTTAAAATGTACTAGCGCTATTTAAAATATAGGCTAGTTTTGGGGCTGATTGCAAAAGCATGTTGGCATGATTAAATAATTATTTGTGTTTACAAAAATGAGTATCCGCCGATGAGAATATCCATTGGTCTATCATTATGCTCTTTTGGTTATTGTCTGGTTATTATGATATTTTGATGTATTTTGGTTGTTTATCTTTAAATTTTTTCACTTTAAATGATAATATTTTACAATAATTAATTGTTGATTCAAGAAAATTGTTAATTAAATAAAATAGGTGGAACCATATAATTTTGTGGAGATTGGATAAGAAAATGGAAAATAAAATTAATATTATTTTTGAAGTTTGGGGATATCTATAAATAATAATGAATTGACAAATTATACTTTAACTAATGTGAAAAATTGAATAAGGTTATTATTCATGAATTTGTGGGGAATTTATAAATAATAATGATATATCTATTTACAGTGAATTTTGGAGGATTTACTGTTATTTGTTAAGTAATGTATACTATGATGAATAATAATGTGGTTTTGAAAAGATTATAGTGTTTTGGATGAATAATAGTACAATTATTTTATGGAGTTTACTGAAATATATTATTATTTAAATATAAGAGATTTTAGGAATAATAGTAATAATGAAGATGTGCTTCCAAAATAATTTTAGGCTAAGTTATATTTTGAGGTAAATATCAATAAATGGAGATTTTTAGATTTAAAGTGGAACATTGTTATTTTTTGGTTTAAAGTAATAAATTGAATGTGAAAGATAATGCATATTAATTGTTATCGCAAATTGACAACATCAAAACCATAGCAGATTGAAGCAATTGAGCCATCGCAAGCTAAAATAACCAGGGGTCACTAGGTCGAGAAGAATTAAACCTTCACACATTGAAGACCCGATAGCTATCGCATGTTGATAAAAATGACATTGCAAGTTGGTAAATGTACCATAAAAATGACTCTCCTCAGGATATATGGCATACCATAATTAGATCCAATGCACCACATCATCATGAAGAGATTGAAGAAAAAGTCATGTCGCATGCCAAAGCGATAATGTGCTATGTTAGCAAGCCCTTATCATTAATTTCCTTTAAGCACCATGTGTCAAAAATCCGAGTGCCAAAATTCTCTATAAGTAGGCATATACCCTTACTAAGAAGAGACGAATTCTGAACGGTACTTCTTCCTCTTTTTCATTTTTCTCAAGCATAAATCAAGAACATGACTTTAGGACTCTAGTTGTCGGTTAACTCAAATCGAAATTCACACCTTTGGACTTGTTACTTGAACAATTACCTATTTGCATATTCAACTATTATTGAATACAATGACTAGCATAATTGCCTTGAATCCAATCTCTTGCCCAAGTATTAGTAACTTTGTTGGCTTAACAGAACACCCATGTGACGAATCGGCCTTTCCATAGTTACTACCTTATTTTTGCTTCCTCATTCCAGAGATTTCCTAGTTTGTCACCAATTTTCCCCAAACACTCCATATGCGAACTGAACACTTAGCTAATTTTTTCATTATTCCGTTGTCATTTTCAGCCCTTTAACATTCCATCTTAATTCACCATTTTTCTCACCATCTTGATTTGTGTGCAACGCCAATGAAATGATGTGATTCTGCACATCCTAGAGTCGATTCGTCAAATTTTAAGTTTGCTTTCATTGATCTCCCATTATTTGCATATTGAATCTGAGAGTACATCACTACTCTTTCTACATGGAGAACCCGAGCGATTGAATTGATTACCGACTTCAATTTTCTTTAATGGGCATTTTTAAGAATTCAACATACAAATAAGAAGACAAACATTATATCACCGTAATTCACTTAAAATTGCATCCATGGCCCAACCTAACATTTATATGAACAACCATACGTCCAGATAACGTGTTTATATCACTTTAAATCATTTTTATTTTAGTTTCAAAAGCAAAATGGTAATAAATCATATATTTGAGTTTAAATTTGGATTCAATACATGATGTAAACTATAGATTATATATATCGCAAGCCTAGAGATGATAAATCACTTACTAATCATCCAAAAACTAATGAAAAACACGTAAATCAAGGTAGATCCAAAATAAACAACAATTATCCATTTAAAAATCAAAATTTTATGTTTGAAAACATTTTAAAAGCCTTTTGAAACATATATCCACAAATACAGTAAAGTGAGAGAGTAAAATCACTCATCTAGGATATAAAATCGACCAAATACACCAAAGAAGCATAGATTCACCAAAACTAGAGTAGAACTAAATTTGGGCAGCAGTTACATGCTTTTATAATCCTAAATGTTTAGATCTAGAAAGCCCATTATAAATCTCATGCATAATCCCCTTTTAATTAATTTATTTTGGTTAATTTTACTGAATGAATTTGTAGGGAATTTGTAAATAATAATTATATATTTATTTATAGTGAATTTTATAGGATTTAATGTTTTTGGTAAAGTAATGAATAATATGATGAATAATAATGTGGTTTTGAAAATATTGTATTGTTTTGAGTGAATAATAGTATAATTATTTTATGGAGTTTAAATTGAAATATATTATTATTATTATTATTTAAATATAAGAGATTTTAGAAATAGTAATAATAATGAAGATGTGTTTCCAAAGAATTTTAGGCTAATTTATTACTATTTTGAGGTAAATAACAATAAATGGATATTTTTAGATTTAAAATGGAACAATATTACTTTTAGATTAGTAATAAATTGACTGTGAAAGATAATAAAGTGATTTGAGTAAATATTATTATGTTGATGTAAATTATTATCAATTTGAAAGTAATTTGACGTAAATTACTATTTTTATTGAAATAACCATATTTGGGGTATTTGAGGTAATAAATGTATAATAAAAGATTTAAAGTATATTATCGTTGCAATGACCTAAAATATTTAACATTTATATTTAATCTGTTTAAATATTTAAATTTGTTTCAAATTTAATAAGTAAAAAAGAAAATCAATTTTTAATAAAACGACTTGATTTTAATGACATATTTTTAAATAAATTTATAGAGTGTTTCCATAATTTTTAATTTGAAAAATATTTAAATTATCGTTTGATGCATATTGTGGCAAACGATCCTATTTATGAGAATTTCAAGGAATTAGGTAACCTGTGTATTTTGTTGTTGTTTTGCGATCGTGCCGCATTGTTGTGAGTGATCATATTTTTATTTCCATAGTTCTTACGCGAATGGATATTACGTAGCGTAGTACCGTAAAATTTTCTTTTCAAAACCTTTTCAAATCAAAACAAAACAAGCTTTTATAAGACGCCATAAATTTTGATTTGCCTTTTGGTGTGGTGGGTGTCGTGAACTTTGGTTTACTTGACTTAGAAGTAATTAAGTTACTTTTGTTTAAAAGTATGCACATATCAACACAACACTCATTCTCTTCCTCTCTTCTTTTATTTTCGTATTCTTGTAACAAGAAAACCACTCCTCCATCCAACTTCAAAAATCAATACCTCACAATCAATTCGCTTTCAACCAAATCTTCTAACTACAAAATTGTTTGTTATGGTCCCAGGTATTTTCTAAAAATAGTCGCTCGTCGTTTCTTTGAGCGGAGTGGTGGTAGTTGGTCGATATCAGCAGTGGGCGAATAATGGTCATTTTTACGAATATTTAATTCAGATCAGATAGTTGCGTTTTTTTCGTGGCAGCAAGATGTGATCTTTTTTATGATGTTCGCAGAGTTTTAGGTGGCTGGAGTTAGATGGGAATGAAGGATGAAAGTTTTTCGTTCATCATTAAATCGATGGTAATGTGATGGTAGAGGGAAGGAACGACCAGTGTGCAGGGTGGAGAGTGGAGACAAGGTAGAGGCATGGGTAGCGGTGGCAACTCCTCTGGTGGTCGTAATCACTTGGACGAGCTCGAGCTAGTGTTTAATGGCTGCGTGTTTTTGGGTTTGAATTCTTGACATGTTAGCGGCGATAGGAGCATTGAGTTAGTCGAAGTGGGGCTCGAAGGTGAGGCAGAGGGTTGTAATTCTAGTGGCGGCAGCGATGTAGTCTCCAGTTGATCAAGGCGACAATAAGGGGAGGAGCTATGTGATAGGTTTAAATTTCTAGGTGCAAATTTGATTGGGAAGGGAAGAGTGCTGTAACGTGCGGGTATAGGTTTGAGTGTGTGATGTTAGGCCTTCGACCGATGTGTAGTTTTGATGAGAATAAATATAATTTATTTGTGTTAATTTATGCAAATTAAGTGTGTCAAGTATAAAAGGCCATATCTCATTCATTTTAAATCCATTTAAACCGCAGATTTTTACGTTAGACTCATATTGATGAGCACAGCACTATGGTAAGCTGATAATTTTGATGAAGTACAGATTTATGATAATATAGTAGTGATTAGGCCTATCAATTTCCAACACGAGGCGAAACACGACCTGAAGATTACAGGGAAATTAACAGTTTAACCAACCTGGTTAAGTGGACGGGTCATTTTTGGGTCAACCCGAATTTGACCCTTTTAAACGGGTGGGTTCCAGGTTGACCCATGAACCCGAATTTGACCTACAACCCATTTATACTTAAATAACAACCAGAATATTTTATGATTGTACATTTAAATGTTTTATTTAAATATAGCATCGTTAGTCGGATTTAAGTCCGAAATGCTACTTTTTTATAAACAGTCGAATTAGGACTCGAGACTACTTCCATTGAGTTCAAAATGGCATTTGCGGTCCTTTTGAGTACAAACATCGATATGTTTGGAGTTGAGTTGAATTTTGCTATTTTTCTGTTGGGCTTTGGGTTTTGGTTTCATTCCATTAATCCAACATAATACCCTAACTCCACCCCCTCTCTTCTTCGTTCATTTTCATTTCCTAACGCTCCCAAGCTAAAATAAAAATGGGGGAAAGAAAAGGGAATCAAAATTCTTAAGCCCTAGCTTGCTAGGAAATTCAAATTCAAGTTCTAAAAATCAAAGAGAAGCATAGGTAAGCATCCTCTTCATCTTTTCCATCTCAATCTCTCTTTAATTTTCAGAAATTCCTAAACCCTAGCTTAGAAAATATTTGCTAATAAGCTTAGATTGGAGCTTCTTGAGTTGAAGTTGAAGAGTGGTTAATCTTGCTTTATCAAAAAGCTTCTCATTTGTTGTTTTTAGGTTAAAAGGTGAGTTCTTGAACTCACATCTATGTCTATGTCTTTGATAGCTGTTAGGAATGAATTCCTAGCACCTATTTCATATTCATTTGCTTTGAATTGAATTGGATTGGTGAATTTTCCAATTTTTGATAATTTGAAGCCAAAATCTATGAAAATCCTACATTGAATGTTTTCACATGTTGTTCGGAGTGTATTGGTGAGTTTATAGGTCTGGGTTTTCGCTTGGCATAAGTCCCTAGCCATCATTGATTGTCCGATCGCTTCCGATATGATTTGGCCATCAATGCCTAGGTAAAATATTGCAGTGGACTTCAGCTTAGACGTCTGGTAGTATGCTCAGACGTCTGAAGCTATGGAATAAAAATTTCAGACCTTTAGCTCAGACGTATGAGCTGATTTCCCAGACGTCTGGGCGATCTGGAATAAAATTTCCAGACCTTCAGCTCATACATCTGGGAGAACCACTAGACGTCTGGAGCAGCTAATTTTAGCCAACTTACCTGTTTTTGATGGGTTTCCATTTTTATATCGATTTTTGGTTGATCTAATTAGTTGTTATCACTTTTATCGACTTTGATGACTTCTTTGTGGATTTTTGGAAATATCCATTTGATGGATTTGATATCGATTTCTATGGTCACATCATCGTATGTGAATTTTTGGTGATTGATTGTTTTTACAATCATTTCTGTGATTTGTCACTTTAAAATACAAAGGTTTCTATATACTAATAGTAAATATTCAAACTCTTTCACAAAAACGATTTGAACATTATTTTTAATACAAAGCTTGTTTTTAAAATGGTTTTCCAATCTATTAGTATATACAAACTTTTACCTCATTCGTATGAGAAATCTAATTAAATGACTTAGCAAAACAAGTGGTATGAAACGCTTGTGTTTACTTTGTCGGTTAATTCTTGGACTTGTTCGATTGAAATCTTGTGACAATTTTCGAATGGAAATCTACAATTTGTTCGTAAATATTTAAGTTAAGCTTGTGGTTATGGGACATGAAGCAAAACTCATTTGTTTACTAGCTTAGTGTAATTCACACTTTTCGTTGATCAATGATGAACATTCTATGGTTTAGACTGGCGACATGCGATGTTTCTTTGTCCACGTACGGGACTGTACCTCGTTTTATTGTGCTTCGTCCCATTTCGTTTATAGGCTAGCGACCTATGGGTTCTTTGGAGTTTCGACTCACGTTTATGGGCTAGCGACCCAAGTTCTTTTATGGAGTTCGGTTCATCGGATGTACCATTGTTGTACTACGCCGTTGTTCCGGCTTATCAGGTTCATCGGGCGTACCGTTATTGTAATACGTCGTTGTTTCGAATTGTTTGAGTTTCATGTTCCTCGGGCATGTCGTTATTGTACTATGTCGTTGCACCGGCTTTATGGTTAGCGACCATGGGATAGCGTCCCGTTTGTGATACACTGGTGAGTTTTTATGTTTCCATTTGTGAAAGGCCTCCCCCTTTTCGTGTTTTCAGGATTTCTAATTTATGATTTCTAGAATTTGTGTTTCACCAATTTTTTTGATTTATATTGATAGGTTTTATCAATATTTGTGGTTTGGTGAATAAAATGAAGAATATGACATTCTTTTTGGTGTTTGAGAAAATTTGAGATATTATACGATTTTTGTTGTTATCTAATGTATACTTGTCACGGTATGGCATTATTGTTATCATAAATTTTTGTTATATCTCTTATCCTATTTCATTTTATATGATATTTATAGCTAGACTGATCCATTTATTGTTTTCTTCTTGAATAATACTCGGGTCAGACAGAGGTATTTCAGGTGCTTCTACTTGACTTCTTAACAGGGTCTGTCATCTGACTTTTGGCTATCTACTTAGCTTAGTAGTTTTTGCTTTTGTACATTCGAGATAGAGACTCCTTGATGTATACATATTCTTCTGTCTAGCACTTGTACCTATTCTTTTGTGATGTAGTGGATCTTACACGACCATTACTTTGATGTACACTTTTATACGTTATATTCATATATGTTTCCACCTTAGTGGTATGAATATCGGTGACTGATTTATGTTATGCTTATTTTATATTTGTTTCCGAAGACCACATAGCCATTATGTAGTAGCTTTGAGTTTGTACTTGATATGTCATATTTCCTCTTTAAATTAAATGTGTGACCTTCTATCTGGCATATCGGTACTCGCACAAAGCAATTACACGGATGGTCGCTCCTCAACAGCCTTATTCTTCGTGCTAGTCAACGGCATTGCTCTATAGTGTCCTTGGCTAGTGTGAGTATAGAGGTGGGGCATCAAAGCTCGGTATCAGAGCCAAACTTCGGAACAATATAGAATATTATAGCAAGGATCATCGTCCTAAGTCTTTATTAGGAATCGTGCCTTAGGATTTATCCAAGTCTTAGGACCCATTTTATCTTATTTTCTTTTGTGATGCCATGTTTTATCAATCAAGTTGTTTGATATTTATTTTAAGAATAACCTTTTTCCTCTTCTTTCTTTCTTTCTTTCTTAAAGAAGAGAAATGGTTAGATCCGGCCTTCCCAGCACCGGTCAATTCAGTGCTACACCTTAGGATGGTGTATTTATGTTTGCCCAGCAGCTTTTAGATCTTGTAAAGAATGCTCAAGCTGTCAGACCTATTCCTGAGCCTACTCACCCTAAATCCGGGTTTGCATGCTTATGCAGTGATTATACCAATTTGGATGGAAGGCCATTCAAGGGTGTCGAAAGTGTTATAGAAGTCCATGCTTGGCTTAGAACTGCGATCACATCTTTTCTCGCATGAATCTTGTAGATCTACATCGAGTCCAAGTGGCTTCTAGTATGCTCCAAGAGAGAGCATTAGATTGGTATGAACTTTTGCTTTCTAAGATTATCGAAGCGGATCTTACTTGGGAACCATTCCGAGAAAGATTCGAATTGAAGTTTGTGCCGGAGGCTGAAAAAGTAACTTTAGCTCGGCGCTTTATTGACCTTGTTCAAGGTGAATCTTCTATGACAGATTAAGTCACATCTTTTGAATCTCTCTCTAAATATGGGGTCAAGTATATTAATATCCCATTGAAGAAAAATCATAGGTTTGTCTACGGGTTGAATAAGAACCTCAAAAAGCCTTTACTTCTGAGACTAGAAGTTTCTTTCGATCGGCTTATTGATATAGCTCTTCGACTTGAATAGACCGATAAAGAAAGTGATGTTGAAGTTGCAGGTGCCAAACAGAACTTCACCATCAACAAGAAGAGGCCTATTAAGTTCAAGCCTAATCCCAACAAGAAAGGGAAGCAAGCTACTTTGATAGCAAAGACTCCTACCTCTAGTCATGTGCAATGCTACAATTGTGGTTTTAAGGACCATTATGCAAATAGGTTTCTGAATCCCCTTTTTTGTCGTTATTGCAAAAGTTCTGGTCATCTTTTATCTTCATGTCCCAAACTTCCAAGCAAGAAAGAGGGAAAACTAAATGTTGTGCAAGCTCCAAGTAACACTTCTGTTGGTCAGGTTATTTCTCATTCTATCCTTAATGGCATTATTATGTTTCGTGATCATTCTATTCGAGTTCTTTTTGACACGGGTGCATCCCACTCTTTTATATCAAAAGAATTAGTTAGATACTTTGTCTTTAAATGTTGTGGTCTTGATGACTTCATTGAGAATTGCGAATCCGGTTGGTGGATCCGCAACACTCAGTTTACTTTGTAAAGATGTCGAGATTAATTTATGTGATTATGCTTTCCGTGTTGATTTGCATGTTATGCGTTACTTAGGCTTCGGAATGATTTTGGGAATGGATTGGATTAATCGTTATGAAGCCTACATCCTATGTCCGGAGAGGACTATACATCTTCAATCTGTTAAGTGGATTTCTATTGTTCTTAAAGATTCTGATTCTCATTCGGTGGCATCCTTATATTCTCTAAACCCTCATGATGACGATAATGATGATGAGAAAGATGTCATTTCCCTCATTCATATCGTTCGTGAATTTTCCAACATATTTGAGCCCGTTTTAGGATTACCCCATAAGCGAGCAATTGAGTTCAAAATTAATCTGATCCCTGAAGCTCTACCCACCACTCGTCCGCTTTAACGTATGTCCAATAAGGAAAATGAGGAGATGCGTAAACAATTATCCGAATTGGAAGCAAAGCAATTTATTCGTTCTAGTTCCTCTCCTTGGGGAGCTTCAGCTATTTTTGTGAATAAATCCTATGGTACACTTAGGCTTTGTGTTGACTATCGCAAGCTTAAGGATTTCACCATCAAGAATAAATATCATTTACCTCGGATTGATGATCTATTCGATCAACTTAGCGGTGCTAGAGTCTTTTCATAGTTAGACTTAGCAACTTGTTTTCATCAGCTTCATATTGCAGAGGATAGCATTCCTTTGACGTCGTTCCATACTCGTTATGGGCCTTTTGAATGGCTTGATCGTCATGTTCGAGTTCTTTTTGACACAGGTGCATCCCACTCTTTTATATCAAAAGAACTTGTTGATAATTTGTCTTTAAATGTTGTGGTCTTGATGACTTCATTGAGAATTGCGAATTCGGTTGGTGGATCCGCAACACTCAGTTTACTTTATAAAGATGTCGAGATTATTTTATGTGATTATGCTTTCCGTGCCGATTTGCATGTTATGCGTTACTTAGGTTTCGAAATGATTTTGGGAATGGATTGGCTTAATCGTTGTGAAGCCCACATCCTATGTCCTGAGAGGACTATACATCTTCGACATCATCAATCTATTAAGTGGATTTCTATTGTTCTTAAAGATTCCGATTCTAATTCGGTGGCATCCTTATATTCTCTAAACCCTCATGATGACGATAATGATGATGAGTAAGATGTCATTTCCCTCATTCATGTTGTTCGTGAATTTTCCGACATATTTGAGCACGTTTTAGGATTACCCCATAAGCGAGCAATTGAGTTCATAATTAATCTAATCCCTGAAACTCTACCTATCACTCGTCCTCTTTATCGTATGCCCAATAAGGAAAATAAGGAGATGCGTAAAAAATTATCCGAATTGGAAGCGAAGCAATTTATTCGTTCCATTTCATCTCCTTAGGGAGCTTCAGCTATTTTTGTGAAGAAATCCGATGGTACACTTAGGCTTTGCGTTTACTATTGCAAGCTTAATGATTTCACCATCAAGAATAAATATCCTTTACCTCGGATTGATGATCTATTCGATCAACTTAGCAGTGCTAGAGTCTTTTCACAGTTAGGCTTAGCAACCTGTTTTCATCAGCTTCATATTGCAGAGGATAGCATTCCTTTGACGTCGTTCCATACTCGTTATGGATCTTTTGAATGGCTTGTCATGCTATTTGGTTTAACGAATGTTCCAACTTATTTCGTTGACCTTATGAATCGAGTTTTCAAAGACTTCCTCAATTGATTTGTTCTCATCTTTATAGATGATATTGTTGTTTAATCTAAAACCGAGGAAGAGCATGAAAAACATCTTCGGATTGTGTTGGGAACTGTTAGGAGCAATCAATTGAAAGCGAAATTTTCTAAGTGTCACTTTTGGCAATCTCATGTGAAATTTCTCAGACATATTATTTATGAGTCTGGAATTTCCGTGGATCCTTCAAAAATTTAAGCGATTCAAAATTGGAAGAGATCGAAGAGTGTAACGGAAATTCGTAGTTTTCTTGGATTGACGGGCTATTATTGTCGGTTCATAAAAGACTTTTCTAAAATTTCCATGCCTCTTATTAGTTTGACAAAGAAGGGAGTTAAATACATTTGTTCAGAAAAATGTGAAGCTGCTTTTCAGAAATTAAATGAACTCCTTTCCAATGCTCCTATTCTTGTGATTCCCTAAGGGAACCATGACTTTATTGTTTATACCGATGCTAGTCGTGTTGGTTTGGGAGCCGTTCTCATGCAAAAGGAACGTGTTATCGCTTATGCTTCTAGACAATTAAAACCTACCGAGACTAGATATGCCACTCATGATTTAGCGCTCATGGCCATTGTTTTCTCCCTTAGAATTTGGCTTCATTATCTTTTGAGAGAGAAATTTGTTCTCTACACCGATCATAAATCTTTGAAGTATTTATTTTCCCAAAAGAAACTTAATTTGCGTCAATAACGTTGGCTCAAGTTCCCTGCATCTTATGATCTTGATATTCTTTATACTCCCGAAAGGGGGAATTGTGTTGCCGATGCCCTTAGCCGAAAGCAAAAAGCGGTTGTTTCTATGATGATATCCGAATGGAATGATCTCGAGACTTTGTCCACTTGTGAGATTCGAGATCGTGAATCCGATTTATGTTTATCTCTCTTTTTTTTTTGTAGCCTTGAGGTTCATCCTTCTCTTTTAGACCACATCCTTGAAGCTCAAAAGCGAGATCCCGAATTGGCTCTTCTTAGCCAAAGTTGTTGGGATAGAAATGTTGATGATTTGAAAGACTTTGAAATCGATGCCCGTGATGGTATTCGAAAGTTTGGTAGACTTATCGTGCCAAATATTAGTAATCTTCGTAAAGACATTTTAGAAGATTCTCATCGTTCTAAGATTACCATTCAACCCGGCAGTATTAAAATGTACGCGGATATGAAGCGACTTTATTATTGGGATGGAATGAAATCCGATATTGCTAACTTCATTAAGCGCTACATGACTTGCCAACTCGTTAAGGCCGAGCATCAAAGGCCCGGTGGATTATTGCAACCTTTAGGCATTCCCGTTTGGAAGTGGGATCAAATTTCACATGGATTTTATTGACGGTCTTCCTCGTTGTTGTTCGGGTCATGACATTTTATGGGTGATTGTATATAGACTTACAAAATCCGCCCATTTTATCCCCCTTCGGTCTAATCAGACCGTACCACTTTTGGCCAAACTCTATATTAAAGAAACTGTTAAATTGCATGGAGTTCCTACTTCTATTGTTAGTGATCTTGATCCATTATTTACTAGTGGATTTTGGAAGAGTCTTCAAATGATTTGGGAACGAAGCTTAATTTTAGCACCGCTTATCTTCCTCAGTCCAATGGACAAATAGAGCATGTGAATCAAACTCTTGAAGATCTTCTTCGTGCATGTGTTCTTGATTTTGGTGGAAGTTGGGAAGATCCCCTTGTTGAGTTTTCTTGTAATAATAGCTTCCAATCTAGTATTGATATGGCACCTTTCGAGGCACTATATAGAAGGCCATGCCGATCTCCTTCTTGTTGGCTTGATGTCAATGAGAAGCTGGTTTTAGGTCCAGATTTTATTCGTGATTCCACAGAAAAGATTGACCTTATTCGTCATAGGATGAAAGAAACTCAAAGTAGACAAAAATCCTATGCCAATAATCGAAAAAGGAATTTAGAATTTTCTGTGGGAGATTTGGTGTTCATTCGTGTTTCGCCTATGAAGGGTGTTACGCATTTCAGTCGATTGAGAAAATTAGCACCTCGATATATTAGCCCATTTTCCATCACCGAGCACATTGGTTCCATGGCTTAGCGCCTTTTATTACCGGCTCAATTTTCTGCTACTCATGTCGTTTTTCATGACTCTCAACGACAGAAATGCCTAAGGGATTCCGATTCTATTCTTCAGCCTGGTGTTATTGAAGAAATTGAAGTTTCGCCTAATTTGACTTATGAGCAACATCCCATTTGTATCATTACTGCAGAGGTTAAACGCCTTCGAAATAAAGATGTTCCACTCGTGAAAGTTCAATGGTCCTCAAATCCTAAAGATTGCTCTTGGGAATCTAGAGAATTCAACAAGCGAACACATCCGGACTTACTCTTTCGTGCTCCTTAAGGTGAACTTCTCATTTCAAAAAATTTTCTTTTGTGTTGATATGCTTTTATGGTTGTTACTCTTTGTTTTCTTCTTAAGTATTGTGAGGATGCAATTCTTTAAGGATGGGAGTCTATAACAGCCCGCATATTTTACGATTGTATATTTAAATGTTTTATTTAAATATAACATCGTCAGTCGGATTTAAGTCCGAAATGCTACTTTTTTTTATAAACAGTCAAATTAGGACTCGAGACTACTTCCATTGATTTCAAAATGGAGTTTGCGGCCTTTTTGAGTATAAACATCGATATGTTTGGAGTTGAGTTGAATTTTGCTATTTTTCTATTGGGCTTTGGGTTTGGGTTTCAGCTCACTAACCTAACATAATACCCTAACTCCACCCTCTCTCCTCTTCATTCATTTTTATTTCCTAACACTCTCAAGCTAAAATAAAAATGGAGAAAAGAAAGGGGAATCAAAATACCTAAGCCCTAGATTGCTAGGAAATTCAAATTCAAGTTCTAGTAATCAAGGAGAAGCATAGGTAAGCATCATCTTCATCTTCTCCATCTCAATCTCTCTTCAATTTTCAGAAATTCGTGAACCCTAACTTAGGAAATATTTGCTTTTGAGCTTAGATTGGAGCTTCTTGAGTTGAAGTTGAAGAGTGGTTGATCTTGCCTTGTCTTAAAGCTTCTCATTTGTTGTTTTTAGGTTTAAAGGTGAGTTCTTGAACTCACATCTATGTCTATACCTTTGGTAGTTGTTAGGTATGAATTCCTAACGCCTATTTCATGTTCATTTGCTTTGAATTGAATTGGATTGGTGAATATTCCAAATTTTGATATTTTGAAGTCAAAATCTATGAAAATCCTATATTGAATGTTTTGACATGTTGTTTGGACTGTATTGGTGAGTTTATAGGGCTAGGTTGTCGCTTTGCATAAGTCCCTAGCCATCGTTGCTCGTACGAACGCTTCCGATATGATTTGGCCATCAATGGCCTAGGAAAAATATTGCCTTAAGCTTCAGCTCAGACGTTTGGTAGTATGCTCAGACGTCTGAAGCTACGGAATAAAAATTCCATACATTCAGTTCAGATGTCTAAGCTTACTTCCCAAACGTCTAGGCGATCTGGAAGAAAATTTTCAGACCTTCAGCTTAGACGTCTGGGAGAACCACTAGACGTCTGGAGCAGCTAATTTCATCCAACTTACCTGTTTTTGATGGGTTTCCATTTTTATATCGATTTTTGGTTGATCCAATTAGTTGCTATCACTTTTATCGACTTTGTTGACTTCTTTCTAAATTTTTGGGAATATCTATTTGATGAATTTGATTTCGATTCCTATGGTTTTGATTCACGTCGTAGTATGTGAATTTTTGACGATTGATTGTTTTTACAATTATTTCTGCGATTTATCACTTTAAAATACAAAGGTTTCTGTATACTAATAGTAATTATTCAAACTCTTTCACAAAAATGATTTCAACGTTATTTTTAATATAAGCTTGTTTTTAAAACCATTTTCCATTCTATTAGTATATACAAACCTTTACGTCATTCGTATGAAAAATCTAACTAAACGACTTAGCAAAACAAGTGGTGTGAAACGCTTGTGTTTAATTTGTTAGTTAATTCTTGGACTTGTTCGACTGAAGTCTTGTGACAATTTTCGAGTGGAAATCTACAATTTGTACGTAAATATTTAAGTTAAGCCAATGGTTATGGGACATGATGCTAAACTCATTTATTTACCAGCTTAGTGTAATTCACACTTTTATTGATCACTGATGATCATTCTTTGGTTTAGACTTGTGACATGTGACGTCTCTTTGTCCACGTGGGGGTTGTACCTCGTTTTATTGAGCTTCGTCTCATTTCTTTTATAGGCTACCGACCTATGGGTTTTTTGGAGTTTCGACTCACTTTTATGTGCTAGCGACCCATGTTCTTTATGGAGTTGGGTTCATCGGACGTACCGTTGGTGTACTAAGTCATTGTTCTGTCATATCAGGTTCATCGGGCGTACCGTTATTGTACTACGTTGTTGTTTTGAATTATTCGATTTTCAGGTTCCTTGGGCGTACCGTCATTGTACTACATCATCGCACCGGCTCTATGGTTAGCGACCATGGTATAACGTCCCGTTTGTGATACACGTGTTGGTTAGTTTTCATGCTCCCATTTGTGAAAGGCCTCCCCCTTCTCGGGATTTCTGGATTTCTAATTTATGATTTTTAGAATTTGTGTTTCACCAATTTTTTTGATTTATATTGATAAGTTTTATCAATATTTGTGGTTTGGCGAATAAAATGAAGAATATGAAATTCATTTTGGTGTTTGAGAAAATTTGAGATATTGTATGATTTTCGTTGTTATCTAATGTATACTTGTCACAGTATGGCATTATTGTTATCATACATTTTTGTTATATCTCTTATCCTATCTCATTTTATATGATTCTTATAGCAAGACTGGTCTGTTTACTATTTTCTTCTTAAATAATACTCATGTCAGACCGAGGTATTTCAGGTGCTTCTGCTTGACTCCTTATTAGGGTCGGTCATCTGCCTTTTAGCTAACTACTTAGCTTATTAGTTTTTGCTTTTATACATTCGAGATAGAGACTCTTTGATGCGTACATATTCATTTATCTAGCACTTGTACCTATTCTTTTGTGATGTAGCGGGTCTTACATGACCACTATTTAGATGTACACTTTTATATGTTATATTCATATCTGTTTCCGCCTTTGTGATATGAATATATGAGGCTGTTTATGTTATGCTTATTTTATATTTGTTTTCGAAGACCATATAGCCACTGTGTAGTAGCTTTGAGTTTGTACTTGATATGTCGGATTTCCTCTCTAAATGAAACGCGTGACCTTTTATCTGGCATATCGGTACTCGTACAAAGCAATTACACGGATGGTCGCTCCTCAACTGCCTTATTCTACGCGATGGTCGACGACATTACCCTGTAGTGTTCTTGGCTAGTGTGAGTATAGAGGTGGGGCGTCATAACTTATATGGGTTGACTCGACCCGATTATAACCTAACCCGACCCGCGAACCCGAATTTAACTCATTTATAACACATTTACGACCCGTTTAAAATCAACCCGAACCCGAGTTGACCTGACCCGAACTCGACCTGACCTGACTCATTGAAAGGCCTAGTAGAGATTGAATATAATTACGTATTTTAAATAATAGCGTAGTCAAATAAACTATACTTTATTTTTGATATCTATTTAGCAGAATAAAACTCAGTTCTGCTATAATTAAATTGAATAGATTACTTTGGACATTTATTGACCTGAATATATCCTTATTCTCTACTTGCATGGTAAAATGATGATTTTTGAAGTTAATTAATATGTGGATAAATTAATATTGGATAAATTACATATTAACTATTGATGTTAATTGTTGAGTGCTAGGAGCGTGGTAGCATTGCCTTATTGGATGTGGCTGTGATATGTTGTGAAAGTCGAATTCTTTTTAGAGTGAAAACCATGATAACATTATTTTAAGTACTATAGCAGCTCTAGGCTTCATTATAGTATTTTGAAAATACTATTAACTGATATTTTCAATTTAAAACGGTTTTAATGCGTAGAATGATTTTAAATGTGACTTTGGAATTTTTTATGGTATCTTATTGAGAAATAAGTTTTTTTGACTTCTTTATTTTGCTTCAACCTTTTTGTTAGTCTTTTCTAACATATACGGAAATGTTTTAAAAGTATTTTGGAAAGTATATATATAATGTTTATTGTAAAGAAAATGAGGAATTTATATTTTAAAAATAGCGTGATTTTTGTTTTAAAAGAAGAAATAATTATTTTGGAATAAATATTTGAGAAATGTTTTGTATAAATGTTGTATAAAAGGAAAGATTTATAAATGTTATTTTATAAATAAAATAATAGATTTATAGGTGTTATTTATAAAAAGGAAATGATATAATTTTGATAATTTGAATAACAAATCACATTTGTGAATTTATAGTGATATATGGAATGGTCGTTTTGTGGAAAGCATTTGGTTCTATCTTGAAATTGAAGATTTGTGATAAGTATATGAGATTTATGAATAATTTTAGGGATTTATGAAAAGAGTTTTATAAATAATTTTAGAAATTTATAAAAGTAGTTTTATAAATTAATTTGGAGATTTATAAAAAGGCTTGTAAGTACGGAATGGGTTTGTAAAAGGAATGAGATTTGATTTTTACAAAAGTTATTTTTAAATTATGGTGGTATGGAAAGTATTCTTTTTATAGTAAACATTAAAAGCAAAGTGGTTTGGGTTTATAGGAAATAAAGTTTTAAATAATATTATTTTTGTCCATTTGAATATGAACTTGGAAAAGAAGAAATCTACCTTTAGATTTTTAATATACTTATACCATCGAGATTAGTATATGGATATATTTTCTAAGTATTGAAAGTGTAGTGTTTTGTGAATATACTTATACCAATGATATAGGTACATGGATATTTTTACAAGAATTGAAAGGTTACAGTTGAATATTGAGTGTGTAGTATATATAAGTATATCTATAAAATTATTTTGATATAAGTATTTACAAAGTGGTTTTAATTAATGAAAGGATTAATTAAAGAGGCTTAGAGCCGCTTATTTGTTTAATCATGCTTGGTTTCTTATGAAATTAAACATCCAACTTGATTAATTATTTATTTTACAATTAAATAATCGACTATCAAATCTGGATCAAATATAACTCCAGAAATATTTAGAAGAAACAAGGGAGTTATATAATACAGTTATCATCGATGATGCTATATTATACGTATAAACTTATTGTGTTCTTATAGGACAAACGGTAAGGAAATCTATCCGCTTAAATAGTTAGAACGCGATTTTTGCTCTTGTATATTGTCTTCTTATTTCCTACGGAATTAGAGTTGAGTTTACCGAAAAACAATCGATTGGTTTTAGAGTGCTCGGTAAATGGGGAAGTGTACTTATATGAGATGACTCGGAACCTAACCTCTCCATAGTCATACACATGTTCTATGCTTTGGAAGAGGTTCGAGATTAATTCAAGATGATGGAATCTATGTGGAGATTTTAGATTTGTTTGAGATGCTTAAACACATGTAGTTGTTTGTGATCTATTAAGGATGTGGTAATACATGTGTTATTCCATTTATTATGAAATGGGAATCCATGTGTGGTTCCGAGGTCTGGTTGAGTTATGACCCGTGTGCTTGAATGTCGGATGTAGCCTCATTAGCGGATGTGACTATTAAACCAGAAATAGTATGCATAGTCCAACGGGTTAGTAAACCTAAAGGATGTAGGCTACTCTATCTTAGAGATACCTATAGTTTATGCATGTAGTGGGTGGTGCACTCGGCCTTGGTGGCCAGCTATGTATTTTCTATGGTACATCAACTTGGGATGTATAATGCTTCGGAAGGATATCTCTGATCCTTATACAGGAGGACCGACCCTGAGGTTCTGATGGTGCCTCAATGGAATCCTACATAACCAACGAACGTGCCTTAGGGTTTTGATTTTGTACTTATTATTGTTGTGATGTACACTAACATGCATCACATCTATTTGATTATATATATTTCATATCCTAGACATTATTATAATATCAATAGATTTGCTCATAAAGTGGCTTGGTTATCCTTTGGTAAAAACTCATCTGTGTTTATGTCGGACAAGGTCTTAGGAGATACCTTTATTTCAAAATGTTTTATAATAGTAATAATCCATATGACTTATATTTCTCACGCTCCTATACTAGACTGATTCGAGTGTTATTTTCCTATAATGCTCGGGTTGGCCTGAGCATATTTTTGGATTTAGTT
The DNA here is from genome assembly GCA_030765085.1 of Allium cepa. Lineage (NCBI taxonomy): Eukaryota > Viridiplantae > Streptophyta > Magnoliopsida > Asparagales > Amaryllidaceae > Allium > Allium cepa. The sequence goes on from CM060944.1 coordinate 112,428,055, forward strand.
ATCAATGCTTTAGAAATTTAGGAGATGAGCTGGATGCCTCCAAAATGTATTCGTATATCTTTTATTTTCATTATATTTCCATTATGTATTTATTAGCATTTATGAGGACATGTTGTTATAATTGTATAGCCTGAAGATATGTTAGTTTACTCTGATTGATGTATGTATATCATAGTTTTTTTGTAAATATTATGTGTATATTTTATATTACTCGTCACAATGTGGGATTTTGTTTCGTTTTTTCTTTTCTTTAACTCTAACAATCTGTCTTTACAGCACTCGAGAAATGGAATTTTCGGCGATTTTGAACTGAAACGACCCGTAATTTAGTCACTTTAAATATGAGTATATAATATATTTTTAACTGATTAAATAATGGATTTTATAACTCGGATAAGATTCGAACTATACATGTCGAGTGTTTTATTACGGATGTAAAATGTAAGTTTAAAGATAGTTTGAGTTACAAGACGGTTAGGGTACTGATTTAATTAAGAAAAAGAAGAAAATTTGAACTTTTCTACTCTCTGATTAGACCACACTTTTTAAACTTATCCTTGCCCAATGAAAAAATAAGGACGATTATTTCTTACGAATTAAGAAAAGAATCTTCTAATAAAACAAAATAGTATAATGACCTACCTAATAAAACCATAGTATAAAACTAAATATATAATTACTTGCCTAATAAATTAACATGGTATAATGACATGCCTAATAAAACAATATAGTATAATAATATTCCATGCGGATGATTGCCATTGGACAAAAATATGGTCAAATCAGGATCTGTCATGCGATGATTGCCACTGGACCAAAATATGATCGAATAAGGTTATGACATGCAGTTAGTTGTTATTAGACCAAAATTTGGTCGAATCTGGTTAGCTAAAGAAGGTTAGTATTTACTAAAGTACAATTCTCTTTGCCTATGAATACCAAAGTCCTTATGTCATTTTAATTCATTCACAAACTAGAAAAACAAAAAGAAACCAAATACCATCTTCATCTTCAAGGCAACCATGGTTTCCATTTGCTTCTTCAAATCAAAAGGATTTAAAGTTTAGTTGGTGAACATAAATTATCCTTTGAGTATAATTTAATTATTTTGTAACGACCTAATTGTTCTTTGATTTATAGTAATTATGATACTAATTCAGGTTACTTTAGCTAACAACCACAACTTGAATGACTTCATTTCTAACCGATGAAAAATACTTATTTGAAACCGAAGACTAGAAATAAGTTTATAGAGTTGGTTTTCTGATTTGTTTTAAAAAGATTTTGTTTTAAATAAGGGATTTCTTCTCTATGCCATGAATTAACATAAAGAAAATATGATAAATAGTGCTAAAATGCTGACACGTTTATGGAAAGTAAGTCATCTTGTATCTAGCACCAAAAGTTGATGAATAAACTTTCCCTTATCTTTGAGATCTAGAATCAGAGTGTTTCACCTAAGGCAAGGCCAGGAGCAACTAGTGTCCTGACTTACTGGCTTCGATTTTTGGCGAGAGATAGAGAAGTTGAAATGTCAAAAACGTGATAAGTAGAAAAGACTTAACTTCGAAAAGTGGGTCGTGATTAATTAATTGTACGAAAGTTACTTCATTATATACTTGACACCAAATTTCGAGGTATGGAAACTCGTCACTATCCCAAGGAGTAAGAATGTACATCGAGGCAAGGATAGTTTTCTAACTCATCCGACTTCCCTGTTAATCATAGGATAATACTATTTGAAATCATAAAGAGGGGATAAGTATAGGATGTCTTATATTTCATCTGCAAATCTATACATACACCCAGATAGTGGATTTGTCTACAATCGATAATTTGACCAGTTTTAAAATTATCGAATGTTGTTTGAAGAGACTGAGATAAGATAGCATGAGGTATTTTAAAACCATTTCAAACTAACTTAAGCATTCAAATTGAAAACATCTCGAAAATGATGCAATCGAAGATGAAAAGCTTTGGTGGGTAGTGTTAGCATTCTAAGTCGGAAGGTAAAACGTAGCTTGAGCCTTACAACCAGGAACGACTAAAACAGAGGATATGCAGCAGGGGCTATATGGGTTGCACACATTAGGGTATAGTCATCCTTGATTTGGATTGATATTATTTTTTGTAGATGTATGCTTCGAGCCTAGTGCGGTTATTGATCACAACAAGGGATGATCATATTTGGTACTATCCATGAAAGGTTAGGCCGGTTCTATATTGGTAGGGGTGTAGGATGTTCTTGTTGAACTTCACACATTTTATCTAGAGGTGTGCAATGAGGGGCGTTGCCTCAGTAGCATTGTCATTAATGGAATCCATTCTCCTATAAGTGCCTTTACGGACTTAGTTGTATACCTAATATATAGGAACATGATTAATATAACAATTTTGGATATGATTCAATATTTACACTAACCCCTAGACATTATTATAATATCACAAGATTTCTTGTAATAATGTTTTAGTTATCATAAGGTAAAAACCCGTCCGTGTTGCATAGTCTCATGAGATACCTTTATTTTCAAAGTGTTTTATTAGTATAAAAATTCATTTTTTCTAGAGTTTACTCAAAACCAAACTCATATCTGATCCGGATTTTTTTTCATTTCCCTAAAACTTTTGGGTACTCAAATTTATATGAGTAGCCAAGTAGTACAAGTTCTTATGAATGCATTTGAAAGGAGCATGGAGCATGAGGCTTCTTTGTTATCTAGTTGTCTATTTATTTTCGTTGTTTATGTATAGTTGTGTATCAGCATTGTGGGGCAGGGAGTTATAACTGTCCTTAGCTGAATTCAGTTCCATTGTAACTTTGATGTTTCATTTTGAAGGTGACTTTATGTATTGTCTTATATTCTATTATGTATGATTCTCTTGCATTGTGAGATTCTATGTTTCTTTCTTCTTGTCTTATCTTTTTACCCCAATGGCTTGTCTTTTAGACACCTATTTGATTGGCTCACGAATATCATGGATGTGTTAAATGTCGTCTTTAGGAATAAGAATGACATATTGTTACATGGACAGTCGAAAATTTTCGAATTAGTTGAGAACTTGTAGGTAATTGTTACTAAAAATATAAAAGTAGAGTTTTGTAAATCTAGAATGGAAAGAAGGTAAGTTAAAACAAGTTTATATTTGTTGAACGTGCTGGTTAAGTGAAGCAAATATGATATTGTATATATACTCTTAGGATATAGTAGGGTATTATCCAAGTTTAAACTTAGGTTAAGTTTTTATGAAATATTTTCATACATGTTTTTGAAGTAAAAATGAATTGGTACAAGTATGAACCAATAAGAATAAGTATGCAAGTTGTACATAAATTATTTCTTTGTACATAAATGTATAACAAAAGATTTAAAGTATATTATCGTTGTAATGATCTGAAATATTTAACATTTATATTTAATCTGCTTAAATATTTAAATTCGTTTCAAATTTAATAGGTAAAAAAGAAAATCGATTTTTAATAAAACGACTTGATTTCAATGATATATTTTTAAATGAATTTATAGTGTTATTCCATAATTTTTAATTTGAAAAATATTTAAATTATCGTTGGATGCATATTGCGGCAAACGATCCTATTTATGAGAATTTCAAGGAATTAGGTAACCTGTGTATTTTTTTGTTGTTTTGCGATCTTGCTGAATTGTTGTGAGTGATCATATTTTTATTTCCATCATTCGTAGTTCTTACGCGAATGGATATTGCGCAGCGTAGTACCGCAAAATTTTCTTTTCAAAACCTTTTCAAATCAAATCAAAACAAGCTTTTGTAAGACGCCATAAATTTTGATTTGCCTTTTGGTGTGGCGGGTGTCTTGAACTTTGGTTTACTTGACTTAGAAGTAATTAAGTTAATTTTGTTTAAAAGTATGCACATATCAACACAACACTCATTCTCTTCCTCTCTTCTTTTATTTTCGTATTCTTGTAACAAGAAAACCACTCCTCCATCCAACTTCAAAAATCAATACCTCATAATCCATTCACATTCAACCAAATCTTCTAACTCCAAAATTGTTTGTTATGGTCCCAGGTATTTTCTAAAAATAATCGCACGTCATTTCTTCGAGCAGAGTGGTGGTAGTTGGTCGATATCAGCGGTGGGCGAATAATGGTCGTTTATACGAACATTAAATTCAGATCAGAGAGTTGCGTTTTTTTCATGGCATCAAGATGTGATTTTTTTTTTATGATGTTTGCAGAGTGTTAGGTGGCTGGAGTTGGATGGGAATGAAGGATGGACGTTTTTCGTTCATCATTAAATTGGTGGTAATGTGATGGAAGAGGGAAGGAATGGCCAGTGTGTAGGGTGGAGAGTGGGGACAAGGTAGAGGCATGGGTAGTGATGGCAACTCCTCCAGTGGTCGGAATCACCTGGACGAGCTCGAGCTATTGTTTAATGGCTGCGTGTTTTGGGTTTGAATTCTTGACATGTTAGCGGCAATAGGAGCATTGATCTGGTCGAAGTGGGGCTCGAAGGTGAGGCAGAGGGTTGCAATTCTAGTGGCGGCAGCGATGTAGTCTCCAATTGATCAAGGCGACAATAAGGGGAGGAGCTATGTGATAGGTTTGAATTTCTAGGTGCGAATTTGATTGGGGAGGGAAGAGCGTTGTAACGTGCGGGTATAGGTTTGAGTGTGTGATGTTGGGCCTTCGACCGAAGTGTAGTTTTGATGAGAATAAATATAATTTATCTGTGTTAATTTATGCAAATTAAGTGTGCCAAGTATAAAAGGCCATATCTCATTCATTTTAAATCCATTTAAACCACAGATTTTTACGTTAGACTCATATTGATGAGCACAACACTATGGTTAGCTGATAGTTTTGATGAAGTAGAAATTTATGATAATATAGTAGTGATTAGGGCTATCAATTTCCAACACGAAGCGAAACACGACCCGAAGATTACACGGAAATTAGCAAGTTTACCAACCCAGTTAAGTGGACGGGTCATTTTTGGGTCAATCCGAATTTGACCCTTTTAAACGGGTGGGTTCCAGGTTGACCCATCAACCCGAAATTGACCTATAACTCATTTATACTTATGTAACAACCTTCATATTTTACGATTGTATATTTAAATGTTTTACTTAAATATAGCATCATTAGTCGGATTTAAGTCTAAAATGCTACTTTTTTGTAAATAGTCGAATTAGGACTCGAGACTACTTCCATTGAGTTCAAAATGGCATTTTCGATCTTTTTGAGTACAAACATCGATATGTTTGGAGTTGAGTTGAATATTGCTATTTTTCTATTGGGCATTGGGCTTGGGTTTCAGCCCATTAACCCAATATAATACCCTAACTCCACCCCCTCTCTTCTTCATTCATTTTCATTTCCTAACACTCCCAAGCTAAAATAAAAATGGGGGAAAGAAATTGGAATCAAAATTCCTCAGCCCTAGATTGCTAGGAAATTCAAATTCAAGTTCTAGCAGTCAAAGAGAAGCATAGGTAAACATCCTCTTCATCTTCTCCATCTCAATCTCTCTTTAATTTTCAGAAATTCCTAAACCCTAACTTAGGAAATATTTGCTCATGAGCTTAGACTGGAGCTTCTAGAGTTGAAGTTGAAGAGTGGTTGATCTTGCCTTGTCTTAAAGCTTCTCATTTGTTGTTTTTAGGTTTAAAGGTAAGTTCTTGAACTCGCATCTATGTCTATATCTTTGGTAGTTGTTAGGTATGAATTCCTAACACCTATTTCATGTTCTTTTGCTTTGAATTGAATTGGATTGGTGAATTTTCCAATTTTTGATATTTTGAAGTCAAAATCTATGAAAATCCTACATTGAATGTTTTCACATGTTGTTCGGAGTGTATTGGTGAGTTTATAGGGCTGGGTTGTCATTTGGCATAAGTCCCTAGCCATCGTTGCTCGTCCGATCGCTTCCGATATGATTTGGCCATCAATGGCCTAGGTAAAATATTTCTGTGGGCTTCAGCTCAGATGTCTGGTAGTATGCTCGGACGGCTAAAGCTACGGAATAAAAATTCCAGACCTTCAGCTCAAACGTTTGAGCTTACTTCCCAAACGTCTGGGCGATCTGGAAGAAAATTTCCAGACCTTCTACTCAGACGTTTAGGAGAACCACTAGACGTCTAGAGCTGCTAATTTCAGCCAACTTACCTGTTTTTGATGGGTTTCCATTTTTATATCGATTTTTGGTTGATCCAATTAGTGGTTATCACTTTTATCGACTTTGATGACTTCTTTCTGGATTTTTGGAAATATCCATTTGATGGATTTGACATCGATTTCTATGGTCATGTCATTGTATGTGAATTTTTGGTGATTGATTGTTTTTCAATCATTTCAATGATTTGTCACTTTAAAATGCAAAGGTTTCTATATACTAATAGTAAATATTCAAACTCTTTCACAAAAATGATTTCGACGTTCTTTTTAATACAAAGCTTGTTTTTAAAACCGTTTTCCAATCTATTAGTATATACAAACCTTTACCTCATTCGTATGAGAAATCTAATTAAATGACTTAGCAAAACAAGTGGTATGAAACACTTGTGTTTACTTTGTCGGTTCTTTCTTGGACTTGTTCGATTGAAATCTTATGATAATTTTCGGGTGGAAATCTACAATTTGTTCGTAAATATTTAAGTTAAGCTTGTGGTTATGGGACATGAAGCAAAACTCATTTATTTACTAGCTTAGTGTAATTCACACTTTTTGTTGATCAATGATGATCATTCTATGGTTTAGACTGGCGACATGTGGTGTCTCTTTGTCCACGTAGGGGACTGTACCTCGTTTTATTGAGCTTCATCTCATTTCTTTTATAGGCTAGCGACCTATGGGTTCTTTGGAGTTTCGACTCACTTTTATGGGCTAGCGACCCAAGTTCTTTTATGGTGTTCGGTTCATCGGATGTACAATTGTTGTACTACGTCGTTGTTTCGGCTTATCTGGTTCATCGGGCGTACCGTTATTGTACTACGCTGTTGTTTTGAATTATTTGAGTTTTAGGTTCCTAGGGCATGCCGTTATTGTACTATGTCGTTGCACTTGCTCTATGGTTAGCGATCATGGGATAACGTCCCGTTTGTGATACACTGGTGAGTTTTCATGCTCCCATTTGTGAAAGGCCTCCCCCTTTTCGTGTTTTCTGGATTTCTAATTTATGATTTCTAGAATTTATGTTTCACCAATTTTTGTGATTTATATCGATAAGTTTTATCGATATTTGTGGTTTGGTGAATAAAATGAAGAATATGACATTCTTTTTGGTGTTTGAGAAAATTTGAGATATTGTATGATTTTTGTTGTTATCTAATGTATACTTGTCACAGTATGACATTATTGTTATCATACATTTTTGTTATATCTCTTATCCTATCTCATTTTATAGGATATTTACAGCTAGACTGATTCGTTTATTATTTTCTTCTTAAATAATACTCGGGTCAGACAGAGGTATTTCAGGTGCTTTTGCTTGACTTCTTTTTAGGCTTTGTCATCTGACTTTTGGCTAACTACTTAGCTTAGTAGTTTTTGCTTTTATACATTCGAGATAGAGAATCCTTGATGTATACATATTCTTTTGTCTAGCACTTGTACCTATTCTTTTGTGATATAGTGAATCTTACATGACCACTACTTTGATGTACACTTTTATGTGTTATATTCAAATATGTTTCCGCCTTATTGGTATGAATATCAGTGACTGATTTATGTTATGCTTATTTTATATTTGTTTCCGAAGACTACATAGCCATTATATAGTAGCTTTGAGTTTGTACTTGATATGTCGGATTTCCTTTTTAAATGAAATGCGTAACCTTCTATCTGGCATATCGGTACTCGCATAAAGCAATTACACGGATGGTCGCTCCTCAACAGCCTTATTCTTCGTGGTAGTCGACGGCATTATCCTGTAGTGTCCTTGGCTAGTGTGAGTACAGAGGTTGGGCATTATAGCTTGGTATTAGAGCCAAACTTCGGAACAATATAGAATATTATAGCAAGGATCATCGTCCTAAGTCTTTCTTAGGAATCGTGCCTTAGGATTTATCCGAGCCTTAGTACCTGTTTTATCCTATTTTCTTTTATGATGCCTTGTTTTATCAATCAAATTGTTTGATATTTATTTTAAGAATAAACTTTTTCCTCTTCTTTCTTACTTTCTTAAAGAAGAGAAATGGTTAGACCGGGCCTTCCCAGCACTGGTCAATCCAGTGCTACACCTTAGGATGGTGTATTTATGTCTGCCCAGCAGATTTTAGATCTTGTAAAGAATGCTCAAGATGTCAGACCTATTCCTGAGCCTACTCACCCTAAATCCGAGTTTGCACGCTTGTTATTATACCAATTTGGATGGAAGGCCATTCGAGGGTTCCGAAAGCGTTATAGAAGTTCAAGCTTGGCTTAAAACATGTGATCACATCTTTTCTCGTGTGAATCTTGTAGATCTGCATCGAGTCCAAGTGGCTTCTAGTATGCTCCAAGAGAGAGCATTAGATTGGTATAAACTTTTGCTTTCTAAGATTATCGAAGCGAATCTTACTTGGAAACAATTCCGAGAAAGATTCGAATTGAAGTTTGTGCCGGAGGCTAAAAAAGTAACTTTAGCTCGACGCTTTATTGACCTTGTTCAAGGTGAATCTTCTGTGACAGATTATGTCACATCTTTTGAATCTCTCTCTAAATATGGGGTCGAGTATATTCATATCCCATTGAAGAAAAATCATAGGTTTTTCTATGGGTTGAATAAGAACCTCAAAAAGCCTTTACTTTTGAGACTAGAAGTTTCTTTCGATCAGCTTATTGATATAGCTCTTCGACTTGAAGAGGCTGATAAAGAAAGTGATGTTGAAGTTGCGGGTGCCAAACAGTACTTCGCCATCAACAAGAAGAGGCCTATTAAGTTCAAGCCTAATCCCAACAAGAAAGGGAAGCAAGCAACTTCGATATCAAAGACTCCTATCTTTAGTCGTGTGAAATGCTACAATTGTGGTTTTAAGGACCATTATGCAAATAGGTGTATGAATCCCCTTTTTTATCGTTATTGCAAAAGTTTGGGTCATCTTTTATCTTCATGTCCCAAACTTCCAAACAAGAAAGAGGGAAAACTAAATGTTGTGCAAGCGCCAAGTAACACTTCTGTTGGTCAGGTTATTTCTCATTCTATCCTTAATGGCATTATTATGTTTCGTGATCATTCTATTCGAGTTCTTTTTGACACGGGTGCATCCCACTCTTTTATATCAAAAGAACTAGTTGATACTTTGTCTTTAAATGTTGTGGGCTTGATGACTTCATTGAGAATTGCGAATCCGGTTGGTGGATCCGCAACACTCAGTTTACTTTGTAAAGATGTCGAGATTATTTTATGTGATTATGCTTTCCATGCCGATTTGCATGTTATGCGTTACTTAGGCTTCGGAACAATTTTGCGAATGGATTGGCTTAGTCGTTATGAAGCCCACATCCTATGTCCAGAGAGGACTATACATCTTCGACATCTTCAATCTGTTAAGTGGATTTCTATTGTTCTTAAAGATTCTGATTCTCATTCGGTGGCATCCTTATATTCTCTAAACCCTCATGATGATGATAATGATGATGAGAAAGATGTCATTTCCCTCATTCATATCGTTCGTGAATTTTTTGACATATTTGAGCCCATTTTAGGATTACCCCATAAGCGAGCAATTGAGTTCAGAATTAATCTGATCCCTGAAGCTCTACGTGCCACTCGTCCGCTTTATCGTATGTCCAATAAGGAAAATAAGGAGATGCGTAAACAATTATCCGAGTTGGAAGCAAAGCAATTTATTTGTTCTAGTTCCTCTCCATGGGGAGCTTCAGCTATTTTTGTTAAGAAATCTGATGGTACACTTAGGCTTTGTGTTGACTATCGCAAGCTTAATGATTTCACCATCAAGAATAAATATCATTTACCTCGGATTGATGATCTATTCGATCAACTTAGCGGTGCTAGAGTCTTTTCACAGTTAGATTTAGCAACCTGTTTTCATCAGCTTCATATTGCAGAGGATAGCATTCCTTTGACGTCGTTCCATACTCGTTATGGATCTTTTGAGTGGCTTGTCATGCTATTTGGTTTAACGAATGCTCCAGCTTATTTCGTTGACCATATGAATCGAGTTTTCAAAGACTTCCTCAATTGATTTGTTCGCATCTTTACAGATGATATTATTGTTTAATCTAAAACCAAGGAAGAGCATGAAAAACATCTTCGAATTGTGTTGGGAACTATTAGGAGCAATCAATTGGAAGCGAAACTTTCTAAGTGCCACTTCTGGCAATCTCGTGTGAAATTTCTTGGACATATTATTTATGAGTCTGGAATTTCCATGGATCCTTTAAAGATTGAAGCGATTCAAAATTGGAAGAGATCGGAGAGTGATGGAAATTGTAGTTTTCTTGGATTGGCGGGCTATTACCATCGGTTCATAAAAGACTTTTCTAAAATGTCCGTGCCTCTTATTAGTTTGACAAAGAAGGGAGTTAAATACATTTAGTCAGACAAATATGAAACTGCTTTTTCAGAAATTAAAAGACCTCCTTTCCGATGCTCCTGTTCTTGTGATTACCGAAGGGAACCAAGACTTTATTGTTTATACCGATGCTAGTCGTGTTGGTTTGGGAGCCGTTCTCATGCAAAGGGAATGTGTTATTGCTTATGCTTCTAGGCAATTAAAGTCTGCTGAGACTAGATATGCCACTCATGAGTTAGAGCTCGCGGCCATTGTTTTCGCCCTTAGAATTTGGCTTCATTGTCTTTTGAGAGAGAAATTTGTTCTCTACACCGATCATAAATCTTTGAAGTATTTATTTTCCCAAAAGAAACTTAATTTGCGTCAACCTTGGCTCGAGTTCCTTGCATCTTATGATCTTGATATTCTTTATACTCCCGGAAAGGGGAAACGTGTTGTCGATGCCCTTAGTTGAAAGCAACAAGCGGTTATTTCTATGATGATATTCGAATGGAATGATCTCGAGACTTTGTCCACTTCTGAGATTCGAGATCGTGAATCCGATTTATGTTCATCTCTTTTTTTTTTGTAGCCTTGAGGTTCATCCTTCTCGTTTAGACCACATCCTTGAAGCTCAAAAGCAAGATCCCAAATTGGCTCTTCTTAGCCAAATTTGTTGGGATAGAAATGTTGATGATTTGAAAGACTTTGAAATCGATGCCCGTGGTGGTATTCGAAAATTTGGTAGACTTATCGTGCCAAATATTAGTAATCTTCGTAAAGACATTTAAGAAAATTCTCATCGTTCTAAATTTACCATTCATCCCGATCGTAGTAAAATGTACGCGGATATGAAGCGACATTATTATTGGGATGGAATGAAATCTGATATTGCTAACTTCATTAAGTGTTGCATGACTTGCCAACTCGTTAAGGCCGAGCATCAAAGGCCCGGTGGGTTATTGCAACCTTTAGGCATTCCCGTTTGGAAGTGGGATCAAATTTCACATGGATTTTATTGACGGACTTCTCCGTTGTTGTTCGGGTCAGGACAGTTTATGGGTGATTGTAGATAGACTTACAAAATCCGCCCATTTTACCCCGTTCGGTCTAATTGGACCGTACCTCTTTTGGCCAAACTTTATGTCAAAGAAACTATTAAATTGCATGGAGTTCCTACTTCTATTGTTAGTGATCATGATCCATTATTTACTAGTGGATTTCGGAGGAGTCTTCAAAAGCTTTGGGAACGAAGCTTAATTTTAGCACCGTTTATCATCCTCGGTCCGATGGACAAACTGAGCGTGTGAATCAAACTCTTGAAGATTTTCTTCGTGCATGTGTTCTTGATTTTGGTGGAAGTTGGGAAGATCCCCTTGTTGAGTTTTCTTATAATAATAGCTTCCAATCTAGTATTGGTATGGCACCTTCCGAGGCACTCTATAGTTGGCCATGCCGATCTCCTTCTTGTTGGCTTGAGGTCGATGAGAAGCTGGTTTTAGGTCCAGATTTTATTTGTGAATTCCACAGAAAAGATTGACCTTATTCGTCATAGGATGAAAGAAACTCAAAATAGACAAAAATCCTATACCGATAACCGAAGAAGGAATTTAGAATTTTCTGTGGGAGATTTGGTGTTCATTCGTGTTTAACCTATGAAGGGTGTTGTGCATTTCAGTCGATCGATAAAATTAGCACCTCGATATATTAGCCCATTTTCCATCACCGAACACATTTGTTCCGTGGCTTATCGCCTTTTATTACCGGCTCAATTTTCTGATACTCATGATGTTTTTCACGTCTCTCGATTACGGAAATGCCTTAGGGATTCCGATTCTATTCTTGAGCCCGGTATTATTGAAGAAATTAAAGTTTCGTCTAATTTGACTTATGAGCAACATCCTATTTGTATCATTATTGCGGAGGTTAAACGCCTTCGAAATAGAGATGTTCCACTCATGAAAGTTCAATGATCCTCAAATCTTAAGGATTGCTCTTGGGAATCCAGAGAATTCAACGAGCGAACACATCCGGATTTACTCTTTCATGCTCCTTAACGTGAACTTCTCATTTCAAAATTTCTTCTTTTATATTGATATGCTTTTTTGGTGAATTTATAGGGTTGGGTTTTCGCTTGGCATAAGTCCCTAGCCATCGTTGCTTGTGCGATCGCTTCCGATATGATTTGGCCATCAATGGCCTAGGAAAACTATTGCCTTAAGCTTCAGCTCAGACGTCTGGTAGTATGCTCAGACGTATGGTAGTATGCTCAGACGTCTGAAGCTACGGAATAAAAAATTTAGACCTTCAGCACATTACTTCCCAGACGTCTGGGCGATCTGGAAGAAAATTTCCAGACCTTCAGCTCAGACATCTGGGAGAACCACTAGACGTCTAGAGCAGCTAATTTCAGCCAGCTTACCTGTTTTTGATGACTTCCATTTTAATATCGATTTTTGGTTGATCCAATTAGTTGTTATCACTTTTAGCGACTTTGATGACTTCTTTCTGGATTTTTGGGAATATCTATTTAATGGATTTGATATCGATTTCTGTGGTTTTGATTCACGTCGTCGTATGTGAATTTTTGGTGATTGATTGTTTTTACAATCATTTCTGTGATTTATCACTTTAAAATACAAAGGTTTCTATATACTAATAGTAAATATTCAAACTCTTTCACAAAAATGATTTCAACGTTATTTTTAATACAAAGCTTATTTTTAAAACAATTTTCCAATCTATTAGTATATACAAACCTTTACCTCATTCGTATGAGAAATCTAATTGAACAACTTAGCAAAACAAGTGGTGTGAAATGCTTGTATTTACTTTGTCGGTTAATTCTTGGACTTGTTCGACTAAAATCTTATGACAATTTTCGAGTGGAAATCTACAATTTGTTCGTAAATATTTAAGTTAGGTCAGTGGTTATGGGACATGAAGCTAAACTCATTTATTTACTAGCTTAATGAAATTCACACTTTTTATTGATCAATGATGATCATTCTATGGTTTAAACTGGCGACATGCGATGTCTCTTTGTCCACGTGGGGGACTGTACCTCATTTTATTGAGCTTCGTCTCATTTCTTTTATAGGCTACCAACCTATGGGTTTTTCGATGTTTCGACTCACTTTTATGTGCTAGCGACCCATGTTCTTTTATGGAGTTTGGTTCATCGGACGTACCGTTGTTGTACTACATCATTGTTCCGGCATATCAGGTTCATCAAGCGTACCGTTATTGTACTACGTTGTTATTCCGAATTATTCGATTTTCAGGTTCCTCGGGAGTACCGTTATTGTACTACTTCGTTGCACTGGCTCTATGGTTAGAGACCATGGCATAACGTCCCGTTTGTGATACACGTGTTGGTGAGTTTTCATTCTTCTATTTGTGAAAGGCCTCCCCCTTCTCGGGTTTCCTGGATTTCTAATTTATGATTTCTAGAATTAGTGTTTCACCAATTTTTTTGATTTATATTGATAAGTTTTATCAATATTTGTGGTTTGGCTAATAAAATGAAGATTATGAAATTCATTTTGGTGTTTGAGAAAATTTGAGATATTGTATGATTTTTGTTGTTATCTAATGTATACTTGTCATAGTATGGCATTATTGTGATCATACATTTTTGTTATATCTCTTATCCTATCTCATTTTATATGATATTTATAGCTAGACTGATCTATTTATTATTTTATTCTTAAATAATACTCGTGTAACAACCCGCATATTTTACGATTGAATATTTAAATATTTTATTTTAATATTTTATCGTTAGTCGGATTTTTGTCCGAAAAATTACTTTTTGCACACGGTCGAATTAGGACTCGGAACCACTTCCATTGGGTCCAAAACACCGTTTGCGATCTTTTTGAGTATAAACTTTGATATGTATGGAGTTAAGGGAATTTCGCCACTTTTTCACTTTGGGCTTTGGGTTTGGTTTAGCCCATTAGCCTAAACTATTAAATCTAGCTCAACCCCCTTCCCTTCATAACTTCACTTCCATTTCCTAACACTCAAGCTTCATCAAAAATGGAGGAAGGAATGGGAAATTAAAACTCCAAGCTCAAGTTCATTTGCAAATCCAACATCTAACTCCAAATTCAAAGAGAAGCCATTGATTCTTCCTTTGCTTTCAAGCTTCTTCTTCATTGATTTTGTGTAAAGGTGAGATCTTTATCTCACATCTTTTTCTATAACTATCTTTGATTGTTGGGTATGAATTCCTAACACTTTTTCATGTGCAATTGCTTTTGGTTTGGATTTAATTGGTGAAAATCCCAATTTTTAGTATTTTGGGTTCAAATCTTTAAAGATTCAATCTTTGATGTTTGAACATGTTTTTGGTGATGCATCGAGGAGCCAATAGGACCGGGTAGCCTATAGGCGTAATCCCCTAGCGTTCGTGCTCGATCGGTTGCAAATTGAGACAGTTTTTGGCATTTTTGTTGCTTAGATCGTTCGGCCTGCACATACGATTTTCGGCCTGTAGTTTAGGTCATTCTATGCTGTTGGTCGCTCCCTATAGGTCGCGCCATGCTTAGGTCGTTGCTCGGCCATGTTATATCACGCAACTCCTTAGGTCGCGACAAGTTAGGTCGTTTCGTCCCTAGGTCGTTTGGCCTTCTTTACCCCTTAGGTCGTTAGGTCGCACAACCCATTAACTCGTTCGGCATTGATTTGGTCGCGCCATGCTAGGTCGCGCCGTGCTAGGTCGCTCCTGGTATAACTCACACCACCTAGGTCGCCCCGTCTTAGGTCGCTTGCATCTTTATGCCCCAACTCCTTAGGTCGCTCGGCTTGTTAAGTCGGCATGCAGTTAGGTCGCAAGCACTAGGTCGCTTGGCCTTCTGATTCAGGTCGCACCTGTTATATCTTGCAACCAGCTTAGGTCGCGCCATGTATAGGTCGCACCAGCTCTTAAGTCGCTCGGCCGATTATGTCGCGCCGTTCCTTTGGTCGCATGTAGTTAGGTCGTGCCACCCTTTAAGTCGCCCCTGCTTTAAGTCGTGTACTATTTCCTGAGCCGTTGATTTCTTGTGTTGACTTATGTTAAGTCGTAAGTCGAGGCTACTAAGTCGCAAGGGTATTTCCACTTTGATGAATTTGGAATCGAATTCTTTGAATTTTATTCACGTCTTCGAATGTGAATTTTTGCGATTTATTGTTTCTATAATCATTTTTGTGATTTGTCACTTCATCTCACTCGTACGAGAAATCTAATTAAACGTCTTAGTAAAACAAATGATATGAAACGCTTGCATTTACTTCGCCGGTTAATTCTTGGACTTGTTCGATTGAATCTCTTGTGATAATTTTCGAGTGGAGATCTACAATTTGTTCGTAAATATTTAAGTTAAGCTAGTGGCTATGGGACATGAAGCTAAGCTTATATATTTACTAGCTTACTGTAATTGACACTTCTTTATGATCGTTGATGATCATTTTTGTGATTTAGACTAGCAAATGTGCGATGTCTCTTTGTCTACGAGGGAGACTAAACCAAGTTTCTGTGGAGCTTTGGCTCAATTTGGTGGGGTAGCGACCCATGGTCTTCGGGCCGTTTTGTGGAGCTTCGGCTCAAAATTAATGGTTAGCAACCACGGAATAGCGTTCCATTTTGTGATACACGTGTTGGTGAGTTTTCATGCTCCCGTTTTGTGATAGGCCTTCCCCCTTTTTGTGATTTCTGGATTTCCATTGATGATTTCTAGAGTTTGTGTTTCACCAATTTTCGTGATTTACATTGATATGTTTTTATCAATATTTATGCATTGGTGAATTTGTGTGTCACTAACTTTTTGTGAATAAAAATATAGAGTATGACATTCCTTTGGATCTTTGAGAAGATTCTTGTGATATTGATTAATCCCTAGAGTATTTTCAATTGCATACTTATCACAGTATGGCTTTATGGTTATCGTATATTTATGTCATATCTCTTATTCTATATCATTTTATCTGATATTTATAGCTAGACTGATCCGTTTATTATTTTCTTATTAAATAATACTCGGGTCAGACCAAGATGTTACAGGTGCTTCTGCTTGACTTCTCATCCGGGATTATCACCCTGACTTTTGGCTAACTACTTAAATTAGTAGTTTTTGTTGTATACATTTGAGATATAGACTCATTGATGTATCCATATTCTTTTGTCTGGCACTTGTAGCTATTCTTTTGTGATATTGTGGATCTTGTTTGACCACTACTCTGATACACACTTTTAAGTGTTATATTCATATCTATTTCCGCCTTTGTGATATGGATGTCTGTGACTGATTTATGTAATGTTTATTTCTATATTTTTTTTCGAGAAATATATATAGCCACTGTGTAGTAGCTTTGAGTTTGTATCGGTATGTCGGATTTCCTCCTGAAACCAAATGCATGTTGTACTATCTGACATATCGATGCTCGCACAAAGCAATTACACGGATGGTCGCTCCTCAACAGCCTTATTCTCCGCTCTAGTTGACGGCATTACACCGTAGTGTCCTTGGCTAGAGTGGGTATAGAGGTGGGGCATCACAGCTTGGTATCACGGTTAGGTCGCAACCACTAGGTCGCTTGGCCTTCTGATTCAGGTCGCACCTGCTCTTAATTCACTCGATCGGTTATGTCGCGTTGTTCCTTTGGTCGCATGTAGTAAGGTTGCACCACGCTTTAAGTCGCCCCTACTTTAAGCCATGTGCTATTTCTTGAGCCGTTGATTTCTTGTGTTGACTTATGTTAAGTCGTAAGTCATGACTGTTAAGTCGCAAGGGTATTTCCACTTTGATGAATTTGGAATCGAATTCTTTGGATTTTATTCACGTTTTCGAATGTGAATTTTTGTGATTTATTGTTTCTACAATCATTTTTGTGATTTGTCACTTCATCTCACTCGTACGAGAAATCTAATTAAACGACTTAATAAAACAAATGATATGAAACACTTGCATTTACTTTGCCGGTTAATTCTTGGACTTGTTCGATTGAATCTCTTGTGACAATTTTCGAGTGGAGATCTACAATTTGTTCGTAAATATTTCAGTTAAGCTAGGGGTTATGGGACATGAAGCTAAGCTTATATATTTACTAGCTTAATGTAATTGACACTTCTTTATGATTGTTGATGATCATTTTTGTGATTTAGACTAGCAAATGTGCGATGTCTCTTTGTCTACGAGGGAGACTAAACCAAGTTTCTGTGGAGCTTTGGCTCAATTTGGTGGGGTAGCGACCCATGGTCTTCGGGCCGTTTTGTGGAGCTTTGGCTCAAAATTAATGGTTAGCAACCATGGAATAGCGTTCCATTTTGTAATACACGTGTTGGTGAGTTTTCATGCTCCCGTTTTGTGATAGGCCTTCCCCGTTTTGTGATTTCTGGATTTCCATTGATGATTTCTAGAGTTTGTGTTTCACCAATTTTCGTGATTTACATTGATATGTTTTATCAATATTTGTGCATTGGTGAATTTGTGTGTCACTAACTTTTTGTGAATAAAAATATAGAGTATGACATTCCTTTTGATTTTTGAGAAGATTCTTGTGATATTGATTAATCCCTAGTTGATTTTCAATTGCATACTTATCACAGTATGGCTTTATGGTTATCGTATATTTATGTCATATCTCTTGTTCTATATCATTTTATCTGATATTTATAGCTAGACTGATCCATTTATTATTTTCTTATTAAATAATACTCGGGTCAGACCGAGATGTTACAGGTGCTTCTGCTTGATTTCACATCTAGGATTATCACCCTGACTTTTGGCTACTACTTAGATTAGTAGTTTTTGTTGTATACATTTGAGATATAGACTCATTGATGTATCCATATTCTTTTGTCTAGAACTTCTAGCTATTCTTTTGTGATATTGTGGATCTTGTTTGACCACTACTTTGATACACACTTTTAAGTGTTATATTCATATCTATTTCCGCCTTTGTGATATGGATGTCTGTGACTGATTTATGTTATGTTTATTTCTATATTTGTTTCCGAGGAATATATATAGCCACTGTGTAGTAGCTTTGAGTTTGTATCGGTATGTCGGATTTCCTCCTGAAACCAAATGCATGTTGTACTATCTGACATATCGGTGCTCGCACAAAGCAATTACACGGATGGTCGCTCCTCAACAGCCTAATTCTCCGCTCTAGTTGACGGCATTACACCGTAGTGTCCTTGGCTAGAGTGGGTATAGAGGTGGGGCGCCACAACTCGGGTCAGACGGAGGTATTTCAGGTGCTTCAGCTTAACTTCTTAGTAGGGTCTGGCATCTGACTTTTAGCTAACTACTTAGCTTATTAGTTTTTGCTTTTATACATTCGAGATAGAGATTCCTTGATGTACACATATTCTTTTTTCTAGCACTTATACCTATTCTTTTGTGATGTAGTGGATCTTACATGACCACTATTACGATGTACACTTTTATATGTTATATTCGTATATGTTCCGCCTTTGTGATATGAATATATGTGGCTGATTTATGTTATGCTTATTTTATATTTGTTTCCGAAGACCATACAGCCACTGTGTAGTAGCTTTGAGTTTGTAATTGATACTTTGGATTTCCTCTTTAAATGAAACGCGTGACCTTTTATCTGGTATATCGATACTTGTACAAAGCAATTACATAGATGGTCGCTCCTCAACTGCCTTATTCTTCGTGCTGGTCGACGGCATTATCCTGTAGTGTCCTTGGCTAGTGTGAGTATAGAGGTGGGGCGTCACAACTTATATGGGTTAATTCGACCCGATTATAATCTAACCCAACCTGCGAACCCGAATTTAACCCATTTATAACCCATTTATGACCCGTTTAAAATCAACCTGAACCCGAGTTGACCTTACCCGAACTCGACCTGACCCGACTGATTGAAAGGCCTAGTAATGATTGAATATAATTACGTCTTTTAAATAATAACGTAGTTAAATAAACAATACTTTATTTTTTATATCTATTTAGCAGAATAAAACTCCGTTCTTCTATGATTAAATTGAATAGATTACTTTGGACATTTATTGACCTGAATATATCCTTATTCTCTACTTACATAGTAAAATGATGGTTTTTGAAGTTAATTAATATGTAGATTAATTAATATTGAATAAATGACGTGTTAACTATTGATCGTTAATTGTTGAGTGCTAGAAGCATGGTAGCATGGCCTTATTGGATGTGGCTGTGATATGTTGTGAAAGTCGAATTCTTTTTAGAGTGAAAACCATGATAACATTTTTTTAAGTGCTATGGCAGCTCTAGGCTTCATTATAGTATTTTGAAAATACTATTGATTGATATTTTCAATTTGAAACGGTTTTAATGCGTAGAATGATTTTAAATGTGACTTTGGAATTTTCTATGGTATCGTATTGAGAAATAAGTTTTTTTGACTTCTCTATTTTGCTTCAACCTTTTTGTTAGTCTTTTCTAACATATACGGAAATATTTTAAAAGTATTTTGGAAAGTATATAATATAATGTTTATTGTAAAGAAAATGAGGAATTTATATTTTAAAAATAGCATGATTTTTGTATTAAAAGAAGAAATAATTATGTTGGAATAAATATTTGAGAAATGTTTTGTATAAAATGTTGTATAAAAGGATAGATTTATAAATATTATTTTATAAATAAAAGAATAGATTTATAGATGTTATTTATAAAAAGGAAATGATAACATTTTGATAATTTGAATAACAAATCACATTTGTGAATTTATAGTGATATATGGAATGGTCGTTTTATGGAAAGCATTTGGTTCTATCTTGAAATTTAAGATTTGTGATTAGTATATGAGATTTATAAATAATTTTAGAGATTTATGAAAGGAGTTTTATTAATAATTTTAGAAATTTATAAAAGTAGTTTTATAAATTAATTTGAAGAATTATAAAAAGGCTTGTAAATATGGAATGGGTTTGTAAAAGGAATGAGATTTGATTTCTACAAAATTTATTTTTAAATTATGGTGGTATGGAAAGTGTTCTTTTTATAGTTAACACTAAAAGAAAAGTGGTTTGGGTTTATAGTATATAAAATTTTAAATAATATTATTTTTGGCCATTTAAATATGAATTTGGAAAAGAAGAAATCTACCTTTAGATTTTTTAATATACTTATACCATCGAGTTTAGTATATGGATATATTTTCTAAGTATTGAAAGTGTAGTGTTTTATGAATATACTTGTACCAATGATATAGGTAGATGGATATTTTTACAAGAACTGAAAGGTTACGGTTGAATATTGAGTGTGTAGCATATATATGTATATCTATAAAATTATTTTGATATAAGTATTTACAAAGTGGTTTTAATTAATAAAAGCATTAATTAAAGTGGCTTAGAGGTGCTTATTTGTTTAATCGAGCTTGGTTTCTTATGAAATTAAACATCCAACTTGATTTATTATTTATTTTACAGTTAAATAATCGACTATCAAATCTTGATCAAATATAACTCCGGAAATATTTAGAAGAAACAAGGGAATTATATAATACAGTTATCATCGATGATGGTATATTATACGTATAAACTTGTTGTGTTCTTATAGGACAAATGGTAAGGAAATCTATCCTCTTAAACGGTTAGAAGGCGATTTTTGCTCTTATATATTGTCTTCTTATTTCCTACGGAATTGGAGTTGAGTTTACCGAAAAACAATCGATTGGTTTTAGAGTGCTCGGTAAGCAGGGAAGTGTACTTATATGAGACGACTCGAAACCTAACCTCTCCTAAGTCATATACATGTTCTATGCTTTGGACAAGGTTCGAGATTAATTCAAGATAATGGAATCTATTTGGAGATTTTAGATTTGTTTGAGATGCTTAAACACATGTAGTTTTAGTGATCTATTACGGGTGTGGTAATCCCTGTGTTATTCCATTTATTACGAAATGGGAATCCATGTGTGGTTCCGAGATCTGGTCGAGTGTGACCCGTGTGCTTGAATGTCGGATGTAGCCTCATTAGCAGATGCGACTATTAAACCAGAAATAGTATGCGTAGTCTAGCGGTTTAGTAAACCTAAAGGATGTAGGCTACTCTATCTCAGAGATACCCATAGTTTATGCATGCATTGGGTGGTGCACTCGGCCTTGGTTGCCAGCTATGTATTTTCTGTGGCACATCAACTAGGTATGTATAATGCTTCGGAAGGATATCTCAGACCCTTATATAGGAAGACCGACCCCGAGGTTCTGAGGGTGCCTCCATGGAATCCTACATAACCAACGAACGTGCCTTTAGGGTTTTGATTTTGTACTTATTATTGTTGTGATGTACACTAACATGCATCACATCTATTTGATTATATATATTTCATATCCTAGACATTATTATAATATCACTAGATTTGCTCATAAAGTGGTCTGGTTATCATATGGTAAAAACTTATCTGTGTTTATGTGGGACAAGGACTTGGGAGACACCTTTATTTCGAAATGTTTTATAATAGTAAAAATCCATATGATTTGTATTTCTCACGCTGCTATACTAGATTGTTCCGAGTGTTATTTTCTTATAATGCTCGGGTGGTCCTGAGCATATTTTTAGATTTAGTTAGCAATGCTTTAGAAATTTAGGAGATGAGATGGATGCCTCCAAAATGTATTCGTATATCTTTTATTTTCATTATATTTCCATTATGTATTTATTAGCATTTATGAGGACATGTTGTTATAATTGTATAGCCTGAAGATAGGTTAGTTTACTCTGATTGATGTATGTATATAATAGTTTTTTTTGTAAATATTATTTGTATATTTTATATCACTCGTCACGATGTGGGATTTTGTTTTGTTTTTTCTTTTCTTTAACTCTAACGATCTGTCTTTACAACACTCGGGAAATGGAATTTTCGACGATTCTGAATTGTAACGACCCGTAATTTAGTCACTTTAAATATGAGTATATAATATATTTTTAACTGAATAAATAATGGATTTTATAACTTGGATAAAATTCAAATTAAACATCTCGAGTATTTTGTTACGGATGTAAAATGTAAGTTTAAAGATAGTTCGAGTTATAAGACGGTTAGGGTATTGATTTAATTAAGAATAAGAAGAAAATTTGAACTTTTCTACTCTCTAATTAGACCACACTTTTTAAACTTATCCTTGCCCAATGAAAAAATAAGGACGATTACTTCTTAGGAATTAAGAAAAGAATCTTCTAATAAAACAAAATAATATAATGACCTACCTAATAAAACCGTAGTATAAAACTGAATAATATAATTACTTGCCTAATAAATTAAAATAGTATAATGACATGCCTAATAAACAAAATAGTATAATAATATTCCATGCGGATTATTGCCATTGGAGAAAAATATGGTCGAATCAGGATCTGTCATGCGATGATTGCCACTGGACCAAAATATGATCGAATAAGGTTATGACATATAGTTAGTTGTTATTAGACCAAAATTTGGTCAAATCTGGTTAGCTAAAGAAGGTTAGTATTTACTAAAGTACAATTCTCCTTGCCTATGAATACCTAAGTCCTTATCTCATTTTAATTCATTCACAAACTAAAAAAACAAAAAGAAACGTAGCTTGAGCCTTACAACCGGGAGCGGCTAAAACAGGGGATATGCAGCAGAGGCTATATGGGTCGCACACATTAGGGTATGGTCATCCTTTATCTAGATTGATATTATTTTTTCTAGATGTATGCTTCGGGCCTAGTGCAATTATTGATCACAACAAGGAATGATCGTATTTGGTACTACCCAAGAAAGGGTAGGCCGGTTCTATGTTCGTAGGGGTGTAGGATGTTCTTGTCAAACTTTACACATTTTATCTAGAGGTGTACAATGAGGGGCGTTGCCTCAGTAGCATTGTCATTAATGGAATCCATTCTCCTATAAGTGCCTTTACGGACTTAGTTATATACCTAATATGTAGGAACGGGATTAATGTAACAATTTCGGATATGATTCAATATTTACACTAACCCCTAGACATTATTATAATATCACAAGATTTCTTGTAATAATGTTTTAGTTATCATAAGGTAAAAACACGTCCGTGTTGCATAGTCTTATGAGATACCTTTATTTTCAAAGTGTTTTATAAGTATAAAAATTCATTTTTCTAGAGTTTACTTAAAACCAGACTCATATCTGATCTGGAGTTTTTCTTCATTTTCCTAAAACTTTTGGGTACTCAAATTTATATGAGTAGCCAAGTAGTCCAGTGTGATGACCTGGAATTTTTGGCAATATAAATTTAATAATATATGTTAAAAATTAAATTGATTTGATAATTTTTGTTAATAAAATTTGAATTGGTTTAATAATCTTCTTTTGATAAATATTTAATTGGTAGATTTTATCTTTTAAAAAGCTAATTGAATTGTTTTCTATCTATAATGTATATATATAATTGTTTATATTGTAAATAGACGAGTTTGTTTTAAATTTAATAAATAAAGGTATATTTTCTAATTCTAATATTTTTAGTAATTTGGAATTTGTTTTTATTCAATATAAGCTTTTCAAAGCTATTTAATAAATAACTGTATGGTTTTAAATTGTTAAGGTAAGTGTTTAAATTTGTGTAAATTGTTTAAAATGATTTTAGCTTAAGTTTAAATTTAAATTAATTAACCATAGGGTTTGTTTTGTTTTCTTTTTAAATGTAGCTTGATAAAATAAGTAATCTATTAGTACTAAGATAATTCCTCTTATAAATTATTTAAAATTTGATAAATGAGTTATTTTTAAACAATAATAATAATGTTGTTTTTACAAATAGATTTTAATAAAAATAGCACTGTTATTTCAAATTGAATTATGTAGTTATATATGTATATATATAACTTGATTTATAAATTGAATTTTTGAATTTGATTTGAATTTGAGTCTATAATTTTTCAAAGTATAGATATTTACATTGTTTTGGATTTTAAAATATTTGTATAAACTTTTATTTATAAATATAATTGTTTTATTTCTTTTAAAAATCATCTATATACATACATACATACTAATTAAACTAATTAATTAAGCACAACCTATATATTAACATTTCAATTATAACTAATGATAACTTAAAACACATGTGTTAAATTGTTAATCAACTAATATGACAAATGTTATAATATAGGACAAGTGTCATTTAATTTGGTTTTCTTTTATTTTTTTAATAAAGTTTAATTTCAGCCTATATATTAACAAATCTTCTTTCATTCTTTTTCTTTTCTAAATCTAAAGCTAAGTAACACAAATCTGAAAACCAAATCAGTAATCAAACAAAGTCAAATCAAACTCTTCGTATCAAAATGGCAAAAACCCTGTAATTCATCACTCAAGTTCAAACATGCAAACCAGAACTAAACCCGGTCACTATTGCAAAACAAATCTGTTCAAGCCTGCAAATTTTCTTCAATCTGAAAATTGTTACTACATGCAACTTCATTTTCAACTTCAAATCATTTTCAAAGCAAACGTTCCAGTTCCAAATTAAAGGCATTTCTGCATTAAAGTTTTAAAGCAAAAGGAAACCAGTTTTCAAAGCTATTTCCAAAAATAAAGGGAAGCCCTGTTCTTATAAAATCAGGTGAGTAACATCACAATTTAAATGGTTTAAGTATATAATTATTTTGCACGTTCATCTCTGAAACAAATGTGTTTGTGAATATATTTATAAGTATAGCTCTGTGTTTATATATGAATATATTGGTGTGCATGTTGTGTATCTGTATTCTTCTTCTCTGATTCTAGTTCCAGGCTCAAGGTCAAATCAAAATCCTCTTTCTCTTGATCCAATCTATGTCAGTACTTAAGTTTTGAACAAAGTATGTTTGTTATATCATAGATTTAAGTTTAAAAATTTGTTTAAGTGAAAACAGTTTGAATTGTCCCTGAAAATACTAAACAGCACAGCAATTCAAGAATAAGTTAAAAATGAATTACCTTGATTCTTTGATTCAGGAATGTGAATCAAATACTAAACCTAAAACTTGATTTTTGAAACAAAAATTATGATTTTTAGTATGGAATTTGAGTGCAATTCTGGTTTAACTAGAAATTGGAATTTGAGGAAATTCTGACGATCTCGTTAGTCTGGAAGACCGTGGTTCTTTCTAGAGGAAGAAGAGTTGTTAGTGACTAAGGGAAAAATGGTGGAAGTGGTGGAAGATCACGGTTGCGGCGGCGGCGAATGTTTTGAGTTTCTAAACCTAGTTTTGGCTGGGTTAAGGGTTTGTGATCATCTCGGTGTTACTGTGAGATTGAGTGTTATAAGATTTGAGGGGATGATAGTTTGGATGATGAAGAAAGTTTGGCCGGAGTCGCTGGTGCTCTGATGATCGGAGGGATGAGTTCGAGTTGTTTCTAGGTTGAAGTGTTGTTCCAGTTTTAGTTTCTAGGTTTGAATGTGACACTTGAATTTGATTTCGAGTCTAGATGTTCGATCTGATGATTGTGGAGTGGTTTTTGGGCGGTCTTTGACGTGGGGAGATCATCGGCGATGATCTGAGATGGTCGGCGGCACCGTGCATGTGCACGGTGCACTGTATTGTCTGATGAAGTTTGGTCTGGGTAGAGTTCTGTGGTCTCGAGTTTTACGAAGGATTGTGATGTTTTGCTCGAAGCAGTAGGGTTTTGGACTCGAAGCAATATGGGCGGGTAGAATGTTTGATTTCACATTTTCAAACCTGTAGTGTTTTTAAATTTAAAAACTGAAGTTTTAAAATGAAAAGTAAAGTTTAAACAAGTTTAAATCTAAGTTTAAATCTGATTCAAGTTAGTTTGAATCTCAGTTTAAAAATAAAATAAAGTTATAAATTTAAATTGTTTTAACTACTTTAAATTGTTTGAATGGTTTGAATTTTAAAAATGAAGATTTAAGATGTAAGTAAGTTTTTTTAAATCTAAGTTAAATCTGGAATCAAGATTTAGTATGTAATCCAATTTTGAAACTAAAGAAAGATTTTAAATTTAAAATGATTTAAATAACTTTGAATGTTAAAGTGTATTTTTAAATATGGTTTGAATTTAAAATAAATTTGGTTTTTAAATTCTTTTAAACTTCTTTAGAAGAAAAATATTTTTTTAACTTGTGAAATAAAAAGGTATTTGAATTATTATTTTCAATTTTGTTAAAGCTAATTTATTTCATTTTACATCTTAAATTTAAAATGAAATTTAAAAGTAAATTTGAAAGTAAATTGTATTTAAAATCTTTGTTAATGATAATTTAATCATTAATAAGAATAATGTTTTTCTTAAAGTTAATTAGGATTTAATGATTTGTAATTCATTAAATTATAAAGATAATTAAAATGGGTAATTAAGTTTTTTAATTAATTAATGATTTGGATTAATTAAATAGGTAATTAAAGGTTTAAATTAATTAATTAAGCTTTAAGACGAATTAATTTAGGAATAATTAATTTGTAATTAAGGATTATTAATTAGAATATTAATTAATTAGAAGATTAATTAATCAAGTAATTAAGGATTAGTTAATTTATAGTTAACACTTAATTAATTAAATAATTAGAGGTTAATTAATGGATTATTAAAGACTAATTAAATTGTGATTAATAATGATTAATGTAAGTTAATTACTTAAGAAAATTAATTAAAGAATTGTTAATAGTTAATGAAGGTCATTAACTAAGGATTATTTAATAATTAGTTAATGTGATTAATTTTAATAGTTAATTAGATTAATTAATTAATGATAATCATTTGTGAAATTGGTTAAGTATAATTACTTAATGAAGTAATTAAGGAATTAATTACTTTGTAATTAATTGAGTTAATGTGATTTATTTAAGTTAATTAATTAAGTTTAATTAATTTAGGATAATCACTTGATGATTTGTTAAGAGTAATTACTTAACGTAATTAATGGAGTGTAATTACTTAGTAAAGTAATTAGTAATGGATAATTACTGGATGTAATTAACAGAAGATGATTTAAAAATGGAAGTAAATTGGATTAAATTACTTTGTGTAATTAATCCAAGGATTAATTAAGAAATTAATTAAGGAGTAATTAATTTATTCAATGAAGTAATTAAGGGTAGTTAATTACTAAATGTGATTAATCAAGAGTGATTAATAATTATGGTTTAATTAAAAATTAATTACTATATGTAATTAATTTAAATAGAGTAGTTAATTAAAATGCAATTATGGATCATTGATTAATATAATTAATGATGTAATTAAGGAATGATTAATGAAGATAATTAATCAATAATAAGTGATTAAAGAGTAATTAATTAATGTAATTAATTAGGGATTAATGTAATTAATTATAGTTAATTAATTAATGAAGTAATTAAAGGTTAATTACTGTATTTGATTAAGAGTAATTAATTTGTGAAATTAATTAAAGGATAATTGCTTGAATGTAATTAAAGTATAATTAATCAAGGATGATTAATTAAGGCGAATAATTAGTGGTTAATTAATTAGTTGATTTGTAATTAATTAATGGTTATGTAAGAAAGTTTTATAATGATGAAAGGAATTAATTTAATTCACTTTAAATTAATTAGAGATGAAGTAATTAATTTAATTCATTTTAAATTAATTATAGTATGATTAATCCTTGCTTATGTATGGATGGATGATATTGATTGCCTTGAATGGTTTGAAATCTCAGATATGAGATAAGTAATGCTGTGTGATATGGATGTTTTAGTTGAAGTGTGAATTATCTATTTGTGATGATAATATGGATTATCTGTTTGTGATGATAATGTTGATTATCTATTGTGATATGTAAATTATCTATCTGTGTGTATATAGATAATAGAATTGAATTGTTTTAAATTTTAAAAAAACTTGGCCTTAAAAGATACATTTTGGATTTCGATGAGACCGGGATCGGGTTTCTAGATTTGGATATCCGAAAACCACATCGATCCAAATTAACGATAGGTCATGAATCTCAAGTGAAGAGTGAGACTCGAGGTGTAAGGACTATTCGTCGTTAAAACTCTGAGGGTGATTCCAATACGAGTTTAACGGGGTAGTACTCTCAGATTCAAGATGAAGATTCACGGTGCAAGGGTTATCATCGTTAACTCTGAGGGTGATTCCAAAATGAGTGTAACGAGATAATGCCTTCGGTTTCGTTCGAACCCGGAATGAACTTGTATGGATTGAATGCTTTCAGAACATCGTCAGGTGGACGATGAGCATTCTAAGATAGATGTGTTCTTTAAAGGTAATCGTAGCCTCAAGCCTTAACAACCGGGAATGGCTAAAACAGGGAAGGTGCGGCAAGGTTAAGTGGGTCATGCCCTAGTAGAACGAGATATTCCCCTATCTAGAGGTCCCTTTTTATTCGGCTTAGTAGGCAGTTGGATATGCGCACCAACTGCGGGGTTGTCTTGTTCGGGACTGTCCACTAAGGGATGGTTCCGGCCTTGTGTTGTAGGGGATTTAGGGTGGATTCTTGGTACGTTGACCTAGGCCACGTACTATGACGGACGGTACCCCAGTAGCCCTGCCATTGTATGTAATCCAAAATCCAATAAGCGCCCTCGGATTTGATTGTATTACCCACTTTGTGGCTAGTAGATGGAATTTAATCATGTAACAATTTCAGCTATTTCTTATTTACTTGAAAATCCTAGACCTATTATAATATCACTGGATTTCCCATCAAATGTTTTGGTTAGCATAAGGTAAAAACTTACCCATGTTTATGTGTGGGGAGTCTTACGTGATACCTTTTGTTTTCAAAGGTTTTCAAATTTAAGCAACCTTAACCTGTTACTCACACCAGACCCATGTCTGACCCGGAGGTTATTCTGTTTTTCTTAAACTCTTGGGTACTCAAATTTTTACGAGTAGCCAAGGGATTCAAGTTAGCTTTGACAAATTGTGGAGGAGCAATGAAGTAGGAGGCTTCAGCATTTATAGATATATATAGTGTTCCGCTTTGTGATCTTTGAGTCAAATATTTGTGTTGTATTGAGTTGCAATAACTAGACAGGTGTTTATAACTATCTAGTATGTGATGTATAATCTGTGTAACTTTGATAATTGTTGTATACTATGTAATACTTATGTTATTAATATAATTTATTCATTCCGCTGTTGAGATTCTGATGTTGTTTCTTCTATCTTCTCTATCTTTTCTCTTCTATCCCTTTCTTTCTTAATAATGATGCGTCTTTCTGTGGAATGAAGGACGGGTTGTTACAGTGGTATTTGAGTGCTAAGTTGAGTGAATACCTAGGCTTTGGAGTGTTTTCTTTCTTGAGAGAGCGTGTTTGTAATTTTGATATATATATTATTTCTACCTATTTGATTGGATTACTTGTTCGGGTTTTCCAATATAAGTTATAATGGTAGATGGGGTGTGGTGTGTGTAACATGACTACCGATGATTGGAGTTTGAATATTTTAGGTTGGGAGTGTATCAGTCGAGACTATAGACCTAATACCGTCTCGAGTGAGCTTTGTAATGGTGTAAGGATTTCATCGATCTCTAAAGGAAACCTGTTAAGGTTCGGGGTCTATCTTTGAAGATTGGATGAGTAGAGTTTGGATCTGTCAGTTGAGCAGAAGCAAGTGATGGTATCTTGGCAACCTCAGGAAGTAGTAGCTGCGTGATGAGATGCAGTGACTATGGATTATGTTCAAATATGTTTCTTTGGAACAAGTTTTAAGAAAGTGTGTCTGCTTCGGCGATGTGGCTGAGTTAAGCAAGGTGTTTCTGTTTGGTTTGAGGTTCGAATTTCTCAAAGAGCTTTGGATTAGGAAGTCTTTGGCATCTGTGTCAGCAGTGCAGCTCGGGGTGTTCTATGTGTCGACAGGAAGTCTTCTGCCTTAGCAGTTTTTCTAGAGGAGGAGTTCAAAAGCAGTTGAGTGGATCCATTTCTTCGATGGATTGGCTAGATAAGCATAAGCTGTTCTGATTGGTAAAGAGAGAACAGTTTCTTTGGAAATTGGGCTGGGTTGATCGTAAAAGTGACTTGCGATAGTTGAAATTTCTCTTGGGTTATCTTTTGCTTGGGATCGAGGCATCTCCAGGGTTTGGAAGTTGTCATAGGTTTGCCTTAGCATCTGGAGTTTGAGTTTTCTTATCGACTAGGATTCCAGGAATGATTCTGGTGGTTCAGCTAGTTGAAGGATGGTTCCTAGAGGTAGAGTTTGGTGAACCTGCTTAGATTTTGATGGAACTTTTGAGTTTTCTTTTATGGATCTGTGGAACCATATTCCTGTGATGGGTTGACCAGTTTGTGCTCATGTTCATCATCAGTATTCTTATCTACTCCATATCAGAGTTGTGCAGCGGAAGCAGTTTGGGAGTGCATCTATTTTATTTTATCCGGACAGGAGAAGTAAGTTCAGTCTTCTGAAGTTTGAGGAGTAGAGTTTATTCTTGGTTTTTAATTGATCTTGAGAGGATCATTGTGTTGGATTGTTTTGGTCTAGTTTGTTTCTAGAAGCATCAGCGTAGAGTGAGATGATCAGTAAGGATGTAGGCAGCCCAGGATCATCCGAAGAGTTTTGCGGATAAGAGACGAAGGAACTTGGACTCCGAGGTCGGAGATTTGATTTTGGATAAGTTTTCTCCGATCCAAGGAGCTACAAGTTTTGGTAAGTCAGGGAAGCTAGCTCCGAGGTGTTTTGGATCTCTTCTATGTTCTTATAAGGATAAGTGTTTGGTCTTCAGGGTTGAATTGCCAGTTTGGATAACTGGGATTCGATATGTTTCATGTATCTTGAGGGAGTACGTGTATGGTCTATCTCTGGTTTTGGGAACTGGCAGTTCAGGAAGTTGTGGTTGTTGAGTCAGACTTATCTGTAGTCTGGTATTCTGTTTAGTTTTGGAGATCTAGATGAGTAGGAGCTCTGTAGCTTAGTAGTATAGATTGTTAGGATTCTGTAGAGCGAGTATTCCGGTATTTATACTTGGGAAGCTCTAGGAAATTCTATCTAGAATTTTGTCTGGATAGTTAGTTTTGTTTGAATGGTTGAATTGGTTGCTATCATTGCTAGCATATGATTGATGATATATGCTTGTGTTTTAAAAATTAAAATCTTTAATGGGATTATTAAATTACCTTTGTTTTTAAATTTCGAGCACGAAATTGTTTTAAGGGGGGAGGAATGTGATGACCCGGAATTTTTGGCAATATAAATTTAATAATCTGTGTTAAAACATAAATTGAATTGATAATTTTTGTTAATAAAATTTGAATTGGTTTAATAATCTTCTTTTGATAAATATTTAATTAGTAGATTTTATCTTTTAAAAAGCTAATTAAATTGTTTTCTATTTATAATGTATATATATAATTGTATATATTATAAATAGATGAGTTTGTTTTAAATTTAGTAAATAAAGGCATATTTTCTAATTCTAATATTTTTAGTAATTTGGAAATTTGTTTTTATTTAATATAAGCTTTTAAAAGCTATTTAATAAATGATTACTAAGTGTTTAAATTTGTGTAAATTGTTTACAATGATTTTAGCTTAAGTTTAAATTTAAATTAATTAACCATAGGGTTTGTTTTGTTTTCTTTTTAAATATAGCTTGATAAAATAAGTAATTTATTAATACTAAGATAATTTCTTTTATAAATTATTTAAAATTTGATAAATGAGTTATTTTTAAACAATAATAATAATAATGTTGTTTTTACAAATAGATTTTAATAAAAATAGAATTGTTATTTAAAATTGAATTATGTAGTTATATATGTATATATATAACTTGATTTCTAAATTGAATTTTTGAATTTGATTTGAATTTGAATCTAAAAAATTTCAAAGTATAGATATTTACATTGTTTTGGATTTTAAAATATTTGTATAAACTTTTATTTATGAATATAATTGTTTTATTTCTTTTAAAAATTATCTATATATATACACAGATACTAATTAAACTAATTAATTAAGCATTACCTATATATTAATATATGAATTATAACTAAAGATAACTTAAAAGACATGTGTTAAATTGTTAATCAACTAATATAACAAATGTTACAATATAGGACAAGTGTCATTTAATTTGGTTTTCTTTTATTTATTTTAATAAAGTTTAATTTCAGCCTATATATTAACAAATCTTCTTTCATTCTTTTTCTTTCTAAATCTATAGCTAAGTAACACAAATCTGAAAACCAAATCAGTAATTAAACAAACTCAAATCGAACTCTTCATATCAAAATGGCAAAATCCCTGTAATTCATCACTCAAGTTCAAACGTGCAAACTAGAACTAAACCCTGTAACTATTGCAAAACAAATCTGTTTAAGCCTGCATATTTTCTTCAAGCTAGAAATTGTTACTGCATGCAGCTTCATTTTCAAGTTCAAAGCATTTTCAAAGAAAACATTCAAGTTCCAAATCAAAGGCATTTCAACATTAAAGTTTTAAAGCAAAAGGAAACCGATTTTCAAAGCTATTTTCAAAAATAAGGGGAAGCTCTATTCTTATAAAATCAGGTGAGTAACATCACAATTTAAATTGTTTAAGTGTATAATTATGTTGCATATTCATCTCTGAAACAAATATGTTTGTGAATATATTTATAAGTATAGCTCTGTGTTTATATATGAATATATTGGTGTGCATGTTATGTATCTGTATTCTTCTTCTCCGATTCTAGTTCCAGGCTCAAGATCAAATCAAAATCCACTTGCTCTTGATCCAATCTGTGTTAGTACTTAAGTCTTGAACAAAGTACGTTTATTATATCATAGATTTAAGTTTAAAAATTTGTTCAAGTGAAAACAATTTGAATTGTCTCTGAAAATACTAATCAACACAGCAATTCAAGAATAAGTTAAAAATCAATTACCTTGATTCTTTGATTCAGGAATCTGAATCAAATACTAAACCAAAAACTTGATTTCTGAAACAAAAATTACGATTTTTAGTATGGTAATTTGAGTGCATTTCTGGTTTAACAGAAATTGGAATTTGAGGAAATTCCGATGGTCTCATTAGTATGGAAGGCCGTGGTCCTTTCTAGAGGAAGAAGAGTTGTCAGTGACTAAGGGAAAAATGGTGGAAGTGGTGGCAGATCATGGCGGCGGCGGCGACTGTTTTGAATTTCTAAACCTAGTTTTGGCTGGGTTAAGGGTTTGTGATCATCTCGGTATCTCTGTGAGATCGAGTGCTATAAGGTTTGAGGGGATGATAGTTTGGATGATGAAGAAAGTTTGGCCAGAGTCGCTCGTGCTCTGATGATCGGAGGGACGAGTTCGAGCAGTTTCCAGGTTGAAGTGTTGTTCCAGTTTTAGTTTCCAGGTTTGAATGTGACAGTCGAATTTGATTTCAAGTCTAGATGTTTGATCTGATGATCGCGGAGTGGTTTTTGGGTGGTCGTTGACGTGAGGAGATCATCGGCGATGATATGAGACGGTTGGCGGCACCGTGCATGTGCACGGTGCATGTATTGTCTGATGAAGTTTGGTTTGGGTAGAGTTCTGTGGTCTCGAGTTTTACTCGAAGGATTGTGATGTTTTGCTCGAAGCAGTAGGGTTTTAGACTCGAAGCAATATGGGATGGCTCGGGTAGAATGTTTGATTTCAGGTTTTCAAACCTGTAATGTTTTTAAATTTTAAAACTGAAGTTTTAAAATGAAAAGTAAAGTTTAAACAAGTTTAAAAAATTTTAAATCTAAGTTTAAATCTGATTCAAGTTAGTTTGAATCTCAGTTTAAAAATAAAATAAAGTTTTAAATTTAAATTGTTTTAACTACTTTAAATTGTTTGAATGGTTTGAATTTTAAAAATGAAGATTTAAAATGTAAGTAAGTTTTTTTAAATCTAAGTTAAATATGGAATCAAGATTTGGTCTGTAATCCAATTTTGAAATTAAATAAAGATTTTAAATTTAAAATGATTTAAATAACTTTGAATGTTAAAGTGCATTTTTAAATATGGTTTGAATTTCACATAAATTTGGTTTTTTTTTGGCATGGCCGACGGTTTTATAGTGGACCGACCACTATTTATTACGAACGTAATAAAGTTGAAGTACAGGAGTAAGGTAAAGGCACCTTAGCTACTAAAAATGAGAATATAAAAATACAGCACAGGAGTATGACAGACACGTCACAGCTACATGAAATAAATAACAAGGCTAGTTCTCCTCCGCAGAGGAAGAATCACCAACGCCCTCATCAAACCTGGAAGAATCCATTGAACCACCCCCGAGAATACCAAAATTGGGGCGAAAAAGAACAGCAAGAGAGGGATCATAACAATCGATGTCAGAAGAGTAAACAAAGGATCGATCCCAGGCAGAATCAGCTAGAAGAACAGAATTAATCTCAGCAAACGAACCATCCATGTCAAGAACTAAGGAATCGCCAGAAGTACTGCAATAAAGGCATCGAAGATCCAATAAATCATCAGATACATATCTA
Source organism: Allium cepa (assembly GCA_030765085.1). Taxonomy (NCBI): domain Eukaryota; kingdom Viridiplantae; phylum Streptophyta; class Magnoliopsida; order Asparagales; family Amaryllidaceae; genus Allium; species Allium cepa. The sequence goes on from CM060944.1 coordinate 112,462,923, forward strand.
AAATAGGTGTCATCCACAGGGTTGAATCTCATATCAGTACGAAGATCAACCCAACAATGTTCAGTCTCAGCCCAAACAACGCGCGGCAGAGAGAGAACAGGATCAGCAGGGAGAACAGAGGGATCATCAGCAGGATCTGAGGGAGCAGGACGCACCAAGGAAGGACCAAAGTCAGTAGCTACCAGAGAGGCTAAATTTGGTTTTTAAATTCTTTTAAACTTCTTTATAAGAAAAATATCTCTTTAATTTGTGAAATAAAAAGGTATTGAATTGTTTTTTTTAATTTTGTTAAAGCTAATTTGTATTCATTTTAAATCTTAAATTTAAAATGAAATTTAAAAGTAAATTTGAAAGTAAATTGTATTTAAAAGCTTTGTTAATGATAATTTAATCATTAATAAGAATAATGTTTTTCGTAAAGTTAATTAGGATTTAATGATTTGTAATTCATTAAATTATAAAGATAATTAAAATGGGTAATTAATTTGTTTAATTAATTAATGATTTGGATTAATTAAATAGGTAATTAAAGGTTTAAATTAATTGATTAAGCTTTAAGATTAATTAATTTAGGAATAATCAATTTGTAATTAAGGATTGTTAATTATAATACTAAATAATTAGAAGATTAATTAATCAAGTAATTAAGGATTAATTAAGTTACAGTTAACGCTTAATTAATTAAATAATTAGAGGTTAATTAAGGGATTATTAAAGATTAATTAAATTATATTTAATAATGATTAATGTAAGTTAATTACTTAAGAAAAGTAATTAAAGAATTGTTAGTAGTTAAAGAAGGTCATTAACTAAGGATTATTTAATAATAATGTGATTAATTTTAATAATTAATTATATTAATTAATTAATGATAATCATTTGTGAAATTGGTTAAGTATAATTACTTAATGCAGTAATTAAGGAATTAATTACTTTGTAATTAATTGAGTTAATATGATTTATTTAAGTTAATTAATTAAGTTTAATTAATTTAGGATAATCACTTGATGATTTGTTAAGAGTAATTACTAATGTAATTAATGGAGTGTAATTACTTAGTGAAGTAATTAGTAATGGATAATTACTGGATGTAATTAACTGAAGATGATTTAAAAATGGAAGTAAATTGGATTAAATTACTTTGTGTAATTAATCCAGGGATTAATTAAGAAATTAATTAAGGAGTAATTAATTTATTTAATGAAGTAATTAAGGGTAGTTAATTACTGAATGTGATTAATCAAGAGTGATTAATAATTATGGTTTAATGAAAAATTAATTACTACATGTAATTAATTTAAATAGAGTAATTAATTAAAATTTAATTGTGGATCATTAATTAATGTATTTAATGATGTGATGAAGGGTTGATTAATCAAGATTAATTAATCAATAATAAGTGAGTAAAGAGTAATTAATTAGGGATTAATGTAATTAATTATAGTTAATTAATTAATGAAGTAATTAAAGGTTAATTTTTGTATTTGATTAAGAATAATTAATTTGTGAAATTAATTAAAGGATAATTACTTGAATGTAATTAAAGTATAATTAATCAAGGATGATTAATTGAGGTGGATAATTAGTGGTTAATTAATTAATTGATTTGTAATTAATTAATGGTTATGTAAGAAAGTTTTATAATGATGAAAGGAATTAATTTAATTTACTTTTAATTAACTAGAGATGAAGTAATTAATTTAATTCATTTTAAATTAATTATAGTATGATTAATCCTTGCTTATGTATGGATGGATGATATTGATTGCCTTGAATGGTTTGAAATCTCAGATATGAGATAAGTAATGCTGTGTGATATGGATGCTTTAGTTGAAGTGTAATGATAATGTGAATTATCTATTTGTGATGATAATATGGATTATCTGTTTTTGATGATAATGTTGATTATCTAATGTGATATGTGAATTATCTATCTGTGCGTATATAGATAATAGAATTGAATTGTTTTAAACTTTAAAACAAGTTGGCCTTAAAAGATACGTTTTGGATTTCTATGAGACCGGGATCGGTTTTCCAGATTTGGATATCCGAAAACCACATCGATCCAAATTAACGATAGGTCGTGAATCTCATGTGAAGAGTGAAGACTCGAGGTGTAAGAACTATTCGTCATGAAAACTCTGAGGGTGATTCCAATATGAGTTTAACGGGGTAGTACTCTCAGATTCGAGATGAAGATTCATAGTGCAAGGGTTATCGTCGTTAACTCTGAGGGTGATTCCAAAATGAGTGTAACGAGATAATGCCTTCGGTTTCGTTCGAACCCGGAACGAACTTGTATGGATTGAATGCTTTCAGAACATCGTCAGGTGGACGATGAGCATTCTAAGATAGATTTGTTCTTTAAAGGTAATCGTAGCCTCAAGCCTCATCAACCGGGAATGGCTAAAACAGGGGAGGTGCAGCAAGGCTTAGTGGGTCATGCCCAAGTAGGACGAGATTTCCCCCTGTCTAGAGGTCTCTTTTTATTCGGCTTAGTGGGCAGTTGGATATGCGCACCAACTGCGGGGTTGTCTTGTTTGAGACTGTCCAGTAAGGGATGGTTCCGGCCTTGTGTTGTAGAGGATTTAGGGTGGATCCTCGGTATGTTGATCTAGGCCACGTACTGTGATAGGCGGTACCACAGTAGCCCTGCCATTGTATGGAATCCAAAATCCAATAAGCGCCCTCGGATTTGATTGTATTACCCACTTTGTGGCTAGTAACTGGAATTTAATCATGTAACAATTTCAGCTATTTCTTATTTACTTGAAAACCCTAGACCTATTATAATATCACTGGATTTCCTATCAAATGTTTTGGTTAGCGTAAGGTAAAAACTTGCCCATGTTTATGTGTGGTGAGTCTTACGTGATACATTTTGTTTTCAAAGGTTTTCAAAGTTAAGCAACCTTAACCTGTTACTCAGACCAGACCCATGTCTGACCGGGAGTTTATTCTGTTTTTCTTAAACTCTTGGGTACTCAAATTTTTACGAGTAGCCAAGGGATTCAGGTTAGCTTTGATGAATTGTGGAGGAGCAATGAGCAGGAGGCTTCAGCGTTTGTAGATATATATAGTGTTCCTCTATGTGATCTCTGAGTCAAATATTTGTGTTGTATTGAGTTGTAATAACTAGACAGGTGTTTATAACTGTCTAGTATGTGATGTATAATCTGTGTAACTCTGGTAATTGTTGTATACTATGTAATACTTATGTTATTAATATAATTTATTCGTTCCGCTGTTGAGATTCTGATGTTTTTTCTTCTATCTTCTTTATCTTTTCTCTTCTATCCCTTCCTTTCTTAATAATGATGCGTCTTTCTGTGGAATGAAGGATGGGTTGTTACATCCAGGTTCTACTAAATGCTTTTGAAAGGAGCATGGAGCATGAGGCTTCTTTGTTATCTAGTTGTCTATTTATTTTCGTTGTTTATGTATAGTTGTCTATCAGTATTATGGGGCAGGAAGTTATAACTATCCTTAGCTGAATTCAGTTCTGTTGTAACTTTGACGTTTCATTTTGAAGGTGACTTTATGTATTGTCTTATATTCTATTATATATGATTCCCTTGCATTATGAGATTCTATGTTTGTTTCTTCTTGTCTTTCCTTTTTACCCCTAATGGCTTGTCTTTCAGACACCTATTTGATTGGCTCACGAATATCATGGATGTGTTAAATGTCGTCTTTAGGAATAAGAAAGACATATTGTTACATGGACAGTCGAAAAATTTCGAATTAGTTGAGAACTTGTAGGTAATTGTTAGTAAAAATATAAAAGTAGAGTTTTTTAACTCTAGAATGGAAAGATGGCAAGTTAAAACAAGTTTAAATTTCTTGAACGTGCTGGTTAAGTGAAGCAAATCTGATATTGTATATATACTCTTAGGATATAGTAGGGTATTATACAAGTTTTAACTTAAGTTAAGTTTTTATGAAATATTTTCATACATGTTTTAGAAGTAAAAATGAATTGTTATAAGTATGAACCAATAAGAATAAGTACGCAAGTTGTACATAAATTATTTCTTTACACGGTTCCTAATCCAAGATTCGAATACATGACTGTGAGGCGATTCCCATCGATTCAGATAAGGTTTTTTCACTCAATCTTTGATGACGAACATTCGGTATGGATTCTTGATACGATTCTGAAATATTCTAACATAGCATATGGCTATGTAAGGAGAATGAAGTTTTCTAATCAAGGAGCCTAATCGAAGTCCGCACTAGGAAGGTCGAGTGAGCGATACTAGTTTGGAAGAGAAGTTTACATATTTGAGTAAGTGATCGAATCTTATGTTGCATACAGATGATCTACATACATCATACGAGCTTATGAAAATGTTAAACATTTATGTAGGCTTTTTCCTCTTTGGTTTGATAGTAGTGAAATTCCGAGGATGAAATTCTTTTAGAGGGGGTATAATGTAGCAACCTGAAATTTTTAACGTTTCAAATTAGAATATTTAATATTTAAATATTCAAATTTAATAAATAATAAGAGAATCAATTTTTAAAGAAACAACTTGATTTTAGTGACACATTTTTAAATGAATTTATATGATTCTTCAATAATTTGAAAAATATTTAAATTATCGTTTGACGCATATTGAGAAAAACGATGCTATTTTTGAGAATTTTATGGAATAAGGTAACCAACATATTTTATTGTTATTTTGTAATCACGGCGCATCATTGTGAGCGATCAAATTTTTATTTTTTTCATTCGCAATTCGTTTGTGGACAATATATTATGTAGCGGAATACTGAAAAACTTTCTTTTAAAAACTTTTTCAAATCAAATTAATACAAACTTTTATAAGAACCTATAAGTTTTGATTTGCCTTTGACCTGCCTTTTGGCATGATAGGTATCTTGAATTTTGGTTTACTTAACTTGAAAGTAATGAAGGTACTTTTGTTTAAAATGTGCACACATCAACACAACACACATTCTCTTCCTCTCCTCTTTTATTTTCACCTACTTCTAAAAAGAAAACCACTCCTCCATTAAACTTCAAAAAACAATATCTCACAATTTATTCACTTTCAACCAAACCTTCCAATTACAAAATTGTTTGTTATGATCCCTAGTATTTTATAAAAATATTCGCTCATTATTTCTTTGAACGAAGTAGTAACGGTTGGTCGATATCAGTAGTGGGCAAATAATGATCGTTTTTTGATGAACATTAAATGGAGATCAAAGACTTGGGCTGTGTTTATGGCGATAGAACGTGATTTTGGTTATGTTCGAAAAGTGACAGGTGACCAAAGTTGGCTATGAATGAAGGATGAATGTTTTCCATCTATCATTGAATTGTCGGCCATGTGATGGCCGAGAGGAGGAAAGGTGGATATAAGGAGAAGCACAGGGACAATGCAGAGGGGTGGGTAGTGGTGGAAACTCCTCCAATGGTCGGAATCGCCTAAAAGAGCTTGAGTTAGTGTTTAATGGTAGCGTGTTTGGGTTCAAATTCTTAGCGTGTTGGTGGCGATTGGGAGCATCGAGTCAGTCAAGGTGGGGCTCGCAGGCGAGGTAGAGGGTTGCGATTATGGTAGTGGCGGCAGCATAGGATATAGTTGATCAACGCGACAGTGAGGGAAGGAGCGACATTATCGGTTTGAATTAATAGGCATGAATTTGATTGAGGAGGGAAAACACTATAACATGCGGGTATGAGTTTAGTTGTGTGATGTATGGCTTTGGGCTGGTGAGTAGTTTGGGTGGGAGAAAATATTAATTTATTTGTTTTAATTTATATAAATTAAGCGTGTTAACTTTAAAAAGCCATACCTTATTCATTTTTTTAACACCTCACACCCTATAATATACCCAAAAGGACACATTAAAAGGCGTGGTGCGTTTTGGGTATAAATAAAACTAACAGAGACTAAGATTCACAAGACAAAAATAGGTAAAAATAGCGGAAACTAAAATTATTTAAAATAAGACTTTCATAATTGCTTCATAATTAAGTCAAATACCAAATGTAATATCCATATCTTAAAACCCATCATGTCTTCTGAAATAAAAATTCATAGTTTCAAAATCAGAGGACATAATATCTCTCAAAATAAGCTAGTACACAGAAAGAACTGAAGCTGAAATAAAGAAATACACGGTAGAAAACTCCTCCAAGAAAATCTCCAAGCAGCCGCAAGTCTACTATTCACTCCCTTGATTGCCTATGGGGGGAATGGGCAAATAGAGGAGCGGGTTAAATTAAAAGTATGGTGAGTGATAGTAACTGCTAGAATCTTTATGCAAAGTAAAAGCAATAGAATCTACAACAGTTCTAGTATATAAAGAGGAAACAAAGGAAATAGGGAAGAAATATGTTATCCCGCCTTTTAGCAAGGCCATGATACCAAAAGATCAACTGAAAACCAAAGACAATTCATCCCAAAGATTGGTTGTACGCTGGCTCGCTATGGGTATCGATGAATTTTTTTTGAGTTTGGATCAAGATACAATTGATATGACATGACAATCAAAGTTGTGGGAGCCAACATTTCAAGTTTCGAGTCAATCTGAGTTCGAACACTCAAGATATGATCGATAAATGTTAAGGAAAACACACCGTTCGTATTGATCCCAATGCCTTGTTCGAATCCATCAAGAGAAGCCCTGTTCGTATCCATCAGGGATCACGTTCGATTTCGAATTGATCATGTTCGAATCGATCCACGGTTGCGATATTCGAATCCACCAAGTTTGAGTCGATCAATGTGACTTCGCCTCGCCTCCATAGTGTTCGTATCGATCCAGCGAAGCCTTAGTCGTATCCATCGGTTATCGGCAGTTCGTATCGATCAATCCCTAATGATCCAATCGATTGCCCAAAAATGCATTTCGTGTCGATCGAGCTTTAATCATTTCGTATCGATCGAAAGAATGATACGAAGCAAACACAAAATGATGCAGCCGATCGACACGAACGAGGCAATACGGTTGATCGATGCGAGCGACACAAAACACGACCGATGCAAAGCAACCACTAGCATCGATACTACCAAGACAAAATGATCGATGCGAACATGGCTCCAATCTTGGGTACAAACAAGACTTGGTCAGCTCGGCACAAAAGGTGGAGCGATCCAAGAATCTTGCGCTACGTCACCTTGCACACACGTGCTAGAGATCGAGTCGAACAGACCGATATGAAATATATCGATAAGAACGACGCAGCCTACCGAAAGCATGAATTTGCATCGATCATATCTCCTAATCCACAAGTCCAAATGCTATGACACTTTCACAGGATCTTACGCACAAGCTAAGGAATGTTCACGCCAAGTTTCAACTCCATTGGATAAAATTTTGATCGATACGAAATTAGTTCGTATCGATTACGGATTGAGTCGAAATTGCATGGGATCAATCATGTGGGCCCCCTCACGTGCCAGAAGAAGTCTTCCAAAATTTGAGCAAGATATCAGCCTCCTATGCCTATAAATAGAGCCTAAGGGCCTACAGAAAAGGGATCTTTTTGGCTTCTCGACATCCAGACTCTGCCTAATCCAACTCTGCACTCCATAGCTGCTGTTGTACACGAATTTCAAAACTGCAATTCGCTGCAATCCATTGTAATCAATTGTAATCGGCGTGTGAATATCAATAAAGTCATCAAACTTCAAAGTGGACGTACACCGGATTGCCAAACCACTATAAATTCTGTGTTCTTTATTGCTTTCATCTAAATTTTCTGAGTGTTCTTCATTTTTAATTCCCTACATACTTGCTATCTATAATATGTGATTGTGAATTGATGCTTTCATCGACAAGTGGGTGTTTGTGACCAGTTTTGGCGCAAACATTTTGGTGTTTTCACCGAGAAGGCTAATTTAGGAATTCTATCATTTGGACATTGAGTTTGAAGGCTTAAGGATTCAGATGTGAAAAGCTATGACAACGCAAACAAGTAGAAGACAAAGAGCAGAAAGAAGTCAACATGAAGGAAGTGAAGTGGCTTCCTCAAGAGCGAACCAAGCTTCGGTCTTCATCACCAGAGATGAGATGGAGATGATGATGGGAGCTATGCATGAAGAGCTTCTTAAAAGACAGGAAGAGATGATGCAGTATTGCTTCGACGAACTGGGAAAACCGGAGTACAGAATCAAGCCAACGCAGCCACAGGACATGCTGGAGACACGGATCGAGAGCACGGAGCAACTAGAATTTAGAATTGGGCAGGACCATCTGGCACAGCCCTAAAACTAGGGGGCACTTACCCAGAACATGTAGACCTTATCCCAGGTAGAATACCAGGTGGAGCTGCGTAACACGGCATCGACAGAGAAATGAATGCCCATTCAGGAGGGCAGATCCCAGGAATCCCTCGTGAACTCGAGGGGCAAAGCAGAAGCAAAAGACAGGGGCTACATCTTGACGACGGTAACAGATTGGCAGAGATGGTCAGATGAGCCATGAGAGGTGGACTAGTGAATAGAGATCTGGAGGATGTGAACAGGAGGCTCTTTGCTCCTACGATCAGGCAAGCCAGGATCCACCAGAATTTAAGTTACCAACATTGGAAATGAATAATGGGAGGATAGATCCTACGGTTCATTTGATGAAGCATATGGAAGTGCTGGGGGCATCAGAGGAGGTCATGGCCCAGTGCTTCCCATTGTATCTGGCAGACATTATGGCGCTATGATTTAGGCAACTGGAGAGTGGGTCTATTGGAACATGGACCGATTTAACTGAAAGGTTTATGAGGCAATTCAGAGTTCACATTTCGAGACCCAAGAATGTGATGAGTTTGGCAGCACTGAAGCAAAGAACCGGGAGTTTTTGAGGAGATTTTTGACGCATACAATGCGGCAGCAGCATCGGTGGATCGACTAGATCCATCCATGGTTTTGATTGTAGCTGTATCTAGCATAGCTGACGGCATAGAATTCAAGAATTCATTGACAAGAGATCCCTCTATGGATCTAGGAGAATTTTATCATGAAGCTGAAGGATTTTTACGATTAGAAGATGCAAAAGATGAAAGAGAGGAAGGAGAAGGAATCGATGTTTATGCAGTCAAGAGAGAAAATCCTCCTGAAAAAGGAGCAGGATCTGGTAAAGGGAAACGAAGGGCTGGGGATAACGGTGATGGATCAACGTAACCACAAAAGAAACGAAGATTCACCTCATATAAGGAGCTGAACGAGACTTTGGAGCAAATCTACCAAGATACCAGGGGGCAGATTCCTTATCAAAAGCCACTGAGGAAGGATCCGACCAACAATGAAAGAAGGTCAGACAAGTACTACTTATTCCATGAGCTGAATGGTCATAGCACGAATGATTGCAGGCACTTGAAGGATGAGGTTGAGGGGCATATCTGGAATGGTCTGTTATTGCGGTATGTAAGAAGAGGAATAACAACGGTGGAACGGGAGCGGCCACCACCTACATCAACCGGGAACGGCTCAGGATCTGGGCGTTAGCTTATTATCAATTGATCGAGATAATGACGAACGAGTGGCAAACCCCACACTGACGCGATTAAATTGTTTACACATGTACAGGACCGTGAACGATCTTCAAGCATGCTCTGATACAACTATAAATCGCATCAATGTAGGTGTTTGCGCTCTAACATCCCTGTTTTACTTTTGTTTTTCTTTTCTCATGTTTGGATTTGATTTTGTTAGACATTTCTGTTGAAAAACTCAGTTGAATGGATATTTGGTTTTGATAATTCTAAAATGGCCAAGTCACTTACACATGTACGGGATTGCGAACGGTCCCCAGGCATGCTCTGAGGTGTAAGCTAAGGAATGTTTACGCCAAGTTTCGACTCCATTGGACAAATTCTTGATCGATACGAAATTGGTTCGTATTGATCACGGATCAAGTCGAAATTGCATGGGATCGATCGCGTGGGCCCCCTCATGTGCCGGAAGAAGTCTCCCGAAGTTTGAGTGAGATATCAGCCTCCCACACTTATAAATAGAGCCCCAGGGACTACAGAAAAGGGATCTTTTTGGGTCCTCAACATCCAGACTCTGCCGAATCCAACTCTGCACTCCATAGCTGCTGTTGTACACGAACTTCAGAACTATAATTCGCTGCAATCCATTGTGATCAATTGTAATCGGCGAGTGAATATCAATAAAGTCATCAAACTTCAAAGTGGACGTAGGCTGGATTGCCGAACCACTATAAATTCTGTGTTCTTTATTGCTTTCATCTAAATTTTCTGAGTGTCCTTCATTTTTAATTCTCTACATACTTGCTATATGTAATCTGTGATTGTGAATTGGTGCTTTCTTCGACAACTGGGTGTTTGTGACCAATTTTGGCGCAAATAAAATAAACTAGAAATAAGTCCGATTAAATATTGCTCAATTTATAAGATAGGTTAACTTTGATTGCTTGCACTTGTCCTTGATTTCTGCTTGGATTAGGCTGGATTCATAATCCTATAATTAGGATGTAACCCTAATTCTACCCTTTTTGGTTGGCCTACTACTCCATAGACCTTTCTTTGGACCAGCCATATATAACTCCCTACACAACAGCCAATGGCATCTAAAAAAGATGCACAGAGCAACCACTGCGGACCCGACGACATATATAGCTCCATACACAGAAGGCAATTATGTCTTCGAAAGACACTCATACTAAGTGCTTGGAACTCTTAGCTATTACGGAGCACTCGAATAGAAGTCACACGCGTAACTGCCACCATGCCCATGCCACCTTTGCTCCACCTATTGGGTCTTCTTATTACCTCAAACTCCAGCATTAGCATGTCCTACATCTCACTTCAGGCTAATGTGAGATCACCGCGTGTCCATAGAAAATAGGGTAAATGCGGTTGGTACTGGCCTGTCATCTAAACAATATCTAATTGCTCCCTTAATCCAAATCCCCCGTGATTAGGACTTCAAATTGACTAATTACTACCCATTTTTGCATAAGCGTACTATCGTCTCACTTCAGGCTAATGTGAGACCTCCGTTTTGTCTAATAGAAAATGCTATTTGGTACAGATCCTACTTTCATCTTTGCTCATTAACTTAGATAAATTATTTAAATAAGCCTTTATTATTACCTTCATTATCTTTTCTTATTAATTTATCCTAAGTCTTAAAATAAGCCTCATTTCATTCCTTTCTTGTTATAACCTACGTTATAATCATGCTTATTACTTAACCCAAGGTCTAAGTGTGAAAATAAGCCTCTTTCATCTTTTACTCTCTTTTTATAATTCTAAGTTATAACCAAGCAAATTAATTAGTCCAATTCTAATCATAATTAGGCATAATTTCAGTCCAATTCCATTATTGATTACAATCAAATTTATTACAGTCCAATTCCATTATTTATACAGTCCAATTCCATTATTTATTACAGTTTTTATAATTTACATCTTACTTCCTTCATTCTATATTCTCACTTATATAATCTATATTTGCGTTTAATTTATTCTAATCCATACGCGAAGAAAAGGAAGAGGAAGAGAATAGACGCTTACATAAAGTCCAAAACGTAGAAAATGACATAAATAAAGAAATAAACAATAGTAAATAAACTTAAGTACTGTAAATAAACTGTAATCGAATGAAAAGTTATGCTTAACAGTAAATAAACTTAAATACTATAAATAAACTATAAACAAATAAAAATCCATGCTTAATAGCAATAAACTATAATTAATTGAAAAAGAATAACTACAAAGGAATAGACTGGAAAATAGATCTAAAACTGATAAAAAGGCTATTTCAAAATCATAGTAAAACTACTACTATTGGAAACTCTATTATTTTAAATTACTTAAAGAAATCTTAAAATAATTACAATCACTCACCTCCCGTCCTAAGCTCTTCCTTTGTTCTTCTTGACTCCATTTGGAGTTGTAAAATAATCTAATTTACAATGATTTTCTCCTTTGAAATATTTTTTCTGTTTAGGGTCTGTCCTAGAAAGATGAACCCAATTGGAGAAAACCTGGAATGAGAAAAAGTGTTAGGTCTAGGTTCTATTTATAGAGGTAGAAGTGGATCTCGGACCCTTGGATTTGGGGATTCAATATGATGCGTCTATGTCATAGGCTGAATAAGAGCAATCAGATGCAAAAATAGATGGATCGGATTGGTCAAAAGAATGCAAAACACGTCACCAATACGCTCTGGAACGTTCGAACGAACGTTCGTTGGCTTGCCAAAAGCCAAGGAGGGTCGACTGGGCGGTCGACCGCCCCCTTGCCCAGGTCGACGGGCCGGTCGACCTGTATTATATTTTTTTTTTTCTTTTCTTTTTCCTTTTCTTTTTCTACCTATTTTGTTTATTTTATAACTAGGTCATATTAACTCGGATTCTGACGTTCTATATATGGAAATTGACCAGAAAATTACCATGGTGTCAGCGTCGTGAATGGTTATCTCGATATCCCTCTTGGAGTACAAATGTTCATGGGAACACTTTTTATAACAAAAGGAATATTTTTCCGTTACTTACTACCAATCCATATATGTGTGTGTGTTTGTGTATGTATGCATGCGCACATGGATGTGTTCATCTCCTTTAGTACATCTTATGATGCGAGAGTAATCACAATCCAATCTAGGCACCCAATCTAATACAAAGCGAGTCGTACCTAATTTGTTAACTTTTAAATAATTATTCATATTCAATGAGCAATAAATGCGAAATCATAATAAGTTGTTATTGCACGCTTTGTAGAATTTTGCCCAATGAAAGCTTGAAGAGACTGAATTTTCGAAAGAGAATAGCAAGATGGATTGAAGTCCTAAACTTTTGTGGATTCTGGTTTGGCTCTTGGTTCTCGTGTTTTCCTCTTCCTTTGAACATTAATTGTGAGGCCATGAGAGTTAGAAGAGGAGAGAAGCATAATATGTAAAGGAAAATAATAATAATAATAATAATAATAATAATAATAATAATAATAATAATAATAGGCTATTAGGTTGTTCTATGTGTTTAAAGTAGTTTTACCATTTTTGGGCCCTTTGTTGTTTTGAGGCCCTAGGCCATTGCCTGGTAGGCCTATGTTAAAGGTCGGGCCTGACCGTACTCTTACAACAAAAATGGTGAATTTTTTTTTTCATTTAAATAAAAAGATATATAAATCACATACCATAAATAATACACAATAACAATATTAATAATTTTAATTTATTATTCGTTTATCTTAATAAATTTTTCATATGTTGCATTGTAAAATTCAGTTTTTATCTTCAAATACCAACATTTTAACATTTTTGCAATTATTTGCAACCCCCTCTCTTAATTCTTTCCCAAAATTTTATATTCAATTCTATGTATATAACTTATGGAATATCAAATTCAAATTACTAGAATAATCTCAATCAACAATTATTGTATTCTTCTAATAAACCTTAATAATACATGTCAATTTTAATATATATATATATATATATAAATAGTAAATTTGTTTTTTTCCATTTAATCATATATATATACACACATACATACATATGTTATGACAGGCGCTAAGCTAGACGAAGCGGTAGAAGTCTCACTTCATTTATTGTCGCTTAAGCACCACTAAAGTGTTTCTTAATTTTTTAGCATACATTATCCATACCTATATAAATCTATTATTAAGTGATTATATTAAGAGAATTGTATTTATATAAATGCAATATATGTATATGCATAAATTCATCACAAATAACTAAAGTTTAACTTTGAAGTTAACTTATAAATTAGTATGCATTAAAAGTTTGATTTGACATTTTCTATTCGTTAAAAGTTAGCATGCTCGAGTTGAGTACAAATTATGCATTTGTTAAATAAAATAATCATGTCTTAATGCATACCATCCATCGATCCATATTACGTAGAAAATGAATTTTTTTTGTTACGAACATAATTTTTTTGCAAAGATCCCAATCCTTTTTGTATTAATAATAATAAATTTTTCTAGGTATTGCTTAAGCAGTGCTTAAATTTAAGTAAAGGGCATATAAGCACCAATTACGCATGCTTAAGCGTTTATAACTTAATCGTTTTGCTTTTTCAAAAAAAAATTAAGCGTTATGGATGCATTTAGCATTTAAGTGCTTTTGATAATATGTATGTATGTATGTATGTATGTATGTATGTATGTATGTGTATCGCATATATTAAATTATATATATAAACAATAATAATCGGGTTAATTTGAAAATCGGTTATAATCATTTATCTCAAAATTTTATCATACGTTGCATAACAAGATTATTTTTTTAACTTCAAATATAAGAATAAAGATTTCTTCAATTTATTTTTTACAAAAATCCTTCTCAATTCTTTCATGCTATTTACTTTTAAGTCCATAGTTAAACTAATTACAGAATTATGAACTTATATACTTAAAAATTCGGTTATATAATATTTGTTAATCCATTTAATAAATCATTAAAATATATCAGTTTTAATAGTATACCATATTCATATGAACAAAAATGATAAAATCATCTTTACTCAAATATAAAGATATATAAGCAACATGACATAAATTATACATAAATAATAAAAATAAAATTTATAGTTCATTTATTTCACTAAATTTATTATACATTACATAACAAATTTCTAATTTGAACACCAAGAGTATATAAATACTATGTTTTACAATACTATCGTGTGGAACTCACGGGTTGCACTCTAGTTTTCACATAATTTTAGAACTAAAATACTACACTCTCCTTAATTCACTCAAATCTCAAGCATCATGCATCTGATGAGAACTCCCACTAAGTTCGAACCTCACTAAGTACATTTTCTCTAACATGTTTCAAGATCACTCAACCCTCTTTGATTTACTTTATCTAGAATAATATATGGTCTGAAACTACATTCTCCTTCATTTTTATTTAGTTTAAGATATATAGTTTTGGTTTTAGTGGGTTGTTTTTCACATTACTGTTATTGCTATAATTTTCAGCATGCCTTCACATCTCTCTTATGCACGCACTTCATTTAGTGTAGAAGAAGCAAAACCACTTAGCTAGACTCTTTTGGTGCCATTGTCATGATTGAATATCTCGACATACCCTTGGAACACATATATGTTCATGGGAACGCTTGTTGTAACAAAAATAATTCATTTTTATTACATGCTATCAATCACATATAATATGCTCATCTTCTTTAGAATATCATACGATAGTGACTAATCACAATCCAATCTACGCACCACTCTTTTTCAAATGTGAGTCATACCAAATAGATCTCCATGTTGATGAGCATTTCACATTCAACTTGAAGATATATATAGTCCTAATAGTACTTGGATAAGGTTGCTAACCCATTTCAATAGTTCAATCACTTCGCTACCACCTTCCAACAATTGGACCAAGCCATTTACAGAGTGTCCTCTTTTCAACTGTTGAAGTTAGCTAAATTCTAAAAAATAACCCTACCTTAATGAGCATCCAGAGCTCAAGCCATATACTGAAGCATATTAGGTCAATATTGCGTCATACTGGTGCCCTTGAACCATTGTTTCTGATACGATACTAAAATTTTCGAAACCTATCACATCTCTAACATACATGCACTTCATTTAGGTTAGATGAAGCAAAACCATTGAATAATCCGACGTTATGATGGTTAAGAAAGAAGGGACGGTTGTGCTGTTTCGAAGGTCGGTAACCTAAGAAAAGAAGTTCTTAGGAAGTGTCATCGATCAAAGTTTGCTATTCATCATGAAGGAATCAAGATGCATCAGGATATGAAGAGAATTTTCTTATGGACTGGTATAAAAAGGGATGTAGGCTTATGGGTAAAGTAGTTTTTGAAGTATCAACAAGTAAAATCCAAACATCAGAAGCCTAGTGGATTGTTCAACCTTTAGATGTTCTAATATGAAAGTGGGATTCGATATCCATGGATTTCATAGAGAGGTTGCTAAGATCAAAAGAAGAAATGAAAGTATCTAGATTATAAAGGATAGACTCAGTAAGAGTGCACATTTTATACCCATTTAGTCGACAAGAAGGACACCTGTTTTAGCTAAATTATTCATGAAGAATATTGTCAGACTGCATAGAGTTCCTAGTAGTATAGTCAGTGATAGAGATTCTTTACTTACTTGTGAACTCTGAAAGAGTCTACAAGAGGTTTAAGGTACCAAGCTCAAGATGAATATCGCTTACCATTCACAGACCGATGGGTAAACAGAACGAGTTAACAAAGTCTTAGAGGATTTGTTAAGAGCTTGCATGCTAGATTTTAGAGGCTCATGGGAAGACTATCTACACTTAGTCGAGTTTTCGTATAACAACAGTTATGAGACTAGTATAGGGATGACACCTTTTGAAGCTTTGTACAAAAGACTATGCAAATCTCCCATATGTTGGCTGGAGACCGAAGATAGATTAGTTCTTAGACCGAATATGGTAAGGAAAGCCATAGAAAAGATTGAGTTGATTTGGGCTAAAATGAAGCAAGCTCGGTCTAGGAAGAAGAATTATGCAGATAAGGGATGGAAAGACTTGGAGTTCTCAATCGAAGATCATGCTTTCGTTAAAGTATCAATACGGTGTGATAAGATTCATAAAATCGAGAAAATGGGCACCAAGGTTTGTTGGACCATTTCCTATTGTAGAAAGAATCGAGAAACTCGCCTATATGATAAGACTACCGAGCAGTTGGGCCGGAGTCCATAATGTTATTCATATTTCTCATCTAAGGAAGTGTGTTCGAAATCCAGAGACAACTATTACTCCAACAGCATTAGAAGATTTAGTAGTGGAACCGGACATGACTATAGTTAGACATCCATTATGCATAGTGGCTAGGTGTAACGACCCAGAATTTTATTTAATTAAAATTTGAATATTTAATTAATTTTAAATATTAATAAGTGAATTTATAAGTCGAATAAATTATATATCGAATATTGGATTTAATTGAATAATTAAATCGATAATTTAATATGTTAAATTATGGAAATAATTGAAAATTGAGTTAAATATGATTGAAAACGATTTGTAGAATTTTATTATATCATGTTGAAGTTAGAATGATGTTATAGAACTTTTAAAATCGAATTAAGAGTTAATTTGTGAAAATTGAATATTTTAATATTAAATCGACTAGTGAAAATAGTCAATTTTTGAACAGTCTCAGAATTTGACGAAACTAGTTCCATTGGATCCGTAATAGTTAGTTATTACCAGATTTCAATTTTCGTAGCAATTGGAGTTATCGTTTGATCGTAGCAGCTCGAAACGCATCGAATTATTTTAAATATTAATTTGGCGAGTTAAAATAGCCATTTTTCAAAAAGTCTCGAATTTCGACGAAACTAGTTTCATCGGATCCGTAATGTGATATTATTGTAAAGTTTCAAATTTCGTGTCAATTGGATTTACCGTTTGTCCGGTACAAATTAAAACGCCTAGAAAATCGTTTGAATCGGTTTAATTTAAATTGAACGTTTATTGCCATAACTCGCACAGATGTCCGAATTAGCTTCCGAAACCTGTTCCATTGTGTCCGGAACGCGGGGTAAACCCCAGAAACGCTGGTTACGGCGCGTGAATCGGAGTTCGGAATTTCCGGAATGAATAGTGTTTACGTTCGATTTTCTATAAAAGGAGTTGTAACCCTCACAAATGAAAAAAAAATAACCTAAACCCTAGCCGCCACTTCCCAGAACCGAAGGCCGAAAATTTTCGTTTCTTTTCCCCTTAATATTTCTCAATCCATCAATCAATTCACGAAGTGTTCAACTGCAAAGTAGTAGAGCTTCACAAGATCATGAGATCCATACGGTGATGATGTTGAATGGAGCTAAAAACTGTGAGATATTTGGCCGCGTTCCCCTTGTATTGCGCACGACTTTTCATGCAGAGCAGGTGGCCGAGCTTGCTATGGTTGCAGCCGAGTGGAGAGTTGGGTGAGGGCTTCAACATGGAACTATCTGATCGTGTTCAAGTTGCTTGTGGTGATCGAATAATCAAAACCTAATATCGAGCTATGGGTTCAAATGCACGGCCTTTGTCTGTAGGGAGAATGAAGAAGAAAGGGGTAGGGGTGGACGGCCTGGATTCAAAGGAAGGGGATCTAACGGTAGATAATAGCTTAGGTTTATAAATAATGAAATTATGTTGTAAATTATTATATAAAAAATTCGTGTAACTTTGAAATTGCATATCTTTTTCGTACGAGGTCGAAAACGCGCGAAACCAGTTGCGTTGGAATCGTATGGACGAGCACTACGCGATGGAATTGGATTGGAGTCATTTGGAATTAGTGAGAATTTTGGGTAAAATTAAACGTCCGTTTAATTTTATTCGAAATAAATCGCTAAAGCGAAATTGAAATCAAGGTGAGAACTTCTCACTCAATCGAATCAGTTTCGATTTTATTTTATATAGTTAGATTTAAAATATTTGAATGCATGATTGAATGATGATTGTTATCTATTGATTGTTAAAATAGACATTATGCGCCGTTAGTAAGCGGATGTTATTTATTAAAAACATATACCGTGAATATTTCATAAACAGTGAAATTGGTATTATATATAATAGCAATATATATATATTGGCATATATATATATATATATATATTGCAGTTATTGATTTCTCACATTGTATAGCGGATGAGACCCTATTGCGCCGTCTATTAAGCGGATAATATTTTAAATCCCATATACCGCGATAATTCCGTACTGGAGCGGAATTGGTATTGTGCTAATGTTTGTGGATGCAGGAAAACAGGTTGTAGGGATCCAACTGGATTCCTCAACAGTTTTTATTTGATTTCAGATATTTTGATATTTGATTGATTATCATATCGATATATGATATCGTTGTTGTCGTGATTGACTATTTGGTGTGTAGCATCATTGGACCAAATTTGGAACTTTAAAATGATTTTTAAAGTGATTTTTGAAAATATACTATATGTTTGGAAATTGATTCATCTTAAATAAATAAACGATATAATTTTTAAAGTTATAAAGATTATGAATTTTTGAGAAATATAGTAAAAGGCTGATTTTTGAAAATATGGGGTTAATGGTTTTATAAAATAGTCTAAATCGGATTTTTGAATTTATTATAAAAAGTTTAAAAATAGGATTTATGAAATTTGATTATTTTATAAATCAAAATGATGAAGTTTTTAAAGGAGTTCAAAGACGTTTTAAATATTAATATGAATTGAATTATATAAAAGATTTATAAATTAAAAATATTTGAGTTATAAAACGAGTTTTTATAAGTGTTAGAATGAATTGTGAATGAATTTCATAAACGAATGAAATCTATAGGATTATAACGGTGAAGTTATAAATGGAATTTTATAAGCAGTAGGTTTATAAAATTTATAAAGTTACTAAAAGAATAGATTTGGATAAATAATTGAATCTTATAAGTTATAAGATTTATAATTATGAAGTTCAAAGGAACGATTTTGCAAAGAAATAAATTATAAGCATTTAACTTATAATATGAACTTTTGTTTTATAATTGAGTTATAAATTGAATAGGTTAATAAAGAGATTTATAAAAAGGAAATAGTTATAAAATAAATAGAAATGGAATTTATAAACGTTGTTTTATAAATTCGCAATGACTAATTTTGATAAGTAAATTGTTGTAACCTATCAATGGAGTTATATTCACGTTTTTGAACTGTGAATAATCCTTTGAAATAAAATGAATAAAAGGATGAAATTTGTTAACGTAATATATTCACGTTTTTGAATAGTGAATAATATGTTAAAGAAAATGTTTTGAATGTGATGTTTTAAATAGAATTAAAACGATCTAACGATTGTTTTAAATGCATTAAGATTCGAAACCATAGATTTCAACATTTATTGTTGAAATAGATGTTTTCGAGAAATAGAAGGAAATGGTGGACTATAACACCGTTGTTATAGTAAATGATTTCCGAAAGGAAATGTTTTGTATAGTATTGGGATTTATATATCTATTTTAATTTCGAATCCCTATACTAGTGATTTTGGGTTGTCGTAACGATGTTTTACGTAACATTCGTTTTGGCCCAAATAAATATGTTTAAGGGAATGATTTCCTTAAAGAATGAAATATATGCTTAATTTCGATTTAAGTATATTGAATATTTTCCAAGAGTTGAATAAAAAGATTTGTGAATTACTTATTAAATAAGTATGGAAATGTTTTCCAATATGAAGTGAATATTTTGAGAATTTATCTTTTTGAAGATAAATTGAAATGAATAATTGAAATTGTTATTCATAAATATTTTGAAATGAAAATTCACTATGGAATTTATAAAAGAAAGGGGAATTTGTTTAAAATAAATATTGATTTATTTTTGAAGTATTGAAATTATATATCTTGTAAAGATATTTTTGGGAAATAAATAATTTGGAAAATTATTTGGAATCTGGTGATGTGTGCATATCCATTGATAGTTCAGTAACCGACTATCAATATTTACCTTTGAAAGGTATTTGTTGTGATTTGTTGAATTTGAATGCTACAGTTATTTTTAAATTATTGCGCTCGTTATTCGGATTACCCATTCCGAATAGTGATACGACGTAATGAATAGCATTGATGACCGGTGTTGAAGACCGGATATTTTTGAAAGCGAAAGGACAACTCGTCGATTGTCTTTGCACCGAGTAGCTACGGTATAGAGACTCCCTATGTGATGGGAAGTCCGGACGTGATTAGTGAATATCCGGATTGCAAGGACTTCTTTGTAAGTGCCTTCGGTTCTGTTCGAGCCCGGAACAGACTTGTATGGATAGTATGTCCGACATTACAAATTGAGATATAAAGCCGATTTCTTTCAAATATATTTCTGTTGGTGGCGGAGAATTTATTCTTTTAGCTTAACACCCTTCTCTGAGACGTACGAGCTCAGAGGTTATGTAGTTGAATGTTATCAGCGATATATTCCCAATTTGGTAATGTGACATGCTGAGTGTTGCTGTAAAATGATCATTGTGTTGATTATTTGTGATAGGATCATTTATTTGATCGTCTATCCTGGTGATCATTTCTATGATCATTTGTTGACCCAAAGCATGGCTTTTGAATAAAGTATGTTTTTGTGGACGTGACTTCGTCGAGCCTCACACCTCGGGAATGGTCAAAACAGGAAAGATGCGGCAAGGTTATGAGGGGTAGCGCCCTTTAGGGTATGTGCATTTCCTTCTGGAAAAGGGTGGTATCATGGTATGGAGCCCAGATACTTACTCATGTTGAAAACACTTTGTTATGATTGTGTGATGATGGTGACGAGCGCTCGGTTAAAGGTCCCAAAGGACCGGGGGATGGCATACTCGGTCAGTTGTTACTCAGTTAGGGGTAACCCGGCCTTGTGTTGGCAGAGATCCGGTTTGGTTCTCGGGGACGTCCATCCAGAGGCGTTCTCATGTGGAAATGGGAAGTTCCTTGGCCTGATCATTCGTTGGAAATCCAAAGAAACAATACGATCTTGTACGGTATTAGTTGTATTACCTATCATTCATTTATGGTGGCGCCCCACTGTTTGGATGGTAGCTATAGTAGGCATAGTTCGGAATGTCTATGCTGGCTAAGATTTATATTCTACTTTCGAAATATTTCCTACACTATGCACTAGTAATAATATCAAATGTTCTTTTTAATGCGTATCAAGCATCTTTGACTATCATAAGGAGAAATCTCCTCCGATTCTGCGTTTGCATTGTGTGTGTGTGTGCGGGAGGCCTTATGGTAGTCTCATTTTTAAAAGCATTGCGAATTGACTTTAAAAATATTCCTCTATTTTGATTTTTAAGACAAATAAACTGTTTTGAGTTCTCACACCAGTCTTGCTTATGCTAGGTGATATGTGATGGGGGGTTCTCGCTTCGCGGTTTGGTGGCGAACGGGAGACTCTTACCCCCACACGTCCTCTTTACGGGGTTGGTTAGGCGAAGCCGTGATATTCGAAAGGGTGGCTGTAAAAGCAAGTTTGGGGTATCACTGTGAGCCACGGTGGAGCTGGGATGGTTGAAAAGCCTACCGGTCGCTGCTGGCGGAAATGAGGTCCTTCACAGGTGGTATCAGAGCTTATGGTTAAGCGACAACCATGGTTCTGTTGGGTATTACTCATTAGAGATAGAGTCAGTAGTACTCTAGAATGAGTTTGAGTGTAATAATAGCTATGAGAGCGTATTTGTTAGTGAATATAAAATTGTTTTATATTGTGATGATTGGTTTATTGAGTGGCATATGAACCTTCGTCAGCGCGGTCTGCAAAACTATGCCGAAGGGGTTTCTAAACACTTGAATAGAACAATTCGACACAGTATTGTTTTAAATTGGGTAAATGAAATAATTTTACCTTGATTATATTTTATATATAAAGTAATAATTTTTCAGAATTATTAAAGTGAAAATAAGTTGATTGTTTAGTTGTTTGAATAATCTAAATAAAAGAATAATTGTATAAGAAAAAGAATTATAAGAATTGAATTATAATTAATGTGATTTAAAATTGTGAAATAAACTTATATATATATAAGAAGTGAAACTATATGAATATATTTACGAATATAAGTTATAAATAAAAATGAATTTAAAGTTAAATGGAAATTTATTTAGAATTGAAATTTGAATTGATTTATAAGTTGGAATTTAAGTTATGTAAAACTAAGTGATGTTTGTGAAATGAAATATAACTTAAGAGATATTGAATGAAGTTGATATTGGTATCAAAGAAAATTAATAAAGTTAAGTGGTGGATGTGAACTTAAGTTATGTAAATGAAATTCAACTTTAGAAATTGAATTGAATGAATGGATTGAATGTAAATCAATTGAATGTGAATTTAGTTGATATGAAATAATGAATATAAGTGTTAATTCATTAAAATCTAATGTTATTGAAAGTTGAATAGTTGAATGAAAATCAATTTAATTAAACCAATTGTAAGAAAAGTAATTTGGTTGTAATTGATATACATTGGTTGTTATATGATTGTTAGTTGATTGTATATAATTCATTAAGTGTTAATGAAATTGGAAGCTAAAGTAATTGAAATCCAATTTGAAGGTTAAGTGAATCTTAAATAGAATTGAATGTGATTTGGAAGTGAACCAACTTGAATATAAATTAGTGAATATAAACTAATTGAAAATGAATGTTAGTAAAAATATCCACTGTTAATGAATCAAATGTGATTTAAATTGAAAACCCAATTCATTGAATATTAATGAGAATATGAATGAATATTTATTGGTTGTGGATGATAGTTGGTTGATGTTTGCATTTATTGCTTTTGTTTCATTTGCTATGTTGACATGTACAGTTATTATGTTGCTATATGTTGTATATCGATACTATTGTCTATATACATGATTCTCATGTTGTTTGTTGAGTGTTTAGTAGGTGCCGATCGCGTTTGCTTCGCATTTGGAGCTCGCTTTCGCGCTATATTAGTCGTATATGTTCGCTAATAAAATATAAGGTACATATCTCGGATTAAATACCGTACTTTTATACTTTTTTCCCTTCGGGATGCCTCATTACTTGATGAGATGTATATTTGTGATATATATACTGTCATTTTTTTTCGGATCGAGCCACGCAAAGGAGACTATGGCGAATTTTTCCGAAAATTTAAGGCGTCAGAAAATTTTTAAGAAAATTGGAAAATTTTGAAAACTATAACTTTGATTTAGAATTGAAAGTTAAAGAATAGTAGTTGTTTTTGAAAAGATAACTAAGTATGATTTGAAAACTTAGTAAAGTATTATAAGAAGTTTAAACTATGAATTTTGGGAAAATTAATAGATTCTGTAACTTTTCTTACTTGTTAATTTCGAGGACGAAATTCTTTTAAGGGGGGAAGATTGTAACGACCCAGAATTTTATTTAATTAAAATTTGAATATTTAATTAATTTTAAATATTAATAAGTGAATTTATAAGTCGAATAAATTTTATTTCGAATATTGGATTTAATTGAATAATTAAATCAATAATTTAATATGTTAAATTATGGAAATAATTGAAAATTGAGTTAAATATGATTGAAAATGATTTGTAAAATTTTATTATATCATGTTGAAGTTAGAATGATGTTATAGAACTTTTAAAATCGAATTAAGAGTTAATTTGTGAAAATTGAATATTTTAATATTAAATCGACTAGTGAAAATAGTCAATTTTTGAACAGTCTCAGAATTTGACGAAACTAGTTCCATTGGATCCGTAATAGTTAGTTATTACCAGATTTCAATTTTCGTAGCAATCGGAGTTATAGTTTGATCGTAGCAGCTCGAAACGCATCGAATTATTTTTAATATTAATTTGGCGAGTTAAAATAGCCATTTTTCAAAAAGTCTCGGATTTCAACGAAACTAGTTTCATCGGATCCGTAATATGATATTATTGTAAGGTTTCAAATTTCATGTCAATTGGATTTACCGTTTGTCCGGTACAAATTAAAACGCCTAGAAAATCGTTTGAATCGGTTTAATTTAAATTGAACGTTTATTGCCATAACTCGCACAGATGTCCGAATTAGCTTCCGAAACCTATTCCATTGTGTCCGAAACGCGGGGTAAACCCCAGAAACACTGGTTACGGCGCGTGAATCGGAGTTCGGAATTTCCGGAATGAATAGTGTTTACGTTCAATTTTCTATAAAAGGAGTTGTAACCCTCACAAATAAAAAAAAATAACCTAAACCCTAGCCGCCACTTCCCAGAACCGAAGGCCGAAAATTTTCGTTTCTTTTCCCCTTAATATTTCTCAATCCATCAATCAATTCACGAAGTGTTCAACTGCAAAGTAGTAGAGCTTCGCAAGATCTTGAGATCCATACGGTGATGATGTTGAATGGAGCTAAAAATTGTGAGATATTTGGCCGCGTTCCCCTTGTATTGCGCACGACTTTTCATGCAGAGCAGGGGGCCGAGCTTGCTATGGTTGCAGCCGAGTGGAGAGTTGGGTGAGGGCTTCAACATGGAACTATCTGATCGTGTTCAAGTTGCTTGTGGTGATCGAATAATCAAAACCTAATATCGAGCTATGGGTTCAAATGCACGGCCTTTGTCTGTAGGGAGAACGAAGAAGAAAGGGGTAGGGATGGACAGCCTGGATTCAAAGGAAGGGGATCTAACGGTAGATAATAGCTTAGGTTTATAAATAATGAAATTATGTTGTAAATTATTATATAAAAAATTCGTGTAACTTTGAAATTGCATATCTTTTTCATACGAGGTCGAAAACGCGCGAAACCAGTTGCGTTGGAATCGTATGGACGAGCACTACGCGATGGAATTGGATTGGAGTCGTTTGGAAATAGTGAGAATTTTGGGTAAAATTAAACGTCCGTTTAATTTTATTCGAAATAAATCGCTAAAGCGAAATTGAAATCAATGTGAGAACTTCTCACTCAATCGAATCAATTTCGATTTTATTTTAAATAGTTAGATTTAAAATATTTGAATGCATGTTTGAATGATGATTGTTATATATTGATTGTTAAAATAGACATTATGCGCCGTTAGTAAGCGGATGTTATTTATTAAAAACATATACCGCGAATATTTCATAAACAGTGAAATTGGTATTATATATAATAGCAATGTATATATATTGGCATATGTATATATTGCAGTTATTGATTTCCCGCATTGTATAGCGGATGAGACCCTATTGCGCCGTCTATTAAGCGGATAATATTTTAAATCCAATATACCGCGATAATTCCGTACTGGAGCGGAATTGGTATTGTGCTAATGTTTGTGGATGCAGGAAAACAGGTTGGAGGGATCCAACTGGATTCCTCAACAGTTTTTATTTGATTTCAGATATTTTGATATTTGATTGATTATCATATCGATATATGATATCGTTGTTGCCGTGATTGACTATTTGGTGTGTAGCATCATTGGACCAAATTTGGAACTTTAAAATGATTTTTAAAGTGGTTTTTGAAAATATACTATATGTTTGGAAATTGATTCATCTTAAATAAATAAATGATATAATTTTTAATGTTATAAAGATTATGAATTTTTATGAAATATAGTAAAAGGCTGATTTTTTAAAAGGTTTTATAAAATAGT
Source organism: Allium cepa (assembly GCA_030765085.1). Classification (NCBI taxonomy): domain Eukaryota; kingdom Viridiplantae; phylum Streptophyta; class Magnoliopsida; order Asparagales; family Amaryllidaceae; genus Allium; species Allium cepa. Next base: position 112,488,970 of record CM060944.1, read on the forward strand.
CTAAATCGGATTTTTGAATTTATTATAAAAAGTTTAAAAATAGGATTTATGAAATTTGATTATTTTATAAATCAAAATGATGAAGTTTTTAAAGGAGTTCAAAGACGTTTTAAATATTAATATGAATTGAATTATATAAAAGATTTATAAATTGATATTTATAAATTAAAAATATTTGAGTTATAAAACGAGTTTTTATAAGTGTTAGAATGAATTGTGAATGAATTTCATAAACGAATGAAATCTATAGGATTATAATGGTGAAGTTATAAATGGAATTTTATAAGCAGTAGGTTTATAAAATTTATAAAGTTATTAAAAGAATAGATTTGGATAAATAATTGAATCTTATAAGTTATAAGATTTATAATTATGAAGTTCAAAGGAACGATTTTGCAAACAAATAAATTATAAGCATTTAACTTATAATATGAACTTTTGTTTTATAATTGAGTAATAAATTGAATAGGTTAATAAAGAGATTTATAAAAAGGAAATAGTTATAAAATAAATAGAAATGGAATTTATAAACGTTGTTTTATAAATTCGCAATGACTAATTTTGATAAGTAAATTGTTGTAACCTATTAATGGAGTTATATTCACGTTTTTGAACTGTGAATAATCCTTTGAAATAAAATGAATAAAAGGATGAAATTTGTTAACGTAATATATTCACGTTTTTGAATAGTGAATAATATGTTAAAGAAAATGTTTTGAATGTGATGTTTTAAATAGAATTAAAACGATCTAACGATTGTTTTAAATGCATTAAGATTCGAAACCATAGATTTCAACATTTATTGTTGAAATAGATGTTTTCGAGAAATAGAAGGAAATTGTGGACTATAACACCGTTGTTATAGTAAATGATTTCCGAAAGGAAATGTTTTGTATAGTATTGCGATTTATATATCTATTTTAATTTCGAATTCCTATACTAGTGATTTTGGGTTGTCGTAACGATGTTTTACGTAACATTCGTTTTGGCCCAAATAAATATGTTTAAGGGAATGATTTCCTTAAAGAATGAAATATATGCTTAATTTCGATTTAAGTATATTGAATATTTTCCAAGAGTTGAATAAAAAGATTTGTGAATTACTTATTAAATAAGTATGGAAATGTTTTCCAATATGAAGTGAATATTTTGAGAATTTATCTTTTTGAAGATAAATTGAAATGAATAATTGAAATCGTTATTCATAAATATTTTGAAATGAAAATTCACTATGGAATTTATAAAAGAAAGGGGAATTTGTTTAAAATAAATATTGATTTATTTTTGAAGTATTGAAATTATATATCTTGTAAAGATATTTTTGGGAAATAACTAATTTGGAAAATTATTTGGAATCTGGTGATGTGTGCAAATCCATTGATAGTTCAGTAACCGACTATCAATATTTACCTTTGAAAGGTATTTGTTGTGATTTGTTGAATTTGAATGCTACAGTTATTTTTAAATTATTGCGCTCGTTATTCGGATTACCCATTCCGAATAGTGATACGACGTAATGAATAACATTGATGACCGGTGTTGAAGACCGGATATTTTTGAAAGCGAAAGGACAACTCGTCGATTGTCTTTGCACCGAGTAGCTACGGTATAGAGACTCCCTATGTGATGGGAAGTCCGGACGTGATTAGTGAATATCCGGATTGCAAGGACTTCTTTGTAAGTGCCTTCGGTTCTGTTCGAGCCCGGAACAGACTTGTATGGATAGTATGTCCGACATTACAAATTGAGATATAAAGCCGATTTCTTTCAAATATATTTCTGTTGGTGGCGGAGAATTTATTCTTTTAGCTTAACACCCTTCTCTGAGACGTACGAGCTCAGAGGTTATGTAGTTGAATGTTATCAGCGATATATTCCCAATTTGGTAATGTGACATGCTGAGTGTTGCTGTAAAATGATCGTTGTGTTGATTATTTGTGATAGGATCATTTATTTGATCGTCTATCCTGGTGATCATTTCTATGATCATTTGTTGACCCAAAGCATGGCTTTTGAATAAAGTATGTTTTTGTGGACGTGACTTCGTCGAGCCTCACACCTCGGGAATGGTCAAAACAGGAAAGATGCGGCAAGGTTATGAAGGGTAGCGCCCTTTAGGGTATGTGCATTTCCTTCTGGAAAAAGGTGGTATCATGGTATGGAGCCCAGATACTTACTCATGTTGAAAACACTTTGTTATGATTGTGTGATGATGGTGACGAGCGCTCGGTTAAAGGTCCCAAAGGACCGGGGGATGGCATACTCGGTCAGTTGTTACTCAGTTAGGGGTAACCCGGCCTTGTGTTGGCAGAGATTCGGTTTGGTTCTCGGGGACGTCCATCCAGAGGCGTTCTCATGTGGCAATGGGAAGTTCCTTGGCCTGATCATTCGTTGGAAATCCAAAGAAACAATACGATCTTGTACGGTATTAGTTGTATTACCTATCATTCACTTATGGTGGCGCCCCACTGTTTGGATGGTAGCTATAGTAGGCATAGTTCGGAATGTCTATGCTGGCTAAGATTTATATTCTACTTTCGAAATATTTCCTACACTATGCACTAGTAATAATATCAAATGTTCTTTTTAATGCGTATCAAGCATCTTTGACTATCATAAGGGGAAATCTCCTCCGATTCTGCGTTTGCATTGTGTGTGTGTGCGGGAGGCCTTATGGTAGTCTCATTTTTAAAAGCATTGCGAATTGACTTTAAAAATATTCCTCTATTTTGATTTTTAAGACAAATAAAATGTTTTGAGTTCTCGCACCAGTCACATGACTGACTCGGAGTTTATTGTTTTCCTTCCTAAACTCTGGGTGCCCACCAATTTCCACACGGGCAGTCAAGAGTTAGGTTTATCAGGATATTCTGGATATTCAGGAGTTGCTGGAGGCAAGTTGGATGGCATGGCGTATTACTAGTATATAGTATTTCTTTTTCCACTGCACTGTTTGTTGTTGTATGTTGTTGTACACTCTGATGATGATGTAATGTAATGTATAAAATGTAATAACTGATATAGTTCTTTGTTTAAAGATTATTCATTTATTATTATATGTTGTTCCGCTGCGAATTGTGAGATTCTGGTATTGTTCTGTTATTTCTTTCAGTTCTATTTTCTATCTTTTCTCTCTTCTTCTTCCTTTTTCCTTTTCTTAAACATTGATAATTCGTATTTCTGTTCATCTTGAGTTAATCTATGGAGATTAGTGTATATTCAAGGAGTACGGATTTGCGGGTCTCCACACTAGGGATGAGAAGAAGTTAAGGAACAAGACAATCAAGTCCAATGGAGTGACGACAAAGGAAACTGTACTTGGAAGGCGGAGAGCAGGATTAGGGACACTTAACCTAAATTGTTTGATGGTACGTTTTATACTTAAAACTATGATCGTTGTTGTTTACCATATCGTAATTTCGAGATCGAAATTCTTTAAGGAGGGAGGTTATAACAACCCTAATTTTAATTAACATTATTTAGAACATTCAATTAAATAAATAAAATAAAATAATGTAAATGGATAAGAGGCTTGAGATTTAATAATTACCAAAGGGTCGTGCCTTAATGAATTAATAATAAGAATGATTAAAACATAAGTAAGAAGGAGGAAACTATGAGAAGAGCAAAATGGAAAAATGGTGTATTACCTAAACACATACCCATACATTTTTCTCCCCTTCATTTCATTTTACATTCACATAAACAAAAGAAAAGGAGGCTAGCCATTGCTAGGGTATTAAGAGGAAGAAAAAGCTAAGGAAATCAAGAGAAACTTAAGAGAAGTTAACCAAATACAAATCTCAACCTTCTTAATTCAATCAAGGTGAATAATAACTATGCATCTCACGATTTTATATGATAATTTTGGTTTTAAGTGTAAACATGTTTCTTTTGCAAGTATTATGCCATGTTTTAGGTATTTGAATGATTATATCCTTATTGTTGGTTTTTTTAAGTTTAAATATGAAATTTAGTGATATGTTTGAGTTGAAAAACCTATTAAATGACACCAAAATAGTATGATGTTAGAAACATTAATTTGGTAAAGGGTTCTTAAACCTAGATGACATATTATTATTCACACTAGGCATGACTAAAAGTTTATGATTTCCCCTTAAACTTTTGGGTGCTCAAAATATGATTGAGTAGGTCGAGAGTAAAGGTTTTCATGTTTAGTAGGGTTTTGGCGAATAAAGCCTTTAAAGACATGCAGGAGGCAAATATAACTATGTAGGAGCCTATCTATATCCATCATCCGATATGTTATAATTAGTTGTTTTGGAATGTATGTATAGGCAGATGTTATAACTGCCCAACAAGTCTGATCTTCCAAGAGGCATCTTCATATGTCGCTCTTGGCATAATTTGCAATAATTTTATTTTATCTGAATCTGGGCAAATGAGATTATGTACTGAATATGAAATGCTGATTTGATATTTAATGAAAAAGGTGATTTTTTAAATTGTGTTTAAATTATTTTACATTCTTGTGCTTCTAATATTGTGGATCGCTTTAACATGACCATATTTTCTCATCGGAATTAATACTATAGATGATTGCAGCATCTGTAGCACTTAGTTTCGGGCCTCAAAATGTAAGATGTTACAGGTATGTAACAAAGTTCTAATTTGAACACCAAGAGTATATAATTCTATATTTTACAATACTATTATATACAACACACAGGTTACACACTAGTTTTCACATAATTTTAGAACTAAAATACTACACTATCCTTACTCCACCCAATTCTTAAGCATAATTCATCTGATGAGAACTCCACCCAAGTTCGAAACCCACCAACTACATATTCTCTAATATGTTTCAAACCACTTAGCCGTCTTTGATTTACTTTATCTAAAATAAGATATATTCTGAAACTCCATTCTCCTTAATTTTTATCTAGTTAAGATATATAGTTTTCATTTTGGTGGGTTGTTTTTCACATTATCATTATTGTTGTAACTTTTAGCACTCCTTTGCATCTCCCTTATGTACGCACTTCATTTACTTTAGAAGAAGCAATACCACTGAGCGAGGCTCTTTTGATGCCATTGTCATGATTGGATATCCCAACATCTCCTCAGAACATATATGTGTTCATGGGAACACTTGTTGTAAAAAAGAATTCATTTTTGTTGCATGATACCAATCACACACATATGTGCTCATCTCCTTTAGAATATCTTACGATAGTGACTAAACACAATCCAATCCATTCACTCATTCTAATACAATGCGAGTCATACCTAAAAGATCTCCACCTTAGCGAGCATTTCTCAATTCGAATTGAAATTATATAGAGTCCTAACAAGACTTGGATAAGGTTGCTTACACCTGTGAATAGTTCAGATCACTTCGCTACCACCTTTCAGTAGTCGGGCTAAACTATTTACAAAGTGTCCTCTTTTTTATAGTTGGAGTTGGCCGAACTCTAACAAATAACTCCACCTTAATAAGCATCCCGAGCTCAAGCCACATACTGGAGCATATTATGTTAATGTTGTATCATACCGGTCCCCTCGAACCATTGTCTCTGATACGGTATTTAATTTTTTGGCACATATCGCATCTCTAATATGCACACACTTCATTTAGGTTAAATGAAGCAAGACCGTTGAACAAAGCTCTTTTGGTACCAACGCTATGATTGGATATTCTGATATCCCCTTAGAGCATAAGTATGTTCATGGGAACACTTGTTGTAACAAAAGAAATCCTTTTTTGTTTTATGCTATCAATCTCATATATATGTTAGTCTAGTTTAGAATATTTAATAATGTGAGACTAATCACAATCCAATATATGCACCCACTATAGTACAAAGCGAGTCATCCTATATAGTTATAGCTTGTCAGATATTTGTTTTTTTGCTCATGTGTTACTTTTAAAATTTATTTATATACTCATAATTAGTACTTGAAAAACTGTTACATGTAGTGGTAAGTTTATATTTTCTTGGTAATAATATTTATGGTATTTTATGTTCTTTTCAAATGCTAATAATTATTTTTTTCCCCATTACAATTATTTTAATCAACTAAGAAAAACAAAAGTTGACTTATACGAGGTAATAGTTCTTAATTTATTAATCTGTTAATCTTTAAGTGGTTATTCATGTCCAATGAACAACAAATGTGGTGCCACAATAAATAGTTATTGCATGTCATATCTTATACTATACATCTTATTACAGGACCACTCTCGACATTCTAGCAATATTATCATGATTTTAGAATCAAAACACTTCGCCCTCCTTGATACGCTCAATTCTCAAGCAATATTCATTTGTTGATTTTTCAATTATCTTATGCTATCAGTATCTTGCAATTTATATCGTAAGCGTTTTAAAAGATGTCCTTCTGGAAGAAATTTATTATTTCAGTATATGGAAGCAATAAATTTCAAACATGGAGAGTGCGTATAGAATTTAGGACACTACTTCAAAGGTCATATCAATGGCTGATTTTTTTTTAAAATAAAGTGTGTCTTATGCAACATAAGCATGCTTGAATTTGGGTCATGCGTATATGAGTACATACCGCAATCTGAATTGACATACATTTCATGATCTGGATTTCCTGGTACTAATGTTTATATTTGCTTATGTCACGATTAATAACATAAATTCACATAAAGAGTGGTCTTATTCATTTGAAATAATATAAAGGTTCATATTAGTAGCTGAATTCAAAAAAGCCGAGCGAGGCGACTTTTTATCTTTAAGTTTGAATAGCTCTTGAAAATTCGGTGAGATAACAAAAGATCTTAATGTACTACCACCGTCGTCCCATCGAATAAAAGCACGAGTATTTCATATTTAGTTTTCTATATTGATATTTGTTGACGTTCGCATCGTAGTCGAAGATAAATAATATTTTGCTGTATGGAATATTTTAATCCAATGGGTTAACAGCTAAACGTCACATTTGAAATCTACATACGTAAATGTTTATATGTAGAAATTTACCAAAAAAATTAATTTTGAAATTAAACAAGAATACCAACTTTCATTTAGTTGTAGGACAAATATTAATAAATCGTATAAGATAAAAAAATCTGCATTTAACTCATTTTAATTCAGAAAATAAAGTTACATAATATGACGATATAAAAAATTGCTTGCTTGGAAAAAAAGAATACAGGAAGTAAGGTCCTTGGTACGATTACATAATATAAAGGAACCAAACGCCCATCTCCTTCCAAAACGAAACATCTGATATTCGAATTAATTGATCAAGAAAGAAAAGAACTCAACTCCTCCTTGTTCAACCATGAATGAAGACGTCGGAACCCCTAACTCCAGTCAACCGTCGTTTCACCCCAAAATGGAGGAATGCAAGACCATGAGGAAGGAAGTGAATTCGTTCCTTGACGGTGCTTTCAGACAACTCAAGCAAAAATGTATGCATGCCCAAGACAGGGACCACGCCATTGTTTTCTATTATAAAGCAATACTCAAGGCTTTACAATCCGCTGAACTCGCAAAAACCCAACTTGCAATTGGATTCTTGTTCCCTGATGTGAAGATTATCGACTCTTTATCTGGGGAGTCCTCGGCTTATGATTTCATTTTAAGGAACTTTGTGGATTTTATCAAAGAAACAGCACATATGGTTAGCGATGCTAGTTTATCAAGAATTTCTGGTGCTGGTGCTGATTTGGTAACGTGGAAGAGGCAGTGCGATGATTGTATGAAAAGGATTGAAATCCAGATTAGAACAGTATTCTTGGGAGACTTCTACACCACTATCGATGAATTTTGCATATGCGGAACGTTCACCATAGTTAAAGGTGTTCTTGTCACAGTTTTCAACCTTGTTACGCTGAAGGAAGATGAAAACATAGTGACCAGGGTTGAAGGAATTTTGAAGAGCTTTGAAACGACGACTAAACATGCAATTTCTGCACTGTTACGCCGCATTGTTGAGAGAGAAGAAGGGCTGTCAAAATCTGGACTGAAGATGGTTACTCAATCTGAAGCAAAGAAATTCGTTTCTTTGCAAAAGAACGAAAAGTCTGTGGCCGCCACCACTAGTACAGTGTCCTCTCTATCTTGTAATTCCAAAACGGAAGAATCTTTATTGACACAGTGTGAAGAAATGAAGGTAATCGTAGAATCTTGTGGTGACTTGAACATGCTCGCCTTTTTCTCGAATGTGGCATCTACTGCGTATTATGCTGTTATCACCATTGTTAGCAAACTGAACAGCATGGCCGAAGATGACGCTTTACCACCTAAACCTGAAGCTCATAGGATTTTCTGCAAGAAAGCTTGTGCCCTTGTCAAAGAAGTAAAAGACGAGTTATTAACTGCTGTTTTTACAACCTCTATCACTAACGAGCAAAACGGTGATTCGATCCTTGTTTCAACGTGGAAGAAGTACGCTGTGGGATACATTCAAAAGATCGAGTCTACAATGAAAAATCTATTTTCGAGAGATATTCGTTCTTCCTACGACGAGCTTGCATTAAATTGTACAGTAAGTGGACTTCATGGACTGGTGGATTGTTTGTATAGAATTCTAACCATCAAAGAATCGTTACATGATAAGCAACTTAGTGATATTGTGACTGCTTTTGAAGATTTTGAAATACAGTACGCTGAACTTCTTCAAGCAAGCATCCAAACCGTAGAAGAAGAAGAGAAGTATCTTGAAGAAACATACCGAAGTATTCTAGTAGCCGTCATGGAAGATGCAGAATTCGATATGTTGGTAGAAGAAGCCATGACGAAGAGATGGCACGAAGAAGGCGATTTACAGTAGCAGTGGGTGTGGAGATACTGTTGGGATAATAAAAAGTATATTCTCCTTGAAAAGTGTACAGAAAATCTAATATAGAATCATTGTAGTGCATTACTTGGCCTATGTTAGTAACTTTACTTTGATTTGTGCTTTAAATTTTTACACAATTTAAATTGTTTCTCATATTTTTTAAGTCTCTGCATGATTTCTCTGTCTTTGGATAGAGAGTCACAAAAATGCAATCTCCCTGTTGATTATTTAGGCACTTTAAGCATACACCAAATCAGTGAGGGATGGGGTTTATGCATGCTTCCCAACCATATCGAAGCCAGACTAACAAATAATTGTTTCAACTTTGTCAACATCTTTAGACAATTTGGCCTGTAGTTAGATAAATAGATTGGTAGAAAACCCTTCCTCAAACAGAGTGTTGTTATGGTCTGAGGTTTATGTAAGCACCATCACAAAACGCTTGCACATCTACTTCTTTATAATCTCTACAAGGCAGATCAATAAAAATCACCCTGCTCAACAACGACTTTAATGGACAAGGCAATGCCAATATTTAATCTGTTGAATCAAATATTGTGTACGTGCACTTGTGTATGTCCTTTTCATTTACTAATCTAAACATCATCTTCGTTATATCTGCACATCAACAAAATTAGTCTAAAGTTCAAACTTTCGGTCAAAGTATGTCACTATAAAAAAAGCAAGGCTGTTGTTTGCGTATATGCTACCTTTTCCAGTTTCATACGTTTATGATCACTGAGAGCTTAACCGTTTTAACTGACTGCTCTAACTAATACATATGAATAATGTCATATCCAAATGAGGATTTTTGAAAACCTTTTTCAACAAATTGAATTCAAATCCTTCGGTTCATTTCAAGGTCCAATGATTGAAGATCATATCGCCTCCATGTCGATGCTATGTACATATCATCGTATTATCACTCCTTACACCTACAGTTTGTGCGTATCATCATATTACCACTCCTTACACTTGCAGTTGAAACTAAAGTTACATAAAGAAATTTTTATAATTAAACAACAAAATGAAATAAGCTGTTTGTTAATGCATATGGATTATTTACAACATTTGTGTACTTCTGTAACTGTCTATACTAACACCTGTACTACTGCTCAACTCAGACTCGGTATGATAAGGCGCACATAATCTTTCAATAATTCTATCCAAAACAATTTGCATCGTTGTATTTGAAATAATAGACATTCACACATTGCTTCGTTGTTATACTCGTAACTGTGCTTTTGCTGCTATGACATTTGTATGCCGTCGCACTGACCTGCCCGCATTTCAGTTCAGATGCCTCGCTGATCGAGCTAGCCCTTCTCCTCCGTGTAGTAGTCCTGCTAGGCCTGCTTGTTTTCTCAGCCTGTACCTGTCTCAGTTCTGCTCTTTTACTCGTTTTAGTTGCAGCTTTTGCACCATTCCCGTGTCTGTTTTACATACGTCCTCCTCTAAGTTTGCCTGCTATTTTGCTGTGCTGAGATCTGTTTTCCTAAACGTGCCTCAATTCTATGTCTCCCCATTGCACCCGTTTATTTTTTTTAATTTTTATATTGGTTTTGCGCTCATCAATACACCACAACATCTAATCCCTTCAGCATAATCTTCAACTGCAGCACCGATCTCTGTTCCTTTTTTCATGTGAAATTACTTGTTCAGCACCCGATATCTATCTACACACCCTTTTAGCAGCTCCAAGCAATCATTTTTCAAGTATATATTACTGTAGACAAAAAAAAACCGATAAACACCAACTTGCCATAATTTCAAAATTTATACTAGAGCAGTATATTATGTGAAATGTTAGGTTATGTACCGCAATATATTTTGCATCTATTACCAGTTTCTTCAGTTTAAATTTTTATTATATTAAAAATTTCAAATGGAAACTTGTTGTGAGAAGACTGGTCTTTATTTCCCCTTTGATGCTGTATAAGAGGCAACTATCTGCAAGAAGATACCACCCATTACTGTATTATACTATTTTTTTTATTATTATTTAATTTGAAAACTACCATTGAAAATTTGAATTGATAGTTGATACACACCTTTGACGAACCTTTCCCCATCGGCCGTTGCCCATTTGTTCTACGAAATTCTTGTGTTTGCATACCGCAATCTTACTTAATATACATACACAAACTTCCTGCTACGAGTATTGTAATTGTAATCTGCAAAAATAGATGAAAATATGGTACAGCCGTTAAAAACCGACCTACTAAACTGTTTCCAATAAACATAAGTTAATAAAACATTATCACCCTACTTCTCCCGTACCGTTTAGTTGTAAGAAATCACCCAATGCTTTGTTATGTGACTTGGTAAATAATTAGTATACATTCAGTTACATTATGTTTGAAAATAATAATTGCAAGTTAACATAAAGCTCAAAAGTATCACCCATGGCCTAAGTTTAATGCAATGATAAATAAGAAAATTTGGAGTAGCTCATAATAATTTTTTGAACATAAAGCATATTTGGTAAAAGAAATATTTACCTCGATGTCTATTTTGTATAATTCTGGGGTTACCCCAGACATCCCCAACCCATGAAATACAGACTGCACCTAAAAATAGAAGGACTTTGTTTAGATAGTTAATATTGTATACTGATGAATCTGCCTATTACATGACAAGTAATGTAATAAGGAAATTGACTATTGATCATAATGCCCAAAAAAATAAAACACTTTTGAATATACCAATATGCACTTCAAATCAAAATTCAACAGTAAATAATCAAATTTCTTTCAAATCATTGTACGTAATATGAGATTTAAAACCACTCCAATTATATTTATATATCCACACAAAAAAGTAGCAGAAAGTATACTAATTCAAAACGAAAGTTTTTTGCTTACTTTTGCATCAAGCTGCCGTTGAATCTACAAACTACAAGCATATGTTTTTTTTCCATTGTTCATCATTTGGTTTGAATGTCAAATCGGAAAAACATAGAAGTATACATTAACGACATGTTAGTAAAGTTCAAAGAAGAGGTCAACCACATCAATGACTTAAATGAAACATTTAAAGTGCTATGGAATTACAAAATTAAACCCATAAAAATGTTCTTTTCGGTTCCAATCTAGAAAGTTCTTGGTATACATTATGAGGGCTCAGGGAATAGAAGCTAATCCTGATCAAATAATAGCGGTCTGAGATATGATGGAGCCCAAAATAAGCAAGGACACGATGAGCTTAAATGGTCGAGTCATTGCACTTAACCAATTTATATCAAAAGTAACAAATAAGTGCACTCCTTTCTATAACATGATCAAGAAATCAAAAACCTTAAAATAGACGGTGGAATTTCAAAAGGCCTTCCAAGAGTTACAAAGTCACTTGAAAAAACCACCAATACCTTCTAGTTTGGTAGAAGGAAAAAATTTGTTTTTAAATTTAACAGTATCAGAGTGTGTGATCAGCTCGACTCTAATAAAGAAATAAAATGGATCCTAACTATCATTATATTATACAAACTAGAAGGAAAAAATTTGTTTTTAAATTTAACAGTATCAGAGTGTGTGATCAGCTCGACTCTAATAAAGAAATAAAATGGATCCTAACTATCATTATATTATACAAGAAAAAGACTAAAGGGCATAGAAATTAGGTAACCAGTTACAGAGAAATTAGCATATTGTCTAATATTATTAGCATGTAAACTAAGATCATATTTTCGCACACATCCAATCAAGGTACTAACCAACCATTCACTTAAGAAAATTTTCAGTAAACCTAAAATGTCTGGTAGGTTAATAAAATGGGAATGAAATTAAGTCAACCTGATATTAAATATTTGCCTTAAATATCGATAAAAGGACAATCTTTGACTAATTTTTGTGACTGAAGCATAAGGTTTGTTAAAGAGCGGTCAGAAAATGTAAGAAAACTTGAACCAAAGTGGTAGTTATTCATAGATGGCGCTGCAAATGAGCAACGAGCTAGGGCTGGACATGTAATAATCTTCCGATGGACATAAATTAATTATGCAATGAAAATGGAATTTTTTATGAAAAATAATGTAGCGGAATACGAATCAATGATAGCTGAACTAACTTTAGCCCAACAACTACATATTCCAAGAATCGAAGTGTTTAGTGATTCATAATTAATGGTAAATCAACTAAATAAGACATCAAACAATAGACGCTCGGTTAGCCCAATATGTAAAAAAGATCTAAGAGACGTTGACTCAGTTTGAAGAGTTTTCTATCCATCAGATACCAAGGGAAAAAAATACATAATAAGACTTATTGGCAAAGCTGGCAAGTTCACAAGGAGCATTGGAAGTAAACATTGTTCATGTCGGGTTCCAACAAAATCTGATTGTTGAATTTAAAAAAGAAGTATCTATCCATGAAGCTTTGGTTTTGACCCGGTCGTAAGCCCAATAACCATGAAACAACGAAGAAAGTTTTTAAGAGATAAGCTCTAAGGATATATGAGTGTGAGAATCAGTATACGTATAACTGGATGATACTTATAGTCGAGTACTTAGAAAAAGGAACATTACAAAAAAAAAAATAAGAATGAGTCAAAGAAATTGAGATATCAAGCACCTTCCTACACTATGATTGACAGAATGTTATATAAAAAGAGATATTCAATTCCAATTTAAGATGTATAACCCTAGCAAGAGAAACAAATCTATTGAAGGAATCTCATAAGAGATTTTGTGAAGGTCATTCCAATGGAGTAAAGTTAGGAAAGAAAGTAATGCGGCAAGGTTATTATTGGCCTCGCATGATTGACGAGACCATAGCTTATGTGAAACATAAGACAAATGTCAAAAATTCTCTAGAATTTCATGAATACATCCGAGGGAATTGACTTCTATCACAAGTCCTTGGCACTTCCATGTGTAGGGAACCAATTTAACTAGACTGTTTCCTAACTCAAAAGGAGACATAAATTTCAAAGTAGTAATTATCGACTATTTTCCTAAGTGGGTATAAGCCGAGCCATTATCCAACATTACTTTGGGGAAGTCTTGAATTGTTATCAAAAACATAGTTACTAGATTTGGACCCCTAAATATGATCATTTCTTATAATAATGGAACTGTATTTGAGAGTAACCAATTCACTTGCTTTTGTGAGAAAAATGAGGTAGTGCGGAGTTTCTCATCAAAAGCACAACTAAAAGCTAATGGATGGTGGAGGAAGAAAATAAGACTATCAAGAATATTTTAAAGAAATGGTTAAAAAAAAGCAAAAGAAAACTGAATAAAAGAACTTTCTCTTATCGTGTGGTCATAAATACTTCCACAAAGACAACCACTAGCCACACCCCGTACTTTTCGACATATGGATTTGAGATAATGTTACTAGTAAAAGTTGAAGTTCAATCACATCGAAAAATTGCATATGCTTATGAACAAAACCAAGGACTGAAGGGATCTTTAGAATTGATCAATGAGTTAAGTGACTAGACTACTCTATAAATAACATAATATCGATGACCAGACTACATTATAAACAATATAACATTGACAAAGAATTTTCATATATTATAATTCAAAAGTAAAAGAAAGGACATTCGAAAAAGGAGATCTTAAACTTAGAAGAGTAATGGAAAATACCACCAGATGGTCTATTATAGCCAAAAGTGGGAAGGTACAGTGGCCATTCACGAAATAATACCCCCAGGAACTTCTAGATTGAATAGACCCAACGGAAATGTCATAGCAAGAGTATGAAATGTTGTGTTGAGTATTTAAGATCATACTTCATTACACTGAATGATTAAGGCAGGTTACTAAAGATTTTTTTCTTAGCAAGTGCTTTCAAAGGTTTTTACAATATTTTTAGAAAAAAATAATCCAAAAAGGATAAATTTATAAGAGAAATGCTATTCAAAATCTTCAAAAAATTTGCAAAAAGATTTTGCAAATTTTTTATCAAGTAGCCACCGGATGGAGAAGAATTATGTTTAATGTAACTCTTATCCTGGTGAGATCGGTGAGATTATTTTAGTCAAACCACATTTCAAATCCGACGGAGGACAAATAAACCTTTGATCGCACCTTTAGGTCTAGCCAAAGCAACTGTCCAAGGGAAATAGTCATGCTAAGACTTCGGCCCACTTCTACGTGTAATGATCCAAAATTTTAGCTATTTAATATTGAATGTTTAATCAATTTTAAATATTTAAAATAATTGAATTTTGGAATTTAATAATTTATAATTCAAATATAGAGAATAATTGAATATTTGAATTGTGAATAAAATGTTAATTAAATGGATTCAATAATTTTGTTTAACTCCATTTAACCAATAAATATTATTGGCAAGTTCAATTTGTAATTTTTTTACCAATATAATTAAATCGGATTTAAATATCGATAATTAAATCTGTGAAATTAGTTTTTTGAAGCACAGTCTTGGATTTTGACGACATCAGTTTCAATGAATTCTTAATACTGAATTATAATACACCATCAAATTTTATGATGATCGGATGAATCATTTGACGGTGAGAGATCGAAATGCGTTGAAATTGATATCGAAAATATAATATAATGACTAGGTTCAGAAACCTATTTTCTGCATACAATCGAATTAGGTCTCGAAACAAGTTTCATTACGTTCGAAATAGAGGTAAAACATTATGAATACCAGGCGGTATGCCTCATTTGGAGTTAGAAATTTGGGGAGAATGTTTTGAAGAGTAATTTAAATTAAAATAATATAAATATATTTGTTTTCTACCATATGTATACCCATGTCCTGACACCCCCACCATACTCACCCGTGCCCATACCTGTACGTGCACGAATGGTGGCTCGTAACTCGACCAAGGTCGTGCGTGCACAGTTGGTAGCACTAACATGAGCATGCATGATTTTGAGATCAGGGGAAGAAGATTGAGGGATATAGTTGAAATTACTTTTAAGTTGTTTTGATTTTAAATAAATTTATCGATAACTTCTAAAATGTTTATCTCGCTCATTCGAGGTTGGATTTGAACACTGTTTGTTGCATTGGAATCGTGTCGTCGAGATCTTCACAATGGAGTCAGTTTGAATAGATTTGGAGCAAGCGAAAATTTGAGCTGAAATAGGACTTCCGTTCGATTTTAGTTTGAACTCGGGTCGTTTCGGCCGAAATAAAAATCAATATGAGTTTGATTTGCATTTATTTTATTATATCATATTAATGATGTCATAAATGTTTATCGATTGTTCGGATATTAGTTAAATTGTTTGATTGCTTGTATGGCTGAATTTCTTATTAGAAAATGGATGACATATTAATTTGATTGTTATACACTCATGTGATTATCTATATATTATTCACAACCATTGTTTTTTAGGAAAAATATGTAGAGAGACCCAAAAGGGGTTTCTCACCCATAAATCATTTATTTACATCCATATGCTGCTATTGATAGTTGATTTAAATTAATTGCTGATACTCCATTAAATTGTTTAAATGTGGTTATAGCGATTTTTGCTATACCATCATTTATTAAATTTCATCCATAAAACCTTGTCATATGAATTTGAGCTTGTGTTTTTGCTAAAATGAATATTGAAAATTTATTTATCATTTTGATTAATGATAATTTACATTAACTAATTAATTCGAGATTAATTAACCAATTTAATAAATAAGGTTTAAAATTGGCTTATCTTTAGACTTAATTAACCATTTTTGCTAATGATGTTTTATACTTAATTAATTGCTTTAACTAATGATTATTTGAGTTTAGTTAATTTCTTTAATTAATGATAATGATGTTTAATTAATTTATTTAACTAAATTAATTATTTGAATTAATGATGATGGGATTAAATTAATTATTTCAATTTATGATAATTTAAATTAATAGCATTTTAATTAATGATATTTAAAATATAATTAACCATTTGAATAATGATATTTGAATTTTTTTAATCATTTTAATTAATGATTGTTTTAAATTTAATTAATTGTTTTAACTAATAATATTTGTAATTTAGTTAAATCATTTTAATTAATAATGTTTTATAGTTAAATGAATCATTTTAACAAATGATGTTTTAATTAATCATTGTAACTATTGAGGATTTGAGTTTAATTAATCTAATTAATTTATAATTATTTTAATTTAATTAATTGTTTTAATTAATTGAATTTAAGATTATTTATCATTTTATTTAATGACGTTTAAGATTAATTATTCATTTATTAATGATTATTTGAATTTAATAAATCTTTTTAATTAATGATATTTAAAGTTAGTTAATTTACTTAGTAAAAGTGATTAATTAAATTATCTAAAATTGCTTTAATCAACTGATTTCAATTTAACAAACTGATTTGATAAAGATTTTAAAGTTGATTTAACAATGTTATAAATTGTTTGGAAATAATTATATATTTTATAATAAATAATGGATTTGCTTATTTCAAAAGAAATTTTAAATGTGACTAATTATCTTTCTGGATAATTAATATTGTTTTAAAGTTATAAAAAGGAATTGAAACTCAATTATTGGGATGTTAAGATGGACAATCTTCTGGGTATTTGGTTTGATGTTGATTTAGGCCTTTAGGGTTGCATACTTGAAAAAATTATTCTCTTAACGTTTTAACAACCAAGAACTAATTTTAAAAGTTTTTTACCAATACAGAAATCAAGCAAAAAGTTCAGTTTGTTTTTAAAAGTAAAAGTTTGATCGTTTATGGAAATGAATTATTTCCGTAAAGCAAATCACTTATATGAAAAATATTTACTTGTATAATTAGCACTAAACATTGAAGAAGTAAACTTGTCGCTATTTCAAAAGTTAAGAGTAATTGTTGGATATAACTTTGAGGTAACACTGCCTTGACTTGTCCGATAATATTGTTAATCAAGAATAAGTACAAGTTTGAATTCAATGAGTGTCGATAAGCATACAAGATTTAATTTCCATACACGATCATTTTATATCCTCGATGGTTGATATCTCAGCTATCGGTTACTTGAGCTTCTTTGATTTTATTTCCGTCATTCTAAAACGATTTATAGCTACGTTGAGCTTTGATGCCTATCAAAAATGACTAAAACCAACGTGCGAAAAAGTAAGGAGCGCCCTCCAAGTCATTATTGTTCTTCGTTATTCTAAGACGTTTTATCACTGATATCCAACACCAGAAAAACTAAAACCAAAGCGCAAGTGAGAGCCAAGCCATGTGGGTCGCACCCATCAGAGTATGTTCACATCATCTAGAGAGGTTTTGACGTGCATGTATTGATGTGAAATATTTAGACTTGCGTGTGAAGCAGGGTCTTTCTTGGAAGTTCCCGAGGGTGACACGTGTGCTCTCAAATATATTTTTATCTAGAGGCATACTTTCATGGAAAAAGGAGGAGTACCCTCCTAGTTACGTTGGATAAATTCGTTTTACTGATTTGATTCGAACCTTTGAATTAGTTTTTTGTAATTACAACCAGAAGAGGCAACCACCCTTGACGGTGTTATATTATAGTTTTTCAGTCCATTCTATCAAGTTTGGATTATTACATTATTCTGTCTATTCTATCAAGTTGGACGATTACCTTATTATGTTAATTCTATCAAGTTGGAAGGTTACCTTATTCAGTTCATTCTATCATGTTTGGATTGTTCCCTTATTTACTCCATTCTATCAAGTTGGACTGTTTTCCTTGTTCTATCCATTCTGTCCAGTTTGGATTTTACTTGGTTTATTTTCAGTCTTTCAAGTATGGTTTAATATTAATTATACTAATTCATAACTGCATTTGTTTCTTGACATTTATTTCTTCTCTTGCCTGTAGATGTTATTCTTGTGAGGTAAAAACTCGTTCCACATTAGCGGCGTGGTCTCATAGAACTTTTATACATTTCAAATTATTCGAGTTATCTCACGCTGGTATTTCTAGACTAATCCGGGTGTTATTTAATTATAATGCTCGGGTCAGACCGAGTATTTTCCCAGGTTGTCTGTGGTGTTATGAAGTTCTTGGAGGAGAGCTAGAGATTCACATATTGTAGTATTTTATCTTCCATTGTATTATATGGTATACCTATCGGCATTTGTAAGGTCAGGATTTTATAATTGTCCAGTTGATAAGGTTTATTTTTAACTCTGATAAACTCTGTATGTTTGGAGTGATAGTTTATAATGTCCTTGTTATATTATATGTTGTGGATTCTGCTGTGAGATTCTATTTTTCCATGTTCTCTATTTTTTTCTTTTATCTACCCTAACAATATGCCATTTGTCCATTGGATGCATGACATTGGAACACAGTGGTAGTGTTCGGTGTCAACGTTTGATGGAAAAAATGGAGGATCGTTACGCCACGTTTGGCTAAAGCACACATCTAAGAGTCATGGTCAAAATAAGCCTTTAGTTCTACCTCTGGGTCTAGCCAATGAAACTATTCATAGGAGATGGTCAATTTAAGCTTTTTGCCTCACTTCTATGCCTCGCTAAAGCACCCATCCAAAGGGTGATGGTCAAAAAAAGCCATTGGTCACGCCTCTTGATCCGACCAAAGCAACAATCAGAGGGAGATAGTCAAATTAATCCTTTGGTCTGACTTCTACGCTCAGCCAAAGAACTTACTCAAAAAGTAATGTGAAATTTGATTCTGCTTCTACTCCAGTCAATGCACACATCCAAAGAATGATGGTCAAAATAAGCCTTTGGTCCTACCTCTATGTTTGACCAAAGCAACCATCTAAGGAAGATGGTAAACTAAGCCTTTAGTCCTACTTCCACTCCCAGCCAAAATATCCATCCAAAGATTTATTGTCAATAAAAACCTTTGGTCTTATCTCCGGGCTCGGACAAAGCACTCATTCAGTGATGATAGATTAAGTCTTTAGTTATGCTTTAACACTGGTAACGTACCCATCCAATAAGGAATGGTCAACAAATTTTTTGATCTTTTCCAGTAAACTTGACAAAAACAACTAACAAAGCAAACAGACAATTGAATAGATTGGTCGGAATAAAAGATTTGGTAAAAGTGAAAGTCAACATTCAAAGAAAAGTAAGGAAACTTAGAGGAAAAGTTAACTTAAGCTAAAGCATAAGTAAACTTCATATGAAGGTAAGTGTTACACCCCCAAAAGTTTACAAAATTAAGCGGGAATATCATTATAGGATGAACCATCACATATTGAGAATAATGAAGCTATCGCAAGTTGAGTTATTAAAGTCGTCGTAAGTTGAGTTATTGAGGCTATCACAAGTCGCCTTATTGAAGCCATCATAACTTGAGTTATTAAACTATCATAATTTGAGTTATTAAAGCTATTGCAAGTTGAATTATTAATCCATCGATTGTTCAGTTATTAAAGCTATCGCAGGTTGAGTTATTGAAGATATCATAAATTGAGTTATAAAAGTTATTGCATGATCGAAGCTATCAAAAATTAAGTTATTGTAGCTATCGCAAGTTGAATTGTTGAATCTATCACAAATTGAGTTATAAAAGCTATCACAAGTTTACTTATTAGTGCTATCGCAAATTTGAACCCATCGCAAGTTGAGTAAATAAAGCCATTGCAAGTTGAGTTGCTGAAGCTATCACAAGTTGAGTTATTGAAGCTAGCGCAAGTTGAGAATCCTAAATTATCGTAAGATAAATTAAATTGAATCTATCATATATAAATGTTTTCACGTGATGAAGACGAGAGAATTCATCTCATACAAGAAGAGCTAGAACTACCACATGTTGATTAAATAATTAAGCTATCGCATATTAAGAGTTATCGCATATTGACAACATCAAAAGCATCGCAGATTGAAGCAAATAAGCCATTGCAAGTTAAAATAACCAAGCCATCACTAGGTCGAGAAGAATTGAACCTTCGCACATTAAAGACCCGATAGCTATTGCATGTTGATAAAGATGCCATCGCAAGTTGATAAATGTACCATAAAAATGACCCCCTCCAGGACATATGTCATACCATTATTGGATCAGATGCACCACAACATCAAGAAGAGATTGAAGAAAAAGTCATGTTGCATGCCAAAGCAACAATATGGTACATTACCAAGACCTTAATCATCAGTTTCCTTTGAGCGCCATATCTCGAAAATCTAAGGGCCAAAATTCTCTATAAATAGGGGCATACCCTTACTAAGAAAGGACGAATTATGTATGGTACATCTTCCTCATTTTTATTTTTCTCAAGCATACATAAAGTACATGACTTTGTAACTTTAGTGTCAGTTAGGTAAATCAAAATTGACGCTTTCTGACTTGGTGTTTGAACAATTACCTATTTGCATATTCGACTATTATTGAATACAATGACTAGCATATTTGCCCTTCGGTCCAATCACTCGCCCATGTACCACTAACTTTGTTGGATCAAGATATGAGTTAGGATCGAATTATCGCCTAATAGAACGCCCATGTTCCAAACCAACCTTCCCATAGTTACTACCGCATTTTTGCTTCCTTGGGCTAGAATTTTTGTGATTTTGCCACCAATTTGATCCAAACACTCCACAGTTCGAACCGAACATGTATCTAATTTTTGCATTATTTTCTTCATCACTTTCAGCCCATTAACATTCCATCTTAATCCAACCATTTTTGTCACCATGTTGACTTATGTGCAACACCAACGCAATGACGCGACTCCACACATCCTGGAGCCGGATCATTAAATTTTAAGTTTACATTTGTGGATCTCCCATCATTTGCATATTGAATCAAAGAGCACATCACCACTCCTTCTACAAGCGACCCCGGACCATTGAATCGACCTCAATTTTCTCTAATGAGGATTTTCAAGCATCCAAT
The DNA here is from genome assembly GCA_030765085.1 of Allium cepa. Lineage (NCBI taxonomy): Eukaryota > Viridiplantae > Streptophyta > Magnoliopsida > Asparagales > Amaryllidaceae > Allium > Allium cepa. Next base: position 112,510,522 of record CM060944.1, read on the forward strand.
ATATAGACAAGAAAACAAACATTATATCAGGCAATTCACCTAAAAATGCATCGATAGCCCAGCCTAAGATTCATGTAAACAACCATACACCCGAAAACATGTTTATATCACTTTAAACCATTTTAAATTTGTTTTATTTTAGTTTCAGAATCAAAACAGTAGTCAATCATATTTTTGACTTCAAATTTTGGATTCAAAAAATGATGTAAACTATAGATTAATATATATTACAAGCTTAGAGATGATAGATCACTTACTAATCATCCAAAAACCAATGAAAAACACGTAAATCAAGGTAGATTCAAAATGAACAGTAATTATCCATTTAAAAATCAAAACTTAAGTTGAAAACATTTAAAAAACCCTTTTAAAACAAATATCCACGATTACATTAAAGTGAGAGAGTAAAGTTACTCATCTAGGATGTGGAATCGACCAAAAACACCAAAGAAGCATAGATTCACTAAAATAAGAGTAGAATTGAATTTGGTCAGCGACTACATGCTTATATCACAAATATTTATATCTAGAAAGCCCATTATAAATCTCTTGCATAATCCCTTTTAATTAATTGATTTTGGTTAATTTTATTAAAAGAATGATGGAGATTTAATATAAGAATGTTAAGTAGGATTAGGAAATGTTCAGAGGTGTATTTATAGTGATGAATGTCTACTATGGGGGTTCCCCTAACCTTAATCCAAAAACTAATTAGAAGGCCTGATCATGGAGTCAGTTAATTACCCAATAATTCCTTTAAAATCTGTCCAAAGTTTAAATAGTCATATATCCTACACTCTATGTTTAAAAATCTATAACCACTCTATATATTAGGAAACCATCATATCATTCATTTGGAAAGTTTGAGATTCTAATTCAACTTCCATCAAAAGTTATAGGCCTTACATAATTTTTTAGGGTTGGAACCATCCAATATTTATTCCTAGAATAAAAAATGTCTGCCTTCAACTTCTTCCAAAGTTATATTCAATTTGGACCTAATTTGTTTTCAAAAATAGTATTTTTATGATCCGTCAATATGTTAAAATATGGGTCATTGCACCAGGCCCATGACTAACAATAATGCCTACCAGGTATAAACATTGGAGAAATGGCTTATTTTTGAAGGTTAGATAAGAAATCCAAAAACATCTATATGAAGGCCATGGAAAGGCTAATAAGTGTCCTTTGTGTACAAACCTGGATGAAAGGGCATACCTTTGAAAGCCAAAGGAAATCTAGGAATAATAAAAGCTGAAGAAAAAGCCAATAAGAAAATTGAAAGCAACATAACTGTCGAAATTCGGTAGTGAAAAGCAGATCTATGCCAAAATTATAACTTCTTGAATTCATTTTCAATAATAACGCTTTTGACAGATTTACTGCTTAGTTTTTGGGTCACGACTTTCCACGTTTCATTTTTTATATATCGAGTTTCGAAAGTATAATGTCTTTGGCTAAAATAAGAATTGTGTATACTGTGCATGTGCCAAAAGAAGAAGAATTATTATATCAATTTTCCTGAAATACAAAAAAATTATTAAAACTATTTCCTAACACATTCTAAAATCATTACCTTTGGATCTTTTTATCTATTGTAGAAGCTAGCTTTCAGCACTTACCTGTTTGATGTTTGCTTTTTCGATGGTAAAGGTAGTAATTTTCATCTTTCGGGAGGGGTAATTCAGATAAGATAGCTTGTTTCAGGGTTTCTAAAAAATGTTGGCTAATGTATCATTAAGAGGGGTGAATGTCATTTCCTTTTTTGGTTTCTTTCAAAATTCTTCTTTTGAGATTAAGAAATTTGGCCTTTCAATATTTGTAGGCTGCTGGGTTTGATTTATATGTCATTAACTTAATACTCATGTCTTTTATTTCTTCATTCATTGCTTAAACATTTTTCTTTGTTTAGAACTTTCTTGTAATGATTCGTTCAAATATCTCGAACATTATTTGATTTGAAAAGCCTGAAGTTCATAGAAAGGTCATAATCTTCTCTTTTGGCCCCTTTCAAAACGATGTTTGCCAAGCGTTCGTTGTTAACTTCTTAATAAGCTAAACCTAGAGGTAGGGAGGCAGTTCTAAGTAGAAACTTTTATCGCCAATTTCTTTGGCTATCTACTGTGAGTTGATTAGGTTGCTTTTTTGGACAAGGAATCGGAGTTGGACGGCCCTTCTTCAAGAAAATGTTGGCTCTGCTTTTCATTACGACCAACACCCAAGAATTGGATTCTTTGCCTTAATTGTTTAAATAGGTTTCAGGGGCTTTGGTATACTATTTACCATTGGTAAACGATAGTTTCCGAAGGTTGAGATGAGTTTTTAGGAGTTAGCACCGTAAGAAAATGTAGTCAATTAAGTTGATGACGAAACCAGTAAGGCGGTGAGTAAAATAGATGTCGGGATTTATAATGTTTTGGGACAAAGCCCTATATCCATTGTATACTTTCCTTCTTTAGAGACATATATCGAAGTCAGAAGGCTAATTCGATGCTGAGCTGACATAATTCGCCATTAATGAGTTTTTATAGAAGCATTAAATAGGAAAGTACAATTATTTTCTCATTTAGTATCCAAATTATTCCCCTAATCTCCCCTATGCATTGGGGTCAATGCCTATTTATAGCCATCTAGAGAAGGTGCAAACTGATGATGTGGCTTGTGCTCTTATGCTGAGACATCATATTGTTGACACCTGTCGTTTCTCATGTAGAGCGTAGCATGTTGATTGATGATATGTACATTGTGGATGCCTTTCCTTTTGATATACCTGGGATGTAAAAATGGATGATTATGATTTCATAGTATCATACTAATGTTGCACATTCTTTTAGGTCTATCTTGTCTTCTAAGCTTTTGTTTTCTGTAATATTGCCCCTTTCGGTCTTTAATTCCTACTTGATGGTCCATTCTCATAGACAACTCAACATGGTGTTATGTTGTATTAACCTTTCGATCTGACCTTCCTTGTTTTGGCCTTTGATTAGTAACAAGTATGATTTAAATATGTACAACCACATTGAAGCTTTCATATACTAATCCGTTCGGCATATAACTCTTTGGGCTTTATAACTTTGGATTTGGAATTTATAGCTTTCTGATAAAGACCTTAGCCTTTAGAGTTTTCAGGTAGACCATCCCTTTTCGGTTTGGCTCATTTTTTATAATTTTTTAACTTTAGGTCATTTTTAAAACTAAATTACATAAATAGACCACTTTTAAAACTATTTCAAAGTATAGGCCAGTTTTGGCCATGTCGACACCACACTGTCAAAATGTACTAGCGCTATTTGAAATGTCATCGGTATAAGATACATTAAACAGGCGCTATCTGAAAATTCGTCCATGTTTATATGACAAATAATGTAGGTGGCTTTTGAAAATTCATCCACGTTACTTTCTAAAACATTACCAATGCCATTTGAAATGTCGCTAATATAATTTTACTAGCATGGCGCTAGCATAGAAAAAAGTAGTATATATTTGTAAGTAGTTTTAAAAGTGGCTTATTTGCATAATTAAGTTTAAAAACCAGTTTAAATTAAAAAACCTTTCTTTAGGAATGAGCTACACATGGATCGTTCGACCTTAGGTATATATGTCTAGTTTGGCAAAATGTGGTATAACAACTAAGTAAGAAAGGAAACGTAAATTTTTCCCAGTTATGTAAATTCAAATTATCCCTTTTCCAACTACCAGCTACAAACTAAATTTCAAATTAGTAAACCAATGACAAACCATTGTGTTTAACTTGCCATTTTATTTCTAGAAATTGTCCATAAAAAAATTAAAATGGATAAAATGCCTAGAATTAGCACTGGCTCTCTTTGCTCCCTTATCTCCGTTAATGATTTGTTTAGTTGTCTATTCTTGATTGTTCCTTAATGCCAATAAAGGACTAATTTGAATTTGAAAGTGGCTCAATAATAGCTCACTACATTAAGTACATCAAAAATGATTAAATTGTATAATTTATAAAATGGAAGATACCTACTAGATCGAGCTATATTTGTAACGGCCCACGTTTTTTGACGGTTTAAATCGACAATGAACCACACATGTCAACTCAAACCATTCAAAAGGGAGGATTGTAAATGGGGTAAATAAGAAAATAAGAGGAAAAAAAGGAAAATAATACACAAATCTCACAGCGGAATGACAAAATACTATAATCAAATAAACAGTTCATGAAGCTGTTTTACAAATAACATTTGATTATACTTTTACAGTACAGATCAGAGTTATACATACAGCAGGAATAAATAAATAATGCAGTGGAATAAATATAATAAATAGTAATAATATCGTCTTCGTCCTCCAGAAAGATAGTCTTCAACGCTAAATGCTTAGGCTGACCCGAGCATAATGAAAAGACAAAACAATCAAGTCATAACTAGAAGATCTTATGTAACTTAAATCAAAATAAATAAATATGAGTGTGACAGCTTCAGAGATGTTTATGGGATTTTATATCTCCTATCCAGTGTCTAACGTGCATGCAATAACTTAAGAGATGTTCAGGATTCCATCTCCTAAGGATCCGTTAAACTATCTACATATGTAATACAATATGCTATTATAATATGTCTGCAATAAAGTAAATTATTAAAATAGTGTTATGGCGTTACTCATATCCCCCTTAACACATTTTTATAAATGCCATAGTCTATATAGTACCATAATTCTTTCGTAAACTGGAGGGCTATCGAAGGGAACTCCATAGTGTACGACACAAACCAAACTCATAGTGGACTCGATAAGGCATATGACAAGGCACGCAAGGCAATGCCAGGGTAGGATTCTACCGTTTGCCCTCCCTGACTAGTGGTAATGCATAGCAGCTACTACCGCATATCTTGGAACACACTCTCATAATCAAATCGAGGGATGGCCACCAAATCAATCACAATGTAATAAATGTGGTATCGAAGAAGCATGTCCGATTGGAGGAGCGACATCATTTGGCCCGGTATAGCTCCTGTTTTAGTCATATCAGGCTGACCCGAAGGGGTCAGGGCTCATACCTCATACAGTAGCGTTCGCCAAACCATCCTACTTCATTCTGGATTCTCCACCACGTGCACAGCTGTTAAATTGGTTTTCTTTATTGGGAAAGAGAGTGACAATATCCAATCCCGGTCTTCTTAACAACCAAATGCTTATTTCACACCGGTTGGTTCTTTTACATTTCTAAAACCGATTCATAATTGATATCAAAATATCATATTCACTTCAAAATCATATCACTTTCGAAATCGTATTCACTTTCGAAATCATTATTCACTTTAAATCATATTCATTTTCAAAATCATAACCACAAAATAGGTTAAACCATCATATCAAAATATTCGCATCTAAATCAATTAAATCTAAATCATAATAGTTTCAAATTTAAACAGTTTGAATATGAAGGTAGCTTATATATTGGAATAATTATACAATAAAAATAGTTTATATTATGAAAATAGGTTATAGAAATGAAGTTGAAGCTATAGTCTTAATATCGAAGCGTCAACATGTACTTCCTCCTTATGTAGTCAATAATAAAACTAGGTCATATGAATACTATGGCTACAGTGTTGTCTAGTTGTACAACATTAAACTGAATAAAATAATATACTTATGTTTATGATCATATTAATTCATTAAAGGAATAATTAATAAACATATTAGCGTAAGTTAAATACCAAAACATATTCTCGCAAAAGTTATGAATGAAGAAGTCGACGTCGAAATGGGACTTCCTTAAAGACAAGGAAATGGTGAAGCTCCAAGTTTGTTAAAAGTATGCTTATCTGACATACCAACTATCCAACCCAATAATGACCTTAGAAATCAATCTTTAGGTACTAAAACTTAGGTTTATTGCTTTCCACATTTGGAACTATCACAATAAAAACACCAATCTCCACCTTATGGTCCAACTACTGAAGAAGGGTCATGGTTCTCTTGAGGGCTATAACAAATTGGACCTTGTACTACTCCTATTAAGCTTCTTTAAGTATTAACCAAATCAATGAGTGATAGGGTTTATGCATGCTTAGAGGTTAAGTCATCTCGTACAATAAATATGGAATATTTGATGACAAATATTGAAGAAGAGATGAATAAATTCTACACAATAGGGGATAGTGACAGCCTCCCATTACTAATTCCATATGTAACAGATAATACTACTAGTTGGATATAAATTATTGGCTACTGGTGTAATTCATTCTTAGCCATACATTTGTAAAGATAAAGGCAAAAGAAAATGCCAACTAATATACTGTTACATCCAATTATCTTGTACGTGATATATTTTGCACCAATTCTTGCATTGATATGTATTTAATCTAGCAACTAAGCTGGAGTTTTAATAGTGTATCTAGAACGAGTTGTGGTATTTCTTTGGTTGATGAGGGTCATTCTATATCTTTACACCCCTAGAAAATCGACTATGTCTATAAGATCATCGACCATAAGCGTTGATGGTAGCGGTAATGAATTAATGTTTTGTGAGTTCCGGCAAAGGTTTTAGAAGGTATATATGGGAAACAACATGTATGCAAGCTTCTTATGGAAAAAGAAGTTTACATGAGATAGGACTAATTTTCTCAATGATTTTAAACGGATCAAAATGCTTTTGAAAATTTTGTGTTGGGCTGTGGAGTGGGTGTTGATAATATGGCTGAAGCTCAACAAAGACCCATGAACTAGTGTCAAAGTGCTTATCTTAAATGTTGTTGATCCACTTGAGTCTACATGCATGCTTGGGCTCGTTGAAGGTTTAGCTTAAACATTTGAATTATGAGAACTTCAAAGAGTGTCCAATCTTCGCTTCATATAAGTTCGAAGTATGACATATATAGTTGGAAATTACAAGGGGTGGACGACTATATATAGCTTGGAGTGGTAACATGTTTATCCCTGAATATTTGCATTTGCATGCATTAGACAAGTATGAAGGTGGAAGGACTTACTGAAATCGGGAAGGATTAGGATTCGGGATTGGATGATGACTTTTTTAAGAGAGGAGAAAACCATTTAGGCTTCTTGAGTCCAATTAAATGCTTCATATTTCTTTAATAAAATAGTAAATGGGCTTACTATGTGAGCATAATTGTGAATAAATAGGTGGTAGTACCCCATCAATCTAAAATCCATGAATTGTTGCAAAGGACGTGGGAATAGACGAATTAGTTGGTACTTTTGATGGGACTACTCAAACTCCTTACGGCAAATAATATTCCCTAAATATTATGGTTTAATTAGCCTAAAGAAACATTTCGACTGATTTGCATAAAATTGGCATGAACCAAAATATTTAGAATTGCCATACCCTATATAATTATTCGAAGGATATTTTGGTAATTTTACCTAGGGTGATAATTTTAAAATATAGAATCAGGTGACACCGTAATGGCAATTCTACGATTGCATAGGTTAGACTTTCTTGATTGATTTCAACAAATAAGAACTTTAAAATTGAAGCTAAGATGAAGGAGATATGGAGGGTTTAATGTACGGGTTTATAGCGGGTTGAAAACGGGTTTAAGGCCCATAACTTTTAAAAAGACATTTCTCCTTCTGTTTTAAAATTTGAAACATGTGCATGTTCCTCATTTTCGATTTCTCTCTTCGTCTTCCCCATTTCCCATTTCTTATAGTAATGTTAGAACTCCCTTTCCCATTTCATTTCAATATCAAATCGTATAAACTTCATCACAAAACGAGGAGCAAGAGGGCTATGCACAAATACCAATTTCAATTGAAGTTGAAAAGATTCGGGGTTCCCCTACTTTAGGCCAGTAGAGGAGATTGGAAATTTTTTGCCGAATTGAAGGCTCTAATCGAATCTATGTTAGTGAAATTCTTCTATTTCTCAGTATAATGCATATATACTTGTATAATATGGTTATTGTTCTAAGACTAGAGTTAATTCCAAAATCAATAAACTTCAATCAATGTTTAAATGATTACTGAGGGGATTTTTGATGTATTAGATCAACATCAATGCAAAGAAGGGAGTTTCGTGATATCAAATAAGTTCTTGAGACATATATGATTGGTTGTAGGAATGTATATGATGATGATAATTCTAAAGTTTATGTCATTTCAGAGGTAAATGGTGATTAATAATGATTTTTAAAGTAATACTTCATAGTTAAATTAATGTTTGAAATCAGAGAACAAATACTATGTATATCAAATACATATAATAATATAAGTTATTTTCCGATGAATTAAAGCAATGAATATATGTTTAAATTCATGTATATAGTAAACTAGCAGGATATGTATGGTAATGAGTTAACATCAAAACGATGAAGAAACATGAAGGAAAAAAGTTAGAATCGCAGTAAAAAAACTAACAGCATAGTTACTGAAGACATGTAATGAATCAACATTAAAAAAATGAAGAAAATACGAAGAAAAATGATTAAAATCACACTAAAAACTTACAGGACAATTACTATTTTTAGAAATTAATAGTAATTGGCCATCCGATTATGGTCTAATTGGTCGACCGATTGTAGAATTCTGGCTAGGATGAAAATGGATCTGGATAGGGCTAATATAGTTAATTAAGTGAGCATGTCAACATTGAGCACGAGTGTATCCTAGTCTATATCAAAGATGATTTCATATTTTCCTTCTGTGACCTTAATATGATGTGATTTGTATAATATTTGGTGTGTGGATTAATGCTGGTGTAAATGATGATTAAATCTAATGATCTATTGGCGTTAATTTTAAATGATTTTTTTTTCTTCTATGAGTTTTGAAAGTTGTAGTTATAGTATTACTTTTTCCTTTACTATCATAACTCAACTATTCCTTGTTTATGGATTTCGTGGTATGAATGTTGATTCGGACATTAAATCAAAGTGTCAAAAATGGTAAGTTGTTACATTTGCTATTAGAGCAATACCTACCCTAATTTAAGTACTATGACGTATTGACTGAGCATATTTGTATTTTTATATGTATATTTATATAAATTAAGTACAAATGTACGCACCATTTACTATCCCATTTATATTAACTATTTATTTGGGAGTTGGTAATGAATCCGATTTACGGTTAGCCGAGAATGCGTAAGTTCTTTTGTGGTTTGCTTGCTTTTGGGGCTAATTGCAAAAGCATGTGGGCATGGTTATATAATTATTTGTGCTTACACATATTAAATGAATATCCCTCGATGAGAATATCCATTGGTCGACCATTATGTTCTTTTGGTTATTGTTTGGTTATTATGATATTTTAATGTAATTTTGGTTGTTTATCTTTAAACTGTTTCACTTTGAATGATAATATTTTACAATAATTAATTGTTGATTTGAGAAATATGTTAATTAAATAAAATAGGTGGAAACATATAATTTTGTAGAGAATGGATAAGGAAATGGAAAATAAGATTCAGATTATTTTCAAAGTTTGGATGATATCTGTAAATAATAATGAATTGACAAATTATACTTTAACTAATGTGAAAAATTAAATATGGTTATTATTCATGAATTTGTGGGGAATTTATAAATAATAATGATATATCTATTTATAGTGAATTTTGGAGGATTTACTGTTATTTGTAAAGTAATGTATACTATGATGAATAATAATGTGGTTTTGAAAAGATTATATTGTTTTGGATGAATAATAGTACAATTATTTTATGGACTTTACTGAAATATATTGTTACTATTATTTAAATATAAGAGATTTTAGGAATAATAGTAATAATGAAGACGTGTTTCCAAAGAATTTTAGGCTAAGTTATATTTTGAGGTAAATAACAATAAATGGAGATTTTTAGATTTAAAGCGGAACATTATTATTTTTGGGTTTAAAGTAATAAATTGATTGTGAAAGATAATGCATATTAATTGTTATAGCAAATTGACAACATCAAAACCATAGCAGATTGAAGCAATTGAGCCATCGCAGGTTAAAATAACCAAGGGTCACTTGGTCGAGAAGAATTAAACCTTCACACATTGAAGACCAGATAGCTATCGCATGTTGATAAAAATGACATTGCAAGTTGATAAATGTACCGTAAAAATGACTCTCCCCAGGACATATGGCATACCATAATTAGATCCGACGCTCCACATCATCATGAAGAGATTGAAGAAAAAGTCATGCCGCATGCCAAAGCGATAATGTGCTATGTTAGCAAGACATTAATCATCAATTTCCTTTAAGCTCCATGTGTCGAAAATCCGAGGGACAAAATTCTCTATAAGAAGGCATATACACTTACTAAGAAGAGACGAATTCTGAATGGTACTTCTTCCTTTTTTTTCATTTTTCTCAAGCATAAATCAAGAACATGACTTTGGGACTCTAGTTTTCGGTAACTCAAATCAAAATTCACACTTTTTGACTTATTACTTGAACAATTACCTATTTGCATATTCAACTATTATTGAATACAATGACTAGCATAATTGCCTTTGAATCCAATCTCTTGCCCAAGTATTAGCAACTTTGTTGGCTTAGAATATGAGTTAGAACCAAATTATGGCCTAACACAACACCCATGTGACGAATCGGCCTTTCCATAGTTACTACCTCATTTTTGCTTCCTCGTTCTAGAGTTTTCCTAGTTTGTCGCCAATTTACCCTAAACACTCCATATGCCGAACCGAACACCTGGCTAATTTTTACATTATTTTCGTCATCATTTTCATCCCTTTAACATTCCTTCTTAATTCAACCATTTTTCTCACCATCTCGATTTGTGTGCAACACCAATGAAATGACGTGACTCCGCACATCCTTGAGCCGATTCGCCAAATTTTAAGTTCACGTTCATGGATCTCCCATCATTTGCATATTGAATCTGAGAGTACATCACTACTCCTTCTACATGGAGACCCCAGGCCATTGAATTGATTACTAACCTCAATTTGCTTTAATGAGCATTTTTAAGAATTCAACATACAAATAAGAAGACAAACATTATATCACCGTAATTCACTTAAAATTTGCATCCATAGCCCAGCCTAACATTCATATAAACAACCATACATCCAAATAACATGTTTATATCACTTTAAATCATTTTAAAATCGTTTTTATTTTAGTTTCAAAAGCAAAAAGGTAATAAATCATATTTTTGACTTTAAATTTAGATTCAGAACATGATGTAAACTATAGATTAATATATATTGCAAGCCTATAGATGATAAATCACTTACTAATCATCCAAAAACCAATGAAAACATGTAATTCAAGGTAGATCCAAAATAAACAACAATTATCCATATAAAATTCAAAATTTTATTTTCGAAAACAATTTTAAAAGTCTTTTGAGAGAGTAAATTCACTCACCTAGGATATATAATCGACCAAATACACCAAAGAAGCATAGATTCACCAAAACTAGAGTAGAACTAAATTTGGGCAGTAGCTACATCCTTCTGTAATCCTAAATGTTTAGATCTAGAAAGCCCATTATAAATCTCTTGCATAATCCCCTTTTAATTAATTTGTTTTGGTTAATTTTACTGAATGAATTTGTAGGGAATTTGTAAATAATAATGATATATCTATTTATAGTGAATTTTAGAGGATTTAATGTTTTTGGTAAAGTAATGAATAATATGATGAATAATAATGTGGTTTTGAAAAGATTGTATTGTTTTGAGTGAATAATAGTACAATTGTTTTATGGAGTTTATTGAAATATATTATTATTATTTAAATATATGAGATTTTATAAATAATAATAATAATGAAGGTATGTTCCCAAAGAATTTTGGGCTAATTTATTACTATTTTGAGGTAAATAACAACAAATGGAGATTTTTAGATTTAAAATGGAACACTATTATTTTTAGGTTAGTGATAGAATGATTGTGAAAGATAATAAAGTGATTCGAGTAAATATTACTATTTTGATGTAAATTATTATCAATTTGAACGTAAATTGACATAAATTACTATTTTTACGGAAATAACCATATTTTGGGGTATTTGAGGTAATAAATGTATAATAAAAGATTTAAAGTATATTATCGTTGTAATGACCTGAAATATTTAACATCTATATTTATTCTGTTTAAATATTTAAATTTGTTTCAAATTTAATAAGTAAAAAATAAAATCAATTTTTAATAAAACGACTTGATTTTAATGACATATTTTTAAATGAATTTATAGATTTTTTATAATTTTTAGTCTGAAAAATATTTAAATTATCGTTTGATGCATATCGCGGCAAACGATAAGAATTTCAAGGAATTAGGTAACCGGTGTATTTTGTTGCTGTTTTGCGATCGTGTCGCTTTGTTGTGAGTGATCTTATTTTTATTTCCATCATTCGCAGTTCTTATGTGAATGGATATTGCATAACGTAGTATCGCAAAATTTTCTTTTCAAAACCTTTTCAAATCAAATCAAAACAAACTTTTATAAGACGCCATAAATTTTGATTTGCCTTTTGGTATGGTGGGTGTCTTGAACTTTGGTATACTTGACTTAGAAGTAATGAAGTTACTTTTGTTGTAAAGTATGCACATATCAACACAACACTCATTCTCTTCCTCTCTTCTTTTATTTTTGTATACTTGTAAAAAGATAACCACTCCTCCATCCAACTTCAAAAATCAATACCTCACAATCAATTCACTTTCAACCAAATCTTCTAACCACAAAATTATTTAATATTATCCCAGGTATTTTCTAAAAATAGTCGCTCGTCGTTTCTTTGAGCGGTGTGGTGGCAGTTGGTCGATATCAGCGGTGGGCGAATAATGGTCGTTTTTAAAAACATTAAATTCAGATTAGAGAGTTGGGTTTTTGCATGTCAGCAAGATGTGATTTTTTTATGATGTTCGCAGAGTGTTAGGTGGCTGGAGTTGGATGGGAATGAAGGATGGACATTTTTCGTTCATCATTAAATTGATGGTAATGTGATGGTAGAGGGAAGGAACAACCTGTGCAGGGTGGAGAGTGGGGACAAGGCAGAGGCGTGGGTAGCGGTGGCAACTCCTCCGGTGGTCGGAATCACCTGGACGAGCTCGAGATAGGGTTTAATTGCTACTTGTTTTTGGGTTTGAATTCTTGACATGTTTGCGGCGATAGAAGCATTGAGTTGGTCGAAGTGAGGCTCGAAGGTGAGGCAAAGGGTTGTAATTCTAGTGGCGGCAGCGATGTAGTCTCAAGTTGATCGAGGTGACAATAAGTGGAGGAGCTACGTGATAGGATTAAATTTATAGGCGCGAATTTGATTGGGGAGGGAAGAGCGTTGTAACGTGCAGGTATGGGTTTGAGTGTGTGATGTTGGGCCTTCGGCCGATGTGTAGTTTGGATGAGAATAAATATTAATTTATTTGTTTTAATTTATGAAAATTAAGTGTGTCAAGTATAAAAGGCCAAATCTCATTCATTTTTAAATCCATTTAAACCATAGATTTTTACGTTAGACTCGTATTGATGAGCATAACACTATGGTATAAATAGTTGATAGTTTTGATGAAGGAGAAATTTATGATAATATAGTAGTGATTAGGGTTGTCCATTTCCAACACGACGCAAAACACGACCCAAAGATTACACGGAAATTAGCAGGTTAATCAACCCGGTTAAGTGGACGGGTCATTTTTAGGTCAACCCAAATTTGACTCTTTTAAACGGGAGGGTTCTTGGTTGACCCATGAACACGAATTTGACCTATAACCCGTTTATACTTATACGGGTTGACCCGACCTGATTATAACCTAACTCGACCCGCGAATCGAATTTAATCATTTATAACCCATTTACGACCCGTTTATAACCAATTTATACCTTATACATGTTGACATGACCTGTTTACAATCCAACCTGACCTGACCCATTTATAATCCGGTTACATGGGCTAGGTTTGTTTAACCCATTTATAATTGGTTGGGTTAGGGTTGAGCTATTTCTGACCTGTTTAATAAATGGGTTGACCTGACCCATTTAAAATCAACCCGAACCCGAGTTGACCTGACCTGACTCATTGAAAGGCCTTGTAGTGATTGAATATAATTACGTCTTTTAAATAATAATGTAGTTAAATAAACTACGCTTTACTTTTTATATCTATTTAGCAGAATAAAACTCTGTTATGCTATAATTAAATTGAATAGATTACTTTGGACATTTATTGACCTGAATATATCCGTATTCTCTACATGCATGGTAAAATGATGATTTTTGAAGTTAATTAATATGTGGATTAATTAATATTGGATAAATAACGTGTTAACTATTGATCGTTAATTGTTGAGTGCCAGAAGCGTGGTAGCCTGGCCTTATTGGATGTGGTTGTGATATGTTGTGAAAGTCGAATTCTTTTTAGAGTGAGAACCATGATAACATTTTTTTTAAGTGCTATGGCAGCTTTAGGCTTCATTATGGTATTTTGAAAATACTATTAATTGATATTTTCAATTTGAAACAGTTTTAATGCGTAGAATGATTTTAAATGTGACTTTGGAATTTTCTATGGTATCTTATTGAGAAATAAGTTTTTTTAACTTCTCTATTTTACTTCAACCTTTTTGTTAGGCTTTTCTAACATATACGGAAATGTTTTCAAAGTATTTTGGAAAGTATATAATATAATGTTTATTGTAAAGAAAATGAGGAATTTATATTTCGATAATAGCATGATTTTTTTGTTTTAAAAGAAGAAATAATTATTTTGAATTAAATATTTGAGAAATGTTTTGTATAAAATGTAGTATAAAAAGATAGATTTATAAATATTATTTTATAAATAAAAGAATAGATTTATAGACGTTATTTATAAAAAGGAAATGATATCATTTTGATAATTTGAATAATAAATCACATTTGTGAATTTATAGTGACATATGGAATGATCATTTTATGGAAAGCATTTGGTTCTATCTTGAAACTGAAGATTTGTGATAAATATATGAGATTTATAAATAATTTTAGAGATTTATGAAAGGAGGTTTATGAATAATTTTAGAAATTTATAAAAGTATTTTTATAAATTAATTTGGAGATTTATAAAAAGGCTTGTAAATATGGAATGGGTTTGTAAAAGGAATGAGATTTGATTTCTACAAATGATCATTTTAATTTATGGTGGTATGGAAAGTATTCTTTTTATAGTTAACACTAAAAGCAAAGTGGTTTAGGTTTATAGTAAATGAAGTTTTAAATTATATTTTTTTGGCCCATTTAAATATGAATTTGGAAAAGGAGAAATCTACCTTTAGATTTTCTAATATACTTATACCATCGAGACTAGTATATGGATATATTTGCTAAGTATTGAAAGTGTGGTGTTTTGTGAATATACTTATACCAATGATATAGGTATATGGATATTTTTACAAGTATTGAAAGGTTACAGTTGAATATTGAGTGAGTAGTATATATATGTATATCTATAAAATTATTTTGATATAAGTATTTAAAAAGTGGTTTAATTAATAAAAGGATTAATTAAAGTGGTTTAGAGCTGCTTATTTGTTTAATCGTGCTTGATTTCTTATGAAATTAAACATCCGACTTGATTGATTGTTTATTTTATAGTTAAATAATCAACTATCAAATCTTCATCAAATATAACTCTAGAAATATTTAGTAGAAACAAGGGAATTATATGATACAGTTATCATCGATGATGCTATATTATACGTATAAACTTGTTGTGTTCTTATAGGAAAAATGGTAAGGAAATCTATCCGCTTAGACAGTTAGAAGGCGATCTTTGCTCTTATGTATTGTCTTCTTATTTCCTACAGAATTGGAGTTGAGTTTACCGAAAAACAATCAATTGGTTTTAGAGTGCTCGGTAAGCGAGGAAGTGTACTTATATGAGATGACTCGAAACCTAACCTCACCAAAGCCACATACATGTTCTATGCTTTGGAAGAGGTTTGAGATTAATTCAAGATGATGGAATCTATATGGAGACTTAAGATATGTTTGAGATGCTCAAACACATGTAGTTGTTCGTGATCTATTAAGGATGCGGTAATCCATGTGTTATTCCATTTGTTGTGAAATGGGAATCCATGTGTGGTTCCGAGATCCGGTCGAGTTGTGACTCGTGTGCTTGAATGTCGGATGTAGCCTCATTAGCGGATGTGACTATTAAGCCAGAAATAGTATGCATAGTCTAGCGGTTTAGTAAACCTAAAGGATGTAGGCTACTCTACCTTAGAGATACCTATAGTTTATGCATGCGGTGGGTTGTGCGCTCGACCTTGAAGGCCAGCTATGTATTTCCTATGCTACATCAGCTAGGGATGTATAATGCTTCGGAAGGACATCTCTGATCCTTATACAGGAGGACCGACCCCGAGGTTCTGAAGGTGCCTCCATGGAATCCTACATAATCAGCGAACGTGCCTTAGGGTTTTGATTTTGTACCTATTATTATTGTGATGTACACTAACATGCATCACATCTATTTGGTTATATATAATTCATATCCTAGACATTGTTATAATATCACTAGATTTGCTCATAAAGTGGTTTGGTTATCATATGGTAGAAACTCATCTGTGATTACGTGGGACAAGGTCTTATGAGATACCTTTATTTCGAAAGGTTTTATAACGGTAAAAATCCATATGATTTGTATTTCTCACGCTGCTATACTAGACTGGTCCGAGTGTTATTTTCCTATAATGCTTGAGTCGCCCCGAGCATATTTCTGGATTTAGTTATCAATGCTTTAGAGCTATAGGAGATGAGTTGGATGCCTCCAAAATGCATTCGTATATATTTTATTCTCATTATATTTCCATTTTGTATTTATTAGCATTTATGAGGACATGTTGTTATAATTGTGTAGGCTGATGATAGATTAGTTTATTCTGATTGATGTATGTATATCATAGTTTTTTTGTGTGAATATTATGTGTATATTTTATATTACTCGTCACGATGTGGGATTTCGTTCCCTTTTTTTCTTTTCTTTAACTCTAACAATCTGCCTTTGCAGCATTTGAGAAATGGAATTTTCGACGATTTTGAACTGTAACGACCCGTAATTTAGTCACTTTAAATATGAGTATATAATATATTTTTAACTAATTAAATAATGGATTTTATAACTCAAATAAAATTCAAATTAAACGTCTCGAGTGTTTTATTACGGATGTAAAATGTAAGTTTAAAGACAGTTCAAGTTAAAAGACAGTTAGGGTACTGATTTAATTAAGAATGAGAAGAAAATTTGAACTTTTCTACTCTCTGATTAGACCACACCTTTTAAACTTATCCTTGCCCAATAAAAAAAATAAGGATGGTTACTTTTTTGGAATTAAGAAAAGAATCTTCCAATAAAACAAAATAATATAATGACCTGCCAGTAAAACAATAGTATGAAACTGAATAGTATAATTACATGCCTAATAATTTAAAATAGTATAATGACATGCCTAACAAAACAAAATAGTATAATAATATTCTATGCGGATGATTTCCATTGGACCAAAATATGGTCGAATCGGGATCTGTCATGCAGTGATTTCCACTGGACCAAAATATGATCGAATAAGGTTATGCCATGTAGTTAGTTGTTATTAGACCAAAATTTTGTCGAATTTGATTAGCTATAGGAGGTTAGTATTTACTAAAGTACAATTCTCTTCATCTATGAATACCAAAGTCCTTATCTCATTTTAATTCATCCATAAACTAAAAAAATAAAAAGAAACCAAATACCATCTTCATCTTCAAGACAACCAAGGTTTCCATTTGCTTCTTCAAATCAAAAGGATTTAAAGTTTAGTTTGTGAACATAACTTATCATTTGAGTATAATTTGATTATTTTATAATGACTTAATTGTTCTTTGATTTATAGTAATTATGATACTAATTTAAGTTACTTTAGCTAACCACAACGTGAATGACTTCATTTCTAACCGATGAAAAATACTTATTTGAAAGCAAAGACTAGAAATGTAACAACCCGCATATTTTGCAATTGTATATTTGAATATTTTATTTAAATATAGCATCTTTAGTCGGATTAAAGTCCAAAATGCTACTTTTTGCAAACAGTCAAATTCGGACTCAAAACCACTTCCATTGAGTCCAATATGGCGTTTGCGACCATTTTGAGTATAAAAATCGATATATTTGAAGTTGATTAAAAATTCGATGTTTTCATTTAGGGCTTTGGGTTTGGGTTTCAGCCCATGAACTCAACATATTAATCCAATTCCACTACACTCCTCTTCATTCCTTCATAATATTTCCTAACACTCAAGCTTTTGAAAAAAATAAGGGAGGAGAAATGAAATTAAGAATTCCTAAACCCTAGTTTCCTTTGCGAATTGAAGTTTTAGCTCCAAAATCCAAGAGAAGTTTAGTCTTATATTGGAGTTTCTAGAGTTGAAGTTGAAGTTGGTTGATCTTTCCTTTGTTTTTTAGCTTCTCCTTCATTTTTTTGGGTTTAAATGCGAGTTTTTGAACTCACATCTATGACTATATCTTTGATAGTTGTTAGGTAGTAATTCTTAACATCCATTCCTTGTCCATTTGCTTTGGATTGAATTGTCCAATTTTTGATTCTTGATGTCCAATTTATGAGAATCCTACTATGGATGTTTGGATATGTTTTTGGGGTGTGTCGAAGAGCCTATAAGGCAGGTTGTCGTGTGGCATAAATTCCTAGTCGTCATTGCTCGATCGATCGCCTCCGTTTGGTTTCCGCCCTTCATTGGGGCTAGGCTGAATATATTGGAAATTCCAGTTCAGTCGACTGAACCATGAAGTCAGTCGACTGAACCAGAACCCAGGAAATTTCCTGGGCCAGTATCAGTCGACTGACCACCCTGGGTCAGTCGATTAAGCCTGGAAACCGAAAGTTTCCAGGCATGTTTCGGTCAATTGACCATCCTGGTTCAATCGACTGAACCTGGAAACATAAAGTTTCCAAGAATTGTGTCAGTCGACTGATCACTCTGGTCCAGTCGACTGAATCTGCTATCTCGGTCAACTTTGCTTTTTTGTGTGGATTTCCAATTTTTAATCGATTCAGGATGATCCGATTTGTTGTTATCACCTTTGTTGACTTTGATAACTTATTTTTTGGGATTTTTGGGAATATCCATTTTGATGGATTCGGTATCGATTTCTATGGATTTGATTCACGTCTTCGTATGTGAATTTTTGATGATTGATTATTTTCTTTTACAATCAATTTTGTGATTTGTCACTTTAAAATGCAAAGGTTTTCATACTAGCAGTAAATATGAAAAATCTTTCATTAAAACGATTTCAACTCTATCTTTAATAAAAAGCTCGTTCATAAAACCATTTTCTAATCTATTAGTATATAGAAACCTTTACCTCATTCGTTTGAGAAATCTAATTAAACGGCTTAGTAAAACAAGTGGTATGAAATGCTTGCGTTTACTTCGTCGGTTAATTTTTGGACTTGTTCGATTGGAACTCTTATGACAATTTTCGATTGGAGACCTACAATTTGTTTCGTAAATATTTAAGTTAAGTCAGTAGTTATGGGACATGAAGCTAAACTCATTTATTTACTAGCTTAGTGTAATTCACACTTTTTATTGATCAACGATGGTCATTTTGTGATTTGGACTAGCGATACGCGATGTCTCTTTGTCCACGTAGGGGACTATACCTCGTTTTATCGAGTTTCGTCTCATTTCTTTTATAGGCTAACGACCTATGGGTTCTTTGGAGTTTTGACTTAATTTTTATGGGCTAGCGACCCATGTTCTTTTATGGAGTTCGATTCATCGGACGTACCATTGTACTACATCGTTGTACCGGCTTATTAGGTTCATCGGGCGTACCGTCGTACTACGTCGTTGTTTCGAATTATTTGAGTTTCAAGTTTCTCGGGCGTATCGTTATTGTACTACGTTGTTGCACCGGCTCTATGGTTAGCGACCATGGGCTAGCGACCCGTTTGTGATGCACGTGTTGGTGAGTTTTCATGCTCCCGTTTATGATAGGCCTCCCCCTTTGTGATTTCTGGATTTCTAATTGATGATTTCTAGAATTTGTGTTTCACCAACGTTTGCGATTGGCATTGATGTGTTTGTCAATATTCGTGATTTGGTGAATAAAATAAAGAAGATGACATTCTTTTTTATGTTCTGAGATTCTTGAGATATTGTATGATTTTTATTGTTGTTAAACATATACTTGTTACAGTATGGCATTATTATTATCATACGTTTTTGTCATATCTCTTATTCTATCTCATTTTATCTAATATTTGTAGCTAGAATGATCTGCTTATTATTTTTTATTAAATAATACTCGGGTCAGACCAAGATGTTACAGGTGCTTCTGCTTGACTCGTTATCTAGGATCATCATCTGACTTTTGTCTAACTACATTAGATTGGTAGTTTTTGTTGTTATACATTTGAGATAGAGACTCCTTGCTGTATACATATTCTTTTGTCTAGCACTTGTATCTATTCTTTTGTGATATTGTGGATCTTGTTTGACCACCGCTCTGAAGTACACTTCTATGTGTAATATTAATATCTGTTTCCGCCTTTGTGATATGGATATCTGTGACTGATTAATGTTATGCTTATTTCTATATTTGTTTTCGAAGACCACATAGCCACCGTGTAGTAGCTTTGAGTTTGTATTTGATATGTCAGATTTCTATATTATCTGACATATCGCTACTCACATAAAGCAATTACATGGATGATCGCTCCTCAACATCCTTATTCTTTGTGCTATTTTATGGCATTACTCCGTAGTGTCCGTGGCTAGCGTAAGTATACAGGTGGGGCGTCTCAGCTTGGTATCAGAGCCAAACTTCGGAACAATGTAGAATATTCTAGCAAGGATCATTGTCCTAAGTCCTTCTTAGGAGTCGTGTCTTAGGATTTAATCTGAGTCTTAGGACCCGTTCTATCCTATGCTTTTATGATGTCTTGTTTCATCAATCAAGTCTGTTTGATATTCATTCTAAGAATAACCTTTTTCTTCTTCTTTCTTTCTTAAAGAAGAGAAATGGTTGGATCAAACCATCCCAGCGCCGGTCAATCCAGTGCTACTCCTCAGGATAGAGTATTTATGTCTGCCCAATAGCTCTTGGATCTCATAAAGAATGCTCAAACTGTTGGACCCATCCCAGACCTACTCACCCTAAATCTAGTTTTGCACGCTTGTGCAGTGATTATACCAATTTGGGTGAGAAGCCATTCAAGGGTTCCAAAAGCATTATAGAAGTCCAAGCTTGGCTTAGAACATGCGATCACATCTTTTCTCGCATGAATCCTTTTAATCTTCATCGAGCCCAAGTGGCTTCTAATATGCCCAAAGAAAGAGCATTAAATTGGTATGAGCTTCTGATTTATGAAATTATTGAAGCGGATCTTACTTGGAAGAAATTCCGGGAATGATTCGAAATAAAATTTGTGCCGGAGGCTGAAAAAGTAACTTTAGCTTGGCGTTTTATTGACCTTGTTCAAGGTGAATCTTCTGTGATGGATTACGTCGCATCTTTTGAATCCCTCTCTAAATATGGGGTCGAATACATTAATACCCCGTTGAAGAAAAATCAGAGGTTTGTCTATGGATTGAATAAGAATCTCAAAAAACCATTACTTCTGAAATTAGAAGTTTCTTTCGATCAGCTTATTGATATCGCTCTTCGACTCGAAGAGACCGATAAAGAAAGTGATGTTGAAGTTGGGAGTGCCAAACCGAACTTCAACAACAACAACAAGAGGCCTATTAAGTTCAAAGGTCCTTATCCCAACAAAAAAGGGAAGCAAGCAACACCAGTAGCAAAGATTCTTACCTCTAGTCATGGGCAATGCTACAATTGTGGCTCTAAGGACCATTTTGCTAACAGATGTCTGAAACCTCTCTTTTGTCGTTATTGCAAAAGTTCGAGTCATCTTTTATCTTCGTGTCCCAAACTTCAAAGCAAGAACAAGGGAAAGCTAAATGTTGTGCAAGCCCCTAGTAACACTTCTCATGGTCAAGGTATTTCTCATCCTATCCTTGATGGCAATATTATATTTCATGACAATCCTATTCGAGTTCTTTTTGATACGGGCACATCCCATTCTCTTATATCAAAAGAACTTGTTGATACTTTGTTTTTTAATGTTATGGCTTTGATGACTTCTTTGAGAATTGCGAATCCGGTTGGTGGATCCACAATACTCAGTTTTCTTTATAAGGTTGTCGAGATTATTCTCTGTGATTATTCTTTCCGAGCCGATTTGCATGCCATGCGTTACTTAGGCTTCGGAATGATTTTAGCAATGGATTGGCTTAACCGTTATGAAGCCCACATCCTATGTCCTGAGAGGACTATTCATCTTCGACATCCGCTATCTGTTAAGCAGATTTCTATTGTTCTTAAAGATTCGGATTTCAGTTTGGTAGCATCGTTATATTCTCTAAACCCTCATGATGATGATAATGATGATGTGGAAGATGTCATTTCCCTCATTCTCGTTATTCGTGAATTTTTCGACATATTTGAGCCTGTCTTAGGATTACACCCTAAGCGAGCAATTGAGTTTAGAATTAATCTAATCCCTAGAGCTCTACCTATCACTCGTTCTCCTTATCGTATGTCCAATAAGGAAAATGAGGAGATGTGTAAACAATTATCCGAATTAGAAGCGAAGCAATTTATTCGTTCTAGTTCCTCTCCTTGGGGAGCTTCAGCTATTTTTGTGAAGAAATCTGATGGTACACTTAGGCTTTGCGTTGACTACCGCAAACTTAATGACCTCAACATCAAGAATAAATATCCTTTACCTCGGATTGATGATCTATTCGATCAACTTAGTGGTGCTAGAGTCTTTTCATGGTTAGACTTAGCAACCGATTTTCATCAGCTTCGTATTGCAGAGGATAGCATTCCTTTGACATCGTTCCGTACTCATTATGGTTCCTATGAATGGTTTGTTATGCCATTTGGTTTAACGAATGCTCCAGCTTATTTCGTTGACCTTATGAATCGAGTTTTCAAAGACTTCCTCGACTAATTTCTCTCATCTTTATAGATGATATTCTTATTTATTATAAAACCGAGGAAGAACATGAAAAACGTCTTCGGATTGTATTGGAAACTCTTAGGAGCAATCAATTAAAAGCAAAGTTTTCTAAGTGCCATTTTTGGCAATCTCGGGTGAAATTTTTAGGACATATCATTTCTGAATCCAGAATTTCCGTGGATCCTTCAAAGATCGAAGCAATTCAAAATTGGAAGAGACCGGAGGGTGTGACAGAAATCCATAGTTTTCTCGGATTGGCGGGTTATTACCGTCGATTCATAAAAGACTTTTCAAAAATTTCCGTGCCTCTTACTAGTTTGACAAAGAAGGGAGTTAAGTATATTTGGTCAGACAAATGTGAAGCTTCTTTTCAAAGATTAAAAGAACTCCTTTCTGATGCTCTTATTCTTGTGATTCCCGAAGGGAACCAAGACTTTATGTTTATACCGATGCTAGTTGTGTTGGTTTGGGTTCCATTCTTATACAAAGGGAACGTGTTATCGCATATGCTTCTACATAATTAAAGCATGTCGAGACTAGGTATGCCACTCATGATTTAGAACTCACGGCTATTGTTTTCGCCCTTAGAATTTGGCGACGTTATCTTTTGGGAGAAAAATTTGTTCTCTATACCGATCATAAATCTTTAAAGTATTTATTTTCTCAAAAGGAACTTAATTTACGTCAACAACGTTAGCTTGAGTTCCTTTCATCTTATGATCTTGATATTCTTTATACTCCCGAAAAGAGAAATCATGTTGCCGATGCCCTTCGTCGTAAGCAGCAAGCGGTTGTTTCTATGATGATATCCGAATGGAATGATCTCAAGACTTTATCCACTTGCGAGATTCAAGATCGTGAATCCGATTCATGCTCATCTCTTGTTTTATGTAGCCTTGAGGCTCATCCTTCTCTTTTAGACTGCATTCTTGAAGCTCAAAAGCTAGATCCCGAATTGGCTCTTCTTAACCAAAATTGTAGGGATAAAATTGATATTGAAGGTTTGAAAGACCTTGATATTGATGCTTGTGGCGTCATTCGAAAATTTGGTAGACTTATCGTGCCAAATATTGATAATCTTCGCAAAGATATTTTAGAAGATTCTCATCGTTCTAAATTTACAATTTATCCTGGTAGTTGTAAAATGTACACAGATATGAAGCGACTTTATTATTAGGATGGAATGAAATCTGATATTGCTAACTTCATTAGGCATTGCATGACTTGCCAACTCATAAAGGCCGAGCATCAAGGGCCCGATGGGTTATTGCAACCTTTGGACATTCCAATTTGGAAGTGGGATCAATTCTTCATGGACTTTATTGATGGTCTTCCCCATTCTCGTTCGAACCATGAAAGTTCATGGGTGATAGTTGATAGACTTACAAAATCCGCCCACTTTATTCCCGTTCGATCCAATCGGACCGTACCTCTTTTGGCCAAACTCTATGTTAGAAAAATTGTTAAATTACATGGAGTTCCTACTTCTATTGTTAGCGATCGTGATCCATTGTTTACTAGTGGATTTTGGAAGAGTCTACAAAAAGCTTTGGGAACGAAGCTTAATTTTAGCACGGCTTATCATCCCCAGTCCAATGGACAAACTGAGCGTGTGAATCAAACTCTTGAAGATCTTCTTCGTGCATGTGTTCTTAATTTTGGTGGAAGTTGGGAAGATCATATTTCTCTTGTTGAGTTTTCCTATAATAATAGCTTCCAATCTAGTATTGGTATGGCTCCTTTTGAGGCACTGTATGGAAAGCCATGCCGATCTCCTTCTTGTTGGCTTGAGGCCGGTGAGAAGTTGGTTTTAGGTCCAGATTTTATTTGTGATTCCACAGAAAAGATTGACCTTATTCGTCATATGACGAAAGAAGCTCAAAGTAGACAAAAATCCTATGTCGATAACCGAAGAAAAAAAATTAGAATTTTCTTTGTGAGATTTGGTGTTTATTCGTGTTTCACCCATGAAGGGTGTTGTGCGTTTTAGTCGATCAGGAAAATAGTGCCTCGATATATTGGCCTATTTCCCATCACCGAACGCATTGGTTCTGTGGCTTATCGCCTTTTTGTACCGGCTCAATTTCCTGCTATTCATGATGTGTTTCATGTTTCTCAATTACGGAAATGCCTTCGAGATTCCGATTCTATTCTTGAGCCCGATGTTGTTGAAAAAATTAAAGTTTCGCCTAATTTGACTTATGAGCAACATCCTATTCGTATCATTACTTCGGAGGTTAAACGCCTTCGAAATAAAGATGTTCCTCTTATGAAAGTTCAATGGTCCTCAAATCCTAAGGATTGCTCTTGGGAATCTAGAGAACTCATCGAGCGAACACATCCGGACTTACTCTCTTCTGCTCTTTAAGGTGAACTTCTTATTTCAAATTTCTTCTGTATTGATATGCTTTTATGGTTGTTACTTTTTATTTTTCTTCTTAAATATTTCGAGGACGCAATTTCATTAAGGAGGAGAGTCTGCAACAACCCTCATATTTTATGATTGTATATTTAATATTTTATTTAAATATAGCATCATTAGTCGGATTAAAGTCCGAAATGCTACGTTTTGCAAACAGTCGAATTGGGACTCAAGACAACTTCCGTTGAGTCCAAAATGGCGTTTGCGACCTTTTTGAGTATAAACATCGATATGTTTGGAGTTGATTAAAAATTTGATGTTTTCATTTAGGGCTTTGGGTTTGGGTTTCAGCCCATTGACCCAACATACCAACCCAACTCCATTCCACTCCTCTTCATTCCTTCATAATATTTACTAACACTCAAGCTTTAGTAAAAATGGGGGAGGAGAAAAGAAATTAAGAATTCCTAAGCCCTAGTTTCCTTTGCAAATTCAAGTTTTAGCTCCAAAATCAGATTGGAGTTTCTAGAGTTGAAGTTGAATTTGGTTGATCTTTCCTTTGTTTTTGAGATTCTCCTTCATTGTTTTTGGGTTAAAGATGAGTTTTTGAACTCACATCTATGACTATATCTTTGATAGTTGTTAGATAGTGATTCATAATATCTATTCCTTGTCCATTTTCTTTGGATTGAATTAGTTTTATGGATTT
This sequence comes from Allium cepa, assembly GCA_030765085.1. Lineage (NCBI taxonomy): Eukaryota > Viridiplantae > Streptophyta > Magnoliopsida > Asparagales > Amaryllidaceae > Allium > Allium cepa. The sequence continues at coordinate 112,536,575 of CM060944.1, forward strand.
TCCAATTTTTGATTCTTGATGTCCAATTAACGAGAATCCTACTATGGATGTTTGGATATGTTTTTGGGGTGTGTCGAAGAGCCTATAAGGCTGGGTTGTCGCGTGGCATAAATCCCTAGTCGTCATTGCTTGATCGATCGCCTCCATTTGGTTTTCGCCCTTCATTGGGGCTAGGATGAAAATACTAGAAATTCCAGTTCAGTCGACTGAACCAGGAAGTCAGTCGACTGAACCAGAACCCAGAAAATTTCCTGGGCTAGTATCAGTCGACTGACCATCTTGGGTCAGTCGACTGAGCCTAGAAACTGAAAGTTTCCAGGCATGTTTCAGTGGACTGAACCTGGAAACAGAAAGTTTTCAGGAATTATGTCAGTCGACTGACCACCCCAGTCCAATCGGCTGAATCTGCTGTCTCAGTCAATTTTGCTTTTTTATGTGGATTTCCAATTTTTAATCAATTCAGGATGATCCGATTTATTGTTATCATCTTTGTTGACTTTGATAACTTATTTTTCAGGATTTCTTTGGAATATCCATTTTGATGATTCGGTATTGATTTCTATGGATTTGATTCACGTCTTCGTATGAAATTTTTTGATGATTGATGGTTTTCTTTTACAATCTATTTTGTGATTTATCACTTTAAAATGCAAAGGTTTCCATACTAGTAGTAAATATCAAAACTCTTTCATTAAAATAATTTCAACTCTATCTTTAATACAAAGCTCGTTCATAAAACCATTTTCCAATCTACTAGTATATACAAACATTTACCTTATTCGTTTGAGAAATCTAATTAAACGGCTTAGTAAAACAAGTGGTATGAAATGCGTGTGTTTACTTCGTCGGTTAATTTTTGGACTTATTCGATTGAAACTCTTGTGACAATTTCCAAGTGGAGGCCTACAATTTGCCCGTAAATATTTAAGTTAAGCCAGTGGTTATGGGACATGAAGCCAAACTCATTTATTTACTAGTTTAGTGTAATTCACACCTTTTATTGATCAACGATGGCCATTTTGTGATTGGACTAGCGATACGCGATGTCTCTTTGTTCACGTGGGGGACTATACCTCGTTTTATTGAGTTTCGTCTCATTTCTTTTATAGGCTAACGACCTATGGGTTCTTTGGAGTTTCGACTCAATTTTTATGGGCTAGCGACCCATGTTCTTTTATGGAGTTCGGTTCATCGGACGTACCATTGTACTATATCGTTGTACCGGCTTATCAGGTTCATCAGGCGTACCGTTGTACTACGTCGTTGTTCTGAATTATTTGAGTTTCAAGTTCCTTGGGCGTACCGTTATTGTACTACGCTGTTGCACCGGCTCTATGGTTAGCGACCACGGGTCAGCGACTCGTTTGTGATGCACGTGTTGGTGAGTTTTCGAGCTCCCGTTTATGATAGGCCTCCCCCTTTGTGATTTCTGGATTTCTAATTGATGATTTCAAGAATTTATGTTTCACCAACTTTTGTAATTGGCATCGATGTATTTGTCAATATTTGTGGTTTGGTGAATAAAATAAAGAATATGGCATTCTTTTTTATGTTATGAGATTCTTGAGATATTGTATGATTTTTGTTGTTGTCAAATGTATACTTGTCACGATATGGTATTATTGTTATCATACATTTTTGTCATATCTCTTATCTATCTCATTTTACTTGATATTTATAGCTAGACTGATCCGTTATTATTTTCTTATCAAATAATACTCGGGTCAGACCGAGATGTTACAGGTGCTTCTGCTTGACTCCTTATCTAGGATCATCATCTGACTTTTGTCTAACTACATTAGATTGGTAGTTTTTGTTGTTATATATTTGAGATAGAGACTCCTTGATGTATACATATTCTTTTGTCTAGCACTTGTTTCTATTCTTTTGTGATATTGTGGATCTTGTTTGACCAAAACTCTGATGTACACTTCTATGTGTGATATTCATATCTGTTTCCGCCTTTGTGATATGGATATCTGTGACTGATTTATGTTATGCTTATTTTTATATTTGTTTCCGAAGACCACATAGCCGTCCTGTAGTAGCTTCGAGTTTGTATTTGGTATGTCGGATTTCTACATTATCTGACATATCGGTACTCGCACAAAGCAATTACACGGATGGTCGCTCCTCAACAACCATATTATGCGTGATAGTTGACGGTATTACTCCGTAATGTCCTTGGCTAGCGTGAGTATAGAGGTGGGACGTCATAAGAAATAAGTTTGTAGAGTTGATTTTCTGATTTTTTTTTCAAAAGGCTTTGCTTTAAATAAGGGATTTCTTCTCTATGCCATGAATTAACATAAAGAAAATATGATAAATAGCGCTAAAATGTTGACACATTTATGGAAAGTAAGTCATCTTGTATCTAGCACCAAAAGTTGATGAGTAGACTTTCCTTTATCTGTGAGATCTAGAATCAGAGTGTTTCACCTAAGGCAAGGCCAGGAGCAACTAGTGCCCTAACTTACTTGGCTTCGATGTTGGGTGGGAGATAGAGAAGTTGAAATGTCAAAAACATGATAACTAGAAAAGAGTTAATTTCGAAAAATGGGTCATGATTAATTAATTGCACGAAAGTTACTTCATTGTATACTTGACATCAAATTTCAAGGTATGAAAACTTGTCACAATCCCAAGGAGTAAGAATGTACATCGAGGCAAGGATAGTTTTCTGACTTATTCAACTTCCCTGTTAATCATAGGATAATACTATTAGAAATCATAAAGTGGGATAAGTATAGGATTCTTATTTTTTATATGAAAATCTATACTTACACCCAGATAGTGAATTTGTCTACTACCGATAATTTGACCAGTTTTAAATTATCGAATGCTTGTTCGAAGAGACCGAGATAAGATAGCATGAGGTATTTGAAAACCACTTCAAACAAACTTAAGCATTTAAATTGAAAACAACTCAAAATGATGCAATCGAAGATGAAAAGCTTTGGTGGGCAGTGTTAGCATTCTAAGTCGGAAGGTAAAACGTAGCTTGAGCCTTAAAACCGGGAACGACTAAAACAGGGGATATGCAGCAAGGGCTATATGGCTCGCACCCATTAGGGTATAGTCATCCTTGATCTAGATTGATATTATTTTTTCTGGATGTATGCTTCGGGCCCAGTGCGGTTATTGATCACAACAAGGGATGATCATATTTGGTACTACCCAAGAAAGGGTAGGTCGGTTCTATGTTGGCAGGGGTGTAAGATGTTCTTGTTGACCTTGGTACATTTTATCTAGAGGTGTACTATGACGGACATTGCCTCAGTAGCCATGTCATTGATGGAATCCATTCTCCTATAAGTGCCTTTACAGATTTAGTTGTATGCCCAATATGCAGGAACGTGATTAATGTAATAATTTCGGATATGATTCAATATTTACATTAAGCCCTAGACATTATTATAATATCACAAGATTTCTTGTAATATTGTTTTGGTTATCATAAGGTAAAAACCCACTAGTGTAGCATAGTCTTACGAGATACCTTTATTTTCAAAGTGTTTTATAAGTATAAAAATTCATTTCTGGAGTTTACTCAAAACCAGACTCATATCTGATCTGGAGTTTTTCTTCATTTCCCTAGAACTTTTGGGTACTCAAATTTATACGAGTAGCCAAGTAGTTCAGGTTCTTATGAATGTATTTGAAAGGAGCATGGAGCATGAGGATTCTTCGTTATCTTGTTATCTATTTATTTTCATTGTTTTTGTATAGTTGTGTATCAACATTGTGGGGCAGGGAGTTATAACTGTCCTTAGGTGAATTCAGCTCCATTGTAACTTTGATGTTTCATTTTGAAGGTGACTTTATGTATTATCTTATATTCTCTTATATACAATTCCCATGCATTGTGAGATTCTATGTTTCTTTCTTCTTGTCTTTTCTTTTTACCCTAATGGCTTGTCTTTCAGGCACCTATTTGATCAGCTCACGAATATCATGGATGTGTTAAATGTCGTCTTTAGGAATAAGAAAGAAATATTGTTACATGGACAGTCGAAAATTTCCAAATTAGATGAGAACTTGTAGATAATTGTTAGTAAAAATATAAAAGTATAATTTTGAAACTCTTTAATGGAAAGATGGTAAGTTAAAACAAGTTTAAATTTGTTGAACGTGCTGGTTAAGTGAAGCAAATCTGATATTGTATATATACTCTTAGGATATAGTAGGGTATTATACCAGTTTAAACTTAAGTTAAGTTTTTATGAAATATTTTCATACATGTTTTTGAAGTAAAATTAAATTGGTATAAGTATGAAACAATAAGAATTAGTACGCGAGTTGTACATATATTATTTCTTTTGCACAGTTCCTAATCCAAGATTCAAATACATGACTTTGAGGCGATTCCTATCGACTCAGATAAGTTTTTTTCACTCGATCTTTGATAACGAACATTCGGTATGGATTCTTGATACGATTTTGAAATTTTCTAACATAGTATATGGCTATGTAAGGAGAATGAAGTTCCTAATCAAAGTCCGCACTAGGAAGGTCGAGTGAGCGATACTAGTTCAGAAAAGAAGTTTACGTATTTGAGTAAGTGATCGAGTCTGATATTGCATACAGATGATCTACATACATCATACGAGCTTATGAAAATGTTAAATATTTATGTAGGCTTTTTCTTCTTTGGTTTGATAGTAATGAAATATCAACGATAAATTTTTTTAGAAGGGGTATAATGTAGCGACCCGAAATTTTTAACGTATCAAATTGGAATATTTAACATTTAAATATTCAAATTTAATAAATAATAGGAGAATCAATTTTTAACGAAACAACTTGATTTTATTGACACACTTTTAAATGAATTTAAAGAATTTTTCAATAATTTGAAAAATATTTAAATTATCGTTTGACGCATATTGCCGAAAACGATGCTATTTTTGAGAATTTCATGGAATAAGGTAATTAGTGTATTTTATAACTTTTTTGCAACCACAGCGCATCGTTGTGAGCGATCAAATTTTTATTTTTGTCATTCTCAATTCGTATGCGGACAAGATATTATGTAGCGGAATACTGCAAAACTTTTTTAAAAAAAATTCAAATCAGATTATTACAAACTTTTATAAGAACCTTTAAATTTTGATTTGCCTTTGACCTGCCTTTTGGCATAATGGGTGTCTTGAATTTTGGTTAACTTAACTTGAAAGTAAGGCAGGTACTTTTGTTTATAAATATGCACACATCTACACAACACTCATTCGCTTCCTCTCTACTTTATTTTCACCTACTTCTAAAAAGAAAACCACTCCACCATCAAACTTCAAAAAACAATATCTCACAATCTATTTACTTTCAACCAAATCTTCCAATTACAAAACTGTTTGTTATGATCCCTAGTATTTTCTAAAAATATTCGCACGTCATTTCTTTGAACGGAGTAGCAGCGGTTGGTTGATACCAGTGGTGGGCAAATAATGATCATTTTTTGACGAACATGCAAAGGAGATCAAAGAGTTGGGCGGTGTTTGTGGCGATAGAACGTGATTTTGTTTATGTTTGCAAAGTGGCTGGTGGCCAATGTTGGCTATGGATGAAGGATGAACGTTTTCCATCCATCATTGAATTGTCGGCCATGTGATGGTTAAGGGGAGGAAAGGTGGATGTAAGGAGGAACATAGGGACAATGCAGAGGCGTGGGTAGTGGTGGAAACTCCTCCAATGGTTGGAATCGCCTAAAAGAGCTTGAGTTAAGGTCTAATGGTAGCGTGTTTGTTTCATATTCTTAGCGTGCTTGTGGCGATATAGAGCATCAAGTTGGTCAAGGTGGGGCTCGGAGGCGGGGCAGAAGGTTGCGATTCTGGATGTGGCGGCAGCGTGGGATATAGTTGATCGAGGCGACAATGAGGGGAGGAGCGACATTATTGGTTTGAAGTCCTAGGCATGAATTTGATTGAGGAGGGAAAAACACTATAACATGCGGGTATGGGTTTAGCTGTGTGATGTACGGCATTAGACTGGTGCATAGCTTGGATAAGAGAAAATATTAATTTATTGTTTTAATTTATATAAATTAAGCGTGGTAACTTTATAAAGCCATACCTCATTCGTTTTTGTAACACCGCACACCCCATAATATACCCAAATGACACATTAAAAGGAGTGGTGCGTTGTAGGTGTAAGTAAAATAATAGAGGCTAAGATTCACAGGACAAAAATAGGTAAAAATAGCGGAAACTAAAATAATAACTTAATTAAAATAAGACTTTCATAATTGCTTCATAAATAAGTCAAATACCATATACAATATCCATATCTTAAAACCCATCATGTCTTCTGAAATAAAAATTCATAGTCTCAAAATCAGGAGTACATAATATCTTTCAAATAAGCCAGTACACAGAAAGAACTAAAGTCAAAATAAATAAATACAAGGTAGAAAACTCCTCCAAGAAAATCTCCAAGAAACCGCAAGTCTACTGTTCTCTCCCTTGATTGCCTATGGGGGAGAAGGAGAAAATAGAGGAGTTGGTCAAACTAAAAGTCTGGTGAGTGATATTAACTACAATCTTTATGCAAAGCTAAAGTAATAGGCTCTACAACAGTTCTAGTATATAAAGAGGAAAGAAAGGAAATGGGGAAGAAATAAACTAAAAATAAGTCCGATAAATTATTGCTCAATTTATAAGATAGGTTATCTTTGATTGCTTACATTTGTCCTTGATTTCTACTTGGATTAGGCTGAATTCATAATCCTGTAATTAGGATGTCACCCTAATTCTACCCTTTTTGTTTGGCCTACTACTCCATAGACCTTTCTTTGGACCAGCCACTATATAACTCACTACACAGTAGCCAATGGCATCTACGAAAGATGCACAGAGCAACCACTGTGGACCGGACGACATATATAGCTTCCTACACAAAAGGAAATGATTCCTACGAAGGACACTCATACTAAGCGCTTAGAACTCATAACTATTACCGAGCACCCGAATAGAAATCGCATGTGTAACTACCACCATGTCCATGCTATTCTTTCGCTCCACCTATTGGGTCTTCTTATTACCTCAAACTCCAGCATAAGCGTGCCCCTTATCTCACTTCAGGCTAATGTGAGATCAACACGTGCCCATAGAAAATAGAGGAAATGCGGTTGGTACTGGCTCGTCATCTAAACAATATCTAATTGCGCCCCTCATCCAAATCCCCCATGATTTGGACTTCTAATTGACTAATTACTACCCTTTTTTAGCATAACCATGCTCTCATCTCACTTCAGGTTAATGTGAGACCACCGTTTTGTCTAATAGAAAATGTTATTTGGTACATATCCTACTTTCATTTTTGCTCATTAACTTAGATAAATTATTTAAACAAACCTTTATTATTATCTTCATTATCTTTGCTTATTAATTTATCCTAAGTCTTAAAATAAGCCTCATTCCGTTCTTTTTCTTATTATACTCTACGTTATAATCATGCTTATTACTTAACCCAAGGTTTAAGTGTGAAAATAAGCCTCTTTCATCTTTTACTATTTTTTTATAATTCTAAGTTATAACTAAGCAAATTAATTAGTCCAATTCAAATCATAATTAGGCATAATTTCAGTCCAATTCCATTATTGATTACAGACCAATTTATTACAGTCCAATTCCATTATTTATACAGTCCAATTCCATTATTTATTATAGTTTTTATAATTTACATCTTACTTCCTTCGTTCTATATTCTCACTTATATAATCCATATTCGCGTTCAGTTTATTCTATTCCATACGCGAAGAAAAGAAGGAAGAAGAGAATATACGCTTACATAAAATCCAACATGTAGAAAATGATATAAATAAAGAAATAAACAACAGTAAATAAACTTAAATACTGTAAATAAACTGTAATCGAATAAAAAGCTATGCTTAACAGTAAATAAACTTAAATACTATAAATAAACTATAAACGAATAAAGAGCTATGCTTAATAGCAATAAACTATGATTAATTTAAGAAGAATAACCACAAAGGAATAGACTGGAAAATAAATCTAAAACTGATAAAAAGTTTATTCTAAAATCGTAGTAAAACTACAAATATTGAAAACCCTATTATTTTAAATTACTTAAAGAAATCTTAAAATAATTACAATCACTCACCTTCGGTCCTAAGCTCTTCCTTTGGTCTTCCCGGATCCACTTGGAGTTGTAAAATAATTTAATTTATAACGATTTTCTCTTTTGAAAAAATTATTCCGTTTAGGGTCCTTTCTAAAAAGGTGAACCCAATTTGAGAAAACGTAGAATGAGAAAAAGTATTAGGTCTAGGGTTCTATTTATAGGGGTAGAAGTGGATCTTGAGCCATTGGATTTGGGGATCGAATATTATGTGTCCATGTCAAGGATGAATAAGAGCCATCAGATGCAAAAATAGATGGACCGGATTGGTCAGAAGAATGCAAAAGACGTCACCAATAGGCTTTGAAACGTTCGAACAAACGAGCGTTCGTTGGCTTGCCAAAAGCCAGGGTCGGTCGACTAGGCGGTCGACCGTCCCCTTGCCCAGGTCGACAGGCCGGTCGACCTGTGTTATATATATTTTTTATATTTTTTTCTTTTCCTTTTCTTTCTTTTGCTTATTTTGTTTATTTTATAACTTGGTCATATTAGCTCAGATTCTGGCGCTCTATATATGAAAATTGACCATACAATGATGCAACTCCCGTGACTCAATTATGATAATTTCACAAAGTTATTTTATTATTTAATTAATTAATGAATTGATTATTATGGGTTAAATTTCGGGTTTTCACATTCTCGCCTCCTTAAGGGATTTCGTCCCCGAAATCTCTATGGATAAAAGAATGTATTAAATGTTTTCATCCAATTCTACAATCAACTACTCAATCATCAACAATTCATCCATTGTACTTAAATTTTTTTCTAATGCAGTTTATGATACTTATGAAATCAGTGTAGTGTAAATGTTCCTAACTAATGCAAAAGATTAGGCGGTCCACTGATTTAGTTGACCTCCTTTAATGCAATCATGTCTGTGCTACGTATCCAAATGAATGCGAAAATTTCCTAATGATAACTACAAACATCATCCAAATGCAACAATCATGTGAAAATCATTCATTTATAGCAATCATGAAAATAAAATAAAATGCGCACACATCCATATGCATATACTCTAGTGTCCTAGTTATGCCGATCCCTAAAGAATAATAGTGCCTAATGTACCTATATGCGTCCATAGCATCCACTAGCAAAAACTTGCTATCACTAGCATACGTCATTTATAACATGTTCTATTAACAAGTTTACATCAAATCCTACCGTCCATAGGTTAAATCCTAAGTTCTACCCTCCCAAAGGATAACAAAGGAAAGAACCTATTCAAAACTAAAGATGAAAAATGGAAAATTCGAAATTTTCTACCAAAGAGAGATGTGGATAAGAGATATGAATTTTTCTCCCGATGAAACTAATCTTCTCCGAAGTCTCCTTAACCATGTCGAAACCAAGGCAATCCCTTTGTAGACTCTATCCAACACGAAGGCGACTTGCGCGGTCTTCCATAAAGAGCTTTAAAAGGTGTCATTCCAATGCTAGGTTGAGAACTACTATCTTATGCGAACTAAAGGAAGATGATTTACCCATGTCCTTCCAAAATAAGGAATATCCATTCTTAACCATGCGTGCCTTACTATCTTACTATTTTCACTTTACTATTCTTCTTTAGTTCACTCACATGAATCAACAATCTTAGGTTCTCACTAGGGTCCTATACACTCTACGGAAACTCTATTATTACTTCCTAAAGTAATCACTGCAATCCCCTACATGGTCTTGCACTTTTTTGTTACACCTAGGAAATGATTTCTCTATACTCCATATTTATAAGAGTTTGGTTGGGTATTTATAATTCCATTTCAAAAATTAAGCTTTCTAAAATTTTAAAACATCAAATCCCAAAATCTGTCTTTAGAAAGTGTTATTTTTGAGTTTCTATTAAATTCAAAAAAATTTGGTTACTAAACATTATACCCTAACTTAGAGGGGAAAACTTTCAAACTCTAAGTCCAAATTTTATTCCTCATTTTCTTTTAAAGACCTTTTCAGTTTTTTATAAAAATTTGAATTTTCAAATTCTACTTATATTAAGTTTTTCATTTCCAAAAACTTGTTTTCCTTCTCGCCAAACCATTTTCTTTTTAAAATATCTTTAAACTATTTTTATGTGTTTTCAATACCTTACGGTCTCATACCTTAATATATTGAAACTATTTTCTCAAATGATAAATTATTAATGCTAAAATCTTCTATGAATCGTTTAAAAGGGGATTTCATGTTTATGTGAAATTACGAGGAACTTATTTTATATTTTCCGAAATAGACTATACAAAATATGGTGTTTTTCATACCATATATATCTCTTTCATGCATTCCTTGTAAGTTGTACAGAACATTTTTATTGGTTTCATAGAAAATTATAGCATTATTCTTTTCATTCCAACAGATTAAAGTATGTTTAATTTATATTCTTTTAGAAAAACTCATCTTCAAAACCGTTTTAATATTTCCATAACTATAAAAACACTTCCTTACGTTTCAAAATAATAAGTGTAGTTTACAAACCATTTTGTTTCTCTACTTAGAATTACCTTTTAAAAATACATTTTTACTTAGGTTAAAATGGATGTTGCGTACAACACTATTCTACAATCCAAAAATACTAGTATATGGATTCAATTAAATAAATACCAATAAATCTCATATACCTATGTACAAATATTTCTCTTAGGAGTCACTTACTATAATAGCAATGTTATAGCCTATGCTCTTCTTATTTTTCACGAAAACATTTACTACCACTATAAAAGTTGTAATCTACGTTTTCGATACTTGATATACTCTAGGTTTTTATATTTAAAATCTTTGTTTACTTATAAAGAAACTAGTGAGTTATTTATATATACTCCATAATTCTTCAAAAAGAATTCCAATTTTTCATTATATAAAAACCAATTTTAAATTTCATACCATTCTTCGAAACCCCATATTTATTTTCTAAAAGAAAATACTAACAACGAAAATTTTCAATTCTAACAATTACATTTTTTTCAACTTCTTAAATTTCAAAATTTTCATTTTATTGTGCTTAGCATAAAGTAGATTTTGTCCTTACTAACCTAGGAGTACTCTTTTTAAACTAAAGGCTTTTATTCATATTCCTCTTGTATATTCATATTTATTCTAAGGCATCACCGTCAAATCCACTTGTTTGAGACAATTATAATTTCTGCAATTATCTACATATGGACTTTCTTTTTTGCTTACCTATTGAATTTTATCGTACATCCCTAACCTTTGCCTATCTCTCTTTGGATTTCCATAATCTGAATCCTAAATGTACAAAACTGTTTCTTAAATCCCTACCATGTGTTGACATTCCCTATGCCCCAATAAATTCACTTCAAAAGTTACACTTCAAGAACTCTGTCTTCAACTGACGAACATGAAGCATATGAAGAGCCTCCTTTAGATGAGTAACATGCTCTTCCATACTTCTTGGAAAACACCAAAATGTCGACCACGAATACCACCACGAACTTTATTTTAAGACATCTCTAAAAACATGGTTCACTAAATCAATAAGATAGGCTAGGGCATCATTTAGCCCAAAAGGCCTCACCAACCACTCAAAGAATCCGTCGGGTGTTATAAATGCAGCTTTATCAATGCTCTCATTAGCGACCCTAAGCTGATGAAATCCAATGGCTAAATCAAGCTGAGAGAATACTGCAGAGCCAACAAATTGGTCAAAAAGGTCATCTATCCAAGGGAGTGGATAATGGTTCTTCTTTGTGAGCATATTCAATTCTCTATAGTCAATGCAAAGTCGAAGAGAACCACCTACTTTGGTAGCAAAGATGACTGATGCTCTCCACTCCGATATGTTGCTTCTTATGAAACATTTCTCAAAAGATCATGGATCTGCTTCCTCAATCCCTTCCTTTCTCTAGGCACCATATGCCCTACGGGTAATGCTACTAATTAGAAAAATAAATCTTGAAGTCAATATCTCTCTTAGGGGGTTGTCCTCTAACCTCCTCAAAGACATCTGCAAAATCTCCAACGATAGGAACCGAATGCAACACTACGAAGATGAATCAAGGGAATAAAGGAAGCTCAACATAACTGACCGTTGGGGTCGCAAGAAATCTTGAGAGTCCTACTGATGCATGTGCCTAGTCTAACGACTCCCTTCTCACAATCCAATATAGCTCCAAATGTGGATAGCCAATCAATTCCCAAATCATCCCATAGCCCTGAAAATCCCAAAATATAGACATCATAGCCAAATTCTACGCTTAGAATAAAAATTTTCAAACCCCTACAAACCATAAATAAATGTGTCGATTCTCCTATGGGGTTTGAAACAACAATGGGGTCTACTACTAAAGAAATGTCAGTGCAAACAATCTACTAGAGAACTAGAGATGAGATAGTGTGATTCTCCAGAATCGAAAAGAGCATGAATGGAAAAATCAAGAACAGAAGTCAAATTTTCCTATCTCTATCTGGTCCGTTGTTGTAAGGTGCTGCATCCAAAGCTTGAATTTGTGCTACTAGTACACCCGCACCCTGCCCCGTCTTCTGAGGACAAATCTTACTAAAGTGACCAAGCTATCGATAATTGAAACACCTTCCTTTCATTCCTGCCTTCTTGCAGTCTTTTGCATATTGACCGCTCATTCTACAATGCTTGCACCTTCCACTTTTCTTGATTCATTTCAGAGGTCCTCCCTCCTTTCTCTTGTCCTTACCCTTATCCTTCTTGTCCTTTCCCCACTGCTGCTTAAAACTTGCAGGAACCTTCTCAAGCTCTCTCTACAGCTGCCAAGATGTAGGTTGAACTCTTTGTCGGTCCTCCAACCCTAACTGCCTAAACCTTTGCTCCAATTTCTCAAAACTAACTCGTGTCTCCTCGAAATTCTCCATGGCAGAAAACGTTTTGCCTCCAACATTAGCGAAGTCCATGCATAGCTCAGAAAAGGATGCTGATGTGGGTGGATTAAAGGGATTTCCACCTACTGGTGTTGTATTGGGCACTTGCCCTTGCACCTTCGGTACCGTAGCTCTATGGAACCAGTCAGCCATTCTATGCAAAGAAATGAGAATTTGGGCTCGAAAGAATCGAAAGAAGATTGCACTAAACTTTAAGGGGATTTTTATAAAAGCTCTTTTATACTTTAAAACCATTTCTAAGAGTTCCTTTCTGAAAAATACTTATTAGGAGTGGTTATTTTGGAAAATACTTTTACTTTTAAAATAATTTTTTAGGAATCCTATAACTTTAGGCTCTGATACCAAGTGTAACACCCCACACCCTTAATATACCCAAAAGTACACACTAAAAGGCATGGTGTGTTGTAGATATAAATAAAACTAACAGAGACTAAGATTCACATGACAAAAATAGGTAAAAACAGCAGAAACTAAAATAATAACTTATTTAAAATAAGACTTTCATAATTGCTTCATAAATAAGTCAAATACCAAATACAATATCTATATCTTAAAACCCATCATGTCTTCTGAAATAAAAACTCATAGTCTCAAAATCAGAGTACATAATATCCCTCAAAATAAGCTAGTACATAGGAAGAACTAAAGCTGAAATAAAGAAATACATGATACAAAAACTCCTCCAAGAAAATCTCCAAACAACCGCAAGCCTACTGTTCTCTCCCTTGATTGCCTATGGGGGAAAAGGGGAAAATAGAGGAATGGGTCGACTAAAAGTCTGATGAGTGATAGTAACTACTAAAATATTTAAGAAAAGTAAAAGTAATAGACTCTACAACAGTTCTAGTATATAAAGAGGAACAATGGAAATAGGGAAGAAATAAATTGGAAATAAGTCTGATTAAATATTGCTTAATTTATAAGATAGGTTAACTTTGATTGCTTGCACTTGTCCTTGATTTCTTCTTGGATTAAGCTGAATTCATAATCCTATAATTAGGATATAATCCTAATTCTACCCTTTTTGATCGTCCTGCTACCCCATAGACCATTCTCTGGACCAATAGCTATATAACTCCCTACACAGTAGCCAATGGCATCTATGAAAGATGCACAGAGCAACCACTGTGGACTGGACGACATATATAGCTCTCTACACATAAGGCAATGATGTCTACGAAAGACACTCATACTATGCGCTTGGAACTCATAGCTATTACTTAGCACCCGAGTGGAAGTCGCATGTGTAACTGCCACCATGCCCATGCTACCTTTTGCTCCACCTATTAGGTCTTCTTATTACCTCAAACTCTAGCATAAGCATGTAGCTCATGTCACTTTAGGCTAATGTGAGATCACTGTTTGTCCATAGAAAATAGGGAAAATGTTGTTAGTACTGACTAGTCATTCAAACAATATCTAGTTGCGCCCCTCGTACAATTTCCCATGATTTGGACTTCTAATTGACCAATTACTACCCTTTTTTAGCATAAGCGTGCCCTCGTCTCACTTCAGGCTAATGTGAGACTGCCGTTTTGTCTAATAGGGAATGCAATTTGGTATAGGTCCTACTTTCATCTTTGCTTACTAACTTAGATAAATTATTTAAATAAGCCTTTATTATTATCTTCACAATCTTTGCTTACTAATTTACCTAAGTCTTAAAATAAGCCTCATTCCGTTCTTGTTCTTATTATAACCTACGTTAGAATCATGCTTATTACTTAACCCAAGGTTTAAGTGTGAAAATAAACCTCTTTCATCTTTTACTCTCTTTTTTATAATTCTAAGTTATAACCAAGCCAATTACTTAGTCCAATTCTATCATAATTAGGCATAATTTCAGACCAATTCCATTATTTAGTACAGTCCAATTTACTACAGTTCAATTCCATTATTTATTAAAGTTTTTATAATTTAAATCTTACTTCCTTTATTTAATATTCTCACTTACATAATTCATATTCATGTTTAATTTATTCTAATCCATACGCGAAGAAAAGGAGGAAGAAGAGAATATACGCTTACATAAAATCCAAAACGTAGAAAAATATGTAAATAAAGAAATAAATAATAGTAAATAAACCTAAATACTGTAAATAAACTGTAGTTGAATAAAAAGCTATGCTTAACAGTAAATAAACTTAAGTACTGTAAATAAACTGTAAACAAATAAAAAGATATGCTTAATAGAAATAAACTATAATTAACTGAAAAAGAATAACTACAAAGGAATAGATTGGAAATTAGATCTAAAACTGATAAAAAGGCTATTTTAAAATCGTTGTAAAACTACAACTATTGAAAATCCTATTATTTTAAATTACTTAAAGAAATCTTAAAATAATTACAGTCACTCACATTCGGTCCAAAGCTCTTCCCTTGGTCTTTCTGGATCCACTTGGAGTTGTAAAATAATTTAATTTGTAACGATTTTCTCATTTGGAAAAATTATTCCGTTTAGGGTCCTCCCTAGAAAGGTGAACCCAATTGGAGAAAACCTAGAATGAGAAAAAGTATTAGGTCTAGGGGTCTATTTATAATAGAAATGGATCTCGGACTGTTGGATTTGGGGATTGAATAGGATGCATCCACGTCACATGCTGAATAAGAGCCATCAGATGCGAAAATAGGTGGACTGGATTGGTAAGAAGAATGCAAACACATCACAAATAGGCTTTGGAACGTTCGAACGAACGAAGTTCATTCGCTTGCCAAAAGCCAAGGCGGGTTGACTGGGGTAGACCGATCGGACGACCTGTATTATATATGTTTTTTATATATTTTTTCTCCTTTTCTTTTTCTGCTTATTTTGTTTATTTTATAACTAGGTCATATTAGCTCGGATTTTGACGTTCTATATATGAAAATTGACTAGAAAATTATCACGGACACAATGGTGCAACTCCCGTGGCTCAATTATCATAATTTCACAAAATTATTTTATTACTTAATTAATTAATGAATTAATTATTACGGGTTCAATTTCTGGTTGTTACAATTTTAAATCCATTTAACCCATGGATTTTTGTGTTTAACTCGTATTGACTAGTATAACACTATGGTATAAGTAGTTGACAGTTTTGATAAAGTATAAATTTATGAAAAAATAGTAGTGAATGAATATAATTATGGTGTTTTAAATAATAACGTAGTTTAATAAATTATACTTCGTTTGTGATATCTATTTAGCAGAATCACACTCTATTTTTCTATAATTTCATTGAATAGATTATTCTGGACATCCAATGAGCGGAATAAATCCCCGTTCTCTTTTTGCAAAGTAAAATGATGATTTTGGAAGTTAATTAATATGTGGATTAATTAATATTGGATAAATGATGTGTTAACTATTGATTGTTAATTGTTATGTGCCAAAAGCATGGTAGCATGGCCATATTCGATGTGGTTGTGATATGTCATGAAAGTCGAATTCCTTTTACAGTGAAAATCGTGATAACATTTATGGCAGCTCTAGATCTCATTATAGTATTTTGAAAATACTATTGATTGTTGATTTTGATTTGAAATGGTTTTAAAGCGGAGAATGATTTTAAATGCGACTTTTGGAAATTTTTATGGCATTTTTGAGAAATGGGTTTTTGGTCTTCTCTGTTTTACTTCAACCTTTTCGTTAGTCATTTCTAACATCTATGGAAATGTTAAAAGTATTTTGGAAAGTATTTGTCATAATGTTTATTATAAAGAATAAGAAAATTTTATCTTTTATAATAGCATGGTTCTCTATTTTAAAAGAAGAAAGGATTATTTTGGAATAAATATTTGGGAAATGTTTTATATAAAATGTTGTACAAAAGGATAAATTTATAATTGGTATTTTATAAGTAAAAGAATTGATTTATAAATTTTATTTTATAAAAAGGAAATGATATCATTTAAATAATATAAATAATAAATCACATTTGTGAATTTATAGTGATATATGGAATGATTGTCTTATGAAAAGTATTATGTTCTACCTTCAAACTTAAGATTAGTGATAGGTGTATGATATTTAAAATTTAGAGTTTCATAAATAATTTTAGAGATTTATAAAGGTGATTTATAAATGATTTTAGAGATTCATAAAAGGATTTCTATAAATAATTTTAGAAATTCATAAATGTTGTTTTATAAATTAATTTAGAAATTTATAAAAGGGCTTGTAAATTTGTAATGGGTTTATAAAAGGAATTTATAAAGGGAATGAGATTCGATTGGCGAAATGATCGTTCTAATTTATAGTGGTATGGAAAGTATACTTTTCATACTTAATTCCAAAAGGGAGGTAGTTTGGGATTATGGTAAATAATGTTTTAAATGATATTTGTTTCTGGCCCATTTAAATATGAATTTGGAAAGAGAAAATCTACCTTAAGATTTGTTAATATACTTATACCATTTACATACACACATATACACGTTTTTTAAGTATTGAAATGTAGCGTTTTGTAAATATAGTTGTATCGTTGAGATAAATATATGGATATTTTATAAGCATTGAAAGAGTATAATTGAATAGTGAGTGAGTAATATACATATATATCTTTGTAAATGAATTTTGTTATAAGTATTTACAAAATGGTTTTAATTAATAAAAGAATTAATTAAATAGGCTTAGTATTGCTTATGTGTTTAATCATGCTTGGTACTTATGAAATTAAACCTCAGATTTAATTGATTGTTTATTAGATAGTAAAATAACCGACTATCAAATCTTGACCAAACAAACTCTAGACATATCTAAAAGAAACACGGAAATCATATGGTATAGTTATATTCGATGATGTTATACTTTACGTATAAATTCATTGTGTTCTTCTAGGTAAATGATAAGCAAATTGGTCCATTCAAATGGATTGGAGGCGATCTCCACTTTTATGTATTGTTTGTTTATTTTCCATAAACCATGCTTGAGTTTAACAAAAAACTATCGATTGGTTTTGGTACGCCCAGTAAAAGGGGGAGCATACTTATATAAAATGACTCGATATTGTAACTACTCCAAAACTATATATGTATTTTATGCTTTGGAAGAGGTTTGATATGTTGGAATCTACGTGGAGATTCAAGATCTGTTTGAAATGCTCAAACACATGTATTTGTTCGTGATCTATTCAGGATGTGGGAATTCATGTGATTCTAAGATCTGTTGAGATATGAGAATCCATGTATGGATTTGAGATCTATTCGATTTATGACTCATATGCTGGAATGCTGGACATTTCCTCACCAGCGGATATGACTAAAACCAGAGATAGGGTGCTAAATCATTCCTTAATTACCAATCTTAGTTGTAACAGACATATACAACTTTGTCCTCTACCTCCCATAAAAGTTCCATCAAGAAACTTCAGGATGACAATAATCAAATAAATATTTATAATGAAAACTCTCTCGAATTCATGAGTAACAAAATCACATTGAAGTTCAACAGTACTGTTAGGATTACAAACAACCACGGCTTCACAAAAGGATTTTAAATGATGATACAAAAGCAAATCATTCCCATGGATTTCTTCCAAAGCCAATATTTTTCTGTATATTCAAAATAGTAATTTAACATCATATTGTATTCGGTCTGAAACAAATGTATAATAACTTTCGTTTTCATAAGAGGATTTGAATAAATAAAATCAACAACAATCTTCTTAACTAATCTGCTAGAAACATGTGGATGGTTAACATCTACAATACCCTCTCCACATGAGTAATTAAGTTTCATAGCTTTGATAATAATAAAACGTGGTAGGTTAAACCTATAAGAAGCATGAATAGGAAAACTACAACCTTCTCGTGAACAAAAAAATGTAACTTGCTCCTTTTCATTTTTAACAACTCTACTTTTTATTCGCTCTTAATATAATACATCACAAGATACAATCGGAACCTCCTAATGCCACCAGCCAATCTTTGACCAACACCAGTAAATATTGGATTGCTAAAATCATTTCTTAACAACCATTGTAAAGTAGAACTAGAAACAACCGAAGATTAAACCGTTGAAGAAATAGATGAGCCACACTCAACAAAAGAACCAACAAATGAAGAACTATAAGAACCAACATCAGTCAAACTACTTTAACACTGCTTAGACATAGCCGAAATAAGTAGAAAATCATCACACTATGAGCAACAAGAAAAAATGTGCTATTGAAATTAGAATTAGTTTCAATAACTCTTTTCTTGTCATTTTCATAAACTAATTCAATAGAACCAAAAGTTAATTCAGGCCAATGTTCACAAATGTCATTTCTCAATTTCAATACATAATCCTCAAACCAAGATGCCTCATATAAGTATCATTACCCAATAGAAAATGGTAAAAACATCAATAGGATCAGGCTTAAAAAAATATTATAACATTAAAATAAAGTATCACAACATAAAAAAAATAGAAAAAACTAACAAAACAAATATTTGCCAATCAAGTGAAAAATATTTTCCATAATAATAATAGCCTGCGTAACACTTCACTGGCAGATCTTATTAATTTCATGTCATTCAATACCAACAACACACTTGAACTATAACAATAATAACATACACATGATAACCAATTACAATGACAATAAAAACAAACACAAAAAATTCAACATAGGCAAACATATTCCATAACAATAATTGTCTACACAAAAAATTCAATGACATAAATACGTATTTATATCATAAATATCAAAAACAAACTTGAACTATAAAAATGACAATATAATTAATAACAAATTACATATACAACATCAATAACCAAATTTAATTCAACACCATGCCATAATTTTTTTTAAATAATCAAGAATAACTATGACCTAAAAAAACTAACCTAGAACTCATACTATTATCTTAAAATATAAGAAGAAGACGACCAAATTTAGTGAAGTTCTGTACAAAAAACTTTTCCAATCAACAACAGCTCAAGATGTAGAAGAACTGAAGATGCTAATAATAGCTCAACGTGTACGCATAATAGTTGAAATCATGAAAATTCGAACGAGATTAGGTATACAAATTAGAACGGAAATTGAAATAAGATAAATAAAGATGGACAACAAGGGTGTTAAGTTTAGAAGAAGAGGGGTAAAAATGGGAGCAATGGATTTGAAAAACAAAAATAGGTATGTTAAAATATAACATGATATTGGCAGGAATATAATTTACATAAAATAATAAAGGAATAAGGATGTTTCACATTATTGTTATTGTTGTAACTTGGGAACCTCCTCGCATCTCCACTATGCATGTATTTCATCTAGCATAGAAAAAGCAAGACCATCGAGCGAGGGTCTTTAGGTACCAACGTCATGATTGGATATTTCGGTATCTCCTAAAGCGCACATATGTTCATAGGAACACTTATTATAACAAAGGAATTCTTTTTTATTACATACCATTAGTTACATGTATGCGCTCACCTCCTTTAGAATATCTTATGATAAGCGACTAATCATGGTCCATTCTATGCACCCACTCTAATATATTGCGAGTCGTACCTAACAGATCTTCACCTTGACAAGTAACTTTTAATTCAACTTGAAGTTATACAGAGCCCTAATAATACTTGGATAAGGTCACCTGGACCTCTTAGTAGTTGAAATCAAGTTGCTAACACCTTTCAGCAATTGGCCAAGCTGTCTACAAAGTGTCCTCCTTTCCACGGTTAGATTTGGCCATGTTCTAACATATAACTCCACATTAGTGAGCATCTTGAGCTTAAGCCACGTATTGGAGCATATTATATTAACGTTGCATCATACTGGTCCTGTTGAATCATTGCCTTCGATACGATGTTGAAATTTTTGACATGCCTCACATCTCCACTTTGCATGCACTTTATTTAGTAAAGAAGAAACAAGACCGTTGAACAAATCTCTATTGGTGTCAGCGTCATGAATGGTTATCTCGATATCCCTCTTGGAGCACAAATGTTCATGGGAACACTTGTTATAACAAAAGGAATATTTTTCGGTTACTTACTATCAATCCATATATATGTGTTTGTGTATGTATGCATGCCCACATGGGTGTGTTCATCTCCTTTAGTACATCTTGTGATGCGAGAGTAATCACAATCCAATCTAGGCACCCAATATAATACAAAGCGAGCCATACCTAATTTGTTAACTTTTAAATAATTATTCATATTCAATGGGCAATAAATGCGGAACCATAATAAGTTGTTATTGCACACTTTGTAGAATTTTACCCAATGAAAGCTTGAAGAGACTGAATTTTTGAAAGAGAATAGCATGATGGATTGAAGTCCTAAACTTTTATGGATTCTGATTTGGCTCTTAGTTCTCATGGTTTCCCCTTCCTTTGAACATTAATTGTGAGGCCATGAGGGTTAGAAGAGGAGAGAAGCATAATACGTGAAGGAAAATAATAATAATATGCTATTAGGTTGTTCTACGTGTTTAAAGTAGTTTTTACCATTTTCGGGCCCTTAATGGCTTTGAGGCCCTAGGCTATTGCCTGGTAGGCCTATGTTAAAAGCCTGGTCTGACTGTACTCTTATCAACAAAAATGGTGAAATTATCTTTTTATTTAAATAAAAAGATATATAAATCACATATCATAAATAATACACACAAACAATATTAATAATTTTAATTTATTATTCATTTATCTTAATAAATTTGTCATAAGTTGCATTGTAAAATTCAGTTTTTATCTTCAAATACCAACATTTTAACATTTTTGCAATTATTTGCAACCCCCTCTCTCAATTCTTTCCCAAAAATTTTTATTCAACTCTATGTATATAACTTATGGAATCTCAAATTCAAATTACTAGAATAATTTCAATCAACAGTTATTGTATTCTTCTAATAATCCTTGAAAATACATGTCAATTTTAATATATATATATATATATATATCAGTAAATTTACTTTTTCCATTCAGTCGTATATATATATATA
Organism: Allium cepa; assembly: GCA_030765085.1. Taxonomy (NCBI): domain Eukaryota; kingdom Viridiplantae; phylum Streptophyta; class Magnoliopsida; order Asparagales; family Amaryllidaceae; genus Allium; species Allium cepa. The sequence goes on from CM060944.1 coordinate 112,558,486, forward strand.
TATATATATCTATACACATACATACATATGTTATAACAGGCGCTAAGCCAGACGAAGCGGTAGACGTCTCACTTCGTTTATTGTCTCTTAAGCGCCACTAAAGTGTTTCTTAATTTTTTAGCATATATTATCCATACCTATATAAATCTATTATTAAGTGATTATATTAAGAGTGTTGTATTTATATAAATGCAATATATTTGTATGCATAAATTCATCACAAATAACTAATGTTTAACTTTGAAGTTAACTTATAAATTAGTATGCATTAAAAGTAGGATTTGACATTGGCTATTAATTAAAAGTTAGCATGCTCGAGTTGAGTACAAACTGTGCATTTGTTAAATAAAATAATCATGTCTTAATGCATACCATCCATCGATCCATATTGTAGGATCTAGATTAACCCTAAATGGGGGGTGAATAGGGTTATAGCAAATTTTCTCGATTTAAACACAGAAATAAACTGCAGAAATAAATATGCTGAAAAGTAAATCACACACAAAATTTACCCAGCTTCGGCAACCCCTGCCTACTGCTGCATTCCCAGATTTCTATTAGAATTAAACAGTATCACGCTTACAAACACTCTACTAGACTCGCAGACCCTTTTGCTCCCGCTCACAAACACTCTACTAGACTCGCAAACATTTGCTCCCGCTCACAAACACTATACTAGACTCGCACACCCTGCTCCCGCCTATAGAGTTTCGTTTACTCGCAAACTCTGGTCCCGCCTATAGAGCTTTGCTTACTCGCAAACTCTGCTCCCGCCTATAGAGCTTTGCAAACTCGCACACCCTGCTCATTGAACTAATTCTAACTAGACAATCTGACACTACCTAAACCTAGGTGGTAATTTAACCCGATCCTTTTCTTCTTCTTTGGCCTGTGAAAAAAATGGTCGTCGTTCCTCTTTGCAACTCAATTAGGGCTTCGGCTCTTTTGCTCCTTGCTTCCAAAATTAGGGTTCTTGCAAATTGAAGCGCGCCGCTTGATACAGTTCGATAGTAGGCTTCGATGCTCTTTGATTTGCTCTCGGCTCTTCAATTTGGATCGAGTTCGTTTTGCGTTTTTCGGTATGTACTTCATTCCTTTTGCTTTGCTGGTTTTGGCTTACTCGAACTCGATGAATAAATTGCCGATGATGATTGGGCTTATATAGGATTCGAAATCCTATTTTTGCGTTCGTATATGTTCATTTGAATTTGTCTTTGGCCGTTCGATCTGGTATTGATGCTTGAGATTTTCACTGACTAATTCAAATTGCTTGGCTACCACGATTTTGAATTGTGACTTGTTCAATTGGCTTGATGCGCACGGCTTTCCTGTGAATTATGGCTTTGACTTTCTGCATTGGCTTTGAATTTTGAGATGTTTCGATTTTTACCCGCTTTGACTTGGTTTTAAAACACTTCGACTTTACCACCCCATCTTTGACCTGAACCCGGCCATTGATTTTGAAGCCTCTGCTCGGCCCACTGTAGTTCTATCATCTTTGTGGTGACCACGGCTTTACTACGACTTTATGAATTTTTCTGATGGACTTCAACTTTGCTTCGTCACAAATACTTCACTTGTTCAGATGCTCTTCACTGAGCATATTGTATTGCATTTAGTTTTGCTGTGTATGGTTGCTTGTGTTCATTTTGCTATAGCCCTTGATGATTCATTGGTGCATTGCCTTTGATGTTGTAGATGTAGTCACTGGATTGCTTTGTAGTTTTCACTGTGTTCATGCACTTTGGTCTTTGTTGCCTCTTTGTGTATGCACTTGCATACTGCTGTTATGTTATAAATGTTGCATTCATGTCTCAGTGCTTTGATGCATTTGCATGTATTTTGTTCATTGTTTCATTTGGTGTGTTTGCCTGAGTCACTTGTTCATATTGCCTTTGTACACTTGTTCATATGAACTGTTGTTCCATTGTTGGTCTGTGTAGTTGCAGTATTTATGTACACTGTGTTGTACTGAGCTCGACATTGCTTCATGTTGCCTTTATGTAGCTTGTTCTCTACATTTGCTTGATTGTTGAAGTCCATGTTCTGTTGAGTTGTTGTTCTTCTGGAGCTTGTATAATTTGAACCTGGTTTGGATTTTTGCATCGAGCATGCTTCTGGTTTGAGTGTGCTTGCATCTTTGTAGTTGCACTCCATTTTCGTGTGTTCATTCCTTCATGTTTGCATACTGTACTTCATTTGCCACTGTTTGGTTGATGTGCATGTGCTGTGATGTTTGTTGTATTGTTAAGTTTGTGGTCATCTTGCTTGCATTGTCACTTGGTCGACACTTGTAGTTGTACTTGCTTTGATGCTGGTTTGAGGCTGTGTCATGTTTGAACATAGCATTCATGTGTACTTTTGATTTGCACCTGAGTTGAATCCAGTTTTAAAACTCGGGTTTGACCTTGTGCTGAGAGTTGTGACTTTTATGTTATTGCACATGAGTTGAACCTGGCTTTTCATTTGGGTTTGACCTGTGCTCACCTGTCCCTGTAAATCGATCAAGTGTATATCGATGTGCACGGCCTTGTGGCATGTACAGTGATACACTGTGCATGTCACATTGTTCGTGTGTGATGAATTCAAATGTAAATTATGACGAACAACCCAAATAACTGAGGCAAATCTTATTTTCAAAAATCATATTTCATTTTATACTGAAAAAATATTTCTTTTTCAATTTTACTGCGTTAGTGAATATTTTTACAGATTTCTCAGATGCTGGATTCAAACTGGAATAAAGTTGAAGATTAAAATACGAGTGTGAGTGATATGTAGTGAGGTTCTGAATGTAGAAAAGAATTGTGATGTAATCAGAAATTGCTTTGTAATTTAAAATGTATAGTTATAGTGAGAGCTTGAAATTGTACTATCAAAATTGTAATAATTATTTGTTTGAATAAAATATTCGTTTGAATTCAAATTCCGTGTTATTTATTTTATTCAGCAAATAATTATTTAATCTGTGAAAAATAAAATAGTATATTAACAAATACATTTAAACGAATGTATATATGTTTATTATCATCAAACAAAAATCATATAAGCGCATATTCAACATTCTCCCCCTTTTGATGATAACAAACATATATTTAAGATTTTGAATATGTCAAATGTATTTGATCGTTCAATTTGCTCCCCCTATTTAAACGCTCCCTCTCTACACAATACTCCCCCTACATATATGCATACAAATAAAAATATGCAAGTGAGCCTAGATGCAAATGGAAAATTATTTGACCTTTGCTTGATTCTATTTGAAAAAATCTTAACTTTTCTCTCCCCTTTTGTTATCAGCAAAAGAATAACAGTGTTATAAAAATAGGGATGAAGTGACATACATGAATCAAACATTTAACTCAATTGAATATAAATATCAAATTTCAATAAAACTCAAACAAAAATCATAATTACCCTTGTCGGACGCATATTCCACTTTCAGAAGTGATGGGGATAAAATCATCAAAAAATCATACAATTCTGTCTATTTGTGGTATATTTATTTCGGGAAATTTGAATATCTACTAACCATGCATAACCGTTAGGACTTTTAAATGAGATTAGTAGTATTCCAATTTAATTTTTTTTAAAAGAATTCAAGTATCTTCTAACCACGCATAACCGTGAGGACTTTTAAATGGGATTAGAATCAACTTGTCTATTAAATCAATTAATTTTTGATATGCGTTCCATACATACATAACCGTAAGGACTTTTAAATGAGCATGGAAGCACATAATCAAAAATTCAAGTAATTCACCCATGCATAACCGTGAGGACTTTTAAATGAGAGTGAATACTTTGGATATTTATTTTTATTGAAGAATATAATAAATTAAAGCACATATAATTTCCTTTATAATAATAAATTGAAGAACGAATAATTTCCTTTGTAAACTACCACAAATTTACATACTATATATGATTTTGATGAGTGATGGTCGATAGAAAGATGGTAGAAATAGAAATGATCATGGAATTTTTACCCAAAAAAAGTTTTTATAACTCTTGTTATGAAATTCTAAAGAAATTTTTCTAAATATATTGTCTTGCGTAATGTATGACAAATATCGACACTCATCACTTTTTCAATCACTATTGATCCTTTCGATGATCATTAGGGAGTTAGATTAGTCAAAATTTGTCATTTAAAATCAAATAAGAATGACTAATCTGAAAATATGGTCAACAATGATTTTCTCGAAGGGGTTATATGAGAAAAATTCTGCTATTTGAAAATTATTTAAAGTGAAATATATGCAGATATTTTTTTTGAAAAACGATGCAGCAAATGAATGTTTCAAAAATTAATCACGTTACACTAACAATTTTTCTATCAACCATATTACCAGTGTAATCTGCATCTGAATTAAAATTTCACTCAATATTCACTCGTTGGATGTCAAAGACCAGATTGTGAAATTTCAACAAATTATCTCATAATTGTTTTCAACAATTTTTAAATGAAATTTTCTTGGATTTGAATTGAGACTGTGTTAACAATCAAACAAATATCATAGTGTTATTTTCAGAAACAGTTATTTTCATGAGTAATCAACAGTCAATCAACATCATAATTATTTCAAAAACAATTTCTTGAAGTTTCAACAATTTCTTAAAAACCTTTTTAACAGCTTTACACATGAAATTTGAAATTGTGCAAATTTACAAGCAGTGACCAAAATGTCAAAACAAATATATCTACGTGTAGCATGAGTAATCAAAGATCAATAAAATACCATCATTTGACCGAACAAATTTACATGGATTAGTTCAAAGTTGAAAATCTGATTGGTCATCATTTAAGCACAAAACAAGGTCATAAATAAGAACAAGTCATGTAGGATCATATCAAGTAAGTCCGAATCAGTCAACCATCATAATTACTCCAAGTAATTCTATTTAAAGATGATTGGTCAATATTTTGAAAAAGTCATAGAATCAAAATCATCATCTTTTGTTCATCTCAATATTGGCTGATTTAATTCAGATTATGGTGCAGATTATCACATTTAACATATCGTTCAAAAACATATTTACCTGTTTTACCTTTACGATAATTTTTCGTCGTTGTCCATTGTGATTCTGTCACCTTTATACTAGGCTAAGGAACTTTGTTTTGTCGTCCGTTGTGTTTCTGGAACAGCCAAAATCCAGAGAACACTGTTGTTGTTCCTTAGCCTGCCACCACACCTACACGATGAAAGATTTTTGTGACCTATTTGTTTTTATAGGTCCATGGTTGTTAGTGGCAGAACATGAAAAATATGTTTGTGGAGACCCAAAACTATTTATATATGTTCCTTTTGGCACCCAAATTTATTTGACTTTCAAAGATTTTATATTTGTGCCTTTTGGAACCCAAATTGGTATAGTTTTCACGTGTTTGGGTCTATACCAACAATTATTTTGATTGTGTCCAAATTTTCTACAAATTGTGCACATTAAATTGGCTTGATTAAATTTTGTATTCTTGTTCCTATGACTATGATGTCCAATTATTTCAGATCGAGCAAAGACACTTTTACCTTTTGCATTATCATTATCTTGTGATTTTCCAAAACCTAGTCCTTTTCTGTTGTTAGCAAAAATTTGATTTCCCAATAACATTTTGAAAGATTTTCTCCTTTTAAAAAGTTATTCAGAGATTTCTCAAGATTTTGGACTTTGGTTTTTAATGTTGTGTTTTCAGTGACAAGTGAGGTGCATCGATTTATAAAATCCTTTTTCCTAGTGTCGAATGGTTTCCTTAAGATTCAAGTTTTCCTTTTCAAGACTCTCAAAGTTATTCCTAAGTTTTGATAATTCTGAATCTAAAGTTTTACATTTTTTACAGTCTAGGTTTTGAATATTTTCAAGTTCAGTTTCTAACCTAGAATTTTCATGGGCGAGTTTTCTCCTTTCAGATTTTAGTTTTTCAATTTTTGATTCAAGACTATCAATTGTTTTAGTAAGATCTAAGCACATAAAAACAAGATCTCTATAGGAATACTCACCTGCCTCACTAGATTCCTCGGAGCTTGCTTCTGAATCTGATTTTGCCATAAGACACAAGTTAGCCTCCTCCGAGCTGCTATCTGAAACTTCCTCTCCTTCTTCATCATCCCAAGTTGCCGCAAAGGCCTTCTTTTTCTTTTTCTTTCCTCTGTTGTTTTTGAGAAGTGGGCATTTTTGTATGAAGTGTCCGGGTTTCTTGTAGTTAAAGCACGTCGGTTCATTATCGGAATGGTCAGATTCTTTTGGCCTATTACGACTTGTTTTCTTCTTACGTGGCTTGAATCTAGACCATCTTATAAGATTATTGATAGCCATTGCAAGCTCTTCAATCGGATCTTCTTCTTCTTCATCGCTCTATTCTTTGCTCTTTAAGGCAATCGTCTTCTTCTTTGGTTCGGAGTTGTTGCGTTCTTCCTTTGCTTTTAGCTCAAGCTCATATGTCATCAAGTTACCAATCAACTCCTCCATGCTTAATTTACTCAGATCTTTTGATTCTTGTATTGCCGTGACTTTTGCCTTAAAGTTCATTGGTAGAACTCGTAGCACCTTCCTCACAAGCTCTACCTCAGTGAATACTTTCCCAAGCGCTCTAGCGTTGTATACCAAGGTTGAAAAGCGTCCAAACATATCCTTTATGATCTCGCCTTTGTCCATCACAAAGTTTTCGTATTCATTGCAGAATAGGGCTAGACGAGACTCCTTGACTTGAGAAGTTCTTTCGTGTGTCACCTCCAAAGTGTGCCAAATTTCCTGTGCTGTTGTACAATGAGAAATTCTATTAAATTCATTTTTATCAAGAGCACATATCAAAGCATTCATGGCTTTAGCATTTGTCGTTTTCAATCTCTTATCGTTAGCATCCCACCTATCCTTAGGTTTAGGAATCTCAATATCACCAACGATTATAGTGGGAGGTTTATAGCCAGTTTCAATAATATCCCAAACATCATAATCAACAGAACTAAGATATATACCCATCCTAACTTTCCAATAAGCATAATCGTTCCCGTTAAACATGGGTGGCCTAGCAATAGATTGCCCCTCAGAAAAAGCATTATTTGATGAATTCATGACTCTAGAGTTAAATAAAAATACCAGGCTCTGATGCCACTTGTAGGATCTAGATTAACCCTAGAGGGGGGTGAATAGGGTTATAGCAAATTTTCTCGATTTAAACACAGAAATAAACTGCAGAAACAAATATGCTGAAAAGTAAATCACACACAAAATTTACCCAGCTTCAGCAAACCCTGCCTACTGCTGCATTCCCAGATTTCTATTAGAATTAAACAGTATCACGCTTACAAACACTCTACTAGACTCGCAGACCCTTTTGCTCCCGCTCACAAACACTCTACTAGACTCGCAAACATTTGCTCCCGCTCACAAACACTCTACTAGACTCGCACACCCTGCTCCCGCCTATAGAGTTTCGTTTACTCGCAAACTCTGCTCCCGCCTATAGAGCTTTGCTTACTCGCAAACTCCGCTCCCGCCTATAGAGCTTTGCAAACTCACACACCCTGCTCACTGAACTAATTCTAACTAGACAATCTGACACTACCTAAACCTAGGTGGTGATTTACAAAGATTTGATTCGAAAAGTAAAAACAACAATTAAAAACAACAAACTAAAAATAGTTTAAACTTAAACCCTAATAAAATAAAGCCCTTTAAAATGAAAACACGGCCGACCCTTTTATTCTTTAACCCGATCCTTTTCTTCTTCTTTGGCCTGTGAAAAAAATGGTCGCCGTTCCACTTTGCAACTCAATTAGGGCTTCGGCTCTTTTGCTCCTTGCTTCCAAAATTAGGGTTCTTGCAAATTGAAGCGCACCGCTTGATACAGTTCGATAGTAGGCTTCGATGCTCTTTGATTTGCTCTCGGCTCTTCAATTTGGATCGAGTCCGTTCTGTGTTTTTCGGTATGTACTTCACTCCTTTTGCTTTGCTGGTTTTGGCTTGCTCGAACTCGATGAATAAATTGCCGATGATGATTGGGCTTATATAGGATTCGAAATCCTATTTTTGCGTTCGTATATGTTCATTTGAATTTGTCTTTGGCCGTTCGATCTGGTATTGATGCTTGAGATTTTCACTGACTAATTCAAATTGCTTGGCTACCACGATTTTGAATTTTGACTTGTTCAATTGGCTTGATGCGCACGGCTTTCCTGTGAATTACGGCTTTGACTTTCTGCATTGGCTTTGAATTTTGAGATGTTTCGATTTTTACCCGCTTTGACTTGGTTTTAAAACACTTCGACTTTACCACCCCATCTTTGACCTGAACCCGGCCATTGATTTTGAAGCCTCTGCTCGGCCCACTGTAGTTCCATCATCTCTGTGGTGACCACGGCTTTACAATGACTTTGTGAATTTTTCTGATGGACTTCGACTTTGCTTCGTCACAAATACTTCACTTGTTCAGATGCTCTTCACTGAGCATACTGTATTGCATTTAGTTTTGTTGTGTATGGTCGCTTGTGTTCATGTTTGCTATAGCCCTTGATGATTCATTGGTGCATTGCCTTTGATGTTGTAGATGTAGTCACTGGGTTGCTTTGTAGTTTTCACTGTGTTCATGCACTTTGGTCTTTGTTGCCTCTTTGTGTATGCACTTGCATACTGCTGCTATGTTATAAATGTTGCATTCATGTCTCAGTGCTTTGATGCATTTGCATGTATTTTGTTCATTGTTTCATTTGGTGTGTTTGCCTGAGTCACTTGTTCATATTGCCTTTGTACACTTGTTCATATGAACTGCTGTTCCATTGTCGGTCTGTGTAGTTGCAGTATTTATGTACACTGTGTTGTACTGAGCTCGACATTGCTTCATGTTGCCTTTATGTAGCTTGTTCTCTACATTTTCTTGATTGTTGCAGTCCATGTTTTGTTGAGTTGTTGTTCTTATGGAGCTTGTATAATTTGAACCTGGTTTGGATTTTTGCATCGAGCATGCTTCTGGTTTGAGTGTGCTTGCATCTTTGTAGTTGTACTCCATTTTCGTGTGTTCGTTCCTTCATGTTTGCATACTGTACTTCATTTGCCACTGTTTGGTTGATGTGCATGTGCTGTGATGTTTGTTGTATTGTTAAGTTTGTGGTCATCTTGCTTGCATTGTCACTTGGTCGATACTTGTAGTTGTACTTGCTTTGATGCTGGTTTGAGGCTGTGTCATGTTTGAACATAGCATTCATGTGTACTTTTGATTTGCACCTGAGTTGAATCCAGTTTTAAAACTCGGGTTTGACCTTGTGCTGAGAGTTGTGACTTTTATGTTATTGCACGTGAGTTGAACCCGACTTTTCATTTGGGTTTGACCTGTGCTCACCTGTCCCTGTAAATCGATCAAGTGTATATCGATGTGCACGGCCTTGTGGCATGTACAGTGATACACTGTGCATGTCACATTGTTCGTGTGTGATGAATTCAAATGTAAATTATGACGAACAACCCAAATAACTGAGGCAAATCGTATTTTCAAAAATCATATTTCATTTTATATTGCAAAAATATTTCTTTTTCAATTTTACTGCGTTAGTGAATATTTTTGCAGATTTCTCAGATGCTGGATTCAAACTGGAATAAAGTTGAAGATTAAAATACGAGTGTGAGTGATATGTAGTGAGGTTCTGAATGTAGAAAAGAATTGTGATGTAATCAGAAATTGCTTTGTAATTTAAAATGTACAGTTATAGTGAGAGCTTGAAATTGTACTATCAAAATTGTAATAATTATTTATTTGAATAAAATATTCGTTTGAATTCAAATTCCGTGTTATTTATTTTATTCAGCAAATAATTATTTAATCTGTGAAAAATAAAATAGTATATTAACAAATACATTTAAACGAATGTATATATGTTTATTATCATCAAACAAAAATCATATAAGCGCATATTCAACACATATTACATAGAAAATGAATTTTTTTTGTTACGAACGTAGTTTTTTTGCTATAATCCCAATCCTTTTTATTTTAAAAATAATAAATTTTTCTAGGTATTGCTTAAGCAGTGCTTAAATTTAATTAAAGCGCATATAAGCACCAATTAAGCGTGCTCAAGCATTTATCACTTAATCGTTTTCCTTTTTCAAAAAAATTAAGCGTTGTGGATGCATTTAGCATTTAAGTGCTTCTGATAATATACATGTATGTGTGTATGTATGTGTGTGTGTGTGTGTGTGTGTGTGTCTGTGTGTTTGTATTAAATTATATATATAAACAATAATAACCGGGTTAATTTGAAAAATCGATTATAATCATTTATCTCAAAATTTTATCATACGTTGCATAAAAAGAATATTTTTTTAACTTCAAATATAAGAATAAAGATTTCTTCAATTTCTTTATTACGAAAATCCTTCTCAATTCTTTCATTCTATTTGCTTTTAAGTCCATAGTTAAACTAATTATAGAATTATAAACTTATATACTTAAAAAATTCGGTTATACAATATTTGTTAATCTATTTAATAAATCATTAAAATATATTAGTTTTATTCATATGAACAAAAATGATAAAATCATCTTTACTCAAATATAAAGATATATAAACAGCATAACATAAATTATACATAACTAATAAAAATAAAATTTGTAGTTCATTTGTTTCACTAAATTTATTATACGTTACATAACAAATTTCTAATTTGAACACCAAGAGTATATAAATACTATTTTCTACAATACTATCATGTGCAACTCACGGGTTGCACTTTATTTTTCACATAATTTTAGAACTAAAATACTACACTCTCATTAATTCACTCAATTCTCAAGCGTCATGCATCTGATGAGAACTCCCTCTAAGTTCGAACCTCACTAACTACATTTTCTCTAACATGTTTCAAGATCACTCAACCATCTTTGATTTACTTTATCTAAAATAATATATGGTCTAAAACAACATTCTCCTTCATTTTTATTTAGTTTAAGATATATAATTTTGGTTTTAATGGTTTTTTTTCACATTATTGTTATTGATGTTATTTTGGCACGCCTTCACATCATTATTATGCACGTACTTCATTTAGTGTCGAAGAAGCAAAGCCACTGAGCTAGGCTCTTTTGGTGCCATTTTCATGATTGAATATCCCGACATATCCTTGGAACACATATATGTTCATAGGAACACTTGTTGTAACAAGAATAATTCATTTTTATTACATGCTACCAATCATATATATATATATATATATATATATATATATATATATATATATATATATGCTCATCTTCTTTAGAATATCATACGATAGTGACTAATCACAATCCAATCTACGCACCACTCTTATACAAATGTGAGTCATACCAAATAGATCTCCATGTTGATGAGCATTTCTTAATTCAACTTGAAGATATATAGAGTCCTAATAGCACTTGGATAAGGTTTCTAACCCATTCCAATAGTTCAATCACTTCGCTACCACCTTTCAATAGTTGGACCAAGCAATTTACAGAGTATCCTCTTTTCCACTATTGAAGTTGGCCTAATCCTAAAAAATAACCCCACCTTAATGAGCATCCTGAGCTCAAGCCACATACTGAAGCATATTAGATCAATATTGCGTCATACTAGTCCCTTCGAACCATTGTTTCTGATACGATATTGAAATTTTCGGAACCTATCACATCTCTGACATACACGCACTTCATTCAGGTTAGATGAAGCAAAACTATTGAATAGTGCCGACGTTATGCTGGTTAAGAAAGAAGGGACGGTTGTGCTGTTTTGAAGGTCGGTGACCTAAGGAAAGAAGTTCTTAGGAAGTGTCATCGATTAAAGTTTGCTATTCGTCCTGAAGGAACCAAGATGCATCAAGCTATGAAGAGAAGTTTCTTATGGATTGGAATAAAAAGGGATGTAGACTTATGGGTAAAGCAGTGTTTGAAGTATCAACAAGTAAAATCCAAACATCAGAAGCCTAGCGGATTGCTTCAACCTTCAAATGTTCTAATGTAGAAGTGGGATTCGATATCCATGCATTTCATAGAGGGGTTGCCAAGATCAAATAGAGGAAATGAATGTATCTGGATTATAATGGATAGACTCAGTAAGAGTGCACACTTTATACCCATTTAGTCGACAAAAAGGACACAAGTTTTAGCTAAATTATTCATGAAGAATATTGTTAGACTACGTAGAGTTCCTAGTAGTATAGTCAGCGATAGAGATTCTTTATTTACATGTGAGTTCTGAAAGAGTATACAAGAGGTTTAAGGTACCAAGATCAAGATGAATATCGCTTACCATTCATAGACCGATGGGCAAAAAGAACGAGTTAACAAAGTCTTCGAGGATATGTTAAGAGCTTGCATGCTAGATTTTGGAGGCTTATGGGAAGACTACTACACTTAGTCGAGTTTTCGTATAACAACAGTTATGAGACTAGTATAGGGATGATACCTTTTGAAGCTTTGCATAAAAGACTATGCAAATCTCCCATATGTTGGCTGGAGACTGGAGATAGATTAGTTCTTCGACCCAATATGGTAAGGAAAGCCATAGAAAAGATTGAGTTGATTTGCGCTAAAATGAAGCAAGCCCAGTCTAGGCAGAAGAATTATACAGATAAGGGATGGAAAGACTTGGAGTTCTCAATCGATGATCATACTTTCGTTAAAGTATCACTAGGGTGTGATAAGATTCATAAAATCAGGAAAATTGGCACCAAGGTTTGTTGGACCATTTCCTATTGTAGAAAGAATCGAGAAACTCGCCTATATGATAAGGCTATCGATCATTTGGGTAGAAGTCCATAATATTTTTCACATTTCCCATCTATGGAAATGTGTTCGAGATCCAAAGACTACTATGCTCCGACATCATTAGAAGACTTAGTAGTGGAACCGGACTTGACTATAGTTAGACATCCAGTATGTATAGTGGCTAGCGATGAGAAGAAGTTAAGGAACAAGACAGTCATTAGAAAAAGTCCAGTGGAGTAACAACAAAAGAAACTGTACTTGGAAGGCGGAGAGCAAGATTAGGGACAGTTGACTTGTTTGATGGTACGTTTTATACTTAAGACTATGATCGTGGTAGTTTACCTTATCGTAATTTCAATTGTGGCTTTGTCTACTACAGAGACAAAGCTCGTAGCTGCGGTTGAAGCATTAAGGAGGCGCTTTATGTGAGGCGACTATTGTGTGATTTAGGCTTCGTATATAAATGCGTGGATGTGTACTGTGATAGTCAAAGTGCAATTCACTTGGTTAAAAATCTGGCATTCAGCTCAAGAACGAAGCATATTGAGGTGAGAGAGTCATTCTTTGTCTCGATGAGTGAAGAGAAGCTAGTTCGTCTTTAGAAAGTTCACACAAAGAATAATGCAGCAGACATGTTTACCAAGTCACTGCCTCTTGCTAAGTTTGAGCATTGCTCGGACTTGATTCACTTAATAAAGTTCTAGGTGCCAGGGGTGGCGCAGGAGGGGGGCGAAGGGGGGTTAAGATGGTTCATGGAGATGTTTGTTTTCATGTTGAAGATTGATAGGTTCTACACGGACTGGGTACTCGAACACTTTGTTGACGGGCGGTGGCCTTGTCGGAGTTCGTTGATAGAGTGTAATGGGGGATGGTATTGCCGAAGCTCATTGGGTAAGTATTCAGTGCTTGGAGCATGAAGGTGTAGATGAAGTTGGAAGGCTTGTTTTGGAATTTGGTATCAAGGTAAAGATTGTTAGAAATTGCTACCTTAATTCCAAGACGCAGCAGCAGCAAGAAGCGGAAACCTTAGGAGCAGAAGTTGAAATCACCGAACGAATGAAGATGCTAGGGCTCGAAGCAGTAGAATGAAGATTTGGAGCAGTAGAATGCGATTTGGGGAAGATGTAGAAACTTCGTTCGGCATTGAGGAGGACCAAACCAAATATTTGAAGCGGTGAAATGTTTTTGTCGAACGAGATAAAATGGAGCGGCATTTTTCATTCGGTGGAAAGAATGTCGAACCAGATTTTTCGTTCGGTAAAGTGAGAGTGTCGAACGAGTTGTTTCGTCCGGTGATTATGGAGCGGCCTTTCAGCATGCCAAACGAAATATTCCATTCGGTATTTGAGCATGTCGCTCCAATAGGGAAGATGCCGGCGCAGATTTGAAGTGCACTTTGCCGGACTAGATGGATGTTGAACCAAACCCCGGGGCTGCTATATAGCAGTCATCCCTCCTCATTTCTTCACTCTATGAGTAGTGGATCTTCTGGACAACAATGACAGCCATCTTAGATAGCTGAAACTCTGTAGAATTTTATCTGTATTGTTAATTCTTCTTATGTATAGTCTCCAAAAGTGAATCAATCTTGTAACTCTAATCTTTCAGTGGTTAATAAAATCCTCTCTCTCCAAGTGGACGTACACTGCCTCACGGTAATGTAACCACTATAAATACTGGTGTTATTTGTTTTTCTGCATTGCACAGATCTGTGACTGTCTGTTCTGGTGTTTATCTCTGTTTGTTTCGCATCACTGCAATCACGATCCAGTTGTTTTCCACTGCGTTGGGTTTTTTATTCCCTTAGACTGGTTATCCGAAGGGATTTTTTCCCAACAGTTATAGCTATAACTACTTTTAACGTTGAAAAAAAAGTTTGTCCATATGCTTTGGACAAAGGATTAAGTTCGCGCTTTCAACAGATTCAAACAACCATATAAAATAGTTGTTATTGTATTCGGAGGTACCTCAGTTGGTTTAAACCTTTATGAAAGAACTGTAAAATGATTTTAGTTTAGATAGTCTTCAACATGATCCAGGTATTAAGTTATTGCCCTGGGGCCAACAAAGCCAACAGCAGTACAATAAAGGATGCAAATGAAGAGAATAAGGATTCAGTAATCAATTTATGTCAGTTTACGGTGGACTTGCCATATGTTAATTACTTTGGATAACAATTTTGCTGCGAACGAAGGGCATAAAGAGTCAATAATAAACCGATGTCAGATTTTACGTGTACCCGATACGTTTGGATGACGATAAGCTGGAAAATTGGCAGTTCCCAAAAACAGTGGCAGAGACTTGGAGCTGATATTGCGTACACCTATCTATTATGATTTAAAGCAGTAAGTGAGTAATAAATATTATGACAATGATTGTTGAAACAAAATGAAAACTGCAGTTAGCATTTTGTTTTTCACCTCCGTTGTATTCAGCTCTGAAGAGCACACCATGTTACTTTGACTCCTTTTCAACACAGTTTGTCAACTCCTTCCTGTACAAACTCATCAATTTAAAAGCCCCATGTGTATGATTAGTTTAAATCATATAATTATTGTATACTCTTTAGTTGGATTAAGTGCAATACGTCCAAAGACTCCATATGATAAGCGTCCTAACTCTAAACAGATGTCATTAGGATGTACAAATATTTGAACAAATTTGCAGCTTTTAGTTGCACATAGCTTCACTGTGTGATGCAAAGAGTTTGTTTTTCTTTTCTTTTCTGAAAATTATTAAACAAACGAAAGCTGCAAATATTTTTTCTGTATAGATATACAGAAAAAATATATGAAGTAAACTAAAAGCTATTTTTCATTTACGTGTATACAAGTAGGATAATAAAGGATAATTTTTCGATCAAGGCATCGAAAAAAAACAAATTGTAAAAGTAGGCCTCGGCAAAAACTAATTGTCAAAATAAGCCTCGTTTAGTTATAACTTGCGCATTCATGAAATGCGTAAGTTATAAATTTTTTTAGTGAGAGCTTGCGCAATTCAAAATTGCGCAAGCATCAGTTTACAGCTTGCGCAATTTTGAAATGCGCATGCATCAGTTTATAGTTTACAGCTCAGTTTACTTCTTTTTCTTCGATTAGAGGTAATTATATTTTGATTGTAAATTGATTACTACTTTAAAAATGATTGTTGTTGTTAATGGAAGAGGTGGTCATGGTGATTTCGATGTCAGTGTGCTCTAATTGTTGGTTTCTTTGTTGAAAATGCCAAAAGATTTAAAGCATTCATATAGCCAAAACCCTAACTTTGTATAAAATTTTTGTAGCGATAAACGGTTGTTGTTGTTTGTAGAATTATCTCCCGGACCCGAAGATATAAACGTTCTATATCTTCAAGAACACCATAGGAGCCAAAACGACACATTAAATGAGGTAAATGTCCGATATTGGTAAAACAAGGGAATGCAAATTGAAGCACCAATTTTAATTTTTTTTATACATTTCAGGGTGTTGAAACTGTGAAGATATATGATCATTCCAGCAAGCTTAAGGAGATCGATTATAAAGATCCAAGATTGGAGCTGAATCTACGAATATCCATATTTTGGCTAGCTATGCAAATCGATTACATTCGTCTCGAGCATCACCTTATTACCGCTTTATGCAATAGATGGATGCCGGAAACAAATATGTTTCATATGAGAGTCGGTGAGATGACATCGACTCTAGCGGATGTGCATTTTCTTTTCGGTCTTAAATCAGACGGTCGTCCATTGTGTTTGCAAAATTTAGATATCGATTACATTGAATTGGCTCATGACTTGCTTGGTATTTTTCCATCTAGAGAGGCGGTTAAGTCTAAAAGTGAATTATCAATGACTTGGTTTAAAGTGAAATTTCTGAACCACTACCCAAAGGGGCGACCGATTTAGATATACTTCGCCACACTCGTGCCTTTGATATTGTATTTTTTGAGTTGCCGATTATTTCGCGATCATTCGAAAGGGAGATTAAGTTTGAAAATTTTACATTTTTTGGATGATTTGGCTAACTGTGGTTATCATTTTTGGGGTAGTGTTGTTCTATGCTATTTGTATAGTGGGTTATCACATGTTGCCTTACAATGTCGAAAAGTTTTAGGTGGTTCTACAACGCTGTTGCAACTATGGTCATGGTCGCATATTGCTATTGGATGACCGTCTATTAGAATTCCTACCGACTTAGATCTGTATCTTCCATTCGAGGCTAGGTGGAATAGTGCTAGGAGTTGGCGTGTGACGCCAAGAAATGTATAGTTTTACCGTAATGAGTTGGATTTGTTGGCGGATGATGCAGTTACATGGAAACCATATTCATTAGTTTATAAGTCTGGACATCCGGAAGTTGAGTATGCGTTCGCCGGTTGGATTGCTGAGATCCAACTGATTCTATTTTTAGACTTTGAGTTGAATGCACCCGATCGGGTTATGAGACTGTTTTCCTTTGATTATCAGCACATTCTCGATCCCGTCATCCTCCTTGACCCAGAACCCACTAGCTGGATGGTATTTTTGGAGGAAAATATTGCTATTTGGCAATCAAGAATTGATCGTGCCGAACGAGCACGCGAGCCTTCGACACCTTTGAGCGAGTACGAGTATTGGTGTTGGTGAATTATTCGTCGTTATATTCTTAAAAATCGGCAAGGAAGTTGGTTGCGTACACTCCCCGTGCTCCTCTAGAACGTGATGTGGTAAGTATTGTCATTTCAAAAAATTTATAGTTCAATTTTTCTATCATATTGATGCATTGTTACGACTTATGGTTTAGGTAAGCGGAATATACAGCGCTTTGGATGTGGTGGGTGAAATAGAAGAAAGTCATATGGAGCCGGACAAGGTCAAAAGCAAGTGCATTGACCTACGACGAATACTTGACACGATTTTGGGTCGGAACAAGCTACTAAGGCCGGCCAAGCCGCTGCGCATTGTAGAAGAACCCACACGTTCTACGGAGGAAACACATACTATAGTAGCGGGTGGGCAAGCTCAATGGGAGGAGGCACATGCGGAGGGGGAGACTTCACAACATCCCGGTGGCAGAACTACAACTGGATGGCCCACTTGGCCCGAGATAGAGCAGCAATACACCGGTGGAGAAACTCATGCTGATTAACCCATTTGGCATGAAGGAGAACAACAATTCGGATATGCTGGACAGTCGACATACGAGCATGCGCAAGAGCCACCGCAATGGGAAATTCAACAAGAAGAACTCATTTTTGGGCCAATTCAACAACAAGGAATTCCACTTTTGGCACTCGCTCCTACATTCGAAGAAGGCCAAAGATCGGCTCCCATCGTGTACAAATGGAAGAAGAAGAAGAAGAAGAAGAAGAGACACCATCACTTGAGCTTAGATGGATTCGTGGTTGATGGTGTTGGTCTTATTGTTGTTGTTTTTTGGTTGGTTAAGGGGTTGTTGACTTGTATGTTTCTATGTTATTGTATGACTTGTTCAATCTTTTTAGGATGATTTTCAATTGTCAGTTGGATCATGTTATTTATTTTGTTTGGTGGTGGTATTGTTAATGGAATGGTGTGTGCATGCTTTGAGAATTTTAGATTTTGCAAATTTTGGTTTTCTTGTGTGCCAGAGCAGCTCACTGTTTGGAGCTGACCCAAAAAACGGCTTGCGCATTTGTGGAATGCGCAAGCTTTATTGTCAATATAGCTTGGGCTTTCCACATATGCGCAAGCTGTTTTCGGGTTATTTTAAAAACATGCTTTCGCATATATGAATTGCGCAAGCTATATTGACAACATAGCTTGTGCAATCCATATATGCGCAAGCGTGTTTTTGTCCCTCTCTAAGACAGAGCACTCTTTCAACACCGTAAATCATACAATTTGACACAAAAAGTCTTAACAACATTCTACATAACACGCAAACACCATTCGAATGACAACATCATCACATAACAAAGTTAACAAGTCATACAGTAACTAGATGTTCTACTTCTATTACAATTCAACGTGGACAAGTTTTCTTCTTGTGGCCAATAGAACCACATTTGCTACATCTGTTATGACAGATGAAGATGATGGATCCATGAAACCGTTTATTCGAGTAGACCGAGGATGGCCTGAATTTATGCGCACAGGCGGTGGTTGTATAATTGGACCATCGTAAATATTCCAATGTCGACTATCTGGTACAGGGTGGAATAAAGTAACATAAGCTGCGGAATACATAGCCTTTGTGTATCACGTGGAAATTAAGTCAAAATACGCTCTATTAGCACCGCCGAAACCACGTGAACAAGCCGCTAATACATGGAAGCACGGAAAATGACCTAATGTCAGCATGTTGCACGAAGATTTGGCAACATTGTCTTCGATATTCACCGTATAGTCAAACATATGCACATCTTTCACCTGCCATTCAACGAAGCTATATCTCTCTATAGACATAAGCCTCGATTCTTCCATTCTTCTCCCCGCTAACGCTTCCCACCTAGGTGCGAGCTGCGACGTCCACTCTTCCCCTTGAGTTCGTTGTTCGACGAAGTAATGGTCCAGTCGATGAAAAGTTCGTGCAACCAATGATCTAACAAGTAAATTCCTAGTTCTTTGAGCATACCGTTATAGCTTTCGGAAACGTTGGTCGTCATCATATTGAATCTTACTCTACCATCATGATAAAGAGCCCAGCTTGATTCTTGGTCTTTCACACTTCTTTCAATCCACGTATCGGCATCTCGATTTACATCCTTCACCTGTTTTCAAAGATCATTATATTTTACGACCTCCGATGCCATGGCACATGCGTGTAATAAATTTTGTAGCTCATCCGTACCAAACCCCGCTTTCCTTAAATTTGCTTTAATATGACAGATACAAAAGCGATGATGATGTTCAATTGGCCAAGCTTCTCTAAGCGCACGTGGAATTCCTTTCATACGATCCGAGATAAAGGTGATACATCTAGTACGTACGGATGGAATATAATTCCATATGCGACGATTAAACCAACTCCACTTTTGCCACGACTCTGTTTGTACAATAGAAAAACTAAAGGAAATAGCCCTTGATTTGCATCCACCCTAGTTGCTACTGGTAATGTACCCAGATACTTTCCATATAAATGAGTGCCATCAATAGACAATACGGGTCGACAGTGGTCGAAGCCTTGAATAGAAGGTCCAAAATCCCAAAAGGCACCATCAAAAACACCACGACTATGAAAAACATCATATACGGTTCCGGGTTGGTATGTTGTAGGGCTCTAAGATATTTCGGCAATTCCGCGTACGACAATTTCCAATCGCCATAAATCATTACAACAGCTTTCTGCAGTCCATGCCAGGCTCGAAAATAACTCACTTTAATATGAAACATGTTGGACATTGTCTCTTGAATAGTTCTTATAGTCATGTTTGTTTCAGCTTTAATCAACGGAAGTATTTTGCTGCATATAAACTTAGCAGTTGTATGTCGATGGTTTGACTTGATGGTTGGATTTAAACAAGTGTGATCGCTGCCATATGTAGTTATCTTCCACCAATTTGAATTTTTTCTTACTGAAAGGCATGCATGAACTAGCCAAGGGCATGTTTCTTCCACTTCACAGCGGACCGTGTATTGATTTGCACGCGATTTCAGAACTTGAAACGAAACTGAACATTTAATCGCCCATTCACATAACTGTTTAACAAGCTTCTGCTTACTTTCAAAAATCAACCCAACTCGTGGACCTTTATCCACACATTCTCTTCCAAAGACTTCCATATCTAGTTGAGAATTTTCCATTATTGATTTCACCATCATTGATGTCATGCATAAATCATCGGCTAGAGCCTCTTCATATGTGATTTGTTCTTTTTCCGCATTTACATCATCAGCCTCCTTAATGTCTGCATATATGATTGCATCATTGTTAACTTCCATTTGATGTATCCAAGTTGTATCCACATCATCCGCACAAGCAACTTCCATTTATCCAATTTCCCACAAATCTCTTGTGGAGTATTAACATGATAATCGACACCATCGTCGTCACAACCAGTAAATGCATCTTCAACACTACGAATACAAAAAACAAAGGCCGTATATGTTTTACTAACATAAGTCAAAATACAAGTGCCAACGTATAATTGTACTTACTTTTCAAATGCTTGCGACTGATTTGGGTTTATAGCGTTATGCATCATATTTTGTTCCTGACTAGAAGAGACTCCAGCCATTCCGCTGTACCTACGAAGTAGGTTTGTAAACTCTTCACCTTGATGGCTTGAAAGATACGACGGATACACCGACCATTGTGTTTCTTGTAACTGTGTGGTGTGCATATACTCATCCCTAGAGATTACTGGCGCTTTTGTTTCAACCACATTTTCATGTTCCACTCTTACAACGAAGATTTCTATAACTCTCATCCCAACTGAAAAGGTGGAGTTCAAATCAGCGTCATCTTCCAAATCAATAGCGGATGCACCATCATCCCGAACTCATTTGACCCCTAATTTTAAACCATGTATCATAGGATTTGCTTTTGTCACTTCATATTGCCCTTTGTTTACAATGATTTTTTATTATCGATGCTTTTCGATTTCCGTCCACATATCCAGGTTTACCTTCGTCATCAACCAACAATTCGCCATCAAAAGTAAAATATAGTCGGAACTTTGGCATTATCTGTAAAATAAGATCCAATACCACAGTCATAGTTTTGTTCACTGTCGTAACTATAAACATCAATTTAATGAATTATTACCTATTTTTCTAAGTAGATTTTACTTCCGCGGGCAATCTTCAACCAAAAGCAGTCAACTCAATCTTTACAAAAACACAAACAAGCAAATCAATATAATAACGTAACCAATATATTTCATTAATAAAGTCAACAATATCAAATGCATTTCAACAACATAATAAACTATCTACCTTGCACATGTTACTGGTTACAACAAATAGAAACATTTTCGCAACAATATATTACAAATACAACGGTTCAACATAAAATTCAAATATGACAACTTAACCAAGTCCCAAACATCTACCACATTCTAGGCCTTCCACTATTTGTCCTTAGTTCATCATTCACATTTTTCAAACGACTTATTTCGGCTTGCAGTTCGTGGGCATACTCAAGTGTCCTTTCGCACAGGGGTTGATCAATCCATTTAAAATAATTGCAACAATCATTTTCATGAGGATTCAATTTATGTTTGCTGTACGAACTACACCCGAAATTTTTTCATCCAGCATTCTTTTCCTTCCTACAAACAACCACTACATACATATCTCCGCAATAACAGTTTGGACATGGTCGTTATCCCCCTGGCACGGATGGACCAACAGGATGTATAGGCGTCAACAAATTTCCGTCAACAGTATGTTGATGACCGGGCATTTCCGTAGAAACAACTTCACGTAAATGAGTGTGTAAGGTTGATGATCATGAAAGGAATTTATGCGGTACTGGTTCGAACTGTGTTTCTAAAACATGATCGACATCAAAGTCAATATGACTTGAACTTGCAACTTCGACTTTCCCTTCAACCTTATCAAAATGTTTCATCAATATTTCGTCATCTATCTACCAATCATTAATGTCTACCGTCATAATAAACAATAAACAATTAAGGTGTAAATTAGGGATTTCAATTTACTACTGCTTAAATTGGGTTTCCTAGTTCATTAAACACTAATAACTAATTCAACAGCAGCACCATTTTCTAATAATCAACACTACTACCATCAATAACTCTTCATTTTCAACAACATCAACAATAGCAAAATTACATCTTAATTTTCAAAAATATTAATTATTACCTTTGTTTTGTAACGATGAAGAAGATGATTCCATGTATAGTTTAGCAACTATTTGGTTACTAAGATGACTGTGGATTTGGAATAAAAACGGGTTGGGATTGGGAAATGAGGAGGGTTTGGGGAAGAAAGTAGAAATAT
This sequence comes from Allium cepa, assembly GCA_030765085.1. Classification (NCBI taxonomy): domain Eukaryota; kingdom Viridiplantae; phylum Streptophyta; class Magnoliopsida; order Asparagales; family Amaryllidaceae; genus Allium; species Allium cepa. The sequence continues at coordinate 112,581,111 of CM060944.1, forward strand.
TTACAAATGAACTCAGATCTGTGCTCTCTGTCTTTTTATGCTCAAAAATGATCTTGTGCACTCCATAATTGCACAAGCATTAAAATATTGCTTGCGCAATTATGGAATGCGCAACGTATAATTAAAACAATTAACACTTGCGCACTCCATATTTGCGCAAGTTTAACCCAAAGCGAGACCTAGTTTGCTAATTAGTTTTTTCTGAAGCCTAAAACCATAATATGGTATTTGCTGAAGCCTAATAACAAAAATTGTCCGATAATAAAACATTATCACCCTACTTCTCCCATATTGTTTAGTTGTAAGAAATCACCCAATGCTTTGTTATGTGACTTGGTAAATAATTAGTATACATTCACTTACATATATCTAAAAATAATAATTGCAAGTTAATATAAAGGCTCAAAAGTATCGGTATAAATGGGAACTATATTCACCTTGATCTCATTGAATATAAATTATTATGTAACCCTAACAACAATAATCCAGATATTTGATTCATATCTCGATTCCACAATGCCAACAATAAAATCACACTAAATTTTCCGCTACAGTCAAAGTGGTTAGATCTCAATTCCTCCGGCGATGACTCATTTAAAGGAAGAAAACAAAACAAGAAAAGAGAAATCAAAATATCTCAAGGAAGCGACTAGACAAAGAAATTGTTATAGGAATGAAATGGGACCAATACAAATAATATGTAGACCACAGATAAAACTTGCCACAATCACGCCAAGGTAATATGAATCAAAGTCCCGTACAGATTAACTTGCCAAATGCCAATTGTTATTGTTGATCACAATGACATTACTAACAGCAGGAATGCCATCTAAGACAAACAATGTTGTACTTAATACTGAACTTGGTAAACTGTGCAAAATCTTACAGCTATTGCCATGTTGACAGAACCAAAGTATTTGTACTTTAACTCTTTGTACTAGTATGACAGTACGCAAAATGCATGCTTGTATAACCCCAGTATATCTTTATAAAAATTGTTACAAATTTAAAAGAATGTTCTCAACTCTTATTTGAAAATATTCTTTGAAAAAGAGTTCTCAAGAGTTGGTCACTACCATGAAAAACCTACACCATTAAATATCCACAGAACTCCATTGGATCCAATTATACATGCATCTTACTATGTTAAAAACATTAATATTAGACCTGTGAGCTTCTTGGAAGGATTGTTGGTTTTTTTACATGAACTTTTTGTATTTTACTATAGAAAATACATGACCAATGGAAAAAAAAGAAGCATAAGTTTAATATTCAAAATTGACGTTGAACCAGCTAACTGTGTGGACAGATTGTTGGGTGTTTTAGGTAATCATACTGCAATGTTTTCGAACTTCAAATAATATTAGTGGACAGATTTTTGAGTGTTTTAGCTAATTATACTGCAATTTTTTCGAACTTCAAATAATATTAACGATCGAAAAATAGTAACATAATGTCCTATTTTTCTCCATCTATCGATGAGCAGTTGAAGAATATTTGTTAAAGCTACAAACAAATGTGAAAAAAGTAAGGTGGTATAGTATTATTGGTTTTCTTTTCTAGTAAAGCAATGAAAGCAGAAAGTAAACAACATTTTTTGTCCATCTAAAATATGCATGTCCAATTGCATCAATCTATTTAACTTGTACAATATCATTTTCATACATCACTATCTTAATGGACTTTATCTCAACTTATCTAGTTCCATAATGGCGACAATAATAAAAGTTTTATTTGATGAATATTATAATGTTAATCATAGTTAAAAGGTGAAATTCCCATAAAACAGAGCATACCCACAAAACAATCATATATACGTGCAATCAATAAATTAACATTTGGTAACATGTAATTAATAATAGTGAAATGGACAAAGGCATGCATGATTAACGGCTTTTGATCATGTAACTTTCTTCTTTACATACCCTGATATTAGCACTATGCGTGCGAAGAAATTCCTAGCTAAGCAATGTTTCACTCGGTAAGTAAACATAAAGTAAACTGTTTTAATGAAGAATAATGCATTTTCTACACTGAACAGGTATGTACTTATGGTCCCCCACTACCTGTTGGCCCTAATTTTACTTGCAAGAACCAAGTAAAACAATACACTAATTCTAAATCATATACACACACTCTAGATAAGATATATAATTTAACCTGCAAAGAACCAAAAATGCTGCGTTTTATAACTTCACCACCTCTGCTTATCCATTACCATCTCCCTACATAAGATATATATACTCTAAATACAACTGTTGTAACTAACCTTTCTCCAGACCACCACCAGACCTCTTTGCAACCTACTCACATCAATCTGCAGCTCTTGTTCCTTCTCCACGCTTCAGATTTTCATACCACCTGCATGCATCAGACGTGCACATCAAGACTTGCATAGTTGCAGTAGCTATCCAACATAGTTCGATGTTTCGCCTCTTTGTGTTCAGCTCCCCTTGATATCTTAATATGCGAGTTTCAGACATGGACACTTCAATATCTCAACTGCCTTCACCAGTTTTCATATCCTGCCTGCACACCATTTGGCTTTTTCAACATGTGAGTCATAATTGGCATGTTGCACTTTTCTTCAAATATGTAACTGCAATATATCAGGATTGATATAAAAATGTAAAGTATACTAGTAAAGTAAAACATCAATTTTATATAGGAATTATGATGACACTGACAAACTTTCAGGTTAAATGATAATTAATCCTGAATTCCAAAAAAAATCAGATTAATTGTTATTAATAGTTGAATACTTTGCTGCTCATATTTTTTCATGTGTTTTGTTAGCCAAACCTGTTGTTGAGACTTGGAAGATTTTCTATTCCTGCCAAAAAGAATGATTTTTGTTCAATGGCACTGCTGTCAAATGGTACCACTGACTATATCATGTCTATTTCAATATCTGAACAATCAATTGTTTACACATATAAAATATAAGTCACTAAACAAATAATCACTTGCTTAGTATATCATTAAAAACAATGTAAGTAGCCAACAAAATATTGAATTTAAGATATTCTAAAAAATGAATTGTACCTTGAGATAAGGAGACTGCAAAATCACCAATATTTGAAAGCAATTCAAAACAATTTGATTGTAGCCTTAGATATAGTGATGTAGGAATGAGTTTATTCGCGATGCAAGCAATGGTTGTGTCGTCGTAATAAAAGTTGTTGTGAAAATAAAGCAATTTGTGAAGATAAATTAAAAAATTGCCCAAAGCTATTAATACTACAATAGACTTCTTTATCGGCATACACTAAATTTGAATGTTTTTTGATACTGTACTAAACTGACGAACATTTAAAAAATACTTATACATAATAGTCATTAAAAATAAAAAAACAACCAACGTGTATAAATGGTATTAAGCACATGATAAGGTGGGTTGAAAAGCTTAATATCAAGGAAAAATCTCACTATTGTCATGCCTAACTAAAAATAGAACCTATAGCAAACAATGAACATATTTATACTTTTTGGTTTTCCGTATGCATGCCAAGTGACTCAAAAAGTCAACTATGAATACCAGGGAATCAATTCACATCTCAAATAGAAAGTGAGTATAACATGTAAAAAAAAGTTAAATACATAATGCTTCTAAAATGAAGAAATCAAATAAAAAAGTAACATAAACCCATGTCAATAGATTCACATCTCAAATAGACATGTATTAGTATATAAATGATGAACATAACATGATAGGAAAAAAAACTAATACTATTTTTTTTACAGTGAAAAAATACTTATGCAATACATGGTAATAAAGTAGTGCAATGAAACATGATTTGTAGAAATCAATAGCATACATAGTCTTAAAGAACTCTAAAACCACTTTAGATTATATAGAGGATTGGACTTGACTTTAATAATCATATAAAAGTAGTCCAGTTCATATTTCAGTATCCCAATTAAAAACAAAATTGAGTACTGAAATTGCTACCGATACAGTGAACAACCTATGTACGTGCACATGTAACCTAAGATACACATCAGACTTCAATACTCAAACAACCTATATACATCCCCATGTAAGTAAGGAGGATGAAATATTTCAAAACAGGCAATTATTTGGTCTATTGAATAAATCAATTCTCAAGTAAAAAAATGTAACAGCACTTAAAGAAATAGACACAACAGAAGTTATCCATCTAAATAGGTCTAAACAAAACTAAAAAGAAAACCCTAAAGTGATCAATCAACATCAACCGAAATTGATATTAATGGGATGGAAAATAAAAATAACCTTGAACTGAATTATAACAAATAAATCATTAAGGAACCCAATACTAATCAAAAATTAAAGGAGCTAATGAAAATCAACGAATATTTACCTCATATTAGAGTTTAATGGATGTCGTATAAAGGATGAATTAGCATAATTCTTTATCGACATTGAATCACCCAATCGTAGTTAATTCTATGCTTGATCGACACTTGAAGTTTGAGATGATGATAGCTCACTAACAATAGTTTAACAAGAAATCCATAGGCGCTAATTGGTCGATCCATGATCGATAATGCACATAAAGGTGAAGAAGACGCTAGATCTAAAATTGCAGTGAACTAACCCTAGTTTGCGATTGTGAATCTATAGTGGTGACAAAATCGACTTATTTCTTTGGGTGACGAAGGAGAGTTAGACTTTTCTAATAAGTTTTGGGAATGCAGATAGAAGAAAAAACATAGAAGGGGTAGTATGGGTGATGCGGTTAATTGTCTATTCATTGAATTCTTGTTATTAGTAGTAAAGAAGATATGGTTAAATTGTAGGTGGTTCCCTCAAATTCCGTTGCATTGCAGTAAACTATATGTACTATTAATTATGGCATGGCTGTCAACAAACATGAAACTATGAAGAGTTATTATGGTACATGAAATACTAATGTTGGTTTCAATTTGAAAGAAGAGACATGAGGCAAAGATCCATGACCTAATAAAGTAATAATGTATTTGGTTTACATATTTAATTATATACCAAAATGCTCAGTGATTGCGTAAAAAATTTGCCAAACTTTGAACTAAACAAAACTGTGGTTGCTGCGATAAAGTAGAAACAGTGTCAACTTAAGGGCATATGAACATAAAATATTCTGAATTTTTGAAAACAACATTTGGAACTATATATTTAGAAATAGTGACTACCTAAAAAGCAATTGAATTTTGAACTAAGAAAAGAGCGGTTGCAATTGTCATAGTGGAGGGACTCTTTAAATGGTCAATCGATGTTAGCGAGAAAGAAGAATCTATAATTTAAAGATGAAAATTTTGGAGGTGCTTAGCAAAATACATGGTGAATTTTCATCCGCCACCATCAAATTGAAACGGGAAATGAATTAAGGGGATATTGGGCGAGATCGGTTTTCCATATTGTCAAAAAAGGAGGGAAATAAATAAAGGAGGGAAATAAATAGGAAGACAGCAGGGAGAGATTGGTTTCCAGGAAGGCTGCAATTGGAATTATAGCCGTTACGGGTACAAGAAAACCCTTGCGGTACTCAATGATTATCAATAGTTCTTAGAGGTGGTAAATGATCCTTAGTACACTGAAATATGGATAAATCATTCATTGATAATGGTAAATTTACCGATACACAAAATCTTAAAATTTTATTGCATTAAAACCTAAATAATGATTTAAAAAAATGATTATTTTATTTCTAATTCTAACTCCATAATATTTATATCAACATTTTGACTTATTTTAATTGACATAGAAATATTTTTTAATTCATCACAAATTATCTATCACAATATGAAATAATAACTCTGTTAATCTTAGATTATAAATCCTAATAAAATTGAAAACAAAACATCATCCTAAATAATACTAGAAACAACTTTTTAAAAACTTGTATAACTTCAAAAGTGTATGTGGTTAGGACTGAATTAAATAGTGAAAAAATAATAATCAACATGACTGATAACTTTTTCGTTGTCACTAGTTTTTACGTTTCTTAACTGCTATATTACCACTAACAATGATAAATATAATGTCACCATATTGTTAGCATTGATATACCAGCTACCAATTGTTTGATATTGGCATGGTAATGGTAAAATTACTATTACCATAACAGCCCTAGTTTTCAGTGTGTTAAAGGAAGAGCGACTGATGAAACAAAGTGCTTTTATTTTGAAATAATATATAATGGTACTGCTAGGTAAGTAGGGTTTTCCTTTTGTTTTTGTATTCGAGTAATAGTAAAGTACAATGGTAAAAACAAAAAACAAAAAAAAAATAAGAAAAAAACTTCGACATGTCTGTTATAGTCATAGAAGTGCATTACATATATTGCAATGCGACAAAAGCTAATCGAATGGATGAAGTTTACATTGGACATCCTACAATTCACCCATAACCTAAGTTTTATGCAAGGATAAATTAGAAAATTTGGTGTATGCTCATAATAATTTTTCAAACATAAAGCATATTTAGTAAAAAGAAATATCTACCTCGATGTCTATTTTTTATAATTCTAGGATTATTTCAGACATCGCCAACCCATGAAAGACACACTGCACCAAAAAATAGTAGGAATTTGCTTAGATAGTTAATATTGTATGCTGATGAATCTACACATTATATGATAAGTAATACAATAATAATATTGTATGTTGATCACAATGCAAAAGCCAAAAAAAACCCTTTGAATCTACCAATATGCACTTCAAATCAAAATTCAACAGCAAATAATCAAATTCTTTCAAATCATTCCATATAAAATGAAATTTGAAACCACTCCAATAATAAGCATATATCCAAACAAAAAGCAGCAGAAAGTACACTGATTCAAAATGAAAGTTTATTGCTTACACTTGCATCAAGCTGCTATTGAATGTACGATCTACAAGCATATTTTTTTTTCATTGTTCATCATTTGGCTCAAACGTAAAATTAGGAAAAACATGAAAGCATGCATTAGTGACATGTTAGTAAAGTTCAAAGAAGAGGTCAACCACATCAATGACTTGAATGGAATATTTAAAGTGCTATGGAAGTACAAAATGAAATTAAATCCATAGAAATGTTCTTTTGGGATCCAATCTAGAATGTTCTTGGAATACATTATGAGTGCATGGGGAATAGAAGCTAATCCTGGTCAAATAATAGTGATTTAAGATCCTATGGAGCCCAAAATAAGCAAGAATTTAATGAGCTTAAATTGTCGAGTGATTGCATTTAACCATTTTATATCGAAAGGGACAAACAAATGCGATCTTTTCTATAATGTGATCAAAACCTTCGAATGGATGAAGGAATTTCACAAGGCCTTCCAAGAGAGTGAAAAGGTCACTTGAAAAAACCACCAATAAGTTCCAGTCCGGTAGAAGGAGAAAGTTTGTTTCTATATTTGACAATATCAGAGTATGTGATCGGCTTGGTTCTAATAAGAGAATAAAATGGATCCTAACTATCTGTACATTATTAATGAAAGAGGTTAAAGGACGCAGAAATTAGGTAACCAGTTATTGAGAAATTAGCATATTGCCTAACATTATCGGCACAGAAACAAAGATCATATTTTCAGGCCCATCAAATCAAGGTATTAACCAACTACCTGCTTAAGAAAAAAATTCAGTATGCCTAAAATGTCGGGTAGATTAATAGAATGGGGGATGGAATTAAGTCAATATGATATTAAGTATTTGCCTCGAATATCAATAAAAGGACAAGCTTTGGCTAATTTTTTAGCTGAAAGCACAAGGTTTGTTGAAGAGCGGGCAGAAAAAGAAAGGAAACTTGAACCAAAGTGGTAGTCATTCGTAAATGGTGTTGCAAATGAGCAAGGAGCTGGGGCTGGATGTGTAATAATCACTCCCGATGGACATAAATAAAATTACACAACGAAAATGGAATTTTTTTACGACCGATAATGTAGCTGAATACGAGTCAATGATAGCTAGACTGACCTTAGCCCAACAACTAAATATTCCAAGAATCGAAGTGTTTACTGATTCATAATTAATGATAATTCAACTAAAGAAGACATATGAAACAAAAGGAGCTTGATTAGCCCAATAGGTTAAAAAGATCAACGAGATTTTGACTCGATTTGAAGACTTTTCTATCCATTAGATACCAAGGGAAAAGAATACATAAGCAGACTATTGGCAAAGTTGGAAAGTTCACGAGAAGCACCAGAAGTAAAAGTTCCCATGTCGAGTTCCAACAAAACCCAAGTGTTGAATTTAAAATAGAAGTATCTAGCCGTGAAGCTTTAGTTTTGAACCATTCATAAGCCCAACAATGATGAAACAACGTAGAAAGTTTTTGAGAGGGTAATGATCATGAGAAAACACACGAAGCCATAAGGATATATGAGTGCGAGAATCGATATATGGATAATTGGATGACACTTATAGTCGAGTACTTAGAAAAAGTAACATTGCCAAAAAAATAAGAATGAGTCGAGGAAATTGAGATATCAAGCACCTTCCTACACTATGATTAACAAAATATTATATAAAGGGGGATATTCAATCCTCTATTTAAGATGTATAACCTCAGAAAGAGAAATGAAGCTTATTTTAAGGAATCTCATGAGGGATTTTATGGAGGTTGTTCCAATGGAGTAAAGTTAGGAAAAAAGTAATGTAGCAAGGCTATTATTGGTCTCGCATGACTGGGGAAACCTTAGCTTATGTGAAACATGCAAAAAAATGTTAAAATTCCCTACATTTTCATGACTACCTTCGAGTGAATCAAATTTTGTCCTAATTCCTTGGCTCTTTGATGTGTAGGGAATTGATTTTATTGGAACGCTTCCTATCTCAAAAGGAGGCGTAAAATTCAGAGTAATAACTATTGGCCATTTTATTAAGTCGGTAGAAGCCGAGCCATTACCTAACATTATTTTAGGGAAAGTCTTAAAGTTTGTTATCAAAAAAATAGTTACTAGATTTGGACCACCAAATAAGATCATTACTGATAACGATGGAACTCAATTTGAGGGTAACCAATTCACTTGCTTTCGTGAGCTCATCAGTAGCACAATCAAAAGCTAGTGGGGCGGTGGAGGAAGAATATAAGACTATCAAGAACATTTTAAAGAAACGGCTGAAAAAAGCGAGAGGAAAACGGGTAGAAGAACTTTCTCTTATCTTGCGATCATACAAAACTTCCGCAAAGGCAAACAATGGCCATATCCCATACTTTTTGACATATGGATTTCAGATAATGTTACTAATAAAAGTTGAAGTTCAATCATATTGAAGAATTGCATATGCTTATGAATTAAACCAAGAATTGAAGAAGGAATCTTTAGACTTGATCAACGAGTTAAGAGACCAGACTCATTACAAACAACATAATGTCAACAAAGAATTTCCATATATTCTAATTCAAAGTAAAAGAAATGGCATTTCAAAAGGGAGATATTGTACTTAGAAGGATAATGGAAAACATCAAAAACCCAGTAGATGGTCCATTATGGCCAAATTGGGAAGGACGCATAATCATTCATGAAATAATACCCCCAGGAACTTCTCGATTGAGTAGACCCGATGAAAATATCATAATAAGTGCTTTCAAAGTTTTTTGCAACATTTTCAAAATAAAAATCCGTAACTCCTGTCCCGAAGAGGTCGGTGAGATTCTTTAAGCAGAACCACATCTCATATCTGACAGAGGATAAATAATCCTTTATGAACCAAAGCTCTGTACCGATTAACTATCCACATACCAATTATTATTGATGGATCATAAAGACATTACTAACAACATGAATGTCATCTAAGACAACAATGGAGTACATGATAATGAACTTGGTAAAGTTTACAAAATCTTGAAGCCATTTCTATGTTGACAATAACAATGTATTTGTAATTAACTCTTTGTATATTGTTAAATTGTATGTAGTGACCTCGAATTCCTTTGCATTGCAGTAAACTATCCTGTACGATCAAATATGGCATGGTTGTCCCTAAAAATGAAACTGTGAGGAATTAGTATGCTATATGAAATACTAATGTTGGTTTCAATTTGAAAGAAGAAGCATGAGGCGAAGATCCATGACCTAATAATATATTTGGTTTAAATATTTATTGACATTACCAAAATGCTCATTGATTGCGTAAAAAAGATATACCAATTTTGACAATAACATACGACACTATATATTATTATTGTTGGAAGTAATGGCTGATTCTTGCACTTACTGCAATGGGTTCTCCAAGGCACGATGTGGTTGTCACTATCCTAAAAACAATAGTTGCCCTCTCCATAAAATGGTTGCAAGAGTAATGACAAGTCTTTTCCCAAGATACAATGGAGTAGATACGTTATCAGTAACTTCGATCAATAGTGTTTGCTGAAACGTTGATAATTCACTATCTTTTAATACTACAGCGACATGATATGAAAGTTATAGCCTGTAGATTTATAACCTTGGTATAATTTTATTGTAGAAAATTGCAGAAGAGAGTTTTCGAAAGAAGAAGATGAATTTTAAATTCTATGTCTTGGTTTATTCAGTATCCTGGTTTATATAAGTGATGAAAAAACATGTCTTTTTGGTCACGTCTGGTTAGTCAAATGTTGTATCCATTTAGGGTTTTGTTTCGAATTCAAATAGTAATCTTGTTCTAGGCTAAAAGTGTTGTTGTCTAAAAATATATTTTTAGCACCAATTTGTGCGGAACGAACGGACGGACGCTCGTATTGACATGCATGGCCTCTCCCTCCAATAGAGGTGAAAGCATTTATGTGCCTAAAGAATCCATTCCTTAACCAAAATTTAATATACTTATGCAAGTATATTTTCTTCTTCCATACAATGTGAAACTTACCCATTCCACCTTCCTTCTTCTCCTTTATTCGAAAATTTATATCAACAATCCTCCACCAAATTTTAAATAAAATTCCTCTTATCCTATATTTGTAGGAAAACTTATGCATAAGCAAAAATGTCTTATAGACTTGAATATATATGTAGTGATAACCTGTCAAAGTATATCAGAATGGAGTGGTTGACTAAGCATTGATATTAATCCTATATGATATATCGGATGTGTTAACACACACTCGTTTTTAGAATCTTGAAATAGTATGTAGACTTGGCCAATGGATTGGCCTAGGGTCAGTATCTCAGTTTATGATATGCCCTTAGAGGCTAAGATAACTCATAGAAGGCGACACAACCTTCAATGCAATCATATATGTAGGTTTATCGAAAGTTCCTTATAATACAAACTTTAATAGTATACCTGCTATAAACCTATTAAGTACTAAGCAATACATCCTCTCATTGTCATTATAGGTACTAAGCACATTACTTTGGAATGTATGATAATAGTTTGTTGTTCAGACTAAATATTATATTGTTTCCAGTCACAAGCTTATGATTTTGCTCATTGAACCCAAGGAAAAAAAATTATTTGTTACGTTGAGTTGAGTATCCTTCGTTGACAATTGTATTATATAGGCTTTAAACTCATTCCCTATGATGTTTTTATCACTAAGTTCCTTGCAAGTCCTTTAGTAAATGGATCTACCAAATTCTGGCTAAATCTCAATAAATCTTTGGTAGTCACCCATTAGTGAGCATTTGTCTAACCAAATTATGCCTTAGACCAATATACCTAGACTTAACATTATAAACCTAGTTGTTTGCTTGTGTTAATGTCACTTGACTATCACAATGCACGGATATATATGGCATAGGTTTTGACCATACAGGAATTTCCAATAATAATTCCTTAATCATTCTTCTTCTTTGCTGCCAAAAGCCAATGCTATAAATTCAGTGTCCATTGATATCAGCTATACACATTTATTTCTATGAAGCCAGGATATTTCTCCCCACCTAAGAGTCAATATCCATCCACCAGTTGATTTATGATCTTCACTTCCGGTGTTCCAACTAGCATCCGTGTATCATTCTATTACACTAGGATAACTGCTGTAATGTCTACCATAATTCATGGTACCTTTTAAATACTTTAAAATTCTACGTATAGAATCCCAATGAATATGACTATGGTTACTGATATATCTACTCTTTTTTCCAATAACATAGGCAATATCCGGTCTAGTGCATATAATTGCATACGTCAAATATCCAAGAACCCTTGCATATTTCTATTCCTCCATTTCTTGACCAGTATAGAATATAATTGAATATTTGGATCAAATGGAGTGGAAGTAGGTTTATAATCAATTTGATTAAACCTTTTCAAAAGCTTATCAATGTAATGAGACCGAGTAATTAATAACCCATCTTTTGTTTACATGGTTCTTATTCCTATAATCACTTCAGCTACTCCCATATCTTATACGTCAAAGCATGAAGATGGAAACCTTTTCATTTCTTCTATACTTGATGTATCTGTTCCAAATATAAGGATATCATCTACGTAAAGGCATATAATTACACCTTTACCAGCATGAAACTTGCTATAGACATAGTTGCTGATTCGCAAATCCAAAAACCATTTGTTTCAATAGTTTTACCAAATTTTTCATGCCACTTTTTTGGAGTTTGTTTAAGACCGTAAAGTGACTTGATAAGTTTATATACTTTGCGTTCTTGTCCAGACATAACAAAACCTTTCGGTTGAGTCATATATGTTTCTTCATCAAGTTCTCCATTTAAAATGCAATTTTGACGTCCATTTAATGAATTTCAAAATTATAAATAAAAGCTAATGCAAATAAGATCATAATAGTTTCAATTCTAGCTACATGGTCAAATGTGTCAAAATAGTCTATACCTATTTTCATGTGAATCCTATAGCAACTAATCTAGCTTTAAATTTTTTAATTGTTCCATTAGCTCTTAACATTTTCTTGAATATCCATTTGCGTTCTATTGGTTTAGAACCAAGAGGTAAATCTACTAATTTCCATGTCTTCTTTTCCATTATTGAATTAATTTCATCATTTATGGATTCTTTCCAATATGATGAATCTTGAGATTTCATTGCCTCGATATATGTTAAAGGATCGGTATCTATGCTTGCAGAAATTTTTATTTGATGTTCAGCATTATTTTTAGATCCTTCAACCAAATATATGACAAAATATGGTCCAAAAGATGTTTCTATCCTTTTTCGTTTACTTTTCATAAGGGAGTCACCATTTTTTTTTTATATTTACCACATTATTCTCTATTGGTTTAATAGTAGGTTCATTAATATCCACCATTTCACTGTTAGGTATATTAATCTCCACTTTTTCAGGAACATATGGTTTATTTTGAATAGATGTGAATATATTCTCGTAGAACACTGCATCCCTTGATTCTATTACTGTGTCTACCTCAACAGAGCTATTAGGTTCTATTATAAGAAACTTATATCCTTTGCTATGTTGTGCATATCCTAAGAATATACACTCGATAGCCTTTTGTCTTAATTTCCTAATTTTAGGTTTAGGTAATCGGACAATAGCTTTATATCCCCAAACTCAATAATAATCAAGATTTCATTTTCTTTTGTTCCAAAATTCATGTAATTCTAGTTTTCTTTTGAGGTATCCTATTTAAGTTGTAGCATGCGTTAAGTAAGGCCTCACCCCAGAAACTAGTGTTGAGACCAGAATTACACAATATTGCAATTACCATTTCAGTAAGGTTCTATTTTTCCTTTCGACTACTCCACTTTGTTGTGGAGTATAGGCAACAGATGTTTCATGTATAATTCCTAACGAATTCGCAAAATTTAGGAAACTGATACCACCCCTATCAAAAGTAAGTGTTTTTATCTTAATATCACATTGGTTTCTACTTCGGTTTTATAGGTCATAAATGTAAAACTTCACTTTTAGCATGCATAAGGTAAACATAATATTATTTAAAATAATCATCTATAAAGGTGACAAAATATTTCTTTTCTCCTCTAGTAGGATTACTATGTATATCACATACATCACTATATATAAGTTGTAATATTTTAGTGCTACTTTCCAGTTTAATAAGAATCAGTTTTCTAGTGATTTTGGTCAGTGAACATACTCTACACTTATATAGCATACCTTTTTATATTTGTGTATCATATTTAAAGAAATCATATCAAGCATGCATTTACTATGAATATGTCCTAATCTATTATGCCATAATGAAAATGAGTCAATAATATAAGCAAGATTATCATTTTTATTCATATCAGTATTGAGTTCAAACATCCGATGACGCATATATCATTTCCTACAAACACATCGCCTTTTGTCAACATATACTTATCTGACTCTGTTATATGGTATCCTGATCTGGCTACGTTGAACTGATTGCACAAGATATTTTCGACTATTATCATGAACGGTGACTATGGAGCAATGGTTATAGGACCAGAAAGTAAAGTACAAATGGTTATATGAAGCTAGGATTGAACAGAATCGGTAGATAAATAATGCAGGATGCTTGAAATATTGACTTTATCTTGGACAAGCAAGTGATCGGCATTGCTTGGTAGTACCGTATGGATCGGTATGGTTGGATAGACAAGGGATTAGCATAGCCTATAAAGGAAGGGATTGGTGTAAATGAATGTAGATGGATCGACATGGTTTTGGCTTGGGAAGTTATACTTCAACCCATACGAAAGAGATCGACATAGCATATAATAGGGCTCGACATATATTGATGGATCAGCACATGTCAGAGACCAAGTGCATTCTTGCATTCAACATTCAGTTTTTTGGGATCTAAAAGTCCGAGGCAGATGAAATATGGAAAGCAAGGTATATGGACCCTAGGGAACCTACCCTAGGGATCGCAAGAAAAATAGGCAAAGAAAGTGGGACGACATACAACCATCTGTAGGGATCGGAAGGAAACAATGGCATAAACAATCTTAGATCAAAGATCAATCAATACTTGAGCTCCAAAGGCCTAGATAACATGATATTTAGGGAACCAACATATTAAAGCATGTAGAAGCCACCATAAGGATCGCTGCTCAAAAATCGACCAATGAATAGATTGGTACTGATCCCTCTTTATTGGGATTTAGGCCTAGCGACCACTCTGGTAGGCCCATATAGATTAGAAGGTCCTATAGCTGAAGTTTCAAGGAGATTGGTGGTCACCTTCACTAATAAATACTGGCCTAAGTGTCATTCTATGGATCTTTATGCTGCTAGTTACTTGAGTCTTTATTGTAATCAAGTTTTTTCTTACTTTTTGCTACTATAATTAAACTGTTAGTGAATCAACAAAGATAATCTTCAAAGTGGACGTAGGTATACACCACTATAAATTCCTATGTTCTTGATTATTGCTTTGATTAGTCTATCAGTTCATTCTATTCCTCGGTTTTAATTTTACTTTTTTCATTTGCTTCTCTACATAAATCTACTCTTGGGTGTTTGTGACCAATTTGGTTGCAAACATTTTGGTACTTCCACTGAGAACCTGATTCCCAGCTTGTTAGGATCTTCTTTGTTGCTACTAGATTGGACAAATCCCCCAAAGGAGATTCATAGTTATCTTCATAAAGTTTCATACACTATTTAGATTTATTGAAATCTAAGCAAGAAGATTGATAATGGTGAGACATACTAGATTTACTTCTCAAAATGTGGATGGAAATGAGACTGCTAGCATTCACAAGGAGACCTAAGCATTCAACCTACAAATTTGAATGCTGATCCAATAGAGGTTTAGAACCTTACTGATTCTATACCCAAAGCTGAATTTCATAATCTAATGAGAGAGTTGATGGAAAGTCGTCGATAACTAAATCAGTAAATTTAGAATAATATTAGCCAAATAAACCAGATTATTCAACAACAGCGTGGGAAGGCCAGAAGGGATCCCACTCCTTACTCGGCATTAGAAAGTTCAAGCTCATTGAATGAATACCATAGGCATAGGCATCGCAAGGTCGAAGGGGATCACGCAGAAAGTTCAGAGCGCTACTTGGCAGACCAATATGGTTTGCCAAGACCTATTGATACTGATCCCTCCGTAGGAATTGGTACTGATCCCTACCCTCGAGGTGGGATTCCCTCATTACACTTGGGGAAACACGCTGGAGTTATTCTCGAAAGCTTGGATGGTGGTGTTTGATCGAATGCTAACCAGGTACCCCACCAGAATGATGACGAGATAAATGTTCAAGGTGCGCATCAAGAGGATGGTGAACCAAGAAGGCGTGAAACGGTCCATAGATATCGACTGGACCATTCACGTGAGGTGGAGCACAACCACCACTTGGCACCACCCATCAAGATGCCGGACTTATAAACAATGGTCAGACAATTGGTTAGAGAGAACCAAGGCTTGACTATGATGATGAGGGCAATTCGAGAAGCCATACTCCGGTCATTGACGACGTTCGGCATGTCAAATATTCGAGAAGGTTCAACATGTCATCAATGCCTTCCCACAAGGAAAAAACCGACCCCAGACAGCATATTATGAGATACGAATGGTTGATGTATTCTTTCCCATAACCCTTTCCCATACGAATGGTTAATGAGATATGAGGGAAAAACCAACCCTAGGCAGCATATTATAGGAATAACCAACCAAGTGCAGATGCTTTCCCATAATTCTTTTCGAAATAGCAATAATGTGGTTCATGAGACTAACCCTAGATCAATTTCAAGATTTGATAAGTTCGTAACTAGGTTTATAGAGCAATTTCGAATGCACGTGACTCACATGACTCATCCTAAAGACATGACGTCCCTTTCTAGCGTGATATAGGCTTCAGGGGAACTGTTGGATGATTATTTGGAGAGATTTCATGCCGCCGCCACAGAGGTTAGTAACCTAAATGATCATGTTATACTTATGGCTATGACGAGAGGGATTGATTTGGAATATGAGTTTAGCGATTGACTGGTTGAAAACCGCCTGCCATGTTGGAGCGCTTCTATTCAAAGGCAGCTTAGTTTTTGAGAAAGGAGGAAGTCGGGTCCTCTAGGAAAAATAACATTGCAGGACCAAGTGGAGAAGCGGTATAGAGTAATATTGCAATAAAACAGTCTTATGACAGTTCCAGAAAAATCCAGGTGAACGTTCAGAATAAGCCAAATCAACGAAAGAGAGATAGTGATATAAATCGAGAGCGAAAGAGGGATTCTAGGAGACTAAAGCCTAAGATTCCAATGTATGAAAACTATATGCCACTAAACACGTCCCTAGAGAGTATCTATGTGACGACCGCCCATGACTCCTGCACCAAACAAGGGAATAGTGCGCTGAAAGGTGTGCCAGGCCTCCATGGACAATCATCAAGATAAGGTAAACACAGAATAGTCTATCGTATTACTCACAGCGCATGGATAAAATACAATAGAAAGTATACATAGTGAAGCTCTATAAAACAGAATTCTCATCATATAAGCTCATAACAATTTGATACAAACATCTAAATAGTCAATACATCAAGCCTCACTACATAACAATCAGAGAATCATACAAACAACGGAACATCCAGTACATAGAGTAAAAAAACAATATGCAAAAGCCTCCAGCTCGTCTTCGTCATCAACAGTGTTAGTCACTAAGAACAGCATCTCTCACCTGCTACCTAGTCTGCCCATCCCAACATGGATGAACAGCCCAAGGTAATAAGAGTTGAACATAAAACCTTGAGTCAGACAAAAATCTTAGTGAGCAGTAAATCAACTATCAAACATACCAAAAGAGCATAAAAGGTAAAAAGGAATAGGAATCCAACCATCCCACTCCACCTCTTTCTACAGTGATAGCCCCCGGACCCACTGGAAGAAATAAACATAGCAAAGCAGGCATTTAAAGTAAGCTAATTATCACTCGAGTCAAGGTCGATGTTTCCCAAGCACAAACCCCCAAGGCCTAAACCAAGATCAGATAAGCACCCAGGAACATCGTTCTTGAGACCGAATGATGATGCAACCAACATCCATGACTCTGGCTATCACTGTTATCATTACTTCGATACCACCTTTAATTGAATGACCAACACATTCTTTCAGCCGTAAGTCAAGGGCTAATGGTAACCCCGGTTCTAGACAGGACTCCGCACGTCGTCGCAGCCCGTGCCTAGGACTATCGAATCTGCCCAGAGTACTTAGCACGTCGTCACAGCCCGTGCCTGGGACTATCGAATCTGCCCAGCGTACTCTTGCTTTGAGCCTGCTAGAACCTTCAATAACGATGAGATCTCAGCCTTCTAGTCATCCTCCTCGACGACTATTCACATACTAGCTCAAGCGCCTCTCGAGCCAACCATTATCCACAAACTCCAACCATATCACCGAGTTATCAACATGCTTGGGATGATCCCATCTGGATTAAACCAAGGCTATCTCATATCATGCTTTGCATCATAGCAAAGTTCCATCTCAACATCGTGATCAAATTTATCCATATGAGCTTTATCATCCGCTTTATATGCCCCGAGCAGCTTTCTTTATTCAAGAGCCTTTCCACTTAGCTTTTGAATCATCTTCGACCTACTTGTCCAAATTCAATCACTAATCAACTAATCAATCAAATCAATCATTAATCCAAGTAATCAAGCATTCAAACAAGATCTAAATAAGCAGTTATAACAATAATGGCAATTTCGTAAATAAAGAGTCTAAATCTAACAAGCATGAATTCTAAGTAATATCTTGATGAATGAACTAGCATAGGTTAACATGTAGTAAAATGGATATCAAAACTTTATGAACAATGGATCTACATGCAGACTTAAGGAAAATGCATGAAATCACTATTTTTAACACACAAACAAGTCACCAATCCAATATACTCCTTTGGGTCCGTGTGAGAGATAACCACCACTCACCGAATCACCTAAACACTTCAAAAGCAACTAACTTCAGATCTGGACAGCAAAGGATCTAGCTTGATCCGCCAAAACCCCGCTTCAAATGATGAAATCTCTCTTCAATGGATGGAGATCTTCAATCTAAACTCTTGGATCTTCGATTTGATCTTCAATTTAGATGGATGGAAGTACAAGATTAAAGTGGAGAAAAGAAGTGAAGAAGTGTTGTAGTCGAGCTCTCAAAATAGCAGCACTTTGTCGCTTCAAAATCCGGACACCAAAAATGAAGATAGGCACTTCTATTTATAGGCTGGAAATCCCTTAAGTCGGCCGTCCCCTTAAGTCGTCCACGACCTAACCCTTGCCGACCTAACGACCTACGACTCATCTCACACTGTCGACCTAACGACTCAACTACATAGCCGACCTAACTACCTAACCATATAGCCGACCTAACGACTCAACAGAGATGCCGACCCAACTGGTATGCGGCTTAGCAACTTAAGTCTCCCTACGACCTAACACTACTAAGCCGCTAGTTCCCTTAAACCGTTAACTCCCTAGGTCGGTCGATTCTATAGGTCGGTCCAACTTGTTAACTCCTAAGTCGCTAACTCCTTAAGTCGGTGACCTTCCTGGGTCGGTCCATACTTAAGTCGCTTCTAACTACTGGGTCGTTAACTCGTTCAACCGACTCATCCCTAGGTCGTTCACTCCCTTAAGTCGGCAACTCTTCTCTAAGTCGCTCCAATCTACTCTGGACGACTTAAACTCTAGACGATATAACCAATACTAACGACCTAGTGGCAACTATTTTACGATTTATCGACACGTAAAATACAGGTCGTTACATTCTCTCCCCTTTAGGAATTTCTCCCCCGAAATTCCAAACAAACAAGAACAATCAAAACTATTCGGCATGCCTACCATCCATAGCAACCAACAAACCATGTATCCAATTACTAGCCTAGCATGCAGAATTCTAAGACTAGAACAAGTTACAAATTCATGAGATGCCACGACACCTTAGGGCCATACCTCGAAGAGTTCAGGATAAGCTGCCTTCATCCTCTCTTCCTCCTCCCATGCACAGTCGTTAACATCATCACTCCATTGCACCTTGAGCAACCTGACTACCTTCCTCCTAAGCTGTTTCGTGTTAGTTTTCACAACACGAAGCGGCTTACGAGGTCTCTCAACGACTGGATCAACTTCCAAATCTTCATAGCTATTAGGAGAAACCACTATATTTGAGTCGTGCACATACTTCCGTAGATACGATACATGAAAAACATTGTGCACACCCGACATCTTTTCTGGTAATTCCAACTTATAAGCAAGCTTTCCAATTCGCTCGATGATCGGGAATGGTCCAACAAATCTCGGAGTCAACTTTCCTTTCTTCCCGAATTGAATAACATTCTTCAGTGGAGAAACCTTCACGAAAACCATATCGCCTATGTCGAATTCCAAATCCTTACGACGTTTATCGGCATAACTTTTCTGACGGTCTTGGGCTGCCTTCATTCGTCGCCGAATGATCTCTATGCAATCCGAAGTCTGTCGAATCATTTCGGGCCCAAGTATCAGCTTTTCTCCAGTTTCCAACCAACATGTCGGAGAGTTACATGGTCTTCCATACAATGCTTCATACGGTGTCATACCAATATTTGACTGGTAACTGTTATTATATGAAAATTCCACCAAATGAAGATGATCTTCCCATGATCCTCCGAAGTCCAAAACACAAGCTCTGAGGAGATCTTCCAAAACTCGGTTGACTCTCTCAGTCTGACCATCTGTTTGAGGGTGATAAGCTGTACTCAAACATAACTCGGTTCCCAAAACTTCTTGGAAGCTCTTCCAAAATCCACTAGTGAACAATGGGTCTCGATCGCTCACTATACTCTTCGGAATACCATGGAATCGAACTATCCACTTAACATACAACTCAGCCAATTTCGATGCAGTCCTAGTTGATCGAACAGGAATGAATCTTGCATTCTTAGTCAAATGTTCTACGATTACCCAAATCCCTTCATTTCCTGCTCTGGTTCTAGGTAACCCATCGATAAAATCCATCGATATTTGCTCCCACTTCCATGTAGGAACTTCTAATGGCTGAAGCAATCCACTTGGCTTTTTCTGCTCGGCTTTTACCAACTGGCAGTTCATGCACTTGGAAATAAAATTTCCAACATCTTTCTTCATACCTTCCCAGTAATAGGTTCTCTTCATATCGCGATACATCTTAATTCCACCTGGATGAATTGTCAACTTCGAGTGATGACTTTCCTTAAGAACTTCAACTCTCAATTCATCTATATCGGGAACAACTAGTCGTCCTTGCTTCCGAAGCCAACCCTCTCAATCGACTTCGAATCCTTTATCCTTCTCTGGGTCTGATCCATATTCAAAATCTCGGATAATTTTGACAAGCTTATCGTCTCGCTTTTGGCTCTCGCCAATTCTTTCCACTAGAGTAGATCTTATCGATAAGTTTGCCAACATCTCAGGTTCCAATTCACATCTAGGCCTGAAGTCAAATCCAGCTAAATACTCGAGACTCTTCCATTCTGAAAACATGGCTCCCAATCCTGCATGTCTTCAACTTAACGCATCTGCCACTGCGTTACCTTTTCCTGGAGTATAGGCTATACCAAAATCATATGATGCTAAAAACTCTAGCCATCATTGCTGCCGAAGATTCAAATCTTTTTGGGAGAAGAGATACTTCAACGACTTATGATCTGTAAACAACTCAAATCGAATCTCCAATAGATAATGTCTCCACATCTTCAGAGCAAATACAATCGCCGCTAACTCCAAATCATGAGTTGGATAATTCCTTTCATGCGGCTTTAGTTGTCGACTTGCATACGCAACAACTTTATCCTTTTACATCAGCACTGCTCCAAGTCCAGTACCACATGCATCGGTGTAAACCACCATCTCATCATTCCCATTTGGAATGGTCAAGACAGGAGCACTTGTCAGTCGCTCTTTCAGGATTCCGAAAGCTTGCTCACACTTAGCTTCCCATCTGAAGACTTGATTCTTTTTCGTCAATCCTATTAACTGTGCAGCTATCTTGGAAAAGTCTTTGATAAACCGACGATAATATCCTGCTAATCCAAGAAAACTTCTCACATCAGATGCATTCTTAGGTCTAACCCAATCCTGGATCACTGTCACCTTGGCGAGATCAACCGCTATTCCACTTCTAGAGATAACATGGCCTAAGAACCTCACTTCGCTCTTCCAGAAGTGACACTTTGAAAACTTAGCCCTCAGCTGTTGTTTTCGCAGGATTTCCAAAACAATCCGCAAGTGCGTCTTGTGCTCTTCTTCAGTTCTGGAATAAATCAAAATATCATCCACGAACACAAGTACGAACTTGTTCAACCGATCCCTGAACACCCTATTCATAAGATCCACAAAATATGCTGGTGCATTGGTCAATCCAAATGGCATTACCAGCCACTCATAGAATTCGGATGGTGTCCTAAAAGAAGTCTTTGGAACACTATCCTTTGCCACTCTCAACTGGTGAAATCCCGTTGCCAAATCCATCTGAGAAAACACCTTAGCTTCGTGAAGCTGATCAAACAAGTCATCTATTCTCGGCAATGGATACTTGTTCTTCTTAGTCACTTTATTCAACTCACGATAATCCACTCACAACCTCAACGATCCATTCGCTTTGGTTGCAAACACAACTGGTGCACCCCATTCGGACACTCTACGCCGAATGAATCCTTTCTATAAAAGGTCATCAACTTGCACCTTCAACTCTTGCTGTTCCCTAGGTGCCATTCGCCTAAGAGGCATCGCAACAGGTCTGGCTCCTTCAACTAGATCGATACGAAACTCAATCTCTCTATGCGGCGGTAACCCTTTGACCTCGTCAAAGACGTCCTCAAATCCATTCATAATAGGCACCGATGACAGTCCATCCCGTGGAACAACCAGCGAATACATGAAGCTCATGAAGACGCCTTCCTCATGCTTACATCGTATCACAACCTTTCCCCCTTCCACATTCTCGACTGTCACCTCTAGCCTTTCACAATCAATTCTTGCCGCATACTTCCTAAGCCAGTCCATACCCAGAATAATTCCGAACCCCGCAAAGTTCAAAACAAAACAATCACAAACAAAAGAGCAATCATGACTCGAGACAACCAGACCACGACATATCATACACAAACAAGACGAACCCCCAACTGGATTAGTCACAACCAATGGTCTATCAACAATATCCGGTTCCAAACCCAACCAGCTTACAAGTTCACTACAAACAAAGGAATGCGACGCCCCAGTATCAAATAACACTCTAACTGGAACACCACAAATGGAAAGAGTACCTTGAACCACCACACTCTTTCCCTCCTCTTCAGCAGTAGGAGATTTCAAAGATGATGGCACAGCCCCCCCAAAGCATAAGCTTGCACAATCTCCTTGTCCTTCCTTGGTTTCAGACAATTCTTCCTGAAATGCCCCGCTTTGTCACAGTTGTGGCACTTCGCCGGCACTCTCGGTTTCTTACAATCTCTGGAGAGATGACCCTTCTGCTGACAGTTGTAGCAGGTCACTTCGCCCTTCGGCTTCTTCTGTCCATCCTTACCCTTCTGCTGCTGCTGCTTCCTCTTCTTGTTTCCACTTTGCTCCTTGGTCACAGCAACAACAGATCCTTCCTTAGGAAACAGATTCTCGTGCCTGAGAGCTTTCTCTACAAGCTTCTCAAATGGGTCATCCAAATGATCCACCAACTGTCTCCCAAGATAAGTGTCCAGGCCTGTCACAAACTTCTCATTCTTCTGATAGGGAGATTCAATATACGACCAAGCATACTTGGACAAGGCTTCAAACTCAGAAACATACTCAAGAACTGGCCTTCCACCTTGCTTGAGCTCCACAAACTTCTTGAACAGAACAGATTTATGAGCTGTAGAAATGAACTTAGCTTCAAATCTGGTTTGGAATTGCTCCCAAGTAATCTCTTCCTCCGGAGTATCAATGGTGATAGAATTCCACCAATCAGAAGCTCTTCCCTGAAGCTGTCTTGATGCAAGCTTCCTCTTAGTTGCATCCTCAATTCCCAAATCACCAAAGATCCTTCTACAAGCATCAATCCATCTCTGAACTTCTATGGTTGATTTTGTCCCCAAGAAAACCTTTTCTCCAAGAGCAGTATAGTCTTTACACAACTTATCAAAATCCACTGGTTTTGAGGCTTGAACTCCAACATCCACTAATGGCCCTGGAACTGGCATCCTTCTCATGATCGAAGTCATCATGGCCTCAAACATAGCAGCATAATCAGCAGTCTCTTCAGCAGCACGGCTTTCCCTAGCAGCTTGTCTCTCTCTTCGACTCATTCTTAATATCTATAAAAAGAATGATTAGAACACCTTGAGAAACAACTACATAAGGAGTTCAAATCCTTCTAAGCTACTATATTATATAGTAATCATCCATCAAAATACAATTATGTCTCTCATACGTAGTTACGTCAGCGAGCGTTGGCTAAAATCGATTAACCAAAGCTCTGATACCGAATGTGACGACCGCCCATGACTCCTGCACCAAACAAGGGAATAATGTGCTGAAAGGTGTGCCAGGCCTCCATGGACAATCATCAAGATAAGGTAAACATAGAATAGTCTATCGTATTACTCACAGCGCATGGATAAAATACAATAGAAAGTATACATAGTGAAGCTCTATAGAACAGAATTCTCATCATATAAGCTCATAACAATTTGATACAAACATCTAAATAGTCAATACATCAAGCCTCACTACATAACACTCAGAGAATCTACAAACAGCGGAACATCCAGTACATATAGTAAAAAAACAATATGAAAAAGCCTCCAGCTCGTCTTCGTCATCAACAACGTTAGTCACTAAGAACAGCACATGTCACCTGCTACCTAGTCTGCCCATCCCAACATGGATGAACAGCCCAAGGTAATAAGAGTTGAACATAAAACCTTGAGTCAGACAAAAATCTTAGTGAGCAGTAAATCAACTATCAAACATACCAAAAGAGCATAAAGGGTAAAAAGGAATAGGAACCCAACCATCCCACTCCACCTCTTTCTACAATGATAGCCCCCAGACCCACTAGCAGAAATAAACATAGCAAAGAAGGCATTTAAAGTAAGATAATTATCACTCGAGTCAAGGTCGATGTTTCCCAAGCACAAACCCCCAAGGCCTAAACCAAGATCAGATAAGCACCCAGGAACATCGCTCTTGAGACCGAATGATGATGCAACCAACATCCATGACTCTGGCTATCACTATTATCATTGCTTCGATACCACCGTTAATTGAATGACCGGCACATTCTTTCAGCCGTAAGTCAAGGGCTAATGGTAACCCCGGTTCTAGATAGGACTCCGCACTTCGTCGCAGCCCGTGCCTAGGACTATCGAATCTGCCCAGAGTACTTAGCACGTCGTCGCAGCCCGTGCCTGGGACTATCGAATCTGCCCAGCGTACTCTTGCTTTGAGCCTGCTAGAACCTTCAATAACGATGAGATCTCAGCCTTCTAGTCATCCTCCTCGACGACTATTCACATACTAGCTCAAGCGCCTCTCGAGCCAACCATTATCCACAAACTCGAACCATATCACCGAGTTATCAACATGCTTGGGATGATCCCATCTAGATTAAATCAAGGCTATCTCATATCATGCTTTGCATCATAGCAAAGTCCCATCTTAACATCGTGATCAAATTTATCCATATGAGCTTTATCGTCCGCTTCATATGCCCCGAGCAGCTTTTTTTATTCAAGAGCCTTTCCACTTAGCTTTTGAATCATCTTCGACCAACTTGTCCAAATTCAATCACTAATCAACTAATCAATCAAATCAATCATTAATCCAAGTAATCAAGCATTCAAACAAAATCTAAATAAGCAGTTATAACAATAATGGAAATTTCGTAAATAAAGAGTCTAAATCTAACAAGCATGAATTCTAAGTAATATCTTGATGAATGAACTAGCATAGGTTAATATGTAGTAAAATGGATATCAAAACTTTATGAACAATGGATCTACATGCAGACTTAAGGAAAATGCATGAAATCACTATTTTTAACACACAAACAAGTCACCAATCCAATATACTCCTTTGGGTCCGTGCGAGAGATAACCACCACTCACCGAATCACCTAAACACTTCAAAAGCAACTAACTTCAGATCAGGACAGCAAAGGATCTAGCTTGATCCGCCAAAACTCCACTTCAAACGATGAAATCTCTCTTCAATGGATGGAGATCTTCAATCTAAGCTCTTGGATCTTCGATTTGATCTTCAATTTAGATGGATGGAAGCACAAGATTAAAGTGGAGAAAAGAAGTGAAGAAGTGTTGTAGTCGAGCTCTCAAAATAGCAGCACTTCGTTGCTTCAAAATCTGGACACCAAAAATGAAGATAGGCACTTCTATTTATAGGCTGGAAATCCCTTAATTCGGCCGTCCCCTTAAGTCGTCCACGACCTAACCCTTGCCGACCTAACGACCTACGACTCATCTCACACTGCCGACCTAACGACTCAACTACATAGCCGACCTAACTACCTAACCATATAGCCGACCTAACGACTCAACAGAGATGCCGACCCAACTGGTATGCGGCTTAGCAACTTAAGTCTCCCTACGACCTAACACTACTAAGCCGCTAGTTCCCTTAAACCGTTAACTCCCTAGGTCGGTCGATTCTATAGGTCGGTCCAACTTGTTAACTCCTAAGTCGCTAACTCCTTAAGTCGGTGACCTTCCTGGGTCGGTCCATACTTAAGTCGCTTCTAACTACTGGGTCGTTAACTCGTTCAACCGACTCATCCCTAGGTCGTTCACTCCCTTAAGTCGGCAACTCTTCTCTAAGTCGCTCCAATCTACTCTGGACAACTTAAACTCTAGACGATATAACCAATACTAACGACCTAGTGACAACTATTCTACGATTTATTGACACGTAAAATACAGGTCGTTACAATCTATCTATCTACCTGTAAAACCATGCAATACAGGAAGCCACCTTCAAAGGAGTCAACAGACAAGCAGAAGCGGACTAGGAAATATTGTTGATTTGTGAGTGTTATGGGAACAATACGAATGAATGCAAGATCTATAGGATGTTATAGAAAAATTAATTTTGGATAGAAAATTGCAATAGTTTGTGACAATCCCGTAGGATAGCAGACAGGGGACGTCTGATCCTAATCGAGGACAAGCTCCATGTAGAGCTGAGCAGCCTGTGCGAGCCAGTGGAAGACTGATGGTAAATATTTTAATTTGAGGGCCACACCCGAGAAACAGAAGTTGGCCAGAGATGGAGCGCTATGTTAACGCAATAAGACATGTATATTTTGAATGTTATTCTAATACGGAAGATGGAGCTCCGATGAAACAGCAATGCACAAAGGCGGATGATATTTTATTTAGAAGCAGGGATGCAGACAAAGTAGAGGATCCAACAATTGATCCGATGGTCTTTTCAACCATGATTGGTCTTGCGTTGGTAAGAATGATTTTAATTGATTGTGGGAACTTGGTGAATATAATCTTTAAAAAGGCATATGATCAGATGAGAATGGAAGCCAAAGACTTAAAATCATCTAAAGCTCTTATTCATGGTTTTAATGGTGCTGCGACCGGGGCTATTGGTAATGTGGAATTACTTGTCGAGTTAAGAAAAGGTGAACGAAGGAGAGTGTGAATCTTACCATTTATTGTTTTGGATGTTGACATTTCGTACAATGTTTTTCTAGGTCGACCAACCCTAGCTGACTTCTGGGTAGCTCTTACCCTGTAGTGTTTAACTTTGAAGATTCCAATGGATAATGGTGTGGGAGTTTTTTATGGCGATTGGGCAATTGGACGTGCTTATTATGTAGTTGGGTTGAGGGAAGCTCAACACAAAGAAAATGGAAAGGGTGTAGACAAGATTGTCTGCATCCTAGCCACCGAGGATTGACAACCAGCACCTGAGCCTTAGCTCGAATGCCACATTCGGTTCTATAGAGATATAGATCCGAGATACGACAAAGAGGAGCCCAAAGAGACCGAGGCTGCACCGACTGAGCTGATGATTGATATCACAGTCAGCCACGATGGCCTGTCACGAGTCCTGAATGTTAGGGCACAACTCAGCCTCTTGATGATGAAAGAACTCACTAGTATTCTTCTAGCGAACCTAAATGTATTCGCTTTGACTCGCTCTGACATATGTGGAATCTCACCTTCCATTGCAAGCCATGCATTGAATATTGACCCAAAATATGTTCCGATGAAGCAAAAAAGATGCGTCATGGATCCGGAGAGATCTACTGCTCTCAAAGAGGAGGTGGATAAACTAAAAGTCAACGAGTTTATTCACGATGCCCTTTATCCTGAATGATTACATAGTTTCGTGCTTATGAAGAAGGTGAATGGATAATGGAGAATGTACATCGATTATTCAGATTTGAATACAGTGTGTCCAAAAGGCAGTTTCTCCCTTCCAAGGATTTACCAGCTAGTTGATTCAACTACAGGATATGATTTGTCATCTTTTATGGATGCATACTCTTGATATAAATCCTAATGCATATCCCAATCAAGAGCACGTCAGTTTTATTACGGATGTTGGATTGTATTATTATGTAGTAATGCCATTTGGATTGAAGAATGTAGGAGCAACCTATCAGTGCTTAGCAAACATGATGTTTAATGATCAGATTGGAAAAACAATGGAAGTGTATGTGGATGATATACTCGTGAAGTCACGACGGTCAAGCGACATATTAAGGACTTGGAAGAAATGTTTGGCATCCTCCTTATTACAAGATGAATATCAATCCTTTGAAATGTTTGTTTGGTGTTGCAGTAGGAAAATTCTTGGGCTTTATTTTCAATGCTCGTGGAATAGAAGCTAATCCCAAGAAGATTCAGGCTATTTGAGATATCCAAGCACTAAGAACTATTAAACAAGTGCAGAGTCTGAATGGGAAGGTTGCCATCTTAAGTCGTTTTATCTCCAAAGCAGCCGACAAATGTATTACTTTCTTTGATTTGATTAGGAAGGGAAAAAGAAACTTCGAGTGGACATAAGACTTTAAATATATGTTTCATGCTCTAGTGAACCATTTGGAGAAACCCCATATCTTGTCAAAGTTGGCAGATCATGAGAATTTGTACATATATTTGGCTATACCAGCACATGCTATAAGTGCCTCCTTAATTCATGAGGAGAATTGGATCCAGAGGCCTATGTATTACGTCAGTAAACGAATAATAGGAGAAGAAAGGAACTATCCGAAAATAGAGAAATTAGCACATTACTTACTGATTGCATCATGGAAGCTTCACTTGTTCTTCCAAGCACATCCGATCAATGCTTACACCGACCAGTCGTTACGGTAAGTCCTACAGCGATATGAGACATTTGGGATTTTACTCAAGTGGAACATTGAGCTCAGCTAATTCGACATTACATATCCCCTTCCAGAGCTATACAGGGGTCAGGCATTGGTGGACTTTATAGCGGAGTTTACTGTGATCTTCCAGAAGGTAACGAAATCCCTATTGTATAATGGAAATTTCATATGATGGAGCATCTAACGATCATTTTTCTAGAGCTTGGTTTGTGCTTGTAATCCCTGAAATCCAGTCAATTTGTTATGCTTTGAAGCTTGATTTCCCAGCAACAAACAACGAGGCTTAGTATGAAGCTTTAATTGCTGGACTTAAGCTCGTTAGAGAACTTGGAGTTAAATCTCTTGAAATCTTTTGTGATACGTGGTTGGTGGTGTATCAAATTAGGGGAGACTATCAGGCTAAGGGACAAAAGCTTGCCCTATACCTTATCCTAGGTCAGGAGTTGTTAACAGAATTTGAATACTGTGACATTTCACATATTCCACAATATCAAAACAGAGAGGCTGATTTGTTGGCAAAGTTTTCTAGTATCAGCGATGCACAGCAGATGGGCTTGGTTATGATTGAAGTATTAGATACCCTAAATATAAACATGATGGAAATCGATCAAACACTGAAGGCAAAATCTGAAAGGGAATAGTGTATGAATCCAATTAAAGACTATTT
The DNA here is from genome assembly GCA_030765085.1 of Allium cepa. Lineage (NCBI taxonomy): Eukaryota > Viridiplantae > Streptophyta > Magnoliopsida > Asparagales > Amaryllidaceae > Allium > Allium cepa. Next base: position 112,610,936 of record CM060944.1, read on the forward strand.
ACTGCATGGAGTCATGCTTGATAAAAGAAATGAAAAATGACAGGTCCTTCGCAAATGTAACAGGCAAACCTTTTTGGATGGTTTAAATCGACAATAAACCACACATGTCAACTCAAACCATTCAAAAGGGAGGATTGTTAATAGGGTAAATAAGAAAATAAGAAAAAATAAAGGAAAACAAAACACAGAATTTCACAGCGGAATGACAATATATAATAATCAAATAAATAGTTCATGAAGTTGTTTTACAAATAACATTTGATTACACTTTTACAATATAGATCAAAGTTATACATACAGCAGGAATAAATAAATAATGCAGCGGAACAACATGATGCAGTGGAATAAGTATAATAGATAGTAATAATATACTAAGTCTTCGTCCTCTAGAAATAAGGACTTCAACACTGAAATGCCCAGGCTAACCCGAGCGTAATGAAAAGACATAACACTCGAGTCAAAACTAAATAATCTTATGTAAGTTAAATCAAAATAGGTAAATATGAGTGTAACGGTTTAAGAGATGTTTGTAGGATTTTATATCTCCTATCCATTGTCTAACTTGCGTGCGATAACTTAAGATATGTTTGGGATTCCATCTCCTAAGGATCCGTTAAACTATCTACAAACATAGTACAATACGCTATTATAATGTCTAAAGTAAAGTATAAAAATAGCATTAAGGCGTTACCCATATCATCTTTAACACATTTTATATAATTCTCGTAGTTTATACAGATACTGTAAGCTCCACCAAACCGGTGGGATACTCAGGGAGCACTCCATAGGTACGGTATAAACCAAACTCGTAGTGGGCACGATAAGGCATATGACACGGCACGCGAGGTAATACCAGGATAGGATTCTACCATTTGCACTCTCGGACTGGTGGTAACGCATACCAGTTACTACCGTCCACCTCGGAACACACTCCCATAATCAAATCGAGGGTTGCCAAATCAATCACAAAGTGACAAATATGGTATCAAATAAATGTGCCCGATTGGAGGAACTGCCTCACTTGGCCCGGTATAGCTTCTATTTTAGTCATATCAAGTTGACACGCGGGGGTCAGGGCTGCGTTCATACCTCATATAGTAACATTCGCCAAACCATCCTACTTTATTCTGAATTCTCTACCACATACACAGTTGTTAAAGTGGTTTTGGTAATGGCGAGAGTATGACAATATCCAATCCCGGTCTCTTTAACAACCAAATGCTTATTTCACACCGGTTGGTTCTTTTACATTTTCTAAACCGATTCATAATTGATTTCAAAATATCATATTCAGTTCAAAATCGTATCACTTTCGAAATCGTATTCACTTTCAAAATCATAACCATAAAATGGGTTAAACCATCATATCGAATATTCGCCTTTATATCAATTAAATCTAAATCATAACAGTTCCAACTCTAGATAGTTTGAATATTTAAAGTAGTTTATGTATTGGAATAATTATACATTAAAAATAGTTTTTATTTTAAAAATAGGTTCTAGATTAAAATAGTTTATATGTTAGAAATAGTTCATATATTAAGATAGGTTATAGATTAAAAGAGTTAATATATTAGAAATAGTTTAAAATAGTTTAAAATGGTTTAAAATAGTTAAAAAACAGTTTTAACAGTTTACAATAGTTTAATTGTTGAAAAATAGTTTTAATAGTTTAAGGATTTTAAAATAGTTAAAATAGTTTAATGTAAAATGGTTTGATTATTGGAAATGGTTTGCATAGTAAATAGTTTGAAAATCTACATAATCTGAAATTTTAAAATAATAGATTTTTAATAGTTTACATTAAAATAATTAATTTGAAAATAATATCAAATCAAACTGTTTCTTTCATTTCAACAAATCTAGACCATATCCAGATTACAAATAAACAAAACTCAATCTTAGTCTTTCGATTCACATTTTCATTAAAACCATTTTAATTTATATCGATTTCAAATCCATGTTTGAACTACAAACTTAAACCACTTCGAATTCGATAGATTTCAAAGTTTAAATCACTACAACAAAAAGACCCTATTACAATAGCGATTTTACAACGGTTCAAAAAAACAATTGTAATAGGTACATATTATAACGGTTTTTCGTGCCCGTTGTAATAGACGTCAGTTTGCAGCGCATATCACAACTGTTAAAAATAACCCGTTGTAATAGACGTATATTACAACGGTTTTTCCCATCCCGTTGTAAAAGACATCAGTTTTCTACAACGGTCCATAGGTGCCTGTTGTAATAGATGTCTAAATATTTTGGCTCTAAACTTTTCCACAGTGCTAAATATTTTGGCTCCAATCGTTACTTTTTACCGATCGCACGCCTCATCCTCTTTCTTCCCGTTTATCATTTTCTATTTCTCAAATCCCTAAATCCACATTCAATCCCTCTTCCATTCTCTAGATCTTTCCGTCTCTACTCAATTCCCAGTTAATCCCAATCCTTTCATCAATCCTTCACTAAACGCTTCCCAATCCTTCACTACTTTCGATTTCAATCCTCCGTATTTAATTTAATTTTAGTTTGATTAATGAACAAAAGAAGCTCCAGATTCTCGATCGACCTCATCCCCATGGCCGATTCCGACAACGAATCAGGCGGCCACACCGCCGCCATGAACAACAGCGGCGACTTCTCCTCCCCGAGGGAGCAGGATCGATTTTGATCAATCGCGAAAATAAGCAGAATCATGAAGAAGGCGCTCCCAGCCAATGCGAAAATCTCAAAAGACGCCAAAGAAACAGTTCAGGATTGCGTGTCCGAGTTCATAAGCTTCATCACAGGAGAAGCGTCCGATAAGTGCCGGCGCGCGAAGAGGAAGACGATTAACGGTGACGATTTGCTATGGGCCATGACGACCCTCGGGTTCGAGGAGTACGTTGATCCTTTGAAGGTTTACCTGAAGAGTAAGCAATCGATTCAATTGTATGTGTTTCCTATATATATGTATCATATTAGTTTGCATGTTGTGTTGCACCTCGCATTGTTGTATAACTTATATAAACCTGTTGCTTTGTTTCCATTTTTGACAACCGTTGTTCATGAAGGTGCATTTTCTGCTAGTAGTTGACACCAAAGTAAATTTTCGTTCACAACGCTGACCAAGTGTATGATTCTTTTAAATGAATATGCATTTGACATCGTTTTAAAACTTGAGATGGACCTGCGTTTGGAGAAAGTTTATGGAAACAAAATTATGACTGATGTGGCTGCTGCTTCCAAAATGGGTGGGTGAAAGGGATGATCGGAGACTACGAAGGTATTTTATCCTTTTTAGTTTTTCACCCCTTCTCCACAACGATAGATAGTTTATTTTTAGATAGATCCAGCTAGTTAAATTAATTTCATATATTTGGTATTACTAATTATTTTTTTATCATACCTATTCTGAGAGGGTTCGGCTATATATTTCCATAGTTGGTATGCATAAAACTTTGTTCATAATCACGTTTTAAATTGCACCCTTATTGTTAATTTCGATAATAAAATAAAATTATTTTTTAAGGAAATTAGATATAAATACTAATTGCATGTTTTTATGACCAATACCAAATACATCGAATTTTTTTAAAGATATTAATATTTATATAGAACTCTGCAAGTATTCGCAGACTAATATTTGCGGTTCAAAAAATTCAAATATTTGCATATTGGATTGAAATACTGGATTGAATTATAAAGGTGGTTAAAGCATCTTGACATAATTATGTACTGCATATGAGATCTTTTGGATATAACATCATATAAATCCTCCCGTGATTGAGAAATATGTATCTTAGCTTTGACAGAGAGAGGCAGGCTGCACTGCACAGACATTGTCTTCTGTTGTTATAAAACATGTTCATTAGAAGTGCCGCAACAAATAAAATAAATTAATTGGAAGTAATGCCAAGAAATATCTTTTACCTTCTATCAACATTGTAAAATCATCCCTTTTGTTATTTTGTAAGGTACAGGGTCTTACAAATAATGCAGAGATTTCAAATATCAAAGTAGGTGAGTTGCTTGGTATGCAGAAGAATGCTTGCGAGGCTGGAGGGTGTGGGCTTGTAGATTTTATGGATAAGACAGTAAAACTTCCCAAAACCTCTCTGGAAGATTAGGAGAATGATAGTAATAAAATGGAAAAGAGACTGGCTTAAGCTAATCTAGGGAATAAAATTCATGCTGCTAAAGATGGAGTTGAAAATTCGTATGCTAATGAAGGGGGTATGAAAGCTAAAAGTAAAGGTATAATCTCTGAAAACTCTTATACTTCACATAGTTTTGATGAATTTGAAGATGACAATAATAATTCTAATGAGTATAATATATTTATTGAAAATATTGTTACTGTCGTTAAAGATAATCCCTTTGTTAATGAGCCATTTAAGGATCTGTCATGGTATGTCAACGACAATCTAGATTATAAAGTTGGAAAGTTGAAATGCGAAGAAAGAAAAAAACTGAAGTCATTGCTCCTCCTAAAAGAGACAACTTAAGTAGCATTAATAAAATTAAACGACTATTTTATGCTAGAATGTTAGGGGTTTGAATTCTAAAATTAGATATAATGATGTTATAAAATTCCTAACGAATCGTAAACCTACTATAGTTGGTCTATTGGAAAATAAACTTACTATAAGAGGTATAGAAAAGTTAATTTACCAACAAGGTTTTAAATCTCAGATATCGGCCGCGTTTCGTCTTGGAATTTTAGAGACTCGATCTCGTATCGGGGGAGATCTCGGACGAGACGAGCCCATCTCGGGTGTACATCTCGGAATTCCAAATCGGGTCTTAAAGCTCATATCGGAACCATCTCGGGGTATATTATATGTTAAAAATTAATATTGTTCTGCAACAATTTTTATGAATGGTGTATATTTTTAGAGTTGTTGCATAAAACTTTGTTCATAATCATGTTTTAAATTGCATTCATCTACTAATATGAATAACTAAACATGTTATTTCATATAATTGAGTGCACCAATTTATAAAAGGATTCATCAAAAAAGAAAAAATAAAAGAAAGAGTGATTTGAATAAGTGAAGCAAGAATAATATCAGGTAATGAACCAAGCTTTTAAAGAGGTTAAACTTACAATCCAAGCCTAATCTCCTTTCTCGGTAGTCATTATGGGCCATGTATTTCAGTTAACTGATATTTTTGTTGCCGTAAATTACAGTACATATATGTTGTTACAGTATAGAGCAATGCTTTTATGATTGAATCTGGAATAATAATAGTTTCTTCGGTGCAAAACTTACAAAACGAGTGAAGGTTCAAGTCTAAGGTATGTTGATGGACTCTGCAATATAAACAAAATGTAAGAAAGCGCTGGAGATGCAACTGAGAAAAGAACTATTTTTTAAAACAAATTGTTTTACACAAAAATGATTTAACAAATAACTAGAAAAAGATAAAGAAACTAATATTAGATTAGCAATCAAAAGATGAATAGTAAAATAATTTATTCTGACCAATTTTATTATAAAAAAATGCTATTCAAAATCAATTCTAGGTAAAGATAATTTAACCATACATACTAAATAGTAAAAGAGTAAAATAGATTTTACTCAAGGCATATCACGAGTGTTAGCACAAAATACCACACATTTGTACTATCATGTGTGCAAGATCAACTGTACCGTGAGAAATTATACAAGCTGTACCTAAGTATTGACAACAAAGAGTTGCGACTAAAAGTAATAAGATTTGAGCAACAATGCATCAATATAATAAATCTAAAAAATAGGAGGATGGGTCACCTTAAGAAAAAAAATATAAGCAACAATCACCAGTTTGAGCAATTTCACTGTATTCAAATTTACAGGGTGTATATAATTTAGCGTTTTTGCATGCTGTATACCATTTATCAAGTTCCTTCTTATATAATCATAAATAAATGATTTGATAAATATGATTTTAGGAAGAAAATGTTAGAACAGGCAGTACCACTTTCAGCAATCTGGGCAGTTGGAGCTCTGAGTGCAATGGCAGCTCTTCTGCAATTTCAAATAGAGTTATATCAAATAAGCTTTTGTTAGAGGACCACTCGGTGCAAAACAGTTGCTCCACAGTTACTACCATTGATAGATCTTCATTTGATTTAAACGAATATATGAAACTTCAACACAACGAAGATATTCTGTTTGAGACATTGAAGCAAAGATGGAGGATAGAATCAGGTAGCTTACTTTTATATAGAAAATCTTCTTGGAGATTTTTTTGAACATTTTTATCTTTACTTAATGAGACATTTATATAAGTTATAGTTTTATTTAAGTGAGAAGATGTTCCAAACCAATGGGAAGAAAATGTATCATGTACATATGAGTGCCCACTGCGGTGACTACCAAATTATTCAGGAAATTAATATATGTAGTGAATGCAATCTCTTCAACTAAGGTCTCTATTGTTGTTTCTTACTATTTGTGATGTTATCAGTTTACAAAGTGACACTAAGTTTTAGTTGTGTTATACACTCTGTATAACATCGCGGATAGTAAGAAACAACAATAGAGACCGGTGTGTCAGCTGTCTATGATCTTTCCGTATGTGATTTTAATTATTTTACGACAATATTTAGTATTAGTATGGATGTATTGCATGGATGCTGCTGTAAATTTTTTTAAAATTTACATTTATTTTGCAACAGGCAAAGTGAGTTGTTATATGAGCTTCTTACAACGGGTTATGGCCGTTGTAAAAATGTATACTGCAACGGTTTTTACAATGTGCTTTGCCCGTTGCAAAATGTGGTGGATCTATTACAACGAGGCCTGTTACAACGGGCACATGCCCATTGCGAAAACCATATTACAACGGGCATTGCCCGTTGTAAAAAGACTGTGTTTTTGTAGTGAATATTCAAATGTTTACAATAACTCAATTTTGATAAATTTCATTTGTATTTCAAAATTCAACTTTAAAATTTCAATTTAAATTCTTTAAATAATTCATTTAAACCAATATCAATTTCAACATTTAAAGCTTGGATTTTTAAAATAATTCAGTTTATAAATCTAATTTTATTTTAAAATATCATTTGACTAGATTCAAAAATTAAGGATTTAAAAATCATTTAATTTAACCAATCCGATGTCCGTATATAATTTTCTCACAACACCAGAACAGTCATTTTGTAACGGTTATAACCGCTGGTAACCAAATTCCCAATGGTTATAACCGTTGGTAGCAGGTACGTTAAAATTTTTATTATACATATTTTCTAACGGTTATAACCGTTGGGAATTTTGGTCATCCCCAACGGTTATAACCATTGGGAATTTTCATACTTCCCAACGGTTATAACCGTTGGGAATGATCAAAATTCCCAATGGTTATGACCGTTGGGAATTACTTCACGTTCCCAATGGTTATAACCGTTGAGAATATTTTTATTTCCAACAGTTATAACCGTTAGGAATTCCTTGCATAAGTAAATAGAAAAATTACCAAAACTTATAAGTGTTACAAATTTGGTATAACTGAACAATATCTTATTCAACATCTAATAGTATTTCATTCAACTATATCTATACGAATTTACAGTAATAGTGAACAGAAGACTGAATTTCAAAACTAACGTCATCAAATCATTAGAAAACATCAAACGTACGAAATAGAACATATCAAATTCAACAAAGTTCATAGTGACAAGTATTGGAGGAACACAGGTACAAATCACATAACATATCAAACTAACATATCAAATGACAGAACACAGGTACAGTAAAATCAACGAACGACTTAATAAAATTTATTATATGCACCTACTGGAGGAACGAGTAGATATAGCTAGTTGCTGCATCAAAAGCTGCATGATTTTCATACCTAAAAAATGGACAATCTTAGATATGCGATAACAGCAATAAAATGAAAATGATCATTTGTTCGGTTATTGTTGATGATGAGAAAACGAACATACATATGTCCAGGGGCAAATGCATAGCCTCTTGAACTAACATATGTCCTTGGATTTGGCAATTGATGATTTCTCAAGTACTCTATCTTATCCTATAATAATATCAAAATTAAAAAAGGAACGAGTAAACAATATACATTTACATCAGATGTAGCTATGGACATATAAGTTGAATTATTCAATTCAGTCGGCGCTACATTGAGACTTGGGTACACTGGTTTTCACAAAACAAATACTATACTTATTTCTTCTATATAAGCTGGCCATATAATCAAAATTCTTAAACAATTAAATTTGTAGGCTCTTACCTCGGTTTACAAATTCATTTCATAAGCTTAACGCATCTAAATTTAGCTCAAAAAATACAATGCAAACCATTTAAAAAGATTGATGTTGTATTGCTATATAAAATTCTTTTGAAAAAAAGGTGTGGACTAACTCTTCATGTTTCATTTCTTAAATGAAACATTTAGGAAAGAACAAAGAATAAAATGGATTTTGTAAACTTAATGAATGAAAAAAAATTAACAACAAAGGTACTTAAATAAACCAGACCTCAACTCATATACCTAAAGAAAATATTAAGAATGGCGACCTCTGCAACTGCCTTTCTGACCAGATCTCCGTAGCTTCCTATTATCGCGTCCTTCCTCTCCATCCCTCATTACGACCATGCCCACTTCTCCCCTTCTTCCAGCCCTCCCCGTTGCTCTTTCTTCAGCGCCTTCTTCTACTAGATCTGGTAGGTCCTTCAAGAAACCTCTTGCAACGTCCCCGTGTTCACCGCCTTTGCTCTATGTCTTTGAGTTCCCTCCGTTGCCATCTAACGTGAATGCAGTTCAAGCTTCTGACGTTAGTAACTGTGAGTGCCCTGAGTTGTTACCTGTTTCGATACGTACAGTTAATATATCTGATAGTTGTCCTGCATCCTTGCTCGACAATGAGGTTGTTATTCCTGGTGATATTGGAGTGGTTATTGATGTGTCTGGAAGTGAGGAACGATCAGCTGCTATTAATCTCTCGAGTTTTGTTGGATGTACACCAGGTGTATGTCTAAATGCTCGTGAAAAATTAGGTTCCAATGTGTTGGGTTCTGGTGACATATTGTATGCGGCCTCCTCTGCTAGTACTCATCCCTTGTGTGCCGCCTCTGTTGGTGTTCCCGCTGTCGAGAAGTTTCCACTTGCCCCTTCCCCGACATGTCCCAAATCTTGGTCGTCGCTATTTTCAACTCTGCCCCGAAATGCAGGTGTCTATCAACCAGTAGAATTCGATATCGTTGAGGTTGATGGAGTGATGATTCCTCCTCCTAATGTTATGCAAGATGGTTTGGACTATTGGTCGGATTATTTGGTTGGTTTCTTTTTGGACCCTCTTCAACGCATCCATGATGTGGCTTCTGTTTTGCGTAGGGCTTGGCGGCTGTGCGGTGATCTTAATGTTAAACTTATTGACTCCATGTATTTCTTGTTGTTTTCCTCCTCTATGGATCGCAGTCGTGTGCTTGAGGCTGAGCCTTCTTTTTTTGATGGGAAACCATTTATTATTACTCCTTGGTCTCCAACGGTAGTCAGTGCACGTGAACAAGTCCTTTCCATACCAGTTTGGGTTTATTTTTCTCAGATTCCTTCTGCTCTTCAGTCGCTGCTTGGTTTGAATTGGCTTGCTTGCAACGTTGGTAAATTGAGATGTTTTGATGCTAATACGGTAGCGCGTGAAAAATTGGTGTACGCTAAAGCCCAGATTGAGATTGCCCCCTCTAAGCCTCTCCCTTCCTCTATTCCTGGACAGCTAGCTGTTGGCCATGTGGTCGATGTCCGTGTACGTTATGGGTGGGTCCCGGACATTTGTTCCTCCTATCACTTCTTTGGCCACTTATTATCTGCCCGCACGCATTCTGCTGTATCTGTTGTTGCGTTTAAGATCCCTCTGCCTCGGCCTCCGCTCAGGAAGTGGGTTCCCAAAGTCACTCTGGTTGCTCCTCTTCCTGAAGCTCCTATCTCTGTCCCTGGTCCGCTTTCTGCTACTGCTCTGCCGACTTCCCCTTCTGCTTCCAATGTCCCTAGTGTTGTTTCTGTTGACTCCATTGCTGTTCAAGATCTTGCTTTGCCACAGCCGCTCGTTTTTTGGGTTGAGTCTGAGAGATGTTGGGTCGATCGCCGTTCTGATTTGCGATACAACCCCGTGGATGAATCCTATTTTAGATACGTTTCTGCTGATCTCATGGATCTACGATGCCTTTATTATAGACCTAATGGAGATTCCTTGATTCTTGACTTGGATGGATCGTATGCCGAATTGAATTCTGTCATGCTTGTTGACACTACCTAAGATCGATCCTTTATTTACTCCTCTGACGTTGAGATTTATGGTCTTTGTATTGCCACCCTATTTCGCCCCTATATTGGTCTTCTTGGGGACGGCACCTTGGTCTCTTCCCTGGTGGAAGATGTCGTTGGTGGTTCTACCTCTTCGGAGGAGACTTAGTCTTCGTAAGTTATTTTTGTAGTTGTGACATTCTGTCACACTCCTGTGCTGTATTTTTTTTCTCTTCTACTATAGTAGTTAAGGTGTCTCTACCTTACTCCTGTACTTTATGTTGTTATTACATTCATAAAAAAAAGTGGACGGTCCACTATAAAACCGGCTGGCCTTGCCCAAAAAAAAACAGACCTCAATTATCACGCAAACATCAACATTACTTCCACTTCCCAAATCGTTGAAAATACTAAAGCAGATGGCTTCGACTACGAGATTTATTCCTTCTTCCCTCTGCACAAATCAGATTTTCAAACGATTATTTAACTTTTAAACCTTAATGACAAATGTAATAATCTTAAATGGAGTTGTATCATGTTTTTCGAATCAGATCAGTGCTGCATATCTAGAATCTTGTTACATATATGGAAGGTCAAATGGTTGGCAACAAAGTGAGACAAACACTGGTTAACAATCACATAGTAAGCCATATGCATACAGATGGAAAATATATAGAAATAAATTACACATGCATTATTATGTCTTACATCCATCCCTTCTCTGTATTTGGATTCAAAGACAGCCATGGCAGCAAGGAAGCCCGAACCCATTGTAGCGAATGGAAGAGTATCAGTGGAACCCTGTGGATAGACCTGCGTAATAAGATAAATCAACAGCGAACATATTACAACAAACGCATAAAATTAAGTACAAGAACAATTACTCACGTTATGTAGATGTGGACCTGTAACATCAACTCCACCAAGAACCATAATTTAAAACTTAATTGCTTTGCATTCTTTTCTCTTATAAATTATTTTTCTAAGTCCCTAACGTTTGAAATTATTTTACTTCGTTCGTTTCCACATTTAAAGGCAGTGGTTTCGATTTGTATTATGGTGGTTATGGATTATGAATGTATATCCCAACAGCGTATGTTAAGATTGTTCAAATTCTTTAAATATCCCCGTAAATTTCACCTTGTTTTTTCAAAACAATGCGGTAATTTATAAAACAAATTTTTTTTTTGGAATCCAGCTGTAATTTGTATTGATCATACGGATGTATGTTAAAATTTCCATCTTTTAAAATATAAGAATGTAGAATTACTAAACAGGCACCGCATAAAATTTGCCAAAACACACTACGGGTTCTAACGTACAACCAATCATCGGTCATCAGACTAACCAAATGCACCCAAAATATGAAAAAAAAAAAACATATTAAATACAAGTAGTATGCGCACATTTTACATATACACATGGCATAAAAATGTATATTTCATTGCAGCAGTGATCAACATGATTCCACCAGCTGAAGCAAATTGTAAAACCAAATGTGACACACAGTTTTGGTTTCCTACAGACCAAATAAAAATAACGGGCTATCTCCAAATCCTCCTTATGATATTTTTAACATAATTTTAATTATCAAGTGCAAATAAATACTCTATCTCACTTATCTCATAATATGAGGTGCAGTAATAAAATTATTCCTGTAACAAATTAAGGGAGCTTAATTTATAAAAATGATATTCCCCAACTTTTGAATTGATGAGTCTTATAATCAACTCGATCAAGGAATTGAAAAACTATACAGTCACCATTATGAAATTTTGAGACAAATCAGTAATAGCTATCTTCCATTTCCTCATATTATCGCAATGAAACATAGTTTTTGAAAGGTTTGTCCGAGATTCTTACCACAATTGAAAGGAAAAGGAAATAGTTTTGTTATGCTCAATATTAGATTTGACTGTTAGCAGATCAATGTATTCAAAAATTATAAAACTATAAATCACGTCTTGAATACAAATTATTCATAATGCAAAAATTAAATAAAAATAAGTATAAAAAACATAAGTATGACATTATTTTAGTTCATGAATATAGCCAGGTTGTATTTACGACAATTTATCTATGTAGATACAGAAGAGTTAGCAATTTAGAAAGAAATGTCAAAAATTTGCCGTTTATAAACACAAATCAGTCTTAAATAAGAACTTGGTAAAATAAATTACATTCGGTTAAGATACATCTTTGTTTACAATGGTAAAGAATGAAAAGGTATAAAGCCAAGCAATTCACTGCCATAACTTCACCTAATATTAAGCAGGAATAAATTCAAATTTGTCCAGTGAATCACCTCAAACATTTAATTGGTCTTTCTAATTGCAAAATAAAATCTACAAAAGGGTAATGCAATTTGCTCTAGTAAATATAAAGAGCCTATTATTTGCAAATATTGTGCATTGGAGGAAGATGCAATGTATTTATGACATGGCTAAAGTTAAAAATTTGAAGTTTGAAACTTACATTGTGTAACGAGAGAGACCTTTCGACGCTCGAAAACCGACATCAATACATCCACTGTATCAACTGCCGAGCAATTGAATGCCAGAAAACCGTACTGTTATGATTAGAGAAGAATAAAAAGATAGAAGAAGAGAGAGAAAGATAGAACGGAATAGAAACAACAGAACAATATCAGAATCTCACAATCGCAGCGGAACAACATATAATAAATAAATGAATAATCTTTAAACAAAAGAACTATATCAGTTATTACATTACATTACATCATCAGAGTATACAACAACAAACGGCGGAAAAGAAATACAACATATACTAGTAATACGCCATGCCATCCAACTTGCCTCCAGCAACTCCTGAATTCCAAAATATCCTAATAACCTAACTCTAGACTGCCCATGTGGAAATTGGTGGGCACCCAGAGTTTAGGAAGGAAAACAATAAATTCCGAGTCAGTCATGTGACTAGTGTGAGAACTAAAACAGTTTAGCTTTAAAACAAAGAACAGGATAATTTTAAAATAGATTTCGCAATGCTTTTTAGAAAATGAGGCAACCATAAGGTCTCCCGCACACACACACAATGCAAACGCATAATCGGAGGAGATTTCTCCTTATGATAGTCAAAGATGCTTGATACGCATTAAAAAGAAACTTTTGATATTATTACTAGTGCATAGTGTAGGTAAAATCATTTCGAAAGTAAAGATATAAATCTTAGCCAACATACGACCATTATCGTATGCCTACTATAGCTACCATCCAAACAGTGGAGCGCCAGCATAAGTGAATGATAAGTTCTACAACTAAAACCGTACAAGATCGTATTGTTTCTTTGGATTTCCAACAAATGGTCAGGCCAAGGAACTTCCCATTGCCACATGGGTACGCCTCTAAAAGACGACCCGAAAACCTAACCGGATCTCTGCCAACACAAGGCCGGGTTACCCTTAACTGGGAAACTACTGACACGAATATGTCATTCCCCGATCGTAACCGATCTATATCCGAGGATCCTTGATTTCCAACAACCACAAAGCAATAAATTTGCAGCAACAATATAGGTTAAGTATCTGGGCTCCATACCATGATACCACCTCCATCCAGAAGGAATGACATACACTAAAGGGGCGCTACCCCATAATAACCTTGCCGCATCCATCCTGTTTTGACCATTTTCGAGGTGTGAGGTCCGACGAAGTCTCATCCACAAAGCCACGCTTTATACAAAAGCTGTGTTTTGATCATCAAATGCTCAACAGCACTTCATATGCCACATTACCAATTTAGGAATGTATCACTAGTAACCATCAACTACATAACCTCTAAGGGTGTTAAGCTAAGAGAATAAATTCTCCGCCACCAACGAAAATATATTTGATAGAAACCAGCTTTACATCTCAAATTGTAACGTCAGACACACATCCATACAAGTCCGTTCCGGGATCGAACGGAACCGAAAGCACTGACAAAGAAGTCCTTGCAATCCGGATATTCACTAATCACGACCGGACCTCCCACCACAAAGGGTAATAAATTTCTATATCGGAGATCAGCCGATGCATAAACATTCGACGGTAATCCTTCCGTTTTCACAAATATCCGGTCTTCAACACCGGTCATCAAATGCAATCCATAACGACGTATCACATATTCGGAATGGGTCATACGACCCCAAGGTCCTTTTCCGGCTAACCCGAATAGTGAGCGCTTATTCAAAAATAAGTGTGGCATTCAAATTCAAGCAATCACAACAAATACCTATTTAAAGGTAAATATTGATAGTCGGTTATTTAGCTATCAATAGGCGTGTTCAACATCACCAGATTCCAAATAATTTCCCAAATTATTTGCTTTCCAAAAAATCTTTACTAGATATATAATTTCCACACTTTAACCATTTGAAAACAAATTGTCAAATCACTTTTCACCTTTACCACTTTTGAAAACAAATTTCAAATCGTTTCCCTACGCGGGATATACTTTCATTTCGAAATGGTTCATTTAAACCAATTAAATAAATCCTTACCGATTTACTTTATATTTACGTTCCAAATCCGTAAATTTATTCGCACACTTCAAAAATAAATCAATATTTATTTTTAACAAATTCCTCTTTCCTTTTATAAATTCCATAGTGAATTTACATTTCAAAATATCTACTGATATACGATTTTCAATCGATTTCAAATATTCACTTTCAATTTATCTTTAAAAGATAAAATCTCAAACATTTCACTTCATATTGGAAAACATTTCCATACTTATTTAATAATAAGAAATTCACAAATCCATTTATTTTCAACTCTTGGAAAATATTTAATATACTTAAGTCGAAATTAAGTATATATTTCATTCTTTAAAGAAAACATACTCTTAACACATTTTATTTGGGTCAAAACGAATGTTGCGTAAAACATCGTTATGATAACCCAAAATCACTAGTATAGGGATTCAAAATTAAGATAGATATATAAATCCCAATACTATACAAAAAAAATTTCCTTTCGGAAATCATTTACTATAACAACAGTGTTATAGTCTACCATTTCCTTCTATTTCTCGAAAACGTCTATTTCAACAATGAATGTTGAAATCTATGGTTTCGACACTTAATGCATTTTAAAACAATTTTAAATCATTTTAATTCCATTTAAAAGATCACTCCCTAAAACATTCCTTTAATATATTATTCACTGTTCAAAATCGTGAATATACTTCACTAACCAAATTCAATATTTTCTACACATTTCATTTTAAGGATAATTCGCTATCTGAAATCGCGAATATATCTCCTTTGATAACCTTCTATATTAAATTTATCAAATTCAATTGATTTCGTATTTATAAACAATGTTGATAAATTCCATTTCTATTTATAAAAACTTTAATTAAAAAATCCCTTTTGTAAATCAATTCAATTTATAACTCAACTTTATACCCAAAATCCGATTTATAAGTTAATTATTTATAAATCTTTTATTTTACAAAATCTATTCATTTCATAACTTCACAATTTATAAATCTATAAATTTTATTCACTTGTGAAATCCATTTATACTTCATTTTAACACTTAATAAAACTCGTTTCACAATTCCTATGTTTTTAATTTATAAATATTAATCTTAGAAATCTTTTATATAAACCGTTTATAATAATTCAAAAATCTCAATTTAAATAAACCAATCCTTTTAATAATTTACAAAACGTTATTTAAAACTTATATAACTCCAAAATCATACTTAAGTACTATTTTCCAAAAATATAACTTTTATAACAATAAAATTTTAATGTTTATTTATTTTAACAATTCAAAATTTAATAAAACGTATACTTTCAAAAATAACTTTAAAAATTCTTTTTTTTAAAAAATCAAAATCATTATTTTAAAACTTCAAAAATGGATCCGATGATGCAACACACCAAATAGTCAATCACGACATCCAAATATCATATATCGATATGATAATCAACAAACATCACAATATCTGTAATCAAATAAATACTGGTGAGGAATCCAGTTGGATCCCTCCAACCTATTTCCCTGCATCCACAAACATTAGCACAATACCAATTTCGTTCCAATACGAAATATCGCGGTATATGGGATTTATAAATTATTATCCGCTATTATGCGGCGCAATAGGGTCTCATCCGCTATATAATGCGGGAAAATCAACTCCAAGTACATATATAATACCAATTCCAATCAAGATGGAATTATCGCGGTATAAGTTTTTAATAAATAACCTCCGCTTGCTAACGGCGTATAATATCTATTTCAATCAATAGACAACAATCATCATTCAAACATACAATCAAGAAATTTTAAATATGACTATTTAAAATTTAAATCGAAATTATTCGATTGAGTGAGAAGTTCTCACCTTGCTTTCAATTTAGTTTTCACGTTTTATTTCGAATAAAATTAAACGTGCGTTTAATTTTACCCGAAATTCAAACTAGCTCCAACGACTCCAATCCAGTTCCATAGCGTAGTGCTCGTCAAAACGATTCAACGCAATTCGTTTCGTGATTTTTTGACCTCGTATGACAAAGTTACAACGGTTTAAACATTGAACGAATTAATATATAATTTAATTTACAATTTCTATTTTAATTTCTAACCCTAGGCAATCTGGGCCGCTCATTTCGTTGCCCATCATCTGGCCATTAACATCATCTTCTCACGCGCGCGAGAATACCTCCAGGCAAACGAAAATCACGATCAACCCATAGCTCGCGTTCGAAAGCAAATATCGCGACCTCCAACGTCGACTTCTAGCTCGATCAAAGAGTGCCATATGAACGGCCACACTCTCCTCTACCTTCGGCCAAGAGCAAGTGGAGCTCAGCCTTGTCATTGCATCGATTTGTGTGCACGAACCGAGCACAAACGCTGCCCGATTACTCCTCCATCGTTGCACCATACCCCATCATCTCCATATGGATTTGAAGCCCTCATCATCCCCTTTAATTTGTTGGTTGAAGATTTTTGGAATAGATCAATGGATTGGAAGTAATTGAGGGATGAAAGTAGGCAAATTTCGGCCATTGGTATATTTACTGGCGGCTGAGACTTCAAAACCCTAGGGTTTCTTTTTATTTTGCAAAATAAAAGTAAGGGGTGCTTTTATAGGAAAAACGACGAAACACCATTCATCCCGAATTTTTCGAACTCCAAATGAAGCGTGCATGTTGGCGTTTCTAGGGTTTACCCCACATTCCGGACACAATGGAATAGGTTTCGGAGGCTAATTCGATCATCTGTGCGAGTTACGGCAATAAACGATCAAATTTAAATTAAATCGATTAACTAAATTTATGTGCGTTTTAGCTTGCCCCGGACAATCCGTAAATCCGATTGACACGAAATTTGAAACCTTGCAATAATGTCACATTACGGATCCGATGAAACTGGTTTCGTCGAAATCCGAGACTGTTTGAAAAATGGCTATTTTAACTCGTCAATTAAATATTAAAATATTCAATTTTCACAAATTAACTTTTAATTCGATTTTAAAAGTTCTATAACATCATTCTAACTCCAATATGATAAAATAAATTTTACAAATCATTTTCAATCATATTTAACCCAATTTCCTATTATTTCTGTAATTTCAACTATTAAATTATCGATTTAATTATCCAATTAAATCCAGATATTCGAAAAATAAATTATTCGACTTATAAATTTCACTTATTAACATTTAAAATCAATTAAATATTCGAATTTTAATTAATAGAAATTCTGGGTCATTACAAACTTCCCCCCTTAAAAGAATTTCGTCCTCGAAATTATCAAGTAAGAAAAAGTCTTGAAATCCATTAACTTTTCAAAACAAACCGTTCAAATTGGATTTTTACAAATCTCTTAAGTGTTTAACTTTCCCAAAATTCATAGTTAAACTACTTGCAAGATCTTTACTAAGTTTTCCAAATCCAAACTTAGTTTTCAAAATTTTCAATTTTCTCAAAAATATTCTAACGCCTTAAATTTTTGGAAAATTCGGCAGAGTCTCCTTTGCGCGGCTCGATCCGAAAAAAAAATGACAGTATATATATCACAAATATACATATCATCAAGTGATTAGGCATCCCGCAGGGAAAAAATATAAAAGTACGATATTTAATCCGAGATATGTACCTTATATTTTTATTAGCGAACATATACGGCTAATATAGCGCGAAAGCGAGCTCCAAATGCGAAGAAAGCGCAATCCACACCTACTAAACACTCAACAAACCATGAGAAACGTGTATATATGAAAATAATATCAATATACAACATATAGCAACATAACAACTACATGTGCCAACATAGCAATGCATTCAATGAACAAATGCAACCACCAAACAACTATCATCCAACAAATCCATATCAAATAAATATACATTCACTTCTCATTAATATTCAATGAATTGGTTTTCAATTTAATCACATTTGATTTGTTTACATTGGATTTAATTAACATTCATTTGTTCATTTTCAATTTTAATTAGTTTGCATTCACTAATTTATATTCAAGTTGGTTTACTTCCACATTCAAATCAAATTCACTTAACTTCCAATTTGATTTATAGCTTTCAATTTTCCTTAATTCATTTTCATTTAACACTTACTGAATTATACACAATCAACTAACATCCATATGACAACCAATGTATGTTCAACATAACCAAATTATTTCCTTCTCTTACATTCATTTAATTTGGTTTTAACACTTTTAATTCCAATTGGTTTATATTAAATTGATTTTCATTCAATTATTCAACTTCCAATAACATTAGCTTTTAATGAATTAACCCTTACATTCATTATTTCATATCAATTATTTACATTTAATTGATTTACATTCAATCCATTCATTAATTCAATTGCTAATTCGTCTAACAACATAAAGTTGAATTTCATTTAACATTTCAAGTTGAACTTCATTTATATAACTCAAGTTCGCATTCTTAGTGACTTCATTTCGTTAATTCACTTAAGTTGTATTCCATTTCAAACATCTTATCTAATCCAAAACAATTTATTTAACTTTCCTTTTGTTAAATTTCAAATCACATGTCTTTGATGACAACTCAAATTTATTTCAACTTGGATTTTATTGATTCACTTATACTTCCTTTAATTTAACTCCGTCCTTTAAGTTAAATTTATTCTATCAAAATTTAAATTGTATAAGTTATCAACTCATTTATCATTCCTATAATATTTTAAAAAGGATTTCAGAGTCTTTTCAACCTTTCAAAACCATTTTTGAAATCAATTCAAATTATCCTTTGAATTTCAAAACCCAAACTCAAAATTTTCCAAACAACTTTCATTTAAAACTACTTGGCAACAATCCCTCTTTTGGAAACCCGAAAATGAACACCAATGATGTTGCAATCATCATCGGAATTAGTTTCCAGCGACCAAAAAGAGTTTAGAGCTTTAATTTCTCCAAAACAATTTTCCAAAATATCAAATCCTTTCAAACACTTCTCTGAAATTTTGTTTTTTAGATTATAAATCTTTTACATATATAATTTCACTTCTTATATATAAGATTATTTCACAATTGTAAATCACATTAATTATAATTTCATACTTATAATTCATTTGCTTATACAATTATTCTTTAAAAATTGTTGTTTTTATTCAACTTATTCAAACAACATTTATTGACTTATATATATTTATATTTTCAACAACCAAGCAATCAATTCATATACACTTTAATAATTTTGAAAAATTATTCCTTTATATGTAAAATATAATCAAGGTAAAATTATTTCATTTACCCAATTTAAAACAATACTGTGTTAGTTTATCTTGTTTAATAGTTTAGAAACCCCTATTGATCACGGTTGTACTTCCCACATCGACCAGAATTCATAAACAATCAACCGATAAGTCAACACAATACAAAACAATTTATATTCACTAGCAAATACGCGCTCATGGCTATTATTACACTCACACTCATTCTAGCGTACTACTGACTCTATCTCTAATGAGTAATACCCAACAGAGCCATGGTTGTCGCTTAACCATATGCTCTGATACCAAATGTAACGAGCGAGACTTTTCGACGCTCGAAAACCGACATCAATACGTCCACTGTATCAACTGCCGAGCAATCGAATACCGGAAAACCGTACCGTTATGGTTAAAGAAGAAGAAAAAGATAGAACAGAACAGAAAGAAACAACAGAACAATATCATAATCTCACAATCGCAGCGGGACAACATATAATAAATAAATGAATAATCTTTAAACAAAAGAACTATATCAGTTATTACATTACATCACATTACATTACAACATCAGAGTATACAACAACAAACAGCGGAAAAGAAATACAACATATACTAGTAATACGCCATGCCATCCAACTTGCCTCCAGCAACTCCTGAATTCCAAAATATCCTAATAACCTAACTCTAGACTGCCCGTGTGGAAATTGGTGGGCACCCAGAGTTTAGAAAGGAAAACAATAAACTCCGAGTCAGTCATGTGACTGGTGTGAGAACTAAAACAGTTTATCTTTGAAACAAAGAACAGGATAATTTTAAAATATATTTCGCAATGCTTTTTAGAAAATGAGACAACCATAAGGCACCCCGCACAGACACACAATGCAAACGAAGAACCGGAGGAGATTTCTCCTTATGATAGTCAAAGATGCTTGATACGCATTAAAAAGAAACTTTTGATATTATTACTAGTGCATAGTATAGGAAAAATCATTTCGAAAGTAAAGATATAAATCTTAGCCAACACACAACCATTATCGTATGCCTACTATAGCTACCATCCAAACAGTGGAGCGCCACCATAAGTGAATGATAGGTTCTACAACTAAAACCGTACAAGATCGTATTGTTTCTTTGGATTTCCAACAAATGGTCAGGCCAAGGAACTTCTCATTGCCACATGGGCACGCCTCTAGAAAGACGGCCCAAGAACCTAACCGGATCTCTGCCAACACAAGGCCGGGTTACCCCTAAATGGGTAACTACTGACACGAATATGTCATTCCCCGATCGTAACCGATCTATATCTGAGGATCCTCGATTTCCAACAACCACAAAGCAATAAATTTGCAGCAACAACATAGGTTAAGTATCTGGGCTCCATACCACGATACCACCTCTACCCAGAAGGAATGACATACACTAAAGGGGCGCTACCCCCTAATAACCTTGTCGCATCCTTCCTGTTTTGACCATTTTCGGGGTGTGAGGTCCGACGAAGTCTCGTCCACAAAGCCACGCTTTATACAAAAGCTGTGCTTTGATCATCAAATGCTCAACAGCACTTCGTATGCCACATTACCAATTTGGGAATGTATCACTAATAACCATCAACTACATAACCTCTAAGGGTGTTAAGCTAAGAGAATAAATTCTCCGCCACCAACGGAAATATATTTGATAGAAACCAGCTTTACATCTCCAATTATAATGTCAGACACACATCCATACAAGTCCGTTCGGGGATCGAACGGAACCGAAGGCACTTACAAAGAAGTCCTTGCAATTCGGATATTCACTAATCACGACCGGACTTCCCATCACAAAGGGTAATAAATTTCTATATCGAAGATCAGCCGATGCAGAAACATTCGACGGTAATCCTTCCGTTTTCACAAATATCCGGTCTTCAACACCGGTCATCAAATGCAATCCATAACGACGTATCACATATTCGGAATGGGTCATACGACCCCAAGGTCCTTTTCCGGCTAACCCGAATAGTGAGCGCTTATTCAAAAATAAGTGTGGCATTCAAATTCAAGCAATCACAACAAATACCTATTTAAAGGTAAATATTGATAGTCGGTTATTTAGCTATCAATAGGCGTGTTCAACATCACCAGATTCCAAATAATTTCCCAAATTATTTGCTTTCCAAAAAATCTTTACTAGATATATAATTTCCACACTTTAACCATTTGAAAACAAATTGTCAAATCACTTTTCACCTTTACCACTTTTGAAAACAAATTTCAAATCGTTTCCCTACGCGGGATATACTTTCATTTCGAAATGGTTCATTTAAACCAATTAAATAAATCCTTACCGATTTACTTTATATTTACGTTCCAAATCCGTAAATTTATTCGCACACTTCAAAAATAAATCAATATTTATTTTTAACAAATTCCTCTTTCCTTTTATAAATTCCATAGTGAATTTACATTTCAAAATATCTACTGATATACGATTTTCAATCGATTTCAAATATTCACTTTCAATTTATCTTTAAAAGATAAAATCTCAAACATTTCACTTCATATTGGAAAACATTTCCATACTTATTTAATAATAAGAAATTCACAAATCCATTTATTTTCAACTCTTGGAAAATATTTAATATACTTAAGTCGAAATTAAGTATATATTTCATTCTTTAAAGAAAACATTCTCTTAACACATTTTATTTGGGTCAAAACGAATGTTGCGTAAAACATCGTTACGATAACCCAAAATCACTAGTATAGGGATTCGAAATTAAGATAGATATATAAATCCCAATACTATACAAAAAACATTTTCTTTCGGAAATCATTTACTATAACAACAATGTTATAGTCCACCATTTCCTTCTATTTCTCGAAAACGTCTATTTCAACAATGAATGTTGAAATCTATGGTTTCGACACTTAATGCATTTCAAAACAATTTCAAATCATTTTAATTCCATTCAAAAGATCACTCCCTAAAACATTCCTTTAATATATTATTCACTGTTCAAAATCGTGAATATACTTCACTAACCAAATTCAATATTTTCTACACATTTCATTTCAAGGATAATTCGCTATCCGAAATCGCGAATATATCTCCTTTAATAACCTTCTATATTAAATTTATCAAATTCAATTGATTTCGGATTTATAAACAATGTTTATAAATTCCATTTCTATTTATAAAAACTTTAATTAAAAAATCCCTTTTTTAAATCAATTCAATTTATAACTCAACTTTATACCCAAAATCCGATTTATAAGTTAATTATTTATAAATCTTTTATTTTACAAAATCTATTCATTTCATAACTTCACAATTTATAAATCTATAAATTTTATTCACTTGTGAAATCCATTTATACTTCATTTTAACACTTAATAAAACTCGTTTCACAATTCCTATATTTTTAATTTATAAATATTAATCTTAGAAATCTTTTATATAAACCGTTTATAATAATTCAAAAATCTCAATTTAAATAAACCAATCCTTTTAATAATTTACAAAACGTTATATTTAAAACTTATATAACTCCAAAATCATACTTAAGTACTATTTTCCAAAAATATAACTTTTATAACAATAAAATTTTAATGTTTATTTATTTTAACAATTCAAAATTTAATAAAACGTATACTTTCAAAAATCACTTTAAAAATTCTTTTTTTTTTAAATCAAAATCATTATTTTAAAACTTCAAAAATGGATCCGATGATGCAACAGCACCAAATAGTCAATCACGACATCCAAATATCATATATCGATATGATAATCAACAAACATCACAATATCTGTAATCAAATAAATACTGGTGAGGAATCCAGTTGGATCCCTCCAACCTGTTTCCCTGTATCCACAAACATTAGCACAATACTAATTCTGTTCCATTACGGAATATCGTAGTATATGGGATTTATAAATTATTATCCGCTTTATGCGGCGCAATAGGGTCTCATCCGCTATATAATGCGGGAAAATCAACTCCAAGTACATATATAATACCAATTCCAATCAAGATGGAATTATCGCGGTATATGTTTTTAATAAATAACATCCGCTTGCTAACGGCGTATAATGTCTATTTCAATCAGTAGATAACAATCATCATTCAAACATACAATCAAGAAATTTTAAATATAACTATTTAAAATTTAAATCGAAACTATTCGATTGAGTGAGAAGTTCTCACCTTGCTTTCAATTTAGTTTTCGCGTTTTATTTTGAATAAAATTAAACGTGCGTTTAATTTTACCCAAAATTCAAACTAGCTCCAACGATTCCAATCCAGTTCCATAGCGTAGTGCTCGTCAAAACGATTGCAACGCAATTCGTTTCGTGATTTTTCGACTTCGTATGACAAAGTTACAACGGTTTAAACATTGAATGAATTAATATATAATTTAATTTACAATTTCTATTTTAATTTCTAACCCTAGGCATTCTGGGCCGCTCATTTCGTTGCCCATCATCTGGCCGTTAACATCATCTTCTCACGCGCGCGAGAATACCTCCAGGCAAACGAAAATCGCGATCAACCCATAGCTTGCGTTCGAAAGCAAATATCACGACCTCCAACGTCGACTTCTAGCTCGATCAAAGAGTGCCATATGAACGGCCACACTCTCCTCTACCTTCGGCCAAGAGCAAGTGGAGCTCGGCCTTGTCATTGCATCGATTTGCATGCACGAACCGAGCACAAACGCTGCCCGATTACTCCTCCATCGTTGCGCCATACCCCATCATCTCCATATGGATTTGAAGCCCTCATCATCCCCTTTAATTTGTTAGTTGAAGGTTTTTGGAATAGATCAATAGATTGGAAGTAATTGAGGGATGAAAGTAGGCAAATTTCGACCATTGGTACATTTACGGGCGGCTGAGACTTCAAAACCCTAGGGTTTCTTTTTATTTTGCAAAATGAAAGTAAGGGGTGCTTTTATAGGAAAAACGACGAGACACTGTTCATCCCGAATTTTCCGAACTCCAAACGAAGCATGCCGGCTGACGTTTCTAGGGTTTACCCCATGTTCCGGACACAATGGAATAGGTTTCGGAGGCTAATTCGATCATCTGTGCGAGTTACGGCAATAAACGATCAAATTTAAATTAAATCGATTAACTAAATTTCTGTGCGTTTTAGCTTGCCCCGGACAAACCGTAAATCCGATTGACACGAAATTTAAAACCTAACAATAATATCACATTACGGATCCGATGAAACTTGTTTCGTCGAAATCCGAGACTGTTTGAAAAATGGCTATTTTAACTCGTCAATTAAATATTAAAATATTCAATTTTCACAAATTAACTTTTAATTCGATTTTAAAAGTTCTATAACATCATTCTAACTCCAATATGATAAAATAAATTTTACAAATCATTTTCAATCATATTTAACCCAATTTCCTATTATTTCTGTAATTTCAACTATTAAATTATCGATTTAATTATCCAATTAAATCCAGATATTCAAAAAATAAATTATTCGACTTATAAATTTCACTTATTAATATTTAAAATCAATTAAATATTCGAATTTTAATTAATAGAAATTATGGGTCGTTACACATTGTAATCCAGAAGTTGCATGTTCATCGCATAAGCCTTGATTTATGTCGAAATTCTTTGACTTACCAAGATCCATAGTCCTCGAAATCCGACTCTAATGGTTGTCCAGTTTGTACCATAAACTAAATTTGTCAAGACTATGTAAAACAATACCAGATATATACAATATTTAACACCCTGTTCCCTCGGATAGCCATGCTCATTGAATCAATGTCAGAAAAATTGCACTGTAATAAAAAATCATAAATTATCATTAAGGATATTTTATGAAAATTATGATACCCAACAAAAAAACGAGGATCAATGATCAATGTTTGAAAAATCCAACATCTGAAATGCTAATTAAGAATAAAATATAATTTAATCATTCAGATTTTTCGAATTAAACAAAATATAAACAAGCGTATAATATGAAGGAATTCATGGAGGAATACATGAAGAAATAATTCGTGAAAATGAATGTTTAAACAATGGCAAACAAATAAATACCACTATATGATTTTATTTCTTCTATGACATTACCATATTATTGCATTTACCATCATCATGATATAACAATGCATGTAATAAAGCAAAAAAAAGTACTTGTCTCCAGTTTTTTAAACAACTGAAGTAATAAGATTTAAAAGGAGAGAAAAGTTGAATGCAAACTATATTAAAAAAATTAAAATTACCTTGTTCAATTTATCTTGCGAATTTCTTCATATCGTCGCCATTAATCGCTTAGCTAAAAAATGAAGAAGAAGAGCAAACTAGAGAAGGAAGAGGATATATGGGGTACAAATAGTACAAAAGCGAGGGTGTAAGTGGAATAGCATATGATTATCAACATAAATAGCATATAGATTAGATATAAATTTTTGTTCAAATGTGGAAATAGAAATATGCCAATAACATATGATTATCAACAAACCTCAGGCACAATGGGCATCAAAAAAGCATGAGCATCAAAAAGATAAACATTTCAAAAAAGCAAACAACAGATAAAAAGCTAAATGCCCACTGAAACTAAGGTGCATACAAGCATCATTGACTGCAAATTCCAGTACTTCAAATGAGGGAGGCATAAACCCACGAATAAATATGATCCTTTAATGTAAGAAGAAACTCTAGAACACACACAGCAAGCACTGTATTGAACATCCAATCGGTGATAACATATGTGAAGAAGGCTAGCAAACTAAACCTGAACCAGAACATGACAAGGTCAACACTACAAATATTAACAATAATTCTTTCCCTAATGATAATGAAGAAATGTGTGAGCCTACAAGTGATGAATTCAAGAAGCAACTTTAATAGAAAATTTACCAACAAATCTATTAAATAATAGTAAAACAGAAGAATTTTAAGCTCTACGATTAATTCTAGGAATTATCTTCATTCCCCTTGATTCTCTCCAACTATAGATATTTTATTTTTAAAACCTTATAATTTATCACTTTACAATTATTACACTAAACTTCTCATAGAATTTTACATTCAAATACCTACTCTTTTAATAAGTCTACGATTATTTATAAATCTTTCCATATTCTCTTACAATATTTTACATCAAAACCCACATATTTAAATCAATTACATAATCCAATATTTAAATTAATGGACAACCTTAGTCAATTAATATTTATTAATAAATTGTAAAAACTAAAGTTTCAATATATATGTTACAGGCGTATCAACAAATTGGTATAAAAAAGATTTTTTTTTTTTGTTTAGATATATGTGTGTGTGTTTGTGTGCGTATATAAATCACATAACATAAATTATATACAATAGCGATAATACAAATTTATTCCATAATTTATTTACTGAACAAATTTATCATACAATACATTATATAATTCTATTAACTTCAGACACCAAAATTTTAAAAAAAAAGTTACAATTACTTAGAAACCATTCTCAATTCTTTTCTAATATTTTACACTCAAGTTTATATATTAACTAATTGTGTAATCTTAAATTTAAACTATATAAATAAATTTGATTAACTGATATTCTAATCAATCCAATAAATACTATAACTATAAGAATTTCAATATATACAATATTCATTTATATGTGGAAAAAATGATAAAATTATTTCTTTATTCAGACACAAGGATATATAAATCGCATAACATAAAATGTGTGCATAAATAATAATAACTCTTTTAATTTTTAATTTAGCTATCTTTAAATTTTTATTGTACATTATGTTACATTACAACATAATTTTATTTTTAACAACCTTTAAAAGATAGATTTATATTTTACAACATTACCATGTAGACGCACAAATTACATCGATAAAAATTAGATTATATAAACATTTACTTTCAACATGTTATCAAACCATGTCAAGCTCATAACTCAACTAAATGCAACGTAACATTATTTGCGATTATCAACGTTCTAAGTGTGGCTCTCCTATAACAACATAAAATATATGGTTAACTATGAAATTGTTTTAAAACGAAAACTAAATAATGGATCAAGGTTCACATGTAGATAAACGGGCATAAGATGCTCTTCTCAAGTACAAATATGTACAAAGCTCTTCGTAACTTTCTCTAACTTTTCACATTCTACTTCTTATATTTGATAGTTATGTTGATTATTAATTCAAATTATTTAAATATATTGAATTAAATTAACATTCGTTCATCTACTTATAAATCCTTAAAAAATAACAATTCAATATACACACAATAATTAAAAAAAAATGGTAAATTTATTTATTCACTCATATATATATTTAAAAAAATATCACATGACATAAATTATTTACATCTATAGTATTAAAATTTTTAATTTTTTTAGTAGGACATTAATTCCTACAAATATATAGTTAGCGATGATTGAACCTTCAACCTTACATCTGAACATCACATGTCATTTTAATTTGTGATTAATATATCACAATAAATTTATCATTATAAATTACATAATAAATTTCTAATTTTAGCAATAGTTAAAATATAAATACTATTTTTTATTACATCGTCGTGTGCAACGCACGGGTTACACACTAGTATTCAAGAAGACTCAAATGCACATGATGAGCAAAATGTAACACATATGCTTGAAGAAAATTTAGAATACATTCAAGAAGTATATTCTCAGTTGCATTCTAATATTACAGACAATGTATTAGGCAAAAAAAATTAAATATTATCTACAATTTATATGAACAGAAAATAAATTTTGTTTACAAATTTATTTTTGTAAGTTTTATAAACAAAAATAAAACGAGAAAACAAGATCCAGTAAGGCTGTAACAAAAACCAGATTCATATGAATAGAAAATAAATTTTATCTACAATTTTTTTATATGCTAAAATTAAATATTATAACGAGTTAAAGAAAAATCAAATATTATAAAGAGTTACAGTAGTGCATTGAATTTGTAAACTTGTTGTAGTGCGCCGAGTTTGTTGATAATTTGAATATGTAAAAATAATATATAACAAGGACATGAATAGAAAAGAGCATATTTATAGTTTGGAAGTTGAATGTTGCGAACTGCAGTTCAACTGAAGTTCGACAGCAGTTCACTACAGTTGAACTGCAGTTGCAACAGAAGTTCAACTGCAATTGGCTCCAGTTTGGAATTGCAGTTGAACTACAGTTGCAAACTGCATTGGGCACTGCAAGTCACCTACAACAACTAATTTGTATTGAAATGTTTTATCCTGTAGGTTTACATATACAATATAACTATATAAGTAACATGTGGGAATAATATGTGGAATGCACAGGTTTGTCCATATTATTTTTTTCCATGGATGCAAAGTCCGAAGAGTAAGCTAGCTAAGATATTCCTTCTTCCTACTGCTTTTTTAGTGCACCGAATAAATCATTATTAATTCTGAGCAGTTTCAAAAAGCACGAACAGAATGGAAAGTATTGAGGATGATGTAGGACAAACTTGGAGCTGTGGAATCATGTCTCCTTCAAATTCAAAGTTTCAGCTGTTGGACAATGAAACTTCAAGATAAAGGAGGAGCAACAACACCGAAAGCTGGAAACATGCATATAAGAGAATGATTTCAGATAGCAAGAGATTCAAGCAAAGCACATACTCTTGTTATTACTATTACTCTTGCTGTTCTAACTCTATTAAGAGCAATTTTGGTTATGATGCTGAAAGCTATTTTAAAAAAAATTGATGATGGCTTCCACCATTGATTACAAGCTATTCTAACCATTATGTTTATTGCTTCTCAACCCATTCCTTATTTGTTTATTTATGGGTAATGTTTATGAGATATAGGCCACATTATGTTTTTGTGTTTCAATTCATGCATTACAATGTCTTGGATGGAGCTAGTATTTGTTAAGAACAATTTTCCATGATTGTCCATGAGAGTAGATTAAGCAAATAAAATAGATATAAACATATAATAACATAATACAAAAGTGTACAGAGTCTTACCCACCAGAAAAATATTTTGGAAACTTTATTAAAAATCAAGCATCCAAAAAAGACCATCCAGTGTGGGCGAATAAAACTTACAATATAATATAACATAATTGTGTCTCATATAACATGTATTTTACTACATGTGTTTAAGGTGAAACATAAAACTAGTTAATATGGACTAGACGAGCATAGAGGCAATAACACAAAATTTTCACACGTTTTTCTTTAGTCAATTCACAAAATGCTTTTACAAAATCACTCTCGAGTTTCGCTGCTTTACTATCTCAAACTCTGCCTCTCAATTCTCAGATAAATTTTATTTGTGAACCATACTTTAGGTGTGTATGTATGCACCCTTACAAATGTACACTTACCAAATGTTCAATATTCAAAACAATTTCAAAGTAGTGATTTCTCCAAATATATCAGACAATTCATACATATTTCTTTTTCAAATGATCGATAGAGCCGATGACACCAAATGAATCTACCCAACAGACTGAAAGCACACAGATCGGGGTTAGTTGACATTGCACAACGGGATTGAGATGATGAATATAATGTTTCAATAATAATTTGCCAAATCGAATTTATACCTACCTACACACTCAATCAATAGACCAGCTATCTAGTTTCAATCCTCAAAAACCCCAAAATCAACAAAAAGTAACCTGTAATCAGATTCATATCACACAGGATGATGCACTCATCGTACCCAGTATCGTCGTCTTTGCCAGTCTCGATAGGCAACCCCACTCCATGGTCGCTGTAATGAATGAACAAGCAACCACCTTGTTGGTAGATTCAATCATATCCTTGATCGTGCGACGCACTTTGGCACCGATAGGCTGCGTGTATGCGCGATAGGCATCGATAAGGATGTGATGCCGGTTCACGGAAGCCGAACCGGTCGCATGCGCTTGGCGTCGTTTATGTAGCCTTTGAGCTGCGCTTTTCTGCCATGGTAGTTGCAACCAATTAACACTGCATTTTGGGCTATTTTTTTGAGTGGGTTGATTTGAATCTTGGAAAAAATTTACCCACCACTGAAAAGGAAATAGATTGGAAAACTGATTAAATTGAATAGGAGGTTTGCTATCCTTAGTCCTGTGAAACACTAGAAAACAATGATTTCTCCAAATCAGATAGCGTCGATGTTGAAGGCCAAGTCGATGAAGAAGAGCAAGATTACAAAAGGTGATTCCATTTGATTTCGAAAAAGAAAATTAATTTGATTTTGATATTCGCAAGAGAGGAGACGAGAAGGAGAGAACCCTAGATCTGTATGCACTAAAATGCGTTAGAAGCGTACAAAGACAGAAATTACTAATCTATCCCCATGGTTCATCATATTTACATCATCTATGTGTATCCTAACGGTTTTAACCGTGATAAAAGTAAGCTAACACAAATAACCGTTGGGATTTTATAACGATTATAACTGTTGCAAATTATAAAAGGATAAGTGTTGCAAATTGGCTGATTTGGTGTAGTGTCTACCCTATGATCAAGTGATACAGATTTATATCATTTCAACCCGCAATAAATTTAAATTCACAGGTATGTATCATTTCAACCCATAATCCCGAGTAAAATTCAAAATCCATAAAATCGTTCGAGTTTATCATTTCAACCCATAACGATTTTTCCTAATCTATAAGATCATTCGGGTATGTATCATTCCGACCCATATTGATTTTTCTAACAATAACCAAGGGAACTTGCAATGTGATGACAACATATAAAATAAATATAATATCCAATCATCCAAATATCAACAATCAAATATCCATCAAAATCATCATTCAAATCAACCAATAAATCACAACAAATAAACTGGTTATCATTATCAAGTATTTAACTGGCAATTAATTTCAATATAAATTCAAATGGCAATTAAATTCAATATAAATTCAAATTAAATTTAACGATAATTTAAATATACCAAACATCAATCAATAAGTTTCTAATCACATCATAAATTTAATTTAGCCAACATAAGATGGTTTAGTAGTTGTGAGTGTGTTAAAACACTCACCTTTGATTTATCGTCGATTTAAAATCCAATTAAAGCCCAAAATTCCAACAATTTCAGAATCCAACCAAATTAGCTCCAGATTGTTTAGAATTTCGATACAATTGCAATAGAGAAAACCGCGCATGAATCCGAGCTCGTATTGAAAAGTTATGGATGTTAGAACATTCAAATTTTAAAATAAAATAGAATAGAATGGCATTTCTGTAATTTTTATTATCTCCTTACTAACCATAACCACAATGTAACGACACACGACCCACGCTCATTAAGGCCGCCAACTTCATCGTTCACGAGAGCCACCTATGTCCAGTCGCTACCACTCCTCCCGTCGCCAATCGAATCTCTAGCCTCTGTTCCAAGTTCCACGACCACCCACGATCCCCAATCACCCACGATCGACGCCCAAAACGAGCAGCCGCCGCCTCAATCTAAAACCTAATCGAATTCTTCATGTCGATTCAACCATCATCCCTCCAAAAGAACCACTCTGATGAACTCCCCATGACAATCTCTACACAACTGCACCCTCGAACCAATGAATCGTCGCCATTAATCAACCACCAAAATCGATGGTCGAGAATTTTTTGGTCATTTCTAGACAAACCAAAATTCGATTTTGAAAACAAACTACAGTAGAAGATTGTGCACGTTGAGAGCTTTCCAACGATATATAACTCGATATAGTTTGGAGAGTTTGAAATTTTGGAATTGATTTTGATTTGAAATTTAAATTGGGAATTAGGTTTAGGTATTCTGACGTTTGAGAAGGAGGAACAGAGAAGGAAATGTACATATAGAAGTAATGAATTGAGAAAAGGCTTGGATTATAACACCCTATATATATAGGCAGAGCTGAAATAGAAATGGATGGACCAAATCGATTTAGATCGAAATGATAACAACGACCCAAAAGCCCGTTTCGTCCCCGAAACGAAAACGGGTCATCTAATATATCGAAATATAGGTTTTCGATAATTTTAAACTTAATGGAACTAGTTTCAAATCCTAATTCCATCGTATATAGAATTTAGCTTTTAAAATCAAATTATTTAATCAAATTCAATAAATTGATTTCTATACGCGTTACGAGCTCGCACGATCAAACGGTAAGTCTGATCGCTACGAAACTTGAAACCCTGCCATAATTCACTGCTATCTAATGAAACTAGTTTCATCAAAATCCAAGATAGTGGCCAAAATGGCTACGTTGATTGATTAATTATTATTTAATTGGTTTAATCACTTTTAGACTTAAATTCAAAAGTTTACCGTTTTCATCATTCTTGATTCCATATAACTTTATAATCCATAAAAATAAAATATCCTTGTCAAATTCTAGATCAAATATTGCACTAATTACAGCGTTTAATTTCAACTGTAATAACCCAGTTAGTTATAATCTAAATTCAATCAAATTCTTTTATTTTGAATTTCACTCTTATTATTCAACCATAAAATACTGTATTCATACAATTAACATTAATTTACATTTTATTACATTTATATTCTACACTTTCATTTTAACTCATATTAATTACAATATTTAATTAGACTAATTTCAACTGATTTACAATTAATTTCAACGGATTATAAGGAAATGAAAATTAGACAATTATTACACATTAATAATTCAAACACATATCTATGTTTACTATTCACAAACAAAGCTAATAAATTCACATACTAATTAATTTCTTAATAAACCTATTCTAATTTATTACATATAATTTCAATATTAAATCCAGCATTAAATTTATTCCTTATTTAAAACTATAACCAAATCAACTTCACAATTATTTCAATTGGTTGAAATTACATTAAAATAGTTATCAATTAAAGTAAGTCAACATTACTACATTACATTCTAGTTATTTTCTCATTAATAAATCTCAAATTTTAATTTTATCCAATATTAAATTTCAAAACCTTATTTAATTTAATATTTTTAATTATCGAAATTACGGGTCATTACACTCTCCTCCACTCAAAACTTTTCTCCTCGAAAAGGAACGAGAAGGAATTAGTTCAATTTATAAACACTTTAAACTTACATAATTTAGTCCTTTAAATAAAATATATCAATTTATAAACAATTAAATTTTAATATTCAAGTTTAATACAAGTTTGAAAATATTTTCACTTTCATAAAAAATTACTAAGTCCAAAATTTACGAAAAAATTCAATAGAGTCTCCTTTGTACGGATAGGTCCAAAAAATAATAATATCAATAATTACAATATACATCATATTTCAAAAATAAAGCATCCCAAACTACAGGAAAAGCAATAAAATATCGCTATAAACTAAAACGTACCTATTTTTCGGACAAACAGCTTTATTTATGAAACCAAAAGCAGTGGCTATTACTTCCACAACCTTTATTTCACTTATATAATACAAAATGGTAAATAATTATGTAAAAAGTGTCTATATAAGTTTTTTCAACTTATAACAAAAGCAAATCAACACAAAACATACGCTAACAAATAGCACGACCATCATGTGCAACAAAGAAAACTATCAAACAATCAATAGCAACCAAACTCACGGATTGTTCAGGTTCAGACACTTTTCATCGTACAAGGGTGATAAATAACTACCAAATATACCTTACGCTTAACAGCCTATGGTAATTTTTTAATAGATTATTCATACAACCTCAAACAAATCGAAGTATCATTTCCCAAACATCCCATAAGCCAAAACAACCAAGAATTTCAAATATTATTTAATTTTATTCTTATTAATTTCCTTTCTCATCATTTACTCTTCACTTATTTTAATTCATTCATACAATGATTATTTTTATTAATTTGACTTCATTGCTTACAAAATTTATTTCTCATTCAATATTTAAAATCATTAATGAATAAATTCTTAAAGTATTACACAATTTTCTTTGTAGTTTAATTCATATATATAATATATATAACTCGATTTCAATTCAATATTCATATTTGCTAGTGAATCAATTCATACTTAAGTTTCTTTATTCTTTGATTCTAATTTATTTCTCCATATATAGTGCCATTAAATATTAAACTATTTACGAATCATCTCATTATTTCTTTAAGTTTATAATTATTTAGTTAAATAGTATTCATTTTTAACTATTCAGTTTAATTATAAATCACCTCAAAACATAACTTAAGTTCATAATATTCTAGTTACATCTTAATTCTTTTATTTGTAAACATATGATCACTTTTGAGGCATTTCTATCATTAAACTTTTACTTGCATAATATTCTATCACATATTCCGATTAACATTTCTACTTTTAAACCTTTCCGGTAAATTGTATCCATGTTTTAAGAATGCAAATTGAATATTATACAAATTTATCTTATTCATTTTAGTTAGCAATAGTATTCAATAATTTACTTCTTCTAAATTTTGGTACCTTTAATTTACAATTGACAAATTTTCAATTTCTTTAGAGTTTCATTAATCACTTAGCTTCTAATTCTTATTTTTCATTTTAGAAGTTTCCAATTATTAAAATATTTAAGATTTCATTCTATTACAATAACCGAAAACTACTAATTATCAGAAAGTTTTAAGAACTAAATTCTGGGTTTCCTTTCAAATCATTTTGAAATTATATATATATATATATATATATATATATATATATATATATATATATATATATATATATATTCATATCTTTTCTATATATCAAATCGTACTTAGAAATTTTAAATCAAAATCTATTTACCGAACCAAATGCGTAGCAAAGCTATTAAGTGGCCTCCCCACTTTGAGACTCGAAAATAACGTCAATGATGCTGCGCAGTCATTACCGAAATTATTTTCCAACGATAGAAGAGGGGAGTACATAGTTTATTTCCTTTAAAATTCTTTTAGAACATTTCTTTCAAATCGCATTGAAAATTTTTACATCTGAAAATACTTCCAAATACTACTAATATTATATCCTAAAATATTTTGAAAACCAATTTCAAAACCCCAGAAGTTAAGTTCAAATTTCCAATTTATTTTCACTGTATTCATAAATCCCATTTTGCAACCAATATTTATAAAATTCCACTTCTTAACGAAAAACATATCCCATCCAACTGTATCTATTTATAAAGTTATCCTTTTATATACGAAATACAATAATAGCTAAAATTATTTCATTTACCTATACTTCGAAAAAAATATTGTATCGGTTTGTCCTATTAAGTGTTTAGAAATCCCTATAGATGTCATAGCATCCTATGTACTGACCAGAATTTATAAATACTAAACACAATAAATTAACGTAATATAAAAACATTTGTAATGCTAACAAGTAAACTCTCTTATATATATACACTCAGACAAACTGATTCTAGGGTATTGCTAGCCTATCTCTAATGAGTCAGACCACACAAAGCTAAGGTTATCGCTAAACCAAAGCTCTGATACCAAATGTAACAGGCATACCTTTTTGGATAGTTTAAATCGACAATAAACCACATATGTCAACTTAAACCATTCAAAAGGGAGGATTATTAATAGTGTGAATAAGAAAATAAGAGAAAATGAAGGAAAACAAAATACAGAATCTCACAGCAGAATGATAAAATATAATAATAAAATAAACAGTTCATGAAGCTGCTTTACAAATAACATTTGATTACACTTTTACAATAAATATCTAAGTCATATATACAGCAGGAATAAATAAATAATGCAGTGGAACAAGATGATGTAGTGGAATAAATATAATAGATAGTAATAATATACTAAATCTTCGTCTTCGTCCTTTAAAAATAAGGTCTTTAACACTGAAATGCTTAGGCTGACCCGAGCATAATGAAAAGACAAAACACTCGAGTTAGAACTAAAAAAATCTTATGTAAGTCAAATCAAAATAGGTAAATATGAGTGTAACAGCTTCAGAGATGTTTGCAGGATTTTACATCCCATATCTAGTGTTTAACGTGCGCGCAATAACTTAAGAGATGTTCGGGATTCCATCTTCTAAGGATCCGTTAAACTATCTACATACATAGTACAATACGCTATTATAATATGTCTACAGTAAAGTAAAGTATTGGAATAGCATTAAGGTGTTACCATATTCCCCATAACACATTTTACATAATTCCCGTAGTCTATACAGATACTGTAAGCTCCACCAAATCAGTGGGATGCTCAGGGAAAACTCATAGGTACAGTACAAACAAAACTCATAGTGGACGCGATAAGGCACAGACATGGCATGCGAGGCAATGTCAGGGCAGGATTCTACCGTTTGTACTTCCGGACTGGTGGTAACGCATAGCAGCTACTATCGCCCACCTCAGGACAAACTTCTATAATCAAATCGAGGGTGTCCACCAAATCAATCACAAAGTATCAAATATGATATTGAAGAAATGTGCCCGATAAGAGGAGCGACCTCACTTCGCCTGGCATAGCTCCTGTTCTAATCATATCAAGCTGACCTACGGGGGTCAGGGCTGCGTTCAAACCTCATATAGTAACGTTCGCCAAACCATCCTACTTTATTTTGGATTCTCCACCATGTACACAGCTGTTAAAGTGGTTTTCGGTATTGGCAAAGAATATGAAAATATCTGATCTCAGTCTTTTTAACAACCAAATGTTTATTTCACACCGTTGGTTCTTTTACATTTCCAAAACCGATTCATAATTGATTTCAAAATATCAGATTCAATTGAAAAGTATATTACTTTTGAAATCGTATTCACTTTCGAAATCATAATCATAAAATAGGTTAAACCATCATATCAAATATTTGCCTTTAAATCAATTAAATCTGAATCATAACAGTTCCAACTCTAAACTGTTTGAATATTTAAAGTAGTTTATATATTGGAATTGTTATACAGTGAAAATAGTTTATATTTTAAAATAGGTTATAGATTAAAATAGTTTATATATTAGAAATAGTTCATATATTAAAATAGGTTATAGATTAAAAGAGTTAATATATTAAAAATAATTTATAATAGTTTAAAATGGTTTAAAATAGTTAAAAAAAATATTTTTAATAGTTTAAAATAGTTTAATAGTTTAAAAATAGTTTTAATCGTTTAAATAGTTTAAGGATTTTAAAATAGTTAAATATAAAATGGTTTGATTACTGGAAATGGTTTATATAGTAAATAGTATAAAAATCTACATAATCTAAAATTTTAAAATAATAGATTTTTAAAAAATTTATACTAATTAATTTGAAAATAATATCAAATCAAACTATTTCTTTCGTTTCAACAAATCTTGACCATATCCAGATTTCAAATCAACAAAACTCAATCTTAATCTTTCAATTTATATTTTCATTAAAACCGTTTTAATTTATATCAATTTCGAATCTATGTTTCAACAACAAATTTAAACCACTTCAAATTCAATAGATTTCAAAGTTTAAATATTCAAATGTTTACAATAACTCAATTTTGATAAGTTTCATTTATATTTCAAAATTCAAGTTTAAAATTTCAATTTAAGTTCTTTATATAATTCATTTAAACCAATTTCAATTTTAATATTAAAACTTGGATTTTGAAAATAATTCAATTTATATAAATCTAATTTTATTTCAAAATATCATTTAACTGGATTCAAAAATAAAGGATTTAGAAATCATTTAATTTATCCAATCTGATGTTCGTATATAATTTTCTACCATATGATCAAGTGATACCGATATATATCATTTCAACCCGTAATAAATTTAAATTTACGGGTATATATCATTTCAACCCGCAATCCTAAGAAAAATTCAAAATCCATAAAATTACTCGAGTTTATCATTTTAACCCATAAGGATTTTTCCCTAATCTATAAGATCGTTTAGGTATATATCATTTCAATCCATAGTGATTTTCCTAACAATAACTAAGGAAACTTGCAGTATGATAACAACATATAAAATAAATATAATATCCAATCATCCAACTATCAACAATTAAACGTCTGTCGCAATCATCATTCAAATCAACCAATAAATCACAAAAAATAAACTAGATATCACTATCAGGTATTTAACTGGCAATAATTTCAATATAAATCTAAATGGCAATTAAATTCAATATGAATTCAAATTAAATTTAAATGACAATTTAAATATACCAAACATCAATCAATAAATTTCTAACACATCATAAATTTAATATAGCTAACATAAGATGGTTTAGTAGTTAGTGGGTTGAAACACTCACCTTTGATATATCGTCGATTTAAAATCAAATTAAAGCCTAAAATTCCAACAGTCTAGAAACTAACCAAACCAGCTCCATATTGTCCGGAATTTTGATACGATCATAATGGAGAAAACCGTGCGTGAATCGAGCTCGTTGGAAAAGTTATGGATGTCAGAACATTCAAAATTTAAAATTAAATTAAATTAAATAGAATGGCGTTTT
Organism: Allium cepa; assembly: GCA_030765085.1. Lineage (NCBI taxonomy): Eukaryota > Viridiplantae > Streptophyta > Magnoliopsida > Asparagales > Amaryllidaceae > Allium > Allium cepa. The sequence continues at coordinate 112,650,295 of CM060944.1, forward strand.
GTAATTTTTATTGCCTCCTTACTAACACTAGCCACAACATAATAGCACACGACCCACGCTCACTCAGACCGCCAACTTCATTGTTTATGAGCCCTGCCTACAGCCAGTCGCTACCACTCCTCCCGTCACTAATCGAACCACCAGCCTCCGCGCCATGCTCCACGACCACCCACGATCCCCAGCCACCCACGATCGACGACTAAAACGAGTAGCCGCTGCCTGAATCTAAAAACCTAATCAAAATTTTCACCCTGATCCTACAATCATCCCTCCAAATGAACCACTCCGATGAACTCCCCATGACAATCTCTACACAACTGCACCCTCAAATCGATGAATCGTCGTCATTGATCAACCAACAAAATCGATGGCCGAGAATGTTTTGTTCGTTTCTGGACAAACTAGAACTTGATTGCAAAAAAAAACTACAGTAAAAGATTGTTCTCATTGAGGGTTGTCCAATGATATATAATTCGATATAGTTTGGAGAGTTTAAAATTTTGGAATTGATTTTTATTTGAAATTTAAATTGGGAATTAGATTTTCGTATTCTGACTTTTGAGAAGGAGGAACAGAGAAGAAAAATGTTCATATGGAAATAATGAATTGAGAAATAGCTGGGGTTTACAACAGCCTATATATATAGGCAGAGCTGAAATAGAAATGGGTGGACCAAATCGATTTGGATCGAAACGATAAGAACGATCCAAAAGCCCGTTTGGTTCCCAAAACGAAAATGTATCATCTAATATATCAAAATATAGGTTTTTGATAATTTTAAACTCAATGGAACTTGTTTCAAATCTTAATTCCATCATATATCGAAGTTAGATTTTAAAATTGAATTATATTAATCAAATTCATTAAATTGATTTCTACGCATTTTGAGCTCACACGATCAAACGATAAGTATGATCTCTACGAAACTTAAAATCCTATGACAATTCACTATTACGGATCTGAAAAATTAGTTTCGTCGAAAATGGAGATAGTGGCCAAAGTGGCTAATTTTCATGTTGATAAATTAAACTATTGTTTAATTGGTTTAATCACTTTTAAATTTTAATTCAAAAGTTAACCATTTTCCTCATTCTTGATTACATATAAATTTATAATCCATAAAAATAAAATTTCCACGTCAAAATCAAGCATAAATATTGCATTAATTACAATGCTCAATTTCAACTGTAATAAAACCAGTTAGTTATAATCTATATTCAATCAAATTCTTTTATTTTGAATTTCACTCTTATCATTCAATCATAAAATATCATATGAATATAATTAACATTAATTTACATTTTATTACATTCATATTCTACAATTTCATCTTAACTAATATTAACTGCAATATTTAATTAGATTAATTTCAGTTGATTTACATTTAATTTCACCGGATTAAATAAGGAAATGTTAATTAAACAATTATTACACATTAATAATCAAACATATTTCTATGTTTATTGTTTACAAACAAAGCTAATAAATTCACATACTAATTAATTGATTCCATATTCCTTACTAACCTATTCTAATTCATTACATATAATTTCGATATTAAATCTAACATTAAATTTATTCCTTATTTACAATTATAACCAAATTAACTTCATAATTATTTCAATTGATTGAAATTACATAAAATAGTTATCAATTAAACTAAATCAACATTATCTAATTACATTCTACTTATTTTCTCATTAATAAATATCAAATTTTAATTTCTTCAAATATTAAATTTCAAAATATTATTTAATTTAATATTTTTAATCATTGAAAATTACCGGTTGTTACAGCAAAGCTTCGAGGTATATTATGCAAAGGGAACTATGTACAGTAAAGGTTTCTCGGCCCCCTTATTCCGATATATCACTCATGATGTGATAAAACGTGTTCTAAAGGAAGATCACCGAGAATGTAGCGATCACACTGGAGGGCAAACTCTGGCAAAGAAGATACTCTATTATGGATATTATTGGCCAACCGTAAATCGGGACGTTGTTGATTATGTAAGATGATGTGATAAATGCCAGATATATACAAAAGTCCCAAGAGCTCCGCTAATAGATTTCTCACAAATGGTTAGCCCATAGCCGTTCGCTAGGTGGGGTATATATATTATCGGTTCCTTACCAATCTAAAGGTGGCGGGAAGTATGGTATTGTTGCACTTGATTACTACACCAAATCGACTGAGGTGGAACCTTTAGCTACAATCATGACCAAGAAAGTGATCAACTTTATTGTCTGGAACATCATATATCACTTCGGTCTTCCATGGACTATTGTAACAAATAATGGGACTCAATTCGATAGCGTTGAATCTAAAGACTTTTGTCGAAGATATCATACTGAAAAGAGATTTGCAGCGGTCCCTCACCATCAGACAAATGGGCAGGTTGAAGTTGTAAATAAAATCATCAAGTCTATTCTGAAGAAGCATTTGGAGAAGGCTGGAGGCAAGTGGGTGGAGGAACTCCCTATGACACTTTAGGCTTGCAGAAGCACTCACAAATCCATGACTAGCCATATTCCATTTGCTCTTGCTTACGGTTTCGAAGCCGTTATTCCTATTGAACTCGAAGTCCCTTCTCATCAAGTGACTTACTGCTATCCCAAAACTAATACAGATCTTCTTTTGGAATCTCTAGACTTTATAGATGAAAGGCGCAAAGAAGCCGATCTGAGTGTAGCTACATGCCGGCATCGAGTCGTCGGGTATTACAATACTAAAGTTCAATGAAGAACTTTCGAATGGGTTTTCCCTACCCATCATAGATGAATCTGCTTTGGGTAGTACCATATGTCATTAAACAGAGGCTTGGAGAAGGAACTTTCAAGCTAGCAACTGTCGATGGTAGGAATAGCGAACGTTTACGATGCTATTTTATTTTTTTTATTTCCTTTATGTTTCAGTTTTATTTACTTTCAGAGTTTGCTTTAGCATTTGATTTTTCGAATATGTAATAAGACAGTTTATATTGTTCCTTTCCATTTAATGAATAAATTTTCAGGCTTCCTCTGTATTTATGTTTGCTATTGCATTGTGTGCTAATTACATAGCAAAACTGATTGATATCGATGTGTATGAACATGAACCCAGAGTTTGAAATCAACCAATCATGCTAACTTCCGATGTGATCAAACAAGATGAGCTCAATTCACTTGTTCATCTAACATTTCCCATTCATAATCCAAAGAATGGGATAACCAATAAGGAGCGAATGTGGCCGATAATCTAGAGATTGAAAAATTTATGCCCGGACTATAGGACTGAAAAAAAATTAAAAGCGACCGAGATACACTCAATCGCTTGCTAAATCAAAACCCCAAATTCTAGGGGGAAAATTAATCAATCAAAAAGAGTATGACCTGACTACTCTTCGAAATAACTCCAAGTACCGAGAGTGCGGACTGGAGTATAAACATAAATTGGGTGTCAACCAACCACTCGCAAAATAGCTTTTAAGTCCCTAGAGTGTGGACTAGAGTATAAACATAAATCAATCGTGAATTGACTGCTTGAGAGATAACTCTGAGTCCCACAGCGCAGATTAGCGTATAAATAATAACTGGGTGCAACCGACCACCATCAACTGAACTTCATCCCCAGAGCGTGGATATAAACATGAATGAATAATGAGTGGATTTTGACCGTTCTCTATTCCATAATGTAACGATCTGCAAATCCGTACCCCTTTGAGTCGACAGTATTCTCCATCAGTTCAGCTCAAATTGGACGGAAATACGAACCATTAGGGTAAAAGAAGAAAGAGGTAGAAAAAGAAATAGAAAACAACATCAGAATCTCACATTAGCAGCGGAACAACATATAATTTATAACATATTTTTATACGAAAGAATCTGTAACTGTATAATACTTACAATCATCAGAGTACACAATCAAACAATAGCACGACACTTGACAGTTATAACAAATTGTCATCACAAAGCTAAACATATATCGTACCATCAGCGGAATATAAGTCACATACGTGATATATGCCTCCATCATCCAGCTCGTCTCCTGAGCTCATAACATCCTATCATGTATCTGTAATACTCGGTCTGACCCGAACATTATAATAAAATAACACCCGAGTCAGTTTAGAAAACCAGCGTGAAAAAACACACTCAGTTGGATTATTAAATTTTCAAAATCCTTTGAAATCAAAGGTATGTCGTAAGACCACGCCACAAATAAACAGGTCGGTTTTTACCTTGCGATAACCAAAACCTTTTTTTATCAAATCCGTCTGATATTATAATAGCGTCTATAGAAAGTAAAATAGAATCTAGCTGAAATGCTTACATCTCATGTTCCAGCAATAGTTGGGCACAATCAAAACTGTACAGACACTTATTGGAGATTGGATTCCATACAATGACAGAGCTACTGGGGTACCGCCCGTCATAGTACCTGGCCTAGATCAGCGTACCAAGGACCGCTCCTGATCCCCTGTAATACAAGATCGGAGCTACCCCTTATTGGATAGTCCAAATAAGATCACCTCGCGGTTGGGATCAGCAACCGCCCACACAGCCGAAAAAGGGACATCTAGACAGGGATGACCTTACCCTAATTGGGTGCCACCCACTTAGCCTTACTGCACCTTCCCTGTTTTAGCCATTCCCGGTTGATGAAGCTTAAGGCAAAGCTTTACCATTTTATAACACATTCACTTAGAATAACGATGGTCTGATAGCATTCGTCCATACAAGTCCGTTCCCGGTCCGAACGAAATCGAAGGCACTACTCCTACTACATCCGTTTTGGAATCATCCTCGGGATTAGTAGCGATTAGCCCTTGCACTTCACTGTTCCATCTTCGACTCCAAACTCTTATCTTCATTTCGAAAAATGTACTCGTTGGACTGAAGTGGTTTTCGGATTCGCAAATCCGATCCATGTCTCTTCGAAACAACGTTTGCTATTTTTCGGTAAACTCAATCTCCTTTTTTAGAAAATAAACATACGAGAATAAGATCGGAGATCGCCTCCTAACCATTAGTGGATAGATTTCCTTATAAATGTCCTAGATGAATGAAAGAGTTTCCTCTAGATATTTCCAAAGTTATATTTGGCTCCAGATTTGATAGTCGGTTATTTAACTATCAAATAAACAATCAATTCAATTAAATATTTTATTTCCACTGGAAAACACCTAGTCTTATTAATTAAATCACTTTATCCGAAGATGTACACTTAAAACATTTAAATACAAAGTTACTTAAATTCTTTATTCAAAATAATACTTATGAAATTCTATAATAATTTCCCAAGTAAAACTTTAGCCAAAACCACTTCTAAACTTCTAATTTATACTTAAAAATCTTTCTTTGAAAATGTACTTAGCTTTTCAAGAAAATACACTTTTCATTCCAATATAGCTCATCTAATCATTTATAAATCCTTCTCGATTTATCCTAATTTAATTTACGTCTCAATTCCGTAAATTTTCTTTTCCACGCTTTTAAAAATAAAACTACTCTTTTATTTTCAAAACGATTTGCTCATTCCTTTATTTCCCACCTTGAATTTAAAATCCCAAATATCCACTGATATTTATTCCACTTTATTTATAAACCCCATTTATAAATTCTATAGTCTCATTCTCCTTTTAATCACTATTTCCAAAATATTTAATCTATTTTCAAACGATTTTCTGCATTAAATCCCCTTTAAAGTTTATTTCTCGATTTATCTAAGATTATTCCAAAATCCACTTATTCCAGATTCACTTCTTTATTATGATTTAAAACCTTATTTAAATCTAAAAAATTAATTTCATACTTTATTTATTTTTTTCCCAACTCGTTTAAATCTTGAATCTAAAAATAAATCTTTAATTCTTAAACAACATCGCTTAAATCTTCAAAATTCTTTTATTCCCATTTATTCAAAAATCTCTTTTTCCCATTCCCTGAAATTTATTAAATAGGTTTTCAAAGTCAACTATTTATTTTTCTCAAACCACCCTTTTTATTTACTCAACTTCACTATAACCAGTTAACTTAAAATTTCCCTTTTTATTTTCTTTCAAACATCCATTACTTATATTTTTGATATTTCAAAATGCCAAAATATACCCAGCAATACCATAGCATTCAATAAATTCAATTCTCAATATAATCAACCACAGGTTATTCAAATAAATCATATCACTGAATATGAAAATAATATCAACATTTTTTAGGAATCCAGTTGAATCCCTCCAACCTATTTCCTTGCATCCACAGATGTTAGCGCAACAAATAAAATACCAATCCCACTTCGAGGGGGATATCGCGGTATATAGGGTCATCCGCTATTATGCGTGGTGCATAGGGTCTCATCCACTTTAATGCGGGAATATCAATCACTCCAAATACTAATATATATACTACTATATATATGACATCCAACAGACGATCATTATTTAATACCACCAAGCATCCAATGATTTAAATTTAAACATTTAAATTAATTTTGGGAATCCAAATGAGTGTGAAAATCTCACCTTTGTTTTTTTTTTTTTTTGCAATCCAACCCAAACCGGCTGTTTCCTTCACGATTTTGGACCTTGTACAAACATTGTACGGTTTATTAAGATTCGAACTAATTGAAAAATAAATTACCATTTATTAATTTAATTTAAACTAATTTTCCTTTACATAATTTCTAGTAACTAAAATAATCGAACAAGTTAATTACCCAAATACATATTTTTGAAATTAAACAGTAAGTGAAAATATGTATATTGTGACGACCAACATTTCGGAAGGTTTAGATCGATAATAATCCACACATGTTCGACTTAAACAATCCGAAACGTAGATAATCAATGGGGTTGAATAAGAAAAATAAGAAGAGATAAAGAAAACAAAACACAGAATCTCACAGCGGAACGATACAATATAATAATCAAATAAACAAATTCATAAAATTGTTTACTATACATTTGATTATAACTATACACATTTACCAGAGTTATAAATATAACAACAAGGTGAAATAATCAATGCAGTAGAATAGCATGATATAGGGTATAATAATAATAGTAATATACCAAAACTCCGTCTTCGTCCTCCAAAGAATAGTCTTCAATACACTGGAAAAAAAACTTAGGACTGACCCGAGCGTAATGAAAAGACAAACACTCGAGTTAGGATTAAAATACTCTTATGTAAGTCAAATCAATGTCACAAATATGAGTGCAATAACCTAAGAGATGTTACGGGATTTTCCATCGCTTAAGGATCCGTTAAACTATTTCTATATAATAGTATACGCTATAATATATAATGTCTATCAGTAAAATAAATATCAAAATAGCGTTAAGGCTTTACATTGATCCACCTTAACACATTTACAGTTTTAAACCAAAGTCGTAATGGGCTCGTATAGGGATAAATATGACAAGGCACGTGAGAAAATGCCCAAGGTAGGATTCTACCAGTTTACCCTTTCCGGCTGGTCGTAACCCATCCATGGACGACCGCGACAATCAATCCAAACAAGAAATAAGGTGCACCCATCGAATCCAAAACCACAACAGTAATACGACGGATCAACGTCTCTAGAGGTGGCTAACCTCAATGGCCAGATATAGGCTCATGTTTTAGTCATTTTAATTATGACATGAATGTCAAGGTTATCCATCATCGTTCTCTTACTTCATTCCAGTAAACGTCGTCAATTCAACACTATATTATGGATATCATCCACTACGTACATGGTTGTCAAAGTGGTTCCGATATTGACAGAGAGTATGCCAATAAGAGGTCTCGGTCTCTTTAACAACCAACCATCATTTTACATACCAGTTGGTTCTTTTACATTTCGAAAAACAATTTGCACTTGATATCAAAATATCATATTCGTTTCAAAATCAAATCCATTTCGAAATCATCATATATTCGCTTTAAAATCCAATCCATTTCGAAATCATCATATATTCAAAATTATCAATTTTGTCCGATAAATCAATTTCACTTCCAAATTTGATTCGAATTCAATTTAGCTTATAATCTTCGCTTTAACCTAGTTCGTATTTAAATCCAGGATTGAAATATAAACAATTTACCGTTTAACCAGTTTGAATTTTAGTAAATAGTTTAAAATAGTTAAATAGTTAAAAATAGCTTAATAGAAATAATTTGAATATAAAATGGTTTATATAATAAAATAGTTTGAAAAATCAAAATAGTTTGAATATTTAAAGAATATAGATTTTAAATCAGTTATACTAAAATATTCATTCTTAAAATAATTCCAAAGTCAAACTGGTCAACTTCCCAATTTCCTACTCAAATCAATTCCAAATTCCATTTCGATTCAATCGATTCAATTCTAGTTTCACCTTGAATAAATTTCGATTCCAAACAAATTTCCTTCAATTCACAAATTTCTTTCAATTTCCATTTTTAAATTAATTTAAATCTTAATTCCAAATTAATTTCCAATTCCAATTCTAAATTAGATTTCAAAATATCGATTTAAACCCTTAAATGAAATTTACTTTCATTACCAAATTTTAAATCCAAATTTTCAATTTATAATTCGATTCCAAACTCAAATTTTGAAATATCATTTTTTTTCTTATAAATATTCAAAGTTTGAATCAAAGCCCATTTTTTAAACAAATCCATTTCTGAAATTTACGATGTATTTCGCTTATAACTTAAAATTTTAAACTTGATTAATTAAACAATCTTGTTTATCAAGTTTAAATTCCAACGTTTCGAGCTCCAATTCAAAATAATTAAATTTTCATAAATTTGATTTTTATTCCTAAAATCAATCCATTAAAATAATTTCAAAACAACTTTTAAAATCATTTAATTTAACCAACCCGGTGTTGGTATAAAATTTTCTAATCTGTGGCCAAGTGGATAGTTATTTCAATTTAATTTCAAGGACGGTATATCATTTCAATTCAAATAGATGTCATAGGTTTATATCATTTCAACCTATTTCTTATTTATTCGAAATAATTCAGTTTACAGTATATACTGTAAATAACATACAGGATGGCAACAGAATATATAAAATTAATAATTAAACATCCAATCAACCACATATCAACCAAAAGCATCCATTTGCAACCAATATCCAAACAGCCAATGCATCAATAATTAAACCAATTATCAAAAATTAGGAATTTTACTAGCAATTTAATCTTAATTCGATTTAATTGTCAATTCAAATTCTATCAATAAATTTGGATGTCAATTTAGATGTCAAATAAATTTATCAACATCTATCAATAAATTTAAATCATTTCAGCATTCAGTTTAACTAACATAAAAATATTTTAGCAAATCGTGAGCGTATAAAAACACTCACCTTTTATTTGAAGCTGAAAATATTCCAGCTTCAAATAACATTCCACTCCATGTCGAAGACGACTTCAATATGATCCTTGTTAAATTCCTCACCCGAATCGGACTGCATATGAGAACAACACAAATTTATTTGTTAGATGATATAATTAAAAAAAATCACTCAACTTAAATAAGATAATGATAACCAGATATCTCACCTAATCCCAATCAGTCCATCATCGAACGCTGCATCTCCTCAGGCACACGCTCGAGTTCGTCCATCAATGTCCATCTACCGCCGACACCTCCAAATTGATGGGACACTCCACTTCCAATAGCACGCTCGCTGCACTATAGCCGTCGTCGCCTCGATTTGGACAACCAACAACGCGTAGTACGCGAGCACACGAAACCCTAGCCAACACGATTTTGCATAACTGCGCTGAAACCCTACTCTTGATCTAACGCCGAGCCTTCCTTCCGCAGGCGTCTTCCCATCGCCGATACCTTAATACGCCGCCTCCTCCCCCACAGTCGAGCGCATTCGAGTACTCCGATGGAAGCCGGTCACCATTTGCATCGTTTTTTTAGGAGTCGATCTGACCTTATTATTATTTTTAGACCGGCTGCAGTTTTTTTCTTTTTTTCTTTTTTTTCGATTTTCGTTTTTTTTATTTGGGCATCGGCCCCCATTTTCGATTTGAAGATTTCAAATGAAGAGAAAGGGAAGGAAATACGTGTATGTGACAGATAGTGGGTGGGCCGAGTTGGCAAACATAAAAATACATATTATTATATTATCAAATATCTAGTTTACAACATTCAAATTCTCGAACTCCAACCAAAACGTACCGTCTGACGTTCATAAAGTTTTACCCCCATTCCAAACGCAATAGAACTAGTCCCGAGATTTAATTCGATCGTATGCGGAAGATAGCCTTTCAAAGTCGATTATTTTAATTAAATTCGAAATTAAATCTCTGTGTGTTTCAAGCTCGCACGGCCAAACGACAAGTCCGAACGCTACGAAACTTGAAATTCTAGAATAATTCACTATTACGGATCCGATAAAACTGGTTTCGTCGAAATTCGAGACAGTGGCCAAAATGGATATTTTAACTAGTTAATTTTAAATATAAATTTTTGAATTTTAAATTATTCACATTTACATCCAATTTTAAATATTAACAATATTCATTCATATTTATATAAAATTTGAATCATTTTCTAATACCATTTTTAATCACATTAAATCTAGAGTTCAATTATCCAAATAATTCCCAATATTAAATTCAAACAATTTAAATTATACAATAAATTAATATTAACAAATCATTATACTTTTACCCATATTCACCCAATAAATGCACTAAATTTAATAATTTAAAATAGCCAAAAATACGGGTCGTTACATACTCCCTCACTCAAAACTTTTCGTCCTCGAAAAGACGCTAAATAAAGAATTTAACATACAGTAGATTTTATTCAAATAATTCACTTGTAACTTTAAAATCTTATTAGAAACTCTTTACTACACTTTTACTATGCCATTCCGCTATCGTTTTACAGAAAATATAATTTATATAGAAAAACAAGTTATAAAACCTTTTAAACTTTCAAATTTTTTCTAACTCTTGGATTCACGGAAAATTTCAGCAGAGTCTCCTTTGCGTGGCTCGATCGGAAAAATTATACAATTCAATATATAACAATAGTATAACCAATATATATTTATCTCATCTCAACGATGACGCATCTCGAAGGGAAAAAATATAAGATCTCGGTATTTAGTCCGAGATACGTACCTTATTATTTATAATACGAGCGAGTTCACTCGTATTAAGCAAGCAAAAGCATAAAAACTCCCGTATACGCCCAAACGATCTTCGCATGTACCTATCTCAACTCAATTTGAAATGTTAGTCACTTATAATGATACAGAAACCTGTATAAGTCTAACATAAGCATTTAACATGGATTTTGAATCCAAACAACACAAACAATAAAAAATACATAACATACAACAATCATATGCATCCAAAAAAATTAAACAAGGATCTTCATCAAAACAAATCATCCAACAAAACAATATTTATTCAAATCAATCCATAACTATCACAATTTACATTTTCAATGTCAATATTTAATTTATACACTCTCATTCTTATCAACATCAAACTTTATTAACATTTAATTTGCTCGATTCAATTTATTTGCATTCAACAACTTTTATTCAATTAGATTCACATTCCATTGATTCTTCATTCAATTTATCTACTTTAAATTTACTTGTCAACATTAATGAATTCACATTCCATTAATTTACACTCATTTATAGTTACATTCATTTTTTTCTTCTTCGCTTCCATTAATTCGTTTCAATAATTCATAAATTTAGTTACACTTAAGTAATTTAATTCTCATTCACTTATTAATACTCATTTCGTTAATCATACAATAGATTTATATTCATTTCTTTCGCTTTCAATTTTTTTCATTCAACTATTTTGATTTCAATTCATTCTTTTCTTTCTTTTTCTTCTCTTTCAAAAATATTTATTGCATTCACACTTAATTTATTTCAATTCAACATACTTACATTCAATCTATTTATTTCAATTATTTACGTTTGTTTCATCCACTTTTAATCGGTTTACATTCCATTGATTCTCAATTTATTAACATTCGTTACAAATTCATTATATTAAATTTTGTTCAATTCAATTTGTGAAATTCCAATTGTTTCGCTTTTTGTTTAACTTATTTCGTATAAATTCATTTATGAATCATTTTATAGAATTATTCCATTTCACCTTGTTAAGCTAAATTTATTATATTTCCACCTAGTATATCCTTTCTTTAGTTATACCATCATCGTTTATAAATTATCTAAGTTTACTTTAAATGTTTTATACAACAAAAATCACTTTTATTATTATTACTTCATATCTTAAACTATTATTAATTCATCGATTCATTTCATTTATTCAAATTCATATTATTAATTTACTTAAGTAAATTTCATTTTATAACTCAATTCGTATTAATAACTTTTTTTTCTTTCCAAAATTAATTCATTCAACTTCTCTTAAGTCCACTTTAACTTATACTTTATTCTCAATAACTATTCCATATTATATTAGTTAAGATTCAAATTTTTATTTAAACTACTCCACTTGAAATTTAAAATTTTCTTTATCCAATTATTTTAAATCAAATCCAATTACTCATACTAATTTTTTTTTCTTACATTCATCTATTTTATTTAATCTCTTTCATATTTAATTTACATTTCAAGTCCTTATTCATTTTTAATTCATTTTATAGCTCAAATGAAATTAATCCACTTTACCTCTTTATCTAGTTTCATTTAATATCTAATTCAATTTATTAATTTATCTGCACTTAATATCTAATTCAATTTTTATTTAATATTAAGTAAACCTCATTTCAATTTTAATCCATTTCTCATTTTATTTAATCTTATTCGAATTAAATTTTCTTAAAATTCACATTTAACAAATTTTAAAAATAGTTTTTAGCTTAATATTCTCAAATCTATAAGCTATACAATTTATGGTATCAAAATTTCATTTTATCTAATTCATTTCGAATACGTTTTACTTACTTTTTCTAACTCTATTTAATCAACATTTCCCGAGTTAATTATTTTATTTCATTTCTCGAATTCAAATTTCTTTTATCCGCTTAACTAAAAAATATTCACCGGTTCAAATTTAATATTTTTTTCTTCAAATTTACAAGTTATAACTAGTTCTTTCATATTCAAATTTATAAGTTACAAGGTCATTTCTTATATACTATTTCCAATTATAAGTTCCAAACTATTTTCACATATTTATTAAGTCATACATAGGATATTTTTCCACAATCACAACTTGTTTTAATCGAAAATAATTTCTCTTGGAAGCAATTCTTACTCAGAAACTTGAAAATGAACACTGGCGACGCTGCAATCATCTCCAGAATTATTTTCCAGCGACCAAGCGAGTTTAATGCTTTAATTTATTCAAAAATCTTTTCAAAGTATATTTCTAGTCAAAACACTTTCAAATAATACTATTATTAATTTTTAAGGCTTTGGAAAAACAATTTTGAAAACAAAAGGTTTTAAATTCTAAAATCTTAATTTTTAAAATCATTTCTATATATGAGTTATATTATAATATACTTATACAAATTTCCTTAACTTATTTACCAAATAATCCATTAATTTACAACCTGGTCATTTTAATCAATTATCATTTTATTTCAATTCAATTTAAACTCAAATTCTTCCTAAAATAAAATTTATTAAGTATTCGTTTTATTTTTTATTCAACAAATAGTCGATGATAACTAAATATTATCATTTCCAAACAACAATTTCATTAAAAATTATCATTTTATATATATATAATATAATTTAGGATTTTAAAATAATATTATGTCGACTTGTCTCGTTTAAGTATTTAGAAACCCATATCTATGACACGGCGTCCCGCACATCGACCAGAATTCATAAATAACTCAACGGATAAGTAAACACAATATAAAACATTTTATAACACTAACAAGTACGCTCTCTAATATATATACACTCAAACAGACTCATTCTAGGGTATTACTACCCTGTCTCTAATGAGTCAAACCCCACAAAGCCAAGGTTATAGCTAAACCTTCGCTCTGATACCAACTTTGACGACCCACATTTCGGAAGGTTTAAATCGACAATAATTCACGTAAGTCCGACTTAAACAATCCGAAACATAGATAATCAATGGGGTTGAATAAGAAAAATAAGAAGAGATGAAGAAAACAAAACACAGAATCTCACAGCGAAACGATAAAATATAATAATCAAATAAACAAATTTATAAACCTGTTTACTATACATTTGATTATAATTATACACATTTATCAGAGTTATAAATATAACAACAAGGTGAAATAATCAATGCAGTAGAATAGCGTGATATAGGGTATAATAATAAGTAATATACCAAAACTCCGTCTTCGTCCTCCAAAGAATAGTCTTCAATACACTGGAAAAAAACTCAGGACTGACCCAAGCATAATGAAAAGACAAGAGTCAGGATCAAAATACGCTTATGTAAGTCAAATCAATGTCATAAATATGAGTGCAATAACTTAAGAGATGTTACGGGATTTTCCATCGCCTAAGGATCCGTTAAACTATTTATATATAATAGTATACGCTATAATATATAATGTCTATCAGTAAAAAAAATATCAAAATAGCGTTAAGGCTTTACATTGATCAACCTTAAGAAATTTACAGTTTTAAACCAAAGTCGTAATGGGCTCGTATAGGGATAAATATGACAAGGCACGTTAGGCAATGCCCAAGATAGGATTCTACCAGTTTATCATTTCTGTCTGGTCATAACCCATACGTGGCCGACCGCGACAATCAATCCAAACAACAAATAAGGTGCACCAATCAAATCCAAAACCACAATAGTAATATGAGGGATCAACGTCGCTAGAGGTGGCTTACCTCAATGGCCAGGCGTAGGTTCATGTTTTAGTCATTTTAATTATGACACGAATGTCAAGGCTATCCATTATCGTTCTCTTACTTCATTCCAGTAAACGTCGTCAATTCAACCACTAAATTCTGGATATCATCCGCCGCGTACACGGTTGTCAAAGTGGTTCTAATATTGACGGAGATTATGTCAATAAGAGACTCCGGTCTCTTTAACAACCAATCATCATGTTACACACCGGTTGGTTCCTTTACATTTCAAAAAAATTTGCACTTGATATCAAAATATCATATTCGTTTCAAAATCAAATCCATTTCAAAATCATCATATATTCGCTTTAAAATCCAATCCATTTCGAAATCATCATATATTCAAAATTATCAATTTTGTCCGATAAATCAATTTCACTTCCAAATTTGATTCGAATTCAATTTAGGTTATAATCTTCGCTTTAACCTAGTTCATATTTAAATCCAAGATTGAACTATAAACAATTTACCCGTTAACCAGTTTGAATTTTAGAAAATAGTTTAAATAGTTTAAAATAGTTAAATAGTTAAAAATAGCTTAATGAAATAATTTGAATATAAAATGGTTTATATAATAAAATAGTTTGAAAAATCAAAATAGTTTGAATATTTCAAGAATATAGATTTTGAATCAGTTATACTAAAATATTCATTCTTAAAATAATTCCAAAGTCAAACTGGTCAACCTCCCAATTTCCAACCCAAATCAATTCCAAATTCCATTTCGATTCAATCGATTTAATTCCGATTTCAAGTTGAATAAATTTCGATTCCAAACAAATTTCCTTCAATTCACAAATTTCTTTCAATTTCAATTTCCATTTCCAAATTAATTTAAATCTCAATTCCAAATTAATTTCCAATTCCAATTCTAAATTAGATTTCAAAATATCAATTTGAACCCTTAAGTCAAATTTACTTTCGTTACCAAATTTTCAATTTATAATTCAATTCCAAACTCAAATTTTGGAATATCATTTCATATCATTTTTTTCTTATAAATATTTAAAGTTTGAATCAAAGCCCATCTTTTTAAACAAATCCAATTCTGAAATTTACGATGTATTTCGCTTATAACTCAAAAATTTAAACTTGATTAAGTAAACAATCTCGTTTATCAAGTTTAAATTCCAACGTTTCGAGCTCCAATTCAAAATAATTAAATTTTCATAAATTTGATTTTTATTCTTAAAATCAATTCATTTATATAATTTCAAAACAACTTTTAAAATCATTTAATTTAACCAACCCGGTGTCCGTATATAGTTTTCTAATCTGTGGCCAAGTGGATAGTTATTTCAATTTAATTTCAAGGATGGATATATCATTTCAGTTCAAATAGATGTTATAGGTTTATATCATTTCAACCTACTTCTTAGTTTATGCGAAATGATTCAGTTTACAGTACATGCTATAAATAACATACAGGATGGCAATAGAATTAAACATCCAATCAACCACATATCAACCAAAAGCATCCATTTGCAACCAATATCCAAACAGCCAATGCATCAACAATTAAACCAATTATCAAAAATTAGGAATTTCACTAGCAATTTAATTTTAATTTGATTTGATTGTCAATTCAAATTCTATCGATAAATTTGGATGTCAATTTAGATGTCAAATAAATTTATCAACGGCTATCAATAAATTTAAATCACTTTAACATTCAGTTTAACTAACATAAAAATATTTTAGCAAATCGTGAGTGTATAAAAACACTCACCTTTTATTTGAAGATGAAAATATTCTAGCTTTGAATAAAATTTCACTCCACGTCGAAGAGGACTTCAATGTGATCCCTGCCAAATTCCTCACCTGAATCGGACCGCATATGAGAAAAACAAAAATTCATTTGTTAAACGATATAATTGAAAAAAATTAATCAATTTAAATAAGATAATGATAACCAGATATCTCACCAAATCCCAATCAGTCAATCATTGAACGCTGCTTCTCCCGAGGCACACGCTCGAGTTCGTCCATCAACGTCCATCTACCACGGACACCTCCAAATTGACACGACACTCCTTTTCCAATCGCACGCTCGCCGCACTATAGCCACCGTCGCCTCGACTTGGACCACCAACAACGCGTAGTACGTAAGTACATGAAACCCTAGCCAACATGATTTTGCATGACTGCGCTGAAACCCTACTCTTGATCTAACGCCGAGCCTTCCTTCCCAGGCATCTTCCCATCACGGACCCCTTCATACGCTGCCTCCTCCCACACAGTCGAGTGCACTCGAGCACTCCGATGGAAGCCGGTCGCCATTTGCATTGTTTTTTTAGGAGTCGATCTGACCTTTTTTAGATCGGCTGTAGTTTTTATTTCTTTTTTCTTTTTTTTTGAGATTTGCATTTTTTTACTTGGGCATCGACCCCCTTTTGTCGATTTGAAGATTTCAAATGAAGAGAAAGGGAAGGAAATACGCGTATGTGACAGATAGTGGGTGGGTCGAGCTAGCAAATAGAAAATTACATATTATTATATTATCAAATATCTAGTTTACAACATTCAAAATTCTCTAACTCCAACCAAAACGTACTGTCTGGCGTTCATAAAGTTTTACCCCCGTTCGAACGCAATGGAACTAGTCCCGAGGTTTAATTCGATCGTATGCGGAAGATAGCCTTTCAAAGTCGATTATTTTAATTAAATTCGAAATTAAATATCTATGCGTTTCAAGATCGCACGGCCGAACGACAAGTCCGAACGCTACAAAACTTGAAATCCTATAATAATTCACTATTACATATCCGATGAAACTGGTTTCGTCGAAATCCGAGACAGTGGCCAAAATGGATATTTTAACTAGTTAATTTAAAATATAAAATTTCGAATTTTAAAGTATTCACATTTACATCCAATTTTAAATATTAACAATCTTCATTCATATTTATATAAAATTTGAATCAATTTCTAATACCATCACACTAAATCTAGAATTCAATTATCCAAATAATTCCCAATATTAAATTCAAACAATTTAAATTATCCAATAAATTAATATTAACAGATCATTATATTTTTACCCATATTCACCCAATAAATGCACTGAATTTAATAATTTAAAATAGCTGAAAATACAGGTTATTACATATTTTTATTTTTATTTTTTCTTTGAAACTACATACACTAAAAAAACAACCTATATACATTTAAAAATCTAATTTTATATAAACTTTACAACATTTTAAAATTCCTCTATTTTCCCAAGATCTTCTATTTATATCAAATTGAAGCAGAATGGTTTTTATATATCTTACTCTAAAACATATATTTTCTGTAAATAAAAAAACAAAAATTTTCTTTACTGTATATATATACATATATATACATAAATCTTTAAATTGAAAAAAAAATAACTTGTTTCACATACTTGGCTGTTACTGTTTTTCTTTTCTTTACTTTTTTTTCTTATATATATACATAGAATTAAAACCGAAATAGGAATTACCTTACTGCCTCGACAAGACGCCTGTCCCTCCTCCCCTCAACAAATTGTTGAGCATCGCCATAGTCGGCATCCGTCCCACGCCACTCGAGCTACTCGTCGATCGAAACCGACTACTCCACCTCGTCAGCAAACATTGACCACTACTTCCCCAAAACCCGAAACCCTAGCTCTCTACGACGTTCGATCATTACTGTCGTGTCCAACATTCAAAGCCGCAACTCACATAGCACAAAGCAGATCGAAGAGAACTCAAATTAGGATTTTACGACTTTGTTTTAGAATTTATCGTCGAAACTTCTTCCACATACGATTTTTTTTCGAACGAGCTCGATTTGGTAACGAGTAGAAGAATGCGGTTCGAATTTGATTTTTGAATTTTGATTCGTGAATGAATTCTGAAAAGAGGATGGGAGATGCGATTTGAAAAGTAACATGCTGTGTACACTATTTTAAACGAACAGCTCGGCCATTAATGTTTTTTTCAAAGCAGCTGTATTCCCCCATTTTTTTCGATGAAGAAATTCTTTGCCGGCTCGCGTGATTTAAAAAGATGAAGGGAACAAGATGTTTGAAAAAAAAGGGATGGGAAGGGATGTTAGCATGCAAAAATTATCAGGCTACATTTCCTTAAAAAACAAAAGATGAAGTGATGAAAAAGGTTTGATGTGGATATAATTTCAGCTGATGTGAAATTTTTTGACCAGTCAAACCATATATATATTATACTTAAATTTTAATCGTCTCGATAAAAGCAACTTAAAATTTTGATCTCCTATCGAGGCATGCCGCTAGGCGTTTATAATGTTATACCCCTATTCCAACGCAATGGAAAATATTTCGAGTCCTAATTCGATCGTATGGAGAAGATAGCTTTTTGGACCCAGTTATTTATATTGAAATTTCGATATAGATTTCAGTGTGTTTATATCCCGTACGATCACACAACAACTCCAAACACTACAAAATTTGAAATTCGATAATAATACACTATATAGAATCCAATGGAACTGGTTTTGTCGAATTCTGAGACTGTGCCTCGGAATGCTATTTTTAAATGTCAATTTAAACCATATATTTTTAAAACAGAAAAAACGCTTTTAAATTCAAATTTTAAAAGGTCTACCATCTTCAGTATTATTAATATAAATTTTTAAGCCTTCAAATTATTTTTAACGAGCTTAAAACTTAAGATTCCATATTTTACCCAATTTCTAAATTATTAAATTCAATAATTTAATTATCAACTAAATAGCTACATTTGAAGTTCAATTTAAAAATTAACTTTTAAATATTTAAAATCCATTAAATATTCCAATTTCAAATATCTAAAATTCTGGGTCGTTACATTCCTCCCCCCTTAAAAGAATTTTATCCCCGAAATTGCTAGTTAAGAAGAATTATCCACTAACCCGTTTACTTATTCCCAAGGCCAAACAATTTTTGATAACTTTTCAAAACAATCTTTTTATTAAGACAAACTATCACTTCTACTAACTTCCAAACTCATCCATCTATTCCAATTAATATTATCCCTTCAATAATTCAAATTATAGTTTAAAAACAAATTTTGAACTATCAAAAATTTTCTCAAAATTTTTCTAGCACCTTAAATTTTCGAAAAATTTCGCCAGTGTCTCCTTTACAAGATCGGAACAACTACAAAATGCATCTACGGGCCCCAAATTTTCAAAAGAAAACAAAATCCAAGTAGCTAGATCAGAAAATCATCAAATTTCATACGACAATTTAAACACATACCTTTTTGTCAGGCAATTCAAATTTATCTTCTGAAATCAAAAACACCAATTTCCTTTTGCTTTTAAAACACCTGTATATCCTACTTAGCAATAATATCCGATCATAGAATTCAGAATCATTTTATCTAACCCATTCAAACTAATTTTCCGATTTCCCATTACTTACACGATTTAAATTAAACATCATTCCGATCTTTAAATTACAATTTCGTATTCAATCCCATTCCACAATTTTACTTGATCTTCATTTAAATTAACTTAGTATACTTGTAATACCACTTTACTTAAGAATTTACCATCAAATTCTTACGTTCAATATAATTATTTTACACAACTCCTTGCGTTGGCTTCAACTTCACCACTTGGTTTACATCCATTTTTACTCAAAATTGGATTTCACATCCATTTGAATTAAATTTGTTTTCCAAATCTCCAAACATTGGGTTTATCAATCATCTCTCAAACTACTTTTAGCTTACTAATTACTTTAATTAGTTTCATCTACCAATTTATTTCAAAATTTAATGAACCTTATTTCCAATCAAATTTCATTTCCAAACTTTTACTCTATTTAGTCCACTTGAACTAATCTCCCATTTCACCTTATTTTAACATAGCTCAATTTAAATCCCATTCGAATATTCAGTTCCAATCCCATTTAGTTACAACTAAATCAATTCGCCCATTCGCCAATTTATCTCCGATTTAATAAATTTTATTCAACAATTATTTCCCATTGGCCTACTTAGGCTTAATCTCTCAAATTCACTTTACTTGACTCAATTACCTTCCAATTAAATTCAAAATTTAAACTTCTATAAGTTTTCCAACTTATTTACATTCCACACACTAATCTCTTTAATTTACTTCATTTAATTGGTTGACTTCCAACTTATTTGGTTTTCACACTTATTTTAATTTAGCTCTTCTTTAAGTTAAATTTTATTCCAGCAAATTTTAGATTTTATAAGTTCCCAAACTCATTTATATTCCATAACATTTTAAATAAGATTCCAGAGTTTAAACAATTTCTTAATATCTCAAAATCACCTTTGAAATCAACTATATCCAAAATCCTTTGGTACATCCGAATATTTCTTTTAATTTCATAACCAAACCCAACTTTTTCAAACACCAACTCAAAACATTCAGGTAGCAATTTCTCTCTTGGAACTCGAAAATGAACACCGATGATGTCGCGATCATCATCAGAATTTATTTTCCAGCGAACGAAGTGAGTTTAGTGCTTTAATTCTTTTTCAAAATATTTCAAATATTTTTAATTTCAAAATCCCGCCAACTTTCATATCCAATTCAAAAATATTTCCAAATAATATCACTATTATTCCTCCAAAAACTTTGAAAACCATTTTCAAACCCAAAGAAAATTAAATTTCCGAAATTTCTAAATTCCAATTCCCTCCAATCTATATTCAAAAATTCTCT
Source organism: Allium cepa (assembly GCA_030765085.1). Classification (NCBI taxonomy): domain Eukaryota; kingdom Viridiplantae; phylum Streptophyta; class Magnoliopsida; order Asparagales; family Amaryllidaceae; genus Allium; species Allium cepa. The sequence goes on from CM060944.1 coordinate 112,671,811, forward strand.
GGAATTTCAAGTTATAAATCCCATTTATAGTTCACATTTCAAATTCCATTCTATTATATGGGTTAATTTCTTAACCTTTGGTTATGATTTCAATTCTTTATTCAATTTTCCACATCAACAATGATAATAATTTTATATTATCATCCCCTAACAACCAAGCAACCATATATACTTATAATAGTTTACTAAAAATTATTCCTTTCATATGTAAAAATAATTTGGGTAAAATTATTTCATTCACCCCTTTCGAAAACAATACTGTGTCGAATTGTTCTATTCAAGTGTTTAGAAACCCTCTCGATACAGTTGTATGGACTGTTCCGACTAAGGTTTATATGCCACTCAATATATCAACCGACACAATATAAAACCATTTTATATTCACTAACAAATATGCGCTCATATCTATCAATACACTCAAACTAATCCTAGAGTACTAATGACTCTATCTCTAGAAATCCCCACCAAAGCTAAGGTTCTCGCTTAACCTTCAACTTTGATACCACTTGTAACAATCCGAAAATCCGTACCCCGTTGAGTCGAAAGTATTCTCCATCAGTTCAACTCAAATTGGATGGAAATACGAACCATTAGGGTTAAAAAAGAAAGAGGTAGAAAAGAAATAGAAAACAACATCAGAATCTCACATTCGCAGCGAAACAATATATAATATATAACAACATATTTTTACACGAAAGAATATGTGACTGTATAATACTTACAATCATCTGAGTACAGAATCAAACAATAGCACAACACTGGAAAGTTATAACAACTTGTCCTCACAAAGCTGAATATACAGCGTACCATACACAGCAGAATATAAGTCAAATACGTGATGCACATCTCCGTCATCCAGCTCGTCTCTTGAGCTCCATAGCATCCTATCATGTATCTGTGATAGTCGGTCTGACCCGAGCATTGTAATAAAATAACACCCGAGTCATTCTGGAAAACATCGTGAGAAAACACACTCAATTGGATTATTAAAGTTTCAAAATCCTCTGAAATCAAAGATGTCTCGTAAGACTACGCCACAAATAAACATGTCGGGTTTTTACCTTACGATAACCGAAATTTTTTTTATCAAATCCGTCTGATATTATAATAATGTCTATAGAAAATAAAATAGAATCTAGCTGAAACGCTTGCATCTCATGTTCCAGCAATAGTTGGGCACAATCAAAATCGTACAGGCACTTATTGGAGATTGGATTCCATACAATGGCAGGGCTACTAGGGTACCGCCCATCTTGGTACCTGGCCTAGACCAGCACACCGAGGACCAATCCCGATCTCCTACAATACAAGACTGGAGCTACCCCTTTCTGGATAGTCCGAAGATCACCCCATGGTTGGGATCAGCAACCGCCCACATAGCCGAAAAAGGGACATCTAGATAGGGATGACCTTACCCTAATTCGGTGCTACCCACTTAGCCTTGCTACACCTCCCATGTTTTAGCCATTCCCAGTTGATGAGGCTTGAGGCAAAGCATTACCTTTTTAGAACACATTCACTTAGAATGTTCATCGTCCTCCAATGACGATGGTCTGATAGCATTCGTCCATACAAGTCTGTTCCCGGTCCGAACGGAACGGAAGGCACTACTCCTACTTAATCCATTTTGGAATCATCCTCAAGATTAGTAGCAATTAGCACCCATAAACTGGGTGTAACCGACCACCCATCAACCGAACTTTATCCCCAGAGCGTGGATATAAACATGAATGAATAATGAGTGGATTTTGACCGTTCTCTTTTCCATAAATTCTGGCCTAAAACTGATAGGAGGAGTATAAACTCACTAAGGACTGAATTCGACCATCCAACTTCCGGCCTTTCCAAATCAATGCCGAGGATAGAAGCACAGTTATTCAAAAAGCCACTGAATTCGACAGCGTAACACTAAGTCCCTAACCTGGTGTTTGATACAACTCAAGGCCACGACCACTTGAAGGCCTTGGGATGGAGTTGGTGAATTGTTACTAGAATTAAGAAACGAATTACAAGTACATTGAATGAAAAGTAATCATTCAACTACTTGAATAACAATTCACACGAAGCTTTACAGAGAGTAAAAACTTTTATTTACATAACAGGTGTAGAAATTTTAGTACAAGTTATTCTAAAAGATCAGGATTCACAGTCGTACAATTATAAGTAGTGAAAGAAACGACTATGCAAATTATATTAAGTAAGCTGAAGCGAAAACTACTTCTTCGATTCCATTCTCTTTTGGATTTCTTGTGGGTAGAGCCACTTATGCTTCTCTTTTGGGACCCCCTGCCGCCTCTGCCCGGAGAGCTTGTGGAGGTAGGAGGAAGTTCGCTAGGAACCGACCCGCTCGGTGGAATAATTTGCAATGACACGAGATGAGGATCATCAATTTCCACCTTGATGGGTTCACTCTTAACTTTTCTTTTTAATAGTTCCTCCTTTTCGATTTACACCTTCATGCTAGTCTTGTCATTGCGTTTCGAGGCACTGATAATCATTACATCATCAGACTCATCGGTTGGGAGTGGATCTGTGGTCTCATCTTCATCAATGGCATTGATGACTTGAGCATCAGGCCCCGAAACATCAGCAACTGCCAGACCCTCAGTAGGTTTCTCCTGTTGCTCTATGGCAGCACCACTTCTAGTAGTGTGACTAGGGCCCCGTAGACCTGCAAAATTTATAAAAAAGGGAGATTAGCTCAAAATCATTTCATGTGAAGAACAATACTTTTCATATACCGAGGACTAAAGTGTGGTACCAACATCTGGTTGGCTCTCCGTAGTTGTTGGGATACCTCCTTTTAAAATGGCTGATAACATCTTGGATTCAAAGTTAGGCTTGTCCGGAATCGTAGCCAAGATCCTGCTTCGTATCAAAAGAGATTGATGTTCAGGCTACTTGGGATGGAGAGGGACCCTTAGGAACAGTCGCTGATGATCTGTTTATATGTTCTCCCCTTTTGGTAGGTGCACAAGAATTAAAAAATCGAAGCTTTGTGACAGCTAAACTCGAAGGCTCGTTTCCATGAAGAATTTCCCTCACTAATTATTCTTCGTTGAGCTCAACTTCACCGAGCTCTTTTGTTCTTCATCTTGATAATGTGCTCCCAAGCTTCGGCAAGTGATTCGAGATAACCCACATCAAGGAAACTTAAGTCGCGATGGATCAGGACTTTGGCATTGTATTCAACGATCAACGGGTCGAATAAGTCTTTAATCTCGTTCCTATTGTACTCCAGGAAGCTTACACTTGGGAGTTAACTTGTTCGATCATCTCTTTTCAACCATTTTCTCAAGCTTCTTCTTTAAGAACTTTGATTTTAGCGAATTGCTCATCGAGTTTAGCCTTTAAGCTCCTAGCCTCAACAACTTCCTCGTGGTACATCTACGATTCCGCTTGAGCTTCGATTTTTTCCTCCCTTTCCTTCTTAAAAAGTTATTCAAGTTTCCTCGACATGACGAGCCAGAGCATCTTTTTCCATTTCCAAGGAGTCTTTTTCCAAAGCAAGTGCCCTGCTGCAATGAAGTGTCGCGTCAAGTTCCTTTTTATGAGAAACTTCCAAACGACTTACTACCTCTGTCGTTTCCTTAGTGTTCTTCTCCACTTCAGCAAGTTGGATTTTAAATTCTAATAATTCTGTATCATAATGCTTGATTATGTCCTTATCATGTATAGCTTCCAACTTGAGGCGGTCTATCTCATGTCATTGCTTGATGGATACTTCGAAGACTTTTTCTACCAAGTGTACAAATGATTTGTGCTGCACAAATACATCATTGACACACGCAACAGTACTTTCCTCGGCATGTCCCATAATTATGTAAATGGAAGGAAGGAATTTGAGCCCATCAAAGCAATGTTTTGGAAAATTGGCCTTGAGCTCGGCCAACTTCTCTACCGTGGAATCATCGAGAGCAGTAGCTAACAAAGGCAGATCAGAGAAAGCAAGTGGACGTTTGCCTGATCGACGTTCATAAGATTGTCTAGAGCTCGAGGAGCCAGAATATTTCTCGTGAGATGCAACGACATGAGGGTCGCGATAGAAAGGCCAGTCTCCACTCTGAGCAGGAAAGTTAGACTATTCACCTTGACGAGATGTTTGATACTGGGATTTGCATTTGGAAGAGGAAGAAGATTCCTTTGAGTAATTTATCTCATCCCTCATCCTTCTCCCTTGACTGGGTAGATTCTGACTCCTGGCTAGATCGATGGTATGATGAAGAACTTCTGAGGCGATCGAAGGTTCATGATTGAGACATTGCATCTATAAAGTCCAAATGAGAGCATATTAGTGATTGTCGCATGAAATATTAACACAAAATGTATAATTAAGTGCATGTGGTTATGAGGGTCCTAGTGTTCCCCCCAATAGATCGGTGACCGTAGCCTTTCTCATCGACGTTTTGTCTCCTTTATCAGAAGGTCGGATGCCTTCGCCACTTCTAGTGGGAGAGTTGAGTCCTTCGATGTTAATGTTTGAAAAGTCGTAGGTCATGATGTCATCAGGAATTTGAATATTAGAAAATCCCTTTAACAAACTTTCCAAGTGTTGAGAGGACGATTCCTCAATGATAGGAGTAATAACGAACTCTGGATCCATGGCGGTATTTCTTCTATGAATCCCGTATGTCAACCTTTTCTATCATTTTGTGGGTGTTTAGGATTTTGCAACTTGCGACGGTTCAACCATTGGCGCTTTCCCAAGGACTAAATCGACATCTCCCAGCTTGTCGGCTTGAGAATCTTTAATCTTGCAACTCTCTGTATCATCCTAAGCCCCCTTAATAGAGGGCACGACAGGGTTGATGGTATCCCTTCTTTGTTCTGCAACGTTCTTTGGTAATGTCGCACTTCCAGGAAGCCTGATACTACGACCACCTTCCAACAGCCTGAACAGAGATAGTAACTCATTGGTTACAAGAAACTTGATGTCCCTGTCTTTAATGGGGGTAGCACGGATGGCAGCGATAGCTCTTAGAAAATTGATGCCTGTGGGACGTGGGCGAACATCTGAAAGAACTTCGGTTGTTAGTAGATTCAAAGGAAAAGATACTTATGAATTTGAGAAACAAGTGAAGGTAACACTTATGTCCTTCTAACCATCATCGAGCAAATCCAGAAGGGCGTTGCACGTAAAACCATGCATGCTTAAATAATGAGAGTTTGTTCCAAGCACTCGTCAGAACTTGGCAGTTTGGCGAGGGTTCGAAAAAGACATAAGGAGGGCTTCCCGATCGCTGCTTAAAGTTGTATATAAACCTTTTATCTTTGAGAGTAAGTAGACGAAATTAAACACCAATGAATAGCAAGAAGGTTCCATGTATGGAAGCATACATGTTTGGGTGAAGTTAAGTAGGGCTATTTCAAGATATCTCAGCATTTCTCAGACAAACGAATTGAAGGGTGGTACACATCTAGCCTAACACATAAACTTATTACACACTGTGTACCCAACCGGGGGCAAATAAGGCCTATCATTTATTGAAGGAACCAAGACATCCCCAAACGGAATTCCATGAATAGAACATAGTCGTCAGATAGCAGCCTCACTAATTTGGAAAGCATGTGAATCCACTGGATTATCTAGAAGAATAGAGCCCTCTTCAACATCAGGAGCATGGTTTATGCTTTCCGCTGGATGGACTGGTATATCTGAGAAAAGATCAGCTTGTGGGTTAGAAATTTCTATTTGTTCCATATGATGGCAAGGAAAAAGCCTACCGGATATATTTGTGGAACTTAACTTTACTTTAGAACTAGTATGCTGCATTGTCGAATCATAAGACATATCAGATGAACGCTTCGAGCATCTAGAATCTATATTAGCTATACTCAGTAGATAATCGAGATTAGAAAAGATAACATGGTCCCCCATGCTAAGTGCGAACTAGTGTAGTGCAGTGAAGTATATAACAAATATAAACAGTTCGAAATCAAAAAAACGAAATAGAACGATGAGACTTGGGAGTATTGTCCAAAGACAACGTCGCTGCTGACCGCTCAACTGGAAAGAAAACTGATCGGCTACGAAAGCTTTGAGATCGACCGTCGGCATATCAAAGTGTAAAGTTTATCGTTTAAGTTCATTTGCAAGTTTTTAGTCCATATCGAAAGTTTTAGGGATCTGATTATCCACTCTCAATTTCAATGGTAAATATGCACGTTATATCGTTCATCGTCGTTACATGTTCAAGGTCAATAAGGCAAACCAATAAGGACTGTTGGAAAAAATTAAGTTGGATTCGTTTACAAGGTATATGCCGATCCCTATGGTTCCCTACCGATCCCTTTCCCAAGAGCTCCTATGCCAATCCCTCTCCTTGACCATGACCACCAATCCTTCACCAGAATCACTAACAATGATCCTTATTCCACCACCCTATACCGATACCTTTCCTCAACTAAAACCGCTGACCCTTACCTAACTGACCTTTGCCACTGCCATATTGTCGTATATCGACCACTACGTTTCTCTACTCCTAACTTTTCCTCCACCAAAATACTTCCTGAACCCTCGTCTCTCTTCTTCCTCTCCTATTCATGCACCTAATTCAATCTACCAAACCCCTATTCTAGTCATCGTCAAACTCTCCTAGATCATTCGCCATCACAACCTCAAACACTCACAAATAACTCAGGGCTAAGGATCTTATCGTATAATTAAAGGAAGTATTACCAAATCTTAACTATGTGGAAGTATAATGTTCGAATTGAAATAAGGAAGAATGTTTTGAGGTGATCGAACTGGAAAAGGGGGATTCAAGGCTAAGGATTGGAGAATAGTTTTTGTAAAAAGGGCTTGGTCTACAGGCAAGTGAATAAATAAAAGTGAAGAAGGTAGGGAAGGAAAGCTTTTATATATATATATATATATATATATATATATATATATATATATATATATATGGAAGAGGGTTCAACCTAGGATGTGGAGCGAGTGATGCGTAGTAAGGGTACGGTGTGGAGGCTTGTCGATCCCTCCTTGCACGGCTAAAAAGATGGATTGGCATAATGAATGTCGATCCCTATAGATTTAAATATAAAGGGAAAAGGAAAAGGAAAAATGATTGCGAAGGTTTGGTTGTAAATGTGAACATATAAAATATTATAGAAATTGGCAACGACCCGTGAGCGTTCGAATATGTCCGGGTGCCAACAACAAAAACGTGTATATGAATATGCATGAGAGTGGTTTAAAAGTTCAACTTTTTGTAATCATTAGAAACTGAAATCAAACCAGATAATAAAAAAGTTTATAAGTCTCACATAACCAGATTTATATATGTTGACGGAATATGGTACCTGATTTATATTATTTAGCATTGACCAAGCATCATGGCAATCAATGAAGAATTCAATGCCTTGGAAAAATGATTTGACAATGGAATAGTGATAATTCAAGAAGCTTGATGAACCTCTTCCTCTTTTGAACAATTTAGAATTGTTCTAGTTCAAAGCACGTTATGTAACTCACAAGGCGTACTTTGGGGGGCAAGTGTTACCCGGTTTCCTAACCTGACTATATTGAACTGATTGTACAAGATAGATTCGACTGTTATTAAGAACGATGACCATGAAGCAATGGTTGCAAGACCCAAAAGTAAAGTGCAGATGGTTATATGAAGCCTGAATGAACGAAATTGGAAGATAAACAATGCAAGATGATTGAAATATGGACTTTAGCTTGGATAAGCAAAGGATCTACATGGCTTGGTAGTACCATAGGGATTGGTATGGTTGGATAGACAATGGATCGGCATAGATGAATGTAGATAGATCGACATGGTTTGTTGGCTTGGGAAGTTATACTTCAACTCATACGAAAGGGATCGGCATGGCATATAAAAGGGCTCGGGATAGATAAATAGATCGGCATACTTGAGTCCACCAAGGAGGGACCGACACATGTCAGAGACCAAGTGCATCCATGAATTCAACGATCAATATTTTGGGATCTAAAAGTCCAAGGCAGATGAAATTTGAAGAGCAAGGTATATGGACCCTAGCGAACCTACCTTAGGGATTGCATGGAAAATGGGCAAAGAAAGAGGGATTGAAATACATCCATCTCTAGGGATCGGGAGGAAACAATGGCATAAACAATCTTAGATCAAAGGTCAATCAATAACTTGAGCTCCAATGGCCTAAATGTCATGATATTTGAGGAGCCAGCATATTTAAGCATGTAAAAGCCACCACAGGAAACGTTGCCAAAAAATCGACCAATGAAAGGGGGTTTACGATCCCTCTTCATTGAGATTTAGGCCTAGCAACCCCTCTGATGGGCCGATATGAATTAGAAGGTCCTATAGCCGAAGTTTCAGAGAGATTGGTGATCACCTTCACGTATATTCACCTATAAATACTAGCCTAAAGGGTCATTCTGAGGATCTTTACGTTGCTAGTTAATTGAGTCTTTATTGTAACGAAGTTTTTTCTTACTTTTTGCTACTGTAATCAAGCTGTTTGTGAATCAATAAAGATAATCTTCAAAGTAGACTTAGGCATACAACACCGAACCACTATAAATTCATGTGTTCTTGATTATTGCTTTGATTAGTCCTATTCCTCAGTTTTAATTTTACTTTCTTCATTTACTTCTCTACATAAATCTACTTTTGGGAGTTTGTAACCAATTTGGTTGCAAACATACTCAGTGATTTGTTTAAAACCAAACATATTCAAAAGACCTCCTGATACAATATTCTTCCTAAATTCAGGTACATAGTATACATTATTTAGTGTAAGAACTTTTCCGAAAGTGAATTCTAAATCCACTATTCTCTTTCCCTTGTCCGTTGTTTTGCCGAATTTCCCATATAGAGATAGTTCTCTTCTTTGATTGGTTCAATTGTCTTGAATTGATTCTTGTTATTATGGACATGCTTAGTCACACCAGAAACGATCCACCAAGAATTTTATTCTTCAATCATATTGACTTCAGAGATTACTGCTGCAAAATTTTCTTTTTCAGATTACTGCTTTTTTTTCAAGATGCAACAATCCCGTTTGAAATGTCCTGGTATGCTGCAATGGTAACAACCATTTGCGGCCTTCTTGTTCTGAAAGTTTTTGTTGTTCTGCCCTTTTCTCTTTTCGTTAAATGAGTTTTGCAAAGCATTGTTTGCTTGCATTTCCTTCACCATGTGGACCTTTGATGTATCTATCACTAAATCATCCTAAGTGCCTTTCTGCCTCGGTTGTTGTTCAACTTTGCAAATGTTGTGCAAGGTTTTCTAGAATCATATCCTTCCTCTTATGTTTTAGTATTTTCTTTTGATCTTCCAAAAGAGGAGTAATTTGTCTATTATAGATGAGACTTTGATCTCATCATCCATGTTCAGATTTTGTTGATTGAATTGATTGAGTATGTGCATTATATCATTAAATTGCTCTATGATAGACCTATCATCATTCATTTTGTAATTGAAATGGGTGCTAGAAATTTCTTACTAATTGTGTCCTAAGATATTTTTCTTCTAGCGGATCCCAGACGTCTTTTGCGGTAGGCTTGTTGTTGTACATGTTAAAGAGAGTATAATTCTTGGCATTAAAGATGTGGCCCTTGCTTATATAATCACCCTGGTCCCATTTTAGTCGCTCTCGTGCTTATGTAATGATTTCATTGTCACTTTCTACTAATTTCGGCATAGTCAGAACATACAAATAATGAATGACATGTTTGCCGTAAAAGTTATTAGGTTAAGATATGAAACTATTAATCCTCATTTATAATTTCAATTTCAAAAAATAATGTTAGTTTTAGATTTTTTTTTTAAGCCTTTAGTTTATAAACCTAAATGCTTAGCTTAGAAAAATAGACTATATTTATAAATTCACTAAACTGTACGTGTAATTTAACTGATTTGAAAACCTAATAACATGTTTATTATTTAGTTGTTAATAGTTAAAATGAATATGCTAATACTTTTTGCCCTTTAGTGTTTATTAATTTAATTTTAATTGAATTAATATGCCCGATGATTAGTTCATTTAATTAACATCATAGAGAATCAATTTGACAATTAACGTGTAAATAATCCTCTAATTAAAAAGTTGAAATCAAAACTAAAGGAAATATATTAGACTACAAATAATAATTCTCTTTGACTATAGTGTAAGGTAGTAAATTTATTTATCATAATTGCTTCAACTTTCTATTGCATTTATCTATAAATATATATTTGTATATTTCTATGTATAATTTAAATTTATTTATAATACTAAATATATTAAATTTTATAATCTTATGTACGTAAAAACATTATAAACATTTTACAATCTACAAATTGGGATGTGGTTTACATAATTACTTGTTTCCTTATATTATCTTGGTGTGGAATGAATTTGATACAACATTTATAAACTTAAATTGTTGAAAGCATTAATTATCAATGCTTTCAGTTTTAAGAATAATGTTGGTTTTGTTTTTTTTAATGCTTTAAGTTTTTATAACTCTTACCAACTTTAGTCGATTTCAAAACTATGGAAAAGTTGCAACGATCCGCATTTTTGGGTCTTCGAATTGGAATATTTAATTTATTTAAATATTCGTATTTGAATTTAAATTATAATAAATTTTTCGTTTCAAATTTTGATCTGATTTTCATTAACGTATTTTTAACTAAATTTTTCGAATTTTTCCATAATATATAAATTGAAAAATAAAAATATTTTCGTCTGACGAGTTTTACGCCAAACGTTGGTGCTTTTGAACCTTAACAGAATAAGTTAACTTGTCTATTTTACTTTTGTGATCGTTTAATTTACGCTGCCGAGCATGATCATATTTCTATTCAGTCGTTCGCGGTCCGTGCACGAATAGAATGTGGTATAGCGTTGTACCCTAAAACCATTTCAATTTAAAATTTTGGAACATCTGCACAATATCTTTACACAACCATATTTCAACTGTCCTTTGCACGTGACGTTGGGTGCTTGCATTTGATGGATGGTACTCGTTTTGCTTTAGCTCCAAGATAATATTGCCTTGTATGCATTGGAATAGAACAATGCACAGAGGTTGAGACGTTCATTGTTTATTATTGTCTTGCATTTAATACACGGAGACATTTAGACATGAAAGTCAACGTACACATCAATTAACCTTACCAAACACGCAACCATCTCTGCCATTTTGAAATAGCGATTTTGCTCACGCTTTTTTCTCGGCTGCCATCGAAGAAATTCAAAGGGGTACCATATATGACCCATCAAACCCCTCCAATAAAAGGAAAATCCTTAAAAAAAAAAGCAAAAAGCGTGAACAATTGCTACTTTGTTAGCTTGACATTTATTGATGTGCTTCGATTCTTAGCTGTAAGTAAACTTATATTCGTATAAAATACATTTCATAGGCAAAGGCACAAAAGCATGATTTCACTTCACTAACTTGCTCATTTTTTTTTTCCTTTCTTTCATTTTCTAAATAACTCTATCTACGCTAACTTTTAGCAAAAGTCGTCAACATCAAAGTTGAAGAGGGGTGAATGAGCCATACTTTTAATTCAAGTTGTACTCGAGATGGTCGAGCCAAGAGGGATATATGGAGGGTGGAAGTTTCAGGTTCTTGTGTTAGTGATGGCGGGTTGGTGTGCATGTTAGTGCATGCATAGTGGAGTGTTCAGGCGAATGAACCGGTGGCAGTGTGTATATGCAGGTGATCGTGTGTATGCATATGTGAGTATGTTTTTTTTATTTTCTTCATTTCTAGTGCTAATAACCTTCTATACTTCACTGCCTCAACTTTATGTTTCACTAGTGAACATATACTCTTCGTCCTATGTATTTTGTTGCATACAGTACATCCTGGCACAATTTTGCTTTAATATATTGTTCATTGTTTTGAATCATATACAAGTAGTTGTTAACCAAATCTAAACACATGTATCCTTTTATATATATATACACACACATACATACACACACAATATGTAAATCAAGTTTGTTTGATGATACTGAGGAGGACACGAGGAATTGAGGCAACTTTCGAGGTGTTTAAGGAAGATTGATGAGTTTTATGGTTGCGTATATGGGATCATTGGAAATTTAGGAAGCTGCTATTCATTTTTATTGCGTTTGCACTTTGGCCAATTAGCGTGCTCGTTTTCATGCATGAAGGAGAAGTGGACGTGTGTACAAATGGGAAGATGGTCGCGAGTCATGATGCTTGCAGTGCATGTAGATATAAGCATACGGAGGTTTGAACAGACTGAGTAGGATAAGTTGGGCATGGACCTGGAGGCGCAAGTATAGGTGAAGGTAGAGTTGTAATTTGATCCAAGTCATTAATCCACCTCATTTATCCTAGTTATAAATGGATTGGATCAACCCATTTATGAATATTATAAAATGGGTTATGCGTTGGCTTGATCCATTTTTAAAATGGTTATAAATGGGTAGCACATTTACCAATTTATTAAATACATTAAATTTTAATATAAATTTGAAAAATAAGAATTTTGAACATACATTATAATTTTTCATGAAGACTGACAGTTGTACTTAGAATATAACAGGCTACCGCATCCCCATATTTGAATTTCGCCTAGTGCAGAAGCCCTTTTTTTTTGTTCCGACTGCAATAACATCTTCGTTCTAGCTCGGAATCAGGCGAGACTTTGACCGATCAACTCAAACCTAAATTACGGACAGTATGTAACACTCGGATACTTCATCGTGTGAACGCACACTGTACTCCAAGGGAATTTGACAGTTGTACTTAGAAAATAACAAGCTACCACATCCCCATATTTGAACTCCGCCTAGTGCAGAAGCCGTTATTTTTTTGTTCGAACTACAATAACTCTTTCATTCTAATTCGGAATTAAGCGAGACTCCGACCGATTAACTTCCACCTAAATTACGGACGGTATGAAACACGCGGGTACTTCATCGTGTGAACGCACACTGTAGTTCTCCAACGGGACTGACAGTTATACTTAGAATATAACAGGCTACCACATCTCCATATTTGAACTCCGCCTAGTGCAGGAGCCGCTATTTTTTTTGTTCGGACTGTAATAACTCTTTCATTTCTAACTCGGAATTAAGCGAGACTTCGACCGATTTACTTCATCTAAATTACGGACAGTATGAAACACTCGGATACTTCATCATGTGAACGTACACAGTAGTTCTCCAAGGAGACTGACAATTGTACTTAGAAAATAACAAGTTACTACATCCCCATATTTGAACTCCGCATAGTGTAGAAGCCGTTATTTTTTTTGTTCGGACTGCAATCACTCTTTCGTTCTAACTCGAAATTAAGCGAGACTTCGACCGATTAACTTCCACCTAAATTACGGGCAGTATAAAACACTCGGATACTTCATCACGTGAACGCACACTGTAGTTCTCCTAGTGGACTGACAGGTGTACTTAGAAAATAACAGGCTACCACATCTGCATATTCCACCTAGTGCAGAAGCCGCTATTTTTTTGTTCAGACTGCAATAACTTCTTCGTTCTAACTCAGAATCAGGCGAGACTTCGACCGATCAACTCCCACCTAAATTACGGACAATATGAAACACTCGAATACTTTACCGTGTGAACGCACACTATAGTTCTCCAAGGGGACTAATAGTTATACTTGGAAAATAACATGCTACCACATCCATGTATATGAACTCCGCCTAGTGTAGAAGCCGCTATTTTTTTTGTTCAGAATGTAATAAATCCTTCGTTCGAACTCAGAATCAGGCGGGACTTCGACCGATTAACTACCACCTAAATTACGGATAGTATGGAACACTCGGATACTTTATCATGTGAACGCACACTGTAGTTATCCAAGGGGAGTGACGGTTGTACTTAGAAAATAATAAGCTACCTCATCCCTATATTTGAATTTTGATGAAAATTAGAATCAAAAATTTAAATTTTTGTCGGATCTCAAAATATAAAAATTTGAATTAGAATTATTTTATATTTATTTGTTTTTTATTAATCAAATTAAATTTAAATCTTTAAATGGGTAACTCGCTTATTAAATGAGTTGGGTCATAAACGGGTTGGATCATAAATTGATAAAAGAGAATGGGTCATAATTGGGTTGGGTCAAACTCGACCCAATCCATTTTGACCCAACCCAACCCGTTTGACAGACCTAGGTGAAGGGATTAAATTATGAGAGAGAAGCTTGGTGAAAGTGTTTGACTGGGAGGAGTTACGTACACGTGTGCATGGTGTTGGAGACACATGGAGTATATGGGGGATATGATTGTGGAATTGTGTACGGGGAGGAACATGGTTGGAAGATGAAAATTTAAATGGAGAAGGTGGGCACTTGCAAAAAAAATTAAGGCAACAGGCATGGAAAATTTGAGTTGGAAGATACATGGTAGCCTTTTGTTTTCGCTTGGGTAAGTGGTATGTTAGCGGGCTTTGTGGGCTGCAGTAATTTGGGTCGGATAGCTTATTGGACCATGGGCTATGCTAGTGGGTGAGAAATTATTTTCTCTTATAATATTTAATGTATGTGTGTTAGATTTAAATTGCGATATCTCGCCCGTTTGAAATCTGATTGACATGCGCATTTTTGCATGGACTCGTAATGACAAGTACAACATTGGTATAACTTGAGGATAGTTTTGGACTATCACAAATTCGTGACATATTAAAACGGACCGAATTTAAATCATGTTATTATAATTAATAACGTCATTTAAATTTATATACTAATATTAATGTTTATATCGTAAATAAAATACCGTGGAGTTAAATTGAATTGAATGTGGTAAATTGGACGTCTATCTAGCGGAACAAAACACTGTTCCGCTAATTGATTTAATTGGACATTATTTAGCAGAAATAAATCCTTGTTCCACTAATTAAATTATTTGGATCCCTATTTAACGGAATAAATCACCGTGCTTCTATTATTGATTGGATAAGTTAAATTTGGATATTTATTTAGCAGAAGTTAATCTCATTCTGCTATTACATTAGTGTGAACACTTAATTACATTTCAATAGACTAATACTGGATAAGTGTTGTATTAACAATTACTTGTTAACTATGGATTCAATTTACATATATGATGTTATGTAAATACCAGGGTTATAACTTAGATAGTTAATGGAATTAATGGTGACTTGATTTAAGTCACATTGAAGTTACTAAGCCTCTTTCCAAAGTTGATTTTCAAATCAAAGTTATTTGAAGAATAACTATTATTTATTAACAAGGTTGTTAAAGATAATTATTATTTGTTTGAAATGTAATTAATAATTGTTTAGTAATGATTTTAAGTTAATTATTTACTAATATAATGAGTCTTAAAGGTTATTTAAGAATATTTGATTATTGTTTCAAAGTTATTAAACTATTTAAAATGTTTTAAATCATAATTTAATTATTAAGGTTATTTTATAACAAATTGAATTTAGGTTATTATTAATTTAAGAGCTAATTAGTATTATAATATTATTATTTCAGAGATAATTTGTTATAGGTATCAATATTGTTAATATTGTTTGAAATTAATTAATTCAATGTATTTAAAATTTATTTTTATAATGTTAAAGTTTATTTTACTATAATTAAATAATGTTTTGTTTTAAAGAAATTGTTTTAAAAAAAGGATTTAAAAAAGGAAAGTTTTACAAATGTTTTGAGATTTATAAAAGAGTATTTTTCTAAATTAAACTTGGGAATTTACATAGAAATTTTTTAAGTATTATTTTGAGATATTTATTAAAATAAAAGATTTTGGCAAAATTGAATCTTTGGTTGAATGATTGTTTATTTGATAGTTAAATAACCGACTATCAAATCTTGACTATAACGTAACTTTGGAAATATCTAGGAGAAATATGAGAATTATAGGGTACAATTATCGTCGAAAGGTGCTATACTATACGTATAAACTAGTTTCGTTCTTCTAGGATGATGATAAGGAAATCCATCCACTAACGATTAGGAGATGATCTCCGATCTTATTTTTGTCTGTTTATTTCCTAAAGTACCGGGGTTGAGTTTACCGGAAATATAAAATGTTTTTTTAAAGAGACCGAAATCAGATAAGTTATCCGAACACTGCTTTGATCCAACGAATACGTTTTCGAAATGAAGACAAGAGTATGGAGTCGAAGATGGAGCATTGAAGTGCAAGGGCTAGTCGCTACTAATCTTGAGGATGATTCAAAAACATATGTAGTAGGAATAGTGCCTTCGGTTTCGTTCAGACCCAGAATGGACTTGTATCGATGAATGCTATCAGCACATTGCCAATGGAGGGCAATGAGCATTCCAAGTGTAAATTTCTTAAAAAGGTAATGGTAGCCTCAAGCCTCATCAACCGAGAATGACTGAAAATCAAGGAAGATGTAGCAAGGCTAAGTGGGTCGCACCCAATTAGGGCATGTTTATTACTTACTAGATACCCTCGGATATTATTACAGTATGCAGAAGAACTCAATAAGGGTGGGAACAACCCGGGTGATAACTTATTCGGTGCTATCTAGGTTAGGGGTAGAATCAATCTTGTATTGTAGGGGATCCCAGCGAGGTCCTCAGTACATTTTTCTAGAGGTGTACTATGATAGGTGGTACCCAGTGCCTAGTCATTGTATGGAATCCATTCTCCAATAAGCGTCGTACGGTTTTGATTGTGTCCAACTATATTGAAAAAGTGAGATGCAAGCATTTCAGCTATTTCTATATTTTACTTTGACCTCTAGACACTATTATAATATCACCAGATTTTCTATAAAAAGGATTTTTGGTTACCATAAGGGAAAAACCCGTCGTGTTTATACGTGGCGTGGTCTTACGGAAAACCTTTGATTTTAAAAAGGATTTTTAAAAGTTAAGATAAATAAATTGCTTGTGATTTAAATTCTCACGCTGGTTTTATCAGATTGACCCGGGCATGGCTTTTCCTATATGCTCGGGTCAGACCGAGCATATTTTTAGGTTTAGCTAGACGGATTGGAGCTTTAAGAGAGGAGCTAGAGGCCCAGAGACGTATTCACGTAGATGATTATTTTTCCGTTGCATTTTAGTTATGTTTATCAGCAATTGTAAGGACAGGTGTTGTAACTGTCCATGATGAATAGGTTAGTATACTCTGATTGATATCTGTACTATAAATATTACAGTTCTATGTAAAGATTTGTTCTATATTATAAATTGTTCGTTTCTGCTGTGAGATTCCATGTTGTGCTATTTTTTTCTATCTTCTTTCTACTTTCGTGTTCTTACTATCTGTCTTCCTGTGCAATTTGGACTGGACAAGTGTGATAAAGTATTAGTTTGAACTGTACGGAAAAGTGGGTCGTGACAAAAGTTCACTTGGCGCTTTTTATAAAAAAAAATATAAATAATAGAGAACTAATGTAATTTGGTCCATTTAAATTTTTACATATTTGTTATTTGGGATGAATGTTATTGTTGATATGATTTCAGGTTAAGCTTCAATATGATGTATATTTTCATTTTTTTCCACTTTTAATATTTAGTTAATTATATGTAAATGAATTCCAAAATTAGAGCAATTATTTTATTTAATTGGTATTAAGGAGAACTTTTCTATAATCAATGTGTAATTAATACTCTAACTTAGTTTAGAATCAAATATATCATAAATTCTTACTGTAAATTATTCTACACTAGTTTGAATCAAAAAAAATCTCTAATACGATTCACTTTTACTTCCAGTTTCATATGAAGCTTGCCACAAATTCACTCACATGGTATTTGTTCACATATTAATTTATTGGGATCATGTAGGTGGTGTGATATTTATTAATGCTTTAGTCATCATTGTTTTCATTAGTTGTTCACAAATTAAAAAAATCGTTTCATAGATGCTACTTTCTTGTAATGCATCAATATCGAATTGATGATACTTCCTCTTTTAACTACTTCAAAATTATCGGAAAATGTGCTTAGCTCAAAATTTTAATTTTTATATATTTAATGGAGAATATACATAATATACCTAAGATGTTTATTTTTTTAGTTGAGTTGACAGTTGCTATTATAGAAGGGTGACCATTTCAATTTTATGCTACAAGATTAAGCAAAATATGAATCTCGATAGAACTATTTTCTTAGTGGTTTACTAAATTTGGATGGTTGTATATAATGTATACGTGGAATGTTCTTTCATTTTTCTTTTAATATTTTGGTCCATGTATTATATGTTCACATACATGTCTCATGAGATACAATAGAATAACTTTTACACATGTTCACCCACACATGTAAACGAATGTGCTTACACAATATTGGTAAAGTTTATAAGTTAACCAACTTCAAATTGGAAAGATCATATCAAATAATACTACTATGTAATTGATAATAAGGAATTGGTTGTTACAGACTCCATTTGATTTGAACTTAAACAAATAAGAGAATTAGTTGAAATTGATTATCTTTAATTGAAATTAAATTTAGCGAAAGAATTAAGTACATATTAATCCTATTTAAGTTAATTGATTAGAGAATTAATTTTTATTCAATCGTTTTTTTTATGTAACTTTTTTGTAGAAATATTTCGAAGCATTTTAAGCTTTAGCTCCATTAGGGAGCATGTAATGTTTATAGTTCCGTTACTTTAAAAAATGTTTCTTTAATATTTTTCATTCCTTTAGCAGCAAACTAATATAAGTATTATAAGGATGATATATTTTTATGGATTTATAAGTAATATTATGTTTTTCATATTTGTTTATGCTTAAAAGGCAAATACTATATATTCTATACACTATGGGTTATGATTATACAATTTACCTTATATGAATAATAATTTTGATTTCGTTATAAATTCCAAATTATATCGATATTTTTATATACAGATGAATAATATTGAAAGCATTAGTATCAATATTGAATCGATGCTCCAAAAAATATTAATTTCAATTTATGATTAGATTTTCGATGGAAATTTGTAGCCAATGTTTGCAACCACGAACAAAAAAAATAAAGGTGAAAATGAGAAATTATTGAGGTCGAAAACAAATGAAAAATATGGTCGAATATTGATTTAGGTATTAAGTGATATAGTTTTGATGAGGGTGAGAGATATGATAGATGTTTTTATTAAGTAAATTATTACAAAGAATTTTATGGAAAATAATGAAGGTATTTAATTCAAATGCAAGTTTTGTCAATCATTTTTGTTTTATATTTATAATATATATGTATATTCAAGTAAACCAAGTTTTCTCTAGATTTTATTTCATAATAAAACATGTTCACTGTGTCTTTCTTTGCATTCTAAAAAAACAATTATTTTACTACATAACACTTCTACTTTCATTTCAATTTTTGCTTCTTCTGTGCATATGTAGGTACTTATTTTATGAAATACTTTGTTCTATATTGTAAGTGTTTTCCAAGCTACTACGGTATTTTTCTAATTTACTTATTATTTTGTATGTCAAAATGTGTAATAATGCAAATGCTGGAATTTTGTTTCTTTGAAATAGATTCGAAACAATATTTCACTTGGAGCATAATTTCTCCACTCTATATTTAAAATGCTACCACAGTAGTGAACTTATGTACATACTAAATTTTTTATGTTAAGCATAGGATACACCCATATTGAACTTATGTAGTATAGACTTGAAAACTAATAAACATGCATAGTATGCAATGCCTATAAAGTAAAAAATAATATAAAGATGATGCTAACATATATTTTATAAAGTCACTGCGGTCCAAAAAATCCAATTACACCTTTTATGTTCGAGATTACTTAAGTATACTTATCATCAAATGTCCGTTAGTAGCATTTAAGAAAAAACCAATCTAAAAGAAACTACAATTCATTAACATACTCTTTCACCTTCATGTAACAATAAATCAAAAAATATGCCCTTAAATAAATTATGTTGTGAAGTCCATATGTGTAGCACGGATTCGCACTAGTCTAATATAGTAATTGAATATCGATCACAATGTAAAAACAAAAGATAACCCTTGAATTTACCAATATACACTTCAAATCAAAATTCAACATCAGATAATCAGATTTCTTTCAAATCATTCCATGTAAAATGAGATTGGAATCAACTCAAATCAATGCACATATATCCACATAAAAAAGTAGTAGAAAGTAAATTAATTCAAAATTAAAGTTTTTTTTTTGCTTACATCAAGCTACGGTGAATCTACGATCTACAAACGGTGTGTTTTTGTTCATTATTCGTCATTTGTTCAAAAATCAAATCGGGAAAAACATAAAAGGTGACGACATGTTAGTAAAGTCCAAGAAGAGGTCAACCACATCAATGACTTGAATGAAATACTTAAAGTTATATGGAAGTACAAAATGAAATTAAACCCATAGAAATGTTCTTTTGGGATCCTATTTAGAAAGTTCTTGGGATACATTACGAGTGCATTGGGATTAGAAGCTAATCCTGGTCAAATTATGGCGATTTGAGATATGATGGAGCCCAACATAAGCAAGAACGTATTGAGCTTAAATGATCGAGCGGTTGCACTTAACCGATTTATATCAAAGGAACATAAAAATATAATCCTATCTATGACGTAATCCAAAAACGAAAAACCTTCGAATAGATGGAGGAATGTCAAAAGGACTTCCAAGGGTTAAAAATTCACCTGGAAAAACCATCAATAGCTTCTAGTTCAATAGAAGGAGAAAATTTGTTTCTATATTTAGCAGATCAGAGTATGTGATCACCCTAGTTCTAATAAGGGAAGAAAATGGATCCTAACTATCGGTATATTATACAAGAAAAAGGCAAAAGGACGCAGAAATTAAGTAACTAGTTATAGAGAAATTACCATATTGCCTAATATTATCCGCACAGAAACTAAGATCATATTTCCAGTCATATCCAAACAAGGTATTAACTAACTATCTACTTAAGAAATTTTTTTTAAACCTAAAGAGTCAAGCAGGTTATAAAATGGAGGATGAAATTAAGTTAATATTGATATTAAATATTTGCCTTTAATATCGATAAAAGCAAAAGCTTTGGCTGATTTTGTACCGAACGAATAAGATTGTTGAAGAGCAGTTAGAAAAGGAAAGAAAACTTGAACCAAATGGTAGTTATTCATAGATGGCGCTGCAGATGAGCAAGGAGTTGGGGCTGCATATGTAATAATCCCTCCATATGGATATAAATTAAATTATGCAATGAAAATAGAAGGTTTTAATGACCAATAATGTAGCTGAATACGAGTTAATGATAGCTAGACTAACCTTAGCCCAACAGCTAAATATTCTAAGAAATGAAGTCTTTAGGGATTCATAATTAATGATAAATCAACTAAACATGACATATCAAACAAAAGATGTTCGATTAGCCCAAAACTTAAAAAAGATCCATAAGATGTTGATTCATTCCGAAGACTTTTCTATCCATCGGATACTAAAGGAAGAGAATGCAAAAGAAAACTCATTAGCAAAGTTGGCAAGTTCACGAGGAGCACCTGAAGTAACAAATGTCCACGTTGGGTTCCAACAAAACTTGAGTGTTCAATTTAAAAAGGAAGTATCTAGTTATGAAGCTCTTGTTTTGGCCCGGTCATAAAAAAACCAATCATACAAAAGGAATAACACCCAGTCCTTCATCAAAAATAAATAAATAAAATCTAGTTAAAAGAGAAGAGCAGATACTATGGTGGCTACAAGTATAGCAGCAATACTGATCTCATTAACCATTCCAGAACTAACAACATTGCTTGATGGAGTAGAAGATGATTCTGAAGGTGTCGCTATAGTTGTTGATGCTGCAGGTGCACGTAGCTAAAAATATAATTGTCAGCTAATTTCATATCTGAACGTTAGCATTATTTGAAGGAAATTTAGTCTATATTTTTCCACATACAGCTATTTACGTGTGAACTAACCTTTGGTGTTGTTAGTGAAGATGTCATAGTCTGGTGAACTTGGCGAAAATTTAGGCAGCTCTGTTTGCAAATTAAAACCGTTAGTAGCGACTAATTTGTCAAAACAGAATAAATTGGAAAACATTTCAACCTAGGGTTGAATTATAGTTATTCTTATTTGCTATTTTAGCTTCACCATGTTAATTTGAAATTAATATTTGATTTTAATGTACCAGTTTGTTATCTAGATCAAAAGAATGGACAGTTTAAGTTAACTTGTGCAGTTTAGCAATTTTTGAACTTTAAAACTTGAGGAAAAATGCACATCCTTGAATTGTGGATTCATAATTTCATTTGATTTGTCATATTTATTTGTATCAACTGCCTGTAAAGAAAAATTCAAATTCATAATTTTATTTAGTGTAGTACTAAGGGCACTGGAATAGATGCTAGGGGCTACCGCGTCCATGATGATAAACTTAAATAGCAAAAACAAGACAAATGTCCATGATGATCAACTTAAAAAATAATAAACTTAAATTGAGGATGGACATGAAGTTAATTACCTCATGTCCACCCTCAATTTAACATCATGTGGCTCTGTTAAATTATTATTTTCGCCTACTTATGAAGTTTACCTCATGTCCAACCTCAATTCGCAATCTAATCAAAATTAAATAAGACAACTTTCCAAGTAGACGAAAAACATAATTTAAAATCAGTTTTATCCATTCACTTGCATTTCATTCGCCTCTTCTCCATACATATATAGAATCCCTTTAGAGAAAAAAGATTAATAGTAAAGATCATTCAATAATTGTGATTGCACATGGATTGAGCTTGTCTACCCGAGAGCAATCTTATTACAGATACATTGCCAAGCCTGCTATTTTGAGAAGAGAGCATATTACTCAAATAAAGTAAACTTCCAATTAATGATTGTAAATGACAGTCTCATACCGAGTATTCATAAGCTCTACAGGATTAAGTATTCATGCAAAAATAGATCTGTGCATTTACTTATTTTCTAAAGGTTGAGGATAAAATATTGTTTAGTGGTAGAGAGATCGAGCTGTCAACTTTATTTATATTTAATACCAGTACGCTTGCACATCCGATAGACGTGTGCGTAGAAATTTTTGACCATAGCAATGTATAAATATATAAATAATTTGTAAACATAGTTAATTTTTATAAATACGTTTAATTTTATAAATGTATAATTTACAAAACTTGCTTTTCTTTTAGTAAAAATAAGTCAATTTTTGTAGAATTAGTTAATTTTTGTATAAATTTTATATAAAATAGATTAATTTTCATAAATTTAGTTAATTTTTATAAAAATGGTTAACTTAGTTAAAAATATTATTAGAATTAATTAATTATTATAAATTTAATTAATTTTCATAAAATTTTGATAGTATATAGAAATTTATTTAATTTTTATAAACTTTAACTTAGTTAATTTTTCATAAAACATAGTTACTTTTAGAAAATTATTTAATTATTAAACTTGGTTAACTTAGTTAAATTGTTATAAAATTTAATTGTTTCTTATAAATTAAGTTTTTTTTGTATAACTTAGTTAACTTGTGCATTTTATATTTTTATATACTTACTTAATTTTTGTAAATTAAACTTGTTAACTTTTATAAAACTCATCTAACTCAGTTAAATTTTTATAATATTTAATTAATTTTTATAAACTTATTTAATATTTATAAATATTAGTTAACATATTATAATTATAAATCCTAGTTAATAATAGCAATAATTATTATTATTATATTATTATTATTATAGAAGATTTAGTTATATATATTTTATATAAACTTAGTTAATTTTTATAAAACTTAGTTAACTTGGTAAAAATTTATAATGCTTAGTTAATTTTTATAAATTTACTTAATATTTATAAATCTTAGTTGTTTATTATTATTATTATTGTAGAAGGTTCTGTTAATTTATATTTTTATATACTTCGTCGAGTTTGTTAAATCTTTATAAAACTTAATTAATATTAGAAACTTCGTTTTATAATAAAACTTAGTTAACTTAGTTAAAAATTTATAAAATTTAGTATATTTTTATAAACTTGCTTACTTTTTATAAACTTGTTTAATTTTTATAAAACAAAGTTAACTTAGTTAACATAAAACTTACGCCCATGCAACCTGCACAGAAAAAAATGATGCTAACAAGCAGAAGTAGTGCTATCAAACCTGGTCAAGGAATCCTTGATTAGAAGGAACAAATTTACAAAGTTCCTCGAAAGATTTACTTGTCGACCCGATCACCATTTTTGAACTACGGTCTTCCACTTGGAATATTAATGCACAACTCATTTACTGTCTACATATAAATGTGTATTCTATCAGTAGATCAATATAGGTTGAAACTAAGGTTTGGAAAAGAATAAAAAGTGAATGAAATCCCTAAATGGATTGGATGTCATATTAAACCTCAAATTATGTTAACTGGACATGATATATGATGTATGAGGACGAATGAGAGTAAACTAAGCGTAAGGTACTCAAAACGGAAAAGTTTTCTAATGAAAGAAGTTTGTTCTTTTCTATTCTTTTCTTTTTTCTTGGTATACCAATTATTAGAATGACCCATCAGAGAAACAATATCAACTTTGTGTGAAGGTGATATACGTGCTCTGAATCACATAATTAAGCATATGCAGCTGGCTAAAGCACTTTATTGTATCAACGAATAGAATTAATGTCAAAGACTATTCTCTCCTACTCTCTGCATTGTTTATTCTTTTCCATTACCCTATGAAAGTGGTACTGACCAATTCTTCATCAAGATAATGCAAGTTCAATAATAGGTAGCTAGCGGCATAGAAACAATACAGCCGAATTCTAGTGAGGTTACAGTATAATAATGCAGCATTTGAATACCAAGTGGCACATTTGCATTCAAAAGCCTAAAATGTAAATTAACTAGTTGGTCGCTAACCTGGTTGAATTCAAAATCTATGTCCTTTTCAAATTTATTCTGAAAAATACTCTTTATAGCCTGCACTTTTATTCTTGCACTGGGTTTCAAATTCAAAAATTTCTTACAAAGCATGATTCTGATATAATGAAATGTTGAAATAATAGTTTAGAAACATACCTTCTAAGACTTAGAGACCTGGAATCTTGACGCAGTAGGGCACAAGGAGTCAGCACATTCGAACCTTTGAAGCACAATTAAAACGAAATAAGAATGTTGGAATTAAAATTATCCACATATCCTATATAAAACGAAATTTACTCTGTTGCACAGGATTGTATATCAGTGTCATTGATAGCCTTCATATTTCTCCGGTAGTCATTTGAAAAAGAACTGTCTATTGAGTGATACTGATATTCTTATAAACGGTGATCGAGTCAAGAAGTAAATCTTAGTTAACTTATTGTTATTCTTATAAATCTTAGTTTATTATTATTGTTATTATAAAAGATTAAGTTATATTTTTACAAATTAAACTTGTTAATTTTTATAAAACTCGGTTAACTTAGTTCTAGTTCTAGTTGTTCGACAATCACTCTGCAGAACTTGCATATTAATATGGTTAAAATAAAAAAACATTATGCCCCTTCGCTAACTTCTTCTCTACAATCAGATGTTTCAATGAAACAAAGCATAGAATACTTACATTTAAATGGTTAGATAAGTTTTAGCTTCAATTCGTGGTCGGCAAAATTTGGTGTGATCTAGTTCGTTTTAATTAAAAACTAAGATTAGATAGAATTGTGCATAATAATCAATTAAGAAACTCTGTACGTGCAACAAAAATGATAAATTTAGTTAAGTATATGTACCGAGGACATCCGATAGTTGTTTTTCAATTTATTCTTGTCTAAAGATGAATGATTGTCTAATCATTGTTCTTCAATATGGACTATAGAATGTTTAGGGGGTGTGACTTTCTCTTCATTTTCTTATGATAGCTGACCCACCACACTATATGAAGTTCTATCAACTTCTTTTTCACCGATAAACTTGATTTAATACAAAATTCTAACACTGAGAACGTTCTAGTATATTTCTTTGCATGTTCCTATACACTCATATCTAAAATAACTCAAGTTAATTATGATTATATTACTCATATTTTCCAGTATAGTACTTGACCAAGCACGACTAATCACAGTAACTATAGTGCATATAAAAGTACATTTTAAACCTTAATAACAAAATTGAAATTGATGTATGAACAAAGAAACACATACTGAAATAACAAAGTTGAAATTGATGTTGATTAAACTAATCGAAGAACCCATTTTAAACCTAAATAAAATCGACGAACCGCTGAAAATAAGTACCTGTAGAGGGAGCAGCTAGCGGTGATGATTCGGGTTCGAAATCAAAAGAATGGTGAAGGGAGATGTCTGAACAACAAAGCGGGGGTGATGAAGACAATTTCGGTGATTGGAAGAGAGATTTAATTCGATTTTAGGTGGTAAAGGTGTTAACAAGATGAAATGCTAAGAAAAGTAATTTAGGGAAGTGAAAAAATGAGGCAGCAAAGTTATATTATTTATGTTTTCTCAGTGTTCAGACATAAAAGTTTCCCTCCAGGATTTTTGTCCACAGCATTCAAGGCACAAACGCTGAGAGTAGCTGTTGTCAATGGAGTTTTTTCTTGTAGTGAGACCAACGGCCATGAAACAATGAAGAAAGTTCTCGAGAGGGTAATGATCATAAAGAAACACATGAAGTCGCAAGGATAGATGAGTGCGAGAATCAATATACGGATAATTGGATAACATTTATCATCGAGTATTTAGAAAAGTGAACATTGCCAAAAAATAAGAATGACTCGAAGAAATTGAGATATCAAGCACCTTTCTACACCATGATGATAGAATATTATATAAAAAGGGATATTAATCCCCTATTTAAGATGTATTACCTAGAAAGTGAAATGAAGCTATTAAAGGGAACTCATGATGGATTTTGCGAAGGTTGTTTTAATGGAGTAAAATTAGCAAATAGAGTAATGCAGCAAGGCAACTGTTGGCCTCGTATGACAGAGGATGCTTTAGCTTTTGTGAAAACATGCATCAAACATCAGAAATTCTCTAGAACTTCATGACCACCTCCAAGTGAATTAACTCATATCACAAGTCCTTGGCCCTTCGAAGTGTAGAGAATAGATTTAATTATACCACATCCTCTCTCAAAAGGAGGTGTGAAATTCAAAGTAGTAGTTACCTATTATTTTACTAAGTGGGAAGAATCTGAGTCATTACCCAACATTACTTCGGGGAAAATCTTGAAGTTTGTTATCAGAAGCATAGTTTCTAGATTTAAAACCATAAATAAGATAATTTTTGATAATGGAACTCAATTCGATAGTGACCAATTCACTCGCCTTTGTGAGAAAAATGGGATAATAAGGAGTTTTCATCAGTATCATAACTAGAAGCCAATAGGCAGTGGAGGTGACAAACAAGATGATCAAGAATGTTTTAAAGAAACGATTAGGAAAAGTGAAAGGAAACCAGATAGAAGAACTTTCTTTTGTCTTGTGGTTATAAAGAACTTCGGCAAAGATAGTCATTGGTCACACCCCTTACTTTCTGACATATGGATTTGAGATAATGTTACTAATAGAAGTTGAAGTTCCGTCTCATTGAAGAATTGCATAAGCTTATGAACCAAACCAAGGATTGAAGAACGAATCTTTAGACTTGATCAATGAGCTAAGAGACCAGTAGCATTAAAAACAACATAATACCGACAAAGAATTTCTGAATATTATGATTTAAAAGTAAAAGGGAGGACATTCAAAAAGGAGATCTTGTGCTTAGAAGGGTAATGGAAAATACCAAAAACCCACCTGATGATCCATTAGGGCCAAACTGGGAAGGACCATTAGTCATTCATGAAACAATACCTTGAAAACTTATCGATCGCGTAGACCGGACATATATATCATAGCAAAAATGTGTAATGGTGAGTATTTGAGATCATATTTCACTACATTGAATGAATAAGGCAGGTTACCAAAAAATTTCTTCTTTGCAAGTGCTTTCAAAGGTTGTTACAACATTTAAAAAATAGATTTCCAAAATGGACAACTTTTTAGGAGAAAAGCTATTCAAAATCTTTGAAATAATCCGCGAAATATTTTTGTGATTTTTTTATCAAATAGACTTTGGATTGAGAAGTATTATGTTCAATGTAACTCATAATCTAATGAGCTCACTGAGATTCTTTAAGCAGGAGCACATTTCATATCTGATAGAGGATAAATAATCCTTTGATCCGCCTCCAGGTCTGGCCAAAGCAGCCATCCAAGGGAGATGGTCAAACTAAGCCTTCGGTCCCACTTCTATGTCGGGCCAAAGCACTCATCTATAGAGTGATGGTCAAAATAAGCCTTTGGTCCTCTCTTTGAGTCTGACCAAAGAAACCACTTATGGGAGATGGAGTCAAAGCATCCATCCTGAGAGCGATGATAAAAATAGGCCATTGGTCCCGCATCTGAGTCTGGCCACAACAACCATCCAATGGAGATGGTCAAATTAATTCTTTGGTCCCTCTTTTATGCCCATTCATAGCACCAACTTGATGAGCGATGATCAAATTTGGTTCCACTTCTACTCGGTCAAAGCACCCATCCAAAGAATGATGGCTAAAATAAGCCTTTAGTCCCGCCTCCATGTCATATTTCTATTCCTTCCTAAAGCATCCATCCAAAGAGTGATGGTCAAAATAAGCCTTTGGTCTCGTCCCTAGGCCCGACCGAAGCACTCATCTAAAGAGTGATGATAAATCAAGTTTTTAGTGCCGCTTCAACACAGAGCTAATGTACCCATCCAAAGGGCGATCGTCAATAAAAAAATTATCCATGCCACAACACTTAACTAAAACAGCTATTCAATTTGGCAACTAGACAATTAAATAGATTAGTTGGAATAAAAGATAAGGTAAAAGAGAAAGTCAGCATTCAAAGAAAATGAATGGAACTTCGAGCAAAAGTTCACTTAGGCTAAAGCATAGGTAAACTTCATATGGGTTGAAAAGTGCTACACCTAAGAGTTTTCATAATTGAGGAAAGAATGTCAATATAGGATGAACCATCATATATTGAGAATAATGAAGCTATCATAATTGAGTTATTGAAGCCATCGTAAGTTGAGTTATTGAGGCTATGCAAGTTGCATTATTGAAGACATCGTAGTTATTAAGCTATCACAAATTGAGTTATTAAGCCATCGCTAGTTGAGTTATCGAGCCATTGCAAGTTGAGTTATTGAAATTTTCGTAGGTTGAGTTGTTGAAACTATTGTAAGTTGAGTTATTAAAGCTATCGAATGGTTGAAGTTATCGCAAGTTGAGTTATTAAAGCTATTGCACATTAAAGCATCGTAAGCCGAGTTATTGAAGCTATCGTAAGTTGAGTTACTAAAGCTATCACAAATTGAGTTATCAGAGCTATCGCAAATTGAAAAGCCTAAGTCATCGCAAGATTAATTAAATTCAATCTATAATAGATAAATGATGTCACATGATGAAGATGAGAGAAGTCATCGCATACAAGAAGAGCTAGAACTCTCGTATTTTGATTAAATAATTAAGCTATCGAATATTAACAACCTCAAAAGCATAACAGATTGAAGCAATATAGCTATCACAGGTTAAAACAACCAGGCTATCACAAGATCGAGAAGAATTAAATGGTCGCACTTTGAAGACCCATTAATCATCGCATGTTGATAAAGATGCCATCACAAGTTGATAAATGAACCAGAAAATTGACTCCCTCCAGGACATGTGGCATACCCTAATTGGATCAGATGCGCCATGTCATCATGAAGAGATTAAAGAAAAAGTCCTACCGCATGTCAAATCAATTGAGAGACAATCTCGATTACTTCTATTTCATTATTACTGGCAATTGTATATATTTTATCATCATCATCATTCATATTGGTATTATTACTGTATATAATTAAATTTGGAAGTAGAGAAGGAGGGTATCTAGTTTTAGAGACCTGTATATAATTTTCTGCCCCATTTGATATGTTTTGATAGGTGATGATTTGATTCTCGTTTTGATTTTCTTCAAAAAGTGCATCTCTTTGGCCATGAACCGAGCTTTATCCTCATAGAGCTATTGTAGATCCACCTCTTCTTGATTCTTACTACTACATTCTTGACCTTCCTGTTTGTCAATAATAAGATCTTCTTGATTGAACTAACTGTTTTTTCCATCTGCTTGATTTTGGTTGGTTTCTTGGTTTTCATGAGACTTATTTAGCACCTCGTTACCACTTTTACTTCCTCCTTGTGCACTTTCTTGACTACCATTCTTTGATTGTGTTACACTACTCTTTTGTATGACTGAAATATACATATACCTCGCGTTTTGAAGGAATCCATTCATACTCCACTTTTTGAATAATATTTCACCGTTATACGATGATAAGTGCATTTCCGCTAGTAATTCTGATTCTATAGTCATCTCCACCGAAGTACAAGCTTGATTGAATCTTGTCTTCATGGTTGTGGCTGCATCTATTTTGATGGGTTTACCTATTATACTTGTTATTGCACTAAATGCCTTCTTGTCCCACAATTTCAAATTTACGCTGGGTAATCTTACCTAGATGGGAATTGTCATTAATAAGTCTCTTTCCAATTTTAGTGAACTTAACCACCTTCTCATGATAGCAAGCCTATCGCTATAAAAATATGGACAATTTCTGATTATATTTTCATAATCTTTTGATTCTTTGAATTTGAAGAGGAAGAACCCATTCTCTCTTGAATACATTCCAAAATCACCAATTGGTTTCCCTACATGCTGAATATATGATTTAGAGTACGCAAAATATGGTTTCACGCCTACCACACAAGCAAGAACCGAAGCACTCCAGCATTCTTCGATTCTTCTACACAGCACTTCTTTTATTATGTCATATTTTCTATGGTTGATTTTAATTAGTGGCCTAAATTCAAGATTGCAATCCTCTTCACTTGGCTCCTCCACAACAATGTCAGTCCAAGTTTTCTTCTCCTGTGTATGATTCGGTGAGATGGTAGCCCCGCTCTTCTTAGCAAGATTCTCGTTATTTTTATGTCCAACATTACGGGGATTGGTGGTCTCTTATTCCCTTTATTTTCAACATAATATTGCTAATTGAAACCAGTAGAAACTCCTGAACTTGTCTCTTAATTTCTTTCTTATTGTTGGATCTAATTTGAACGAGTTGGAAACCTTTCTCATTGGTTACAAATCCCCACCGTGGCATTCTGATGTGAGGGTCTGATGGTCTTGCTATATTTTTTATGTTAGGATTTTGAGGAGAAATTTCTAGTGGATTTTGATTATCACCTATAGAAGAGGAAACCCTAGAAAGTTTTTATTCTATGTTGAACAACTTTTTAAACATGTCTAAGCCATATACTTCCATTTGGAGCTTATCAACATTCATAGACAATTTGGCCTATAGCCAGATAAATAGATTAGTAAAAAATCCTGAAAGGTGTAGTCAGCCTTAAAATAGGTAACATCGTATACATAGATACATGTGCCATGTATATGTGTATAAACAGAAACACATATGTATGCATATATGTATATGAGCTAGGATCAATAGCCCCATTTATTTAGCATCATTTTATAGTTCTTTTTTATTGGCTACGTGTTCCGATTTAAATATTTATTCTTTCTCTCTCTCTTTTCACATGGATCAACTATTTAAATATAAACACATGTATGATATTAGGGATTATAAATGATGCTAAATAATGAGGGCTATTGATTCAGGATGTACGCACACATACATGTATGTATATATGTATGTACATACATACATATAAATATATTGCATGTACATTTGTATATATGTACAAAATTTTCTGCATATTCTGTACATGTCAGTCATATTCTCCAACTTGTGCTGTATACGTATAAATTTTTTCATTTTCATCCCATGCAACATATATACATATGTAATGCAAATACATGTGAGAAGGAGAATTGAGTGGTTGGAAAATATATGTTCATTTGTTTATCTTTGATATGTACGAAATGAGCCCTGTTTATAATGGATCATATATTTCTCATATTGTGCAAACTTGCCAGCAATTTATTAATAATTGACTAATATATTATAGTAGAGTAAATTAAATTTGGAAAGGATTTGGAGGTTTGTCGAAAAAATGGAAAGGATTTGAAGGACTCGATAAAGGATCATTCCAAGAATGGAAAACCTATGCATGTAATGGTCAAAATTGCACAACCCAAGAAATATTACACATGCTTGAGGTATTATCTCGTCGCCATTGAAATTGCTCTTTTTATTTCAAAGTTGAACTTATAACCGAAAATCTTCAAATGTTTAATTCATTTTGGCACTACCTTAGGTTGTATAATACTGGACTACAGGTAGGTGGCAAATTTCAAAGCCCCAAGTCTTTAGACAAGTAGTTTATCATAACCGTCTAATTTCTATGCACTTATGTTTTGAACAATATTGCCTTCTTATTAACTTAGTATACGTAGTTGTCTTTTATACGTTGGTTAGTCGGATTAGAAGCATAATCAAAATACTTTTCAAATCTAAACGTTAGCCTTAGTTTCATTGTTTTGAAGCAAGTTTTCTGTTTTTAGTGTTACTACTTGAATTAGAAGAAAAAGGTCACCGTAAAAGTGGTGCATGCACGACATCGAAGACTATAGGATGCATTGCTAGCAAAAATATTTATATTCCACCGAGATCTGCCACTCGTGAACAATGCGTGGATGGAATGTTGACAATTCGAAACTCGCCATAAAGGTGTCTATAAATCGCATGGAGTTGCCGACACTTTTCGAATGATACGTGCTGAGATTCGCACCAATATTTAGACTATGAACTGTCTGGAATATATTGATGTGTTTGCGATGAAGTGTAGCAAAAATGTTAGTAAATTTTCTTTTAGACTCCTTATTTACGCAATAATATTTCTTAGTTTTTTTTCATTATTTGATATACTACTTTATACTATAATATATACTAGTTTATACTATTAAAATATATACTATAATTAATTTAAACATTGCTAAACAAAATGCTATTAATTTTACATCATATGAAATTATTATTAAGTGTATTTACCTTTTTTTACTATTAAATAAATTATCATTAGTTTTATATAACATGCACATGTGCATATATATGTATATATACAACTGTTGTTAATTTATATTATTTATCTATAACAATTTTCAATATCATTTATTTATTTTAACCATTTTATGCAATACAGCCTATAGTTGGTAGAGATGGCAATGGGTGGTCTAGTGTCCAAATCCGGTCAACCCGCCCTATTTTGGCTCGTTCAGACCCACCTCATTGGGTCATTGGGGCGGGTAGACTCGTGACCCGTTCTTGAGTGCTTCAGGTCTAGGGTCGGGTCGGGGCTTGGGTGACTCGCCCTGACTCGACCCGCACTAACATCTCATGAAACTGCTTTATTACTATAATAATTTATCAATCTTCTTAGATATAAGTGATTCTAGCATGTATATTAAAATGTTCCAATCAATAATCTATAGAAAAAATTAGAGTATTAAGTTGCATCGTTGATAATTATACAATAACATATGTATATATTTTCTGAATTGTTATTGTGGACATTATTTTTATTAACTTCCCTTAGACACATTTTCATTTGTATTTCATATATTATTTGGTGATAACGAGCATGAACAAATAAATATATGTACGTTGGTACACAATTTTGAATCAATACATAGTGACTCATCGAGTCTTAGGGCGGGTTAGGTCTACCCTGACCCGTACGCGTCCCAGGTACGGGGCAAAATTCCAAACCCTCACCGGGTCCATGGGGCGGGTCTGGGGCGAGGTTTAAAAAAATCTGAGATGGGTATGGGGCACTAAAAACTCGCCCCAACCCACCCCAACCCACCCCATTGTCATTCCTAGTAGTGGGTTCAAACTAGCTTATCATCCATATATAGAATTTAACGGGAAAAAAAGATCGGTTTGAATGGTTATTGGTTAATGCCTCATATTTTTGGAATTTTTGCAATCCAACCGTACAAAATCATTAATGTTGTCCAATAGCTTAAATGTATAATATGTGTCATTTTTAATTAACCTTTTAATAATTTAGTAATATTTGTTAAATTTTATACATAAAAGCTAATTATAAGAAAGTATATACTATTTAAAGTTCAAATAGTAAATCAAAATTAAAATGAAAGTTAAATTTCAATATTATTTAATATCCAAAAATATTTAGTAATATTTATGGAAATTAAAAAATAAAACTATAATGAATTGTGTACTATTTTAAAATTATTATAATATTTAATAATAAAATTAAACTATAATAATTTTATAACTTGAAGTTAAACTTCAATATTATTTAAACCATAAATTATGTAGTAACGTTAGCTAAAATTATATACCTATGTTAATTTGTAGTATTATTTAAAAAAAAATATAACAATAAATAAAGTGAAAATTTGGTACGCATTCTTATTTTTTTGTTTTATGAAATATATCCCTCCCGATTTCCACTTTTGTCTTTACGTACCTATTTCTTTTCCATGTCAGTCTTTACATTTTTACCCTTCTTTATTCTTAATTTCTACTTCCTTCACCGAAGTTTTTACCTAAAAATTTCAATTCGTATTAAAATCTCATTCGATTCATTTTCAATAAATTCTACATATTTAATTTTGATTTCTTCTCAGTAACTTTCATTTTTGTTTTGCATCTTGTTCGATTCAAATTTGGCTGTATCTTGTTCAGTTTGATCTTATGCTATAACAATTCGAATTTAGGTGCATTCACATTTAACGTGATTAGTTTTTAGTATATCTCGATTTATTTTAGCTTTTTATCTTCTTCTGCTTTTGTGTGAAAATATGAGTTTGAAATTAATTTTTTGCATGCGTCCTAATTATTTTTGTTTGTTTAATTTTAGATCTACGATTATATTGATCATTGTTTGTAGCTGTAATTTTTTATTAATGTTATTTTTTATTTGAACTTGTTATTATTTATGATATGCATGTAATTGTTTATACGATATGCATTTGTGTTTTTTCAATTTTGTTGTTTTGTAATTGTAAGTATTGTAGTGGTCATGTTGTTATTGTTATAGTACATGTGTGCTTTTCGTTGAATTATATGATACCAATGATATGTGGCAGTGAAGTTTTATGAAGATGTTATTATTATGACAAATATTTTCTTGGCATATATTTGACACAACAATTTTTGTTTACTAAATAATCGTTACAGTAGTTTCTATTATAACAATTATGTTTGTTATGCTGTACTTTTATTCCAACATTATATCTGCTTTTTCGGGTTTGATCCTATTGATGTTCTTGTCATTTTTCTATTGGGTAGCAATACTTACAGTAAGCATATTGGTTTAAGTGATTGTGTGTTGAGATTGATTAATGACATTTGTGAATGTTGGCCTAAGTTAACACCTTATTCCATTCAATTGGTTTATGAAAGAGATGAAAAGAAAAGAGTTGCTTGAAACTAGTTCTGATTTGCATAGTATATTGTTGCTTATTGCTTATAGCCATGAGGATTTTTCACTTGTTTCAGTTATATCTAAGCTGTGTAAAGGTATTTGTTAGGTGTGGCTCACGTTGTAAATGGAGCGGGTGCATGGATTGAATGTTAAAGCCCCACATCGCAGGATATTCAGAATAATTGTGGGATATATATATGGGATTGGTGGCACGTAACATTGAGGTTTCCTTTTATTACAATGCGTTGCTAAGACCAGATTATATGCTCGATGGAGACGATGGAGGGATGTTCAATCGGGACGCCGGTATGAGAGACTTCGATCGTTGACCTAGGCTAGACACGGTGAAGCAAACGCGTATAGAACATGGGAATGCCAAAACTCAACATGGTATCAAATCGCCATGGTTCGTGGGACCGGTATGATGCAGCGTGGCCGAAGCATGGATCCAAAGGGGCTTGAGCATGGGATGCTTGTCAAGGTGGAGATATGGTTAAAGCAGTTGTCCTTCCTTTTTATGAGAACACGGAGTAGCAGCCTCGCCCAACTGCGAAGAGGACTCGGTATAACTCCATGGTGACTTAAGCAATGCTCGCCAAGATGGTGATTGTTAGATGTGGCTCATATTGTAAATGGAGTGAGTGCGTGGATTGAATGTTAAAGTCTCACATCGTAGGATATTCAGAATAATCGTGGTGTATGTACGGAATTGGTGGCGTGTAACATTGGGGGTTCCTTTTGTTACAATATATTGCCAAGACCGGATTATATGCTCGATGGAGACGATGGAGGGATGTTCAATTGGGACGCCGACGTGGGAGACTTCAACCATTGACCTCGGCTAGACATGGTGAAGCAAACGTGTACGGAACATGGGAATGCCGAAACTCAACGGTATTTTGGCTGATGTTGGTTCTTATAGTTCTTCATTTGTTGGTCCTTTTGGTGAGTCCGGCTCATTTGCTTCTTCGATGGTTATTTCTTCGGTTGATTCTAGTTCTAATTTGATACGGTTGTTAAAAAGCGATTTTAACAATCTAATATTTACTGAGGTTGGTCAAAGGTTATTTTGTGGTGTTGAGGAATTTCGATTGAATTTTATGATATATTGTATTAAGAATGATTTTAAAGTCTATGTTGTTAAAAATGATAGGAAGCAAGTTGCTGTTGTTAGTTCGCAGGAAGGTTGTACTTTTCATATTCATGCTTCTCGTAAGTTTAACCTACAAGGTTTTTTTTTGATTAAAACTATGCAGCCTAATTATTCAAGTTGAGCCGGTATTGTAGATGTTAACCATCCATCTGTTTCTAGCAATTTAGTTAAGAAGATGATTATTGATTTTTTTCGTTCGAATCCTCTTATGAAAACGAAAGATATCATTCATTTATTTCTGACTGAGTACAATATTGTGTTAAATAACTATTTTGCTTATACGGGAAAAGATTGGCTTTGGAAGAAATACATGGCAACGATTTGCTTTCGTATTATAGTTTGAAATCTTTTTGTGAGGCTATGGCTGAGTATAATCATGGCAGTACTGTTGAACTTAAGGTGATTCTATTGGTCATGAATTTGAGAGGGTTTTCATTAAGTTTGAAGCATGCAGATATGAATTTGATTATTGTCGTCCTTTGATTTCTTTGGAGGGGAATTTTATGAAAGGTAGAGGCTAAGGCTGGATTATGTCTACTATGGCAAAGAATGGTAATCAAGGTATGATTTAGTTTTAAAAATTATAATATAGTTTATCATATTTTGTGAAATGGTTGCATGTTAAGTGTATGATAATCAAGGTATGATTATCCATTTTCATTTGTGAAATGTTTGTTATATTTGCCTGGCAAATATTTGCCATGAATTTGTGGCAAATATTTGACATATCTTTGTCATTTTTTATTTGATATGTTTGTTTCCTTATTATTTTATTTGTTAAATTAGTATTATATATGCTATTTGTTCTTAGTTTGCCAACTTTTTTTAGTGATTTAAATTTTGTGCTCTATTGGATGATTTATGTTGTTTGTTAAACTCTTTTTGTTTCTTTTAGGTTTTTTTCCGTTGGCTTTTGGGATTGTATCTAGTGAAGATAAAATTAATTGGCATTGGTTTTTGACGAAGCTTTGGGAAATGTTATATAATGATGATCATTATTTCACTTTTATATCTGATTGACATCCTGGTCTTTTGCTTGCTGTTCCTCAAGTTTTTCTAGATTCAACTCATGGTTCTTGTTACTATCATTTAAGAATAATTTAAAGAGTTTTTTTTAACAAAATGGTGTCCTTCCGGAAAAAATAAATGGATTATTTCATTGCTTAATCGAGTTGCTCATGCTTCTACATTAAATGTATTTAATCAAGCTTTGTTTGAGTTTATAAGTGCTGGTGGGGTAGAAGTTGAAAATTTCGTGCATGATTTGCCTTTTGAAAAGTTTGCTAATGTTTTTTGTTGGTAATTGAGATGGGGAAATGAGTTCTAACTGTGCAGAAAGTTTTAATCGATGGATTTTAGAGGAAAGATATTTATCCATCGCTGCATGTTTAGATTGAATTCGTTTGAAGCTTATAAAACGTATGCATGATAGACATGAGTTAACTAAAACTTGGACTAGTGAATTGTGTCCTGTCATGGATGTTGGGGAAAATCCCTTCAGATGATCAGTCTAAGGGAATAAAAAACCCAATGCAGCGGAAAACAACTAGATCGTGATTGTAGTGAGACGGAACAAACAAAAGATGAACACCAGAACGGACAGTCGCAGATCTATGCAATGCAAAAAAAAAAAATAACACCAGTATTTACAGTGGTTCCACTACCGCTAGGCAGTGTACGTCCACCTGGGGAGAGGAGATTTTATTAATCGCTGAAATATTAGAGTTACAAGATTGATTTACTTTTGGAGGCTACACATAAGAATAATTTACAATACATACAAAATTCTACAGAGTTTCAGTTCTCTAGGATGGCTTTGAAATTGGCTGGAATTAGCTCTCAATTTCGGCTGTCATTATTGGCTAGAAGCTCCTCTATTTATAGAGTGAAGAAATGAGGTGGGGTAGCTGCTATATAGCAGCCCTGGGGTTTGGTTCGGCAAAATGCCGAGCAAAAAATTTGGACAAGCATGCTTTTGGTTCGGCAAACACCGAACGAAATATTTCGTTCGGCATTACCAAATTACCGAATGAAATCTTTCATTCGGTCTTCTTCACCGCTTCAACGCCATACTGCTCCACAACATCACCGCTCCAAAACATTCTCACTTCCGAAAGAAAACATTACTCCTCTTTACCGAACCAAATAGCATCTCCCCTATCAACACCGAACGAGATTTGTCGTTCGACACTTCCTCTTTACAACCTAGGTCTTGCCGAACGAAGAATTTGGTTCGAAAATCTTCATTTCACCTTCATCAAATCACCGAACAAACTCATATATCATCTCTAAGGCTTCTTCTTCTTCCTCACTGAACGATTCCATCACCACGAGGCGAGAATCTCGTCGGGTCCTCCGTTCTCCTCCTAGGGTTTCGCCTCTTCCTTCACGTTAGAATTCAAGTATCAAATTCAACAATATCCACCTTGATATCGAACTCCAAACAAGCCTTCCAACTTTAACTACACCTTTGTGCTCTAGGCAATGGATACTTACCCAATGAACTTCGGCAATGCCATCACATATTGCACTCTATCAACAAACTCCGACAAGACCACCGCTCGTCAACAGAGTGTTCGAAGTACCTAGTCCGTGTAGATCCTATAAATCTCTACCATGAAAACAAATGTCTCCATTAACCATCTCTACTCTCCACTCGTGCCACCCCGTGGCACCTAGCACTTCATTAAGCGAAGCAAGTTCGAGCTATGCTCGAACTTAGCAATAGGCAACGACTTGGTAAATATGTCTGCTGCATTCTCCTTTGTGTGAACGTTCTAAAGACGAACTAGCTTCTCTTCACTCATCGAGACAAGGAACGACTCTCTCACCTCAACATGCTTCATCCTCGAGTTGAATGCCATATTTTTAGCTAAGTGAATTACACTCTGACTATCACAGTACACATCCACACCATCGTATGCAAAGCCCAAATCACACAACAGCCGCCTCAAATAAAGTGTCTCCTTAGCTTCTTTAACCGTAGATATGTGCTCTGCCTCTATAGTAGACAAAGCCACAATCGTCTACAATCTCGCTCTCCAACTGATCGACGTCCAACCAATGGTGAACACATATCCAGAGGTCGACTTCCTTCAATCTTTATCACCGGCATAGTCAGAATTGCAAAATCCAACCAAGCTAAAATCTCTTCCTCTGCCGCCAAAGACAAGTCCATGGTTTGGAGTTCCTCCAAGGTATCTGAAAACACACTTTACTACTTTCCAATGCGTCTTTTCTGGATTTTCCATTAATCTACTCACCAATCCAACAGCCTGTGCAATGTCAGGCTTAGTGCAGACCATGGCATGCATCAAAATGCCAACTGCACTTGCATATGTGACCTTCATCATATAAGCCTTGTCCTTTTTCGAGATCAGAGAGCCTTTACTAGAAAGCTGTATGTGCAAAGGTATGGGTGTGCCGATTGCCTTTGCCCCTTCCATGCTAAACCGAGCAAGCACCTTTCAAATGTATTCCTTTCGAGTGAGGCTCAAAAGTCCTAGCTTTATATCCCTTTGGATTTCCACATCCAAAATTTTCTTTGATTCTCCAAGGTCTTTCATTTCGAATTCCGCTTTTAGCTTCCGCTTTAGACTATCGATTTCAACTTTATCCTTGGAAGTAATCAACATATCATTCACGTACAAGAGTAGGTACACCCATTTACTATTCTTTAAATACTTGAAGTACACACAAGCATCTTTGATGCTACGATCAAAACCAAGTGACAGCATAAAAGAGTCAAACCTCTTGTACCTTTTTCTAGGTGACTGCTTAAGTCCATACAATGACTTATTCAATTTGCAAATCCAATTTTATTTCCCATCTACAACAAATTCTTCTGGTTGCTTCATGTAGATGGTCTCATCTAAGTCTCCGCACAAGAAAGCAGTTTTCACATCCAGTTGCTCCTGCTCCAAGTCATGAGCTACGATGATAGCGAGCAAAATGCGAATGGACATATGCCTCACTACTGGAGAAAATATCTCATCATACTCCAATCCCTTTCTTTGTGAAAACTCTTTATCAACTAGTCCACCCTTATATCTCCCATCATCCTTCACCTTGAATACCCACTTGCAACCTTTGTCTTGGCTTCCTTGAGAAGGTGGTACCAAATCACAAGTCTTGTTCTTCTTCAACGACTCTAACTCCTCTTCCATAGCGTGCATCCACTTCGAACTGTCACATGACTTCAAAGCTTCATCAAGGTTAAACGGCTCCTCATGGACCACATGTAGAGCATAGTCAAACTGATCACCAAGGCTAAGGTTCGTAAACTGCCAATCACCATACCTTTTGGGCGGCCTAATCATCCTACGACTGACCCGGGTAGGTACTGCTTCACCTAAACTCTTTTCAGCTCCACCTTGAACTGAACTTCCTCTAGATTCATGCACATCACCAGCACTACTAGAAGGTACTTGTGGACTATCCTGTAATGTTTCATCAACCGCGTTTTCCTAGACAGCATCAACAACAACTCTATTATTTGGCTGGAACATGGAAACTTCTTCCGTCTCCTTAGGCCTATCAGAATCTTCTGAAGTGGTAGGTAGCTTCTCCTTCAGATTGAACATAGCAAACTCATCAAAAGTAACATGTCTGAAGTGAACAATCTTCTGATCAACATGGTTCCAAATTCGATATACTTTGATACCATCGGTGTATACCATTAGTATGCCCTTGTATGCTCTGTTCTCCAACTTGTCATCAGTTGTATGGTGAACGCACACTGAATAACCAAAAATTCGAAAGTAACCAAGATACACTGCTTTACCTCTCCATTTCTCCTCTTGAATCTTCTTATCTATGGCTGAGCATAGAAATCGATTTATGATATGCGCTGCAGTTGATAATGCCTCAGTCCAAAAGCCTCTAGACAAGCCCACCGTCAATCTCAAGCAACAAGCCTTCTCCAGTAGAGTCCTGTTCATCCTTTCTGCAACCCCATTGGACTGCGGATCTCTGTGTGTAGTAAAATGTCTTTGAATGTCATGCTGTCTACAGAAATCGAGTAACTCCCTAGAGAAAATTCATAATCATTATCAGATCTTAGCACCTTCAACCTAGAACCAGATTGGTTCTCAATAAGCGCTTCCTAGTCTTTGAACTTCTCAAAACTTTTTGATTTGGCCTTCATCACATACACTCATACTTTTCGAGAAAAGTCATCAATAAAAGAGATAAACTACTTTACTCCTCCAAGAGAAGAAGTAGCAACTAGTCCCCAAACATCTATATGCACGTACTTAAGTACTCGCCTTGATCTATGGAGTCCAACTCCAAAAGATACTTTAGTTTGCTTGCCTAACACACACTCTTGGAAAAATTCCATCTTGTCAAAGCTATCTCCTTTGATCATTTTTCGTCTCCGAAGCAACTCTAAGCCCTTCTCTGAAATATGACCAAACCTGAGATGCCAAAGCTTTGTGGCATCTAAAGTACGAGAACTATCTATTCCAACACATGACTCTCCAAAAAATGTGGTTCCTTTCAGCAAATACAGATTTCGCAACACATCTCATTTCATAAGAACTAGTACACCTCTCAAAACCTTCACATTATCCTTTTAATAATTACCTTTCACCCCAAATACGCCAATTGTCATAAAGAAATTAAGGACTTCCGAAGACCTGTAACATACCGGACACTTGTCAAGGTGCGTATCGTTCCATCAAACATCATGATCCTTACTGTACCTTCACCCATTGCTCTACAGCTAACATCATTTCCCATAAGAATAGAGCTTCCCTCTCGTCCAATGAAAGAACTGAAGTAATCCTTATTAGGCATCATATGGAAAGACGCCCCCGAGTCCAGCACCCAATGGTCTGAGACATTCGACACTACTGCAGACAACACATCGTCAGATACATACTTCTCCACCGCAAATGATGAAGATTCGTCTTCCTCCTTCCTTTTCAAATCTGGACAATCTGTTTTCCGATGATCAGGTTTCTTGCAGATAAAGCACTTCCTATCCTTAGACTTTCCTCTTCTGCCATTACCGGGCTTCTTGGACTTGGAACGCCCTCTAGAGTGCCAATTCTTCTTATCATCTCTACCACTTTCAACAAATAGGCCGTGACTGCTACTTTCACCGCTACTTCCTTCAATTATCTCCTTCATCTGATCTCTCAAGCCCTCGGATAGAAGGCCTGAATTCACATCTTCCACTGTCAACGTGTCTCTAGCGAAGGTAAAGGCTGTTAGCGAAACCTGTGTAATGCTCCAGAAGAGAACACAAAAGAATCATTGTCATTTGCTCCTCATCCATCTTCAAGTCAACAGTCTTCATCTTCATCACAAGATCATCAAAGAAACTAAGATGTTCCTTCACTCAAGTACCATCTTGATGTGCACGTAAATGTGCATATTTTTACCACCATATTTAATCTTTTTAAATTAAATAAATAATCATATCGGGTATTTTAACTTGTTTAAACCAAAATTCAAATTATTTTCAATACGTCACATATTCATCTTCATATAGGAGCAAAATGGTCATTTTTGTGCATGTATTAATTTGAGAAAATCTAATTGAGAATTTCTATATTATTTTGTAGGAAAATAGGATGGAAATTACAAGTGGTTTCATGAAGGAATATGCATGCACAAAGAAGATACAAAGGAATGAAGATGAAAATAATTCAAAGTGATAAAAAACGGAGGACCCCGTCCACTTACCTTGATTTTCAATTAGGAGCTAATGCACATG
This sequence comes from Allium cepa, assembly GCA_030765085.1. Lineage (NCBI taxonomy): Eukaryota > Viridiplantae > Streptophyta > Magnoliopsida > Asparagales > Amaryllidaceae > Allium > Allium cepa. The sequence continues at coordinate 112,715,041 of CM060944.1, forward strand.
CTAAAAGACCATTAAAGTTTCATGTACATTTAAGTGGGGGATTATTGAAGCTAATGATAAATTGGTCACCACACTTTCTACAAGGGCAATTTGGGCATTCCTCAAAAATATGTATTAGGGTTTCTAACTTGTATAAATAACCCTTATGTTTCATGTAACCTTCTTCCTTAGTCCCTCTTAGTTAGTTTTAACTTAGAAAATAAATCGAAGCTCTCTTTCTCTTTTCTATGGCTATTTAGCCATTTTTATTTTTATGTAACTTTCATTTTTTTTATGCAATGTTAATTAGTGCTCTCTTTCTTTTACATGCTTCTTTTATTTATTTACTTTCATGTTAGTAATGTAGATTTATTTTTCATGCAACTAGAATAGTTTTTCTTCTTCTTTACTTTGCTCTCTTTTTCTTTTTCTTTTTCTTTCATGTTGCAAGCTCTATTTGTTGATTTTATAACAAATATGAAAGGATAAACCTCTTCAATTTAGGGGTAATGAAGCTCTTTAATTATATAGCTTCAACATTTTGATAATTATTGCTCTCTTTTTGTGCTTAATGGAAGAATGAATGTTATGTGATTTATTGTTTTATGTTGAATTTGATAGTCTATGTTGTTCATAACAAATCGGCTATGCTTAAACAATCGAAAAACAAAAATTACCTCTTCATTTACATATGATTATGGTAATGAAGTAATTTTGAAATTAAAATTTGATGGCCTATATTTCTAAATAATAGATAATAGGTCATTCTTAAAATAGATTTCATTTTCAACTTGTTGTCATTTTTCATGAGAGTAAATAGTGGTTTAAGTGGTGTGTTATAATTTGATGGTTTATGTTGAGCTAATTAATAACACAAATGGACCATACTTATGATAAACACATCAATTAAACTAACTAATAACCCAAAAAAATATATCATAATTTCGTATTGTGTTTAACTATGTGATCTAGAGAGTGGATTTATCTCTAAATTGCCTCCACACTCTCATATTTTTATCTATTTTCTTTTGCTAGTTTGTCATTTTTCTTATTTTTTTAGCTAACCACTCTCTAAATCTTTGGTTAATTTGATTGAATAGAAATTTAAAATCAACAATTCTTTACGGATTGACCCATACTCGCCACGTACTACATAGTACGCTGTGCGGTTGCGGTCAAATTTATTTCAAAAAAATTCGACTATTTTCTAAACCGATAGAAAAATAGCCGATTAACAAGTTTTTTGGCGCCGTTGTTGGGGAATTGTTTTGATTTTTGTTTTTTATTTTTCGAATTATTTTCTTTTGATTTTTGTGTGTGTTTATTTTGCGTGTTGTTTGCATTAAAGAAACAAAACAAAAATTTGTGTGTTTGTATGTAAGTTTGTTTTCATTTTGTAGTGTGATTGTTGTTTTTTCCATTTGCAATTTTCATTTTAAAAAAACACAAGAAAAAACAAACAAATAAAAAAAATTATTCCATTTTCATTTTCATTTCCATTTACAATTCTGATATGATTTTACAATTACTGTTCATTCTCAACCAAACATTTCATTTTATTTTACAATACTGTTAAACTGTGCTCACATTCACTGTGCATATCCTGTGACACTTCTGCATTCACTACTTCTTTGCAACAACTAGACTGCCATCTCTCTCCTCCCCTTTCTTTCAACTTCATTTCCATCCAACTGCAACTGTGCCATCATCCTTGCACTGCAACTGCTCCACTGCATTCACCAAACATATACAGGCTTGCCCAACATCCATTGCCTCATCTTCACACAGTCTTCTTGCTGTCAACAAACATTCTCATATACCATTTCAAGGCATCACCACAATCACCATATCAAACAACATTGCAACCATTACTGCTTACTGCCACTACTAAGTGCATAACCTCCCAACCATACTATAGTTCAAGCCATAGTCACAAATGCATGCACTACCACCCACAAACTACAGCTGCTCCTCTCCACTGCTTGCAAATCCTACTTCAGCTTCACTGACACCTTACAAGCCTGCATATCATTTCAATTACAAACTACTGTCCATCAAACAACCTGCACAACTCCTTCCATCAGTGCAAACCATTCCTACCATTCCTCCATCATACACTGCTTCACAGTTTCAAACATCATCACCTTCTACTTTTGTCCAAACACTACACTACAGTGTCCAAACTTGACACTGTGAACATCTTCACATTTTCACCATCCAAACAAAGGATAACTTCATATACTTCTGCCGCAAACAAACCATCACGACTCTAAAAAAAACAACAGAAAGTTTCGACCTCCAAATCACCCTCACTTCAGTTTGCAACCAAAATCACCTCCTCAATTCCTCGAAGTAATATCTCCACAACCACATCATCTTACCTCTGTCAACACCACTGCTGCATTACCTACAAGATACATATCTCCAGACTTGTTGCTATTCATACATCAATCCAGACCGCCGTACCTTCAACTACCACTACAAACGCGAACAACCACACATCACAAACATCACAACAGCCTCCTTTTCACAATATATCAAACAGTATATCACTCAGATATCAGATCATCATATCTAAATTCATTCAATCAGCACACTTACTCCTTTACAACCACTGTGCAGTTCAAACTGCTCTAGTCACTGATCCTTTATAACAAACACTGTACTGCAATCCTTTACTCAATACCCATCCTGATCACCAGAAGCAACTCGGAATTGCTTCGACACTTCAATTACTGCTCGTTCAACTCACTGATCACCAGAAGCAACTCGCAACCCATCCTCGAACCAGTCATCAAACTCGACCACAACTTAAAACCCAAATTGACAAACTCCTCTCTGCACTTCAACCACGAACTCGCGACCACCACAAATCGCCAAACCCTCCACTTGATAACCACCGAACCCACGCCAATATGTGCCTCGAACAACCCCCGCCTAAAGCAATCGCCCACCACCGCGAACTAACCGCGACATCAAACGCAGATGAAATAGGAAACTATAATTTCGGTTTTGACAACGTGATTTGGGTTTTGAGGAGATCGTGGAAATCAATTTTTGTTCAGAGCAATTGACTTCTTTTGATTTAATTTTTGAACGAGAAATCAATTTCTTTCGATCCAATTTGTTTTCAGATAATTGATTTTCTTCTGCGTGTTATTAATATTGGGTTTGGGCCAGACTTAGTTTGGGTTGTTTTCGTTTTGTTTTGTTTTATTCAAAAAAAAAATTAGGTTTATTTGTATTGCTTTCTTATCATTTTTTTAATCCTTTTGTTTTTGTTTTAGTCTTCCTTCTCTTTAGAAAAAAAAATTGAATTCTAAACTACTTTTGTTTTATTTTAATTTGCTTTTAAATTCCATCCTTATACAAAAAGGAAAAAACATCCGTATATATTTTTATTTTCCATTTGTTTTAGTTTGTAAAAAAAATTGTATATCTCATTTTATTTCAGGTTGCCAAAGCAGCATTGCAAAAGGAGCAAAAATACTTGCTAAAATAAATTGCTTGCTTTGCTGAGCTTGCCAAAGCAGCATTGCAAAAGGAGCAAAAGTACTTGCTAAAATAAATTGCTTGCTTTGATGAGCTTACCAAAAAAATATATAACTGCTTGCTTATTTATAATTTTCTTTTTATTTGCCTTGCATTGTATATATCACTTATTATTATTTTAGTTGCATTTTTGGTTGTTTGGATTTGCATTTATATATTTAAAAAGAAAAATCAAAAAAATTAAAAAAAAATATCCATTCGTAGTTGCATCGTTAATACACGTTAAATTTCGGCTTTGCATTTCATCCTAGATTTTGATAAATAATGATGATTAGACATCGATAACTTTTAATTGTATACTGACAAGTTGTCTTCTTTTCCGACAATTTAATTTCTTGGTGTCTAGGCCACTGCAGAGCAATAACCATTTATAAATATTACGGTGATTCGTAAATATTATAGCGGTTGTTCCTCGAAGGTACTTAAACCTTCGGTTGCATTGCTACTGTGATTCGTGGTGCACCGATAAATCCTGTCCATTACCTGGCTGAGAACTTTCTTGTTGATTTAAGACAATTTGTGATTATACAATTTTGGGATAACTTAGGATAAAAAATTTGCAATTAGACCCTGGCATTCGTATAGTTGCATTAGTTCATGCATATTTAAAAAAACTTAAAAAATCCAAAACAAAAATGTAAATATTCCTTTTCTTTTCCTTTGAGTTTTTTTTATCATTTTTCTTTGAAATTTCAAAAATCCAAAAAAAAAATTAGAAAAATCATAATTCAAAAAAATTATAAAACCTTTTCAAAAACAAAGAAAAAATTTGAAAAACAAAAAAAAAATCAATTTCTCTTTTAAAAAAATAAATTTTATTTGTAAATAATTTTCCTTTATAAAAAAAACCAAAAAAAAAGTTCTTTAAAATGTCCAAGTTTCCTTTCCTTGCTCACTTGAATATAGTTGTGAAAATCAATATAATCCATATAATTTCACTCCAAATTTGTATGGATATTTTAACAACAACTATTGTTCAAATGATTCGGATTTTGCACCACAAAGTTTTCAAAATAACGAGTAACCCTCGAATCTCGAAAATAGCATTTCATCTCTACTTGAAATCTCTACACAACAAAATCAAATGATAAATAATTTGTGTAATTCATACTGGTGCAATAACTCGAGTCAAAGTTTTCAAGGATTTCAAAACTTGAATTCAATTCAAAATTCAAACAATTTCGATTATAACCCATCCCAATTCAATTTCGAACTCCAAAATGAATTTCAAACTCAAAATGAAAATGAAAACAACTTTTCAAACGACTTTGGCAATGAGAATAATCTTAACCACTTTACGATTGAAAATCTTTATTCTCAACAATTTCAAAGTGAAAATCCTCATGCTAATAACTATAAATTGGATTTTGTTGAGCAAATGAACGAAATTTACGATGATCACACAGATTCGTTGTTTGAAACTTATATGAAACAACGTGAAAAACAAAATCAAATTCCAACGTGTGACGAGTTAAATAATAATACATCTTTTACCCAAATCGATGATTTTCAAGCAACAACTTTTGAAATTGAAAATGAAAATCTTATTGAAGTTGTTGAAAACACGGTAATTCAGTTGGATTTCAATTCTTTTGAGAGTGTAGAACCAAATTTAAAATTCGATCTCCTTTTCTCTATTTCAAAATTTTGAATACAAAGACTTTGGATTTTGAACTTGAGATACACAATGAAGTTGTTGATAATCCAACAAAGTAAGATGAATTTAATGAACATGATTTCTTTGGACTTTTCAAAAACGAGTTGTTAAATTCTGATGGGAATGATTTATATCACCATTTTGATTTTGAATTCAACAATTTTGAAGAAGTTTTCAATGATAAATTTGAAGTTCAATTTGGTGAGAGTAAACTTCAATTTCAATCAATTGTTTTATTTACCCCCAAAACCATCGAAAATAATCGTACATTTTTCAATAAACGACATTTGTTTTTTCTAAATCAACACTCAACTTTGAAATATATTACGATTTGGTTTTCTGCGCTTAAATTGTGTCTCGTATACTTGACGAGACAAATGAATCGGTCTTTGAAAGACTGTTTCATTCGCTTTTTGACGATATACTTTCTGATGCCGTGTAAATACATTTCATTTTCATGTAAATAATAATAAACATTCCTTTCATTTGGGTTGACTGTGGGGACACGGTCAAAATCAAGTATGAGAGACTTATCTTCTTTTTGATTTTTCATGATTAATTTTTCATTTTTTCTTCCAAAACTCAAAAAAAAAATATTAAAATTTTAAAATACAATTTTTTTTAAGCATTTTGATTTATTTTTCAAAAAACACTATAGAATAAATATATGGTTTTGGTTTATTAAATTGAAATTTTTGAAAATTTATTAACAAAAATAAAAATGAAGTTTGATTACAAATAACGATAGTTTAACTAGTATATAGGAAGGTTCATACGTGATCATTATGAATATATCCTAATTGAAAATCTTTGTTTTAAAAGGTGGTTGATTTAAAGTAAAGGATATAACATTTTTTTGTGTCTTCTAAGTTAATTGGTGCTAAGATGATTTCGAAAAACTCTCTCTTTCCAAAAAAAATTATAAAAAAAAAAGTTGAAAAGATATATAAAAAACAAAACATTTGTATATATGTAAATATTTTCTATCAACACCTACGGTCGACAGGTGTTCGCACTTGTGTGTACACTTGCCATACTCTGTACCTTTCTCACGTAAGCCCGAAAGGCGGTGCATGATTGATATATTTGGGCTCAGTTTATCTGAGCTAGGTGTATGTATATAAAAATTCTTTTATTAACAATGCCTACAGTCGATAAGTGTTCACACTTGTGTGTTCACTCGCCACACTCTGTATTCCTCTCACATCAGTCCGTAAGGCACTGCATGGGTAATATATTTGGCCTTAGTTTACCTAAGTTAGGCAATATTGTAAATATCAACAAAATTTAAAAAATACAAGAGAGAGTAAGCAATTGAAATCCTAGCACTATTTTTTTACTTATTTGATTTGACTTATTATTGAAAAGAAATGAATATACCACTTTGATAAACTTTGATAATCAACTAAGAATCTATTTCATAATTACACGTTGTTATCAACTGAAACAACGAGTTAAACTATTGTCTATTGTCAAGATAACTTTATTTTTGTTGGAAATGTTGACGAATAAATGACTTAAATTTTCAAGATAATGACCGAAACCTATATTTAACATATTTGTGTCAATTTAAAATTAAATCTTCATTGTAAATATTTTCATTCATCCCATTATAAATAAATCTTGCACTTTGCAAATATTTTCACTTTGCATTTGAATTTTGTGGGTAGTATCTTTGAAAACCCTCACAAGACAACACCCGTCCTACTGGGGACATCCAGAGGTTTAACGGCTTGTTGCATACGCTCAATGCAATCGTGCTCCCTACTAAAATGGATTTGTCTTAATTTTCCTTTATTCGAGGACGAATAAAAAGATAAGTATGGAGGTATTTGATGTGCACGTAAATGTGTATATTTTTACCATCATATTTAATCTATTTAAATTAATAAATGATCATATCGGGTATTTTAACTTATTTAACCCAAAATTCAAATTATTTTCGAAACGTCACATATCCATCTTCATATAGGGGTAAAATAGTCATTTTTGTGCATATATTAATTTAAGAAAATTTAATTGGGAATTCCTATATTATTTTGTAGGAAAATAGGATGAAAATTACAAGTGGTTTCATGAAGGAATATGCATGCACAAAGAAGATACAAAGGAATGAAGATGAAAAAAATTCAAAGTGATGAACATAGAGGACCCCACCCACTTACCTTGATTTTCAATTAGGAGCTAATGCACATGCTAAAAGGCCATTAAAGTTTCATGTACATTTAAGCCGGGGATTATTGAAGCTAATGATAACTTGGCCACCACACTTCCTACAAGGGCATTTTAGGCATTCCTCAAAAATATGCATTAGGGTTTCTAACTTGTTTAAATACCTCTTATGTTTCATGTAACATTCTTCCTTAGTCCCTCTTAGTTAGTTTTAGCTTAAAAAATAAATCAAAACTCTCTTTCTCTTTTCTATGACAACTTAGCCATTTTTATTTTCATGTAACTTTTATTTTTTATGCAATGTTAATTAGTGCTCTCTTTCTTTTACATGCTTCTTTTGTTTATTTACTTTCATGCCAGTGGTGTAGATTTATTTTTCATGCAACTATAATAGTTTTTCTTCTTCTTTACTTTGCTCTCTTTTTCCTTTTCTTTTTCTTTCATGTTGCAAGCTATATTTTTTGATTTAATAACAAATACGAGAGGCCAAACCCCTTCAATTTAGGGGTATGAAGCTCTCTAATTATATAGCTTCAAAATTTTGATAATTATTGCTCTCTTTTTATGCTTAATGGAAGAATAAATATTGATGTGATTTATTGTTTTATATTGAATTTGATAGTCTACGTTGTTCATAACAAATAGGCAATGCTTAAACAATCGCAAACAAAAATTACTTCTTCATTTACATATGATTACGGTAATGAAGTGATTTTGAAATTAAAATTTGATGGTCTGTATTTCTAAACAATAGTTAATAGGTCATGCTTAAAATAGATTTCATTTTCAACTTGTTGTCATTTATCATGAGAGTAAATGTGGTTTAAGGTGTGTGTTATAATTTGATGGCTTATGTTGAGCTAATTAATAGCACAAATGGGCCATACTTATGATAACACATCACTTAAACTAAGTAATGACCAAAAAAGAGAGATCATAATTTCATGTTGTGTTGAACTATGTGATCTAGAGAGTGGATTTATCTCTAAATTGACTCTACACTCTCATAATTTTTTATCTATTTTCTTTTGCTAGTTTGTCATTTTTCTCATTTTTAGCTAATCACTCTTTAAATCTTTGGTTAATTTGTTTGAATAGAAATTAAAATTAACAATTCCCTGCGGATTGACTCGTACCCGCCACGTACTATGTTAGTATGTTGTACGCTTGCGGTTAAATTTATTTCAAAAAATTTCGACTATTTTCTAAACCGATAGAAAAATAGCCGATTAACACCTCTCTTATCCGCATGGTGAAAAATGTATTCAGTAATATCAAACGGTTAGTTAGAGATTTCTTCAAGTAGAGATTTTCTAGCTTGGTCTAAATTCCCCTAGCAGTCATCTCACTGCTAATCTCTGATATAACATTCTCTCCCATAGCTAGCTATAAAGTAGTAAACGTCAATTTCTCCATCTCCTTCCTTTCTACGACTGAGATGTCAGCCGTCAACTTCTCAGGGGCAAACATTACTGGATGAACTTCATTCCTCATTAGAACAGCCTCCTCTATTGCCACTTCTCGAAGTCTTTATGCTATTCCATTTCTCAATTACCAACTATGATCCTGATGCGATATACATCCCTCTAGTGTAGGGTCTTGTAACAACTAGAGTCACTTCATCTCCTACCATAGCGTCTAACACTCCTCAATCAACCTTGCAGCTCTGATACCAGACTGTTGGGGGAAAATCCCTTCAGATGATCAGTCTAAGGGAAGTAAAAAAAACCAACGCAACAGAAAATAACTAGATTGTGATTGTAGTGAGATGGAACAAACAAAAGATGAACACCAAAATAGACAGTTATAGATCTATGCAATGCAGAAAAATAAATAACACCAGTATTTACAGTGGTTCCACTACTGCAAGGCAGTATACGTTCACTTGGGGAGATGAGATTTTATTAATCACTGAAAGATTAGTGTTACAGGATTGAGCCATTTTTGGAGGCTATACATAAGAAGAATTTACTATACATATAAAATTTTGTCGAGTTTCAGCTCTCTAGGATGACTTTGAAATTGGCTAGAATTAGCTCTCAATTTCGGCTTCGATTGTTGTCCAAAATTTCCTCTATTTATAGAGTGAAGAAATGAGGATGGGTAGCTGCTATATAGTAGCCTTGGGGTTTGGTTCCGCAGGCATCAGGTTTGGTTTGGTAAAATGCCGAGCGAAAAATTTGAACCGGCATGCTTTTAGTTTGGTAAACACCGAACGAAATATTTCTTTCGGCATTACCAAATTACCGAACGAAATCTTTCATTCGGTCTTCTTCACCGCTTCAATGCCATGCTACTCCACAACGTCACTGCTCCAAGACATTCTCACTGCCGAAAGAAAACATTACTCCTCTTCACCGAATCAAATTAGCATCTCCCCCATCAACACCAAACGAGATTTGTCGTTCGACACTTCCTCTCTACAACCTAGGGCTTGCCGAACTAAGAATTTGGTTCGACAATCTTCATTTCACCTTCATCAAATCACCGAACAAACTCACGTATCATCTCTAGGGCTTCTTCTTCATCACCGAACGACTTCATCACCACCAGACAAGAATCTCATCCGGTCCTCCGTTCTCCTCCTAGGGTTTCGTCTCTTCCTTTGTGTTAGAATTCAGATATCAAATTCAACAATGGAAAAGCGTTTAAGGGTTTTATACCTTGAGAGTATTTAATAGAAAGTTACTGGATCTAATACCGGTGTTTATGAAGTTCGGTCGACTCATTCTTTTCATGTAGATTTGAGCGTTCGGCGATGTACTTGTAACTTATGACAGATTTATGGGTTTCCATGTGCTCATGCTATCAGATGCATTCTTGCTTTTGATTTGGATGTTTATTCCTATAATGAGGACTATTTTAAAGTGTCCTTTTTCCGAGCATCTTATTCTCATCTAATTTATCCACTTGTTAATTTTGAAATGGAAGATGTTTTACCTGAAGATGTTGAAGTCCATTCTCTTAAGAGAAGATGTAGTACATGAATGCCTCCTTCTTGTAAACGGATTAAGTCAGTCGGTGTGGTGAATAAGTACAAACACTGTAGTTTGTGCAAGAAATTAGGTCATAATAAAAGATCTTATTTGTTAAGAAATAAAGTGTAATTTCTATACATTATTGGTTGAACAATATGTCTTGAATATAGATTGGTTTCATATGTATGTGATTAGTTTTGGAATGTGTTTAAACAATATTTTTTTTTATACATTATAAGCTTTATGTTTTGAAGATTATTAATGTACTATCGTATTATATTGGATTAAATTAAGTATGTGTTATCTTTTGATTTATTAATTTACTTGTTTCTCATTTTTTCGTCTATAAGTTATGGTAGTTAATTTGTATGAATGTAAAGTATTACAAGGCAAATATTTACTAGGATAATATTTGTTCTGATTATATTTTGTCACTAAAATTTAAGTAGTTTTTATTCAGACGCAGTTGGCTAATTTTCACATTGGCTTTAAATAACGGTCAAAACTGTCAGCTGTTTGTGTCATAAATTACTGTAATATTTTAAAGTTTTTCTTATATTCACGTGACTTTATTTATGTCATCGAATAACTTTTTGGTCCTATCGTTTGACCAGAATATTATGGCTGGGATTGGTTGTCTAATTTTAAATCTACGGCTGAAGTTTTCTTCTTGTGTCTATTAAGTCACTTTGCTTTCGTCTTATTTTTCAGTGAAAAATTATATCGTAAAGAATTCTCTTATGGCTAACTGTTTTTATCTCTTATTTTTCCTTGGTTTGTTAGTGATTCTTTCTAGTTTGAATACTGATGGTATTTTTGTGTGTTTTTCTATCAGTACTCAAATTGAAAGGAGTGGCAGTTTGATTGTTGTTTCATATATTGGCATCTTTCTTTCACCTCCAATTCCGTAGAAAAAAGTTAGAATCTACGTTTACAAAATGAATGTAAAAGGAATGGCTTTTTACATATTATATGGAAGAAACGATGTGTATATGCTCCTTAGCCATCGTGTTGAGGTGTGGAAGAAACTCATGCTCAATGGATAGTTTAGGTCAATCCAAATTTGAATGCAGACTCGTCTCGACTTGTATATTAAAATGAATTCATGGTTCTCAAAGAGAAAATGGGGACCTTAGGAATGAAAATAATCTGCTTGATCGAGCTTTATCCGAGCCTTTTACCAAGCCTTGATCGAGCCTTTTACCTAGCCTATGACCGATCTCATGATCAAACTAATGATTGAACCTTGATCGAGCCTTTTACCAAGCCTATGATCGATCTCATGATCAAAACAATGATTGAATTCTTCACAGAGCAATGGCAAATATTTGTTACATGACTATTTAGTGGCCTTTAGTTTATTTCAAGTTTAAGCTGTTAGTGTCTTTGTTTTTTATATCTCTGGCAGTTAATTGTGCATATTTTCAAACAAAACATGTTTTCTTATTAGCTTAATATATTGGTCAAAAGTGTCTGTCCTTAAATCCTAAAAAGAAGATATATTTTGACATGTTCTTAGTATAGAAACAAAACGGTCCATTTACTGACACTAGTACACAATCTGTCTGTTGCATCGTCTTATCTGCGATGGTTTAGATAAAAGTAGTAGCAAATATTATAATATGCGACGGTTCTTCTTAAAAACCGTAGCAGTTGGTCTATGAGAAGCAAAAGAAAATTTAATAAAAGCAATTTGCGACAGATTTTGTCTATAACCATAGCAAATATATTGTTATTTACGACTGTTATTTTCATAACCGTAGCAAAAACAAAAAATTAAAAAATAATTTGCTATAATATAGCAGTAGCAAATAGTCTAATCTAACTTCATTTCCCTCTTCAAACAAAAACTAAATCTACCTCCTTCCGAAACTTTTCATTTGTCCCTCCGCTTCTTTTTTTTCCCGCATCATTTTTCACTAATTCGCTCAATCAGAAAAACCCCTACCTCAAACTTTCAGATCTGGAAAATTTTCCTCCTCTTCACCTAGAAAAGGACATCGTCTCTTCCTCTCTCTCCTCTGCGTGATGCTCTTGAAGCTCAATCTGAAACCCTAATTCCCTAATCCATTTCAATCGATTGCGAATGAAAAAAACTAAACACGCATGACTAAATCGAGTCACGACTTGGGCTTTGGGAAGGAATTGACGGCATTAGGTGATGGTGGACAAGTGGTGACCTGGAATGCGTGCGAGGTGGAGTGGCGAGGTGCTGTAAACGTGCAGTAGAGATTGCGACTTTTGTGTGTGTGTTTTTTTTTCCTTGCAGGTGCAAGCAGGTCTTTCTGCACTGGAAGATGCAATGCAAGCAGGATATAAAGATTACAAGGTATGATATGATACAAATTGCAACATTACATTATTTACTATGAGATTTTACACTTCATTGTTATTAGTATGTTGAGTGTAACAGAGGATTAGAATTGATCCTGATGTATGACTGCTACATACAGTGCTATGACACTATGACTCATAGTAAATTTCAGACCATTACATACTTATTATAATACAGAGAAAAAAAAAACATTGTTGAATTTCATTGTTCCATATTTTAGTGTATAAAACACATTATTAGCGGGATAAAGTTGATTATATCGGATAACGTTGCTTAGTGTTGTTGAATTTATTGTTGCAAGTCTATTTAAATTATTTTGTCATGTATTTTTTTGTTTAAAGATCCATGTGCTGTGCACAAATATGTTCGGATTCAAGTCAATGCTTTCTAAAAGTAAAGTTTTTAAGCTGGACCTAGTAATTTCTTATCTTTCTATCATGTGCTCTGATATGTAATCTTTGTATCTAGTTAGCCTAGTTTCAAAATCCGAGCTTTGTCATTTCCCAAAAAAAAAAAGGAAAAAAAGAAAAAGAAAAAAAGGACACCTAGAAATGAACCATGAAACAATATCTAGCTCCAAATGCATTGAGCATTTTTTTAGTTGATCAACATCATCATTTCCCATAAGTGCCTCTACAGCAAAGAGAACAAGGTTTAGGTTGTTAAGGTTGATAAGGACAATGCATGCATGAGAGGTTCGTTGTCCGGACGCTAAAGAATTTTATTATTATTATAACCTTAAGTTCATTATTAAATATTACCGAGTTTAGCAAATAGTTCGACACCTTTTGAGGTAATTAACCTGTGTAGAAAGTATTAAATTAATTTTTACGATGCAACAAGAAAACAGAATAAAACCAAATATAATTACTATACAACCTGGTCTGTTCCTAACCAAATATTGCTCATGAGCACGTACCATTCGTAATTCAGAGCTGAAAAGTTGTCTGCATTTAGATGGTAATAAAGAGCATTTGGGCTTGTAACTAGATTAATTTGATATTTGAATTCAAGTTTGTTCAATTTTGTATGGTTAAGAATTTCATTTCTATTTTTATATAGGATCAAGATGCTGATTGTCGTTATAATAATCGAATTCAGAGTAGAATGTTGCATCGGTGCTCAATCAACGAATCTAGTTACAGTTGTATAGAGCTGCATTGATTATTTCTATCAGTTTGGATTTGTTACACTCATCTTTACAGCTCTTCAAAGACATACTTATCCTTCCGGATAATATTAAATATTTATATGTACAGATTTTGCCAAAGCAAAAAATTCCCTTGTATGCTATAATTTGATTATTTTGTTGTGTTGTAGGAAAAGTTCAAATTCTTTTGCTTTTGTTTGTGTTTCTTGCCGGAAAACTTCATTAAATCTATTTACGAAAAATTCAAAACGTACTTTCTTGCTATTTCTAATGAAGCGCGTAATTCTGTGTTTCAGTCAACTTATGTTGCTTTGCAACCAAAAACACAAGCTCGGATAGTTGACCAAGTGCTGGCCAATGCTTCAGCTCATTCTTGCTGATAGGAACGCACTAACAATACTGTTGCCTCCTCGAAGCAACTTGCCCGAGTTCATCCCCAGGTTTGCACTCCAGTTCACAATGCACTGTCAAATGAACATGTTCTTTTGTTCATTGTGCTTCACCTTCACATCATGCTGCATCATATCAACTAGTTTGAACAAAGGATACTTATCATCTGACCATCCTTGGGATTAAAAATTACACAGGAATTCAAGCCTAAAAATACTTGAGGGATAATCCTAGACTATGCAATAGTTGAGAAAATTAAGGAAGCCTGTACGTACTTCTAGCAAGTTGCTTCATATATTCATGAAGCGAAGTCCATGTACAAATAAAAACAGAAGCAATTAACAGGGACAAAACACTAACTATGAAGAAGCAATGATGCAATCTGTTGATTTTAAAACAATTAATAAACAATGAAAAAGACAAGGTTAAATTAGTATATGTTAAAGCAGAATAGAGATGTCTTAAATACTACAACTCACACTCCTCTCACATAGATTAGCATGATTTTGTTCAACTGTTTTCTAGTAGGTGAAAATAACACTGTTAGCATGGTTTTTTGGTTCCACTGGCATCTAATAAAGTAATTTCTCAAAGTTATAGATAAATCCAAGACAAAATAGTTGAGAGCCTACATAGCAACACCAAAGTAAAAAAAATGCAAAGCAATGAACATGACCAAAGATTTTTAGTGGTTCAGGATTATTCCTACATCCATTGTCGTCTTTGATACTGTTATTCACTCTAATACCGAGGAAATTATATTGGTTAGCCTTCAATTTTGATCTCTTGTACACAGTTTGGTTAATTTCACTTAGTGAAATTCAAACGAGTATTTTAAAAGAGCTTAGCTGTAGTAGTCAGTCGCAGTCCATTTCTTGATGGCAGGTCGTCTATTTATACTGGATGGAGATGTTTTGGATTTCTGAGTTGGTTATTTGATTGAGATATTTTATAGTAATCTGGTTGCACATTAAATTATAAAGACTGATGATATGTCATTAATTCATTTATGTGCTATATCTGTACCCATCTGGTTTATTTTTCCCAGTTCCGGTATGAAGAAAAGGTTTAATGAATATATACACAATTTTTTAAGAAACGAACTGTAAAAATTTATCCGTAGCACGTAGAATTAGACATATAAAACCACAAGTGGTGAAACAAGCAACAATTTAACAGCTTTATGATTTTGAAAATAACAAAATCCAGCTCAATAGTACGTGTTAACCGAGTTGTTAAATCAGTAAACCGATTGTTACCTAGCTTATATCAATGTTTTTCTTCTGCATTGAATGATTCAATGTACTTAAGATTATCCTTGAATATGTTAAATAAGTACTCCTTCTCTATTGCATCCTTGTAAGTACGACCATATTGAGTCATCCATTGCTTGTGCCTATCTTCCACAGTTTCACTAGCAGAAGCACTTGAGATGAGCAAAGCAAAAGACATGCACATTATTGTTGCCAAAGAAGCCATTACTGCTGTTTTTAGTGATGTAGTAATTTAATTAGGAAAGAGGTTTCTATTTATAGGGTGTTGCTGATAATGGTGATGGGATGCCTGTACTGTGAAGTTGCTGCTGATTCTTTATGATGGTATACTCTAATTATTAAATTTCATAAATTTAACCGAGTAATCCCTACGTTCATTATTTATCATTTATTATAGGTATTATTGTTATTGGATATACATCTTGTTCTCAGACATATTAGCTTAGTGTGAATAAAACTAGTTTGTGGCATTTGTTTTGGTTTACTAAAGATGGGTTTCTATCATTTGCATTTGAACACTTCACTGATAGTTGGTTAGAGCTTCATTATGCTGTTACATTGCCAAAAATTACGTGCATCGGGACAAATTTGTCAGGCTTGTTCTGTAATTTTTTTCCTTCCAGGCTTACATTGAAAACCTTTATCCGATATGATCATGGAAATCGTGTAAGCATAAGAAAGCAATTGCTGCATCTATATTCATTTTCATCTGGAATATTTTATCTACAGATGCTCGTGTTTGGACTGGTAATTTATATTTTTTTCTATCATGTACACAATGTTACAAGTTAGCATGACTATTACATACAACATAACACAGTAAATTCTGTATTATTTATCAAATATAACATAAATGATATAGGTATTAAAAACATTGTAACATAGAAGATTCTTATCTTCTAACTGTTTTGGACAGTGTTTATTTTGATTGTGGGAGTGAAGTTGTACAATCAACATTATGCAATGGACTGGCTTGAAGCAAAAGGTACGGAACAGAAGACATACAAATATAAGTAAATTTGTACATATAACTTTAATGTATAAAGGAGATGTACATAGCTGCTACCGTTATTAGTTATGTTTTAGTAATTTATGTTCTATGTTTTAGTAACTTATGTATAGAAATAGAAGGTTATGTTATTAATAAAATCCATTATGTGAATCCACATTTAAGTATTTGAAGTCGAATGCCAGTTTATTGTGAAAATTATTATAAAAAGCCGTAGCAAAAAATGACAATTTGCGACGGTTATATAACATGATTGTAATCATTTTGAAGTCAAAATAACAGTTTATTGTGGGGTTGTTGCTAAGGACAGCCGCAAAAAATAGGCAATTTGCGATGGTTGTTTAATCCAACAGTAGCAAAATGTCATCTTTTCGAAGTCAAAATGTCAGTCTATTGCGACGGTTGTTATGAAAAACTGTTGCAAGAAATAGATCTGTTGCGACGATTGCCATAAATAACGTAGTAAATGTAGTTTTCTACGATGGTTTAAAAACCGTCGCAATAAGTTGTTGGCTTTTGGGACGTCTGCATTTGATACGGTTGTTGAACCGTCGCAACAGGTGTTAAACAACCGTCGCAAATGACCTGTTTTGTAGTAGTGTGATGTCATTGAATCAGCATTGGTCCTATTCCTTGACCAGATTTGTAAGGCTGGGATTGATTTATTTTATTTTAGTTTATTTATGTATTTATAAAGTCAACGTTTACTTGAATGTTGTTTTATTAAAGTTTTTTTTTGTATATGAAATATAATAATGTCAATGTGAGCTTGTGGTTTTACAAATAGTTCAAAACTGTAAAATGTTGTAAACACATTTTCAGATAATATGAACTTTGTATTTGCGTTGGTAGTTTTTGTTTTACTGTTGTTTATTTGTGTATGAAAATTATAGCAGTATGTCAATGTACTTATTAGATTCTGCATCAGTTCAAATAATATTGTGGATGTTGTAGTCTTTGTCCAATTCGAGGATCGAGCCTTTGTGTAACATCCTCCACTTGGAGGCCCAAATCTAACGGCTACGGATGTTTTAGTCATCCATAATTATTAATCTTCGACAATCAAATACGGTAATTTTAGATGCATTGATATAACAGAAACATGTGAATATAGAAAAAAATTTAAAACGTCAAACAAGGTCTACATTCCATTTCAAAACATTTCAAGTTCATTACATAATCCCATAATCATAACCACGTTCAGATAAAATAAAATTATACACATATGCTAAGAGCAACATATGAAAATGCTCCCTTGGATGACCAGAATATATATTTAAAATTTTTGCCTTTACAACCAAAAACATAGCAGAATAAAAGGAACTCTTATTAACTAGCTTGCCTTCTACACGTCTGCGGATGCTTATTCGCCTAAAAGTGATCCCGAAAACCTTAAACCACAAACTACTCAAAATCAATTGAGCATTCGAGAGTTTAAGGGGATAATATAAACTTCGAGTCAAATATAAAGCCGAGTATAAATAATAAGCTACCATCTCAAACCATTTAGATACCTAGTGAGACCACGCCTCTTAGCGGAACTGGTTTCTCTCACTAATATCCTAAAAACTTTATAAAACTATGTACCATGCTCCTGCATCCACAATGGTTAAACCAATTCAAAATATTATGATGATATGCAAACAAGTAAATCAATTCTGGATTTTCCATCCCCTTTCATTATGACTATTTGTCTTAGTTATAGTTTAACCTAATAGTTTTCATAGGCTGACTAATGACCTGTTTAATGTTTATGGACCCCCTATCCGATTTCATAGTTTTCATGGGATCGTTAAGAACATATTGGACCATGCCAATAACTTTACTGTTTCATGGGTTCTCCCTGACCCTATTGGCGACTCTAATAACTTCCCTCCTATCTTAGTTTTCATGGGTTGACTAGGAACCTATTGACTTCTATCGATAACTTAATCCAAATATAGTTTTCATGGGTTCACTACAAACCTATTGGCCACCGCAAAAAACTCAATCTAATCATAGTTTTAATGGTTTACTATGAACCTACTGGCCTCTGCCAATAATTTCATCTAAACATAGTTTTCATGGGTTTACTATGAACCTGTCTTTCTGACAACTTCTTTAATCAATATTTTAGCATCCTCTATTCTGGTCTATCTGACCTACTGGATGCAATTCTACTCATTCAGAAGTTAACTTAATTTATATTTACTATTAGGTCAACCTAGCTTGTTATTGTGTCATTCTCCAAAATAAATTTATGGGTCCATTACAATATGAAGATACATATAAAGAAGTAAACATAATAGTACTAACACCTATGGTTTAATATCCTTGAAAACATATCATATAAAACTTGGTTAATCCCTTTGACCTATTAATCAAGGAAAACTTCTTCAACAATTCCATACTTGAAATCATTTCAAAACTCTTTTATTATGCCATGGTTTTCCCTTTTAAAAATGAGATTAGTTTACTTGTTTTGAAAACCAAGGCTTTCGATACGTTTAAACACTATTATCGAAACCCTTGGACAACCTTCTTCAAAAGCATTGAAAATTTCTTTTCAAACACTGAATATATACCTTTCGAAGCTCTTTAAACTATCTCTTTCGAAACCAAAATGTACCTTTCGAAAGCACCAAAGTATTATATAATAATCCTTAGAAACATAGCTTCGAAACCAATGAAAGTTACTCTTTCGAAACCATTGGGTTTTGCTTTAAAAACATCTTTTGGGTCAAAGTTAATATTTACGAAAGTATCTCTTTCGTAACCTTTAACCTTCATAGAAAATTGTTTGGGGAAAAATTTGGTGGCATCAGAACCTTCCATTCGAAATCTCAAAATTTTGAAGTAAAGTATTAAAGGATAGCATCAGAATCCCTTTTCAAAGCCATTGCCTTCGAAACCCTTGGACCCTTTCGAAAACTTTAGGAAGTGACTTAGTATAAGTTTAAAGTAAAGGCTACCTTTCGAAAGCATTGATGACTTCAATGTATTCGAAAGGCAAAAGAACGGCAGCAGGGTTTCGATAGGTCGAAACCACCAATTTCGAGAGCATTGTTTTATAAACAAAGGGACTCATTCGAAAGCTCGTACTTAAAAATGAAAGATGGTAACCTTTTTCAAAAGTTATTTAGAAAACCCCTTTCGAAAGCATATGCTTTGACTCCTTCAAAAGCTTTTAGTAATACAAGGCAGACGCTTAATATTTGAAAGCAAAGCAAAGGTTTTGGCTCCATCGGAAGCAATGCTATCAACACCATGCCTTCCACCTTTCTCCAATCCACTTAGTACCAATCTTATTGATACCATGTTTATTGGTTTTTCCTTTAGTAGGTTTCGACTAGGTTGGTTTCGATCGAGTTAAAGCGGAAGTATATGGTCGGAAGGCACTTCTGAAAGAGGCGGAACCCACTTTTCTAGGTAAAAGCTGAACTAATGCTAATTTTAGTAATTGCATTATAACTAACCTACCTATTTGTAATCTTTTAATGGTCGTCTTAAAACTTTTCAAATTCTTTCACAAATTAACTGCCACATATTTTTAGATCTCAATCCAGGAAAATTTAACAATTAAGCCCTTCCATTAAGCAAAACCAATAATGTAATTAAGTCCTTCTTTCTAAAAAAATTTAATTTCCATAGTAAACTACTTAGGAAAAATTCCCAAAATAACAGAAATTCACTTTCAATATGTTATCTAATATGCAAAAATTCCGTACCTAAATTCTTCCTGAAATAATCGAAATAAATTTTTAAACCCAATTATACATATTTTACTTTGAAAATTCATATTAAACCTTCCATTGCTTGGGATATTACAAAAATTAAAACTCATCCCCAAAATCATATTTTACATGACATATATTTTTCCATGGCATTCAAAATTCATTTCAATCGGTTATACTCTTAAAACCTTATAGAACTTCATTTAAACCATTTTGTTTAAATCAAACATGTTATAACCCAAGCATATTATCGTCCAAATCATCATGAAATGAATTTAATGTTAAAATTGAAAACAAATGATTATAAACAAAATATAGAGATGATTAAGATTATTATTCACCTTGATTATGAAAAGGACTTTGAGATTTGATTAGGATTAATTTCCCCTAGCTAGAATCCTTAGCTTTAAATTGAATTTTTCTTCTTCTTCCTCAAAGTAATGGATGGCTCCTATTTTCTTTTGATTTGTGTTTTTGTGAAAATGAAACGAACGTGAAAATGAATAGATATGCAGGTTAAGGTGGTTCATGTAAAATCACTCTTAAGCCCATTTAATTAAATTTATTAATTAAGCACAACCTTCTTAAAATTTATTCAAATCTCAATTCACTTCCCACTCTAATTATTTACATTATTCTATTTAATCTATCTAATTAAATCTCCTGAATAATATTACCAAAAATTAGGGGTGTTATACTTTGATTGATCCAATGATCTAGCCTTTGACTGAGCTCATGATGTAATAACCGAGATCATAACTAAGTCGTTTACTGAGACCATGACAAAGTGCAATACTTAACCTTTGTTAGAGCCTACGATCGAGCCTTGATTGAGTCTTTTACCGAGCCTATGGCTAAGCTTATGACCGATCTCAAATCAAACCAATAGCTAAATTCTTACATAACAATGTCAAATATTTGCCTAGCAAATATTTTCCAGACTAATATTTGTTAGATGACTATTTAGCGGCCTTTAGTTTAATTTCAAGTCTCATTTGTTAGTGTCTTTGTATTTTGTTTAATATCTCTGACAATTAGTTGTGCATATTTTTGAACAAAACATGTTTGCTTATTAGCTTAATATATTGGTCAAAAGAGTTTGTCCTTGAACCATTAAAAACTGTTATATTTTGACCTATTCCTAGCACAGAAACAAAATAGTCCATTTATTGATGTCATTGAATCAGTATTCGGTCCTCTCCCTTGACCAGATTTGTAAGGTTGGGACTGTTTTGCTAATTTATATATCTATGACTGAGGTTTTTATGTGTGTCTATGTCTTCTTCAGTTTTTTAGTCGTTGCTTTTCATCTTCTTCTTTAGTGAAATATTTTATCTTTAAGCTATATTCAATGGCTAATTACCGATATCACTTGTATTTTCTTGTTTGGTTAGCAAACCTTTTTAATTCGAGTACTAATAGTATTTTTGTATATTATTCTACCAGTGCTCAAATTAAAAGGAGTATCGGCTCGATAGCCGCTGTATTTACTTGCATTCCTCATTTGCCTTCTTTCTTTTCAAAGAAATTACCTCTTTTAAATACTAAATAGCACCGTACATTTCATTAAAGGGTAAGATAACTATCAACATATTTTTTCTTTGTTATTACGAAAAGGGCACAAGAAATTATTTCTACAATGTAGCTTTACGATACGAGTTGCATCTTATTAATCTATATAGTCATTCCTTTGAAGCTTCGTAGAAATAAGCTAATATTTTTTATTACAGATTGCAATATTGTTGCGGAGTTGTCTTTGAATGACATTGTTTGCTCAAAGCTAAGGGGATAGCATTTCTATCTAGTGCTGAAATGTGAGAAGGAAGTGAGAGAAGGATTGCTATAAAATCATCACTACTTGATTGAACTTCATTGTTTCTAAATATCTTGATATATATAAAATTGAACGCTTAGGTTATAAAGATAAAATGAGGGTCTTGTAAAATGAGAGTAATATGTTCAAGCAAAAGGAAATGAAAATAACATTTACACCTACTTTAGAATAGCATTTGCATATCTAACCTATTTTATTTTTCACTTTTTTTCATCATCTTTTTGACATGAAATAACTCAATAAACAAATTAGTACTATAACAATCGAAAATTTATCAAAGGAATCAACTAATAAAGATGAAGAGGCGTGGATTCAATAATCAATTTCGAAATCCATGGCTTCTAGATTCGAGTGGAAAACCCTAAGGTGATAACGAAGAAAGAGAGGGTCGATTAAATAATAAAAGATGAAAGTGATTTTGGTCGTTATATAGTTTAAGTTAGGGTTTTCTTTTTATTTTGTATTTTACTTTTAAAAGTTAAAAAATCTAGTTTTTAACAAGGATTAAACTACGGCTTGTAGTTTGAAAAATTCTCAAATGGAGGATATAGCTGAAGCAAGATTTCCTGGCATATGGTTAGAACATCCAGCGATAGTCGCAAGTTTAAGAGAATTTATAAGCGGTCGATTGTTTAATCTTAATAGAAATCTTAGGGGCAAATGTATGTATTTTTTCCGAAGCTGGGTAAATTTACAAGTTGCTTTTATTTTTACATTACTCCACTATAATTTATGTTGTGATTTTTATTATTAAAAATTTGTAATAAACTATAACGCTCGGGATTTTCGGCTCACGAAAGTCGACATTAATACGTCCACTGTATCAACTGTCGAGCAATCGAATGCCGGAAAACCGAATTGTTATGGTTAAAGAAGAGGTAGAAGAAAGAGAAAGAAAGAAAAAGCAACAGAAACAATAACAGAATCTCACATTTCGCAGCGGAACAACATATAATATATAAATGAATAATCTTTAAATCAATAGAACTGTATCAATTTATTACATCACATCACATCACATTACATTATCGGAGTGTACAACAACAAACAGCGGAAAAGAAATACTATATCTAGTTGATACACCACGCCATCCAGCTTGCCTTCAGATCTCTACAGCAACTCCTGAATTCTAGAATGACCTGATAACCTGACTCTAGACTGCCCGTGTGAAAATTGGTGGGCATACAGAGTTTAGGAAGGGAACAATAAACTCCAGGTCAGTCATGGGACTGGTGTGAGAACTTAAAACAGTTATATCTTTAAAAACAAACAAAGAAATATTTTAAAAATAGATCCGCAATGCTTTTAGAAAATGTAACTACCATAAGGCCTCCTGCCACACACACAATGCAAACGCAGAATTGGAGGAGATTTCTCCTTATGACAGTCAAAGATGCTTACTACGCCGAATCATTTGATTATTATAATTATTAGTGCAAAGTGCAGGAAAACATTTCGTAAGTACAATATTAATCTTAGCCAGCATAGGTACCATTATAGTATGCCTACTATAGCTACCATATTAAATGGCAGGTTTTACAACTAAAACCGTACAAGGCTCATATTGTTTCTTTGGATTTTCCAACAAATGGTCAGGCCAAGGAACTTCCCATTGCCACATGGGTACGCCTCTGGAAAGATGCCTCGAGAACCTAACCGGATCTCTGCCAACACAAGGCCGGGTTACCCCTAGCTGGGTAACAACTGACACGAGTATGCCATCCCCTGGTCGTAACCGACCTAAATCCCGGGATTCACCAACAACCACAAAATAATATGTTTGCAGCAACAACATATGTAAAGTATTTGGGCTCCATACCATGATACCACCTCTATCCAAAAGGAAATGACATACACTAAGGGGGCGCTATCCCCTAATAAACTTGCTGCATCTTTCCTGTTTTGACCATTACCGGGGTGTGAGGTCCGACGAAGTCTCGTCCACAAAGCTACGCTTTATACAAAAGCTGTGCTTTGATCAACAAATGATCAGCAGCACTTCGTATGCCACATTACCAAATTGAGAATGTATCACTAGTAACCATCAACTACATAACCTCTGAGCTCGTATGTCTCAGAGAAGGGTGTTAAGCTTAGAGAATAAATTCTCCGCCACCAACTGAAACGTATTTGATAGAAACCATCTTTAATCTCAAATTGTAACATCGGACATACATCCATACAAGTCCGTTCCGGGATCGAACGAAACCGAAGGCACTTCCAAAGAAGCCCTTGCAATCCGGATATTCACTAATCACGTCCGTACTTCCCATCACAAAGGGTGATAAAATCTCTATATCAGAGATCAACCGATGCAGAGACGTTCGATGGTAATCCTTCCGTTTTCGAAAATATCCGGTCTTCAACACCGGTCTTCAAATGCTATCCATTACGACATATCACTATTCGGAATGAGATTTATGACCCAAAGGTCCTCTCCTGGCTAAACCGAATAACGAGCACTTATTTTAAAATAAGTGTAGCATTCAAATTCAAGAAAATCACAACAAATACCCATATAAAGGTAAATATTGATAGTTGGTAATTTAACCATCAATAGGTATGCACAACATCACCAGATTCCAAATAATTTCCCAAATTATTTATTTTCCAAAAATATCTTTACAAGATATATAATTTTCCACACTTCAAAAATAAATCAATGTTTATTTTTAAAATATTTTTTCCTTTCCTTTATAAATTCCACGGTGAATTCACATTTCCAAAATATCTATTAATATACGATTCTCAAATCGATTTCAAATATTCACTTTCAATTTATCTTTAAAAGATAAAATCTCTAAACATTTCACTTCATATTGAAAAACATTTCCATACTTATTTAATAATAAGCAATTCACAAATTTATTTGTTTTCAACATTTGGAAAATATCCAATATACTTAAATCAAAATTAAGTATATATTTTATTCTTTAATGAAAACATTCTCTTAAACACATTTATTTGAGTCAAAACGAATGTTGCGTAAAACATTGTTACGACAACCCAAAATCACTAGTATAGGGATTCAAAATTAAGATAGAATATAAATCCCAATACTATATAAAACATTTCCTTTCGAAAATCATTTACATAACAACAGTGTTATAGTCCATCTTTTCCTTATTTCTCGAAAACGTCTATTTCAACAATGAATGTTGAAATCTATGGTTTCGATCTTTAATACATTTTAAAACAACTTCAAATCGTTTTAATTATATTTAAGAGACCACTTCCTAAAACATTTCTTTATTATATTATTCACTGTCCAAAATCGTGAATATAAATCGTTTACCCAATTCAACACTTCTACATATTTAATTTAAAGGATTATCCAGTGTCCAAAATCGTGGATATATCTCCTTTAATAAGCTTTCATATTTACTTATCAAATTCAATTGGTTTTAGATTTATAAAACAACGTTTATAAATTCACACACACACACATATATATATTTTATAAAAATTTCAACTTATATAAATCCCTTAATTAACATATTCTATTTATATCTCATTTAAATGCAAAAATCCAATTTATAAGTAAATTACTTATAATTCTTTTATTTTACAAAATCTATTCATTTTATAACTTCACAATTTATAAATTCATAAATTTCATTTACTTATGAAATCCATTGATACTTCATTTTAACACTTATAAAAACTCGTTTTATAATTCCAATATTTTTAATTTATAAATATCAATTTTATAAATCTTTTATATAAACCGTTTATAATAATTCAAAAATCCCCATTTAAATTATTTTACAAATAAATCAACTACTTATTTCAAAAATATATTTCGGTTATGTTTCACAAAAATCATAATTTTTATAACATAAAATTATAACGTTTATTTATTTAAAATGAATCAATTTCCAAAATTCAATAAAACGTATACTTTCAAAAAATACTTTAAAATCCTTTTCAATTCAAAATCGTTACTTTAACATTTTTAAAACCCCAAAAATAGGCCCAATGCTGCAACAACAACAACACATCAACCACGACATCCAAAACATCATATATCAATATGATAACAGAATGTATCGCAAGTATCTGTAAATAAATCAATACCGTTGAGGAATCCAGTTGGATCCCTCCAACCTGCTTCCCTACATCCACAGATGTTAGCACAATACCAATCCCGTTTCAAGATGGAATATCGCGGTACATGGTTTATATAAATATTATCCGCTATTATGTGGCGCAATAGGGTCTCATCCGCTATATAATGTGGGAAAATCAACTCCAAGTACATATATAATACCAATTCCACTTCAAGATGGAATATCGTGGTATATGGGTTTAATAAATAACATCCGCTTAATATACGGCGTATAGGGTCTATTTCAATACAATAGATAATAGTTTATCATTCAATCACACAATCAAGCAATTTTAAATCTAACTATTTAAAATTTTAATCGAACACAATTCGATTGAGTGAGAAGTTCTCACCTTGCTTCAAATACAGTTGCAGTGTTCTATTTCGAATAAAATTAAACGTGCGTTTTATTTTATCCAAAATTCTCACTAGCTCCAAACAACTTCAATCCAGCTCCATCGCGTAGTATTCGACAATACGATTCCAACGCAAGTCGTTTCGTGCGAAACAGACCTCGTATGAAAAAGTTATTGCATTTTAAACATCACACGATTTATAAATATAATTATTTCAACTTTTATTTTAATTTTTTAAACCTTTAACACATCAGGGCCGTTCGTTTTATCTACTTCAAATCTGATCCGCCCCCATCTTCTTCTTCCTCACGTTCTTTCACATATGCCATAAACCCAAAGCCGTTCAAAAACCCTAGCTAGCCGCACCCACCACCTTCACTTACACCCTAATCAGCTAGCACCAAACGAACGTGCTTCACGAGCTCTACCTTCGGCTCGAATAGCTTGAAGCTCGGCTGCACTATCTGCTTGAAAAATGTGCACAAATGTTGCCTCTTCAATCCAAGATACCCGTCACATCGTTGCTCGAAAGTTCATTATCACCGTATGGATTTATAGCTCTCGTCGAGCTCTAGAAGTTTGTAGTTGAAGACTTTCGCTAATTGTTAATAGATTGGGAGAGATTAAGGGAAAAAGAAACGGGTGATTTCGGCCATTAACAGCATAAGTGGCGGCCTGAAACCCTAGCTTAGTTTTGTTTGCAAATGGGAAAAATTTAGGTCCTTTTATAGAAAATTACGCGACACTATTCACCCGAAATTTTTCCGAACTCGAAACGTAGCGTGCCGCCTGGCGTTTATAATGTTTTACCCCCATTTTGAACGCAATGGAATATATATCGGGAGCCAATTCGATCATATTTGGAAGATAAGTTTTCGAATCGAATTATTTAAATTTAAAATTCACTCAAACCGATTTCTACGCGTTTTAGCTTGCCCCGGACAAACCGTAAGTCCAATTGGCACGAAATTTTAAATCTTAGAATAATATAACATTACGGATCCAATGAAACTACTTTCGTCGAAATCCGAGACTATTTGAAAAATGACTATTTTTACTCGTCAATTAAATATTAAAATATTCAATTTCTACAAATTAACTTTTAATTCAATTTTGAAAAGTTCTATAACATCATTCTAACTCCAATATGATTTAATACAACTTTATAAATCAAATTTAATCACATTAAACCCAATTTTCAATTATTTCTATAATTTCAAATGTTAACTTATCGATTTAATTATCCAATTAAATCTAGATATTCGAAATAAAATTTATTCGACTTACAAATTTTACTTGTTAATATTTAAAAAATCAATTAAATATACGAATTTCAAATGACAGAAATTCTGGATAGTTACAAATTTCCCCCTTAAAAGAATTTCGTCCTCGAAATTACCAAGTAAGGAAAAGGTCTTGAAATCCATTAACTTTTCAAAACCATTTGTTCAAATTAAATTTCAAATTCACTTAAGTGTTTAACTTTCCCAAAATCCAATAGTTAAACTTCTTATAACAACTTTACTAAGTTTTCAAATCATACTTAGTTATCTTTTCAAAACCAACTATATCGTTTGACTTTTCATTCCAAAATCAAAGTTATAGTTTTCAAAAAATTTCCAATTTTCTTAACAATATTCCAACGCCTTAAATTTTCAGAAAAATTCTCCATAGTCTCCTTTGCGCGGCTCGATCCGGAAAAAATGGCAATATATATATATATATATATATATATCACAAATATACATCTCATCAAAATAATGAGGCATCCCGCAGGGAAAAAAATATAAAAGTACGATATGTAATCCGAGATATGTACCTTATATATAATTAGTGAGCATATACGGCTAATATAGCGTGAAAGCGAGCTCCAAATGCGAAGCAAGGGCAATCCACACCTACTACACACTCAACAACAATGAGAAACATGCATATATGAAAGTAATATCAATATACAACATATACCAGTACAACAACTACATATGCTAATATAGCAAATGCAACAAAAAACAATAAATGCAACCACCAAACAACTATCATCCAACAACTTATCCAACAAATCCCTATCAAATCAATGTACATTCACTTCTCATTAATATTCAATGAATTGGTTTTTCATTTAATCACATTTGATTCATTAACATTGGACTTTACTAACATTACTGTATTCATTTTCAATTAGTTTATATTCACTAATTTATATTCAAGTTAGTTCAAATCTGATTTAATTTATTTAACTACCTTTAGTCAAATTTTCAAATTTGTTTATCACAACAAAACTTCAATTTCCAATTTACTATGGTAGCAAATCCATCACACAGAAACTCGAAAATGATACCGATGATGCTGCAGTCATCACCCTTATTATTTCCCAGTAACAGTAGTGAATTTAGTGCTTAACATTCTTTCAAAAAAAATTCTTTTACTTATAACTCACATTTATAAGTCTTTTTTTATTCATAAAATTTCACTATTCAACTTTTAATTTTGGGAAAATAATTTCCAAAATAAACAGGATTCAACATTTTCAATTCATAGTCCAAATTCATTTTTTATTTACAACTCATATTTATAAATATATTCATATAGTTTCACTTACTATATATAAGATTATTTCACAGTTGTAAATCACTTTAAATAAAATTCCATACTTAATAATTCATTTTCTTATACAATTTATTCTTTTAATTAACTTATATACATTCTTACATTTTCAACAACCAAACAATCAATTTATATACACTTTAATAATTTCTGAAAAATTATTCTTTTATATATAAAATATAATCAACGTAAATTTATTTCATTTACCCACTTTAAAATGATACCGTGTCAGTTTATCTTGTTTAAGAGTATAGAAACCCCTATCGAAACAATTGGCCAGACTGCACTGACCAGAATCTATAAACAATCAACCGATAAGTCAGCACAATACAAAACAATTTTTATATCACTAACAAATACGCGCTCATATCTATTATTACACTCAAAATCATTCCAGAGTACTGTTGACTCTATCTCTAATGAGTAATTCCCAACAGAGCCAAGGTTGTCGCTTAACAATATGCTCTGATACTAGATGTAACGCTCGGGATTTTCAGCTCACGAAAGTCGACATTAATACGTCCACTGTGTCAACTGCCGAGCAATCGAATGCCGGAAAACCGAATTGTTATGGTTAAAGAAGAGGTAGAAGAAAGAGAAAGAAATAAAAAGCAACAGAAACAATAACAGAATCTCACATTTCGCAGCGGAACAACATATAATATATAAATGAATAATCTTCAAATCAAAAGAACTTTATTACATCACATCACATCACATCACATTATCAGAGTGTACAACAACAAACAGCGGAAAAGAAATACTATATACTAGTTGATACACCACGCCATCCAGCTTGCCTTCAGATCTCTACAGCAGCTCCTGAATTCCAACATGACCTGATAACCTGACTCTCGACTGCCCGAGTGAAAATTGGTGGGCACCCAGAGTTTAGGAAGGGAACAATAAAGTTCAGGTCAGTCATGGAACTGGCGTGAGAACTTAAAACAGTTATATCTTTAAAAACAAACAAAGAAATATTTTAAAAATAGATCCGCAATGCTTTTAGAAAATGTAACTACCATAAGGCCTCCTGCAACACACACAATGCAAACGTAAAATTGGAGGAGATTTCTCCTTATGATAGTCAAAGATGATTACTACGTAGAATCATTTGATTATCATTATTATTATTGCAAAGTGCAGGAAAACATTTCGAAAGTACAGTATTAATCTTAGCCAGCATAGATACCATTATAATATGCCTACTATAGCTACCATGTTAAATGGCAGGTTCTACAACTAAAACCGTACAAGGCTCGTATTGTTTCTTTGAATTTTCCAACAAATGGTCAGGCCAAGGAACTTCCATTGCCACATGGGTACGCCTCTGGAAAGACGCCCCGAGAACCTAACCGGATCTCTGCCAAAACAAGACCGGGTTACCCCTAGCTGGGTAACAACTGACACGAGTATGCCATCTCCCGGTCGTAACCGACCTAAATCCCGGGATGCACCAATAAACTACAAAATAATAAGTTTACAGCAACAACGTAGTTTAAGTATCTGGGCTCCATACCATGATACCACCTCTATCTAGAAGGAAATGATATACACTAAGGGGGCGCTATCCCCTAATAACCTTACTGCATCTTTCCTGTTTTGACCATTACCGGGATGTGAGGTCCGACGAAGTCTCGTCCACAAAGCTACGCTTTATACAAAAGCTATGCTTTGATCAACAAATGATCAGCAGCACTTCGTATGCCACATTACCAAATTGGGAATGTATCACTAGTAACTGTAACAGCCCGCAAATCCGTACCCCTTGAGTCAACACTATTCTATCTAAATCAACTCAAGTTGTACAGAAATACGAACCATTTGGGTTAAAGAAAAAGAGGTAGAAAAAGAAAATAGAAAACAATACCAGAATCTAACCATCGCAGCGGACTAAAATATAATAGAAAATAAATGATCTTTACTCAAAATCAAATATATCTGTTTATATATTACATCATCAGAGTACATCGATCAACGGCTCAACAACAACATACAAATGGATACACAACAACTCAATCACAACAGAATATATATATAACAAGTACGGATATACGTATCGTCCTCCAGCTCGTCTCCTGAGCTCCACAGCATCACATCCTGTATTCTATAATACTCGGTCTGACCCGAGCATTACAGTTAAATAACACCCGAGTCAGTCTGGAATACCAGCGTAAGAAAATCACATCCAATTGATTTTTTAAAGTTTCAAAATCCTTTGATAACAAAAGCATCTCGTAAGACCACGCCACAAATAAATATGTTGGGTTTTTACCTTACGATAGCTAAAACCATTTTTATAGAAATCCTCTGATATTATAATAGGGTCTACATACAAATACTTATAAAATAGCCGAAATTGTTACATCTATTAAATTCCATCTACTAGCCACAGAGTGGGTAATACAAACAAAACTCGTACAAGGCTCGTAGGGAGAATGGATTTCCAACTAATGACTAGGCACTGGGGTACCACTTGTCACAGTACGGGGCCTAGATCACCGTACCGAGGATTACTCACTTCATCCCCTACAACACAAGGTCGGAACCATTCCTTACTGAACAGTCCCGAACATGATAAACCCCGTGGTTGGCGCGACCAACCACCCACTAAGCCGAAATAAAAAGGGACATTTAGACGGGGGAAATATCTTGTCCTGCTTGGGCATGACCCACCTAACCTTGCTGCATATCCCTTGATTTTCAGTCATTCCCGGTTGATGAGGCTCTAGGCTAAGCGTTACCTTTAGAACGTTTTCACTTAGAATGCCCATCGTCCACCTGACGATGTTTCGCAAGCATTCGTCCATACAAGTCCGTCCCGGGTTCGAACGGAACCGAAGGCACTACTCCCACTACATCCATTTTGGCAATATCCTCAGGATTAGTAGCGACTAGCCCTTGCACTTCACTGCTCCATCTTCGAATCCAAAATCGTTTACACGAAACGTACAAACCGGATTGAAGTGGTTTTCGAGAAATAAATCTCGATCCCGGACTCTTCAAAACGATCGGCGCATTGTCCAATATTGATAGTCGGTTATTTAACTATCAATTAATATTCACAAACAACCATCATCCAATAAATAATTTTCCGAATTATTTATTAATCTCAAAAATATCTTCACAAGATATATTTCTATTTTCAATCCTTTGAAAACAGTTTCAAAACCATCATTCTTTTCAGAATCAACTTTCCCAAATATTTTATATCTCCTCTGAAATCACCAAGCACAAAAATAGATTTTTAAAAAGAATTTAATACACTTTATTTTGAAACATTTAAGTTAAAATTACTTTAATAATTTGTTAAAATACATACTATATGAATGTTTGAAATAAGGTTATAAAACTAGATTTCTACTTTTACAACAAAATACTAAGTTACTTCTTAATAATTACTGCTAGAATAGATTAAAGAAAATACTTACTTTAAACTTTAAATAATAGAAATAATAAATTTTTCAAAACTTGCTTTGTTTAAAAACAGCTTTAAAACATTTAATTTATATTCACAATCTTACCTTTTAAAACATGTACTTGGCCATCCAGAGAAAGTTCCAACTCAATCACTTAAATCAATTTCCCTGAAATTGATTTCCAATTTATTTTATTTGAAGTAAGTTTCTTTAATTACTCAATTCATTTCACAAATTCATTAGTTACGGACTTATTATTATTGTTGTTATTTTCCGTTTGATTTTAAACCTTTTAACTAAAATATACGAATGTCAGGCTTTTTTTCCTCCAATTTCTTCTTTATTCCTTAAGTTAAATCTTAAATATTAAATAAATGTTTGTTTTTATTAAATAATATCATTGAAGTTTCAAACTTCATTAACCTTCTGCTTATTCAAAAATTTCTTTCCATATACAGAATTTTATTAATTAAAAAGTGATACAAATGAAAGTTATCACATTCTTCCTGCAGTTTCCAAAACTTTAAAAAATTATAGGATTTGGATAAGAAACGCAAAAGTTATGCACAAAATACTAGCTCAGGTTTGCACAAAACACTGAGTACTCTACAACAACAGGACAGCGAGTTTGCAAGAGGTTTTTTCCATTTTAATCAACTAATTTCAGAAAATGATACAAATAAAAGTTATAGGACTTTCCGTTAGCTTTCCGAAATGACCAAGATCGTCAAATTTGGATTAACAGTTCAAAAGTTATGACCATTTTACTAAAAACATTAAACTTAGCCTGAACTTATGCATTTGCAGGGCAGCGACCAACAATTTCAATTTTAGCATAGAAAACATCGAAATCAGGCAAAATGAATAAAGAAAAAGTTTTAGCTTAGTTCCTAAGCTTTCCGGAACATTAAAAATTTCCGAATTCCGATAAGAATTGTAAAAGTTATGGATAAAACATTTCTAAGATTTGAATTTCACAACTTATGTCATTTTGTCCCGGGACAGCGATAAACAATTACAATTTTGGTCAAGATAACATCGAATTTTTTTTAAAACTCAAAACTTTAAAGTTTTAGAAAACAGTCTAATCTTTCTGGAACATCTAAATTTATCGAAATCGGTTGAGGAAAGAAGAAGTTATGGCCAATTTAGTTTCAGCCTTAAGCACAGAGCTAATATTGGTTTTGCTTTCGCGATTACAGTAGAAAAATTCAATTTTGACATGGCTAACATCCAAATTACAGAAAATACAAAACATAAAAGTTGTAGCACATGAAATAAGCTTTCCAGAACATCCAAAAAATCGAAATTTCATTAAGGATTGAGAAAGTTATGGTTAAATTACTAAGCCGCGTTTTTGATAGAACCGAGCCATTTTTACTTATAACTATCATCTCTTCAAGAATAACATGAATACTAGAAATTAAATAGTTTTTCTCACCTTAAACTTGTGTATTTGACTTGACTCTTTTTCTCTATCTTTCTCCAAGCTTTTTCACTTTGTCTTACTTTTGTTTTTGCTTTGTGAAAGTATCAAAATAAGTGAATATTTCCACCCTTTATATAGAAATTTTCAAGGCTAGTTTGGTAATTTTAGTTTTGGACACTTGTCTTCTTCTCTTTGCACAAGCTTTAGAATGTTGACACATGTCTACTTAGGTGTCTTAAGATGTTTCTACACATGGACACCTAATGGGGTTATGTGTCTACTTAGGTGTTTTAAGATGTTTCTACACATGGACACATGTCCTTCATTTTTTTATGCAAGCTTTATTTCATGACACATATCTTATTTAGTAATCATTTAAGGTGTTCTAGAAGTGTACACCTAAGTGATATATGTGTCATAATTCTATTTCATCTTAACATAGGTGTATGGTCTATATTATGCCACTTGTCTTCACCATGTCAAGCCACTTATCCTATACTTATACATACTTATACCTTTTGTATTATTATAAATATAAATACAATAGAGATGGTGTATACAAGAAGCTTGACTAATTAAATTATTATCAATTAAATTTTTAGCGTGTTTATATATCGTACACTCACACACTAACTCTGATCAAAACGAAATTTGAAATCCGATAATAATTCAATATTACGGACCCAATGGAACTGGTTTCGTCGAATTCCGAGACTGTGCCTCGGAAGGTTATTCTTAAATTCAATTTAAACGATGAAATTTTCAAAACTGATCAAATCATTGTTGAATTTGATTTTAACACTTCTATCGCCTTTAACGTTATCAATATAAATTTTACAAGCCTTCAACTTATTTTAACAAGCTTAAAATTCTAGATTCAACAATTTACCCAATTTCTAATTATTAAATTCTATTATTTAATTATCAGTAAATAGCGATATGTGTATTTCAAGTTAAGATTGCTCTATTGAATATTTAAAATCAATTAAATATTCCGATTTTAAATGCTCGAAAATTCTGGGTCGTCACATTCCTCCCTCCTTAAATGAATTTCGTCCCCGAAATTACTAGTTAGGAAGAATGATCCAATACCCGTTTACCTTTCCCCAAAACCAAACAATTCAACATCTAACTATCCTTTTATAGAAGATCCATTATCATTCTTATTAACTTCTCAACTCTCCCATAGTTTCAAACTATACTATTTGTTTAACCATTCAAATTTCAATCTAAAATCAAATTTTGAATTAACAAAATTTTCTCAAATTTTTTTTTTCTAACTCCCTAAATTCCCGAAATTTTTTTGCCAGCGTCTCCTTTGCGCGGCTAACTCGGTACTACCACAAAAATGGCTCTACGGCCTCCCAAATCCAAAAAGAAAACATAACGCCAAGTGGTTCATTCCAAATCCCAAACAAATTCCATACCAAATTGAAATACGTACCTTTTGTTGGGCAATTCAAATTTATCTCTTGAAATCAAATCCAATTTCCTTTTCCCTTTTATAATACCTGCATATCCTGCTTAGCACTAATATCCAATCACAATATTCCAAAACATTTTATCGACTTCTCACAAAATGCCAATATCCATTCATTCCAATATTGACTTAAAGTGTATTAGTAGTGTCAATTATCATTTAAGAATTCACCATTCCCTCTTAAGTTTAGTATAAGCAATTTACATGCTTTTTATATTTATTTCATCTTCCATTTTAGTTTATATCTATTTTTATTCAAATTAATTCTTTCATTTTCATATGGATTCAATTTATCTTAAACTCTAAATTTTTAAACTTTATTCTCTATTAATAACTAACTCATATCATTATTTTAATTAGTTTCATTCACTAACTTATTTTTATTGCGTAGGCGTACCTTATTTAGTATTTTAAGCAAGCATCTTATTTATTTAGCAGTTAATGCAACCCAAATCCAGCCATACGGCTTCCAGGTACCTGTACTTACTCAATTTAAACATGTAAGTACCAAATATATGCAGTTTAACTATATTTTACCTAGTTGTAATGGTTAAAACATATGAATTCTAAAAGAAATTCACACCAAATAATTTCTCGTAAGCAACTTATATAGTTTCCATGCTAATTCAACTGTTTCAATTAATTTATAAACCATTCTCATCCTATGTGAATGTTTTTCAATCCATTCGTATATAACCTCATTAATTTGAGTGGTTTAAAACTCAATTGCTTACATTTAGTTTAGTATTAAGCAAACTGAACTCATATTTAATTCAATTGCGTTCAAAATTAATTTATTTTCCCTTATCAACACATAGAATTTTTATTACTTCCATTTACATCCAAACGACAATTTATTCCATGCAATTCGACGAGATTTATGTGAATAAATCAGTATTTATGCTTTATAACCAATTTAAATTGATTTTATCTCAATTTATACTTAATTTTATTCCATTTTCAATTTATTCACAATCCATATGTTCTCATTTCCATTGCATTTCATTTTATTAACTAAACTAGTTTATTCAAAATCATTAACAATTTAGGTTCCTCTCCATTACCAATTAAATTTCCTTTTTATTTTAACCCATTCACAATCATTTATTTAGCCCGACCCATTCCATTTAAATTTCATTTACAATCCATTTATTTACATTCCATTCCATGTTTGTTTATTCCAACTATTTTATTTAGCTCAATCAACCAAGCCATACTATTCAATAACCATTTCTCAACTTATTTAAGCCATACTCCATTTGGTTCTTATTTATCACATCCATTCATTTATTCAAATTTTACACTTAAGCTCATTTTCATTTTACAAGTAAATTTTCTCTTCTCAATTTAACTTGATTTTATTCTAATCCAATTCCATTTTAAATCTGCAAATTTCATTTGATTGGTTATTATAAAATTTAACTTTCCAGATTCAACTCATTCAATTTATTACCTGGCTATTTTCCAGGTTATCTTCACTTATTTGGATTTTAATTGCACATTCAAACCATTGCTATCTTAATCCATTTACATTTATATTTGATACCTTCCCAATTATATTTAATTTGTTAACACTTCAAGTTAAATTTTAAATTTATATTTCAAGTTTTGAATCCACTATTCATTTTCAAATTACCATTCACTTTTAAATTACCATCCAATTTTATTAACTTACATTGCAATTTCATTCACAAATCAATTAATTAATTTCAAGGCCACTTTTAATTATTTTTTTCTTCATCGACAAAGGTAAGTCGAATTTAATTATAACTTAGAGTTTTATTTTCAAACCTCATCATAAACTCACAATTCAATTTCATTAACTAATTTATTAACAATTAGTTCTTTCCTTATTTACAATCCAACACTTGAATTTTAATTCCAAATATCACTCCATTTAATTCTTTCTTAGTCCAATTTAGTTTATAATTCAAGTGTGGATTTTCATTTCTTTATCCAAAACATCAAACAATATTTATTTTGGATTTTGTATTCCATTTTCACTTTAATAAGTCACAGCTTATTGTTTTATACAATTCCATTCATCATAAGCTTGAATATATTCTTCTTTTATTTTCACTCAAGCCTTATGCTTCTTTATAACCCAAGCATATTTTATTCATGCATTTAAATTCTTTTATAAGTTATAATTTATTTACTTCAATTTCCAATCCTTATACAATTTATTTCCCATTCGTTCAGCTAAGAATTTAATTCCATTCATTAATTAAATTGAATTCTCATCCCAACTCAATTTTACTTTAACTCGGATTTATTTAACTCAATTCGATTTCAACTCAATTCGAATACAACTGGATATTCTTTCAGCTTATTCAATTAATTTCAATCCAGTCAAATTTTATTTTCAAATCCAAGTTAATTTCATTCTCAACTTTTCTCTTTAAATTTTAATTCCAACATTCAAAGCCTATATTTCCTTCCTGGTTTAAAACTCATCTCAATTTTATAAGCTTACAATTTATCTCATCAGGATTTTTAAACTCCCGGCTTTTGGCTTCAAATCATTTTGAAATCTCCAATATCTCAAACCACATTTCTCAAAATTTTTAATCCAATCCTGGCTTTTATTTCCAACAAATTTCCTTTGAAATTTTCAAAAACATCTTGCTTTTCTAAACAAATCAATTTGGTAGCAATTCTTCACTTAGAAATTCGAAAATGAATACTGATGATGCAGCCGTCATTATCAGAATTATTTTCCAATAATCCAAGTGATTTCAATGCTATATCACTTTCAAAATCCCTTTAAAACAATTTCCTTTCAGAAATATCTCCAAAACAATTGTGCTATTATTTATCTTCAAAACACTTCCAAAATTCCCGGAATTTAAATTTTCAAATCCTGCTTAAATCAATTTTAACCATACTTTATTTGCACGGCTTATGCTCATATAAATACTCATTTGATTATATTCCAATTTTAGAAATTACATTTATAATTCATATTTATAAATTCCATTTCAAAATGAATTTATTCCCTTAAATTTTAGTTATATTTTAATTTCTAGTTAAATTTTCACTTAACAATGATAACACTTAAATATTATTCATACTAACATCCAAACAACCATCTATTAGCTAAAATAGTTTACAAAACTTTTATTTATATCAAAATACATTTTGGGTAAAATTATTTCATTCACCCACATTTAAAACAATACCGTGTCGATTGTTCTATTCAAGTGTTTAGAAACCCCTTCAATACAGTTGTCCAGACTGTGCCGACGAAGGTTCATATGCCACTCAATAAACCAATAACACAATATTAAAACAATTTATATACACTAACAAATACGCGCTCATATCTATTAATACGCTCAAACTCATTATAGAGTATTACAGACTCTATTTTATGAGTAATTCCCACCAGAGCCAAGGTTATCACCAACCTGGCTCTGATACCAACTGTAACAGCCCGCAAATCCGTACCCCTTGAGTCAACACTATTCTACCTAAATCAACTCAAGTTGTACAGAAATACGAACCATTAGGGTTAAAGAAAAAGAGGTAGAAGAAGAAAATAGAAAACAATATCAGAATCTAACCATCGCAGCGGACTAAAATATAATAGAAAATAAATGATCTTTACTCAAAATCAAATATATCTATTTATATATTACATCATCAGAGTACATCGCTCAACGGCTCAACAACAACATACAAATGGATACACAGCAACTCAATCACAGCGGAATATATATATAACAAGTACAGATATACGTATCGTTCTCCAGCTCGTCTTCTGGGCTCCACAGTATCACATCCTGTATTCTATAATACTCGGTCTTGTGTTGCAGGGGAGTTAGGGTGGCTCCTCGGTACTCTGATCTAGACCAGGTACTGTGACGGGCAGTACCCCAGTAGCCCTGCCATTGTATGGGATCCAAACTCCAATAAGCGCATGTACGGTTTTGATTGTGCCCAACTATTGCTGAAACGTGAGATGCAAGCATTTCAGCTAGATTCTATTTACTTTCTATAGACACTATTATAATATCAGAGGATTTCTATAAAAATTGTTTTAGCTATCGTAAGGTAAAAACCCGACATGTTTATTTGTGGCGTGGTCTTACGAGATGCTTTTGTTTTCAAAGGATTTTTGAAACTTTAATAATAAATTGGGTGTGTTTTTCTCACGCTGGTAATCCAGACTGACTCGGGTGTTATTTAACTGTAATGCTCGGGTCAGACCGAGTATTATAGAATATAGGATGTGATACTATGGAGCCCAGGAGACGAGCTGGAGGACGATACGTATATCCGTACTTGTTATATATATATTCCGCTGTGATTGAGTTGCTGTGTAACCATTTGTATGTTGTTGTTGAGCCGTTGATCGACGTACTCTGATGATGTAATATATAAACAGATATATTTGATTTTGAGTAAAGATCATTTATTTTCTATTATATTTTAGTTCGCTGCGATGGTTAGATTCTGATATTGTTTTCTATTTTCTTCTTCTACCTCTTTTTCTTTAACCCTAATGGTTCGTATTTCTGTACAACTTGAGTTGATTTAGGTAGAATAGTGTTGACTCAAGGGGTACGGATTTGCGGGCTGTTACAGTAACCATCAACTACATAACCTCTGAGCTCGTACGTCTCAGAGAAGGGTGTTAAGCTAAGAGAATAAATTCTCCGCCACCAACAAAAACGTATTTGATAGAAACTAGCTTTACATCTCAAATTGTAACGTCGGACACACATCCATACAAGTCCGTTCCAGGATCGAACGGAACAGAAGGCACTTCCAAAGAAGCCCTTGCGAATGTTAGAGTGGACTCGACTTCTATGTATAAAATATGCACAATGTTAAAAATAAAAGTACATTAAATTCTGAATTCAAAATACAGATGCTATTGTAGCAGTGTTCCAACATATCTTGATTTATGTTTTATTCAATCAGCCTGAACTCAACTGAAATTGACCGAAGATCACCTGGAACCTCGTCAGCTCCGGGTGCAGTTTCGACTGGTAGACCGACGGCCTACCACCGGTGCACCAGTGGAAAAAGTCTGGAACCATTTTGGTTATAGGCATTAGTTCATTTGACCATTGTCGATTCACCATTTTCTTGTTCTTCTTTTATAAGTTATGTTTGATATTTTGGTATATAAATACAGTACATATATTTATAAAGCTAGTTTTAAAACAAATTTTTTATAGTCTACAATACACACAGACACACACACCTAGTATTCATTGATATGACCTTCAACCTAGGACCTTAGTTAATAAAACTTTGTTATAAAAGTGCATAAAAGTGTTCATGTAATAGAACATAGCTTAGGTCATTGATTTTGTCCTTGTTGGCTGTTGCTTTTGAATTTGTTAGCCACTCATTTAAGAGTTTTGTTGCCTTGGAAAATCATGCATCCAATGCCCTGTTAATTTAAATCATGATCATGAATCCTACTCTTATACTGTTCCCTTTTAGCTCTATCTCTCTCATCAATAGGTCTGTCATCTCGGACATGGGTTCGTTCGTGATGCATGAGGTTAGGTGCAACCATAGCTAGGCCTTATTTGGTTTGGTGTCGATTATGTTCGATGCTAGGCTAAATATGTTTGATGCTGAACTGATTTCAAATGCAGCTTTAGGCCGAGTCTTAAGTCTTAAATCGATCCCTATGCCTTTTGACTTGCTATCACCTCGTCCTCTTCTCTTTTAGAACTACTACTTCTTACGAAACTAGAGTGGACCTCCTCCTCTCCTTTTCCATCCTTTTGCAATAGACTGTCAGAAGGTTGTCCTGCTTTTCCTTTTGCAACCAGTTCCTGTTTGAAAGCCACCTTTGTATGAGTTCCTACAACCTTACTTCTTGGTGTTTTTTTTGAAGGTTGTCATGCCTTTCTTTTTGCAACTAGTTCCTGTTGAGAAGCCACCTTTATATGTGCGTCTACAAGCTTACTCCTGTGTTTGTTTTTATCAAACGTGGCATGTCCTTGTCTAGCTGCAGTTGTATGCGTATCTGTCCCCTAGGATTTGTTCAAATCTGTGTTAAGCGAAGCCTGTCCTTGCTTCCTGGTAGTTTCAAAAGCAAGAATTAGGTGTTGTTCCTTTCGTTGCAGTAGTGTATGTGAAACAGCAGTAGTATCGTGTGCAACATTTCATTTTGACTGCCGTGTCTTTGATTTCTAATAACATGTTTTACTTGTACAACTAAAACAGTTTTTGTAATGTGATAGCAATCGTTTTTGCATATAAGTACCATATGTTTCGGTTTCAAGTCCTTTCTAAGTACAGTCTTCATACCTATCTAATTGACACCAAGAGTTAACATACCTAAAGGCCTACCCTTAAGTTGTCATTAAAGATCAGTCAGTTGCAACAATAGTGGAGTATGGTCACTCTTTATAATTTTATGTCAAGATGTAAATTCTCAGTTTTGAGGAGAACCGAGCTCTCAGTTTTAAAACAAAATTGAGCTAATGCATAGTTTGTTTCAAAACTCAAAACCGAGCTCTCGCTCAGTTTTGAGTCAAAACCGAGCCGATGCTCAGTTTTGTTTCAAAACCGAAGTCTTAGTTTTAAAACAAAACCGAGCTAATGCTCAGTTTGTTTCAAAACCGATCTCTCACTTGTTTCAATTCAAAACTGAGCGTTAACAACATGTAATAGTTATAAAAAATGTGTTTTTATTGCAATCAAACTAAGTTAATGCTATAATGTAACTCCGTGTTGCAATTTTTTAGTAGCTGCAAATTAAATATGTTATTTTAAATGTGTATTTGACCACTAACTTTTAAATTTCACTGTTACAGTATGTGAAGTTTTAAGATGCAAAAAATGCACAAGATACTTCTTAGGTTTTTAGAGGTTTGGCCTAGCTAGAACATGAAATGTTTTTGGTTGCATGTTTTGTCATTAATATTTGATGCAAACTTTGTAGATATTGTGTCTTTGTCTAATGTTATATGAAGACGGTTTATAAATTTCATCATTGTTTGAGTAAACTTTGTTCATGGATATTGTATTCAACTTATTTTATGGAAATGATTAATTGTTATGCTTTTATTTTATAGTTTTTAATTTGATATGTATATATTTTGTATATTATCCAATTGAAATTGGATAAATTCAATTAGATTAATGACATGTGAATATTGCAATGGTACAACATGTCATAAACGACAACATTTAAAACGTGCGGTCGATTTTTTGAAAAAATAATCCATATTAATACAACAGCGTTAATATCTTGTTATGAGTTCTTTGAAAAGATAAATTACAGTGATACTACAACGTTTAGGAACTGCTAATGAAATGGGTAATAACAATGTTTATAGATTACTGTTCAAGACTAATGAATAAGCTTTAGACGGTGTATTTAAACGCTGTCATAACTTACTAACAGCACTTAAAAACGCCGATGAAAATATAAAATAATACCCTAAACACTTCTTCACAGCAACTTGAAAACGCTGTTTTAATTTTAAAACAACAAAATATAAACGCTGTAGAAAATGAATTAACAGCAACAAAATAACGCTGTA
The DNA here is from genome assembly GCA_030765085.1 of Allium cepa. Lineage (NCBI taxonomy): Eukaryota > Viridiplantae > Streptophyta > Magnoliopsida > Asparagales > Amaryllidaceae > Allium > Allium cepa. The sequence continues at coordinate 112,758,000 of CM060944.1, forward strand.
TAAAATTATTTTTGACAGGTTTTATTTTAGCTGTTACAAATTGTATATCGACGACCGCATGTCATTAGACATCGTTTCTGACAACGTTGATACATCCTTTAATCGCGGTTAAAAGGATATTTTGTTGTAGTGTAGTGAGATGGAACCCACGACCTTCCTTAGTGGAATGGAATCCACGAAATTTTCAAAATGTCTTATTTTTAGATTTTTTTTTCAAAACTATCTTTTTAAAAAGACATCTCTCTCGGTTTACATATTTTAGCCTTAATTTAAAAACTATTTTTAATCATATTAATTTCAAAATCATTTCTTGTTTTTAAACTATCTTCTGGTTTTAATGTTTTAGCTTTAATCCCAAAATATTTATATATTTAGTTTTTATTACTTTTATATTTCGTAAGATCACTTTCCAAAGGTTCTTATAATCGTAAAGTATATTCAAAATAGTTTACAAAGTTCTAAGATAGTTTCGACAAACTTTAGAAAGAAAATCTCTTTCAAAACAAAAATCAATTTTCAAAATATACTAGGGGATGTCGACATGCCCCTATTCCCCAAGTCAACATGGTAGCCGTAGAGTTCAAATTTCGAATTTTCAAAAGAAGTGTCTATTCATCATAACCTTTCACGAATGGACATGACCGTTATTCTCCTATATATACCAGATGTTTTCAATGAACTTTATGTTAGTTTTTCTTCATTTCTTCATTCCTTCTCTACTCAAATTTTCTCGTATATTTCAAATGTTTTAACAAAACTGCTGAAATCCTAAGTGAATCAAATTCGATCATCTCTAGTTTGATTCTCTGTCACTCTCTCTCAAAGATCTCAGTGCTATTCAGAGTTATATGATCATTTGTAATCAAAGATTGAAAGATCAAAGTGAATCGAGTCTCTCTCTATCAAAGTGTGATTGCAAATGGTGTGATTGTGGCCCGTAAATCAATTGGACGTGATTGTAGCCCCTAAATCAATTGGCTGTGATTGTAGCCTGGTTAAATCAAGAGAGTTTGCTCTGGAACCAGAGACAGGAAGGTGTATCTCGTGGCCTTGAAATCGAGGTTGTAATATCGGTATTATATTTGAAAAGAAATCTGCACAAGAAATTGTGTGGGACTGGATGTAGGGTAACTACGAACCAGTAAAAGTTCCGATGTGTTCCTTCCTTTACTGCTTTTATTTACTATTTACATCTGTGTCTGGTGCTATGATTGTCTCTGTGTTTTTGAATTGCATCTGTTTGGGTTTAATTTTAAAAAATTTCAAAAAGATTTATAAAATTGATTAAACGTTATTCACCCCCTTCTAGTGTTAATTCTGCCTTAAGATCCGTAATTCGCATTTCCTAAAGAGGATGACCCAAGCATTATAGAAAAACAACGCCCGGGTCAGTCTGGTAAAACCAATGTGAGAAACTCAAATCATAAGGAATTAATTTATTATAACTTGTAAAAATCTTTTAAAATCAAAGATATCTCGTAAGATCCTACCGTACATAAACACGGACGGGTTTTTACCTTACGATAACCAAAACACTTTTATATAAAATCCAATGATATTATAATAATGTCTAAGGGTTCAAAATAAATATATAAAATAACTAAAAATGCTTGCATCTCGTATTCCAACATAGTTGGCTACAATCAACATCGTAATGGCTCGTATTGGAGATTGGATTCCATTTAATGACTGGGCTACTGGGATACCATCTGTCACGGTGCATCTCTACATAAAATACATTAAGAGCCTCACGTTGACTCCCTACAAGTTAAGCCCAGCCATACCTTTTATTGGATAGCTACGAATATGTCATCAACTTGGTTGGGATCAACAACCTAAATGGGCTCCGAGCATACATGATCTATAATATCGATCTAGATTGGATGATGACCATACCCTAATGGTAGCGAACCACATAGCCTTGAAGCATCTTGTAACGACCCACTTTTCCATATAGTTCAAGCTGACAATAAACCACACATGTCCAACCCAAACTGAATGGAAAAGTGGATATTTAGGGAAAAGAAAGAAGACAAGAAAAAACTAAACAACACAGAACTCACAGCAGAATGAATGATCTATAATATATAACAAATCTTTATACAAAAACAAAACTGTAATAAAAGTATGTACGGACATCAATCAGAGTTTACTAACCTATTTTAGCTCGGGCAATTTGTCCTAACAATTGCTGAATAATATACAACAATGAATGCAACGAAAAAGTAACCATGTACGTGAATACGTCTCCGGGCCTTCGGCTTTCCTCCTGAAGCTCCAAACATCCAACTAAACCTGGAAATATGCTCGGTCTAATCTGAGCATTATAAGAAAACAAAACCGGGTCAGTTTGATAAAACCAGCGCGAGAACTTAAATTACAAGAAGTTTTATTTATTTTAACTTGTAGATTCCTTTAAAATCAAGGCATCTCGTAAGACCACACCACACATAAACACTAACGGGTTTTTACTTTACGATAACCAAAACCTTTATATCAGAAAATGTAAATAATGATAATAAAGTAGTCGTGATGCTCATGAGTTTACATCATAACAATACTAGATATATAATCAAAAGTCGATAAGGCACGTTCGATAATTGTATAGGATTTCCATGGAGGCGCCCTCAGTACTTCGGGGAACAATCCTTCTGCATAAGGATCAAAGATATCCTTTCGAAGCAGCATACTCCCTAGTGATGTACCATAGAAAAAACATACCTGGTCTCTCTAAGACCAAGTGCATCGCCCCATGCATCATAACAATTGTAGGTAACGTCTAAGTGGAGCCGACTACACCCTATGGGTTTGCAAACCCTACTGGTCATGCCTCCTATCTTTAGTTTTAGCCATTCCCCCATGATGAGGCTACATCTGGCATCCCAGCTTACGCACCGCCACCAAATAGATTGCGGAATCCCACATGGATTCCAATACCCCAACTGGTCTTGGAATCACACGTACATTTCCACATCTCAATTAGATCTTGGAATCACACCCTGATTCCCATACCCCAACGGGTTTCAGAATCACACATGGATCCCAACATCACAAAATATTACGAATCTCCTTCATAGAATCGTATACGGTTTTCGGAGTGGTTATGGGTTCAAGTCATATCTTACGAGTACATTCTTCTGTTTCCCAGGTGCTTCACAAAACCAAACGCCGATTTCCGGAATGCTCAATACCGGTTCTTTTGGAAATAATCAGACAATACATAAGAGTGGGGATCACCCCCTAACCATTTAAGTGGATGGATCTCCTTATCATTTATCGTAGAAGAATGAAACAAGTTTATACATACAGTATAACACCCCTGATGGTAACTGTGCCATATAAACCCCGTGTTTTACCTAGATATTTCCAGAGTTAAAATTCTTTGGTGTTAAGTAGGGAATGTCTCCCTACCACCAAAATTAAGAAGGATTGCATATTTAGGCTAAGATTTGATAGTCGTTTATTTAACTATCAAATAAACAAATATTCAGACAAAGATTACATTTCCCCCGAAAATCACTAAGCCTCTTAAATTAATCTTTCATTAATTTAAAATCACAATTAAAATATTTAGGAATCACTTTCATATCTTATCTCAACAGGATGAGTATATTCACAAACCACTATATTTTCGAAACCTAGAAAATATAACCATATACTTATCTTAATAATATAAGTATATTCACAAACCATTTAACTGTCAAAACTTAGAAAACTTGAAAACACTTAAAAATAGATATGGAAATTACCGTTCCATATTGACTATGGATCACAGCTTACACAATGGTTACGTCGCTATCCCAGCAAATTCATAGTAAACTGTGGACAATCCCCGCCCCTCGAACTACGCTACGAAAACCAATCATATCTTTCCAAAATTTCATTATTTCATAAATATCTCCAAATCTACTTATAAAGTTTCTTTATAAATTTTCAATCCCTTTATAAATCATTCTTAATAAATCCCAAACCCCATTTACAAAACTTCTCCTTTTTAGATTTTTGAAACTCATTTATAAATTCTTTTATAAATATTCAAAACCATTTATAAAACTCTTACAATATTCAAACAACTTATTTACTAGCTTTCAAATCGGTAAGATTCTCTTGATAAACCATAAACTATTTAAAATGTCTTTAAATAACTTAAAATAATCTGTTATTAGTTAAACATCTTTCTTTTTCATATAAATCAAATCTCATTTAAAATAACAACATAAAATCTCATTAAATCATATTAAATTAATTTTTAAACATTATTATTGTATTAATAAGTTAGCTTTAAAACAATATTAATATAATAATTAATTAACTTTGAACATTATTAAAATAGTAATTAATTAACCTTAAACTAATATTAATATGAAAATTAATTGTCCTTTAAATAAATTAAATTAGTATAATTAATTAACTTTGATTAAAAATTAAAGTATAGATAATCATTTTAAATAAATAATTAAAATAAAATTAAAACATTGTTAAACCATACTAAATAACTTTTAAATATTAATGAAAGCATTTTAAATAACATTAAGAAATAACTTTTGAGAATCATATTAATAAAATAATTAACTTCGATCATTATCATACAATTATTAATTATCATTAAAACATTATTATTAATAAGTTATTACCTTTTTAAATCTTTTTACTAAATAATAATTGTCTTTAAACTTTATAATAAAAATGATTATTCTTAAAATAACTTTCAATTCTATAATTAGCTTTTCGAATTTGAAGGAGGCTCAACGATCACCATGGTAATTAAACAAACTACCATATTATTCAACTAACTTTTCAAGTTAATAACAGATATATACATAATCCATGACTATGTAAATAAATCTAACACCTAACGATCATTAGTTAATATATCACTTATTCAAAGCAGCATATCTTTTACGATATCAAACGTCCAAAACTAGAAAATAGCAGAACGAGGATTTATTCTGCTCATTAATTGCCAAACTAATTTAATTAGCAGAACAGTGTTTTATTCTGCTAAACAGATGTCCAATTACCATATTCGATCCATTTTAACTTAACAGTAATTTATTTGGCCAAATAAACATCAATAACTAAGGTATATAAATTTTAAATACGTTATTATCTAAAATAACATGATTTAAATCCGGCGCATTTTAATATGTGATAAACTTATACTTGTCCAAAACTACTAATAAGTTACACTGAAATGTTATGCTCGTCCATACGAACCTAACGTAAAAATCATTGGGCTAAACGGATTCAGCATGAGTGAGATATGAACTTTTTTTTGCAAGTTTAAACATAGTATATAAAAGTTAAATAACAAAAATATATATATATATTCTCACCTAATCAATATTCGGCCCATGGCCCATCCCCCAACAACCCAAACCTGTGCCTACAAAGAAACATTCCCTTTCGTCATGTAATTGAACACATTATCATGGACTTAAATGCAAAGTCATGTATAATGAACAGTACTTTCCTCCCCCCTTCATTCTTTTCCTTACTTGCAACACCTATCAAGCTTAAGCCCATCCTTATCTTCTTCCTTCATGTGCACACCCTTCCTCACACCACTGCTCAGCCACACCCTGCCACCACCGACTCCTCCTACATGACCGCCCTAGCTACCATTTCCACCTGCTATATTATACACGTATGCACACATTTCCACCTACCATCGCTTCCGCCCTTTTTTCCCTCCTCCATGCCATAATAGCCACCAACCCTCCATGCGCATGTCAATAGCAGCCACATCCATGTCACTCACCCCTCTCTACCACCTCAGTCAACTCTTCCATGTCACCATCATATGTCAGGCTGCCCCTCCCTCATACTTGAATGCCTCCTACCTCCATTTGCTTGCAACGACCCATAATTTTCGACAATTAAAAATATTAAATTAAATAAGATTTTGACATTTAATATTGGGAGAAATTAAAATTTATGATTTATTAATAAGAAAAAAATATGTGAACATGACTTAATAATGTTGTTTGAATGTTACTAACAACTATTTTGATGCAATTTAAAACGATTGAAATAATTGTAAAGTTAATTTGGTTATAATTGTAAATAAGGAATAAATTGGTAATTAATGGAATCAATGAAATTGAAATATTATAATTAATATGGTAAAAATGATTAATGTAAAATAAAAGGTAATAAAGGTAAACTAATGTTAATTATATTCATAGGATAATAGTTGATTCAATAATAAGAGTGTTAATCGAAATAACAGAATTTAATTGAATTTAAAATATAATGGATTGGAATTTTATTACAGTTGCAATTGAACTCTGGAATTAGTGTAATATTTAAATAGTGGATTTAATGTAGAAAAATTATTTTGATAGATTATTAATTTCTAAGAAATCTAGAATGATGAAATTTGTTAATTATTAAATTCGAATTTAAAAGTGATTAACCCAATTTAATAATAATTTATTTAATTAACGTGGAAATAGCCATTTTGGCCACTGTTTCAGATTTTGATGAAAATAGTTTCATCGGATCTGTAATAGTGAATTATTGTAGGATTTCAAGTTTCGTTGCGATCAGAGTTGATGTTTGATCGTGTGGGCTCGAAACGCATAGAAATCAATTAAAAGAATTAAATGAATATAATCTGATTTTGAAAACTAACTTCGGTATGCGATGGTGTTTTGGTTTGAAACTAGTTCTATTGAGTTAAAAATATTGAAAACATATATTTCGACATATTGGATGACCCATTTTCATTTCGGAAACGAAATAGGCTTTTCGGGTCACTGTTATCGTTTCGGCCAATTCGATCTGGACCAACTATTCTTATCTGTCTTTGTCTATATATATATAGTTTTTCCTAATCCTAGTAGCCTTTTTATTCCTTATTCTTATACGTATAATTTTATCTATCCGCTTCTTCCTCCTTCCCAATGGTTGCAAATCCAAAACCTTAATTGCAAATCAAAATCAAATTTCAAATTCAATTCCATCGAACCCTAGGAAATAATATATCGTTAGAAAGCTCTTGACGAGTGCAATCTACTGTAGCAATTCGTTTTTCAATTCAAATCATTGTTTGATTAGAAAACAATGAAGACTCGGTCGTCCATTTTTAGGGTTTCGTGATCCAATGGTGGATCTTCGACGATCGGGGGGTAGCGTCGGGAAAAGGAGGTTGAGCGAGCCTCGGATCTGGTGTTCACTCGTGCTGGTGGTGATTGGAATCAACGGAAATCGTGCTTAAAGCACGGTGGTGGCGAAAATGGAGGAGGGGGCAGACTTGTCATGGTGGGCAGTAGGACGTGCACCACGGCGTGAGGCAACGCTGTGCTGTGATGGTCGTGGATGCAAGCGTGGCAGTGGCGATAATTGATGGAAGGTGGCAGCTATTCGTGTTGTTCGCAATGTTGAGGCGGCTGTGCTAGGGTATGAAGGTGATGACGTGTTCAATTTTATTTATTATTTTATTTATATAATAATATGAGTCATATAACTTCTAATACTAGTAACATTTTCATACGAGCTCGAATTTGGTCGCGATTTTCTCCATTGCGATCGTATCGAAATTCCGGACATTATGGAACTTGTTTGGCTGCATTCTGAGACTGTTAGAATTTTGAGCTATATTTGGATTTCAAATCGACCAAAAATCAAAGGTGAGTGTCCTAACCCACTCATGAATGCTAAGCTATCTTATGTTAGATAAATTAAATTTATGATATAATTAGAAATTAATTGAATGTTGTTTGGTATATTTAGATTGTCAACCTAGTTAATTTGAATTTACATTGAATTTAATTACCGTTTAATTTAATATTGAATTTTAAATTGTTAATTAAATACCTGATAATGATAGCCAATTAATTGTTGTGAATTGTTGGTTGATTTGAATGATGATTGTGATGGATGTTTAATTGTTGATATTTAGATGATTGGATGTATGTTTATTTTATATGTTGTTATCACACGACAAGTTCCCTTAGATTGTTAGGAAAATCACTATGGGTTTAAATGATACATACCCGAATTAATCTATAGATTATGAAAAACTCATTATAGGCTGAAATGATAGACACGAGCGCTTTTATGGATTTTGAAATTTTATTCGAGACTGCGGGTTGAAATTATATATATCCATAAATTTAAATTATTACGGGTTGAAATGATATATATTTGTATCACTTGACCATATGGTAGCAAATTATATACGAACACCGGATTGGTTAAATTAAATAATTTTAAATCCTTGATTTTTCTGGATCCAGTTAAATGATATTTTAAAATAAAATTTGATTTATATGAACTAAATTGTTTTCAAAATCCAAGCTTTAAAAGGTGAAATTGAAATTGGTTTAAATGAATTATTTGAAGAATTGAAATTGAAATTTTAGAAGTTGAATTTTGAAATATAAATAAAATTCATCAACATTGATTTGTTGTATACATTTGAATGTTTAAACTTTGAAATTTATTTAATTTGAAGTGGTTTAAATTTGTAGTTCGAACATGGAGTTGAAGTTGATATAGATTGAAATGATTTTAGTAAGAATTTGAATTGAAATATTAGAATTGAGTTTTGTTGATTTGAAATCTGGATATGGTCCAGATTTGTTGAAATGAAAGAAATAGACTAATTTGATATTATTTCAAATTAATTATTTTAATATAAACTGTTTTATTCTAAAAAATTTAGATTATTTGGATTTTCAACTATTTAGTGTATAAACCATTCCAATAATCAAACCATTTTGTACGAAACTAGTTTAACTGTTTTAAAATCCTTAATATTTAAACTATTTTAAACCATCAACTTTTAATATATATACATACATATACATACATACATATATATAACCTATTTTAATATATAAATTATAATACATCAACTTTTAATATATATATATATATATAACCTATTTTAATATATAAACTATTTCTAAAATATATACTATTTAAATCTATAACCTATTTTTAAACATATAAATTATTTTTAAAAGTATAAATATACCAATTCATAAACTACTTCTAATATTCAAACTGCTAAAGTTGGAGCCGTTATGATTTAGATTTAATTGATTTAAAGACAATTTTTTGATATGAGGGTTTAAGCTGTCATGCAGTGGAACACATTATCATGGACTTAAATGCAAAATCATGTATAATGAACAGTACATCCCTCCCCTTCATTCTTTTCCTTGCTTGCAACACCTACCAAGCTTTACCCTTGCCTCAAATTCTTCCTTCATGCACACGCCCTTCCTCGCACCATTGCTCAGCCACACCTTACCACCATCGACTCCTCCGACGTGACCGCCCTAGCTGCCATTTCCACCTGCCATATTATACACGCATGCATACACATTTCCACCTACCATCACTTCCGCCCTTTTTTTCCTCCTTCATGCCATAATATCCACCTACCTTCCATGCATAAATCAACAACAGCCGCATCCATGTCACGCAACCCTTTCTACCACCTCGGCCAACTCTTCCACGTCACCATCATAGTCAAGCTGCTCCACTCTCGCACTTGAATGCCTCCTGCCTCCATTTGCTTGTAACGACCCGTAATTTTCGATAATTAAAAATATTAAATAAGATTTTGACATTTAATATTGGGAGAAATTAAAATTTATGATCTATTAATAAGAAAAATAATTTGAACATGATTTAATAATGTTGTTTGAATGTTACTGACAACTATTTTGATCAATTTAAACCTATTGAAATAATTGTAAAGTTAATTTGGGTATGATTGTAAAGAACGAATGAAATTGGTAATTAATGAAATTGGTAATTAATGAAATTGAAATATTATAATTAATATGGTAAAAATGATAGCTGTAAAATATGATTGTAATAAAGGTAAACTAACGTTAATTATATCCATAGGATAATAGTTGATTCAATAATAAGAGTGTTAATCGAAATAATAGAATTTAATTGAATTTAAAATATAATTAACTAAATTTTTATTACAGTTGCAATTGAACTCTGAAATTAGGTAATATTTAAATAGTGGATTTAACATAAAAAAATTTCTTTGATAGATTATTAATTTCTATGAAATCTAGAATGATGAAATTTGTTAATTATTAAATTTGAATTTAAAAGTGATTAAACCAATTTAATAATAATTTAATTAACGTAAAATAGCCATTTTGGCCACTGTCTCGGATTTTGACGATACTAGTTCCATCGGATCCATAACATTGAATTATTGTATAATTTCAAGATTCGTTGCGATCGAACTTGTCGTTTTGATCGTGCGAGCTCGAAACGCGTAGAAATTAATTAAAAGAATTTAAATAAATATAATCTGATTATGAAAGCTGAATTCCATACTATAGAATTTGGGTTTGAAACTAGTTCCATTTAGTTTAAAAATACCGAAAACGTATATTTCGATACATTGGATGATCCATTTTCTTTTCGAAAATGAAACGAGCTTTTCAAATCACTGTTTTCGTTTCGAACAATTCAATCTGTACCATTCATTCTTATCTATCTTTGTCTATATAAATAGTTTTTCCTAACCCTAGTAGTCTTTTTTTCCTTATTCCTGTATGTACAATTCTATCTATCTACTTCTTCCTCCTTCCCAATGACTGCAAATCCAAAACCTTAAAATTGCAAATGCAAATCAAAATAAAATTTCAAAATTCAAACTCATCGAACCCTAGCAAATAATATGTAACGACCCTGACTCAACCTTCAAAAATCGACACCCAAATATATCACTCGTATTCGAATGCCGTAGATTTAAACGTCGAGTCTGCTTGGCCGGAGCTTATAACACATTAAGTATAACAACATAGCGGAAGAAAAAAAATATATCATTGATACAACAATGGATACAATATCCAATACAATATGATACCAAGAATATCAGAGCACAAATATACATCAGAGGAACACCAAAGCGGAACAACAACATCAACTTGCTTAGACATCCAAAAGAAAGAACTCAACAACTGCATCTGCATCTCCAATACTCCAAAGCAAGCTCAAAATCCTATCATGCCGAACTTGAGCAAATTCGGTCCGCAATGCGATTGCCAAAATCTAAAGACTTGGAAGATTGCCAAATGCTATACCTACCATCTGACTATCTGAAAATTTGACTCTAGGCTGCCCGTGTGGAAAATTGTGGGCACCCAGAGTTTAGAAAGGGAACAATAAACTCCAAGTCAATTATGGGACTGATATGAGCAAACAAAAACAGTTTTCTTTGAACAAAAACAAACAAAGGAAATTAAAAGAAATCTGCTATGCTTTTTGGAAAATGAAATTACAAATAAGGCCTCCCCACACACACACAACGCAAGTGCACAATTGGAGGAGATTTCTCCTTATGATAGTCAAACTTGCCTGATACGCAAAAACCTTTTAATATTATGATTAGTGCATAGTGCAGAAAACCTTTCGAAAGTATAATATTAATCTTAGCCAGCATAGTTACCATTATATTATGCTTGCTATAGGTACCATATTAGATGGAAGGTTCTACAACTAAAACCGTACAGGGCACGTATTGGATGATTGGATTTCCAACAATGGTCAGGCTAAGGAACTTCCTCACCACATAGGTACACCTCTGGAGGGACGCCTCAAGAACTTAACCAGCTCTCTGCCAACACAAAGCCGGATTACCTCTGTAACTAGGTAACTACTGACATGAGTATGCCATCCCCCGGTCGTTACCGACCTTTATCTAAGGATCCTCAACACCAAAAAAATTCCTACAACCACATAGGTTAAATATCTGGGCTCCATACCATGATACCACCTTTTTCCAGAAGGAAATGGTCATACCCTGAAGGGCGCGACCCTCATAACCTTGCCACATTCTTCCTGTTTCAACAATTTTCGGGTTGTGAGGTTCGACGAGGTCTCTTCCATAAAGCTACACTTTTCATAAAAGCCATGCTTTGATCAACAAATGATCAGCAGCACTTCGTATGCCACATTACCAAATTGGGAATTTATCACTAGTAAATATCAACTACATAACCTCAGAGCTCGTACGTCTCAGAGAAGGTTGTTAAGCTAGGAGAATAAATTCTCCGTCACCAAACATAAATGTATTTGATAGAAACTAGCTTTACATCTCAAAATGTAACGTCAGACATACATCCATACAAGTCTGTTCCGGGTTCGAATAGAACCGAAGGAACTTCAAAAGAAGCCCTTGCAAATAGGATAATCCCTGATCACGTCCGGACTCCCCATCACCAAGGGTGATCAAATCTCTATACCGGGGCCATTAGGTGCAGAGACATTCGACAGGTAATCCTTTCGCTTTTGAAAATACCCAGTCTTCACCACCGATCTTCAAATGCTATTCCATATCGTCGTATCAATATTCGAAATGGGTTTTATGGCATAAATTCCTCTTTCGGCTAAACCTAATAATGAGCGCTTATTATAAAAACATGTGGATATAGTGGGATCTTAGTTAAGCACAACTTAAAACCCAAAACCTATCTTTTGAATAGTTTAAACAAATTTCCACTTTTAATCTTCTAAACAAAAGATTCACCCTTTTAAAATTCACTTCAATTTGAAATCAAGGTTCACCAATCTTTCACAAAGATTCATTCATAGCTTTCAAAACAATTTCCATTTCAAATCTTTTATATAAAAGATCCACCTTTAAGATCCTTTTCAACTTGAAAACAAAGTTCACCAATCTTTAACAAATGTTTATTCATAGCTTCCAAAACAATTCTATTTCAAACTTGAAATCTTTTCAACAAAAACTGGGAATTCTTCCTTTATATGAAAGCTATTAAACAAATGCTTTTCATTTCGGGAAAATCCGATCAAATATGCACAAGTTATAACCTTTTAAAGTTTAAACTGGAAAATCAGCGAAGTGTCGTATACTTGGCAAGTTCCATTTAAAACCCCAAAATAGTTCATTTAATATGCTTCATAAATGTTTTAAAATCCACATATATATTGTATAACTTGTATAATCCTTTCAAACCATATTATCCAAAATAATTTCAAATCTTAAATAAGATAATTATATTTAAACTAAATTTCAATTTCAAAAATTCCTTTTCAAAAGCTTTCCATATTCAACTCAGTTTCACTTTCAAACCATTTGGATTCAAAATTCGACTTTTAAACAAATATATAAATTCAAAATATCTGCGACTAAACCGATTTCCCGTGAAATCTATATTTGTGTGTGTGGTGTAGTCCAGGAGTTTAACACACAGCAATACAATATCATAGTCATCATCAATTCAAGCACAACAATATCGATAAGCGGTATAATCTTATAACGCTTATCTTTCATTCACAGATAGATAAGTAAATTCATCACAGATAAATAAATCACAGTTCACAGCTAAATCATATCACAGAATATCACACATCAGGGATATCAAACAATTCAAAGCATTCAATAGAATCCAACCAACCATAAGCAAGATCAATTAATCATCTGATTGTAATTAAATTAACCAGATTAATTACTTATAAATAAATTACTAATCCTGGTTAGTTAACATTAATTAATTACAATCCTTAGATTAATTTTCCTTTAATCATTTATTAATTAGCCTTTAATTATAAATTAATCAAGCCTTAATTATTACTTAATCAATCCCAATTAATAAATCAATCAACCTTTGATCATTGAATAATTAACCTTTAATCATTTAATTATTGTTTAATTAATTATCCTCAATTTATTTATATTAATTAACCCTTAATTAATAAATCATCCCTTAATCACTTTCATTAATTAATTAACCTTTAAATTAATTAATTATCCTCAAATTAATTACCTTAATCAATTATTCACATAAATTAATTATCCTTTAATCACTGGATTAATCAACTTTAGTCATTAATTATCATTAACAAATAAATTAACTTAGATTTTAAAGTTAATTAACAATTTAAACATCTCTTCTTAATTAACTTCTTAATATTATTAAGTTTATTTAAAATAAACTTTAAAATAAAGGTTATATGTGTCTTAAACATTTTTAAGCTTAATTAATTTAAAAAAAAATTATTTAAAAACTTTTTAATCAATTCAAAATTTGGATAACAATTATCATTTACAAAAGAGTTGGTTTTAATAAAATTGTTTCAAATAAAACTTGATTTGTTTTAAAAGTTAAAAACTGTTTTATAGTTGATTACTCAAACCCGAGCCATATTTGAAAATTCTTGGGCCCTACTTCAAGTTTTCCCACATCATTCATTTTCCTCAAGTCATTGCGCAAAGTTCTTCGAGTTTGACCCAATGAAACTCATCTTCCCCCAATTTTTCAAATATCAACAGATACACACAAATGCACGTACACGTGCACATGTACCCCGATCCCGTCTGATCACTGCCCCGATCGTCATCATGTCGCCGACATCACTGTTGACCAACCTAAACACCCAGATCCTCGAAACGACGATGAATTCGAATTTAAGAAAGTCGATGATTTTCTAGAACCAGACTTGATCGATACAACCGCCTCGACGCCGACGATCTGACCACCTGGAACCCTGCCACTCTGCCCATTGCAACGTCATGATCCAACGCACCGATCCCCTGGGGTCCGATCGACCCCGATCCGCCAGAGACGACACAATCGACTCGATTTCAACAATGACCAAACAGGCTCTTAAAACCCTACTATCTCATCGTCCGGCTACCACAGCAGCCTATAATTCAAACGAGTATTTTTCCCTTATGAGCCAACCTTCCATCCACCTCCAGCATCAATTTCGATCAATATCATTCCGCCGATCGACAACCATCGTCGAAAAACCCAAAAACGTTCAATTCGAAAATTCGCATTAATCCCCAACTTAAAAATCATAATACTAACATCAAAAATCCTTATTTTTAAATGCTAATCTAGTTGTGAAATCAAAACGTGAAATTATACTCTTCGAATTTTTGACTAATGTTTGTTTATCACAAAGTTCTCTTATTTCAGAAATAACTGTTTAATGCAAATGCTTGAAAATATTTTTAAAAATAAATTTACATCATTACAAACATTTTTCATTTAGAGATCATAGCTTAAAACTTATTGGAGATGAAGGGATTGATTTTTAAACATATTGTTAGCCTGTGAATTTTAAAACAGAGAGATGCTTCTGGGTATACACAGACATGCACACATATATTTTCATATATATACATATATACAGAGACATGCGAGCATATTCACACAATCATTCAAGCACAATTCATATCATACTTCAAATTCAGATCCAAACGTTAAGAGACATAGCAGGGTCATGGGGTTTGCTCACCTGTGAAGAAGAATAGAAAAACAGACTTGAGCCTGGAACTGCTGTTTTTTTGCTCCTGAGTTCGAAAACTTTGATCTTTGATGTTTTTTGTTTGCCTGAATGTTGATCTGAATTTTTTTGCATCTTTGCTTGATTTAACTCAGATGATTTTATATTTTAGCTTCAGGATTTTGAACTTGAATTTCCAGGTTTTGAAAACTGGAAATGATCCTGGAAATTTTATTTGAATTTGAACTAGGCTTGATTAACTGAGATGATCTGCTCTGCTTTGCTTTGATTTCAGTTTTATATGTTCTGATTTTGATCTGTACTTGCTTAATAAAGTAATTGCTTTGTTGAAACAATGCCTGATTACTTCAGGTTGATGCTGTTGAATGGATCTCAGGTGTTTGATTTTCATGTACCTGGTTTTTCAGTTTTCTTTTTGATTTTTCTCTGGCTAGTTAAAAAATGAAAGAATTTTGAGAGGTGAAGATAAACGGTCAGCCTGGTTGTTTTCTAATAACATTGTTTATATGATTTTCAAATTAAAAGAAAATGATAGTTTTGCCACTTGTTATTTTATGATAATATTATCTTCCACTTGTTAACATGAGTTACAATTTATTTTACACTTGTTTAAAATACTTAAATTTTTGTTTAAACCCCTAATTCATAAACTTTGTTTTAAACCTTTATATTTCATTAAGTACTTATACATATTTATAAATTTATGTTCATATCCTTATACAAATTATATTTATGTATTATTTTCAATTTAGTTTAATATATGCATGCTTATGTTTATATAATTTTACAAATGTCATAACTCTTAAATTTAAGTATTTTCTTATGTTAACACATGTATTATATTTTGAATTTATAAATATACAAACTATATTTACTCCCAAAGATATATATATGTATGTTAAAACTTTTATTTATTCTTGCTTTATATTTGAATACATTTTCAATTGTTTATATTTATATAAGAAAATGATTTGAAATCCAAATTATACACTGCTAATAAATATTCATATACATTGTTCCTTGGAAATATAAAGTTACTAAATCCAATTTTATTTTTAAAATATTTATTCTTGAATTTTAAAAACCAAAATCATGTTTATAATATATTTTATTCTTAAATTTCCAATTCAAATTTATTAAAAATCTACTTTCATATGTATAACAAATACACATTTAATTTGTTCCTGGAACATTTCAAATTAATTTACCAATTAATTCACAAATGAATCCAAAATTTAATATTATTTATCAAATTAAATTTGACTCAAAACCGGGATCGTACAGATTCCCCCTTAAGAAAATTTCGTCCTCGAAATTTGTTAGACAGGGAGACAACCAAAGAACAGAGAAACACACAGAGAAATAGTTTTTCAGATCAAGCTGAAATATCTATTCTGCATTTGGTTTACCAAATCAGAATATCCCAATAAATATGAGAATGAACTCATTCAATAATTTATGAATTGCTCGGGTCATCAGATCATAAGAAATATGTAGGGGAATTGGTTAGTTCGAAGGGATAACTAACCATTCGTAGAATATATCTGGACCCCAAAGAATAGACAAATGGATATTCCACTCAGTTCAGAATATCCCAAAATATACACTAGCTTGTCTCTCTTCGGACTTGGATCCTCACGAGAAACCACAATAAAATTTTGAAAATGTTTTGAAATTATTTGTTTAAAGATGTGACTATCCGAATTTCAGCGTTCGAAAATCGACATCCATACTTCACTCGTATTCGAATGCCGCAAATTCAAACGTTGAATTCCGATTCGTCGGAGCTTATAACACATTAAGTAAATACAACATAGCGGAAACAAAAAGAATAATATCATTGATACATAACAATTTGATACAATATGATACAAATGATATGCTCAATATATCAGAGATACACAATAATGGAAAAACAGAAGAGATAGCAACAGCAGCGGAAAGATAACATCTCCAAAAGAGAATTCAATATCTGAATCTTCATTGCCAAACTCCAAAGATCTCCAAACCATAAGCATGAACCACCATCACGCTGAAAGCAAACTCGATCGCCAAATCCAAAGACTTCAAAGATTTCCAAACAGAAGGCTATAGGCAACCGAATCTGCATCTACTATCTGATTATCTGAAAAACCTGCCTCTAGGCTGTCTGTGTGGAAAATTGTGGGCACCCAGAGTTTAGAAAGGGAACAATAAATTCCAAGTCAGTCATGGGACTGGTGTGAGCAAACAAAAATAGTTTATTTTGAACAAAAACAAACAAAAAGAATATAAAATTGAAATCCGCTATGTTTTTTGGAAAATGAAACTACCATATGGCCTCCCCGCACACACACAATGCAAGCGCACAATTGGAGGAGATTTCTCCTCATGGTAGTCAAACATGCTTGATATGAAAAATCCTTTTGATATTATTATTAGCGCATGGTGCAGAAAACCTTTCGAAAGTATAATATTAATCTTAGCCAACATAGGTGCCATTATATTATGCCTGCTATAGCTACCACCTGAGGAGGCGGTTATACAACTAAAACCGTACAGAGCGCGTATTGGATGATTGGATTTCCAATAATGGTCAGGCTAAGGAACTTCCTACATCACATGGGTATGCCTTTGGAGGGATGCCCCGAGAACTTAACCAGCTCTCTGCCAACACAAGGCTGGGTTACCTCTGTAACTAGGTAACAGTGACATCAGTACGTCATCCCCCGGTTGTTACCGACCTTTATCCCGGGATTCACCAACAAATAGCAACAACCACACAGGTTAAATATCTGAGCTCCATACTATGATACCACCTTTTATCCAGAAGGAAATGGACATACCCTAAGGCGCGCGACCCCCGTTAACCATGCTGCATCCTTCCTGTTTCGGCCATTTTCGGATTGTGAGGTCCTGATGAAGTCTCGTCCCATAAAGCTACGCTTTTCACAAAAGCCATGCTTCGATCAACCGATGATCAGCGGCACTTAGTATGCCATATTACCAAATTGGGAATATATCACTAGTAAATATCAACTACATAACCTCTGAGCTCGTACGTCTCAGAGCAGGGTGTTAAGCTAAGTGAATAAATTCTCCGCCACCAAACAGAAATTTATTTGATAGAGACCAGCTTTACATCTCAAAGTGTAACGTCAGACATACATCCATACAAGCATGTTCCGGGTCCGAACAGAACCGAAGGCACTTCAAAAGAAGCCCTTGCAAATCCGGATAATCCATAATCATATCTGGACTTCCCATCACAAAGGGTGATATAAATCTCTACACGGGGGACATTCGGTGTAGTGACATTCAACAGGTAATCCTTTCGCTTTCAAAAATATTTTGTCTTCACCAGCATCTTCAAATGCTATCCAATACGTCGTATCATTATTCAGAGTGGGTTATATGACATTAAGTTCTCTCCCAGCTAAACCGAATAATGAGCGCTTATTTTTAAAACCATATGGATATATTGGGATCTTTAGTTAAGTCACAACTTTTTATCACTTGTTTCCCAGAAGCTTTCTTTTGAATGGTTTAAACTAATTTCCACTTTTAATCTTTTAAACAAAAATTTACCCTTTTAAAATCCACTTCAATTTGAAAACAATGTTTCAACAATCTTTCACAAAGATTCATTCGTAGCTTTCAAGCAATTCCATTTCAAATTTGAAACCCTTTTAATAAAAACTGGAAGTTCTTTCCATATATGACAGCAATTATCTTTTGAAAACAAGAGTTTTCGTTTCGGGAAAATCTGATTACATTTGCTCAAGTTAAAGCCCTTCAAGTATAAACTTGGGTTAAATTCTAATTCCCAAATCAATACATTTAAAGATACTTAAAAATGGATTAAAATCCATATATATATATATACAATTTGTATAATCCCTTTTAAACCATGGTGTTCAAATAACATACATATATATGTATACCAACTTCAAAATCTTGAATTCAAATTCAAATTATTTTTTTACAAACATATTATATCAAAAATAATTTTAATTCCAAAATTCCTTTTTCAAAAGTTTAAGCCAAATTACCTCCTAACCATTTTGGATTCAAAATTCAACTTTTAAATCATTTTAAATTCAAAAACCCATGACTTAACCGATTTCCCATGAAATCCAGATTTGTGTGTGTGTGTGATGTAGTCCAGGGGTTTTACACAATAGTACAATATCATCAAGCATCACAATCCAAACACAACAATATCGATAAGCGGTATAATCCTATAACGCTTATCTTCATTCACAGATTCACAGATAAATATGTAAATTCAACACAGATAAATAATTTACATTCATCATAGCTCAAAACAATTTACGTCATAGAATATTACAGATCAGAGATAACAATCAATTCAAGCATTCAAACATCCATAAGCAAGACTAACTAGCCATTCAATCCCTAATTAATTTAATTTAATCTTCACCTAAACTAAATTAATTACTTTAGTCACTTTTAAGTCCTGCTTAACTAACATTAACAAATTATAAACCATATGTTATTACTTTAGTTAATTAATTAATGAAATTAATTAATCAATCTTTAATTACCATCTTAATTAATTATCCTTAATTAATTAATTATCTTTCATATAAATTAATTAACCTAATTACAAAATTAATTAACCCTTAATTAATTTGTAAAGTAATTATAAACCTTTAATCATTAATTAATTCACCTTTAATCATTAATTAACCTTTAATTCATCACCCTTAAGTAATTAATCAGTCAACCTTTAATTAACTAATTATCCTTTTATTTAATTTCGTTAAGTAATTATCCTTTAATTACTTACATTGATTAATCAACCTTTAATGAATTACATTAATTAATTATCTTTTAATTAATCACATTCACATATTAACCTCTAATTAATCATAATAATTAATCACATCTCCAATGCTCCAAAGCAAAATCCCAATCCAAAAGCTCAAAATCCTATCATGCTGAACTTAAGCAAATCCAGTCCACAATGCGATTGCCAAAATCCAAAGACTTCGAAGAATGCCAAAAGCTACACCTACTATCTGATTATCTGAAAATCTGTTTCTAGGCTGCTCGTGTGGAAAATTGGGGGCACCCAAAGTTTAGAAAGGAAACAATAAACTCCAGGTCAGTCATGAGACTGGTATGAGCAAACGAAAATAGTTTTCTTTGAACAGAAACAAACAAAGGAAATTAAAAGAAATCCGCTATTCTTTTTGGAAAATGAAACCACCATAAGGTCTCCCCGCACATACACAATGCAAGCGCACAATTGGAGGAGATTTCTCCTTATGATAGTCAAACATGCTTGATACGCAGAAACCTTTTGATATTATTATTAGTGCATAGTGTAGAAAACCTTTCGAAAGTATAATATTAATCTTAGCCAGCATAGGTACCATTGTATTATGCCTGCTATAGCTACCATATTAGATGTCAGGTTCTACAACAAAAACCATACAGGGCGTGTATTGGATGAATGGATTTCCAACAATGCTCAGGCTAAGGAACTTCCTCACCACATGGGTATGCCTCTAGAGGGACGCCCCGAGAACTTAACCAGCTCTCTGCCAATACAAGGCCGGATTACCTCTGTAACTAGGTAACTACTGACACGGGTATGCCATCATCCGATCGTTACCGACCTTTATCCGAAGATCCTCAATACCAATAAAATTCCAACAACCACATAATTTAAATATCTTGGCTCCATACCATGATACCACCTTTTTCCAGAAGGAAATGGACATACCCTAAAAGGCGCGACCCTCATAACCTTACCGCATTCTTTCTGTTTCGACCATTTTCGGGTTGTGAGGTTGGACGAGGTCTTGTCCACAAAGCTAGGCTTTTCACTAAAGCCATGCTTTGATCAACAAATGATCAGCAAAATGCCACTTACCAAATTGGGAATGTATCACTAGTAAATATCAACTACATAACCTCTAAGCTCGTACGTATCAAAGAAGGGTGTTAAGCTAAGAGAATAAATTCTCCGTCACCAAATAGAAATGTATTTGATAGAAACCAACTTTACATCTCAAAGCGTAACGTCAGACATACATCCATACAAGTCTGTTTCGGGTTCGAACAGAACCGAAGACACTTCAAAAGAAGCCCTTGCAAATTCGGATAATCCCCAATCACGTTCGGACTCCCCATTACAGAGGGTGATCAAATCTCTATACCAAGGCCATTCGGTGCAGAGACATTCGACAGGTAATCCTTTCGCTTTCGAAAAATACCTGGTCTTTATCACCGGTCTTCAATTGCTATTCCATATCGTCGTATAACTATTTGGAATGGGTTTTATGATATAAAGTCCTCTCTCGGCTAAACCGAATAATGAGCGCTTATTTTAAAAACATATGGATATAGTGGGATCTTAGTAAAGTCACAACTTAAAGCCCAAAACCTTTCTTTCGAATGGTCTAAACAAATTTCCACTTTTAATCTTTTAAACAAAAATTCACCCTTATAAAATCCACTTCAATCTGAAATCAAGGTTCACCAATCTTTCACAAAGACTCATTCATAGCTTTAAAAACAATTTCCATTTCAAATCTTTTATGTAAAAGCTACACCTTTAAGATCCTTTTCAATTTGAAAACAAAGTTCACTAATCTTTAACAAAGATTTGTTCGTAGCTTCCAAAACAATTCTATTTCAAACTTGAAATCTTTTCAACAAAACTAGGAATTCTTCCTTTATATGAAAGCTATTAACATTTGAAAACAAATGCTTTTCGTTTCGGGAAAATCTGATCAAATACGCACGAGTTATAACCTTTTAAAGTTTAAACTGGAAAATCAGCGAACTGCCGTATACTCGGCAAGTTCCGTTTAAAACCCCAAAATAGTTCATTTAATATACTTCAAAAATGGTTTAAAATCCATATATATATATATATATATATATTGTATAACTTGTATAATCCTTTCAAACCATATTATCCAAAATAATTTCAAATCTTAAATAAGATATATTATATTCAAACTGAATTTCAATTACAAAACCTTCTTTTCAAAAGCTTTCCATATTCAACTCAATTTCACTTTCAAACCATTTGGATTCAAAATTCGAATTTTAAAAAAATATTTAAATTCAAAATATCTATGAATTAACCGATTTCCTGTGAAATCCATATTTTTGTGTGTGTGGTGTAGTCCAGGGGTTTTACACACAACAATACAATATCACAATCATCATCAATTCGAGCACAACAATATTGATATGCGGTATAATCTTATAACACTTATCTTTCATTCACACATAGATAAGTAAATTCATCACAGATAAATAAATCATAGTTCACAGCTTAACATATCACAGAATATCACACATTAGAGATATCAAACAATTCAAAGCATTCAATAGAATTCAATCAACCATAAGAAGAATCAATTAATCATCTGATTATAATTAAATTAACCAGATTAATTACTTATAAATAAATTACTAATCTGGGTTAATTAACATTAATTAATTACAATCCTTAAATTAGTTTTCCTTTAATCATTTATTAATTAGCCTTTAATTATAAATTAATCAACCTTTAGTTATTAATTAATCAATCCCAATTAATAAATCAATCTACCTTTGATCATTAAATAATTAACCTTTAATCATTTAATTATTCTTTGATTAATTATCCTCAATTTATTTATATTAATTAACCCTTAATTAATAAATCATCCCTTAATCACTTTCATTAATTAATTAACCTTTAAATTAATTAATTATTCTCAAATTAATTACCTTAATTAATTATTCACATAAATTAATTATCCTTTAATCACTTGATTAATAAACTTTAATCATTAATTATCATTAACAAATAAATTAACTTAGATTTTAAATTTAATTAACAATCGAAACATATCTTCTTAATTAACTTCTTAATATTATTAAGTTTATTTAAAATAAACTTTAAAATAAAGATTATATGTATCTTAAACATTTTTAAGCTTAATTAATTTAATTTTTTTATTTAAAAACCTTTTAATCAATTCAAAACTTGGATAACAATTATCATTTACAAAAGAGTTGGTTTTAATAAAATTGTTTCAAATAAAACTTGATTTGTTTTGAAAGTGAAAAACTGTTTTGTACTTGATTACTCAAACCCGAGCCATATTTGAAAATTTTCGAGCCCTACTTCGAGTTTTCCCAGATCATTCATTTTCCCCGAGTCATTGCGCAAAGTTCTTCGAGTTCGACCCAATTAAACTCGTCTTCCCTCAAATTTTCAAATATCAATAGAGACACACAAATGCACGTACACATGCACAGGAACCCCGATCCCCTCCAATCACTGCCCCGATCTTCATCATGTCATCGACATCACTGTTGACCAACCTAAACACCCAGATCCTCGAAACGACGATGAATTCAAATTTAAGCAAGTCGATGCTTTTCTAGAACCAGACTTGATCGATACAACCACCTCGACGCCGACGATCTGACCACCTGGAACCCTGCCACTCTGCCCAATGCAACATCACGATCCAACGCACCGATCCCCTGGGGTCCGATCGACCCCGATCCACCAGAGACGACACAATCGACTCGATTTCAACAATGACCAAACAGGCTCTTAAAACCCTACTATCTCATCGTCCGGCTACCACAGCAGCCTATAATTCAAACGAGTATTTTTCCCTTATGACCCAACCTTCCATCCACCTCCAGCATCAATTTCGATCAATATCATTCCGCCGATCGACAACCATCGTCGAAAAACCCAAAAACGTTCAATTCGAAAATTCGCATTAATCCCCAACTTAAAAATCATAATACTAACATCAAAAATCCTTATTTTTAAATGCTAATCAAGTTGTGAAATCAAAACGTGAAATTATACTCTTCGAATTTATGACTAATGTTTGTTTATCACCGAGTTCTCTTATTTCAGGAATAATTGTTTAATACAAATGCTTGAAACTATTTTTAAAAATAAATTTACATCATTACAAACATTTTTCATTTAGAAATCATGGCTTAAAACTTATTGGAGATGAAGGGATTGATTTTTAAACATATTGTTAGCCTGTGAATTTTAAAACAGAGAGATGCTTCTGGGTGTACACAGACATGCACACATATATTTGCATATATATATATATACATATATACAGAGACATGCGAGCATATTCACACAATTATTCAAGCACAATTCATATCATACTTCAAATACAAATCCAAAAATTAAGAGATATAACAGGGTCATGGGGTTTGCTGACCTGTGAAGAAGAATAGAAAAACAGACTTGAGCCTGGAAATGCTGTTTTTTTGCTCCTGAGTTCGAAAACTTTGATCTTTGATGTTTGTTGTTTGCCTGATTGTTGATCTGAATTTTGCATCTTTGCTTGATTTAACTCAGATGATTTTATATTTTAGCTTCAGCATTTTGAACTTGAATTTCCAGGTTTTGAAAAACTGGAAATGATCTTGGAAATTTTATTTGAATTTGAACTAGGCTTGATTAATTGACATGATCTGTTATGCTTTGCTTTGATTTCAGTTTTATATGTTCTGATTTTGATTTGTACTTGCTTAATAAACTGATTGCTTTGTTGAAACAATGCCTGATTATTTCAGGTTGATGTTGTTGAATGGATCTCAGGTGTTTGATTTTCTTGTACCTGGTTTTTCAGTTTCTTTTTGATTTTTCTCTGGCTAGTTGAAAAATGAAAGAAGTTTGAGAGGTGAAGATAAATGGTCAGCCTGGTTATTTTCTAATAACATTGTTTATATGATTTTCAAATTAAAAGAAAATGCTAGTTTTTCCACTTGTTATTTTATGATAATATTATCTTCCGCTTGTTAACATGAGTTACAATTTATTTTATACTTGTTTAAAATACTTAAATTTATGTTTAAACCCCTAATTTATAAACTTTGTTTTAAACCTTTATATTTCATTAAGTACTTATACATATTTATAAATTTATGTTCATATCCTTATACAAATTATATTTATGTATTATTTTCAATTTAGTTTAATATATGCATGCTTATGTTCATATAATTTTACAAATGTCATAACTCTTAAATTTAAGTATTTTCTTATGTTAACACATGTATTATATTTTGAATTTATAAATATACAAACTATATTTACTCCCAAAGATATGTATGTATGTTAAAGCTTTTATTTATTCTTGCTTTATATTTGTATACATTTTCAATTGTTTATATTTATACAACTTAATAAGAAAATGATTTGAAATCCAAATTATACATTACTAATAAATATTCATATACATTAGTTCCTTGGAAATATAAAGTTAATAAATCCAATTTTATTTCTAAAATATTTATTCTTTAATTTTAAAAACCAAAATTCTATTTATAATATATTTTATTCTTAAATTTCCAATTCAAATTTATTAATAATCTACTTTCATATGTATAACAAATACACATTTAATTTGTTCCTGGAACATTTCAAATTAATTTACCAATTAATTCACAAATGAATCCAAAATTTAATATTAATTATCAAATTAAATTTGACTTAAAAACCGGGATTGTACAGATTCCCCCCTTAAGAAAATTTCGTCCTCGAAATTTGTTAGACAGGGAGACAACCAAAGAACAGAGAAACACACAGAGAAATAGTTTTTCAGATCAACAAGACTCGATCGATACAACCGCCTCGACATTGACGATCTAACCACCTAGAACCCTGCCACTCTGGCCAATGCAACATCATGATACAACGCACCGTTCCCCTGGGGTCTGATCGACCCCGATCCACCCAAGACGGCACAATCGACTCGATTTCAACAATGACCAAACAGGCTCTTAAAACCCTACTATCTCATCGTCCGGCCACCACAGCAGGCTATAATTCGAATGAGTATTTTTCCCCTGTGGCCCAACCTTCCATCCACCTCTAGCATCAATTTCGACCAATATCATTCCGCCGATCGACGACCATCGATGAAAAACACAAAAACATTCAATTCAAAAATTCGCATTAATCCCAAACTTAAAGTCATAATATTAAATTTTATATTGTCCAAAATTCCGGGATATTACAATCCTCCCCCCTTAAAAGAATTTCGTCCCCGAAATTTAACACAAAGGTAATTTAATAATCTATTTACAGATTTTATTTTAAAATACAGCATATGTTAATCATATGCTGACAACCATAGCAACCAATTCACACAATCAGAACAAATCTAATTATCCAAAAGAATTTTGGATAAAACTTTCACGAGTTTCTCCGGTGTATATATATATCGGGATACTCTCTCTACAGAATCCAATCAATCAATACTACTAAGCATAGAGCTTCTATCAACAATTCTAAACAGAATATCAGACTACAGACGAGTCTGACTCAACAACCAAATCCTCCTAAACTGCTGGTTTTACAACCAGAAATATCAAACACGTACTCCCTTAGAGATACGAGAAACACCCTGAATCCCAGTTATCCAAACTGGCAATTCAACTCTAGAAAACCAAACGCTGATCTTACCAATCACAGAAGAAATCCAAAACACTTCAGAGCTAGCTTCCCAAATTTATAGCTCTTTGGATCAGAGAAAAACTTATCCCAAAACAAATCTCCAATTCCAGAATCCAAATTTCTCTGCCTCTTATCCATAAAAACTCATCGGACGATCCTGGGCTACCAACATCCATCCTGATCAGCTTAACTCTACGCTGATGCTTCTAGAAACAGACTGAATCAAAACAATCCAATGATCTCCTTAAGATCACTCAGAAGCCAAGAACACAAACCCTGCTTCTCAACAACAGAAAACAGAACAAACTTCTTCTTATCCAGAAAAGACAAAACAGAAACACCCCCAAACTGCTTCCGCTGCACAACTCTGATCCGAAGTAGAAGAAAAATGCTGAAGAACATAAGCACAGATAAGACAACCCAGCACAGAAATGTGGTTCCACATATCCATAAAAGAAAACTTAGATGTTCCTCCGAAACCTGAGCAACTTCACCAACTTCTATCTCAAAGAACCATCTATCTACTAACTGAACCACCAGTTCCATTCCTGGAAAGAAAACTCGATCTCCAGACGCAGACAAACCTCTGATTTCTTGGAAGAAATCCGGACAATCTCCAACAATCCAAAAGAACATACTATCGCAAGCCACTTTTGCGATCAACTCAGCCTAAATCCAAAGAAACTGCTCTCTCTCAACCAAACAGAACAGCTTATGCTGGCCTAGCCAACTCACCAGAGAAATGATCCACACTGCTGCTTCTGAACTCCACTTCAGAAAAACTACCCAACCAGAAGACTCCTTACCAACTCAGAACACTCTGCTAAATTCAGCCACATCACCGAGCATACTCACTTCCTACTCTATTTCCAAAGAGACATCTTCGGAAATATCCATAGTCACTGCATCTCATCACGCAGCTACAACTTCCTGAGATATCAAGATATCATCACTCACTTGCTTCAGCCTTATCGACAGATCAAAACTCAATTCTGCACTTCAAAGATGAACTCCGAACCTTTAGAAGGTTTCCTTCAGAGATCGATGAAGTACTTACACCAAGCAAAACTTACTCGAGACGGTTTTCGGTTTACAGTCTCGACAAATACACTTCCAACCTCATCCATTCAAACTCCAACCAATGGTAGTCGTGTTACACACACTTCTACCTCATCTACCTTTATAACTTACATTAGAAAAAACCCGAGCAGGTAACCCAAAAAATAGGTAGAAACATAAATATATATATATTAAAAATACAAATACGCTCTCTCAAGATAGACACCACTACAGAGACTAGGTATTCGCTCAACCTAGCGCTCTGATACCAACTGAGACGACCTGACTTTTTCTCCCTTAAAAAGTCGTATCATCCTTAAGAAAGAAAGGGATAGAAAAGAGAAAAGAAAGAAGAGAAAGAAGAAACAAAACAAGGATCTCAACAGCGGAACGAATAAATTATATTAACAACTTAAGTATTACATAGTATACATCAAATATCATAGTTACACATACAATACAACACATACTAGACAGTTATAAACACCTGTCTAGTTATTACAAACTCAATACACACAGAAGATACTCAGAGATAACAACATAGCGGAAAACTATATATCTATACGCAGAAGCCTCTTGCTCCATATGCTCCTCCACAATACGTCAAAGCTAACCTGAATCCTAACCTGAATTCCCTTGGCTACTCGTAAAAATTTGAGTACCCAAGAGTTAAAGAAAAAAAGAAATAACTCCGGGTCAGACATGGGTCTGGTGTGAGTAACAGGTTAAAGTTGCTTAACTTTGAAAAACCTTTGAAAGAAAAGGTATCACGTAAGACTTCCCACACATAAACATGGAAAAGTTTTTACCTTACGCTAACCAAAACATTTGATAGGAAATCCGATGATATTGTAATAGTGTCTAGGGTTTTCAAGTAAATAAGAAATAGCCGAAATTGTTACATGATTAAATTCCAGCTACTAGCCACAAAAGTGGGTAATACAATCAAAACCGTTGTCAGTTATTGGATTTTGGAATTCCATACAATGGCTGGGCTACTGGGGTACCGCCCGTCACAGTACGTGGCCTAGATCACCGTACCGAGGAGTACGCCCGCTCCCTTGCAACACAAAGCCAGACCCATTCCTTACTGAACAGTTCCAAACGAGACAATCCCGCAGTTGTGATCAGCAACCGCACCACTAAGCCGAAATAAAGGGACATCTAGACAGGGATAAATCTTGCTCTCAAGTGGGGGCTACCCACGAAGCTTTGCTTCACCTCCCCTGTTTTAGCCATTCCCGGTTGATGAGGCTTGAGGCTACGATTACCTTAATAGGACATATCACTTAGAATGCTCATCGTCCACCTGACGATGTTCTGAAAGCATTCAATCCATACTAGTTCGTTTCGGGTTCGAACGAAACCGAAGGCATTATCTCGTTACAATCATATTGGAATCACCTTCAGAGTTAATGACGATAACCCTTGCACTCTAAATCACCATCTCGAATCTATAAGTACTATTCCGTCAACTCATTACGGAATCACCCACAGAGTTATACCGACGTATAGCCCTTACACCTCGAGTCTTCACTCGCTCCACTTAGATTAACGACCTAACGTTAATTTGGATCGATGTGGTTTTCGGATCCCAAATATGGAAACCCGATCCCAGTCTCATCGAAATCCAAAACGTGTCTTTTAAGGTCCAAGTTGTTTTAGAGTTTAACACAATTCAATTAATTATCTATATACATACATATAGATAATTCACAACACAATACATAATCAACCTTATCATTATGAATAGATAATTCATATCATAATCAGATAATCCATATTATCATCCAAAAGCAACCAATGCATCCGTATCACATATATTTTTATCTCATAGCTGAGATTTACAAACCATACATGGCAACCAATACCAATAATCAAACATAAGTAATGATCTAATGATCACACCATTTATAATTAATTTAAAATGAATTAAATTAATTCATCTCTAATTAATTTAAAATGAATTAAATTAATTACTCCATCATTATAATCCTGCTTAACTTAATCACTAATTGATTACAAATCAATTAATAAATCAACATCTCATTATTCTTCTTAATTAATCATTTCTGATTAACAATTCCCTAATCACAATAAGTAATTAGCCTTTAATATTAATTACACAAGTTAATTATATTAAACCCTTTACACATAATTTACTTGTAATTACTTAATTAATTACATTAATCATTTATTCGTTATTAATTATACCTTAATTAATTAATTCGAAATTACATCATTAATTAATTAATTAATCATTTCTGATTACATTTAATCAATCTCAAAATATAAATTAATTACATAAGTAATTATCTTCAATTTAAACCATATATTAATCATCCATGATTAATGACCATTCGGTAATTAACTACTCTAATTACTCATCCCATAAATTTATTATTCTTAATTAATTATCTTTATTAATCACTTGATTAATTTTCAAAGTAATTTAAATTACTTCCATAATTAATATCTTTAATTACATCCAGTAATTATTTAATTAATTACTTCCCTAAGTAATTACAAATCCATAAATTACATAAAGTAATTATCAACAACCCACAAATGTTTAAATTAATTTAACTTAATTAATCTAAACTAATCACATTAATCAAATTAATTACACCAAGTAATTAATTCATTAATTACTTTCATTAAGTAATTAACATAAATAATTGATTATTTTTATTTTTAATTAATTAATCTAATTAATTATTAATATTAATCACATTAATTAATTGTTAAATAATCTTAAGGTAATGACCCTCATTAACATTTCTTAATTACTTAATTAAGAGTTAACTTATACAAATCATTATTAATTATCAATTAATTAATATTTAATTACAATTTAATTAATCCCTAATTATTAATTAATCAAGTGTTAATTAAAATCTGAATTTCTTTAATCACTTGATTAAACAAATCTTATTCATTAATTAAAATTTAATTAATCAATCCTTAATTATAGATTAATTAACCTTAATTAATTAATCTCAAATCTAATTAACTTAAAAATTATTAATTACTTAATTAAACATCCACATTATTCATTAATTAAATAATTAATTTTCCATTTAAATTAATTTAATAATTTTAATGAAACCAATTTCTTAAGTTCTAAATTAAGAAACATTCTTCTTATCTAAAGTATTTTAAACAATTTTGTTTCATACAAATTCAATTTAAAAATTGCTTTTTAAATTTCAAACTAAAACACAGTTTAAATTTTCATTCCATATTCAAACTTAAAAATTTAAAAACTTTACTTACATCTCCCATCTTCATTTTTAAATTCAAATTATTCCAAAATAGTTATAACAAATTTAAATTTAAAAACTTATTTTATTTTAAAAACTGTCACTAAAATCAAATCCCAGTTTTTAAAACTGAATTAAAACTTATTGTAAATTTTATTTTATAAATTATAACTCATAGTTTAAATTCAAACCAATGTTCCTTTATACTTAAAAAGTTTAAAATCTAAATTTAAATTTCCAGTTTTAAATTAAATTCAAACTTAGGTTCTTCTACTTGAGCTTCATATTTTAGTTTCCAGGTTTCAAACTTTGTTTTAAAATTTCAGTTGCATTTTAAAATTTTACTTCAAATTTAAAAACAGAAAAACAGTTTTCTGTCTTAGTTTAAAACATCTTAAATTTTGAATTCAAAAAAATGTTTCAAAATCCAAGAATTAAATTATTGATTACATATTAAATTTCAGGTTTAAAAATTTCAGATTGAACTTCATCTTTCAATTTTTTTAAACTTTACTTTTAAAATTTTAAAACAGAAAGGCAGTTTCTGTTTTGGTTTAGACCCAAACTTGAGTTTAAAAGCATTTCAAATTTATTTTAAAGATCTAAAATTTAAACTTATTGAATTCAAATTCAATTCCAGGTTCAAGCTTATCTTCAGATTTTTGTTTGAAATTTACTCTTTACTTCAAATTTTGAAACTGAAACAGGTTTCTGGTTTTGCTTAAGACCAATTAAAATTTTCAAAATTTAAATTATTTCAAACCTAAGGTTTAAACTGATTGAATTCAAATTTAAATTCAGTTTTTAAATCTTAGGTTTAAATTTAAGTTTGCATCAAAACCCCTTGTTTAAATTTTTAAAAACCGGAAAACAGGTTCTGTTCAAATTCCTAAAACCTGAAACAATACACAAACCCGAGCTCCTCCTATATTACTTTGAGTCACAAGTCCCCCTGCTTCGAGTCACCCTCCAATTTCCCCAAGACCATCACGAGAAAACAAACCCTGCAACCCAAAAACAAACACCAGCATCATGTACACTACTGCACTGTACACCTGCCCATCCACTCCGGCCATCACTGGCCAAACCCACGACCATTCCACGGTCAACAATCCTTCCCTCAGGCCAACTCAACACCCACTTCTACATCATGTGCTCGAATTCTAGTTTGAGACTCAAATTCCAAAACCTGGAAGTGCAGACAGCAACCAACATCCCCAACCTGTCAACATCAATTCCTTCCATCTCCGACCACCATCACCTTCCATACTCCGGTGAAGACTTCATCAATACATCATCTACCAACACGCCAATCATGGTTGAACTCGATCCATAGTTAAAGCCGCAGTACTCAAATTCTTAAACCCAGTAAAAACTAGGGTTCATAACTGAAATTCCCAAATCTCAATACCAAAATCTAATTTCAACTTAATCTAGACATTTTCCTGTAATCTTTGATAATTGCACCATATTCAGAAGCAGTTTCAACCAAATCAATTGCAAGCTTCAACTGTGCTTATCAAATAAGTATGATACAGTAAATTTGAAACAATACTTTGATTTAATCTTTAAAAAATTTAATATCCTTTTTAAAAATCATAATTTTAGAAGATGTTTTGAATTGAAATTCTGAAACATTGATTTGCATTGTTTTATATTTTCATTTATAAGATTCAATTGTTCTGATACTTATTTTACAGTAAGTTTTTATTTAAATTTTACTTTAATAAAATCTTAAAGTCTGAACTCTGAAACTAACCTACATAACTTATCTAAATCCTATAATTTAACAAAGACAAATTAAAGATATAAGAATCTAATTAAAAACTTGAACCAGGTAACAAAACAGAGCATAGCAATTTTAACAGCCTGCATATATATGCAATTCACACATCAGACAGTAAGTTTGAACACAAGAAACATTTATTTATTTGTTTTATCATGCAATAAATTTTAACCTTTAATTTTTAAAAGAAAGTTACTCACCTTAATTATGCAGAGCCCAGATTTTTGAAAAGCCGTTTTGAAATCTTTTTGAAAATCTGCTTGAATGCCTTTTTAAAACTTGCTTCCTGATCTTTGAAAAATTCTTGCATGCAGTTTTTGTTTTGCATTTATTTCCAGATTGTTTTGAAAAAGATGCATGCTGTAGTTTGATGCATGCAGGCCCTTTTGTTTCCAGATTGAAGAAACAAAAATGCAGATATCTTGCTTTTCCAGATTCATTTGCATGTTCCAGACAAAATGCAGGTTGCTTGAATGGTATGCAGATGCAAACTTGAAATTGCGGTTTCAACCCAGGTTGTTTTAAAACATGCATGCTTCATACTTGATTAATGTATGCAGATTTTGAAAATGGATAAGGGATTTGAGATGTATTTCTGGTTTGAGGAGTTACAGGGTAATGATTTGCATTTTGAGGAGTTTTTGTTTACTGATTTTCAATAGAATGAAGATTACTTTGGTGTGAAATGTTTCTTTAGTTAAGAAATGAAACTAAGAAAAATCAGGAATGAAAGAATGCAATGTTATAGAAACTAAATTTATGATTTATTAAAAACAAAGAAAAAATAAAAGATATAATTTGACACATAGCTTAAGCTATTAACACTGTCATTTAAAAATGGTTTTTAGTTTACATTTGTTAGTTTAAGCTTTAAGATATTTACACTTGTAAATCAAAGTAATCAGTATTTTAATTATGTGTTAAATAAAGTTTAACTTAGTTAATTAGTTTTATAAATACCTAGTTATATATAGATAAATAATTTTTAAAGAATAAAACAAGGCATTATTATAAGTAAAAACAATATACAAATTAATCATTTGAAAAAAAATACTTTAAATTACTTGAAATAAATTTATAAAGAGATTATGACTTACTTGAATACATGTTTCATTAATTTAAATTGTATTTTAAATTTCAAATTAAATTAACAAATCATATTTTATAAATCAATATTTTAAAAAGAATAACACAAACATTTTTGTAACTTATTTTAATATACAAACTTAAGTCAAAATAAATTTTAAACAAATAAAACATTTATCTTATATATTTAAAATCATTTAGTTATTTTATTACATATTTTTGAAAAACTTTAATCCGAAAATAAATCACAATTCCTAATTTCAAAATATTGAAATTATGCTATACTAATTTAATTAAAAACAACTTATCTATTTAATATACATATACATTTATAAATAGAAAACAATTTATTAACTTATTAAAAATAAATTCACAAATTAAATATTTAAATAAAGAAAATTATTAAATCAAATCAAATTTATCAACAATAATTATCAGTTCAATTTAAATTTAAACACAGATTATTAAATTTTATATTGCCCAAAATTCCGGGATATTACAATCCTTCCCCCTTAAAAGAATTTCGTCCCCGAAATTTAAAACAAAGGTAATTTAATAATCTATTTACAGACTTTATTTTAAAATACAGCATATGTTAATCATATGCTGACAACCATAGCAACCAATTCACACAATCAGAACAAATCTAATTATCCAAAAGAATTTTGGATAAAACTTTCACGAGTTTCCCCGGTATATATATATATCGGGATACTCGCTCTATAGAATCCAATCAATCAATACTACTAAGCTATGGAGCTTCTATCAACAATTCTAAACAGAATATCAGACTACAGACTAGTCTGACTCAACAACCAAATCCTCCTAAACTGCTAGTTTTATAACCAGAAATACCAAACACGTACTCCCTTAGAGATACGTGAAACACCTTGAATCCCAGTTATCCAAACTGGCAATTCAACTCTAGAAAATCAAACACTGATCTTACCAATCACAGAAGAAATCCAAAACACTTCGGAGCTAGCTTCCCAAACTTATAGCTCTTCGGATCAGAGAAAAACTTATCCCAAAACAAATCTTCGATTCCAGAATCCAAATTTCTATGCCTCTTATCCATAAAAACTCTTCGGACGATCCTGGGCTACCAACATCCATCCTGATCAGCTTAACTCTACGCTGATGCTTCTAGAAACAGACTGAATCAAAACAATCCAATGATCTCCTTAAGATCACTCAGAAGCCAAGAACACAAACCCTGCTTCTCAACAACAGAAGATAGAACAAACTTCTTCTTATCCGAAAAAGGCAAAACAGAAACACCCCCAAACTTCTTCCGCTGCACAACTATGATCCAAAGTAGAAGAAAAATGCTGAAGAACATAAGCACAGATAAGACAACCCAGCACAGAAATGTGGTTCCACATATCCATAAAAGAAATTTCAGATGTTCCTCCGAAACCTGAGCTACTTCACCAACTTCTATCTCAAAGAACCATCTATCTACTAACTGAACCACCAGTTCCATTCCTGGAAAGAAAACTCGATCTCCAGATGCAGACAAACCTCTGACTTCTTGGAAGAAATCCGGACAATCTCCAACAATCCAAAAGAACATACTATCGCAAGCCACTTTTGTGATCAACTCAGCCTAAATCCAAAGAAACTGCTCTCTCTCAACCAAACAGAACAGCTTATGCTGGCCTAGCCAACTCACCAGAGAAATGATTCACACTGCTACTTCTGAACTCCACTTCAGAAAAACTACCCAACCAGAAGACTC
The DNA here is from genome assembly GCA_030765085.1 of Allium cepa. Taxonomy (NCBI): domain Eukaryota; kingdom Viridiplantae; phylum Streptophyta; class Magnoliopsida; order Asparagales; family Amaryllidaceae; genus Allium; species Allium cepa. Next base: position 112,793,672 of record CM060944.1, read on the forward strand.
CTTACCAACTCAGAACGCTCTGCTAAATTCAGCCACATCACCGAGCAGACTCACTTCCTACTCTTTTTCCAAAGAGACATCTTCGGAAATATCCATAGTCACTGCATCTCATCACGCAGCTACAACTTCCTGAGATATCAAGATATCATCACTCACTTGCTTCAGCCTTATCGCCAGATCAAAACTCAATTCTGCACTTCAAAGATGAACTCCGAACCTTTAGAAGGTTTCCTTCAGAGATCGATGAAGTACTTACACCAAGCAAAACTTACTCGAGACAGTTTTCGGTTAACAGTCTCGACAAATACACTTCCAACCTCATCCATTCAAACTCCAACCAATGGTAGTCGTGTTACACACTTCTACCTCATCTACCTTTATAACTTACATTGGAAAAAACCCGAGCAGGTAACCCAACAAATAGGTAGAAACATATATATATATATATATATATATATATATATATATATATTAAAAATACAAATACGCTCTCTCAAGATAGACACCACTACAGAGACTAGGTATTCGCTCAACCTAGCGCTCTGATACCAACTGAGACGACCCGACTTTTTCTCTCTTATAAAGTCGTATCATCCTTAAGAAAGAATGGGATAGAAAAGAGAAAAGAAAGAAGAGAAAGAAGAAACAACACAAGAATCTCAACAGCGGAACGAATAAATTATATTAACAACATAAGTATTACATAGTATAAATCAAATATCAGAGTTACACATACAATACAACACATACTAGACAGTTATAAACACCTGTCTAGTTATTACAAACTCAATACACACAGAAGATACTCAGAGATACCAACACAGCGGAAAACTATATATCTATACGCAGAAGCCTCCTGCTCCATATGCTCCTCCACAATACGTCAAAGCTAACCTGAATCCTAACCTGAATTCCCTTGGCTACTCGTAAAAATTTGAGTACCCAAGAGTTAAAGAAAAACAGAAATAACTCCGGGTCAGACATGGGTCTGGTGTGAGTAACATGTTAAAGTTGCTTAACTTTGAAAAACCTTTGAAAGAAAAGGTATCACGTAAGACTTCCCACACATAAACATGGAAAAGTTTTTACCTTACGCTAACCAAAACATTTGATAGGAAATCCAATGATATTATAATAGTGTCTAGGGTTTTCAAGTAAATAAGAAATAGCCGAAATTGTTACATGATTCAATTCCAGCTACTAGCCACAAAAGTGGGTAATACAATCAAAACCGTTGGCAGTTATTAGATTTTGGAATTCCATACAATGGCTGGGCTACTGGGGTACCTCCCGTCACAGTACGTGGCCTAGATCACCGTACCGAGAAGTACGCCCACTCCCCTGCAACACAAAGCCGGACCCATTCCTTACTGAACAGTTCCAAACAAGACAATCCCGCAGTTGTGATCAGCAACCGCAGCACTAAGCCGAAATAAAGGGACATCTAGACAGGGATAAATCTTGCTCTCAAGTGGGGGATACCCACGAAGCTTTGCTGCACCTCCCCTGTTTTAGCCATTCCCCGTTGATGAGGCTTGAGGCTACGATTACCTTAATAGGACATATCACTTAGAATGCTCATCGACCACCTGACGATGTTCTGAAACCATTCAATCCATACAAGTTCGTTCCGGGTTCGAACGAAACCGAAGGCATTATCTCGTTACACTCATATTGGAATCACCCTCAGAGTTAACGACGATAACCCTTGCACTCTAAATCAACATCTCGAATCTATAAGTACTATTCTGTCAACTCATTACGGAATCACCCACAGATTTATACTGACGTATAGCCCTTACACCTCGAGTCTTCACTCGCTCCACTTGGATTAACGACCTAACATTAATTTGGATCGATGTGGTTTTCGGATCCCAAATATGGAAACCCGATCCCGGTCTCATCGAAATCCAAAACGTGTCTTTTAAGGTCCAAGTTGTTTTAGAGTTTAAAACAATTCAATTCATTATCTATATACATACAGATAGATAATTCACAACACAATACATAATCAACCTTATCATTATGAATAGATAATTCATATCATAATCAGTTAATCCATATTATCATCCAAAAGCAACCAATGCATCCGTATAACATATATTTTTATCTCATAGCTGAGATTTACATACCATACATGGCAACCAATACCAATCATCAAACATAAGTAATGATCTAATGATCACACCATTTATAGTTAATTTAAAATGAATTAAATTAATTCATCTCTAATTAATTTAAAATGAATTAAATTAATTACTTCATCATTATAATCCTGCTTAACTTAATCACTAATTGATTACAAATCAATTAATAAATCAACATCTCATTATTCTTCTTAATTAATCATTTCTGATTAACAATTCCCTAATCACAATAAGTAATTAGCCTTTAATATTAATTACACAAGTTAATTATATTAAACCCTTTACACATAATTAACTTGTAATTACTTCATTAATTAATTACATTAATAATTTATTCATTATTAATTATACCTTAATTAATTAATTCCAAATTACATAATTAATTAATTAATTAATGATTTCTGATTACATTTAATCAATCTCTAAATATAAATTAATTACATAAGTAATTTATCTTCAATTTAAACCATATATATTAATCACCCATGATTAATGACTATTCAGTAATTAACTACTTTAATTACTCATCCCATAAATTTATTATTCTTAATTAATTATCTTTATTAATCACTTGATTAATTTTCAAAGTAATTTAAATTACTTCCATAATTAATATCTTTAATTTCATCCCGTAATTATTTAATTAATTACTTCCCTAAGTAATTACAAATCCATAAATTACATAAAGTAATTATCAACAACCCACAAATGTTTAAATTAATTTAACTTAATTAATCTAAATTAATCACATTAATCAAATTAATTACACCAAGTAATTAATTCATTAATTACTTTCATTAAGTAATTAACATAAACAATTGATTATTTTTATTTTTAATTAATTAATCCAATTAATTATTAATATTAATCACATTAATTAATTGTTAAATAATCTTAAGTTAATGACCCTCATTAACATTTCTTAATTACTTAATTAAGAGTTAACTTATACAAATCATTATTAATTATTAATTAATTAATATTTAATTACAATTTAATTAATCCCTAATTATCAAGTGTTAATTAAAATCTGAATTTCTTTAATCACTTGATTAAACAAATCTTATTCATTAATTAAAATTTAATTAATCAATCCTTAATTATAAATTAATTGCCTTAATCAATTAATCTCAAATCTAATTAACTTAAAAATTATTAATTACTTAATTAAACATCCACATTATTCATTAATTAAATAATTAATTTTCCATTTAAATTAATTTAATAATTTTAATGAAACCAATTTCTTAAGTTCTAAATTAAGAAACATTCTTCTTATCTAAAGTATTTTAAACAATTTTGTTTCATACAAATTCAATTTAAAAATTGCTTTTTAAATTTCAAACTAAAACACAGTTTAAATTTTCATTCCATATTCAAACTTAAAAATTTAAAAACTTTACTTACATCTCCCATCTTCATTTTTAAATTCAAATTATTCCAAAATAGTTATAACAAATTTAAATTTAAAAACTTATTTTATTTTAAAAACTGTCACTAAAATCAAATCCCAGTTTTTAAAACTGAATTAAAACTTATTGTAAATTTTATTTTATAAATTATAACTCATAGTTTAAATTCAAACCAATGTTCCTTTATACTTAAAAAGTTTAAAATCTAAATTTAAATTTCCAGTTTTAAATTAAATTCAAACTTAGGTTCTTCTACCTGAGCTTCATATTTTAGTTTCCAGGTTTCAAACTTTGTTTTAAAATTTCAGTTGCATTTTAAAATTTTACTTCAAATTTAAAAACAGAAAAACAGTTTTCTATCTTAGTTTAAAACATCTTAAATTTTGAATTCAAAAAAATGTTTCAAAATCCAAGAATTAAATTATTGATTACATATTAAATTTCAGGTTTAAAAATTTCAGATTGAACTTCATCTTTCAATTTTTTTAAACTTTACTTTTAAAATTTTAAAACAGAAAGACAGTTTCTGTTTTGGTTTAGACCCAAACTTGAGTTTAAAAGCATTTCAAATTTATTTTAAAGATCTAAAATTTAAACTTATTGAATTCAAATTCAATTCCAGGTTCAAGCTTATCTTCAGATTTTTGTTTGAAATTTACTCTTTACTTCAAATTTTGAAACTGAAACAGGTTTCTGGTTTTGCTTAAGACCAATTAAAATTTTCAAAATTTAAATTATTTCAAACCTAAGGTTTAAACTGATTGAATTCAAATTTAAATTCAGTTTTTAAATCTTAGGTTTAAATTTAAGTTTGCATCAAAACCCCTTGTTTAAATTTTTAAAAACTGGAAAACAGGTTCTGTTCAAATTCCTAAAACCTGAAACAATACACAAACCCGAGCTCCTTCTGTATTACTTTGAGTCACAAGTCCCCCTGCTTCGAGTCACCCTCCAATTTCCCCAAGACCATCATGAGAAAACAAACCCTGCAACCCAAAAACAAACACCACCATCATGTACACTACTGCACTGTACACCTATACATCCACTCCGGCCATCACTGGTCAAACCCACGACCATTCCACGGTCAACAATCCTTCCCTCAGGCCAACTCAACACCCACTTCTACACCATGTGCTCGAATTCTAGTTTGCGACTCAAATTCCAAAACCTGGAAGTGCAGACAGCAACCAACATCCCCAACCTGTCAACATCAATTCCTCCCATCTCCGACCACCATCACCTTCCATACTCCGGTAAAGACTTCATCAATACATCATCTACCAACAGCCAATCATGGTTGAACTCGATCCATAGTTAAAGCCGCAGTACTCAAATTCTTAAACCCAGTAAAAACTAGGGTTCATAACTGAAATTCCCAAATCTTAATACCAAAATCTAATTTCAACTCAATCTAGACATTTTCCTGTAATCTTTGATAATTACACCATATTCAGAAGCAATTTCAACCAAATCAATTGCAAGCTTCAACTGTGCTTATCAAATAAGTATGATGCAGTAAATTTGAAACTGTACTTTGATTTAATCTTTAAAAAATTTAATATTCTTTTTAAATTCATAATTTTAGAAGATGTTTTGAATTGAAATTCTGAAACATTGATTTGCATTGTTTTATATTTTCACTTATAAGATTCAATTGTTTTGGTATTTATTTTACAGTAAGTTTTTATTTAAATTTTACTTTAATAAAATCTTAAAGTCCAAACTCTGAAACTAACCTACATATCTTATCTAAATCCTATAATTTAACAAAGACAAATTAAAGATATAAGAATCTAATTAAAAACTTGAACCAGGTAACAAAACAGAGCATAGCAATTTTAACAGCATGCATATATATGCAATTCACACATCAGACAGTAAGTTTGAACGCAAGAATCATTTATTTATTTGTTTTATCATGCAATAAATTTTAACCTTTAATTTTTAAAAGAAAGTTACTCACCTTAATTATGCAGAGCCCATATTTTTGAAAAGCCTTTTTGAAATCTTTTTGAAAATATGCTTGAATGCCTTTTTAAAACTTGCTTCCTGATCTTTGAAAAATCCTTGCATGCAGTTTTTGTTTTGCATTTATTTCCAGATTGTTTTGAAAAAGATGCAGGCTATAGTTTGATGCATGCAGGCCCTTTTGTTTCCAGATTGAAGAAACAAAAATGCAGACATCTTGCTTTTCCAGATTCATTTGCATGCTCCAGACAAAATGCAGGTTGCTTGAATGGTATGCAGATGCAAACTTGAAATTGCAGTTTCAACCCAGGTTGTTTTAAAACATGCAGGCTTCATACTTGATTAATGTATGTAGATTTTGAAAATGGATAAGGGATTTGAGATGTATTTCTGGTTTGAGGAGTTACAGGGTAATGATTTGCATTTTGAAGAGTTTTTGTTTACTGATTTTCAATAGAATGAAGATTACTTTGGTGTGAAATGTTTCTTTAGTTAAGAAATGAAACTAAGAAAAATCAGGAATGAAAGAATGCAATGTTATAGAAACTAAATTTATGATTTATTAAAAACAAAGAAAAATAAAAGATATAATTTGACACATGGCTTAAGCTATTAACACTTGTCATTTAAAAATGGTGTTTAGTTTACATTTGCTAGTTTAAGCTTTAAGATATTTACACTTGTAAATCAAAGTAATCAGTATTTTAATTATGTGTTAAAGAAAGTTTAACTTAGTTAATTAGTTTTATAAATACTTAGTTATATATAGATAAATAATTTTTAAAGAATAAAACAAAGTATTATTATAAGTAAAAACAATATACAAATTAATCAATTGAAAAAAATACTTTAAATTACTTGAAATAAATTTATAAAGAGATTATAACTTACTTGAATACATGTTTCATTAATTTAAATTGTATTTTAAATTTCAAATTAAATTAACAAATCACATTTTATAAATCAATATTTTAAAAAGAATAACACAAACATTTTTTTTAACTTATTTTAATATACAAACTTAAGTCAAAATAAATTTTAAACAAATAAAACATTTATCTTATATATTTAAAATCATTTAGTTATTTTATTAAATATTTTTGACAAACTTAAATCCAAAAATAAATCACAATTCCTAATTTCAAAATATTGAAATTATGCTATACTAATTTAATTAAAAACAACTTATCTATTTAATATACATATAAATTTATAAATAGAAAACAATTTATTAACTTATTAAAAATAAATTCACAAATTAAATATTTAAATAAAGAAAATTATTAAATCAAATCAAATTTATCAACAATAATTATCAATTCAATTTAAATTTAAACACAGATTATTAAATTTTATATTGTCCAAAATTCCGGGATATTACATTATATGATTTTCAAATTAAAAGAAAATATTAGTTTTGCCACTTGTTTTTATATGATAATATTATCTTCCACTTGTTAACATGAGTTACAATTTATTTTACACTTGTTTAAAACACTAAAATTTATGTTTAAACCCCTAATTTATAAACTTTGTTTTAAACCCTTATATTTCATTAAGTACTTATGCATATATATAAATTTATGTTCATATCCTTATACAAATTATATTTATGTATAATTTCCAATTTAGTTTAATATATGCATGCTTCAGTTTATGTAATTTTACAAATGTCATAACTCTTAAATTTAAGCATTTTATTATATTAACACATGTATTATATTTTAAATTTATAAATATACAAACTATATTCATTTCAAAGATATATATGTATGTTAAAGCTTTTATTCATTCTTGCTTTATATTTGTATACATTTTCAATTATTTATATTTATACAACTTAATAAGAAAATGATTTGAAATCCAAATTATACATTACTAATAAATATTCATATACATTAGTTCCTTGGAAATATAAAGTTAGTAAATCCAATTTTGTTTCTAAAATATTTATTCTTGAATTTCAAAAACCAAAATTCTATTTATAATATATTTTATTCTTAAATTACCAATTCAAATTTATTAAAAATCTACTTTCATATGTACAATAAATACACATTTTATTTGTTCCTGGAACATTTCAAATTAATTTACCAATTAATTCACAAATAAATACAAACTTTAATGTTAATTATCAAATTAAAGTTCACTTAAAAACCGAGATCGTTACAGGATCCCCCCTTAAGAAAATTTCGTCTTCGAAATTTGTTCGACAGGGAGACAACAAAGAACAGAGAAACACACAGAGAAATAGCTTTCCAGATCAAGCTGAAATATCTATTCTACATTTGATTTACCAAATCAGAATATCCCCAATAAATATGAGAATGAACTCATTCAATAAATTATGAAATACTCGGGTCATCAGATCTACGAAATATGCAGGGGCATTGGTTAGTTTGAAGGGATAACTAACCATTCGTAGAATATATCTGGACCCCAAAGAATAGACAAATGGATACTCCACTTAGGTTAGAATATCCCAAAATATACACTAGCTTGTCCCTCTTTGGACTTGGATCCTCACAAGAAATCACAACAAAATTTTAAAAATGTTTTGAAATTGTTTGTTTAAAGACGCGACTACCCGAATTTAAGCGTTTGAAAACCGACATCCGTACTTCACTCGTATTCGAATGCCGCAAATTCAAACGTTGAATTCCGATTCGTCGGAGCTTATAACACATTAATTAAATACAACATAGCGAAAACAGAAAGAATAATATCATTGATACACAACAATTTGATACAATATGATACAAATGATATGCTCAATATATCAGAGATACACAATAGTGGAAAAACGGAAGAATAACAACAGCAGAGGAATGATAACATCTCCAAAAGAGAATCCAATATCTAAATCTTCATTGCCAAACTCTAAAGATCTCCAAACCATAAGCTCGAACCACCATCACGCTGAACTTAAGCAAACTGGTCGCCAAATCCAAAGACTTCAAAGATTTCCAAACAGAAGGCTGAAGGCTACCGAATCTACATCTACTATCTGATTATCTGAAAACCTGCCTCTAAACCGTCCGTGTAGAAAATTGTGGAAACCCAGAGTTTAGAAAGGGAACGTTTAACTCCAAGTCAGTCATGAGACTGGTGTGAGCAAATGAAAATAGTTTATTTTGAACAAAAAACAAACAAAAAGAATTTAAAATTGAAATCCACTATGCTTGGATTTAAACCGTACAGAGCGCGTATTGGATGATTGGATTTTCAATAATGATCAGGCTAAGGAACTTCCTACATCACATGGGTATGCCTTTAGAGGGATGCCCCGAGAACTTAACCAGCTCTCTGCCAACACAAGGCTGGGTTACCTCTGTAACTAGGTAACTAGTGACATGAGTACGTCGTCCCCCGATTGTTACCGACCTTTATCCCGGGTTTCACCAACAAATAGCAACAACCACACAGGTTAAATACCTGGGCTCCATATCATGATACCACCTTTTATCCAGAAGGAAATGGCCATTATACCCTAAGAGGCGCGACCCCCGATAACCTTGCCGCATCCTTCCTGTTTCGACCATTTTCTGGGTTGTGAGGTCCTGATGAAGTCTCGTCCCACAAAGCTATGCTTTTCAAAAAAGCCATTCTTCGATCAACCAAATGATCAGCAGCACTTAGTATGTCACATTACCAAATTGGGAATATATCACTAGTAAATATCAACTACATAACCTATGAGCTCGTACGTCTCGGAGAAGGGTGTTAAGCTAAGAGAATAAATTCTCCGCCACCGAACAGAAATGTATTTGATAGAAACCAACTTTACATCTCAAAGTGTAATGTTAGACATACGTCCATACAAGTTTGTTCCGAGTCCGAACAGAACCGAAGGCACTTCAAAAGAAGCCCTTGCAAATCCGGATAATCCCTAATCACGTCCGAACTCCCCATCACAAAGGGTGATATAAATCTCTATTCCGGGCCATTCAGTGCAGAGACATTCGACAAGTAATCCTTTCGCTTTCGAAAATACTCGGTCTTCACCACCGTCTTCAAATGCTATCCAATAGATCGTATCATTATTCAGAATGGGTTATATGACATAAAGCCCTCTCCCGGCTAAACCGAATAATGAGCGCTTATTTTTAAAACCATATGGATATATTGGGATCTTTAGTTAAGTCACAACTTTTTAACACTTATTTCACAAAACCTTTCTTTTGAATGGTTTAAACAAATTTCCACTTTTAATCATTTATACAAAAGATTTACCCTTTTAAAATCCACTTCAATTTGAAAACAATCTTTCAACAATCTTTCACAAAGATTCATTCATAACTCTCAAAACAATTCCATTTCAAATTTGAAACCCTTTTAACAAAAACTAGAAGTTCTTTCCTTACATGAAAGCAATTATCTTTTGAAAACAAGAGTTTTCGTTTAAGGAAAATCCGATTACACTTGCTCAAGTTAAAGCCCTTCAAGTATAAACTTGGGTTAAATTCAAATTCCTAAAATAATGCATTTAAAGATACTTAAAAATGGTTTAAAATCCATATATATGTACAATTTGTATAATCCCTTTTAAACCATGGTTTCCAACTAACATATATATATATATATATGTATACTAACTTCAAAATCTTGAATTCAAATTCAAATTATATTTTACAAACCATATTATATCAAAAATAATTTTAATTCCAAAATTCCCTTTTCAAAAGTTTAACCCAAATCACCTCCAAACTATTTTGGATTCAAAATTCAACTTTTAAATCATTTTAGATTCAAAAACCCATGACTTAACCGATTTCCCATGAAATCCATATTTATTTGTGTGTGGTGTAGTCCAGGGGTTTTACACGACAGTACAATATCATCAATCATCACAATCCAAGCACAGCAATATCGATAAGCGGTATAATCCTATAACGCTTATCTTCATTCACAGATTCACAAATAAATATGTAAATTCAACATAGATAAATAATTACATTCATCACAGCTTAAAACAATTTACATCACAGAATATTACAGATCAGAGATAACAATCAATTCAAGCATTCAAACATCCATAAGCAAGACTAACTAGTCATTCAATCCCTAATTAATTTAATTTAATCTCCACCTAAACTAAATTAATTACTTTAATCACTTTTAAGTCCTGCTTAATTAACATTAACAAATTATAAACCATTTGTTATTACTTTAGTTGATTAATAAATGAAATCAATTAATCAATCCTTACTTACCATCTTAATTAATTATCCTTAATTAATTAATTATCCTTCACATAAATTAATTAACCTTAAGTTAATTACAAATTAATTAACCCTTAATCAATTTTGTAAAGTAATTATAAACCTTTAATCATTAGTTAATTCACCTTTAATCATTAATTAACCTTTAATTCATAAACCTTAATTAATTAATCAATCAACCTTTAATTAACTAATTATTCTTTTATTTAATTTTATTAAGTAATTATCCTTTAATTACTTACATTAATTAATCAACCTTTAATTAATTATATTAATTAATTATCTTTTAATTAATCACGTTAACAAATTAACCTCTAATTAATCATAATAATTAATCACGTCTCCAATGCTTCAAAGTAAAAGCCCAATCCAAAAGCTTAAAATCATATCATGCTGAACTTAAACAAATTCTGTCCGCAATGCGATTGCCAAAATACAAAGACTTCGAAGATTTCAAAAAGCTACACCTACTATCTGACTATCGGAAAATCTGACTCTAGGCTGCCCATGGGAAAAATTGCGGGCTCCCAAAGTTTAGAAAGGGAACAATAAACTCCAGGTCAGTCATGGGACTGGTGTGAGCAAACAAAAACAAACAAAAGAAATTAAAAGAAATCCGCTATGCTTTTCGAAAAATGAAACTACCATAAGGCCTCCCCATACACACAATGCAAGCGCACAATTGGAGGAGATTTCTCCTTATGATAGTCAAACATGCTTGATACGTAAAACCCTTTTGATATTATTATTAGTGCATAGTGCAAAAAACCTTCCGAAAGTATAATATTAATCATAGCCAGCATAGGTACCATTATATTATGACTGCCATAGCTACCATATAAGATGGCAGGTTCTACAACTAAAACCGTACAGGGCGCGTATTGGATGATTGGATTTCCAACAACGGTTAGGCTAAGGAACTTCCTTACCACATGGGTACGCCTCTGGAGGGACGCTCCGAGAACTTAACTAGCTCTCTGCCAACACAAGGTTGAGTTGCCTCTGTAACTAGGTAACTACTGAAACGAGTACGCCATCCCCCGGTCGTTACCGACCTTTATCCGAGGATCCTCAACACCAACAAAATTCCAACAACCACATAGGTTAAATATTTAGGCTCCATACTAGATACCACCTTTTTCTAAAAGGAAATTGACATACCCAAAAGGCCGAGGACCCAAAATTCCACGGTCCTGTTTCGACCATTTCCGGGTTGTGAGTTTCGACGAAGTCTCGTCCACAAAGCTACGCTTTTCACAAAAGCCATGCTTTGATCAACAAATGATCAGCAGCACTTCGTATGCCACATTACCAAATTGAAAATGTAACATTAGTGAATATCAACTACATAACCTCTGTGCACGTACGTCTCAAAGAAGAGTGTTAAGCTAAGAGAACAAATTCTTCACCACTAAACGAAAATGTATTTGATAGAAACTAGCTTTACGTCTCAAAGTGTAACATCAGACATACATCCATACAAATCTGTTCCGAGTTCGAACATAACCGAAGGCACTTCAAAAGAAGCCCTTGTAAATCCGGATAATCCGTAATCACGTTCAGACTCCCCATCACAAAGGGTGATCAAATCTCAATACCGGGGTCATTCGGTGCAGAGACATTCGACAGGTAAACCTTTCGCTTTCGAAAATACCCGGTCTTCACCACCGGTCTTCAAATGCTATTCCATATTGTCGTATCACTATTCCGAATGAGTTTTATGACATAAGGCCGTCTCCTGGCTAAACCGAAAACAAGCGCTTATTTTAAAAACATATGGATATAGTGGGATCTTAGTTAGGTCACAACTTAAAGCCCAAGACGTTTCTTTTGAATGGTTTAAACAAATTTCCACTTTTAATCTTTTAAATAATAGATTCACCCTTTTAAAATCCACTTCAATTTGAAATCAAGGTTCACCAATCTTTCACAAAGATTCATTCGTAGCTTTCAAAATAATTTCCATTTCAAATCTTTTATACAAAAGATTCACCTTTAAGATCCTTTTCAATTTGAAAACAAAGTTCACCAATCTTTTAACAAAGATTTATTCATAGCTTCCAAAACAATTCTATTTCAAACTTGAAATATTTTCAACAAAAACTAGGAATTCTTCCTTTATATGAATGCTATTATCATTTGAAAACAAATGCTTTTCGTTTCGGGAAAATCCGATCAGATATGCACAAGTTATAACCTTTTAAAGTTTAAACTGGAAAATCAACTGCCGTATACTCGGCACGTTTCATTTAAAACCCCAAAATAGTTCGTTTAATATACTTCAAAAATGGTTTAAAATCCATATATGTTGTATAACTTGTATAATCCTTTCAAACCATATTATCCAAAATAATTTCAAATCTTAACAAAGATATATTATATTCAAACTAAATTTCAGTTTCAGAACTTCCTTTTCAAAAGCTTTCCATATTCAACTCAATTTCACTTTCAAACCATTTGGATCCAAGATTCGACTTTTAAAAAAATATTTAAATTCAAAATGTCTGTGAGTTAACCGATTTCCCATGAAATCCATATATGTGTGTGTGTGGTGTAGTCCGGTGGTTTTACACACAACAATACAATATCACAATCATCATCAATTCAGGTACAATAATATCGATAAGCGCTATAATCTTATAACACTTATCTTTCATTCACAGATAGATAAGTAAATTCATCACAGATAAATAAATCACAGTTCACAGCTTAATCGTGTCACAGAATATCACACATCAGGGTATCAAACAATTCAAAGCATTCAATAAAATCCACTCAACCATAAGCAAGATCAATTAATCATCTGATTATAATTAAATTAACAAGATTAATTACTTATAAATAAATTACTAATCCTGGTTAATTACATTAATTAATTATAATCCTTAAATTAATTTTTCTTTAATCATTTATTAATTAGCCTTTAATTATAATTAATCAACTTTTAATTATTAGTTAACCAATCCCAATTAATAAATCAATCAACCTTTGATCATTAAACAATTAACCTTTAATCATTTAATTATTCTTTAATTAATTATCCTCAATTTATTTATATTAATTAACCCTTAATTAATAAATCATCCTTTAATCACTTTCATTAATTAATTAACCTTTAAATTAATTAATTATCCTCAAATTAATTACCTAAATTAATTATTCACATAAAGCAATTATCCTTTAATCACTTGATTAATCGACTTTAATCATTAATTATCATTAACAAATAAATTAACTTAGATTTTAAAGTTAGCTAACAAATGAAACATCTCTTCTTAATTAACTTCTTAATATTATTAAGTTTATTTAGAATAAACTTTAAAATAAAGGTTATATGTATCTTAAATATTTTTAAACTTAATTAATTTAAAAAAAAATTTATTTAAAAACCTTTTAATCAATTCAAAACTTGGATAATAATTATCATTTACAAAAGAGTTGGTTTTAATAAAATTGTTTCAAATAAAACTTGATTTGCTTTAAAAGTTAAAAAATGTTTTATACTTGATTACTCAAACCCAAGCCATATTTGAAAATTCTCGAGCCCTACTTCGAGTTCTCCCACATCATTCATTTTCCCCGAGTCATTGCACAAAGTTCTTCGAGTTCGACCCGATGAAGCTCGTCTTCCCCTAATTTTTCAAATATCAACAGGTACACACAAATGCATGTACACATGCACAGGAACCCCGATCCCCTCCGATCACTGCCCCGATCTTCATCATCTCGCCGACATCACTGTTGATAAACCCAAACACCTAGATCCTCGAAACGACGATGAATTCGAATTTAAGCAAGTCGATGCTTTTCTGGAACCAAACTCGATTGATACAACTGCCTCGACGCTAACGATCTGACCACCTGGTACCCTGCTACTCTGCCCAATGCAACGTCATGATCCAATGCACCGATCCCCTGGGGTCCGCTCGACCTCGATTCACCAGAGGCGACACAATCGACTCGATTTGAACAACGACCAAATAGGCTATTAAAACCCAACAATCTCATCGTCCGGCCACAACAGCAGCCTATAATTCAAACGAGTATTTTTCCCCTGTGACCCAACCTTCCATCCATCTCCAGCATCAATTTCGACCAATACCATTACGCCAATCGACGACCATCGACGAAAAACCCAAAAACATTCAATTCGAAAATTAGCATTAATCCCCAACTTAAAAATCATAATATTAATATCAAAAATCCTTATTTTCAAATGCTAATCAAGTTATGAAATCAAAATGTGAAATTATACTCTTCTAATTTTTGACTAATGTTGGTTTATCACCGAGTTCTCTTATTTCAGAAATAATTGTTTAATACAAATGCTTGAAACTATTTTTAGAAATAAATTTACATCATTACAAACATTTTTCATTTAGAAATCATAGCTTAAAACTTACTGGAGATGAAGGGATTGAATTTCAAACATATTGTTAGCCTGTGAATTTTAAAACAAAGAGATGCTTCTTGGTATACATAGACATGCACACATATATTTACACACACACACACACACACACACACATATATATACAGAGACATGCAAGCATATTCACACAATCATTCAAGCACAATTCATATCATACTTCAAACGCATATCTAAACACTAATAGATATAACAAGGTCAAGGGGTTTGCTCACCTGTCAAAGAAGAATAGAAAAATAGACTTGAGCTTGGAACTGTTGTTTTTTTGCTCCTGAGTTTGAAAACTTTGATCTTTGATGTTTTTTGTTTGCCTGATTGTTGATCTGAATTTTTTTTGCATCTTTGCTTGATTTAACTCAGATGATTTTGTATTTTAGCTTCAAGATTTGAACTTGAACTTCGAGGTTTTGAAAAATTGGAAATTATCCTGGAAATTTTATTTGAATTTGAACTAGGCTTGATTAACTGAGATGACCTGCTCTACTTTTCTTTGATTTCAGTTTTGTAAGTTTTGATTTTGGTCTGTACTTGCTTAATAAACTGATTGCTTTGTTGAAACAATGCCTGATTGCTTCAGGTTGATGTTGTTGAATGGATCTCAGGTTTTTGATTTTCTTGTACCTGGTTTTTCAGTTTTCTTTTTGATTTTTCTCTGGCTAGTTTGAAAATGAAAGAAGTTTGAGAGGTGAAGATAAATGATCAGCCTGGTTATTTTCTAAAAACATTGTTAATATGATTTTCAAATTAAAAAAAATACAAGTTTTTCCACTTGTTATTGTATGATAATATTATCTTCCACTTGTTAACATGAGTTACAATTTATTTTACTCTTGTTTAAAACACTTAAATTTATGTTTAAACCCCTAATTTATAAACTTTGTTTTAAACCCTTATATTTCATTAAGTACTTATGCATATATATAAATTTATGTTCATATCCTTATACAAATTATATTTATGTATTATTTTCAATTTAGTTTAATATATGCATGCTTATTTTTATATAATTTTACAAATGTCATAACTCTTAAATTTAAGTACTTTCTTATGTTAACACATGTATTATATTTTAAATTTATAAATATACAAACTATATTTATTCGAAAAGATATATATGTATGTTAAAGCTTTTATTTATTCTTGCTTTATATTTGTATACATTTTCAATTGTTTATATTTATACAACTTAATAAGAAAATGATTTAAAATCCAAATTATACGTTACTAATAAATATTCATATACATTAGTTCCTTGGAAATATAGAGTTACTAAATCCAATTTTAATTCTAAAATATTTATTCTTGAATTTCAAAAACAAAAATTCTATTTATAATATATTGTATGCTTAAATTTCCAATTCAAAATTATTAAAAATCTACTTTCATATGTATAACAAATGCACATTTTATTTGTTCCTGGAAGATTTCAAATTAATTTACCAATTAATTCACAACTAAATCCAAAATTTAATATTAATTATCAAACTAAATTTGACTTAAACTGGGATCGTTACATAATATATTGTTGGAAAGCACTTGACGAGCGCAATCGATAATAGTAATTTGTTTTCCAGTTCGAATCATCATTTGACCGGAAAACAATGAAGAACCTCGGGCATCCATTTTTAGGGTTTCGTGATCCAATAGTGGATCGTCGACCATTCGACGATCGGGGAGTGGCTTCGGGAAGAGGAGGTCGAGCAGTCCTCGGATCAGGTGTTCACTCATGCCGGTAGTGATTGGAATCATCGAAAATCACGCTTAAAGCATGGCGGTGGCAGAGTGGAGGAGAGGGCGGACTTATCGTGGTGGGTATTGGGACATGCGCCTCGGCTTGAGGGAGGCAACGCCAAGCTCTGATGGTCGTGGATGCAAGCATAGCGATGATGATAATTGATGAAAGGTGGCGGCTATTCATGTTGTTCGCGATGTCGAGGTGGCAGTGCTAAGGTATGTAGGTGATGGCATGTTCAATTTTATATATTATTTTATTTATATTCTAATATGAGTCGTATAACTTCTAACATTAGTAACTTTTTCATACGAGCTCGGATTTGGCGCAGATTTCTCCATTGTGATCGTATCAAAATTCCGAACATTATAGAACCAGTTTGGCTACATTTCGAGACTGTTAGAATTTTGGGCTATATTTTGATTTTAAATCGACTAAAAATCAAAGGTAAGTGTTTTAACCCATTCACGAATGCTAAACTATCTTATGTTAATTAAATTAAATTTATGATGTGATTTGAAATTGACTTATTGTTGTTTGGTATATTTAAATTGTCAACCTAGTTAATTTGAATTTCCATTGAATTTAATTAACGTTTAATTTAATATTGAATTTTAAATTTTTAATTGAATACCTGATAATGATAGCCAGATCATTGTTGTGAATTAATGGTTGATTTGAATGATATTGTGATGGATGTTTAATTGTTGATATTTAGATGATTGGATGTATGTTATTTTATATGTTGTTATCACAGTGTAAGTTCCCTTTGATTGTTAGTAAAATCGCTATGGGTTTAAAACGATATATGCCCAATTGGACCTATAGATTAGGAAAAAATCGTTATGGGTTGAAATGATAAACACGAGCGATTTTATGGATTTTGAAATTTTATTCGGGATTGCGGGTTGAAATTATATATATTCGTAAATTTGAATTATTGCGGGTTGAAATGATACACACACACACACACACACACACACACATATTCGTATCACTTGACCAAAGAGTAGAAAATTATATATGAACACCAGATTGATTAAATTAAATGATTTTAAATCCTTGATTTTTATGGATCCAGTTAAATGATATGTTGAAATAAAATTTGATTTATATGAACTGAATTTTTTTCAAAATCCAAGCTTTAAATGGTAAAATTGAAATTGGTTTAAATGAATTGTTTAAAGAATTTAAATTGAAATTTTAAAAGTTGAATTTTGAAATATAAATGAAATTTATCGAAATCGAGTTGTTGTAAACGTTTGAATATTCAAACTTTGAAATCTATTGAATTTGAAGTGGTTTAAATTTTTAGTTCAAACATGGATCTGAAGTCGATATAGATGGAAATGATTTTATGAGAATTTGAATTGAAAGATTAGAGTTGAGCTTTATTGATTTGAAATCTGGACATGGTCCAGATTTTTTGAAATGGAAGAAACGGACTAATTTAATATTATTTTCAAATTAATTATTTTAATATAAACTGTTTAACAATCTATTATTCTAAAATTTAGATTATTTAGGTTTTCAATTATTTACTATATAAACCATTCCAATAATCAAACCATTTTGTACTAAACTATTTTAACTGTTTTAAAATCCTTAAACTATTTAAAAAATTAAACTATTTTAAACTATTATAATCTATTTCTAATACATCAACTTCAATATATATAACCTATTTTAATATATAAACTATTTCTAATACATTAACTTCTAATATATATAACTTATTTTGATATTTAAACTATTTCTAAAATCTATAATATTTTAATCTATAACCTATTTTTAAACATATAAATTATTTTTATATGTATAACTATTCCAATATATAAACTACTTTCAATATTCAAACTGTTAAAGTTGGAACTGTTATGATTTAGATTTAATTGATTTAAAGGCAATTTTTTGATATGAGGGTTTAACCTATTTTGTGGTTTGATTTCGAAATGATTATGATTTAGAAGTGAGTATGATTTTGAAGTAAATAATGTTTCGAATGTGAACATGATTTTGAAATGAATTTGATATTTTGATATGAAGTATGAACTATTTGAAATATAAAAGAACGAACCGGTGTGAAATAAGCATTTGATTGTTAAAGAGATGGGGATTGGATATTGCCATACTCTCTGCCAATATCAAAAACCACTTGAAACAACCGTGCACGTGGTAGAAAATCCAGAACGGAGTAGGATGGTTGATGAACGATTTTGTATAAGGTATGAACGCAGCCCTGACCCCCGCTGGTCATCTTGATATGAGTAAAACGGGAGCCATGCCGGGCCAAGTGGGGTCGCACCCCCTATCGGGCACATTTCTTCGACACCATATTATTACTTTGTGATTAATTTGGTGGCCCCCTCCGATTTGATTTTGGGAGTGTGTTCCGAGGTGGATGGTAGAAGTTGCTATGCATTACCATCAGTCCGAATCTGCAAAACGGTAGTATCCTACCATGGGCATTGCCTCGCGTGCCTTGTCATATGCCTTATCGAGCCCACTATGAGTTGGTTTGTGTTGTATACTATGGAGTGCCCTCTGATACCCCTCTAGTTTACGGAGGAATTACGGTACTATATAGACTATGACATTTATAAAAGTTTGTTTAGGGGGATATCGGGTATTGCCTTAACGCTATTTTAATACTTTACTCTACTAATAGACATACTACATTAGCGTATATTTAGTAAATAGTTTAACGGATCCTTAGGAGATGGAATCCCGAACATCTCTTAAGTTATTTCACGCACATTAGGCAGTGATAGGAGATGTAAATTCCCGTAAACGTCTCTGAAGCCGTTACACTCATATTTACTTATTTTGGTTTAACTTACATAAGATCTTTTAGTTCTGACTTGAGTGTTTTGTCTTTGCATTAGGCTCGGGTCAGCTTGAGCTTTTTAGTGTTGAAGACTTAATTTCCGAAGAACGCAGACGGAGATTTGTATGCTATTTATTTTATATATGTTCCACTGCATCTTGTAGTTCCACAGCATTTTTTATTTATTCCTGTTGTATATATACTCTGATATATTGTAAAAGTATAATCAAATGTTATTTGTAAAGCAACTTCATGAACTGTTTATTTGATTATTATATTTTTTCATTCCGCTGTGAGATTCTATGTTTTGTTTCTCATTCATTTCTCTTCTTTTCTTATTTACCCCTCCCTTTTGTATGGTTTGAGTTCGACATGTGTGGTTTATTGTCAATTCAAATCATCAAAAAAGGTGGGTCGTTACATTGCTTCACCAACCTAAGCTCAACACACAGCCTATGACTACACACATACACACACTCCACACACACGCACTCTTTCCTACACACATATTTGCAATGCATCCCTCTATGCATGCTTTTCTTTATATGTGCTTGTGTTTATTTTTGCATATATGGTGAATGGAAAAGGAAAGAGAGAGCATAGAGAAGAGGAATGAAGCATAAAAAATGGAAGTAAAAATGAACGTGTACTCGTATACAAAATGAACATAAATAATTTCAAGACCAAGACCACGCTACAAAGACAAGTATTTAACGTAAAGCCAGGACAAGTATTCAATGCAAAGCCACTAATTTGTTTAGTAAAGGATGGGCAAAGAAAAACAACTGTATCAGACTTTGATTTAAATCTTTTTTTTATATTTTAAAAGTTTCGAGGTACGACGCTACACATATCCTATTCACGTACGAGCCACAAACGATAGAAAATAAAATACGATCATGCAGAAAAACGTAATGCGGTCTCAAAATGAAAATAAAATAGACAACTTAACTTGTGAAATTTCAAAAGTACCAACGTTTGCCGCAAAAAGCATCAAACAAAAATTTATTTATTTTCCAAATTAAAATTTATGGAAAATTTCTATAAATTAAATTAAAAATACATTATTACAAATCAAGTCTAAATTTGAAATAGAGATTTTATTATAATTTAAAGAAAATCTGAATATTTGAATAAATTAAATATCCAAATTCGAAGATCCAAAAATACGGTTCGTTACACATCTCTCCTGTTTTAGTCATTCCCAGTTGATGAGGCTTTAGGCTACGATTACCTTTTATGTAGCAACCATCTTGGAATGCTAACACTGCCTCTAGGTAAAAAAGCAACGCTAGCAATCATCCATACAAGTTCGTTATAGATCCGAACGAAACCGAAGGCACTACCTCTGTTACATCCATTTTGGAATCACCCTCAATATTAGTAGCAAGTAGCCTTTGCAGTTCAAAAGCTCGATCTTTAATTTGAAATATTTGAGTTGGATCGAAGTGGTTTTCGGATAAAGCAAATCCGATTTCGGTCTCTTCAAAATAACATTCTATTGTTCTGGTAAACTCAACCCCGGTTCTTTTTGAAATAATCAGACAATACATAGGAATATGGATCACCCCCTAATCATTTAAGTGGACGGATCTCTCTATCATAGGAGAACAAAACGAGATTTATACACATAATACAACATCATCGAAGATGACTATGCCATATAACTCATGTGTTTCTCCTAGATATTTTCGGAATTCTATTCTGGTCTATATTTGATAATTGATTATTTAACAATCAAATAACAAACAACAACAAATTCAGAGATTTGATTACCCATATCAACCACTAAGCCTCAAACTAAAATTTTCATTTATTAAAACTCTTTTCAATAGTGCTAATCAGAACATTCTTATACTTATCTCAATGACATAAGTATATTCACAAAACATTTGTGAAATATTTTTCATTTCCAAATCATAACAAAGGATCAAAAAAATGTTACTTAAATTAGAGATAAAGATAACCTCAAACAATATTTGTTTGGTGTTAAGTGTAGAACGAATGTCCATACCACCAGAAGTAAGAAGGCCAGTTAAAGGAAATCCAATCTCAAATCCCTTTATAAATTTCCTTCTATAAGTCCTCTTAATAAATCTCTTTTATTTATGAAACTTCTTTACTAAAATTCCAAACCCATTTACAAAACTCTTATAAATCACCAAGTTAAATTTTACAAAACTCTTTTATAAATATCAAAACCATTTATATATCTCTTTATACCATAATTATTTATAAAACTTCCTTTGTAAATATCTAAAATCATCTATAAAAATTTCTTATAAATATTCGTTATTTAGAACAAAACTCCTTTAACAAACTCATTGAGTAAAGTCCTTTTGATAAAAAAACGGTTATTTAAAACATCCTTTGTTAAAATCATCACTCAACTTGAAACCATTATTAAAAGTACTATTGACTTTAAAAATAAAAAAGAAGCTTAGTGTCTGCAATGGTTCTCTTATAATTAAGTTTACCTTTTAAGTTAAAGCATGGGTATTTACATAACAAGCAGATATGTATAATAAATTAGGCGACAACAAACAAATCAATATATAGGTAAAATGTCCAAGTTACTATAATAGCGGAAGGGGATTTGTTCTGCTAAACACATGTCCAAGTTATTATAATAGTAGAATGAGTTTTTATTCTGCTTAAACAGATGTCCACATAATCTACTTGGGAAATTATGGCAGAACTATGATTTATTCTACTAAACAGATGCCAAATACAAGTTAATTAGAAGAACGGTGATTTATTCCGCTAACATATGTCCACATAATCAACAATCAATTTATAATAGAATGGAAATTTATTCTGTTATCCCGTGTCCATAACAGCTGAACAATTACACTTTAGCAAAACGGGGATTTATTCTGCTATTAGATGTCCAATTCAATCAATCAATATTATAACTCATTCATAGTTATCTGTCTACTTAATGTATCGACATTTGAATTCCTTATGCTCAAAACTATCCTTTGTAAAAGAATTCCCCATTTAGATAAATTGATTCTTAGATAATCAAATGACTTAAAACTTAAACTCCCCTTTAAAACAATTAATTATAAGTTAAACTCTTGTTAAATCATAATTAGTCTTTACTAAATCTTAATTTAATTAAATAAATAAATTAAGAAATAATTAAACATTTAAATAACTGATTGAACAATAATCAATTATTAAATAAATGATTAAACACTAATTAATCCTTTATTAATTGTTAAGTATTCATTTAAACCTTATTTAATAATTTAATATTGATTAATATCAATTAAATAATCTTTAATAAATTAAACCTTTAATAAAAAATTATAAATTAAAACCTTAATTTATTTAAAATTAAACACATGATTAATAATTAATTAATAAGTAACCCAATATTTAATTAGTAATTAATTAGAATTAAATCATATACTTAGCTTATAATTAATTAAAAATTAATCATACTTAATAATTAATTAATTAAAATTTATCTTATCCTTAAAAAGGTAATTAATTAGTAACTAATCTTTACTTAATTAAAGTTAATAAACCTTATTAATACTTAATTAATTAATAATTATTAAAACTTAATTAATTAATTATTAATCATTAAATCCTTAATTAACTTTTAAAAACATTATTATTAGGCTTGTAAAACATTTACAAAATAATTTAAGTATAAAACTTAAATTTGAAAATTTTAGATTTTTAAAGCGAAACTGCATCCAAAGTGACTATCGCTATGGATACACGTATTTCGAAACTTGTTACATCTCAAATAAATCTTAAACACTTATTTTTAACCATATGTTACTTTATGAACTAAGTATAAAGTTTTGAAAGCAAAACAAAAGGTTAGAAAATCTTTTCTTTTAAAACGAAGCAAGAAGTCAATTTGAAACTCAAAGGTTCGCCATGTCGAACACAACACATTTCAAGTGCTAAACTTGCTCACTGACTTTTCTATTTACTAACTTTCCACATCACTTACAATCACAAGACAAAGATCACACCATTAAAACCAAAACGTCACTTTAATTACCAATTCAAAGTTTTAATGCTAAACCACAAATTAGCACATACATATACATCCAAACCATATCACAATCAGAACAACAACATCATCCATACAACCATATAACAACAATATATATAAAGGTAAATTATTTCCTAAAAAAATTTAAGAAATTTACTCTTCGAAAAGCTTTGAAAACTTGAAATACTCTAGAACTTTTAAATCTTGGAAAACCACAAAAATCATCCCGAAAATGGGTTAACTTCTCATCAATTTTTAGGAAACTTACTATTGGATTTTGAAAAAGTTTTAGTAAATTATTTTTTCTACACTTTCAAAAAATTTATCACCCAATTTCAGTGGTTTTTGAGAGAGATATGATCAATAGAAGAAAGGGTGTTTACAGATTTGAAAATTTTGATTCCAAAAACATGTCTAAAGGGAATGAATTTTTGACATAGCTATACTTAAAATTTGAAAAGGTGATCAACATAAAAGTTGTAACCACTTAAATTTAACATGGTTTGAAAAAAATAAATTCTCCATTTTTCTCAGATATGATTAAGTTATGATAGAAATAGTAAAAGAAAAATTTTGAAGAAAGAAAGGGCTATTTATAAGAAATAGAAAAGGTAAATTACTAAACTACCATTGGTCCTTTACCCTCCACCACCTTGTGCCACCTCAATAAGCTTGTCCCTCTACTAATACTTCATGTTCCAACATATTAAAACATGTTTGTACTTGATTATACTCTTTTTATAAAGAAGCGTCCTATATTATATAATTTATTAGCTTTTTTATAATAAAAACTTATCTTACATATACAAACATACATACTTACTTAAGTGTACATACATGTGCACATATGTATTTAGATATCAAAATATCTGTAAATGTATATGTGTGTGTATACCAAAGTGTCATGATATTTTCGATGACTTTTATCAGCCGAAAAGTCGAAAATCCGGAAAACAAATTCTGGTCACATTTTCGATTTTTCATAGAACTAATAATATTTGTAAACAAATTTTAAAAACTATTTTACCATCATTATCTATTATTAAAAAGAGTTTTATTTAATTTATAAAATCTATTATTCAATATTTAAAACTAATTAAATATTCCCAAATCAAAGAGGTAAAATTCTAGGTCGTTACACATTTTATTAGCAATATTTCCAATGTTCTATAGCCTGGAAAACTGAAGTGAAGATCTACATAGCTTCAAAGGTAAGTGAAGGTATGATCTCTAAACCTTGCATTTTAATTTTCTCACTTTATTCTAAGATTTGATTTTCTAATGGTAATATAGTAAATCATATAAAATCATAAACAACTTTTATTTCAATTTAATCATTTCATATCTATTCACATGTTCTCGAATAAACAATTATTATACTTACAATTTCCAAAGCTAATTTGTTTTCTTAGTTCTTAAAAATATTTTACTTCCAAAACCCAATTCTTTATAGCTTTGCCGAATTCAAATTTAATTACTCAAAATAAAATTAGATTTGATATAACTTTTATTATTTTTTGAAATACTCATACTTCATATTTACAACATTATTTCGTAATTCGTAACAATTTTATCATATACATAAATATGTATCTTTTTTCAAATTAGATGATTTCCAACCCATTTCAATAATATGTCATGTATACACATAATTTTTTTTTGAAATTCATTGTTAGCTACTAACTATATTCATTACAAATTCGAAAATAATTTTCAAATTCAGTGGTAAGATCCCTGCTTCCTAGTAACAAGGTCGCGGGTTCGATCCCCGTCTGCCCTACTAGTGTTTCAAGGCGCGGAGGTGGGCTCCCATAAAAATCAGATAACCTGGTTAGAGGCATCAAATCTCTATGCTGGGCTGGCATTAAATCCCATCTGTCTGTGGTCGGACCAGGCAGTATGTGGGCTCATCCCATCCCTTCCATTTCATCAGGGCTCTGGGTTGAGTTTGTTTTAGAAAAAAATAAGAAATTTTCCACGATTTGAAATAACAATTTTAAATTCTTTTTTTCATTTCAGATTCTATTTAAGATTGTTCAAATTTGACTTGGGAAATAAACATATAAATCACACCTTTTTAAACTTTATAAACTAAAATTTTTCACACAAATGTAAAGAAAGTGTAATATTTTAATTAGTTTTTCAAATTATGAAAAAATATTTATAAAATGAAAGGTATCCAAAAAGATGTGTCTTATTTACTTATTATTTGCCTTTCGAATGTTTCTTTTGTCGAAAGCAAAGTATACATCAAAATATAGGTGTAAAAATGTGTCTTACACAAAATTTTAAAAAAGAAACACTTATAATATTTTTTAAAAATTACTTCTTATTAAGTTTTCTTATGTTGAAGCATACAAAAGTGGTTGTTATTTTAATATATTAATTAAACTTCTAATCCTATAATTTTCCCAATAATCTCTAATTTTTTTGGGAAAACATTTAAATTAATTTGATTATTTTACTTAGAGTAGATCATAACTCATACAAGTCCAACTACAACTTACAGAAAATGCTAAAGTACCTTTATTATGTCTCATTAACATCACGTTATATTCTATAGACTTTTGGGTACTTCTTTTCTTATATGTCACTAGCCTCACAATTTACACTGCTGATAATTGGTATATATGACCCTCTATTAGCAAGTCCTTATGGAGTAAATTATAACAAATATGATGGGTTATTTTTTACCCTAAAATTGTTTTAAGTATCAACATGTATTTAACTTATAGTTGTTTTATCTATAAGGACAAGCCAACAACTACCTCCATGAATCAAAATATATGGGTTGTGATGTAAAAATATTATATATATAATGCAAATAATAAAAATTACGATACACTTTATAACTTTAACTTTCAGAAATTTCGCGCCTTGGAAATGCAATTCATCTCCTCCTTCCTCGCTGTCTAGAAATTTCCTACCTTAAAAATGTCAAATCTCTTGATATATTCTATTTGCATAGCTTTCTTCACGATAATTAGTTCCATGTATTTATTTGTTTGATTTGGATTTGAGATAGTGGATTTGGAATCATTTTTGTTTAAGATTGATGAAGAAGAAGATGGAAGCAAAGATGTTTAGGCTAAAACATGATTAGAGAATAGGTTTTCATTTCTATTTATAGGCTGAAGTAATTAAAATTTAGGCTAGAATCTTGAAATTAATATATTGCGAAAATGCCATTAGTTATGAATTCTTCCAATTTCTAGCCCATTTTACCAAATCCAGCAAGTTATATATGTTTTTTGACTGTAAACAGCATTTTGGACGTGGTGGAATAAGTCTCAAAGCCTAATTCCAACTACTATAGAAATTTACTATTTTTCCCTTTTTATGAAATTATGATTTTGCCATTTTTAATTTAATTATTTGATTCTGTAAAATTACATGGTGTTATAATAACTCTACTACTTTGAGCCTATCATGAGAAAAGTCGGGCAGTGATGCACGGAGTTAGGAGCCTAAGGCGACTATAGGCCCGGCCGAAGGTGATGTAGGAACTACTTGAGGACTTGGTTACTTAAGGAAAATCTGGGGTTGACTTAGGAGAAGTGTGGGATGACTCCTAGACAACTTGAGAAAAATCACCATGAAACTTTGGGCTTAACTCGAGAAAAGTGGCTCATGAGGGTGGAATCAATCGCACTAATTAATCGCCAAACCTAATCACAACCATCCAATTTGACTTCTTCAGATTGACACCAAACCTTCTTGGATGGAAGAGCATGTTATGGTGAAGCTTTATAGAAAGTTTGGAGATGATCCAACGGATGGACCTTGAGATATCGAGGAACAAAAAATTGTATGTGGCGATTTAGGAGTTGCCTCGAGCATGACCTAGGGAATTTGGAGATTAGCTTCAAGCCTGATCTGGTGATTTTATGAGACTTTTGATGCTGGTCCAAAAATGTTCCCAATCTAGACGAATCGACATCATGTTGTCATTTGAGATGGATACTTCAAGTGAGAAGTGGTAGATAACTTGGTGATGGTCCATAAAGGCACGTTCAATGAGGTGAAGTGATGAAGTGGGACATAAGGCGATGGTATGCGATTGAGCATTAAATCTAATTACAACATAGTGCATCATTGACCTATGTGATAATTGTATGAGTTATCATATATCCAGGAATATCTTAGTGGTGATGTGAGGCCTTAGTGATGTCTACGCTCACATGAGACGTTAGTGATGGCCATGTTGATGTCATAGCTTAGTGATGGTTATGGTGATGTTGTACATTAGTGATCGTCGTGATGACATTGTACCTTAGTAATGGTAGTGATGAGGCGGTACCTTATTGATGGTTGTGGTGATGTGAGACCTTAGCATCAGTTAGGGTGATATGAAACCATATCGATGGTTGTTATGTGTTTGATATGTTATTATGATTGGTGTGGTTGTTATATGGTTTGGATGTATGTCTTGTGATGCAGGTATTATTGAGCTAGGTACCCTGACACCCGATATTATACTTAATGTAGTACACCTACTAAATGATAGTATAACACACACACATATAGTGTTATGTGCTAACTTGATGATGTAGGAACATGTTAGGTATGATTTCTCATACTCGTTGTTCATGTTCTATTATCGATCTTTATAGTATTTTGAGATATATTTATCGCTTACACCAAACTGATCCATGACTCAAGGTTTTATGCTTAGCTTCTTATCATCTTCGGTACTCTTAAATGAATAGACTGGATATCAATTCTGAGTTAGAGCATGGAATTATTCAAAGGATGAGAATGAGACTGGCACATATATACATACATACATACATACATACATACATACATACATATATATATATATATATATATATATATATATATATTTGTGTGTGTGTGTCTTATCTTTAGAGTTTATTGCTATTTCGTTGTGCAGTACTCCGAAACTACCAGTACCAGTCATTATTATTAGAGACAGATTTCCTTTGAGTTTATTTTGATGATGTGTAAACTCTATTCCATTTGTTTTGTATAATTGTGGCGAACCATTTTACATTCTAGTATTCTATTTTACTTCATTTTTGTTATAAATATATATCTGTACTATTTTATATCTATTTTTATTACATATTTTATTCGAAACGTGTGAGATATGAGACAAGTAATGCTTGGCTATTTAGTTACCTTACACTTGAATACCACTCTACATCTTTTCAGTACCATTGCAATGCGCTTTACCGGTATATTGGATACTAGAATTGTAGTATGGTCGTTACATGCTAGGCGAGACACCATCCACTTTTGTACTGTCTTACCCTAGTATCCAGGAAATGAAGTGGTCGGTATGCTACTGTGATGATTTAAGGCATTCTGTATGTGCAATTAGGACTGATGAGGCTATATTTCAGTTGGGGCATATCTATGCGATGGTTACCAATTATGGTGCATGTCGACATTAATTTATCTGAGTATATAGTGTGAGTTTATGGAATAGGGATCATAAGGCTAAGGCTAAATTAACACTAACGAGGGGGGGGGGGATTGTGTTTAATGGATTATATGAATATTTTTTAAATTCAGTAACATTTTACTTGGAATGATGTAATTAACAACCACAGAAACAATCAAAGAAGCAAAGTGCAGATAAAAGTAAATGCAGTAGAAGTAAAAGGAAAGAACACACTAGGATTTTATACTGGTTTGGAGTTACCATACATCCAGTCCCATACAATTTCTTATATGGGTTTCTTTTCAACTAGTAAATGCAAAAACAATCTCGATTTCAAGGCTATGAGCCCGGCCTTTGGATAGAGCCACTTGATTTCCAAGCTACAAGCACACCTACTAGATTTACGGACTACTAAGCATACCAATTTAATTTAAACAGGCTACAATCACACCTGCTTGGATTTCAAGGATACCAAGCACATCACAGATATAAGAGTATGATTTGATAGAGTTTACAGACTCAGACCTTCGATCTTAATTAAAGATGATCTTATAACTCTTGAATAGTACTTTGATCTTGAGAGAGATGATAGAAATCAAAAATATATGAAAGAGAATCAAACAAGTAATGGTTGAATTTGATTATGGTTGAATTTCGGCAGAGTTTCGATAGCGATTGATATAGAAATCAAGAGAATGAAAATAGCAGAGAAAAATAAGAAAGTAGTTAATGAAAATTCGTTTGAAAGTCTGGTATATACATGAAAATAATGGTCATGTTCATGCACGAAGAGATACAACGAAAATACACTTCCATTCAATTTGAGTTTTGAAAAGTACGGCTAGTATGTCCATATACTTGTAGAGGATATGTCGACTTATCCCTATGCATTTCGAAAAATCACTTAATAAAAATTTATTTTGAAAATATTAAATTTTTTAAAATATTTTGAAACTTTGTACGAACATTTAATCATAGTTTATACATATTTTGATCATATTTAAACTTAATAAAACTTTGTAAAATAATTTTGAAACATTTAATTAAAACATTCAACATATGTAAATAATATATATAAAATAAATATAGTTATAAATTATTAAAGTATAAACAAAAATTCAATATATATATATATATATGTATGTATGTATATAAACTTAAAATCATTAAAACAATATTTTTATAAGTATAAGAGACTGAAAATCATTTGGAGAAATATTTTGAAAAGATTATTTTAAAACCAGGATATTTGAAACACAATTTTGAACAAAATTAGAAAAGGTGAGAGAGATTAGGAAAGTGTTGTCAAGGTTTTAACATAAATCATATGACCGTATAATTTATCTGGAATATCTTGAACTCTTCAATACTCATTAGTCTTCTTTCTTAAACTCTTTAAACTCTATATCAACATCTTAAATCTACTCTTGGTACTGTACAGTCTTCTTAATCAATACTTGTCTAATATCCTGCACTATATACTTTATACATCTTGATAAAACATTAGTATCATACTTTATATAATGTCATACAGTTATTATCATCAAAACCAATATCTAAGGTACTAACAATCTCCTCATTTTTTATGACGACGACTCTGTATATACAATATATTATAACTCGCCCTAGTTACAAAACTCCTCCTTAATTTATGCCTAGATTTTTTATATTTCTCCCCCCTTGTTATCAACAAAAAAATAACCTCCTAAAATTATAACACTATCTCTTACTATAATCCTAACCCTAACTTCCATAAATAAAATACTAATCAATATGTATAAGGATTATATATAATGATGATGAGAAATATTTTATAGAAACGGTAAGTGA
Source organism: Allium cepa (assembly GCA_030765085.1). Taxonomy (NCBI): domain Eukaryota; kingdom Viridiplantae; phylum Streptophyta; class Magnoliopsida; order Asparagales; family Amaryllidaceae; genus Allium; species Allium cepa. The sequence goes on from CM060944.1 coordinate 112,824,673, forward strand.
TATGAAAAACTAGATAATCATGAAATAATCAATCCAAATATTTATCCAATCAAACATAGTTTATGTCACACAACGTTCAAACGAATCCACATAAATCAAAGCCAATCAAATCCAAACCAAACCAAGTGTTATTATTTACATACAATCAAACTTATTTAAACTTGATATTTCAAGGAACTTCAACCCAACCATCAGCGCCAAAGTCCGGAGCCATTTTGATAGCATCTCAATCTTCAATATCTTTGTTAATGATACACTCTGGATTGGTAGTTGGCACTTTTTTTTTTCATGGCAGAAATTTTCCACTGAATTGCGTAGAAATGCCTTTCTTGCTCCTTGATCATTTGCATTTGACTCAATTTTAAGTGCCTTTGGTTTCTTATGATGAAAGCAAGAATGTTCTTAAATGATTCTAGAGTTTGTTCAAGATTTTTGGGTAGTTTTTGGATATGAGAAACCATTATTTTGGTTTTAGAGTTTAGGAATGCAAAGGAAGAAGAAAGACAGTAAAAAATTATGATTATGGTTTTAACAGATATTTAAAAGGGTGGAAATTTGTGGAAATTAATAGCCATTTGCTGTCTATTCGATTTTCAAAATTAATTTTTTTTGAAAAGTTGCCGATGCATGTATGTCAACATACATATCTAGGGTATGTCGACATACATGCAGAAATTTTCAAAACAACTTTGTTTTGATATTCTAATGCATTTAGCTTATGCTATTATATTGTTATGTTTTCCAGAGATGATAAACAATGTATGACAGCAAGGGATTAGATTTTCGTTAATACTTAGATAAAGACTGCATAGATCACAAAGAAATGAAAAGATACATAAGATTCAACATGAACTAAGATAATAAAATACAAATACAAGGATAGTTTAAACAACAACTAGAAAGATATAGATGAAGAAGAACCACAAAGCTTGCGGATGATCTTTCCAAAGAATTTATCAATTTTGTTGGAAATTGAAGTAAATCTCCTTGGAAATGATTTCTTAAGCTTCCTTTGGTTATGGATGATCTTCTCTTGATTATTGAGAAGATCTTTGTTAGATGGATTTGGTGGCATATTGATACCTTTCAAAGAAGTATTTTCCTCCTCTTCTTGTTCTTTCTCTTCGACTTCCATTTCATCTTCTTCCTCTTCCTCCTCATCTCTTATTTCATGCTTTTCTTCTAAAGCCAACCTTTGTTTCTTTTCCGCAAGCATTTCATAAGGCTCGGAAAAGGGAAAATATGCGTAAGTGAAATGTTGACCTCGTCAAATATTTTTCGATGAATTGTTTTCTCTTCTTTAAGGTCAACACAAAAATAATTGAAAACACGAGTAAGATACACACATGAAATTGTGTGTTTTCATGTTTAGAAAGATTCTTAGGAAAAAGTTCATCCAAAATGACTTGAGACCAATTTATGTCATATTGACCATAAATGGGGAAAAGAGCTTTGAAAACTTTTTAAGTCGAGTTATTATAATTACCTGTTCGAGGAGTTATACCTTGTCGTAAAAGAAGACTTAAAATTCTTGCTTTTGGACCCAAGTTTTTATTTTTAAATTCAAAATCATTCATCACTTTCAAAAATATCATGAATTACTTCACGATTTTGAAAATCAATTTGAAAAGATGAAAGGTCCATTCCACTAGATTTGCATCCAAGAATGTGATCCAAAAGTTCACAATTTAAAACAATTTGTATCCCTTTGACACTACTCCAAACTTCTCCTTCTCTACCATTATAAACTTTCCTTTTAAATTTGCATAAAACATCTTTTCTAATTTTGGATAACAGACAAAATCATTTTGAGAAGCATTGATTAAACCTAGATTTTCATTTTGCAAATAAAGGTTGAAAAGATCGTAAGCAGGAAAATCTTCAAAATAGCAAATCTTCCAGGAAAGACTTTTCGAAAGATAAATACTCAATATAGGCTTGAATGACTTCTTGATCACTGAAAATATATTCTTTTATTTTCTTCGAAAGCTGCATGGTTTCCTTGGTATTGCTTGAGGATGCCATTGAAGAATAGTTTGAGGAGATAAGATAGCTTATGATTATGAATTTGAAAATGAAAGTGAGAAATGAATGGATGAAGATAGAGTAAGTAAACATAGAATCAAAAGACATGTTCTCTGCTCAAAAGGCAACTTTTCAGAACATAAGAGTTGACGAAAATGTAGAGGGAAATTCAAATTTTGAAATTGAAATTCAAATTCTGTCTGCATATGTCGACATATGCTCGTGGGATATGTCGACATATAGGTCGAAATTTTTATAATTGATTATTGTTTAACTATTTCATATTTTATAATATAGATATATTTATGGTTATACTATTTTCAGAAAAATAATTTTAAATACATTTTATATTATTATTATTATTTTATTATTGAAATATATAACATATTTTTATTTAAAATGTAATCACATAATATTCAACCAAAATTATTATTAATTTATAGGATATTCCTAACAACCAATAAAGCAACCAAAAGAAAAAGAAAAATTCATTGAAGAAATTTTTTTTAAAAAACTTTTGATATATTAAAAACATACCTTTTTATGATCCATTTCACCATTTTGTTCTGAATTATGTACTGTCATGAAGCACATATTAGCAATTTTTGTATCTGATTTATTATCACTTGTGGAAATTTCTGAATCGTCTATCGTTGCAGTATAGGCACTTCTCCGTTTTCTGGATGAACCAGTGTTTGGTGTAGCTTTTTGTTTATCTAGATGTGGCCAATCTCATTTTAAATGATCAGGGTATCGCAGTTATAACATCTAATGCAATTTCCGTTACCACTTTCGCTTTCTGAATTTTTACATTCATTTCTTTTGAAATTGTTCATCTTTCTATATCTTAGAATTTTTTTGAAATTCCTTGTAACGAAGCAATTTCTTTATCATCATCGCTGTTAGAATCCAGATTATCCGTCGTTGCATTAAAAGTTATGGATTTCTAATCTATTGCTTTGCTTTCTCTCCTGCCTTGCATTTGTGCTTCAAAAGATATTAAATTGCCAATTAATTCTTCAATTTTTAGAGTGCTAATGTCAATAGCCTCTTCGATTGCAAGATTCTTTGATCCCATTCAGGAATAAGTGAACTGAGGATTTTTCTAACTTAGTGTGACAACCCACAATTCCGTACCCTTTGAGCCGACAATAAAACACTCATGTCCGACCCAAGTTGCGCGAAAGTGTGGATGATCAAGGGTAATAAAGAAAAACAGACAGAACAAAATCTCACACGAAAGGAACAACATATAATATTGAACAAATATCTTTACAGTGGAAAACTTTTAAATACATATATCAAAGTCTAACCTAATTTCAGCTTGGATAGTTATAAACATTTGTCCTTACAATTGCTGACAAACATCAACTAAAACAAACTAAGTACAGCGGATAATAGAATATGTCCATTCGCAGATGAATATCTCTAGCTCTCCTGTGGAATCTCCTACCGTCTTCGACTAAACCTGAAAATACTCGGATCTGACCTGAGTATTAAAAATACCCGGATCAGGCTTGATAAACCAGCATGAGAAAACCTCAATAATAAATGACAGTGTCATATATCAGCCTTTGAAAGAAATCATTTGAAAAGAAAGAGTATCTCATAAGACCAAGCCCACACATAAATATGGATGGATTTTTACCTTATGATAACAAAAACACTTTATATCAAAAAAATTGATATTATTTTTAATGACATCTCTTTGAAAAAATATGCAAATAAACTTATTAATCTTATCCGAAATGGTTACCCATATAGCATTTCGAGGCTATTCATTACGCCAATACAAAACAAAATCGTAGGTTCTTATTGGAGAATGGATTTCTATACAAATGACCAGGTGAAGGATCTACCTTTCGAATGGGTACACCTCTAGATGATGTCCAGAGGAACCATCACAAAGCTCCTCTACCAACACAAGACCGGCCTACCTCTATAACAAGATAGTGTCGAATATGCCATTCTCCGGTCGTTACTGACGTTTAACCAAGCGCTTGTTTTCATACACCACATTATTTACATCCCGAACGTCATAGCGGATAGAAATATATCTAGAAGGGGATGATTATATCCTACTTGGGAATGACCAACTTAGCCTTGCTGCATCTAATCCTGTTTCGGTCATTTTCGGTTTGATGGGACTTGAGGCAATGATTACCTTTTCACATAGCACATATCATATCTTTGAATGCCACATTGTCATTTCCGTTAACTACTAATTGCCTTCCACAAAAACACGACCCTTGAGCTCGTACGTCTCAGGGAGGGTGTTAAGCTAAGAGAAGTTGCCTTCTCCGCCACCACTGATATACGTTTGTAAAAACCAATGTACGTAATCTTTAGAATGCAATGTCAGATAAAGGTCCATACAAGTTGTCCAGGAACAGGACAAACCGAAGGCACTCTCCTACTACCACTGGTAGCGAGTAGTCTTTGCAATCCGAAAAATCTCCACAACGAGAAGACCACTGCTATATATAACTCTATAATTGGAGCTACCCAGAGCAAGTCAATAAGCAGTCCTCACGCTATGAAGATCCACGGTCTTCAATAATCATTATCTTCAACATGTCTTCGCATTCGAACGTATACATTAGTTCGAAGTGGTTTTCGAATAGGAATTGTCCAAATCCGACCCTAGTTCCTTCGAAATCCAATTATCGATAAAAGGTGAATATGAGTATACATGATTTATTAAGTCTCTTTTCAATTTAATTCTTGATTACGAAATCTCTTTCTTTTGACTTAGAATAATTCTAAGTAATTCATTCTTTTTCTTTGGATAATATTTCAAATTTCCTCACTTAACCCTCGATCCAAATTCCTTAACTTTTAGGCGGGTTGAAAATAATGTTATTTAAGACATCGTTTACGATAACCCTAAATTAATCTTAGCAAACATTTTTGAGTAAATAGAATCATATAAATCATTCATTTTGGAGATTGCTTAAATTTTAGATAATATCGATCTTCTTTTATTTTGGAAAACTTAATACAATCTTTTTATCTTAGAGCATCTAGGCTTTCCTTTCGATCTGCTCCACCCCTCGCCTAAGAAAAGAAAACATATGTCGGGTAAGTTCGGGGCACTGGTTGTTCCATCACTAATCTTAGTTAAACACTTTGTTTTATCCTTCCAGATCTCATAGACGGGACAAATGTACTAGTCGTTTCTGCATACTCAGATTTTCATCTTTATTTTAGAATTGATTATAAAGATTCCAAATTATCTTTCAAAAATGCTTAAGTTTCCTTTTAAAAATATTCACAATTGATTCTGGGAAAAATCGTTGCATTTAAACTCATTATTCAAGTGCTGCGGAAAGTGCTTTATTAGCTTAATTGATTAAATCAACTTTTAAACATTCAATAATTCATATTTTCCAATCCAAATCTCTTTTAAACTATTTAAGTTGATTTGTCAAATTTATTCCATATTTTTCCATAATTAAAAGCGTTCATTTAAACGGATTTTCCATTATAGTCACCTAACTGCACTAGCGCGATTTTTTTAGAAAATTGATTTGGACTTGTTTCAAAATATACTCAACGAAATTTTTATTTTCTTTCTTCGTTTGGGAGATATGGATATAATAGTATGGAATTTTCTTATTTCAAAGAATTCCAAGCTATATTCCACTCTACACATTCATTTGAACTTGTCGGTGTGAAATCGCAAACTATCGTCGCGCGGCGCACCTAGTTTAAACTTGTTTTTCAATATTTGAAATAATTTATTCAAATTGAATTCTGTTACTTATAAAATCACTACAAATCATTTTAAATCAATATTTTCACTTTTTAGAGTTTTTCAAATGATTTTTCACCATTTCTGTATTATGATATTATTATATTCCTATTATTTTAGTATTAAATTTCAAATTTCAAATTCCAATTTCAATTCAATTTCATTTCTAACTTCAAATTAAACACATTTAAAACTTAGATTTCAAATCTAATTTTAATTTAAACTTCAATTCATTCTTAATCTCAACTTCAATTTTTCAAAATTGATTTCAATTTCTCAAAATTGATTTCAATTTCTATTTCACTATTCATCTCAATTTCAATTTCAATTTAGTTATCCTTTTCAAACCCGTTTCACTTCAAATTTCAAGTTCTCTTTTATTTTTACTTTAATTTCACTTCTAATTGAAAAGAGACTTATTTTTTCAAAATATCTCATATCACTAAGATGTGGTCTTATTAACAAAGGATCACTTAATCAAAATAAACATAACCAATATCCATATTGATCACTAACATAACATCCATTCAACCAATCACATAACATATGATTTCAAATTCAACATTCACTATTACTACCATAACGGGTTATATTATCACAATTCAATTTCCTAACCAAACTATCAATCATCCATATTAACAATCAATTGAGTATAAACATTCATATGTCATAAGAATATAAATGTGATTGTTTTAACATAACCAAAATATGAATTCAAAAACGATGAGTATTTTTCACCTTCATATCCATTCCATCAAACTTTAACATAAGATACGCGTCTCTCGAGCTAACGTGCTATTTCCAATGCCTTCAAATTCGTCGCTTTCTTTTCCTTCTCTTTTTCTTTCTTTCCTTTTCTTTTCTTTTTCTTTCTTTTTTATTATTTTTGCCGTGGGGTTAAGAGGAGGGTATGTGGCCTAGGAAGGAGGGTACAGCCATGGGTGTGGGATGTTGGAGGCTTGTAAGGTAGGCTAGGTGCTCGGGTAGGTGGGAACGAGGTGGTGTGCGTGGGTATTGGGCTCGGCCATGGGTTGTAGGTGTGCGGATGTAGGTGTGGCTAGTGTTTTGGTGACGTGGAGGTGGTGTGGCCAAGAGTAGAGGGGGTTTAGGTGGTGGTGGTGGAGCTTGGTGGAAGAGAATGGAGAGATAGGAAGCAATGGAAATGGAGGTGAAGAAGAAGGAGAAAGTGAAGAAGAAGGAGAAAGTGAAGAAGGAAGGTAGAGAATGAAGTGTGCAAAATGGAGGGTATGGATGCTTATATATACTTGAGTTTTGGATGGAAAATGACTATAATACCCTTTCTACTTTTTGACTTTAAATTTACCTTTCTACCCTCGATTTAACCTCTTAAGGACATGCATTTATTGTGATGTTAAAGATATGAATCATTACTCTTCTTTTTTTCTTAAATTTTGAACTTAAAAAGGAGACTTTTGCCTTTGATTTGATTTGCATTAAATGGTTTTGTAAGTGTGCATTAATGGCAAGCATATATGTCACAAATTCCTTTAGTTAGTTATCTTTTCACTTTCCATTTGCTTTAATTCAAGGTGTACTAGTTACATCATGTATAAGAGAAAAGAAAGATGTGCAATGATATTGTTTTATTTGTTTACTTATACACACTTTTGTCAAATCATATCCTTTTACTTTTTTATATATTTATTTTAACTTTTCAAAAGTAAACTCCTTTTGTCTTTTAGTGCTAAATATAAAATGTTTAAAAAGTTTGTAAACTTGTGTTTATATGTTAGAAAATGTATCAAGTTGCAACAACTTGATGATAACTTATTTTGGTTGAAAATGGTGTTTTTGTCGACAAATTTTACAGCCAAAATTTAACGTTTTTGTTAAGCTATATATTGAATAAATCAAACTTTAAAATAAACTTTTTACTTCTTTTAATAAATTAAAACATGTCTCTTTATATTTTAAAATCATATTTAATTAATATCAAAATCTCAAATTTTACAGTGTATGTAAAACTGATAAAATACGACAAATTTTGGTTATTTTTATAAAACGATTATTAACATACTTTTAAATCTTTTATTATACTTTTAATATATTTATTAGATGTTTTAAATAAGATTTAACTTATTAAATAAATATTTAAACTAATTTATTTAAGCCTTTATTCATTGTTAACAAAACTTAACTTTTGCTGATTTGTTCTAAAATTCAAATTTATAATTTATAATTTATTAAGTATAAGAATAAATAACTTCTTCATTATTATTTATCATATATAACTTATTTATTCAAGTTTTGAACCCTTTTTAAATTTAAAACAAACTGAATCTCTCTTTATCGAAGTAGCGAAATTACGAGCTGTTACACTTGGTCCTCTTCAAAAAAAAAATTGCCTAGTGCAATAAGTGGGTGCACTATACCTTGGAATCTACTATACATATTAGATATGGATTCATTTTGAATAATTGAAACTGGTTTGTTAACTCGGAAATATTGGTCTTTTTGACCTTGTTCTTTCATGTGTAACTTGCAAAGTTATCCAAATTTCAAATACAGACTTACATATATATAATTTATTAAATTCATTTATATATAGTGAACAAAATAATATATTTATAGCCTTAGAGTTACTTTGTTCAACTGCTTTTTGGTCAACAATCCATGTGCAAAATTAGTCTCGAGTTCGGTGTTCTTGGTTTATGTGATATTCCAAGTGTCTAAACTAATTGACTGTAAATAAATTTTCATTCTACATGACCAATATGTGTAATTATTGCCATTAAAAAGTGGAGGTCTAGCAGTAGATTTTCCTTCGATAAATAAGTTACTAACCATTGTACTAAGGGTGTTACTAACAGTACTATTACCAATGTTGGTAGCCATTTAAACTTTTTCAAAAATCAGATGATGAACATTTGAAAACCATTGCTTTGATACCAAATATGAGTCAGCAGAATAGGAATCATAAGGATAAATTAATGCTAGAGGGGAGTGAATAGTGTTTAATGGATTATATGAATATTTTTCAGATTCTTTAAGATTTTACTCGGAATGATGTAATTAACAATAATAAAAACAATCATAGAATCAAAGTACAAATAAAAGTAAACGTGGTAAAATTAAAAAGGAAAGAACACGCCAAGATTTTATACTGTTTTGGAGTTACCCACCAGTTTGCAAAATTCCTTGTACGGATTTTTTTTCAACTAATAAATGAAAATACAACCTCGATTTCAAGGTTATGATGCACACCCTCCAGAATCCTGGCCTTTAGGTTGAGCCACTTGATTTCTGGGCTACAAGCACACCCAATAGGTTTATGGCTACTAAGCACGCCCAATTGATTTAAACAGGCTACAATCACACCTACATGGATTTTAGGGATAACAAGCATACCGCAGAGTATAAGAGTATGATTTAGAGTTCACGGATTCAGGTCTTCGATCTTGATTACAATTGATCCTATAACTCTTGAATATCACTTTGATCTTGGGACAGGCGATAGAAATCAAAGAGTATATGAAAGAGAATCAAAATAGCAACGATTTAATTTGATTTTGGTTGAATTTTGGCAGAGTTTTGATAAAAATTGATTTAAGAATCAAGAGAGTGAAAAGAGGAGAGAAAAATAAGAAAGTAGTTAATGAAAATTCGTTTGAAAGTCTGGTATACATAGAAAAACAATGGTCATATCCATTCGCGAAGAGATAGGACAAAAAGACACTTACATTAGAATTTGAAATCTGAAAAGTACGGCTAGTATGTCGACATACTTGTAGAGGATATGTTGACATGTCCCTCTGTATTTTGAAAAATCAATTATTAAAAATTGTTTCGAAAATTTTATGTTTTGTAAAATATTTTGAAACATTGTACAAACATTTAATCATAGTTTATACATATTTTAATCATATTAAAACTCAATAAAAATTTATAAAATAATTTTAAATATTCAATTAGAATATTTAACATAATGTAAATAATATATATAATCAATATAGTTTTAAATTACTAAAGTATAAAAAAAATTAATATATGTATATATAAACTTAAAATCATTAAAATAATATCTTTATAAGTATAAGATATTGAAAATCATTTTGTGAAATAATTTAAAAAGATTATTTTGAAACCAGGATATCTGAAAACAATTTAGAACAAAATTAGAAAAGGTGAGAGAGATCAAGAAAGTGCTATCAAGGTTTTAACATAAATTCTATGACTATATAACTTATCTGAAATATCTCGAACTCTTCAATACTCATGAGTCTTCATTCTTGAACTTTTCAAACTCTATATCAGTATCTTGAATATACTCTTGATACTGTACAGTCTTCTTAATCAATACATGTCTAATATCCTACACTATATGCTATATATATCTTGATAAAACATTAGTATTTATATTTTATATAATATCATATAGTTGTTATCATCAAAACCAATACATAAGGTACTAACATGTAGTATTAATCACAAAGCTTATCAATGCACGTACATTTGAGGTTAGCGATTTGGATAGAGTGTATATACCAGCAGTAAAGTCGATAGGTTGAGATAGAAGAACGATCTAGTCGAGAGAACTTGGAAGTTAATGAGAGAATCCAATCATTCCATTTCGACTCTTTTCTGGAGGATTTTTCCATTTTCTTGTTTGTTAGTGTGATTAATTTATTTAGGCATGCATGGATAGTTGCTATAGACGATTACTATAAAATTAGGAAATTGGTTGGTGTGATATGCCTTGTTATATGACTTATATTTTGTTATACGACTTGATGTATTGCATATTACGTTGCATGCATAGAGAAATTGTTAGTATATTTTGGGATGTTTTGCATCCTTTCTTATATATCACAATCTTACATTTATGTAGGAGTCACATTAGCCGTATTTATGCATTTATCACATGCCACATTCGAGACATATGTTGATTTGATGGATGTGTGTTATTTATTTGCACCTATTTTGATATTACTATATATTGTTATCTATATTCAGGTTTTAGTGGTATTCCTATCGGTATCATATCTTATATCACTAGAAGTATTAGGAAACATGTATGTTTAACATGAATTGGCGTATGGTGTGGTTTGAGTGCATATATTGCATATACACATGGTTGTTGTTGTATGCTTGAGTCTTTGAGTTTCTTTTCATGTTATTTGAAATTACGGGGATGAAGTTCTTGCAATGGGAGAATGTAATACCCTGAATTTTAAATATAAATAAATATTAATTATGAACAGCATTTTGGTAATTTAATATAAAAATTAAAAAATTGAATTTTTACAAATGAAGAAATTTGAGAAATCCGAATTATACATTGCATCAAGTAATTTTTTGTTGCCCAAATTCATATAGACAGACACCAGATGAAGGAGATACATATTGTTTATCGTAACGCGCGTTTTGAAGCGAAACAGGTCGAGGACCAAGTGGGCGAAGGGGGATTTTGGAATTTGCGCCCATATAAGAGAATATTGTAACATTAATTCATCCCATTTTTCATTTCTCTTCATCATGTAACCATCGCTTAACCTAAAACTAAAAATTTCATTCCTTTTCTTTTTCTCCTTCAATTTTAAATCAAATTCCTCTAAAAAATAGCAATCAAAATGAAAAAAGAAGGAATCTGATCCAAGCATTAGCAAATCAAATAGAAGGAGAGAATCACTCCAATTAAATTAGAGGAGGGATTTTGGAAGTTATACAAGGAAAAAAAAACAAAATCGGCGAATTGAGGTGAGTGGGTTTATCTATAAAATAAATATGATGTTGGACAAGCATTTAAATTACACTTATATATCTATTTATGTTAAATATGATTTATAAATTGAATTTATGTTTCTAATTGATAATTTCGCACAAACTGGATTAACTGGAAAACCTGTGCTACTACTTTGATTATAAAATTGATATGAAATGGGTGGGGTTAATTTGGATTAATTTAACGTACGTATAATTTTTCCTAGGCTTTGTAGAAATAGTTAATAAACTAATTCTATAAGCAAAAGATAAATATACTTGAAATTTGTGAATATATCAATCATAGTGTAGTTTATATGATTGAATTGTAATACTTACATTGGAAATGGATGATAATTAAAGCAAATGAATTTACAATATTTGTAATACACTAAATGATGTTTATAAGTATAAGTAAATAAGGAGAATGGATCCATAATGAATTCTACATTCTATTTAAGTTTGAAAATAAGATAGGATGAAATAGTAAACAAAAAACGATCGAAATGACGAAGTTTGGAGCTTTGGAATGCACGTTACGAGCGAGGAGTCGATTGGGGAAAATTCCAATCAATTGTAGAAATGTTAGAAAGGGGCAGGGAAATAGAGTGGAGTTTAAGTCGACTAGAAACAATGTACCATATGTTTGGAAAAGTAGTTTGGTGCCTACTGTAGGCATCCAATCGAACGGGAAAAGTTCTAATTGATTATCACCAATTGACCAATTACATTTTCCTTTTTCGACTAAAATCCTATACCATGCCAAGTTAAACTTGGACCTGATTAGGCCAATTAGGGATGTTTTAGAGAGTTTTTTCTTGCTAAATTGATGTTCTTGAGTTCACGTAGCTTCATGATATTGTATAACGTGAACTAGACACAAGCATTCGATTATATCATAGTTAATTACTCTCGTTGTTACTGTAGTATCACGGTTCCATATTTAACTTGCATACTATGAGTAGAATGGAGATATGTGTTAATAGGGTTTACATCTTTCAAGGGGGGGATGTTCCTATAGGAGAAATCAAATTATCTATCGACATATCTATGCTATCAATTCAATGATACACAGCGTGGGATAGTTCACAATCGAGATTGTGTACTTGATGCTTCGATAAGAAGTTTACCATTGGGATTATATACTCGATGTGTGCCTTTGGCAGTTTACCATCCAGATTGTATGCATGGTGTGTGCCTTATGTGGTTTACCATTGAGATTGTTTACTCAATGTATACTTAGGCAGTTTACCATTGAGATTACTTACTCAATGTATAGTTATGAAGTTTATCGTTGAGATTGTCGCTCGATGTATAATTAGGCGGTTCAAAACTGAGGTTGTATACTTGATGTATTATATTACATAGGCGGTTTACCATCGAGACTGTATACTTAATGTATTGTTGGGTTTACCTTGTGTTTGGATGTCCAACCTTCAGGTGGAAATCCATGTGGGCTATTGTCAGATTTTAGGTATATTATAGGTTGTTACCCTATACTATGTCAATTGACTAATTTGTTGCACGTAGTACACAATACAAATAAATACCCATAGGTTTCTTTAGATTATAAACGATAATTTAATTTCCTATCAACACCATACCACTATTGATGTTTCTTAGTCACCGTACTTTGTTTGACCCCTTCTATTTTTTCCTTTTTATACCGACTTATAGGCTAATAAGGAAGTTCGATGGTGTAGTAAGATGAGTAGGATATGAGAAGTAGGTGACCATGTGCTTTGGAATTACTTATAGTCATTCCATATGTATATTATCATACATGTCAGTCGGATATTTACTATATTTCAAGTTGGTTATTATTGAGAACTTTATTTAGTTGCTTCGAGTGTTGATCATTATGGTTTCAAAATAGAGATGATTTGTTTTACTTTGGTATTTTTATTTTATTCCTTCCACCATGAGATCTGAAAATATAGAATGTTCAAAGTTTATATTATCTATGTACTATATAAAGCATTAAAAACCTAATGATCCATACTTCTTGGCATGACACGAGTTCGAATACTGCTTTTAATTGTTGAATTGATGTGTCTGAAAGTGTGGCTTGTTACAACTATCAGGACTATTTTCGAGTGTTTTCGAGTTTGTATCGAAGATGATTTGCCTTTGGTTACTTGGTATGATATGATGTGTATGATACTTGGTGTATGGTTGTACATGTGTGTATATGATGACCGTATCGAATGATTTATTGATGTTAGCTGCTCCTATGGTATTATCATGGTGTCACGAGTCATACATATTCGCCAAGTGGATAGTGGGTGATGAAGACATTCATATACAGGTGTATACAACCTCAACAAATATACCAACAACTAATGTCCATTTGTTGAACGAACAATGTACGTAACACATAGTTTACCGTGTCACTGTTTATATCATGTGGTTGAATGTGACATGACCTTAGTTAATTAGGAAACTTTATTTGTTATGTTGGTCTGACTTTTTGGATATAAGTGACACAGATTAAGGTATTTTATATACACAATAGACATCAATGATTTAGATAAGTATATTTCTAGTTAATGTTAAATAGATTTGCTTCACTTACTCAGTCTGTTGTATGTCTGACTCCTCTCAATATTTTTCTACTTATATATCATTATTAAGTTGCTAGAGTGTGGAAACTTGCTGGTGTAAGTGATATTTGATGGAGCGTATTACGAAGATGTTACTTATGTGTATATTATGTATATAACTTCTGACGTAAAGTGTGTGTGAATAATTAGGATTGGTATTGTACAAAATATGAATATGATTTGGTTTGAATCTACATATATTTACTACTATATGTTATTATTTCCTCTGTAAACTCTAAAAGTTGTAGTTGGAGTATTATTTTATTTATTACTACCATAACGCATGGACTCGTTGTTTACAGCTTTCACGGTTTGAATGTCGATTTGGGCATTTACTCAATGAATCGAAAATGATAGGTTGCTACAAGAGTGGTTTCAAGATAGGCGAGGTGTGAAGTCAATGAACTACCATATATAAGAATGTAGTAAAAAGAAAACAAGTATAAACTTTTGTTATAAGAAAATGACATGGTCAATGCTCTATGATCTACGGTCTGCGGTAATCAACCCAATTGTTTGTAACCACTCTATCCCAAATACTGCATCAGCACCAGAAATTCAAAGTAAATGGAAAATTGCAAATAAAACCATTACCCCCAATTCGAAGCCGCACCTGCTTGTAAGTTCCTTCGCACTCTAATTTTCTTCGTTACCCACCATGACTATGAACCTTCTCTAACCATTAGATCTGACTCCAAGGGATCGTGCAACACTCGGATGAATGTAGTTGTGTGCGCCACCCGGATCGATCAAGATTGCGTTGGTTTAATATTGATTTCTGCCGAGAGACAAATTGAGGTTAGGTTTGTCGTGCCTAGCAGTGCATGAAAGGAGATTTTGGGACTGGTGTTGGAGGTTGTTTTTGCTCTTATTATAGTTGATTTGATGGCTCATAATCTTTTGGAAGACGAAGTAATAGTCGTTTGGTTGCGCATTTTATGAGCGGGGTAATGCTTCTCATCGGAAGTGAAACAAAGTCCCCGAGATTTTCTGTTTTGCATCGCTATAGGAATAAGCTTTTTGATTAGATTGTTGTTATTTGTTTGGTTTGGAGAAGGGATTGGTGGTAGGGACAGAAGTGGAGGTGGCTAGTTTCGGTAAGAATTAAAACGAGTGTGGAAATTTTAGGTGTCGATTTGTTTACTTTCATTTAACTTGGTGATTTCTATAGCTTTGGAGATGGATGTTGGTATGAAACGAGGAGCTCATTTTTTATCTGGGTACGAACCATAAGTTCAAGCGACTGAAAGCACCATGATAGGTCGTCAGTTTCATACAGCAGGAAAAACATTAACATGTGATGACAGAAGATAATAATAATCAGCCTCCTTTTACTCATTCCTTGGATTCTCGGTACTTTTCTCATGTGTTAACTATATCACATTTCAACATCATCATCATCTATTCATATGGAATGACGAACAATTCGATATGATTGCAACGCAAAAAAATCACATCTCTAATTGATCTCATTTGCGTAAGTTATTAATTTTAGAAATTATACATGTCTAAGCCCTAAGCTTCTATTTTGAAGCATGTCAACATCCTTAGAGAATTTGATCTGTATTTGATAAATAGATCGGTATAAATATTATCAAATGGTGTTGTCGGCCTTTACATTGGTAACATCAGATACATAGAAGGTGCTAAAGTCTGTATTTATGTATAAAATTCTGTACATATTTTGTACATATCAGTTGTATGCCCCTACTTATGCTTTACATGCACAAATTTTTCCATTTTGTTCCGTGTAACATATTTGCACACATAAATTAACTACATATATATGAGGAGGATTGAATGGTTGGAACATATATGTTGATTTATTTATCATTGGTCTTGCAAGCAATTTACAGGTCATAGTAGAGTAAATTTGGCAAGGATTTGGGGGATTTTAAAAAAAAGGAAAGGATTTAAAATACTGGAAAGGGAAATCATTCTAAAAATGAAATATCTATGCATGTAGCAGTCAAAATTGCTCAACCCAAATTGTTTTACGCATGCATGAGGTATTATTCCATCACTATTGAAAGTGTTCTATCCAGTTCATAACTGAGCTTCTAACTAGCAATTTACAAATGTTTAATTTAGTTTTTCTCTATCTTAGGTTGTACATAAATGGACTCCAGGCTGGCAACTTTCAACCGCCGAAGTCTGTAGATGAGTAGCTGATCTTAACTATAGCAATTTTGTGCACTTATGTTTTGAACAATATTGCCTTTTTTTTCGCTTGATATTGATATTAGGGCTGTCAATCAATTTGGATCCGTTTGTATCCGTATTCGAAATATGAAAAATTATTCGATATTCGAAAAACGAATGCGGATGTGGTGGTTACGTCTGTATTCAATAATTATCCGTCTGTTATTTATTAGGATTATAGTTAGTGAATATTAGGCTGGGGTCCTTAAAATCAAACTTGACATACGGTAACTCTTTTCAAACAAAAATGATTGTAAATTAGATCATTAGAATTAAATTACTGAACAATTACATACATTTATGCAATTATATCCAAAAATTGCATAATTGTAGTGAATAATTGGGGAAATATCTAAATGCTGCAATTATTCACTGGATTATTGCATAAATGTATGCAATTATTCGGTAACTTAATTTTAGAAATTTAATTTATACACATTTTTGGACAAGAATGTTTGGTGCATTTTGAAACTTAATAGGGATTTTAACCAAACCGTCCCTTATCGTTATGTTTTTTGTATTTCAGCACATAATATGATTTTCTTTACTATTTAGCCAAGTAAAAAAAAAAATTAATATTTATTGCTTAAAATTGTTTTTCTTAGTGTATTTATTATTTATTATATTTTTTGTACTTAAATGGATTTATTTATAATAGTGGAAAATAGGTATAAGAAAAAACTTTGAAAAAAAATTAGGATGAAGGACAACAAGTTTCGTTTTTAGGCTGAAAGACAAACTTTGAAAATAATTAACCTGAAAGACAATGCTGGTTAGAACTAGCATTTCGTATAGTGTAAAATTCGAATAAAATGCTAGTTAGAACTAGCATTTTGTATAGTGTAAAGCTGAATGTAATGCTAGTTAAAACTAACATTGTTTTTCGGTCTAATTTTTCTCAAAGTTTGTCATTCAGTCAAATAATGAATCTTAGTGTCTTTGATACAAATTTTTTTATCAAAGTTTGTCATTTTCCCTAATTCCCTCTTTACAACAAATCAAAATTTTATATTTATTTGTTTAAATTTATTGGGCATGAACGCGTCGAAAAATATCCAATAAATATCTGATATCGTCCGCATCGAGGATACAGATATCCAATATCATTTTGGATACAAATACGAATATGACACGAGACCTATCTAATTGTCATTTATACGTTGGTAAGTCAGATTAGAAGTAGAATAAGTAAATTTTTGAATCTGGTTTATTGTTTACGTTCTCAGTTTTTAGTATTACTACTTGAAATAGAAAGCAAAAGGTCTTCCTAGGTGTATGCATACCAACGAATTCCACGAGTGAAAATAATTTATATTCCATCGAGATTTAGTGATGCGGCTGATGCCTAACGGACAATGCGTCAGTTGAAAGTCGACAATATGGAACTCATCATAAAGGCATCTATAAATCGCAGGAAATTGTCTACACTTTTCGGATGGTAAGCCCATTTTTAGACCCGTAAACTGTTCGGAAATTCCCAGTGCCTTTGGGACGAAGTGCTGCAAACGCGTTGGTAAATTTTCTTTCAGACTCCTTTTTTATTACGTAATAATTTTTTCTTTTTAGTTTTTTCATTACAATGATAGACTAGTTTATACAATTATATATACCAGTTTGTACTACAAAAATACATACTATAATTAATTTAAACATTGTTAAGTACATAAGAAATTTTTATTACTAAACATTATTTTCTTTTTTTGCTGTTAAATAAAATGTTATATTTTTATATATATAACACACACGGACATATACATATGTAATAACTGTTATTAATTTATATTATTTACTGATAATAATTTTCGATATCATTTATTTCTTTTAAGCATTCATGTTATACCTGCTGTAAACTGCTTCAAACTAGCTAATCATTTTTTGTATACAGACTTTAATGATCGAAAAAGATTGATTTTAGCTGGAAGTTTGATTACATTTGGATTTTTGTAATCAAACCGTGCAAAATCATTAATGTTACCCGAAAGCTAAATAGATAATACATGTATCATATTAATTATCCTTTAAATAATTTAGTAATATATTTTTGAAATTTATTAGTATAAGTAATTATAATAAAGTATATACTATTTTAAAGTTCAAATAATAAATCAAAATTAAAACTAAAGTTAAATTTTAATGCTATATATTATTATTTATGGAAATTAAATAATAAGATTATAATACATTATGTACGATTATAAAATTATAATAATATTTAATAATGAAATTAAACTATAAATTTTTTTTTTAAATTTGAAGTTAAACTTTAATATTATCCAAACCATAAAATATGTAAAATATGTAATAATGTTAACTAAAATTATAAACATATATTAATATAGAATATTATTTAAAAAATTAATCATAATAAATAAATAATATTAAAATAATTGCATCGAAATGACGTTAGGAATTTATTGAAACCTCCCATGCCATTTCGACGATTTTAATTTTATGAATGTAATTTATGATTCGTTGAAAAGTAGTCGGGATACCTACACGTTCCTAACGCTTTATCGACGACAATTCCCCTCTGTCCAATCGTAACTAGCACGTTTTCCCTTAGCCCCACTCTCTCATATTTTGAAATCCCATATCCTAAAATTGAAATAATCACCCCGAACTCCTTCACTGACCAAATTCCTTCACTAACTCCTCCACCAATCGAGCATCCACCAATAGTTATGTCGTCTCCACCAATCGAGCATCTACCAATAGTTAAACCGTCTCTTCCCTTCATCGATCGAACATCACCATTACCTGTTTCGACCACCACCGACCATCGACGTTACATCACCACCGATGCCTCCTAGCACATCCAGCACCTCTTAGCACTACCTTCGCCTCCTTTTACCAGGTTTTATTAAATATATTTTGAGTTTAACTTGATAATTTATTGATTAAATAATTGATTAGAGATACAGTGGACTAGTTAATCTGAATGAAAGAAATATAAGTTGATATCTCAAATGTATCTTCCACACTAGCTAGAAGTGGAGATCTCCTAGTTAGTGTTTTGTGGAAAGTTGAGCATCAAGAGTGCTCCTCTCTGTTGGAGTGGAAGACGTTTACAAAATTGGATGCATGTCTACTTCAAAGCTTATTGAGAATATTTGGTATCATAACCTTACAAATGATATCTTGTTATGTGTCTTTATTCTATTAGTGTACAATTATTTTGTATAAGTTCTTGTAAAAACTATTTGGCCCCATCTTACAAGTACAGTATATGATCAATATATAGATATTCGTTTTTATTGTGAAGTCGACATTAATATTTGTCTAACATAGTATTCTGTCGAATTTGTTCCAGAATTGGAAAAGTCACGAGTACAACTTTATTTTTACATTTTATAAATTATTTCATTTCAAAATGTTTTACGAAATTTCGATAGTATTTCCTTTGTGTTCCTCATATACCTGCATTGGTGTATAATACAGGAAATAAAAAGAAGTGCTGTCGTAATTTCATTGATTATTTGAGGTAGAATGATTTGTAAGTAATGAGTACATTTATGTTAATTATCTTGTAAATATGGAAAAATTTAAAGTTAGACATGATGGGATGTACAAAAATATATTGCATATAGGACTGATACTAAGAACTTTTCTAATAGATTTACAAGAATTCATGAAAATGATATCTTCTAATAAGACAAATATGATAGATGTGTGATGTCCTTGCAAGAAGTGTAAATTAAAAAAAATTCTCAATAATAACACATAGAAATCCATCTGAAAAAACACAGTTTTATGGAAGATTAATATTGTGAAAATTTCATGGTGAAGATATAAGACCACTTAATACACCATCAGTTGTTGAAGATGAGATTGAAATGGTCTATTTTGATAAACATTCTTAAGAATAGAGTGATCAAAATGGTTTAAGATGTTCGTGGTATGAGTAGGCAGATGAATTCAACGTATGTAGAAAAAGAACATAATGTGAAACCTAAATTATTTTTGACTTGGTAGAAGCATCAAATGCCTACTTTATAATGGATGTCCTTGATAAATTTAGGGTGTACCCTAAAGGAAAATATGTAATTTATTATCAATGTTACGAAAAGCACGCTTAGCGCCGCTCAAGAGTTAAATGCATGCGTAACACTTAATTTTTTTAAAAAAAAAACAAAAAGGTTAAGCAGTAAGCATGCTTAATTGTCACTTATGTGTGCTTTGCTTAAATTTAAGCAATGCTTAAACAATACATAGCAAAAATATTATTATTTTTAAAATAAAAAGAATTAGGAGCATACAAAAAACTATGTTTCTTACAAATTTTTCTCATTTTCTATGATATGGATCAATTTGCATTGAGATATGATAATTTTATTTTATAAATGTGCACCCAGTTTGTACTCAACTCAAGTATTCTAAATTTTAATGAATAGAAAATGTCAAATCTAACTTTTGAAACTTATGAATTTATAAGTTAACTTCAAAGTTAAACTTTAGTTATTTGTGATGAATTTGTGCGTATACATATAGTACAAGTTTAAACATATAATACACTTAATATAATCTCTTTACAATAGATTTATATTGGTATGGATAAAGTATGCTAAAATTAAAGCGGCGCTCAAGGGACATTAAGAGAAGCGACATTTTGATCGCCTCGCCTACCTCTTATCATAACATAGATTATTATATTACTTAGCTCTTATATAAGAATCCCTTTTGTAAAAAAGTACGCTATTGGTTTTGTTTTATATATGTGTTGTTATGTTGTGATACAAGCAATAAGACAAATATGTTAAATATATATAACTACAAAATCCTTAGAAAAATTATTTTATCGATTGCAGTTATGAATGTATTCATAACCATGAGTTTTGAATCGAACAATCAAAATATTTATCCTTAAATTATTCTTAGTCGAGATGTATTAAGAAAAGGATATCACTACACCATACGATGAACTGTGAATTACTTATGACCATTGGGGATATGTAATGATTACGAACTTGTGGTTGTTTGGAATAATCACAAAATGACTCAACAAGGTTACCCTATAAATTACTACAACTTAGTCAAAATAGAAGATCTCCTATAACGATATGTAGCAGTCTTCGAACTTGAGAGTACTAAGTAGTTAAACTACTTTGACTGTGGTCAATTACATGACATCACGATCATGTTATGACCATAATTGGGTATTTGTTGAACTACTTAAAATGAAACTTTACTCAAGAGTCGATTCATATCATTCGTAATAGAAGGTTTGCATCACTATAATTAGTGGTTGACTTAAAGTCAAAAATCTATCCAGAGTAAAATAGTTCATCGATAAATGTTATAAGATTGAAATAAGGACTTTAAAGTAGTACTATAAAATTAACTATAGATATCATTAGAGTTTTTAACCATCGACCAAACTCTAGATATATTAGTGGTATTGTGATGACGAAAAGAAAATGTCCACAAAATATCGTTACAAAAGAGTAGGTTAATAAATATTAGAAATTCGATTGTGCCTAGATGATCTATAAGCAACTGAACTCGAGCCCGTTACTTTACCTCAACAAAGTTCGTGCATGCTTTAGTAAATTATTTAAATATTACCGCGGCCCAAGTTCACACTGTTGACTCAACACAACAATGTTATTAGCCTTTTCCTTCAATTAGCATGAACTAATTTAGAAATGTTATAAACTAATAATAAAAATTAATGCAAATGTTGTGTTAAATATTTATGGCATTTAATAGTTCATTTATGGCCTAAAAATTGACTAAAATAATATATAATTTTTATGTATTAATTTAATTAAGTACATGGACTTGAATAAAAAATTAACATATAATGTGTTAGTTAGGCCTAACACCATGAAGGGTAGATGAACGGGAATGGGGCGGCCAAGAGGGGTTTGAATGGGTCTTTTGATAAACATTAGATCTGCATTTTAAAAAAGACGAAAAGGTGGTGATAATTTATATTTATCATGGTTATAAGTAGCCTCACACTCTCTTATTTAAAATAAACAGCGATTACCTCTAATTCAACCAGTTGGAGCCTTGAAGCCGAGATTCGCACACCAAGCTTAAAGGAGAAAGAAATTGCAATTCAAGGAGAAAGAACTAATATCACAATATGTTGAGAACTCATAGATTTGAGGTATTTCATATTTCTAGTATATTGTAGATATCCTTAATATTATTTTCATCCATAAACAAAAACCTATTATATATATATATATATATTTCAAAAATAAATAAACATATATATACACATATTTACATATAACAATAATTGCATACACAAAAAAATTTGTTGGCCTATGTAGATAATATACTTTTAATCAAATAAACACACACACGCCCGCAAACGCGCACACATGTTTGCACCAAAAGTTGGCATAAACATCCAATAGATTGAAAGTAGAGAAATAAAGTGAAGAATTAAGCTTAAAAAAGGCTAATCAAGCAAAAACATGTACAAACAAATTTATAGTGGTTTAGCATTGATTGCCAACGTCGACTTAAAGGAATTTCTTTATTAAATACTTGATTTTCTGGTTATAAAGGGATTGGATCGTAATAGATCCTTGATTACAATAGAGTTGAAGTAAAATAACAGCGTAAAGATCCTTAAAATGAACAACATACTCTATATTTATAGATGTAGACAACCAATTATCTTTCTAAAATTTCATCAACAGACTTTCACGATGTAGACGAGGTCAATCGAAAAGTTTCATGGCACAACTCCCAAGTATGGACGATCAGTGCCGGTTGGTCTAGATGACCTTGTGGGCCCATACAATTCCTTATGTGGGTCCTCCTCTATGCTAGCTCTATGTTTCCAAAGTAGTTTAGCATGGTCGCCTACATGTTTTATGGAGGTTTCGATTGATTTCTTCCAAGTTGAACTATTGGTTTAAGTTTTTCATAGCCAAAGTGATCCGATCTGATCCCCTACATAGGGGAAGGAATATGTACTGATTCTCTGCCTAGAGGAGGCACTGACCATTCTTAGAGTACTCTAGAGAGTCTCTCTTGATCTCACTGGATCGTTGCTTCATACCTCTGTCTGTGCTTGATCTCTAGACTCCGTGATCATCCCTCTAGGCTACTTGCCTTGTCTACCATCAAGTCTAACTTGTCCAGTCAGTCTGAATATGGCCGGGTCAAAAGGCCGGATAACACTTGCTCTCCAAAGTACGTCTTGTTTCAAACATGATGTACTTTGAGTTGAAGCAAGTTAGAATCGCTGGAAAGGATCCCATTCGGTTTCTTGAACAGCCGTTATCCTTCTGAAGATTTGTCTCTCCAAAGAGTTGTATCTCTCTCTATGTTCGCTGTGACGCTTGGTCGATATTAGTCAGTATAAATCCAAGATGTATTCCTCAGTCTTTGTCTGTACTCGGTTCCGTTGATCTTGTCAATCAAGTTAGTAGGCCTAGGTTATTTGAACTAGTCTTCTCTCTCAGGAGTTCTCAGGTAATAATTCAATTTCCGTCGAGTCAAGAAATAAACTGTTGAGTACGTACACTTGCACTTTCATTCATGTACACATTTTTGTCATTAGCATCGAGGCACATTCATAAGTTTATGGGTCGTTGCCATTTTAGATTTCAAATGCATGTGTTCAATTATTTGCATTTTTTCTCTTTTTTTCTTTTTGAATAAGGGTGCAGTACCAATCCCCTAGGCTGGGTGATCGGTACCGATCCCTTGGCTTACAAATACTTAGCCGCTTTGGGCTTTTAGGATGCAGGCCACATCCATATATAAGCTAATGACTTAGCTTTTCTTCTTTCCACCTCTTCAATTGTCATGCACCCGACCCGATTCCCTTTTCCTTCTCGCATCTTCCATTAACGAGCTCAAGCTCGAGGTAAATATTTTCGCTGAGTCCTCCATCAATCCATCCAATACCTATACGACTTGACTCCCTATCTTGTTAAAAGCCTTTGCCACCACTCCAAATCGAACTTCCCTTCGTTCCATCGATTCAATTTTGGATTCTAGTTCATACTTGAAGCACCCTCATTATTCTTACGTCGATTCGTCTCTTGGCCCTCATTTGTGTTTGATTTTGCATATATAGATAGGTTTGAATTTGTAGTACAAGAATTGGAGTGAGAGATTGTGGCGAGACTGATGGATTCAGATTTGTAGTTGTGGAGGAATAGGTTAGTATTGAATTGGAGAAGATGAAGTGGATAGAGGGATCGGTTCTGGAGGGATCGGCACAGGCATGTTGGAGGTGATCGAATTGAGTCTAAATATGCTTAAATGAGTTCACTTAGGCAATGGGATCGGTTTTAATCTCTTGCCTAGGAAGGACTTAGGCAACTTTGGCTTGATTTGAACACAATTGAACTTGAACACTTGGACTAATGAACTTGTATATGTTCTTGAACTCAAACATGAACATGACTTAAAACTTGAACACGTTTGACTTGAGCGCATGGATTTTGGGCTAGAACTTGAACTTATAAGCAAACGCATATGCTTGTATGAACTTGGATATGAAGGTCATACTCCTGTACCCTCATAAATAACCTCAGATTTTATGTAAAACCAACAACCATTGACATGAAAGCCAGTTGGGACGGTTAGCGATAACGGTCACTCCAGTTGAATTCCAAGGTCTCGTCACAGCTGTCGTTTAATCCTGACTTTTTTATCACTACATTGAACAAAATTGCACTAGTTTACACTTTACATAGGGGAATAGGTTTCTTCATCTAACAATGACTATTTATTGAGTCTGATAGCTGTAGGTTCCAAATGCTCAAAGCATTTGGCTACTATAGCTACTGAGCAAGCTGCTACAAACGATGGGTCTGATGTTAAATTAAGCTCCGCAATGGTTTCTGCTTGATATTCTCTGTGTCAACAATCAAAACAACCTGAAAGCTCGTATCGAGTTCTTACAACCCCTCTAAGTGCGGAAGCAGAAAGTGAGCCGACCCTGACACTCTGGAAGGTGCCATCTTTTTAGAGGATTCGAAAGACTTCATGGCTTCGAGAGTCGACATGGCCTCTCTTCCAAGAATTTGTAGTAAGTAGGGAATTTCGTATTATCTCGTAATGATAGAGCTCACTTTCCTTTAGAAGGATACATTGCGTGTAACAAGTATATGTGTTGGGCAGGATGTATTACGCCTTTTAATCCGTTCATTCGGTAGGATTGGCTCCGATCTAATTGCATCAAAATGGCTATGCATTTCAGAATTGCACATATATGATATTTCTTAATTTCTTATATCATGAACCGACCCTACAGGACATTAAATTTATTTAAAGTTTCAAGCAAAGAAAGGGGAGCCTCTCGTACACTTTTCTTGAGTCAATCGCTATCTACCAGGTCGTAACTGTTACTTGAAACAAGTTGAGTGCTTTTGAAAACGAATGGTTTTATGTGCGTTGCCTACCTGGTTTCACAGGATGATGGCTGAAAGGACGCCAGTGTCGTTTTGAACTCAACCTTGGGTTCTTTTATTCAAGTCGTACCTCGAACTAAGCAGTTCTTTGAATCTTATAGGTAACTTTCCATATGTAAGTGGTATCAAGTATTCAGAGGCAGTTTCAGAGCTAAGGAATATGCCAATGGAAGATAAAGGTGTTAAGTCCCTTATTACCAACAAGCATCTTTTTGCTTTCGACTTGCTAGAAGCGGCAGTAGCATCAAGTTATCAACGAACGCTGAGGTGGAAGTGGTAAGAGGAAGATGCACTACTCGGCAGGGAGGTGGCAATGTTAGTCATGTTGTTCCCCTAGTCGATGAGGCTTAGGATGATGTCTAAGAAGGCAAAATAAGGGGTGATGCTAATGAGCTTGGTTATAATGATGCCGGTTCAAGCCACGAGCCTGTCGTCGGGTCATCTCAAGACATACATCTTCTCACTTCAAAGGAGAGAAAAGGGAAAAAGCTCATCCACAGGCTTTGCAAAGGGATAATTGCCAAGCAGCCCAAGCCAATCACTACTGCTGTTGTTCAGTTTACTTCCTTGCCTTATGAAGGTATAGTCAAGGGACTGGCGAACATCCCAGTACCAGGGGATGTTAGGAGTTACGACTTCGCTAATAGTGAGCCTTGAGGGGTTTGATTCTCCTACCGGAGAGGTCACTCTAGCTACTAAAGCTCTAGCACCTGGTCCATCGGGGGGACACTATGACACTCAGTTCTATGCATACTACACCGCACAAAACCTATCCATCTTTAATTCTAACGATCCTGATACATCTTTGTTTTATTTGTATGTTCCATAGGGCGCTCTTGTAACTTCGACTGCTTAAAGAAGTCATCGCCCTCCTAGCCTTCTTACTTTGAGCCCAGTCGAGGTTCGGACTCTAGCCGACAAACTGGCCAAGAGTGGGAAGGCCGTGACAAAGGGAATGATCGAGATAGGAGCTACCTATCCATGGACTTTTCGTCTTGACATAAGTAAAAATCTCAGTCTTCTTAACACAAGGATATCAATCTACATCCCATTGTATATAGAGGTGACAAGTTGTTGTCTCACGCACCCACTTCAACTACAGTACCCGAGCAACATTCGGGTTCTTCCAACACTCGACGATCCTCTAAATTCCGATCTAGTTTAGGAAGCCTCGATACATCATTTCATAGGCATGGAAAACAGACCCTTGTAGCTTCAACCACTCTAGTTAAACCTCCAATAGCGCTTCATGCTACCACTGCAAAAGGATGGCGGCACTTAAGGCCACATTTGCAAAGATATGCTTCGATGAGTTCAAATTCGTCCCTGTTGTGCACCTGATTCCTTCAAAGGTCAAGGACATAGTGCTTTCTTATGACACTGATGTCTATGACCAGCATAACACAAATCTACATGTGGTTTAGCAAATCTCCAAAGTGTCGAGGAAAAGGAAACAAGAGATCGATTGCTTAACTCTCACGGTGGTCCACGATAAAGAACCATCAAACACCTAGACAAGGAAGTTAAGGGGTTGAACACAAAGCTGGTTGATGCCGAGAAGAGAGCCAACAACTCTTTTGAATTAGCTGAGCATATAAAAGAAAGAGGATCAAATTGAACTAGATGCCGCTGTTTGTTGTAGCAGTTCTTTAGCTCTTGAGAAGGATGCTTTGTAAAAAGATAAGGATTCATTGAGAAAGGTAACAACGCTTCGACTCTCCATATTCAACAGCTTAAGGAGGAGCTTGAAAGGAAAAAGAAGAGCAATATTGAAGCTCAATAAGAGTCTCAATAATATTGCAAGAAAATCGTTGAGGCTCATATAACTAAGGGGGAGGTTGAGAAACAACTTAAGAAAATAGAGACTCTCAAATAAGAGGCCAAGAAGGCCGGTAGGATAGAGATAAAGGATTATTTTAAACCCCTATTGATTTATTACAATGCAAGTGTCCTCCTTAATCGTAATCTCCAATTCCTCAGAGAGGGATCGTTGAGTTGTTAGTCGAGGCTTGGGACTATATCGTAGAGCCAAAGAATAAATCTCTTGGTGGAACTGAGGTTGACGAGGAGCAGCTTATGCGATGAAGAACCTGATGAACTCAAAGCTGTTTGGCTTAGTCTATTTTGTGACCCTGTGACCACCGAGTTAGAGAAAGAAAGCGTTGAAGCCTCTAGGTCCAACTCTCAAGAACCTTTTACAACTCGAGCAACTGGTGCCTCAGCTTATCTTCCCCCTAAAAGGATATAGGCTACAATTCGAATCAGCTCGATATGCATAAGTCTTTTAAGTTATCCCCAATTCTTGAAGGCAGCACTTCGGTTCAAACCGAAGGTCAATTCGACGAAGGTTTATGTTTCAGTTCCCCGATGTTCATGAAGGTTTATGTCTCATGCATGAAAGTCATGGGTTTACCTATTGAACCTTATGAAATTGTAGGTATGTCTACATCTATCCATGCTCCTGGTTGTGATGTCATCTTGGGATGGCAGGTACTGGCTATTGAGTCTATAGTGGTCGTTACTGCATAGACAGTCCCGATCATCTAAGCCACTGAAACTCCAGGCCTGGACGCTAAAGCCATAGAGGCCTTCAATGAAGAAAAAACCGACAATCAACAAGCCTAAGATGAAACAAAAGATGCTGTCGTGACTCATGCCTCTGAGCATATAGACATGCTCAACTTGAAAAAGCGCATTGTGAAGGAGGAGCTAAATAAGAAGATCAAGATGTAGCATGCCGAGGTAGATGTCACTCCACTCCAAACCATACTGCGTGGCGGTATCATCCCTGAGGAGGTCGACATTTCCCTTTCCCAAAGTGATACTGCTTCCAATACTATTTCTAAAACCATTTGGCCCAAGGATTGCAAGAGCGGAGGAAAATCGAAGAGGAGGGGTAAGGGCGATAGCTCTAGTGAATCTACCTCGAAGAAGCTCAATAAAGGCAAGAAATAGCCATTGAATTGGCTTGGGTTATGGATAGCTAGATATCTAGTTTTTTATTGGCCATGATTATGCGGGTATGGCCCCCGATTTTGGTTTCTAGTTTTTGAAATATACCCGTACTTAACTTTCCAAGTTTCAGCATGTGAATAAAACATCTTTGTTTCAGTTTAACTTTTGTATGAATTTATTTAAGTGCTTGAGCTATTACGTTTTCCATTTAATGTACTTGTAATTTTTCACTCGTCATTTTAGTTGCAATGTCAATCGATCGCCTGTTACTTTGGGCATTGATGCGATAAGTCTATCTCAAGGCCTCCTTTCAATCATAGCCTTAAGTCACTGTCATATTCAGCAGTTAAGTGATTATATTCCTACCCCAATCTTGGATTGGTAGAGCTAGTTCACAGATGATCGGATCCCATCCATTACGAATTTATACTTCCCATGTCGGGTTCAGCTCAACTGGCGAATGAATGGTCAAGCCGCACTCATTCGATTGTTTATACTTTTATCTATACTCTGGGAGTCAAAGTTAGTCGATGGATGGTTAATCACACCCGTTTGATGTCTATACTCTAGTCCACACTCTGGGGACTGAAGTTATTTTGTTAAATGATCAAATCATGTTTTCCTAGGTTAATTCTTTTGCCCCTAAGTTAGGGGTAAAAGTCGAAGAGCAGTTGGTCATATCACATCCACTTTTACTTGTATTCCTCCCGTCAAATCGTAGGACGAAGTTAGTTAACGAATCATCAAGTAACATCTATTTATGTTTTATACTTAGCTCATTAGATCATAGGCAAGAATTATCTGATGAACGGTCGAGCCACCTTTATTTTGATCAATTCGATCATGGACCTGAGAACTTGGTTGGAGTCGAACTCTGGGTACTCATTCATCTATATAAGGCTTATGTAGATGTAAGTCGGTTGTATATCACAACTGTTATGCTGCACACAAATAATTTACAGATATGAAAAAAATTTCAAATTTTATTACAAGTTGAAAGAGAAAACAATAGAGTCTGTCTTATTACATGACTTTAAGCTAAAATGAAAAAGAAAATTCTAAATGAAATACAACTCAATGGAACAAAATTAAGTGGAGTAGCACTGTAGATGCTTGTTGTTCCATGCCCTAGGGAGTACAATTCCATCTTGGACCCATATTAGTGGAGTTAGGAAAGATCCATTTCAAAACAAGGTTGCCAACTCGATATCAGTGTGTTGCCCTCAAGTCAGGCTCTTCGCACTTCTCATATATCAAATAGAGAGATTTCAAAAGGAGATCGTTGTTTGTTCTAGGGTCATAGTAAGTCCCTTGATTAGAAGGGACTTCAAGTTCTATGGGAAGCATGGTTTTAAACTCGTACGCAAGGGAAAATGGAGTGTGACCAGTCGTGGACTTATGGTTGGCTCTGTATGCCCATAGTGCTGACATGAGTTCATCAACCCCCTTGCATCTAGACTTTTCCAAACGCTTCTTTAGAATGGACTTTATGATTTTATTAACAACTTTGTCCTATTCGTTAGCTTAAGGTGAACAATTGCCGCAAATCTTTTCTTAATACGATGTCGACAGCAGTAGTCTTTGAATTTAGCACTGTCGAATTGGGTCCACTGGTAGTTATGATTGTTTGGGAGAGACCATATTGATAGATAATATTCTGTACAATAAAGTTGATTACTTTCTTCATAGTGATTATGGCCAAAGGCTTGGCTTTAGCCTATTTAGTAAAGTAATCAACTACTATGGTGGTATGCTTCACGCCACCTTTGGAAATCAAAAGGACGCCAATTATGTCAGTACCCCCATGTAGCAAATGGTTATGGAATAACCATCTGATAAATCTCTATCAGCGGGGCTCTTGGGATCTCTACATATCTCTTCCATTTTTCACATCGTCTAGCATAATTAGCTGCGTCTCGATTGATAGTTGGCCAATAATATCCATAGTGAAGTATCTTCTTTGCCAAGGTTTGTCCCCTGGCGTGATTGCCACATTCTCCTTCATGAACTTCTCTTAATACTTGTTTGACTTCATCGTTGGTGATACATCAAAGTAGGGGGATGGAAAAACTATTCCTGTACATGAGCCCTTCTTGAAGGATGTGTCATGAAGCTTTACAAAGGACTTGTCATTTTTCATTCCTCCATTCGGGAAGGATTCACCTTTGCAAATAATCTTTTATCGGAGTCATCTACGGCTACTACTCAATCTCCGTTTCTATGACCCGATCAACCTTCTTTCGATCAATGCTAGGAGCATTAGGTATTTCAACTGGGACCAAGCCCATAAGCTATGCATCCTCAGAACGGGCCGGTTTGGCTAGTGGGTCGGCTTTCTCATTCTATTCCAGAGGATATGTGTAATGCTCAAAATTGGCTAGTAGCTCTTAGACACGGTTGAGGTAAGGAGAAAAGTCGTGCTCCTTTGGCCTAATATTCTCCCCTGACTTGGCAGACTACTAACTGTTAATCATAGAAAATTTGCAAAGCTTTTACTTCGAGCTCTTTAGTAAGTTTGAGCTCGACGATCAAGGCTACATATTCGGCTTCATTATTCTTCATAGGAAAGTCAAGTTTCTTCATAGGAAAGTCAAGTTTCAGGGTGTAGCAAATCGAGCATTCCATAGGAGATACTAATACTACTACGGCGCCAGAACACCGATCGTTAGATGCTCCATCCGTATACATCTTTCATTGGATGGTATGTTCTACACTACTCTCACGAGAGCCATCTTGTGTATTGAACTCAGCTATGAAGTCCGCCAAATCTTGTCTTTGGATAGCTATTCGAGGCAGATAAGTGATGTCAAACTAGCTCGATTCGATGTTCCATTTCAGTAACCTCCCAGATGTCTCAAGTCGCTGTAGGAGCTGTCATAATGGTTGATCGGTTAGACATTGATGACGTGACCTTGAAAATAAAGGAGGAGCTTCCTTTATGCAATAAATAAGCAATACGCAAGCTTCTCCAACTTCAGATAGTTTCTTTCAGCACCTTTCAAATCGCTTGCTAATATAATATACTGGCCTTTGGATCTATTTCTCTTCGCACAGCAGTGCTGCTCTTATGGCATGTACCAACACCGCTAAATAGATATACAAGTCTTCATGATCCAGTGGCTTAGATAAGATGGGAGGTCTCTCTAGGTTACGTACGAGAGCTTGGAACACATCAATACAATTATACATCCATGTGAAGTTCCCCTTCCCTTTTCTGATCAAGTCAAAAAAGTGAATGCACTTATCTATGGCCTTGGAGATGAATCGACTCAGGGCAACAACTTCCCATTTACGCTTTGCACCTGCTTAATCATCTTTTATACTCGAATATCTCTTATAACCCGAATCTTCTCAGGATTGGCTTCAATCCCATGAGAGTTAATGATGAAAGCCAAGCATTTTCCCGACATAATGCCGAAAGAGCATTTCAAGGGGTTGAGTTTCATTCCATATTTCTGAAGAATATTGAACATCTCCACCAAATCTTCGATGGATCATTTGATCATCGTGATTTCGCGAGCATATCGTCCACATATACTTCCATTGATCATTTGATATGATCTCTAAACATTCGGTTAACTAGTCTCTGATAAGTAGCCTCAGCGTTTTTTAGTCCAAAAGGCATCACAATGTAGCAGTATAACCCTAGGTCGGCAATAAAGCTGATGTGTTCCTGCTTTGGGACATGCATCGAGATCTGATTGTGCTCAGAGTACGTATCCATAAATGAAAGCAGTTCATGTCCAGCTGTCGAGTTTATCACCTGGTCGTTCCTTGGAAATGAAAAGCTGTCCTTTAGGCATGCTTTTTTTAGGTCTGAGTAATCGACGCATGTCCTCCACTTTCCATTAGCCTTTCTTACGAGTACAGGATTAGATACCCATTTCGGGTAAAGGGCATCGTGGATAAACCCACTGTTCTTGAGTTTATCCACCTTCTCCTTTAGCGCAGCTGATATCTTCAGATCCATGCTGCATTGTTTCTATGTCTCCAGAATATGCCTCGGGTCGATATTCAATGCATGGCTCATGATGGTTGGCAAGATCCCACACATGCTAGAATAGATCCAGATGAACACAACAAGATACGCCCAGAGAAAGCCAGCTAGTTCCTTCATCATCGTTGCGCTGAGATGTGATCCGATCTTAGGACTTGGGATGGGTTGTCGTGGCTGACCGTGATGTCAATCGTCATCTCAACGGGTGCAACCTTGGTTCTTTGGCCTCCTCTTCCTCGTCTCTTGGATCTATATCTTTATATAACCGACTATGGTGCCCAAGCCAAGGCTCAAACATTAGTTGTTAGGCTTCGTTAGTTTTGATACAGAGAGGCTTCTCCACATCCTTTCCTTTTTCTTTCCACCGAGCCTCCCTCGAGTCAGCAACATAACAGGCATGACCCATCGCCAGATCTCCATGAATAATCACAAAGCCATTCTCTGTCGGGAATTTGAGTGTTAAACACCAAGGGACGATAGCTGCCTTGAAATCAGCAAGGGCCGGTCGGCCCAAGAAAACACTGTATGGAGAGTTCACGTCCATCACAACAAATAGTAGCATTTGCACTCTCTTACATTTGTCGTCTCCCAACTCCACTGGTAGCTCGACGTTTCCTACCACTTTAGTAACAATACCGTTAAAGCCATGAATATGGGCTTTACATAGTTTCAAATCTTTGACCTCCATTAACATCTAGCCGCAAGCCTACTTAAAAAGGATGTTGACAGAACTTCCACAGTCAATCAGAATCTTCCTTACCAAGGTGGGGCCGATCATGGTCGAGATCACCATCGGATCTATTGTAGGTGCCTCAACACTATCTGTGTCTTTCATCAAAATACGATATCGTCAATCATAGTTCTTTGTTGCTTTGCTAGAGCACCGTCCTCCGCATTCGAGCATCACTCAATATCGACATGTCTTATAGCATTCACATAATGCTTCGTCTCTTTCTAGCTTTTTTCAACTAGATGTGGTCCTCCAATAACAGTGTTAATCACTAACCTTCCTCCCGCCCTTCTACGTTCCTCACCATTAGGCAGGGCTTGTTCTCTATTGGAATTAGATGTCCCCTGCCGACCATCTTGTGGGGCTATAAAAACCGTTGCAACTTTCTTTCATGAATCAACTTTTAAATGACAACATGGAGGTGGCAGCACTCGTCCATGTACGACGGTAACTTTCATGGAATCTAAGTTCTTCCCTGTTTGTCCCTACTTCTCCGTTGGTTCTTTCGTAAGTGGTTTTCTATATTACATAGTATTACAAGTCGATAGGTAGATGTTCTCTGATGACGTGTTCAACGGTGCATATATGTCAATTGTCGGGATCCTTGGCTTTCCTCTCCCAGAATACTGCCTTCGATCAAGGTTTCTTTCACTGCCTCTCTTTTGCACATGTTCTTTATTTTGAACATTAACTTCAACTTTCCTGGAACTTTCTTCGGACTGTTTCACCACCATGTTTCTTTGTACTCCCTCGGCACTCTGGCCTGCAACATTTCTCTTCCTAGTCCGCTTCACCTCCTCATTCCTAAGGTACTGAGCTACCATCACATATAAGCAGTCCAACATAAAAGGAGGCTTTCCCGCCAACCAATCACCAAAATCAGAATCAAAGTCGACTCCCTTAGTCAGAGCCATCAGTATTGCATCATCATTTGGATTGCTGACTACTGTAAAAGCCATATTGAACCATTCTAGATAATCTTTCAGTGACTTCCATGGAGCTTGGGTCAAGTTGAAGAGGGACTATAACATCCCGTAATTTGGCATTAGTTATTTAATTAGTTAGTTAATTAATTAATTAGGCTCCAAAAAGAGAATTTATGCAAACAATAAAATTTCATCATGAAACTTACACCATTGCGTTCATGATGAAATTCTAAGTAACTTTCATATTTGGAGTCTTACGATCAGAGTCCAAACGAAGAAGTCACAGAAGAAAAACGAATTTGAAACGAAAATAAATAAATAAGAAAAATTAACATTTAAAATTATTCGCCCAGGCCCATAGGTCGACCATTCACTATGACCGGTCGACATGTAGCAGCCGACCGATGTGTTTGAGGCGGTCGACCGATTGGGAAACCACGAGTACATTAAGCCTGGGCCACAATAACCCGGATTTAATATCTTTTGATCTAACAGTTGAGGTTGATTCTTATGCCTATAAATATAGGCCTAATGTAACATCCCGCCTTTTCGCACACTTTAAACCGACACACGTGCCAATTCAAAGCATACGCAAGGGCGGATTGTTATGGGGTAAATAAGAAAACAGAGAAGAAATAAAACAAAACAGAATCTCACTGCGGAAGGATAAAATATAATAATAAATATACAGTTCAAAACAGTTTACAAACACTTGATTTGCTTTATACAATAAATATCAGAGTTACACCTACCAATACAATCAATGCAGCGGAACAGTATGAGTGTGGTGCAATACTATAGATAATAATAATACGACTCCTTCGTCTTCGTCCTTCAAAGCTAAAGTCTTCGATCCTGAAACGCTCGGACTGACCCGAGCGAATTTGAAAAGACAAAAACACTCGAGTCAGAACTAAAAGATCTTATGTGAGTTAAATTAACAGAAATAAATATGAGTGCAGTAACTCAAGAGATGCTCGGGATTTACATCTCCTAAGGATCCGTTAAACTATTTACTATGTAGTATATTGCGCTATTATAATAGTGTCTATTTATAAAGTAAACTTACTTTTTAATAGCGTTAAGGGGTTACCCATATAGCCCTTAACACAAATAATGCCAATAGTCTATACAGTACCGTAATACCTCCTGATCGGGAAGCTACCAGAGGATACTCCATAGGTACGACACAAATAGAAACTCGTAGTAAAGGCTCGGTATGGTAGGTGACACGGCACAACTAGGCAATGCCAGGGTAGATATACCAATTGCTATCCAGGCTGGTGGAAACGCGTAGCCGCAGTTACCGCCCACCTCGGACTAACTCCCCAAAATCAAAATATAGAAGTGGCCACTGAATCAATCCAAAATCAAAGTATAATATCGAAGAGGAGGGTCCGATCAGAGGAATGACCTCATTGGCCTGAGAATCACTCCTGTTTTAGCCACCTTATGCCAACTCACGGGAGTCGGGTCCACGTATTTACCTTACAGGAAACGTCACCACCACCTACTTCATTCTGGAATCTCCACCGCGTACACGGTTAGTCAAAGTGGTTTTCGGTATCGACAGAGAGTATGTCAGATATCCGATCCCGGTCTCTTTGCCAACCCATCGTTATTATAACACCGCGGTCATTTAAAAATAGGTTATACTTTAAACATCAGAATAAACATTCCATTTCATAACCATGAATACGATATCATTTCAAAACCCAAAACCATATTTTATCACTTATCCCAAATATAATTCTTTTCCAAAATCAAAATGCTTTAACTTCATATCGTCTGAAAATCAAATATTTTCAAAGCATAGTATTTTGAAAATCATAATTTAAAACCATAACTTCTAAAACTTGAATGGTTTGGATATTCAACGGTATATGAATTAAAAGGTTTAACTTAAATGTTACTTTGTAAAGAAAATAGTTCTCATGGATTTACAAATACATTTCTTTATTAAAGTCTAAACCAAAATTTGTATTATCTCTCTCAAGTTCCAAAACCACTTCAATTTATATATATATATATATATATATCCATTTGGAGTATTAATATTTCAAAACTAAAGTTGGAATTTATTCCTTCAACCAAATTAAATGTTCTATTATTTAGTCTTGAATATTCACATAAAATCCATAAATAAATAAGAACTCAAATTTCTAGTAATAAAATATATATTTTTTTCAATTCAAATTATACTAGAATATTCATTTCAATTTATCTTGGAAAAAATCCAATTATAAATATCATATCTTAAAATTTCCAAACTTAACATTTAAACATATGATATAAATTATCAAACTCCATTTTCTTAAATTTTTTCCATTTTTAATAAAGAGATTTATACACCTTTTAATTTCAAAATTTTCAACTTCATATGTATATATATATGGAAGAAAAATATTTATACAATATAAAATTTAAGATTATTATAAACCGTATTCCATCCAAACCATAGAAATCACATAAAAATAGTTATATATAGACCGCGGTGCCTGTATATAATTTTCTATCCTATGGTCAAGTGATACGGATATTTATCATTTCAATCCGCAATTTAAAAGATATAAAATTTTGCGGTTATATATCATTTCAAACCACAATCCCGAATGAAATGAAATATGCATGATAATTTGCAATTTAATGATATACAATAAACATCCATTCATCAACATCATCCATCATCCAAATCGCAATCATCAATCAGTATCAATCAATAACAATATTATTTTTGGTACTATATAACAGGTAATACTGGCAATTTTATTCAAATTAAATTTAACAGCTATTAATCTACAGTCTATATTCAGTAATAAATTATATAACTGTTAACTAGCAGTTCATATACAAACAAATAAATTTTAACTGTAAATTTATACGCAATAAATTAATTAAATTAACAGTTAAATTAAATAAATGCAATTCAACAGATATGAATAAAATAAACATGCCAAATACTCATAAATAAATTTCTATTCATTTCTAAATTAGTTTAACAAACATAAAAGCTTCTAGTAGTTGTGAGTGGGTTTAAACACTCACCTTTGGAATTTAAATCGAATTTAAATTCGATTTAAACCCAAAAATTCGCCCTTCTCGGAATTCGTCCAAACCAGCGTCATCAAATCCGGAATTAAATTACGATCCTAACAAAAGAAATTTCGTGTGAATCCGACTTCGTATGAGAAAGTTATGGCGAAAAATGATGATTGAATTCAAAATTGAAAATAAATAAAACGACACACAAACCATATAGATGCGATCACCATCGTCCACTCTACAAAACCCAGAAAAGGTTTGACGATCCGACGAAGTTTGCGACGACGGTGATGAATGGTCACGGACTGTTTGAATTAATTCTGGTCAAACGAATGTTCAAAACAGAAAACGAATTGCACCAGTAGATTACGTGCCTCGAGAACATTAACATATATATTTTTTGTGGAATTTTTCTGAAGTGTTTGCATTTTCATTGAAATTTGGATTGAAGTAGATCTAGGTTTTGCAACCATTTGAGGAGGAGAAGGAGATGAAGAAATGAATATACAGCAAATGACAATAGGATGGAGCTAGGGTTTATAACTGTATATATATATTAAATTTCCAAAATTTAATTTAATTTACTTTCCATTATTTATTGTCAATTAGATTGATTTATCATTGGATTCATATTTCAATATGTAAATATCCCCAATTTCATCTGCACTTATATTTACATAGTTTCTAAATATTAAATTTCAAATATTACTTCATTTAACGTTACGTATTTATTATTTATTACTTGCTGCAGTTGATTATCAATTATACTTAATATACTAAATAGATGGTAAATTTTGAATACTTGTTATCATTAACGTTTTATTTCCACTTACAAAATAAATGAAATTATTACATAAACTCCCTTAATTAAGTCAACCATTATCTTATATAACTTAACTGGTAATATATATATACCCAATTGCCCTAATTGGTTTATAGCTATCAGCTAAATACATACTAACTTGTAAATAAATTCGTTTAATTGCAAATGGATCTGATCAAATTTAATAGATTGAATAGATGGGTAAGCAAATAATAAATTTTCCTTTTTGTCAAATTCAAACCCATTCCTACTTAATTATCAATTATAATTTATTACGAAACATTGATTTTATGCAGTTACCTTTTATTTGCGTAGTATTACATCAATTCCTATAACCTTGGATTCATTCCCAATTCACCAAATTCAATTAATTACACTTTACGAATGTGTTTCCAATATATAGGTATTGCCCAAATTAAATTTATTAGCTAACTCATATTAATAAACAAATGACTTATATGAATGATTAAAATTTTCAATTATCTCACTTTACTCCTAAACTTCTGTTATTTAATAGTTATTGCTTAGAACCTGATTTTAATCTTCCCATTATCTATTTAATTCCTTCTAGAATCATAGCTAATATTTGTCATCCCTTCATTACCCAAATGTTCTTATCCCATCAAATTTTAGGTTATCGAAATATTAATTGTCAATTTCTTTAATTGCACTAAATTTATCTATTAAAGGTTGCACTTAACCCAAATACATAAAACTTGCCCAATTTCTCCTTAAATCAATAACCTTCATATACAAATATGTTTATCATAAATTTTATCTACTCTTCCTTTTTAGGTAATGTCCTATATATTAGATTTCCATGTAATTTGCAATAAATCATACTCGTAGTTATATCACATTAAATGAATAAATAAGTGTTGACTCTATTCTTTTGATTCAACATTGGTTTACGTTATATTTCATAAATATTTCTACATACATCAGGATTTTTTAAAAATGGTTGTAACGTGAAATCTCGTCTACTTCCCATTTTATATTTAAGGCTTCTAAAACCGATTCATATCATTTCTCTAGTCCAAATTTTATTAATATAACCTTAAATTTAATTTATTCCTATCGATGTAATGGTTAAACACAAATTTCACTTATTTGCAATAAATCCACAAATTGGATTTCAAATTTTCAAATAAATAAATAAATTTTAGTTTATCACTTCTTAAATATCCAAACGTCAATGCCTTAATTTAAACTGCATTTATTACATTTTATAAAAATCCTCCATCTTAAGTGACAAATCAAAACTACCCTAACTACACAAATCATCGTATTATAAAGATATTTACACTATCCTCCATTTATTACCTTAATTTATTTAAGGTAACCTTAAATTAATATCTATTGCAATGATTTCAAATTATTATTCCCCCATTCCTTTTTAATTTCAATAACGCCAATTTTAACCGTTATATTCTCTTTATTTATGCGATAAATGCAATTATTGAATCTAATACTCCATTTAATTAATAGATCATGCTTCCTAGAATCTATATCAACAGTAGGTCAAATATATACATAGAATTAGCCTTAACTTCACCTAAAAGAATTAGCTATTTCAACTACCGCACAAAACTACGCTACTGCACTATTTAATCAAATAAATAAATTGAACTTAAATCAGCATAAAGGTTATAAAATTATAAATGTAATCTTAATAAATTCATTTATTGATTTAGACTCTTTCTATACAGTAATTAACCTATTTGTGGGTATAAATAACTTTGGAATTATATTACATCTCATTAGTGCGCGTTTTATTTCCTATAACTTCTCCTTATTTAACTATACCCATTAACAACCAAAAAAAATTAAATTAGCTTTATTTCAATCTATTTCCCTTCTTAACTAAATAAAATAAATGGTTAACCTAAACACTTGTTATCCTTTGATATATTCAAATTCACTTCCAACATTTATTAACAAAATGTTGCCATAGGTTTAGATTTACATAAATAAATTATATGAATAGGTAGAAAAATTGGTAATCCGCAAATGCCCAATATACACGCATTAATTACTACCTATTGTTAGAATCCATTTATTAATTTACTAGTTAATAACGGTCTTTTTATTTCTATCTACTACCAAACTCTCTATTTTATTATAGTTCCAATATATTAATACTTAGGCACATCAAGTGCTAGCCCTTTTGTTATTTATATTAAATTGGGTATGCACAAATAAGTTGTTAATTAACTATTTCTACAAAATTATATTCATACATTCAGTTCCATATCTTATAGGGTTAAATTCTAATTACTTACGCTTAATCTATCAATTTAATACTCTATTCAAACATGCATTTAAATTCTTTTTATTCTAAATAAATTTTATTAAGTGTTGACATCCACTAATAGCATTCACCTTTATTACAACCAAAGGTGACATCTTCACTACTGATTTTATATTAATGAATCTCATTTTAGTTAATATTTTTTACTAATATTCTCAATTCAACATTTATTGATTTCTTAAAATTTACTTTTAACAAAAAGTGACAAATTACATTATCCAAATCTATTGTCATAAAATTTTATTGTTACACTAGGTTACAACTACTATACCAAATTTCTACATTTATTCTTAAACAAATTAGAAATTATATTAATTTAATTTATTAAATATTATTAATTTCAACGGGTCGTTACACCTAACCCTCCATTCTCTTCTCATATTCTTTTGGAGGAAGTACCCAAGCTCTACCATTTCTTCTTCTCCACTTTCTTTCTAAATTACAAATTTAAAATATTTGTATTTATATTCATACAAATCAGAGAAGAATAGAAATCTAAAAAAAGGAGAAGAGAATTGAATCAACTATACATATATTTGAGGTAATTTATATATATTTTTATATTTGTATCTATTTCCTCTCTCAATCCCAAATCTCTTCTCAGATATGTAATTCTAATATATGTATATACCATTTTTATACATATTTCTTGGATTATAAAAGATTTAGAGATGAATCAAAGGTTTTACTTCAGATTTGGAGATTTGAGTCGCTTTAAAAGGCGAGTGAGAAATCTTACAGATTGTTATAATAGGTAAATTATCTTATTGGTGTTTATTTGATTTTTATGTGTAACTGGATAACTGTACATGAGTTGTAGGCAACAAATTGAATATAATCTAAATATAATAAACATCGCCTACATATTCTTATTTAGGATTTGATTTAGATTATTTACAACTTGATCTGGAAATCAATCCTAAAAGTACGAATTTAGAATATTGATTTGAATAAAATTTATTTCAGATCTGAAATCGGTTGTATAATAATGTTATGACTTTGGATTATTACCCTAATCTTGTTGGAATGTAAACTTCTCTTTGGAATTGTTGGAATTTAGATCTATTTTAATATTTGTAAATTAGTTGATTACTTTACCTTTTTGGAAGAAAACATTTTATCTAGTAAGGGATAGATGCAAATAAAAAGAGAAAGAGATGTGTAAATATGAATTCATTGTAGTTTACACTGTCTATTTTGGTAATAAAATGAAATGATTATTCCTTGTAGTTTCAAATGATGTAATCTTTTATATTTTAAAGTTAAATCTTTTATTTTAGACTAATTGATGGAAATTATAATGAATAATCTTTTTAGATATGATTCCAACAATTAAACATGAAAAAGAATATTTTAGTGAAGATATATCACTGGAATATATTTGATAAAAGTATATATTTGTACGTAATTTACTACGCTTATAATAATTAAAATAAAAACTTGGCTAATAACGAAGCATACATGTAATAACAATTTTAAGATAACTAATTAATGAGAAAGAAATTTAAAAGATTGTAACCCCAACAAATGGAAAACAAGTGGTAATAAATATGGAAGTTGAAATAATTTGATGGGGTAAATGGATTAATAGGACTAATAAAAATGGAATATATATAAAAGGTTACTAATTTAATATTAGTAACCATACATAAATGTCTTAAGAAATGTCCGCTAGGATTTTAGAAAAATTGACATTTATGGGCATTAAATGGGGATTTATGGGCAGATAAGTATTTAAGGTAAATCTGATTGCCTTACATAAAAAGGGAATTAGTAAGCTAAGTCCAACGTCTATCTAAGGTAATTTAACTAAAGAATTAGGATGGTTAATTGGACTTAGTAGGTTAGTGATGCAAGATCAGTAGAGTCACTCTATAGAAGACTGTCCTTCACTCTAAGGCTACTCGCAGTCGGGTGCACTTACTACTGATTTGACATATCACCAATCCTAGGACCCATATCGACATAAGAGATTGGGCATGCTTTTTTAATTGAAAAGTATTAAATGGTCAAATTTTGAAATTAGGAGCAATAAGGGATATTTCTATAGGGGTTTGCTTCTGGTTTGACGTATTAAGTGGCTGGAGGGTCTGCCTATCTCCAAAAAGGAAATATTAAGTAGCCCAGTGAGATTCTGAACAAATAAGAATGTCTCTAAAAGGGTTTACTTCAGTGTTGAGGTATTAAGTGGTTGTAGGGTCCGCCTCCCTACCGAAAGAAGTAACCTAATGAGATTCCATATTTACAATTAAGAGTGATAGTGGATACCTTGGAAAGGGTTCGCTTCAGATTTAAGGTACTAAGTGACTATAAGGTCCGCTTCTTTCATATAAAAGAAGTATTAAGTAGCCCAATGAGATTTCTAGGTAATATCAGCTAGATAGTACCAGTAAGGATTCCACCTTAGGATTGGATATTAAATGACAAAGGTATACCTATAAATAGGTGTTAAATAGTCAGAGGTCTACCTAGTCCTTACTAATGAGGTATTAAGTGGCTTGGATACAGTCTCTCACATTGCTAAGACCGTAGTAATGATAGTACTAGCGAGGAGTCCACTTGGGGATAGGTATTAAGTGATGATGACTGCCTAGAATATGGGTATTAAATGGTTAGAAGTCCGCCTAGTCCTTTTAAAGGTATTAAGTGGCTTAGTTATTGTCTCTTATATAGCTACGATTTTATTGGCAATATATGCGGTAATAGTTGGACATTAAATGTCGAAAGCCTAATATAGTGGTTAGAGGTCTTTATAGC
Organism: Allium cepa; assembly: GCA_030765085.1. Classification (NCBI taxonomy): domain Eukaryota; kingdom Viridiplantae; phylum Streptophyta; class Magnoliopsida; order Asparagales; family Amaryllidaceae; genus Allium; species Allium cepa. The sequence goes on from CM060944.1 coordinate 112,867,908, forward strand.
TAGGACCCACTGATTATTGAAAATATTGTTAGGAAACCATCTTAAGAATAAGTCTTAAATGATAGGGTCTACATTGATTTATGTATTAAATAACGAGATCTACCTTGATTGAGGTCTTAAATGGCAGAGTCTGCCTATTTCTCTTAAAAGTATTACAGGAACCCGCTTCATATTTAGATATATTAAATGTCAAATGGGTTTGGAAGTATTGGGTGGTTAATAAGGCTTCATCAGTATTTTGTATCTTGGGAAGGGGTAAGTAAGTAATTGTTTATGCAATGCAAGGTTAGATTAGAATTGCTAACCTTAATGAACATAATAATTAAATGGAAACAAATCAGTATAAATTTATGTTATGGATAGTTTATAGATTTTTCAATCACCAGAACGTTGTTCTGACCCCCTCCTCATTACAACCCATAAGATAGATTTAGAGGAACAGACCACTGGAGCTGGATGTGCTATGTTATTAGAGAAGCCTTCTTTTCTCTCTGGTTGATGCTAATGTGACAATCTGCTAGCTAAGGAATACCATTAATTCCAAGGTAGTAGTCATAATTAGTATTGTTGTCCTATTATTATTTCAGCTATGAGTCTAGATTTCTATCAATCTCCGATAATGCTTATGCTTATTTGTTGGTATCAAAGCCAATGATTTGTGCTTTGATGGAAACGGATTTAGATTTTTGTTGAAATTTAGGCCCACTAAGGTACATGTTGTTACATTTTGTATTAGAGCCTACATTAGTAGATCAGAGGAATAAGGATAAATTAAGAGAATGTATTCGCACTTTCCTATCTAGTAATAATATGTTTTTACTTTCGATTCTAAGAGTTCTGACTATAGAAGTAGTTGTATTCCATTCCGAGGGAATGGACAAAGCAACTATTGGTTGGAAATATCTTAGAGTTAAGACCCGACTCTGAAGTACCCATGGAGTGCTGGTGATACGTAAAACACTATCGATAAAGAGCATGAGTGCGACATATGGCAGAATCCCAAAGACTGAAGGTGTTCGACTTCATAGTTGAGATTCTAGCTACCTTATGATTTTAGACGAGTTCCACTCGAAGACGCACATTTATTCCAGATAGGCGCGAAATTAGAGTTTATATGCCACAATTGTCCAGAAGCAAGTTTTTGCTAGGCTGCATTCATTGATCACCTCTTTGATGGCAAACTGGATTCTTATTTGGAGAATTAATGTCAATTCCTTAGTTTAAAATCTATGAGAGAATTTTTGTAAAGTATAATTTGGAAATTCCTTAGATTTTGGAAAAAGGTTTTCGAAGGATTTCTTTGCCCAAGGATTTATTTTGGAAATTTTGTTTTAGGTAAGTTTTGAAATTTTAATTCTCAAAGAAACATGTATACCACTAATTTGGTTCGGTTAAGAAATTTTTAGTTTACAAAAGATTATTATTTTTTGAAATCCTTTAAATTTATAAGTATATATTAGTAACGAGGTTGATTTTGATTTTTGGCAAGGAGATCGTTTTCAAATTTGAATAAATTTATGTTTTAAAAAGGTTTGTGGAAATCTTGAAATATTTATATGTTTATATATAAGTTTGATTTTTAAGGGCAGTTTTGGTCTGAAATAGTTTAAATTATGTAGAAACAAGTACAAAGGAGCTTACATTTAGCTTAATGATTTTTCAATTTATAAAATCGAGGTTTTTAAATTTTCTATATTTAAGGTACAGACAGAATAGGAATGACAATCAATTTTATTAGGGTATGTAGTTTGAAGTCTTCTTGTACCCACCAGCTATTGGGAGAAATATTTCCATGCGAAGTAGGCAAAAATAGCAATTGGAATATTTTTGGCTTTTTGGAGTTGTTGTTGGTCGCAACAATTTTGTTGGGACTACTGCGAATTGCTAGAGCATGGTTTGAGACTGGGCAGTAGGCTTTGTGACCACTATGATGAGGAAATGAATTTTTTAGATCATGTGGGATCGAAGGAGACGACGCAGAATGTTTATTATTATTTAATCCGCCCCGAATTGGGTCTAAATTCAATTAACGCCCACATCCCATCTAGCGATTGACTACATAGCGGTAAACCTTGAGTAGTCTACCAATTAATGAGTTTTGGCCCAACTTAAACCTTATACGGGACTATAAAGATTGCATCTAAATTTCCCTAGTTTCCTTCTTTCTTTCCTCCTTCCTCAACAAGCTGAACCCAATCTTCATTCTATTCCTCCTCCAAGTAGCAGCCTCTCTCTTCAGTTCCTCCCCTAAGCGATGCCATTTTTCCCTTGGAGAAGAAATCTTGCCCTCCCTCATGCTGGTTTTGCATGTTATGATCTCGCCCTGCCAGATGTAAACCTTATTCCCTCCCTCTGACCACTTCTTAGCGCAAGACACCTTTCCAAACCGTCGGTTCTTCCTCACCCCATTATGGTCTCAACCCTCAAGTGGTCACTTAGCTAGACCGGAATGAGCAGAAGGTTTCGCTTCTTTTAGGCTAGAAGAGCTTCTCGCCATGGTAGAATTTGCAACGATCCTCTACTTTAAGACTTTTGAGCGGAAATATTACCCGTACTACTTCTACCTTTTCAATGTCCTCTTGGCGTAGAATTTTGACGGAGGTAATAGTTTGATTTGTTCGAAGGTAAATGATGCCTTGATTGTGTTGAGTAATAGTGATCTCGTTGAGATTTTGGAGGCCTCCACAAAGGATGCAGACTTGGATGATTTTGAGGTAACCGGCTCAAAGATTTTGTAGCAGATCTTTTCTTGGGATGTCGGTGTTTAAAAGATAGATAATCTACGTCCAACTGTCTGTCTAATTATGTACATCATTTGGCACAATGTCATCCTTAAGACTGGAAGTTAAGATTGGATTTATCCCATGGTGCGGAAGACCACATATGCTAGTTTTGGCGACATCGCCATCAATTGGACTCGCACCAAGGATTAGCATTCCACAAAGTCACTTTTCATATTTTCACCTATCCACTCGTGTCTTTAGGTAGTACGGGTAAATCTCCATGAATAGGCAGTTCAGTAGAAGGTAACGTTTGCCACTATTAGATCCTTCCTGAGGAAGATGGAAATTTCGAAACCTTTAGCAACACCACCAGCGCAGTAGTATGAGATTGGGCGCATAGCCCCCATGTTACGACCATTCAAGGGTCGCAACAATGGATCAAGCTCCACCCGTTGAGAAAGGCATCTCGTAGTCTGTAGACATTATTTTAGGATTTATGGCGTTGCTGTCTTTTTTCTTCTAGCATTTATTCTTTTCTTTTAGGTTTGTTTGAGCTGTAACTATTAGTTATCTATTGTAAAAAGCGCATAGGATATTACAAGTTTCTATTTATTTAATGTGTTATTCTTTCTGGACATGTAAAGCGTCCTATATATGCATTGTAAAGAAGCAGTATAAATATGAGAATCTTATAAAGACACTTGACTAACAGGTTTGCAATATAAGACTAGAAGTTTATAGTAGTTGGAAATTTTTAGCAAAGGAAATGATAAAGTTATTTTGATATTGTGGGTCATTGCTCATGTTCCTTAAAAGCTAAATTTTTTGAATAATAGATGTGGTGAAATTTTTAAATAAAATGTCAAGTTTTGTGAGAAAAGATTAGTTGTAGAATTTTGAAATTTGGTTTATGTATTTAGCGCATAACTAACTTTCGACTTGATTTGGTTTATGGGTAAAAGTAATTTTGAAAAGTTTCCACTTGATTTGAAAAGTTCTTTTTTGAATTTTTTTTTGTTTAAGTTATTTTTGACTCATAAATTACTTTCAAAGCTTCTGTTCAAAATTTTATTTCAAGCTGAAATGAGCATCTAAATATTTGGGTTTTTATCTTCCAAATGACGTACAAAATTGAAAAGTGAGAAAGACTTTTGTCAAATCTTTGATTTTGAATGCCAAATGCTAGGCGTAGGGAAGATAAATAGAGTTAGAATTTGTGAATTTAGCAGTGCATTAGGATCAACGATGCGATAAATGCAAACGATAATAAGGGAAAAGTTGTCTTAGCCTTAGAATTTCTATGTCCATACCTTAGCGACACACGCAAGTCTATTTTTAGACTTAATTCCATTTTAAAACTTGAAAATAAGGCTCTTTATGTATTTTGTGCATGGAAAATTTAAAGTAAATCCCAAGCTGTGAGAAAATTTATACTATACTACAGGAATAGAAAGATTATAGAGTGGTAAGAATGTTAAATTCTTCACCCAAATTCCTTTTTTCGACATAGGAGTAAAGTTTAGGAAGCCAATTTTCAATGGTTAGATTATTAGATAGAAGGAAGTGGATGCAAAATTTGTTGCTTCATACTTCCATTTGTAGGAGTATGAGGGTTTTTGATGAAAAGAGTTTTTCAAAAAGTTGCATACATGTAGAACTACCAACATATTTATAGGTTGTGTTCGTCGGCGAAAATTCTATCGTCTTAGAAAACCATCAAACGAATTTAAACTAAAAATAACCGCAAGCGCACGGTGTACGAATGTAGCACGTGGCGAATACGAGTCGATCCACAGGGAATTGATGATTTTAAAAATCTATTCAATCAAATTAAACCAAGGTTGAAGAGAATGTTAAACTAGAAAAAGGAGAAAAATGACAAAAGAAAATAGATAAAAAAATATGAGAGTGCTAAGACAATTTAGAGGCAACTTCCACTCTCTAGATCACATAAATCAACAAAATGAAGTTATGATCTCTCTTTTCTTTGTCATTAGTTAGCTTAATTGATGTGCTTATCATAAGTATGGCCTATTTGTGCTATTAATTAGCTCAACATAAGCCATCAAACAATAGCACACCCCTTAAACCATTTACTAACTCACATGAAAATGATAACAAAGTTGAAAGCAAAATCTATTTTAATTATGGCCTATTAACTATTAATTAGAAATATAGACCATCAAATTTTAATCTCAACATTCACTTCATTACCATTATCATATGTAGATGAAGAGGTAATTTGTGTTAGTGATTGTTTAAGTATAGCCTATTTGGTGTCAACAATATAGGCTATCAAATTCAAAGCAAAAACAACAAGCTAACCACTTTATACATTCTCATTAAAGCACAAAAAGAGAGTATAAAACATCAAAATGTTGAAGCTACATGATTAGAGGCTTCATTACCCCTAAATTGAAGGGATTAGCCTCTTATTTGTGTTATCATTTCAACACAAGTAGTATGCAACATGAAAGCAAAAAGAAAGAAAAATGAAAGCTAATGGAAAAGAGATGTATTCTATTTGCATAAAATAAAAAGAGATCTACACTACAACATGAAAGGAAATAAACAAAGAAAGGAAAAGATCATGTATTAAATTGCATAAAAAAAGAAATTACATGAGAATAAAAATGGCTAAGTTGCCATGAAAAAAGAAAGAGAAGAGCTTTGTTTATTTTGATCCTAAAACTAATGAAGAGGAAGGATTAAGGGAGAGGAGAGAGGAGATTACATGAAACATATGGGTATTTATACATGTATGAAACCCTAATTCATATTTTTGGGGAATGCCCAAAATGCCCAGTGGCTACCAAGTAATCATTAGCATGTCATAATCCCCATTTAAGTGTACATGAAGCCATTAATTCCATAAGCATGTGCATTAGCTCCAGTTTGTACATTAAGGTAGTGGGTATGTGGGGTCCTCCATGTTCTTCACTTTGAATTATTTACATCTTCATTCTTTTGTATCTTCTTTGCACATGCATATTCCTTCATGAAACCACTCATATTTGAAATCAAATTTCTACGAAATAGTAGGGAAATTTCTAATTAAATTTTCTCAAGTTAATTTATGCACAAAAATGACTATTTCGCCCTTGGATGAAGATGAATATGTGACAATTTGGAATTAATATGGATTTCGGTTAAAACAAGTTAACAATATGATCATTTATTTAATATAAATAGAATAAATATGGTGGTAAAAATATGCACATTTACGTGCATATCAAATACCCCCACACTTATTTTTTTATTCGTCCTCGAATAAAGAAAAACTAAGATAAATCCGTTTTCATAGGAATCACGATTGCATTGAGCGTACGCAACAAGCCATTAAACCTCTGGGTGTCCCCAGTAGGACGAGTGTTGTCTCGTGAGGATTTTCAGTGGATACTACCCACAAAATCCAAATGCAGGATGAAAATATTTACAAAATGCAAGATTTATTTACAAAGAGCTGAATGCGAGTTTTTGAAAAATATTTACAAATGAAGGATTTATTTTTAAATTGACATGAATAAGTTAAATATAGGTTTTGGTCATTATATTGAAATTTAAGTTATTTACTTGTCAATATTTCCAATAAAAACGAAGTTATCATAACAAATAGACTATAATTTAACCCGTTGTTTTGGTTAATAACATAGTGTAACTATGAAATGGATCCTTAGTTGATTATCAAAGTTTATCAAAGTGGTATTTTCATTTCTTTTCAATAACAAATCAAATCAAACAAGTAAAAATAGTGCTAGGATTTCAGTTGCTTGCTCTCTCATTATTTGCAAGAAAAAGTACACACCTAGCTCAGGTAAACTGAGGCCAGATATACCACCCATGCACTGCCTTTCAGGCTTATATGAGGGGAGTACAGAGTATGGAGAGTGCACACACTTTCGTGCATACACCTATCGACCGTGGGTGGTTTTTATTAAGTCTATTTTTTTACATGTGTTCCATACATGCATAACCATGAGGACTTTTAAATGAGTATGAAAGCACATAACCAAAGATTCCAAGTAATTCACACATGCATAACCGTGAGGACTTTTAAATGGGAGTGTATACTTGGATGTTATTATTTTTTTCCTTATATATTTTTTTAAGAGAGAGAGCTTTGCAAAACCATCTTAGCGCCATTTAACTTAGAAGACAAAAAATGTTATATCCTTTACTCCAAATCAACCACTTTTTAAAACAAATATTTTCAATTAGGATGTACTTCATAATTAAAACGTATGAATCTTCCTATATACTAGTTAAACCATTATTATTTGTAATCAAACTTCATTTTTATTTTTGTTAAGACAAATAAAATTTCAAAAATTTCAATTTAATAAACCAAAACCATATATTTATCTTATAGTGTTTCTTTTAAAAATAAATCAAAAGAAAATTTGTTTTTGGGATTTTTTTTTGATTTTTTTTTTGAGATTTTAAATCAAAAATAAACCATGAAAAATAGAAAAAATGAAGATGAGTCTCCCCCCCACACTTGATTTTGACTATGTCCCCACAGTCAACCCAAGTGGAAGAAGAAAAATAAAATAAAAATCCTATATTTACATGAAAGATTATTATTTACAAGAGATGAGAAAGTATACAGTCAAAAAGTAAATGAAACGGTCTTCTAAAGACCGATTCATTTGTCTCTTCAAATGTGTGAGACACAACTTAAGCACGAAAAACCAAATCGTAAAAGATTTCGAAGTTGAATATGGATTTGGAAAAACGAAAATCGTTTTATTGAAAATCGTACGAGTTGTTTTATTTTCGACTATTTTTGGGGTAGATAGAAAAATTGGTTGAAGTTCAATTTCTTCCAAAATATCGATTTCAAAATCAAAATGGTGATCGAAATTTTTCCCTTCAGAATTCAACAACTCGTTTTCAAAAAGTCCATAAAACCCATGTTCGTTAAATTCGACTTCCTTTATTGGATTATCAACAACTTCATCGTGTAAATCGAGTTTAAAATTCAAAGTTGTCGTATTAAAATTTCAAAAAAAGGAAGATCGAAGTTTAAATCGAGTTTCACACCCTCAAAAGAATTGAAATCCAATTTAATTACTGTATTTCAACAACTTGATTAAGATTGTCATTATCAAATTCAAAAGTTATTTTTTGAAAATCATCGATTTGGGTAAAAGATGGATTATCTTGACTCGTCACACATTGAAATTTGATTTTGTTCTTCACGAAAAAATTTCAATGTTTTAATCAATAAATTCGTGTGATCATCGTAAATTTCATTCATTTGCTCAATAAAGTCAAATTTGTAATTATTAATTTGAAAATTTTCTATTTGGACTTGTTAAGTACAAGAGTTGTCAATTTCGATAAACGGTAGATTATTATTCGATTCTTCGCAAGTTGAGATTTGATTATGATTTTGACGAATTTTTTTTGTATTTTTCAAGTAATAAATCCCCGTTATCGTTTTCCATTTGGTTAAAAAAAAAAAATCAAATTCATGATTATTAATTTGAAAATTTTCATTTTGAGTTTGTTGATAACCAAAGTTTTCAATTGTATCGTTATTGAAACTATTCCCATTGCCAAAATTATTAGAAAATTGGTTCACATTTTCATCTTGATTTTGAAATTCGGTTTGAAGCTCGAAATTGAATTGGCATGGGTTACACTCGAAATCATTTGAAGTTTGAAGTGAATTCAAATTTTGATTATTTAGACTTGAACAAAAGCACAGATACAAATCACTTATACTTTGATTTTGTTGTGTAGAGAGTTCAAGCAAAGATGAAATGCTATTTTCGAGATTTGAGGTTTGGTCATCGTTTTGAAAACTTTTTTGTCCAAAATTCGGATTGTTTAAAGAATAGTTAGTGTTACAATATCCATACGAATTTGGAGTGAAATCATATGTATTATACTGATTTTCACAACTATTGTAAAATTCAAGTAAGTGGGGAAACTCGGACATTTTCAAGAATGTTTTTTTTGTTTTTTTTAATCAAGGAAAAATATTTACAGATAGAATTTATTTTTCAAAACGAAAAATTGTTTTGATTTGTTTTTGATTTTTCAAATTTTTTGGCTTTTTTTAAAAAAAAAGGTTATATATATATATTTGGATTTTTGTTTTTCTAAATTTTTTGGGATTTTTGAAATTTCAAAGGAAAAGGATTTAAAAATTTCAAAGAAAAAGAAAAGGAATATTTAAACTTTTTTTAGTTTTGTATTTTGAATTTTTTTTGTATTTTTTTAATAAATATGCATGAACAAATGCAACTAAATGAATGCAAGAGTTACTTACAAATGATTTATCCTAAGTTAACACAAAATTGTATATTCACACTTTGTCTTAGATAAAAAATATAGTTCTCAGCCAGGTAACAGACATGATTTATCGGTGCACCACGAATCACCGTAGCAATGCAGCCGAAGGTTTAAGTACCTTTAGAGGAACAACCACTATAATATTTACGAATCACCGTAATATTTATAAATGGTTATTACTCTGCCGTAGCCTAGTCACCAAGAAAATAAATTATTCAAAGAAGACAATTGTTAATATATAATTAAGTATATCGATGTCTAACCGTTATTATTAACAAATTCTAAGATGAAATGCAAAACAGAAATTAAACGTGTATTAACAATGCAACTATGAATGATTTTTGTTTTTTTTTAAATGCAAGTAAATACAATGCAAGAAAAATAACGGAATAAGGCTGCAATTTTTTTTAAGCAAGCAATTTATTTCTTGGCAAGCTAAGCAAAACAAGCCCTCCTCCCACCTGCTTTGGAAACTTGAAAATAAAGACAAGATATGTATACTATTTTTTTTCTTTTCTTTTTTAAGACAAACAAGTTAAAAGCTCAAACCAAACAAGTTCAACAAAAGAAAACAAATTAAGCAAACTCCATTTTTTTTAAACGCAAAACAAATCATACAAACCCAAAACTAAAACCTAAAATCAAAACTAAAAACTAAAATCAAAACAAATCAAAACTAAACGAAGGCACACGAATTCAAAATGATTTAAAACAAAATAAAGTAGAACAAAAACAAATTCACTATTTTTTTTTGGTAGCAAACCCAACAAACTTGCTCCTTTTTCTTTCCCTTCTTTGTTTTTTATTTATTTACACTAACCAGGGCCCGACCCAAAAATTGAACCTATACAAAAAAAGGAGGAAATACAGCTTGTATTAACCACGTTCCAAAATCGACTTCCAAAAATCAAAATCACAATCGAAATTTAATTACGAAAATCGAAATCGAATTTGAGGAGGCTTAATTCAAGTAGTCTAATTCGAAGGCAAGTGATTCGAGAAGAGGCAGAATTCAGGTTTGCGATTTGGTGATGGGAGGCGCGGTCAATTGGTAGTGGCGATTTGAAGGTAACGAATTGGTCAGGGTTCGATTGGGGATTGCGTTAGTAGGTTTTGGTTCGCGGCTGTAAGGAGGTGGTTGAATGGGTTGCTCTGGGTTGCGGCAGATACGAGGCGAGGTTGCGGTAAGGCTGTTGCGTGTTTGTAGTAAAGTTTGATGTTTGGTTATTTGATGAACTTCTTGTCAGTGGTAGGAGATGAAGCTAGAGGTTAGAGAATGATATGATGGTCAGTATCTTTTTTTTCCTCTGTTGTTGGTGGTTTCTGTTGAAGGGGATTTTGTTGTAAGTGATATTAGAAGTGAAGAAGGGGTAATGCAGTTGTATTGTTATGCTGCAGTGATGGAGTCTGGTATGCAGTGGTTCAGGTGATTATGGAGAGGGTTGATATGTGTAACAGTTTGAAGTGAATGATAGAGATGCCAGGAATGGAAGATGTGGTAGATGCAAGAAGTAGTGTGGAGAATGAGTGCAAGGGTAGATGCAGGAAGTAGTGTGGAGAATGAGTGCAAGGCAATGGAATGGTTGAAGAGGATGGAAGATGACTGTCAGCCGAAATGCACAACAAAATGTAAACTGCAAACAACATTTTTTTTGGTGGTTGTATATGCTTGGAGCTTGGTGGAGGCAGATGCATATGCTTGGAAGGAGTTGATGTACTGGAAAGTGGCTGCTTGATGATTTGGTGGTCGATTGCACAGAGGAGATGGCTGTTTGATATAATAAGTGGTGAGGAGATGATATGGAAATATGGTTGAGTGGATTTGAGTGTTGAACTGCTGAGGGTAGAAGATGTATGGTATGGTCAGTGTATGGTGCGGCAGATGCTTGCAGAGGTGGCGGTTGTTAGCAGTGCAATGTTGAGTGGCAACTATAGTGTTGATGGAAGTGAGTTTGTGAGGGTGTGAAAATTGAAATGGTTGGTCGTGCTTCAAGGTTGTGGTGGTTGAAGGGGCTTGTCGAGACGAATTCTGGAGAATTGGAGGTTGAATGGGTTGATGGCAGTGTTTGCACTGCGATGGTGGAGGATGTTAGTTTGTGGTAACAAGTGAGCATAATAGTTTAGTGGGATGGTATGTTGTATGATGGTAGAAGTAGGCAATGTTTGGGTTTGTGGTTGTTTCGAGAAAGTGGGAGTGGACTGTTATGGTGATGAAGTGAATGATGTGTGTTGTTGTTGAAACTGTATAGCAATGAAGTTGAAACTATATGTTGGTTGGTGTAAGAGAAAGCAATATGATGGAATGTGGTGTTCGAGTTGTAGGAAGTGAATTTGAACAGGGGAGGTGAAGTTGTATGGTCAGATGAAAGGAAAAATGGTCAGAGGCATTTGTATGGAGGTATGGTGCAATTTGAGAAGTGATGGTTGGTATCAGTGAACAATGATGTAGTGTTGGGCAGTGTTGATACTGTATGAACTGTGAGTTATGAACTGCTGTATGAAGTTTATGTTGCTGCTGTATGAATGGTTGTATGGGAGAATCAAGGCAGTTGAATGATGGTTTGATGAATGAAAGGGTGGAGGTGGGAAGTGACTGCTGTGACACAGTTGAAGTCAGAGGAGAAGGGGACGGATGATCAGTAGTACGGTCAGGGAGGTGTACAGAGAAGAGAGAACCGTGTTGAGGGCAGAGAAGCAATAGTAAACAGAAATGAAAACAGAGAGGAACTAGAAATTGTAACAGTGTTTTGGAAATTGTTACAAAAAGCAGAAATGCAATAAAAAAAATTTAATTGTGATTGTGTATTTTTTGTTAATATGCAAATGCAATGCAAACAAATGCCAACACACACAAACAAATGCAAGCAAAATCCATATAAAAACACACAATTTTTTTTAAAACAAATAAAATGCAACACACAAAACAAGCACAATGAAAATTAAACGAAAATAATTCGAAAAATAGAAAATTAAAATCAAAGCAACTCCCCGACAACGGTGCCAAAAACTTGTCCGTCGGCGGAAATTCTATGGAATTAGAATACCGTCGAAAAATTTCAATTTAAAAATAACCGCAAGCACACGGTATACGAATGTAGCACGTGGCGAATACGGGTCGATCCACAGGGAATTGATGATTTTAAAAATCTATTCAATCAAATTAAACCAAGGTTGAAGAGAACGGTTAACTAAAAAAAGGAGAAAAATGAAAAAAGAAAATAGATAAAAAAAATATGAGAGTGTTAAGACAATTAAGAGGCAACTTCCACTCTCTAGATCACATAAATCAACAAAATGAAGTTATGATCACTCTTTTCTTTGTCATTAGTTAGCTTAATTGATGTGCTTATCATAAGTATGGCCTATTTGTGCTATTAATTAGCTCAACATAAGCCATCAAACTATAGCATACCCCTTAAACCATTTACTAACTCACATGAAAATGATAACAAAGTGAAAGCAAAATCTATTTTAAGTATGGCCTATTAACTCTTAATTAGAAATATAGACCATCAAATTTTAATCTCAACATTCACTTCATTACCATCATCATATGTAGATGAAGAGGTAATTTGTGTTAGTGATTGTTTAAGTATAGCCTATTTGGTGTCAACAATATAGGCTATCAAATTCAAAGCGAAAACAACAAGTTAACCACTTCATACATTCTCATTAAAGCACAAAAAGATAGTATAAAACATCAAAATGTTGAAGCTACATGATTAGAGGCTTCATTACCCCTAAATTGAAGGGATTAGTCTCTCATTTGTGTTATCATTTCAACACAAGTAGTATGCAACATGAAAGCAAAAAGAAAGAAAAATGAAAACTAATGGAAAAGAGATCTATTCTATTTGTATAAAAGAAAAAGAGTTTTAATGTACAACATGAAAGGAAATAAACAAAGAAAGGAAAAGATCATGTATTAAATTGCACAAAAAAAGAAATTACATGAGAATAAAAATGGCTAAGTAGCCATGAAAAAAGAAAGAGAAGAGCTTTGTTTATTTTGATCCTAAAACTAATGAAGAGGAAGGATTAAGGGAGAGGAGAGAGGAGATTACATGAAACATGTGGGTATTTATACATGTATGAAACCTTAATTCATATTTTTGGGGAATGCCCAAAATGCCCATGAGGTAGTGTAGCTACCAAGTAATCATTAGCATGTCATAATCCCCATTTAAGTATACATGAAGCCATTAATTCCATAAGCATGTGCATTAGCCTCTAGTTTGTACATTAAGGTGGTGGGTATGTGGGGTCCTCCATGTTCTTCACTTTGAATTATTTACATCTTCATTCTTTTGTATCTTCTTTGTGCATGCACATTCCTTCATGAAACCACTCATATTTGAAATCAAATTCCTACAAAATAGTAGGGAAATTTCTAATTAAATTTTCTCAAGTTAATTTATGCACAAAAATGACTATTTCGCCCTTGGATGAAGATGAATATGTGACAATTTGGAATTAATATGGATTTCGGTTAAAACAAGTTAAAATACCCAATATGATCATTTATTTAATATAAGTAGAATAAATATGGTGGTAAAAATATGCACATTTACGTGCACATCAGGTTGCTTGCATCATATTTTTCCAAAATGTTCCAAAAGAAATGCTTTTATATAGGAGGATCCAATTTAGAATCATTCTGCATACATACTTTCGGTGTGGTAATACAGCAATACACTATGCACTTGTGCACATTTGGTTGCAAAACTGGTTGTAAACTCATTTGTTGTGTAGTTTATGACGATTGGGAGCCAAATGACTTAGTCATTGGTGAAATTTCGAGGACAAAACTCTTTTAAAGGGGAAGAATGTAACACCCCATAATTTGACATAGTAATTTAATTAGTTAGTTAATTATGCTCCAAAAACAGAATTTGTGCAAACGATGGAACTTGATCACGGTACTTGCACCATGTGATGAAATTCTAAGCAACTTTCATATTTGGAGTTTCGCAACTGGAATTCAAACGAAGAAGTTACATGCGAAAAATCAATTCAAAACGAAAAAAAAAAAAATTAACATTTATAATTATTTGCTCAGGCCCACAGACAGACTGTTCACTACAACCAGTCGACATTTAGCGCTCGACAGATGAATATGAGGTGATCGACCAGTTGGGTAACCACAGGCACTTTAAACCTAGGCCACAACACCCTAGATTTAATGTATTTTGATCTAACGGTCGAGGTTGATTCTTACGCTTGTAAATTCAGGCCTAACCCTCCCTTCTCTTCTCATATTCCTCTAGAGGCAATAATGAAGCTCTGCCATTTCTTCTTCTCCACTTTCCTTCTAAATTATAAAAATAACATATTTGTATTTATATTCATACAAATCAGATAAGAATAGAAATCTAATAAAAAATAAAAGAGAAGAGAATCAACTATACATGTATTTAAGGTAATATATATATAGTTGTATATTTGTATATATTTTCTCTCCCAATCCCAAATCTCTTCTTGTATCTGTAGTTGTAACATATGTATATATATACTTTTATACATATTTCTTCGATTATAATGGATTTGGAGATGAATCAAAGGTTCTACTTCAGATCTGAAGATTTGGATCACTTTTAAAAAAGTAAGGGGGAAATTTTATAGATTTTTATAATATGAAAATTATTCTGTGGTGTTATTTGATTTTTATGCCTAACTAGATAATTGTATATGAGTTGGAGGCAACAAATTGAATATGATATATATATCGCCTATATATTCTTATTTGGGCAATAAATTAGAATTGTTTACAACCTGATCTAGAAATTAGCCCCAAAAGTATGAATTTAGAATATGATTTGAATGAAATTTACTCTAAATCAGAAATAGGTTGTATAATAACGTTATAGATTTGGATTATCAACTAATCTTGTTGGAATGTAAACTTCTCTATGTTTGGAATTGTTGGAATTCAGATCTGTTTAGTATTTGTAAATTAGTTGATTTATTTTTCTTTATAGAAGAATAAAATGTTTGGTCTAGCAAGGGATACATGCAACAAAAAGAGAGAGATGTGTAAAGTATGAATTCATTGTAGTTTACACTGTCTATTTCAGTAATAAAAAGAAGTATTGTTCTTTGTAATTCAAATGATGTAATCTTATATTTTAAAGTTAGATCTTTTGTTTAGGACTAATTTATAAAAATTATAACAGATAATCGTTTTAGATATGATTCCAATAATTGAACATGGAAAAGAATATTTTAGTGAAGATACATCACTAGAATATATTTGAAAGAAGTAGATATTTATACGCAATTACGGTGCTTATAATAATTAAAATAAAACCTGGCTAATAACGATACGTTCACGCAATATTCGTGTTTAGGATAACTAATTAATGTGAAAGGAATTTAAAAGATCGTAACTCTAACAAATGGAAAATAAATGGTAATAATTATGGGAGTTGCAATAATTTGATAGGGTAAATGAATTAATGGGACTGGTAAAAATAGAATAGATATAAAAGGTTACTGATTTGAAATTAGTAATCATACATAAATGTATTAGGAAATGTCCATTATGATTTTATGAAAAAATTGACATTTATGAGCATTAAAAGGGGATTTATGGGTGGATAAGTATTTAAGGTAAATCTTATTGCCTTAAATAAGGAATTAGTAAGCTAAATCCAATGTCTAACTAAGATAATATAAATAAAGACTTAGGATGGCTATTGGACTTATTAGGTTAGTGATTCGAGGTTGGTAGAGTCACTCAACAGAAGACTGCCCTTCACTTTGAGGCTACCAGCCATTGGGTGCACTTACTATTAATGTGGGATACCACTAATCCTACGACCGTTGATAACGTGAGAGATTGGGCATGCTATCTTAATTGCGAACTATTAAGTAGTCCCAATTTGGAATTTGGAGCAGTGAGGTATTTCTCTATAGGGGTTCGCTTTTGGTTTGAGGTATTAAGTGGTTGTAGGGTCCACCACTCTCATAAAAGGAAGTATTAAGTAACCCGGTGAGTTTCTAAGTAAATATGGATGTCTCTAAAAGGATTTACTTCGGTGTTGAGGTATCAAGTGGCTGTAGGGCCCACCTCCCTACCAAAAGAAGCAACCTAATGAGAATCCATATTTATAGTTAAGAGTGACTATGGATACCTCGGGAAGGGTTCGCTTCAAGTTTGGGATATTAAGTGACTGTAGGATCCGTCTCTTTCCTATAAAAGAAGTATTAAGTAGCCTAATGAAATTTTCAAGCATTGTGAGCTAAATAGTACCATGAGGAGTCTGCCTTGGGGTTAGGTATTAAATGAAAAAGGCTTACCAATAAATAGGTGTCAAATAGTCAGGGATCAGCCTAATCCTTGTTAATGATGTATTAAGTGGCTTAGGTACAGTCTCTCACATTGCTAAGGACGTAATAATGATAGTATCAGTGAGGAGTCCACCTAGGGATAGGTATTAAGTGATGAGGACCTACCTATAACATAGGTATTAAATAGTTAGAAGTAAGCCTAGTCCTTTTTAAAGGTATTAGTGGCTTAGATATTGTCTCTTATATGGCTACGATTTTATTGGTAATAGATGTGGTAACAGTTGGTCATTAAATGTCGAAATCCTTAAATAGTGGTTAGAGGTCTTTATAGCTAGGACCCTTGATCATTGGCAATATTATTAGGAAACCACCATGGAAATAGGTCTTAAATGACAAGGTTTGCCTTGATTTCGGTCTTAAATAACGGGGTCTACCTTGATTGAGGTCTTGAATGGCAGAGCCTGCCTATTTCTTTTTTAAAAGTATTATAGAATCTCACTTAATATTTAGAAGTATTAAGTGGCAAATGGATTTGGAAGTATTGGATGGTTAATAAAGCTTCATCGGTATTTTGTATCTTGGGAAGAAGTAAGCAAGTAATTGTGTGCACAATGCAAGGTTAGATTAGAATTGCTAACCTTAATGAACATAACAATTAAATGAATACCAACCGGCATAAATATAGATTTTCCAGTCACTAGAATATTGTTCTGACCCCTTCCTCATTACAACCACAAGATAGATTTATAGGAATAGGTCACTGAAGCTGGATATGCTTTGTTGTTGAAGAGGTCTTCTTTTTTCTCATGCTCGATGCTGATGTGACAATCTGCTAGCTAAGGAATACCATTAATTCTAAGGTTGTAGTCATAATTAGTATTGTTATCCAATTATTATTTCCGCTGAGTTTAGATTTCTAGCAACCTATGATAATGCCCATGCTTATTTGCAAGTACACAATCCAATGATCTATGCTTGTTGGACTTGGATTTCATTTTTTGTCAAAATTTAGGCCCATTAAGGTACGGGTTGTTGAAAGGACACGACGTGTTTGGGGCAACCCATGTGCACGCGGAACTGCTCCACGAATTTCCTTGCTAATTCATCAAATGTTGAAATTGACTGCGGTAGTAGCTTGGTGAACCACAAGGTCGCAACCCCTTCTAGAAAATAGGAAAACACCTGCACTTGACTGCATTGGTTGCTCGTGTGGAGTCCATGAGCCGCTTGTACATCATGAGAGGCTGCATGGGGCCGGATTTTCCCGCATAAGCAAGCATTGTAGGCATATTAAATCTCCACAGACACTCTGCATGTAGAATGTTGTTGCTATTGAATGGAGTATGACCTATAAAGAGTCCCCAATCATCATTGCTCAGGCCTTGAATTTCTTTTGTAAGCTATCTTACCATAACCGTTAGGTTCAGCATTTAGAGAGCTAGTGCTTGGCTGTGGTCGTGTTCCACCTCACGTGAATGACCTGATCCATGCCTTCGGGCAACACCACGTTGCCTTGGCTCAGCCTGCTCCTTATGTACCTCTTGACCAGCATCCTATCATCGTCTCTTGGTTGTGGTTCAAACACATTCACCAGGGTTTCGGTGCCTTGATCGATTGCGGTGCGTTTGGAGTTTGCTCCTCCACCAGCATAAAGGTTCAACCTAGGTTGGAGGTTTTAGTGCCGATCCCCCCTGGAAGTTCGGTGTCGACCCGGGCAGTTTGGTGATAGTCAATTGCATAGTTGCCCATGGATGTTCCAACATTATACGCATCTATCTTCGTTGTCTGCTCCTATGATAGTCGTCAGTAAAAAAGAGCTCTCTGATCCTGAGTATGGAGTAGGCTCCCTCCTTGTCTTCCCACATTGGTCTTTTAATTGGTTCATCAGGTCGATTTTGGCCTTGATTTACTGATTGAACTGCTGATTGCTATCTAACAGTTCCTTCTTCAGGACTTCAAAGTCGGCTTTGGTTATGTAATTAGCTGAATTTGGGGCATTGACAGGCGCCGGTTGCATATTCTGGTTAACCTGTTATTTGTTGGTATCTTCATTATTTCCAGTAGCACATGAATTAGTGGACTTATTTCCTCAATCCATAGCTAATAATATCCTTATATATATTCTTCAAATTTGAGTAGAGATGGAAACTTGTTAGCAGAAGTCCGAATCTATCTCACGGATATGGAAATCCACAAGTTGATGATGAGATCCAATCAAGTTGAGAATTCATTTCAGCGAAAGCATCAAAATGTTTGCATCAAAAGGTTGAACAAACACCCAATAGATTGAAAGTAGAGAAATAAAGTGAAAAAGAAAGAAAACAAGAAAAAACGAGAACAAACAAATGTATAGTGGTTCGGTGTTGATTTCCTATGTCCACTTAAAGGAATTGCTTCATTAAATACTTGCTTTTCTAGTTACATAGGAATTAGATCATAATAGATCCTTGATTACAATAGAGTTAAAGTAAAACAACAAAGTAAAGATCCTTAAAATGAATAATGAACTCTATATTTATAGGTGCAAATGATCGAATATCTTTCTAAAGTTTCATTGACGGTCTCTCACGATATAGACGAGGTTACCCAAAATGCTTTATAGCCTAACTCCCAAGTATGGGCGATCAGTGCCAATTGGTCTAGATGGCCTTATGAGCCCATGCAGTCCCTCCTATGGGTCCCCCTTCATCCTAGCTTCGTGTTTCCAAAGTTTTTTGCATAGCTACGTACATGTTTTGTGGAGATATCAATTGATTTCCATTGACTTGAACTACTGGCTTAAGTTATTCATAGTTAAAGTGATCCGATCTGATCCCCTACCTAGGGAAGAGATAGGTACCGATCTCCTGCATAGAGGAGGAACTAATCCATACTTAGAATACCCTAGGGAGTCTCTCTTGATCCCACTTGATCGTTGCTTCATACCTTTGTTTGTGCTTGATCTCTGGACTCCATGATCATCCCTTTGGGATATATGCCTTGTCTACCATTGAGTCTAACTTGTCCAATCAGTCTGGATAGAGCCGGATCAAAAGGCTGGACAACAATATATATATATATATATATATATATGTGTGTGTGTGTGTGTGTGTGTGTACATATACACATTACATATTTACATATACATACATATATATATAATCTGTGTGTGTAATATTCTTTTAAAAAAAATTCCCTTTTGTTTAAAATAAATCTTTTCAGTTTTGATAAAATAAATTAATTTTAGATAGAATTGTTATATATATATGTATGTATGTATGTATGTTAATATACTTGAATTGGTCAAATTTAAAATTTAAATTTCAAACTTTAGAATATATCAATGTATATTTTTTGCCTAGGCAAGCCGGTTTTACAATGGTTGCCCACTTTATGTAAATATATGAATAGGTAAGAGGTATAAATACCTAGAAACTACAAAGATGCAATTTAGAATAGGGGTGAGACCACATTGTTTCATCTACTATAAAAACATACAACTTTCCCCGCTCATCAAAGGAGGATTCACTATCTACCTCACTAGAGTCAGTGCTTGAAATGTGGTTAAATTCTTTAAATAACGTGGAAATGTTGGGAACATATCCTAAAAACTCCTTAAAGTAAATAAATTTCACATCCTAACTTTCATCTTCCAAAGTTTCCTTGTTAAGCATGTATACTCACCCTCCCCACCCCACAGTGAGAGCAAGAGATTCATCAAATACATCAGCTACAAACTTGATAAACACTACAAAAAGAAGGCCATTTACCGATGCCAAAAAGGCATCGGGGCAACATCCGTAAATGACATACCAATTCCGTACCAATATCTTTTTAGGCGTCGATAAATAATTTGTTAGAAAAAGAATTTCGACGCCTTGAAGACGCCTCGCGTAGTACCATTACCGACGCCAAAAAAGCAACATAGGCCAATGGCTTGCCGCTGCCATTTCGACACCATGTCGAATACTTTTTAAATTGTAAAAATTGGCCTTTCCGACGTATTTATTGAAAATATTTACAACATTTCTACTGTATTTCCCTCATCAATCGCACATTCAAATATATACAATGTATAATCACCCATATCACAAATTCATATATTATGTACGTTAATACCTTATACCACTAAATTTATATATCAAACTATATTACCCAACATATAATATCATAATATACTAAACCATACAAAAACAAATGTTAACAATCATATAAATGATCTTACAACCATACAAACACAAATGTCAACAATCATACAAACGATTTTACAATTGTACAAACACAAATTCATATACAACCATACTTGTTCTGGCAAAGATGAATGAATCATAAAACAAGAAAATCACTTAAATTGGCATCATGAAGAAAGACAACATTGTCCATCATCCTATCCTTTAGCGATGAAAGTAATCTCCTATGTAGGATCACCATTCAAAATTATATCCCACTCGCTCTTCAGTCTCCCATTTCTAAGAAACTTAAACACTCAAATTGGTTGCACGACATGGCAGCGTGGTAATATTAAGAGTGGACGCTCCTGTTGACATGCATTGTGGTGCTATTATAACTGGTAATGGTAGTTGGGTATAGTGCTGGTGGTCGTACTGTTATTGTTGGTGGTGAAAACCACCATCACTAACAACCAACGACTCTAGTATTAACAGTATCCACCCCAATACTATCCCAATCAACCACCATCAGTTATTACAATACTACGATGCATGCCTATATGTCTCCATTGTAAATACTACTATGCTACCATGTCGTATAATCGGGATGAATGTTTGAGTTTTAGGACTACTGCCTAGCTTCTATCAAAGAAACGTGCATGGGAGTATTGACAGCGGTAATAACTGGACACGTGCATGATAGTATTGTTATAATGGTGATGTGTGTAACATCCCTCACTCTGAGGCCTTAAACTAACCACTATGGATGTTATAGCCATCTATAATTGTTAATTTCCAACGACAAAATGTGTCTATGTTAACATATCAAAATCAGAAGCATATGAATATGAAAAATTCTCAAACACAACTCAAAAATAATTTTTACATTCCATTTTAAATATGATTTCATATTCATTTCATAATCCCATTTGTAATTCCACATTTAAAAAAATATAATTATTACGAAGTAGTCAAAGAACGGCATATAAATATGCCACCTTGGTTAATCAGAGTCAAATATTTGGCAATTATACAGCTTTGCCATTACATCCAAAACAACATTGGGGATAAATAGATACTCCTAAATAGCTAGATTTCCTCCTACACGTTTCTGAAAGCTTATTCATCCTGCTAGAGAACCTGAAATCCCATTCTTCCGAACTACTCAATTGAGTACCTGAGAGTTTAAGGGAAAAAACAAAAACTTTCGGTCAGACAAAATGTCTAGTGTGAATAATAACCTACCATCTCGAACCAAATAGATATCTAATATAACCATGCCGCTGAGCGGAACGGGTTTTTCACTTACTGGTAACTTAACCAAAATACATTAACCATATATTGTATTCCAGCATCCACAATGGTTAAAAAATAATAATATATAATGATATGAAACATGCAATAAACCCTGGATTACCCATCCCAAATTTATCTATCAGTCTATCTCAACTTATAGTTTTTCTAGGGTCACTATTAACCTATTAGTTTTCATGGGCCGACTAATAATTTGTCTCAAACCTTAGAGACAATATGTCCAACTTCATAGTTTTCATGGGATCACTAAGAACCTATTGGTTCTACTAATAACAATTTCCAATCATAGTTTTCATGGCCTCACTATGAACCTATTGGATTCTCCAATAACACCTTTTTATTCATAGTTTCTATGGGATCACTAAGGACCCATTGGGTATCCTCCAATAACATTACTTATGACATAGTTTTCATGCGATGGCTATGAACCTATTGGACCCTTCTAATAACTATTTTAAATCAATAACCCTTTTGATCAGTTCTGGACACCCTACACTTTTGATCCACCTAATCTTCTGAATGCAGTTCTACTCTCTTAGGAGTTAGATTTGTTTATACTCACTACTGGGTCAACCTAGTTGGTTATTCTTCCCCTAATACCTCCAAAATGTAGTTATGGGTCATAAATGATGTGAGTGTGATAATAACAACTATGCATAATAACACATCAAATAAACATAAGAACATATAACATCCATTATTCAAATATGTTCACCCTTATCTTTTATGTCTCATAACTACTTAACCTTAAGCAATATTCTCTTTGGTAATTTTTATCAAAACTTGGGCTCGATCATTTTTAAATTCCTTGAAACCAATCTCATATTGATATATGGTTGTAGTTCATATTTAGCTTAAAGAAACATATAGCTCTTTATATTGCCAAAATCTTGTGTCGTTTTATAAATCACCTTTTGCATTGCCATGTTTATGTTTGAAAGAAATATGTAGTTACTGTTGTAAAATAGGTTAATATCGATCATTGTCGACATCAATACAATGTCAACAAAGAGGCTTAAGGCTCTCCGCCCTTAATAAGATACTCATAAAACATATGGTGTCAAAACCCACATCGACCTCTATCAATCCTTCTTAATTATTAAAATTTCTCATCGACAATGATGTTGTCAACTTTCACATTCTATAGGTTATCTTCCTTTTTAAAAAAAATGTGGCAAGGATCACACACGACAAGAATGCATGCGACAAGGATTACTTCGATTACAATGTTACCAAAGCAATAGAAATGAACCTTGCCTACCTTAATGAATAACGACACTATTTAAAATATAGGTGAAGAGGCACGACGTCATTGATGGTGGGGTATATAATAGAAGGCGGCATCAATGTTCGGGACATTGACTCATTAAACATTAAGATGAATCATGATAAGGCCATACCACCTATGATGTGTTGTGGCCTTGGTCTACGTCAACGAAGTAGGAAACACTCCACAACTACTTAACTATTATCATGTGTTTCCCTTCTTATCATCGTTGAAACTCATGGATGCAGTGTTACATTAGGCATGACGATGATGGTGGCATAGAAATATCGTAATTATCCAAAAAACTTTTTTTAGAAGGCCGGCCGGTTTTATAGTGGACCGTCCACTTTTTATTATAACAAATGTAATAAGGCATTACCAGGAGCAGGAAATAGGTAAGGGACCTATGCTACTATAGTTCAAAGAAAAGAAAAGAAGGGGAAAAACAAAAACAAAAAAGGGAAGAAAGGAAAAAAACACAACAAAAACAAGAGAAGGTAAAAATCATATCCAAAAGAGGTGGAAACTTTCAAAGCATTTTCTCATCATAAGGCCATGTGCAGTCTCCAAAATCAATGCATTCCATGGAATCAAGGCATACCTTTTCTTAGCTTGAATACCCTTTTATTTATTTCTTCCCACACCATGTTTAGGTATTTTTTTCCAAAACAAAATAGAGAATGGCCTTTTGTCTTGCCTCCACTTTGTAGCTTTGCTGATGATGTCCCAGTCAGCACATGAAACTCTAGTAAAATTATGATAACCAGCCTTGGCCATAACAGATAGCCACAAGTTCTTAACAAAGGGGCAGGCAAAATAAAAATGGTATATGCTTTCACTATTGGATTAACATAGAGCGCAGGCAGTATCAATATTCATACCATACTTCTCAAGCTTTTCTTTAGTCTTTAATGCATTCTTCACTGTCTTCCACACCATTAGGTTATCTCTGGTTGGGGATTGTTTGCACCATATTACAGAAGGCCACTTGCAATCAGGCTCAACAGCATGGCCAGAGAGAAGTGAATAGACAATAACAATTTTATGTTTGCTTCCTCTCTAACTTATAGTGTCTCTGACACTAAAAGGGATGCCAAGTTGATCAAACTCCTGCCATAGCGCTCCGACTACCTGGTTGCTAGAACTAGGAACATGCAACTTACTATTATAGATGTGATCAACTGCCTTTGCATTGTGGTTTATTAAGGACTGATGGATCTCATGAGAGGTTAATAACTTGGAAAAGATTGTCCTATCAGCCAACAAAGGATCATTCCAACAACAAGCTGGACTATTTAGTGACAGGTTGTACTTGATGTAGAAAATAAAATCACCTCTTAAACCAAGAAGTTTTCTCCAAATATAGCTGCAATTTTGTGGCACATCCATGGCCCAAAAGTTCTTACCACCAATATTATGCCTTCATGTCCAGTCAGCCCAGAGACTGTACTTCCTGTTAAGAAAGGTGTCTACAAGAAAACTGATTGCTTCTTTGTTCCATCTTCCCATATGTATAACCCCGAGACCACCTTTCATTTTAGGAATTTCAATCTTAGTGAAGGATATAGGAACAAGCTTCCTAGAGTGAACTGAGCCAGACAAGAAAAATTTGATCATAGCACTCCTTACCATCCACAATAATTTGGCCGGTAGAATGAAAGTTCTCACGCAGTAACCCATCATAGAGAAACAAGTAGATTTAATAAGGACTAGTCTGCTAGCTTGAGATAGCATCCTAGTAGATCAAAAATTCATAGTGCTGGTAATCTTGTCATAGAGTGGGAGGCAGTTAGTCATGGTGTCTCTAGATGTACATAGGGGGAGACCAAGATAATTCATATCCTCAGTTAAGTATTGGAGACCAGAGAAGGAAACAATCTCCTCTTTTAAACTTAGAGATACATCCAAAATAAATATGTGAGATTTAGTAGTATTTAATTTGAGGCCAGAGGAAAGGTAGAAAGATCCCAAAGTTTCAATAATGGTTGCAATGTATTGCCTATTTGGTTTAGTGAAAATAAGAATATCATCTGCAAATAGGAGGGAGGTTATATTCAATGCCTTGCATTTGGGATGGTAATATATTTTGGATTGTGAATATTTTATGTTTAGCATACATGTTAGAGCTTCCATCACAATAAGAAAAAGTAAGAAGATAATGGGTCAGCCTGCATAACACCTTGCTTACCATCAAAATACCCACGTGTAGTTCCATTGTAGATTAGAGAATGAGAGGCAGTTGAGATATGTAACAACTTGGAAATTTTAATTATTTTAATAATTTAATTAACTAAATTTTTCATGAAAATATACAATAAGATTTTATAATGAAAATTTGACATTTGGTATGCGTTTATTGAAACATAGCAAGCGTCATATTTTCATTAGAAAATATGTAAGTT
Source organism: Allium cepa (assembly GCA_030765085.1). Lineage (NCBI taxonomy): Eukaryota > Viridiplantae > Streptophyta > Magnoliopsida > Asparagales > Amaryllidaceae > Allium > Allium cepa. The sequence continues at coordinate 112,893,355 of CM060944.1, forward strand.
CATTCTGTTGTGAAAATTTCAATTTAAATCTAAAACAGTTAATATTTGATGGAAATAAAATATTTTTGAAATCTAAATATTTTTATATAATAAAAAATGTAAACCATTGCCTTAGTGAGGCGTCATATTTCGTTTTGCCAAATTTGGGCCGCTCTAACCTCGTTTAACTTATTTTCGGCGTTTTAGCAGCATTTTTGGCAGCGAATATCGACTTTTGATAGGATGATCATATCGTTGATATTTATGCACCATTCTATTCGTCTCATCATGCTAATCTCCACAGTATATTCATGTGTATATTTCGGCATTTGGTACTCGGCGAAATCAGTAAACCGATCAGCCATATCGGTACCCTTTGAGTCTATATATTTCCTATGACCATTCAATAGTCCACCGTGTGAAACAAATGGCCAGTAGCTTTTAGTAATTCCTAAAATTCAGGCCCTGGCTTTTGTGATTCCATCTTTTCAATTTTTATTTGCTATTTCATCTATTATCACTGGTTCGTTATTTTCTTTGAGTTCCTATCCCCTCCTCTTTATTTTCTTTCTGTCTTTTAAAGAAAAAATTAAGAAAATAAAATATATAAGTTTATATTGTAACTCAGCTATCCTCTTTCTATTCCAACCGTCTCCCTTCCATTTACTCTTCTTCTTTACTTTAAAAAAATTGAGAAGCTTGCTTATATCTGTTGCCTAAAACCTTTTTTTCTCTTCTCTCAACCCATACTCCTTCCTCTCCAAGTTGCTCGCGGTCGCATCTCACGACATGCTCGCCTTCCCTCTACTTAATCCCCCGACCGCCCACCACCCGCTTCCTCACCGACAACCGACAAACCTCTTCCCTAGCTGTAACAACACCCTGCATGAACATTTACCCTTCACTTTGCCTCCTAATCTAACTGAACACTGCCGACCACCACCTACTTCCAGTTCGCCTCCAAAGCAACTTGTCCATCAAGCCTCATGACCAAATCCATGCCTTGACCATCAGCCCTCCTCCCCACCAGCGAAGCCATGCCAAGCACTGCCTTTGCTTGTCAGCACCCATACAGCAGTTTGCCCACTTTCGTTCAGGCACGTCGACTTTCCACCCATCAACTTTGCCGCTACCTCCCTGTCGCCTATGCAACCCATACCTTTGCCGTGTCACCTCCCTCCAACCACACAGCGCCCCTCCGACCTCACGTCCATCAGCATGTTGCTCCTCCTCGCGACATAGCCCACCTCCAACTTCCCTTCAACTCCACCACGCAATAGACCCGACAGCCGTCCTCCAAACCCACCACCTTTATTCCCATCTGCCTCGCTGCTGCATCCACCAAAAGCCACATATGCCTCTCCGAAGCCAGCACTCTTGATCGAACAAACCACTATAGTGGCTCTCTTCATAAAAAATAATAAAGAATGAAAAGCTTATATTCATGTGTTCTAGAAAGCTTGCATGTCCTCTTTCCCTACCTTTGAGCCTGTTCGTCACCTTTCAATTTGAATTCATATTGATTTTTAAAATATTGATTTTTTTTAGAATTATAAATATAGACATTTTGATTTTAATATGTGTACATTAATAAATTCCGATTTTTAAAATATAATATGAAGTTTTTGTCTTACATATGTGTTTAAATTGATTATTGGTTTAAAAAAAATATAATATAAGGATTTTATTTTAAATATGTAAGTAAATTTTAGATTTTAAAAAATTATATATGTCGTTTTCATCGATTCCAACCTATCAGCTTTGCATTGTTCGTCGAATTCGTGTTCGCCTTGCTTTTCTTTGCGAATTGTCGTTTGGATTGGTCGACTGTCGAGTTCGTGATTCAAAATCATAACTTGTTGTGTTGTCTATTTTCTCTGGCCTCGAAAGGTGAGCAATCAGTCACGATTAACATTCTTATGTTTAGTAAATTTATTTCACATGAAATGATGATTGAAATATGTTATTAAATTTGAATTGTTAGTTATTTAATTGTTGAACAGGATATGCTATTATTTAAAATTGTTAACCTATATAAACTGTTAACCTATATTAATTGATATATGACACCATACCTGTCCGTATATATATTATATTTAAATTGTTAATGATCATATATGCTTGAAATTGTCATTTATGCTATTATTTTACCTACTCTCACTCTACAAGTTCCCTGTTAGTTTAGGAAATCCCTATGCGTTGAAATGATACATGCCCAAACGTTATTATAGATTAGGGAAATTCATTATGGGTTGAAATGATAAACCCAAGCAATTTTATTGATTTTTAAACTTTAGGATTATGGGTTTAAAAATGATATATACTCGTAAATATTAAATTATTGCAGATTGAAATGATAAATATTCGTATCACTTGACCGTATGATAGAAAACTATATGGGGAAACTGTTGCTCTATTTTTGAAAAATGATTTTCAAAGTTTTGAAAGGAAATATATGGGTTTAATAAATGTTGACTTTTAAATATAATATAAAGATTTTATTTTAATATATATGTAAAATTAGATTTTTAAATTTATATGTTTTGAAAATTTTATAAATTATAAGTTAAGTTATGAAAAGGTAAAATTTTACTTATAACCTTATTATTTTTAGAATATATATAAAAGAGATTTAATAATAAGGTTTAATTTAATTTAATAAAAATTCAATTTAACTAATATATATATAATATGTTTAAATATTTATTTAAATTTTATATTAATATTTTTAAATAGATTTTGTAATAGCTTTAATAAATAAGAGATTGGAAAGATAAAATTTAAATTTATTTATAATTTAGTTTGTTTAAGAATTTAAAATAATTAATAAGAATTGATATGAAACTTATTGATTTTGAGATTTCGAAAGGAATGATTTTATAACTGGATTTTGATTAAAAATGATTAAGTGAATATTTTCAAATTTAAATAAAATTAAAGTTGAATTTGAAATATAAATGAAATTTATCAAATTGAGTTATTGTAAATTGTTTGAATATTTAAACTTCGAAACCTTTTGAAGTGGAAGTAGTTTAAGTTTGGCCCTGGTTTTGAAATCGATATAGAAAAAATAGTTTTATGAGAATTTGGATTGGACCTTTAACCTTTTAATTGAAATTGTCGAACTGAGATTGATTCAATTTGAATTTGGGAATTAAAGTTGATTTGAATTGATTTATGAAATTGAAAGAAACAATTCTAACATGAAACTATTTTCGATATAAACTACTTTTAATATGTAAACTATTTTACATATATAAACTATTTCAATCTATAACCTATTTAAATACATAAACTATTTTTAATTTATAACTACTTCATATATATAAACTATTTCCAACATTCAAACTTTTGATATGATTTTTTAAACTATTTTGTGGCTATGATTTTGGAGATGAATATGATTTCGAAAGTGAATATGATTCTGAAAGTGAATAATGATTTTGATAGTGAATATTTTCAAAATTAAATAAAAAGTGAAGTTGAATATTTAATTTTGATTTAATTTTTGTGATTTGAGATTTTAGTTAAATATTTATAAAGTGATTTTATAAATTGACCATGGTGTGAAATAAGCGTATGATTGTTAAAGAGACCGAGATATGATATTGTCATACTCTCCGCCAATACCGAAAACTACTTTAACAACTGTATGAACGCAATCCTGACTCCCACGAGTCAGCTTGATGTGAATAAAACATGAGCCACGCCTGGCCAAGTGAGGTCGCACCTCCGATCGAACACACTTCTTCGATACCATTCTATTATTTTGTGATTTGATTAGGTGCACCTTTGATTATGGAATTATGTCTCGAGGTGGGTGATAGTAGCCGCTATGCATTACCACCAGTCCGGATCCGTAAAACGGTAGTATCCTACCCTGGGCATTGCCGCGCTTGCCTTGTCATATGCCTTATCGCACTCTCTACGAGTTTGGTTTGTGTTGTATCTACGGAGTACTCCTTAATAACCCACCAGTTTGGTGGAGTTTACAGTACTGTATAGACTACGACATTTATATAAAAATGTGTTGGGCGGAATATAGGTAACGCCTTGATGCTATTTTAATAGTCTACTTTGCTATAGGCATTATATATGTAGTGTATTGTACTATGTATGTAGATAGTTCCAAAGATCCTTAAAGATGGAATCCCAACATCCTTTAAGTTATTTGTAAGTCATTTGGATGTTTCTTTTAAGTTGATTTACTTGCATAAGAATGTTAATCCTAACTCGAGTGTTTTGTGTTTTGCTTTATGCTCAGGTCAGACTGAGTGTCACAACATTTGAGACCCACCTTTGGAGTTTGTAGCTTTTCTTGAAGATCTGTCTTTATCTGTTCACCTTTCAGTTGTTTCGGTTATTTCCAGTTGTTTATGTACAGACTTGGTATTTGCTTTTGTATTGAGACTTCTATGTATTCGGGATTTCTATTGTATTTTGGTTTAAACTCTGATGTTCTGTAGTAGCTTCATGAACTATTGTTTATCTATTCTGCCGCTTATTGTTATATTACTTTGTGTCTGTGACCTGTGATTGGTTTATTTACTGTATATGCTAAGTTTTTCCAAGTATAAATTAATAATCTTTTGTTTTAATAAATTCAAGTCCGATATGTGTAGATGATTGTCGATTTGAATGGTTCGAAATAGCAGGTCGTCACAAGACACATGTAAATCTAGGCAACAAAGGTCTTCGGGAACTTCATAACTGCCATAATCCTGACTATGGTTGACCACTTTATGCTGTCATAGGCTTTACTGATGTCAAGCTTCATCATGGCACTGGGCACAGCCAGGCTTCTACCATATCCCCTAATTAATTCGTGGGTTAGCATGAAGTTTTCTAATATGCTCCTGTTAGGCAAGAAGGCACTTTGGTTTTTGGATATTAGATGAGGAAGTACTTTAACTAATCTAGTGGCTAGTATCTTAGAGATTCATTTATATATAACATTGCAATAAGATATTGGACGAAAATCTACAGCATCCATAGCGGGAGTGGTTTTTGGGATTAGGGTGAGATTAGTAGCATTTACTTCCTTGAGCATTCTGACTTTTAGGAATTTTTTTGAATGGATCTGATAAAGTCTTCTCCTATTTTATTGCATGTCGATGTATGGAACACAATATTATATCCATCTGGATCTCCACTCGACTTTTTATTCATAGAGAAAAGGGCAGTTTTAACTTCAATATTTGTTATAAGTTGTGTAAGTTGAGATTATAGGGAACTTGGGATATGTGACGGCGGCAGGGTATCAAATAAATCAAGTGAAGGATGGAAATCAGAGGCATTTCCAAGGAGGTCAGAAAATTAAAGGAGCCACTTGATTGTATTGAGATTGATGGGTTATTGTCATACAAAGATCCGACCTTCTCTCTTGCTTGCTTTTTTTGATTGAGGCATGGAAATAAGCAGTATTTTTATCTCCTTCAGATATCCATTTATGATGAAGTTGTTGTCTCCTCATACTTGCTTCGTTGTTTAAGTCTTCATTAAGTTGAGAAAAGAGAAGTCTCTCCTTCAAAGCAGCATTCTGATCACCAGGATTACCCATCATGATATCTTGTGCTTCCTTCAGCTGGGCTTTAATACTTGTAGATAGATGAGAGCCATCACCAAATCTGGTTTTATCCCAATCCTTAAGTGCTACTTTAACGGCCTTAAATTTCCTACATAATACAAACATAGGATTTCCAAAAACATTAGATGACCATACTGATTGTACAATTTGAAGAAAGTCATTTTCCTGGACCTAAATATTAAACAATTTGAAAGCTCTCTTCTCCTTCAATGGTAGGGGATCTATGATGGTAATGATTGGGAAATGGTCAGAAAGAATAGGATGAGGGAGGAAATAAGATAAGGAAGGCCATATTTTTAAAGCTTCAATATTGAAAAGTGAATGGTCAATGTTGGTGAATGTTCTAACACCCAAACGACTTCTATTATTCCATGAATGCGGAACACCATAATTAATTACCATTAAAAGTTACTACCTTTCACCTAATCCAAACTCATGTCCAATTTCTATTGGATAATATAATACTTTGCAAAATTTTCTTCTGAAAATATACTATTTCTAGTTTTCAAGTGCCAAAACCAATTGAAAACGTAAGTAACTAATACCTTTAATTAACTATAAATTTAAAATCTATTTAACAAAATAAATTCACTATAATTCGAAATTGCATGGGAAAAGTCCCCAAAAATCAAGAATTTTCTAAAATACTGTATTCTTCATCATATAAAAATTTCAAAGCCAAAAACCATATTTAATTATTTTAATAATTATAACCCGAAATTAACCCAATTCCCAACTTAGAAAATTCATAAAATATTTAATATAGCTTGGAAAATTACGAAAATAAAAACCTAACTTCAAATTACCATTTTACATATCATATTAGAAAATCAAGTCATTTGGAGACCATTAACTATGGTTTTGCTCTTAAACCTATTATTTAAATTTGTAAAGTCCATATTTCATCATTAATTCAAAACATGGCAAAATCAACATGGCATAGCATTCAAACATCATACATGAATTAAAATCATTGAGATTTGAAATCAACAACTATAACATGAGTTGGATTTTATTATTATTTACCTTGATTGGATAAATAGACTTGAGATTTGATGGTTGATTAAGGTTTCCTCTTGAATCTCTAAGCTTTTTCTTCCTCTCCCCTTATTTAACTGTCAGCTTTGCATTCTTTGATTGTTTTTTAATTATGAAAAGTGAGAAAAACATGAAGGGAAAAGGGTTTAAGAGAAAAACATAAAGGGAAAAGGGTTTAAGAGAAAAACATGAAGGGAAAAACATGAGTTGTAAACCAATCATATTGCCCAGTTAGTTAATTAAGGCTCGACCTTATTAAGTATTAAATCTCAATTCCCTTATCATACTACACATCATTTTATTCTATTTAATTAATCTAAATAAATCTTCTGAATAATGTTAATAAAAATTAATGGTGTTAAAGGCCCCCTTCCTTAAATTTCATCCTTGAAATTCAATAAGGATTGCCAACAAGTGTATCAATCATGCAAACATCTGTAACTGCCAACGCTAGTATACCCTACCAGCTGCTATGTCTATGCAAGGAATACAAAACATATCGTCAAATCAATGCATGATAAGTCTCTTTAATCTTGTCTTCTATCTTCCAAGTACAGTCTTTCTCGTTATCGCTCCACTGGACTTTTATTAACTTGACTGTCATGTTCCTTAACCTCTTCTCATCTTTGACTATAACACGAACTGGTTGCCTAACAAAAGTAAGATCCAGCTCTATTACAGTCAGAGCGATAGTAGTCTTTGTATCATGCACATACTTTCAAAGATGAGAAATATGAAACACATTAGTGACCATGGCCAAACTGCTCGGTAACTCTACTCAATACACAAGTTTCTCAATTCCCTCTACAATAGGAAATGGTCCAACTTATCTTGGTGCTAACTTTCCTGTCTTTCCGAGTCGCGCCACAACTTTCATTGGTGATACTTCGATAAAAAATTTGTCTCCTACTGAGAACCCTAGATCTTTATGCCTTTATCTATGTAAATCTTCTACCTAGACTGAGCCTCCTTCATCCTACCGTGGATTAACTTAATCTTTGTTGCTTCTCTCGCCAGATCTAAACCTAGAACTAATTTGTCTCCGGTTTCTAACCAGCACGCCGGTGATTTAAATGGCCTTCCATACAAAGCTTCAAAAGGCCCCATTCCTATACTAGTTTGATAACTATTATAGGAAAACTCAACCAACTGTAAATGGTCTTCCCACGTCCCTCTAAAATCTAGCATATAAGCACCTAAAAAAATCCTTAAGTACCTTATTGACTCTCTCTGTCTGCCCATTTGTCCGAGGGTGATAAGCAGTACTCGTCTTAAGCTTGGTACCAACACTTCCTATAGACTCTTCCACAATTCACTAGTGAACAAGGCATCTCTATCAGTGACTATACTACTAGGAATCTCATTCAGTATAACAATATTCTTTATGAATAACTTAGCCAAAATAAGTAACGTCCTGGTTGACCTAACAGGAATAAAGTGTGCACTCTTGGTTATTCTATCTACTATGACCTAAATACTTTCAATTCCCCTATTTGACCTTGGCAACCGGTCAATAAAATCCATGGATATCCAATCTCGTTTCCAAACAGGTATATCCAAAGGCTGAAGCAATCCACTCTACTTCTGATGCTTAACTTTTACTTGTTGGCAATTCGAACAATACTTCACCTATAAGCCTACATCCCTTTTCATACCTTCCCTGAAGAATCTTGTCTTCATGTCCTGATACATCTTGCTTCCCCTAGGATGAATCGTAAACTTCGGTCGATGACATTCTCTAAGAACTTCCCTCCTTAGGTTAGTAACATCGAAACACATAACTGTCCCTTCTTCCTTAACCATCCTCTCTGATCAAGACTAAAATCATTTAGATTATTGATCTAGGTTCCTCTCTCCAAACTTTTAATCTTCTCGACTAACAATGGATCATCTTTCTGCTTAGAATCATCCTTTCGATCAATATTGGTTGAGCTTCCAAGCAGGATAACATTGCGATACTCTGACTACAATTAGTAGTCGATTACAACTGCACACTATAAGTAGTCAATGCTTCTAGATCTTTACAATCTACCAATATTGGTAACACTATATTCTGATGATTTCTGCTAAGGGAATCCAAAACTTTATTTCCTTTCCATGGTGTACATCCAAATCGAAATCATAAGCTGCTAAAAACTCCAACCACCCACGTTGTGTCATATTCAACTCTTTTCAAAAGAATAATTGTCTTAAAGACTTATGATCCATGCATAATTCAAATCTTCCTCCCAAAAAATAGCGTCTCCAGACTTTCAACGCAAAAATCGCCGCTGCCAAGTCCGAACTATGAGTCAAATATCTAACTTCATGTGGTTTGAGCTATCAAGAAGCATAGGTTATCACTTTACCACTTTGCATCAATACAACTTCTAACCTTTTTCCACATGCATATGTATACACCACTAAATCCCAAATCCAAATTCCCATCTGTGACAATTAACATGGGTGCATTGGTCAACAAATGCTTTAACAAAAGGAATGCTTCCTCACTTTTGTTGAACCAAATAAACTTCACGTCATTTTTGGTTAGTTTAATCAAGGGTGCTACTACCCATGGGAAATCCTTAATAAATCTCTGGTAATAGCTAGGTTAACTAAGAAAACTTCTTATCTCAGTCACCGTCTTGGGTCTCTTCCAATTATCAACTGTTTCTATCTTAGCTGGATCAACTGATAACCCTTCTTTCACTTCTCTTTTCCAAAAATGACACTCCGAAGACTTCTCTTTTAGTTGATACTGCCTTAGTGTCACTAGCACTATTCTAAAATGAATTTCATGGTATTTTTTATCCTTAGAATATATTAAGATGTTATCTATGAATACCAATACTAACCTATCCAGGTGCTCTTGGAAAATCTGATTCATCAAGTCCATGAAGAAAGATGGAACATTAGTTAGCCCGAATGCCATTACTAACCATTCGTGCGACCCATACCACATTCGAAACGCCGTCAAAGGAATACGGTCCTTCATCACCCTTAGTTGATGGAACCCTATCGTCAAATCCAACTAGGAAAACAATTTGGCTACACTCTAATGATCAAACAAGTAATCGATTCTCAGTAAAGGATACTTATTCTTTATCGTTTTCTCATTCGGATTTCATTAACCAATAATAATCTCAACGACCTGTCCAGCTTCTTCACGAACACCACGATCGCTCCCCAAGGTGAACTGCTTGGTCTTATAAAACTCTTTCCTTTTTAATCCACATGCTGCACCTTTAATTCCTTCATCTTGGTAGGTTTCATCCTGCTAGATGGTCTACTTATGGGTTTAGCTCCAAATATGAGATATACGAAACTCAATAGATCGTTTCGATGGTAGTACTGTAAAAGATCAAATACATTTGAAAGTTCTCTCACAATCAAAACCAGATGCATCCCATCTTCCACCTCCATTGTGTCCAACATAGCACAGACATCCAAACTCGAACTCCCCACCGAGTATATGATTCGATCGTAGCTATTTGGGTGTCTTAATGATATTTTTCTATCTTGTAAAAATATCCTTGCGACGTACCTATCTTACCTATCCATGCTTAATACGATCCCAAAGTCCACAAAATCAAATACATACAAATGCAAGCAAACATACGACCTAACAAATCAAGCTCTAACAGGTCGCATCTCATCTCCAAAGTTGCATACCCTCCTATCAGATTCGCAACCCTTAAGGAAGTAACAAGTGTTAGAACCTCAATTGTTGGATTTTAACGACAACAGCTATACAATTATGTCAAAAAATTTCTAAGCTAATTTGCTGGTACATGAGCATCAAAAAGGGATAATCAAATACCTTCAAAATGAAGATATACAGTACAAAAGGACGAAAGAATGTATATGTAGATACAAGAAGAGATATATATACGATAGAGACAAGACGAAGGTGACAAACAAAGTATTTTTAGTCATGTAGTGTCATGTCTAGAGTTTACAAATGTTAAAATCTTCTCTAAATGCTATATACACATATATATTCATATTTTAAATGAAAAATCAAGTTTTCAAAAATTGCATGGAGCGGGACTCAAACCCGAGTCTTTAGTTTAGAAGGCAAGTGCTCTAACCAAATAAGCTATGATACTTTTTGTTACATGATAAATTCAGACGTTTGAAATACTTCATTCAGATGTCTGAATGCTGAAACAAAATGATTGTTCCACAATATTCAGACATTTGGATAAGTCCAAAACTAGCCTATTTGCTTTTTGATTTGCACGTGAACGATTTTAGAAGTCTGAACTCTATTTTTCAGACGTCTGAATCCTATAACAACTATATTTTTGAACAAATATTTCTCTTCCATAAAGAGATATGTCTTTTACTCAACAGGTATGACCATATATTTTCATGATAACAATCCACGAATAATTCCACCTTTTTATAATCTATATAAACATGTTAGAATCATCAGCTTGATTATAGAAAATCGATCTAACTCTTTCTATTAATAATCTACTTTGATTCTAACACTCTAGTGCATTCAAGTTCATACAAAATCATTCATTTACTTCCATATTCTTCACATACACACATATAGATATCAGAAGGAGAAGATTATAGGAAGGTTGTACTATCAAGAGACAAATTCGTGTTATCAAGAACACGCTGTGTCAAATACTCTCTGCATAAGTTAAAGTCCTGTTCTACTGTTTAGACGAGTGAAGTCCTCTTTGGCTGTTGAGGCATCGAAATCCTGTTCTGTTGTTCTGGTGTTGTAAACATGTTCCTCCGGGTTAAGTGAGGTTTGTTGTAGTTGAAATTTCAGAAGGAGTCTGGGACTGGACGTAGAACAGAAAGTTCGAACCAGTATTAAAATTCCTGGTGTGCTTGTTTTATTTTACTTATTCACATTGCTATAGTAACTTAGTTTATTTCCGCACTAGTATAATATAATTCCATATAGCATGATCCGCGCTATCATTTTCATTTGGTATCAGAGCCCTGGAATTCTATTGATCGTCACAACATCATAGAATAATGACTAGAAAACAGTCCAGTCGAAATACAACAGGCAAAATCCCTATCAAAGCCACCAGTGAGGACTACAAAAAGGTACTTTCTGATTTATAAATTTCACGAAAAGATAATAATGAATTATTTAGTATAAGCAATAAGATTTCAAAGCTTAATTTTATTATTTTAGAACAGATGAAATATGTTGAACTTGAAAATGTGAATTTGAAAAATGAAAAGATAGATGTAGAAAAGCAACTTGGTATTTTAAAGAATAATTTTGAGGCTCTTAAAGATTTTTTAGATGAACAAAACACCATATTTGAAAAAGAGAGAGAAAAGTTTTCATAAGAAATTTTTGATTTGAAAAGACAAAATGGTTTATTACAATCCTCTTTAGATAATTCAGAATCTCAAAATTTCCTTCTCAAGAATGAGAACTGTACGTTAAAAAACGAGGATTCTGAATTAAACGAGAAAATTGATATTTTAAATAATAGTAATATTTCTTTTGAAAATAATAATTGTGACTTTTAAGCTAAATTTGATAAACTTAATAACGAAGTTACAAAATTTAATAAAGGTCAAAACAATTTAAACATGATTTTATCTAGTTCTAGACCTTTACAAGATAAAAGTGGTTTAGATATAATAGAACTAATCATAGAAATAACACTAGATACGCTTTCATGTCTGGTAAAAATGTTAGTGCTAGTACTAAATTTCGATTAAAGCTTAAATCTAGTTTTTATAAAAATTCAAATACTGCTATGAACTATAATGTTAATAATTTCTCTAGAAGTACAAATTATTAACTGGAAATATGAATAAAAATTATCTAAGTATTTGGGTTCCTGTTAATTGGAAAAAAAGAGAAAAATACATTAATTATTATTTTGATATAGTAGTTAATAATGAAAATTATATTTGTAAAGATTCAACCACACCCAAATGGTATGGTTTCCTAAGACCTAACCCCCTGGACCTTAACATAGTAAGAGGGTACCGAAAATGATCATTATTTATTGTACGTACTCAGAGAAACAAAAGGAAAAGGTTAGATTTTGGAATTTTAAAGAATGATCCATACATTTAATAGAATTACGTTCTTACAATGAAATATGGACTTCAGCAAATATGATAAAATCTATTTTTTTTCTTTTTAATTAATATTGAGTTTACCTCACTATATTTATTATATTCCCTCATTCTTTTTTATAATGACAAAGAGAAAGAAATTCATATGCATATTGGTAGAGGGAGATATTATACTTAGGGGGAGATGTTATACTTAGGGGGAGCATTAAATATATTAATATTATTTTTTATATAGAATGAATATTTTTTTAAATTGTATAGTTGTCATCATCAAAAGGGGGGAGAATGTTAGAACCTCAATTGTTGGATTTTAATGACAACAACTATATAATCATGTCAAAGAATTTCTAAGCTAATTTGTAGGTACATGAGCATCAAAAAGAGATAATTAAATACGTTCAAAATGAAGATACACAGTACAAAAGGATGAAAGAATGTATATGGAGATACCAGAAGAGATATATACGATAGAGACAAGACGAAGGTGATAAACAAAGTATTATTAGTCATATAATGTCTTGTCTAGAGTTTACAAATGTTAAAATCTTCTCAAATAGTATACACATATACATTCATATTTTAAATGAAAAATCAAGTTTTCAAAAATTCCATGGAGCGAGACTCGAACCCAGGTCTCTAGTTTAGAAGGCAAGTGCTCTAACCAAATAAGCTATGATACTTTTTGTTACAAGCTAAATTCAGACCTCTGAAATTCTTCATTCAGATGTCTGAATGCTGAAACAAAAATGATTGTTCCACAATATTCAGACGTCTGAATGAAATTATTCAGATGTCTGAATAAGGCCAAAAATAGCCTATTTTCTTTCTAATTTGCACGTGAACAATTTCAAAAGTCTGAACTCTATTTTTCAGACGTCTGAATTCCTATAACAACTATATTTTTGAAAAGACATTTCTCTTGCATAAAGAGATACGCCTTTTAATCAACATGTATGACCATATATTTTCATGATAACTATCCATGAACAATTGCATCTTTTTATAATCTATATAAACATGTTAGAATCATCAGTTTGATTACAGAAAATGGATATAACTCTTTCTATTCTTAATCTATTATGATTCTAACACTCTAGTGCATTCAAGTTCATGCGAAATCATTCATTTACTTCCATATTCTTCACACACACACACACACACACACACACATATGTATCAAAATGAGAAGATTATAGGAAGGTTGTACTATCAAGAGGCAAATCCGTGTTATCAAGAACACAGTGTGTCAAATACTCTCTGTATAAGTTAAAGTCCTGTTCTACTATTCAGGCGAGTGAAGTCCTCTTCGGCTGTTGAGGCATCGAAATCCTGTTTTGTTGTTTAAGTGTTGTAAACATGTTCCTCCGGGTTAAGTGAGGGTTGTTGTAGTTGAAATTCCAAAAGGAGTCTGGAACTGGACGTAGAACGGAAAGTTCGAACCAGTATAAAAATTCCTGGTGTGCTTGTTTTATTTTACTTATTCACATTGCTATAGTAACTTAGTTTATTTCCATACTAGTATAATATAATTCCATATAGCACGATCCGCACTATCATTTTCAACAAGGCATAATGGCTCTAAACACAACTTATCTACCAAACACTGAGAGATATAAAAATGCGACGTACCAATATCAAACAATACTCTAACTGGTATGTTATAAATCAAAATTGTACCTTCCATTACAGACTTTCCTTTCTCAATAGCAATTAGTCTAGAAGATGATGGTTCCAAAGCAAAAACCTTTCCTTTATCAGCTTTGACCAGCTCTGGACACTAATTCTTCTAGTGCCATATTTGATCGCAGTAAAAACACTTCACACCTTTCTTCTCCGCAATCTTCTTCTCCTTGTCCATTTGGTACTCATGAGCAAAATGTCTTTTCTTGTCACACTTGAAGCAGACAAGATCAATTTTCACTTTCTTGGCAGCTCTATCGAGTCCTTTCTTCTTAAAGGACTTTCTCTTCTTATTATGAGAATTCTAGTTCTCCACTAACTTCTCCTTCCCAAAGGTCGAAAGCATTTTTTATTCCTGATAGCCATCTCTACCACTACATTCAATGGATCCTTGAGATGTAGCATAGTTGCCCTAGCAATCATGGCCTCAAACCACTAATAAACTTCTTGTTCCTCTTAATAACAGTGTCAATAGTGGCATATCTATATCTAGATAGCTCGTAAAACTTAGTAGAGTACTCAAACACGGATATTTCCCCTTGACCCAAGTCCATGAACTTCCCGAGCAAGGCTGACTTGGCAACTTTAGACAAAAATATTTCTTTAAATGTCCTTCGAACACACCCACCATTACTACATTCCACTAATATAATGTTGTACCCCGCAATCTTCTTGAAGCCAATCTCTTTTCTACTCATCATTCAAATCTAGATCAGCAAAAATTCTTTCACAGTGCAATAACCAGTTCTCCACTTCAATTGCATACTCAGTTGCAAAAAAAGGCTTTCCACCTAGACTGGTATAATCTCGACTTAGTTTGGCGTAGTTATTTCCAACAGGTGCCATGAGATTAAATTCTTCTATATCAGTAGCATTTCCTCCAACTACTTCAGCAGCCACTCTAGCTTGCATCATGCTAACAAAGAACTTATATATAGTCCCTATATCTATTGGCGGGGTTCCAGGTCCTACATTGACATTTGCGTTTTGATTAGCATTTTCCCATCGACCCGGATCCTTTCTAGTAGTATGTCAAGCATTTTTGTTGGTTATGGTGCTTCCTCCACCTAGATTCATTCTTTCATTTTCACCCTCCGTATCTTTCTTTCTCGTAAATCTACATACAAACCTTAGTAAGATACAGAAGAACGGTTTAAGAGAGAAGGGAAAATACATACTTATGTATAGCAAATACAAGTACGTTACTACAGCGTTAACCCAAACCCTAATCTTGTTCTTTTATTCATTTGGATTATATTTTCGAAAACTTTTGAATCTTTTTGGTTTTATCATAAATCGATATTAATACCAACTTGTAACATCCTTTATTCCGAGGTATAAAATTAACCGCTGCAGATGCTGCAATCATCCATAATTGTTAATTCCCGATAACAAAATGCAGCTATGTTAAACATATCAAAAATAGAAGCATATGAATATAAAATTCTCAAACACAATTTTGAAATAACTTTTACATTCCATTTCAAAATATGATTTCATATTCATTACATAATCCCATTCGTAATTCCACGTTCAAAGAAAATATAATTGTTACGAAATACTCCAAGTAGACATATGAAATTCCCTATTGGTTGATTAGAGTCAAATATTAGGCAATCATACAACTTTCCCATTACATTTAAAACAATACAGCGATAAATAGATACTCCTAAGTAGCTAGATTGCCTTCCGCACATTTTCAGAAGCATATTTGTACTTAGAAAACCTAAAATCCCATATTCCTGGCCTATTCAATTGAGTATCAAAAAATTTTGGTGGAAAAATAAAAACTTCAGGTTAGATAAAAAGTCTGGTTTGAATAATTATATACCATCTCGAACCAAATAGATATCTAGTGAGACCGTGCCGTTAAGTAGAACGGATTTTCGTCTCACTAATATTTTAACCAAAACATATTAACCATATACTATGCTCCTTCATCCGAAATAGTTAAAACACAATAATATATGATGATTTGCGACATGCAATAAACCTTAGATTACCTATCCCAAATTTATCTGACGTTCTTTCTCAGTTTATAGTTTTCCTAGGGTCGCAATTAACCTATTAGTTTTCATAGGCTGACCAGTAACCTGTCTCAAACCTTAAGGACAATATGTCCAAATTCATAGTTTTCATGGGATCACTAAGAACTTATTGGTTTCTACCAATAACAATTTCTAATTATAGTTTTAATAGGCTCACTATGAACCATTAAATTCTTAAAATAACATCTCCATATTAATAGTTTTTATCGGATCACTAAGAACCCATTGGATATCCTCCAGTAGCATTAATCATGACATACTTTTCATGAAATGACTATGAACCTATTGGCACCTTCCAATAACCGGTGTAAATCAATAACCCTGTAGATCAGTTTTGGGCATCCTCACTTCTGATCTACCTGATCTCCTGAATGCAATTCTACCCACTCAGGAGTTAGCTCTATTTATATTCAATACTAGTTTAACCTAGCTGGTCCCCTAATGCCCTAAAAAAATAGTTATGAGTCATAAATGATGTGAGTGTGATAAATATAACTATGCAGAATAACTGATCAAATAAACACAAGAACATATAATATCCATTATTTAGATAAGTTCACTCCTAATCTTTTATGTTTCATAATTAGTTAACCTAAAGTTATATTCTCTTTGATATTCTTCTCAAAACTTGGGCTCAACCATTTTTAAATACCTTGAAACCAATTTTATTTTGATATACGATTAATCCCTTTAATTCATATTTAGTTCAAGGAAACATATAGCTCTTTATATTACCAAAGTTTTGTGCCATTTTATAAATAACATTTTGCATTATCATGTTTATGGTTGAAAGCATTATGTGGTTACTGTCTTAAAATAGGTTAACATCGATCAGTGTCAACGTCAATACAATGTCGACAAAGAGGCTTAAGGCTTTCCGCCCTTAAAAAGACATTCATAAAACACATGGTGTCAAAACCCACATCAACCTCTATCCAAGGTTGATGACCAAAATCTTAAATCCTTTTTAACTATTAAAATTTCTTATCGAAAATGATGTTGTCGAATTTCATACTTTATAGGTTATCCATCTTTTTAAAACAAATGCGGAAAGGATCACAGGCGACAAGGATGGCATGCGACAGATTACAATGTTATCAGAGAAATAGAAATGAACCTCGCTGACCTTGATGAATAGCGGCACCATTTAAAATCTAGATGAGTCACGATAGGGTCATATTGCCTATGATTGGTTGTCACCTTGGTCTACGTCGACGTAGTTGGAAACACTTCATAACCACGTAAGTATTTATCGCGTGTTTACCTTCTCATCGTCGTCAGTACTCATGGATGCAGTGTTACATTAGGCGTGACGACGTAATGGTGGCATGACATCATCTTAATTATCCGTAAAACTAATTTATTACCACTAAAAGTAACTACTTTTCACCTAATCTAAACCCTTGTCTTATTGGATAATATAATACTTTACAAAATTTTCTTCTAAAAATCTGCCATGTCTAGTTTTCAAGTCCCAAAACGAAGTGATAACATAATTAATTAACACCTTTAATTAATTATAAATTTAAATGCTATCTAGAAAAATAAATTCATTATAATTCGAAATTGCTTGGGATTGTCCCCAAAAATTGCAGAAATTCTAAAAGACTATATTCTTCATTATGTAATAATTTCGAAGCCAAAAACCATATTTGATTATTTTTACTAACTAACACCCAAAATTAACCCAATTACCACCTTAGGAAATTCATAAAATATTTAATATAGCATGGCCTAGCTCTAAAATTATCATTTTATAGGTCATATTAGAAAATCAATTCATTCAGGGATCATTAAATAAGATTATACCTGTAAACCTATCATTTAATTTCATTAAATCCATTTGTTTCATCATTAGTTTAAAACATGGCATAACATTCAAATATCATTTCCTCTTGAATCTCTAAATTTTTTCCTCCTCTCCTCTTGTTTATGGATGACATTGTATTCTTTGATTGTTTTTAAGTTATGTAAAGTGAAAATAACATAAAAGGGAGAGGATTTAAGAGATAAAAGGATGGATATTCCTATTACCCTTCTCATGTATTCTCTTTTATCTTAAGTTGTAAAACAACCTTATTGTCCAATTAGTTGATTAAGGCTGGACCTTATTAAATGTCTAATCTCCATTCCCTTTTACACTATACATCACATTATTCTATTTAATTAATCTAATTAAATCTCCTGAATAATGTTAATCAATATTAAGTGTGTTACATAGGGGATGTGATAGTGCTAGTGGTGGTACTGCTACGATTGGTGACGACAACCACCATCACTGACAATCACAGCTCCAGTGTTAACAACATTCCCCCAGCACTTCCACATCCATCATCACCAGTATAATAGCACTGATATGCATGCTCAGTCACCACCACTATTAATGCTACCATGCTACTTGGCTTCATACCAAATGCATGTTGCTCAACCAACCTACGAAATATTAGAGCAAATAATTAATTAACACATAAACAGTTCAATTCTGTAAAGAAAAATAAAAATTGTGAACGTTGCGAAAATAACATAATATGTTAATCTTTTATTCAAAGCATAATTATTAACCTTTTATTTAATATATTGATCGTTTTCTTCAAAATTAAATATCGATATGGTTAAATAAACTATAGTAGTAGGCAAAAGTAATATCGGGTAAAATGTAAATATTTCAACAACGATGGATAAATTTGAATTTCATCTTATAAATACTATCAAAATAGTCAATAAATAACAACTTTACAGTTTTTAAAAATACTATGTACATGTGATATGGCTTTAGACCATCTTTGTCTTATATTGAATCGATATCTTCTATCTCTTGATTTTAGATGGTTCTTCACCATCTAATATATATAATGATAATTTTTTCTGATAATGAGTGTTGCATCTTTTTTTGTAGATTCTACTAATATTTCGATCATATCCATAGTATCAATTTTTGCAAAGGTATGGATATGATCGAAACATTGGGAGAATCTGCAAAAAAGATTACATTATCTTTCAAGTAATCCATCTTCTATACTCTATTCGTAAACAAAATTTACATTATTTTAAACCTATACCAAGTACCATTTTCCAATGAATTTGTAATAGTGAATCTATATCAAATCATAGCAATAAACAATATATAAACAAGAGTATTTATCATACTAATGAAGGTGCAGTACCTGCGACGATTACTCGTGGAGTGCCTTTAGATGTGGGCTAGTGCTTGCGATAGCCTAGTGGTGCTTGCGACAGGCTGGCGCTGGGACTGGTGCTTGCAGATAGAGGGAGGAGGTGGGGGGATAACACTTGCGGATGGATGGGTGATGTATGGGAGGTGGGTAATGGCGCTTGCAGATGGAGGGCTTGTGATAAAGCTGGCGCGTCTGGCACTAGAGCCGATGGGGCTAGCTGAGGGGGAGGTGAAGGCAGATGGAGGCTGGCCGAGGAAGGAATCTTGCACCCATGAGGGAGGAGATGGCTGATGGGTTGGAGCTTGCAGGGCTAGTGGGGAGAGGTGATGCTTGCAATACGGCTTCGATAATGTCAAGTAAGTAAATGGTAATTTTTTTAGTGGTGATAAATGTCATCATCAGGATTGTACCTAAATTGCATTGCTTTATAATATATCAATTTATATTACATAAATGCATATGTACATACATACATTTTTTCGAAGAATACACACACACACACACACATATATATATATTGGTCAAACATAAAAGTTTAAATATATTTTTTTTAAAATATTTTTTATAGTTGATTTTTGTAATATATTCATAAGGCAAAAATATATATTTATATATTCATGCAAAAACACAAAAATATATTAAGGATATGTTCTAGATATTGCATTCCTGTTCATAACATTAAACACAATGGTTATTCACATATTTATACACTCCATATTGTCATGCTTATAAATGTCCTAGGATTGTTATACCACGTATGATGTTCATATTGTGAACATGATCAATTTTCATCAACTAAAATATAACAAGTAAAATTAATGTTGAATTAAAAATTATAATATATAAATAATTTTATATTACACTATATAATTAAAGAATTGAAGGCAAAATTAAATTTAAATAATAAACTCCTTATTATTGATATACACTAGCTATGATTTAGTGCTAAGAAATTATTCGTTTAAAAACATAAAAATAAGATCCAGTGAAAAATTAGCAAAAGGAAAATTTTCTTGAAATTTCCCTTTTCCTCGTTGCCAATGTATCTAATCCAATAATTGTACTAGAACCTGCATTGTGTTAACATGAAAATTAACTAACACATTGGCAGACACTTGAAAAATCTAATTAGATTTGTGTCTAAGGCAAGGGTACTTAACCAAGAAGGTTTATTGGACATTGTTATTAAAGAGAAACCTCCCATCTACGGTCTCTTATCTGGCTCATCGAAACGGTCCGATTTGAAGGTACGCCCTTAGTGGACGACCCAAAATTGTTTTGTGCCTTACATTGATTCAATTTTCATATTTGAATATTAAAAAATAAAATTTAAAACTATTTTGAATTAAATAGTTTTATATAATGCAATTTTTTAAAAAAAAATTGCGTAAAAATAAACGTTGTATTTAAATTAATTAATAGGTTTAATGAATCAAGAAATGCATATATATATATATATATAATTTAATGAATTATAATGTTTACAATATATATAATATGTATAAGATAAACAAGGTTAAATAGACTAAAACCCATATACATTTAAGAGAGTATATATAAGATATGGAGACATATGATGTCATGAGATATAACACTCGTCTCTCTTAAAATTGCGGTGATACGAGTTATTATTATTTTAAGTCATGAACTTAAAATAGTGTTTCTATCCATCGTTTACAATATAAATAGAGTACTATATACACTTATGATTGTTGATCATCCTTAAGATATAAAATATTTATAACGATGTTTATATTCTTTCTAGATTGGTAAGAATATTTTTTAACTTTGTCGAGAACCTTCAAAGGTTACAACATTACCCTTAGGCTATTGCAAAATGATGGGTTTAAAGTATCTAATATTGTAGTAACCCATATTTTTAAACATTTAGATATTTAGTAATTAATTTTAAATATTAAGAAGTTTATATTGAAAGTCAAAAAAGTTAACTTTTGATATTGAACGAATTAGAACTCGAGACCTCTTCCACTGAGTACGGAAAATTTGTTCAGGAAAGTTTGAGTATTAACATCAACAAGTTTATTATGACATCATTTTTTGAATTTATTCATGCCATACATATTATATGGATATATGTGCACAGTCGGACCTGCTGGAGTCCTGGCTGATAATTCATGTATCTAAAAGGAGAAAAGGAATATAAATTACATGGTGAAAGAATTTTTGGATTGGAAGATCCAGTGGCCAATATGACTTCAAAATGCATGAAAATAGCATTATGGGACTCTATTATGAATGGTGCCATATTATATACTATTGTAGAGAGAAAAATGAGACAAAGAGCAACATCAAAGAATCATTGCGGTACAGTGCCCCTGAAAGAGTTATCGTATGCCCTAGGGAAAATTATGTAATTTGTTACATATGTATAATTCTGTAATCAATCTTGTTCATAGTAAAGCTGTTTATATTTTGTTATATAAATAAATGTTATGTTATTGTAGTTTCAAACAGTTGCATTCATGAGTAATTGATCACAAAATAAAATAACATTTTCTTTAAAATATCCTAGGTCAAGATGTTTTAAAAAAGAATAACAATACATCCATTGAGACTAGAGTACATAATGCTCTCTAAATGTTGGATAGTGTATTACTTATGGTTGCTAGGGGTACCAAGGGATTTTATACTCATAATTACCGGATAACTATGGAATGACTCGTTCAAGAGTTTCTTATTGTTTAGTTACAACTATGGTCAAATAGGATACCTCAAAGTGAGCTACACAATTCTCTTGACTTGAAAATACTATTGAACTTCAACATGGACACTCCACTTTGATTACAGTTAACTCATGATATGGCGACTATTGATCGACTATAATTGGGTCCAAGTTGAAGCATTGGACGTAAAATACCGTTCAATAGAGAATCCATCTCTCCAGTTTTATAAGGTTAGTATCAAGGTCAACAATAGTTAACTAAAAGTCAAACCTCTAAAGAGTAGTATGATTAGTAATAAATGTTATTATTAAACCAAAGACTTTGTTTAATGGACTAACCAATTGAATGTAAATGATATTGGAATTTTGATCAAAACCAAATTGCATATATATACCAAAGTGATATAGTTTTGATGAAGATAATGTGTGTAAATAATCATAACTAAAAGGTTGCACTTGATAATGTGAAATATGATTTTACCAAAGAAAGAACCATAAGTGATGAATTTGACCAAACTATCACAACGCTAGCTAAGGTGACGAGTGAATATTAATATTTGAATTGTTTAATATTGATTGTTGGCTGAATTCACACCTCCGAGTCTTACAACATGAGTTCTTCAAAAAACCATATGATTCAATTAGTTTGTAAATGTTATATATTAATTAAAAGTAATAATATTTAAGAAGCACTAATTATTAACTTATTTGATGTTTTGAGTATTGCTAGTAATTTCAAGATATATATATAAATTTTACATATACATATATCGATATATGATACCAGTATACATTTAAATGGGGTGTAAATAGAGATAATTACATAACCCTCTTTACATGAATGTGCTTTTGGAAAATTGTTCCATGTAGGGAAAGACATGGTCGGCCATGTTAGGGAGACATGAAAGGTAAGCTTGGTTGAAAATAAATAGAAATTAAAATGGGAATTTTTAATAAAGAGAATATTAAAAGTTTCATTCATAGAAAATCCCCTAATTTCATTTCTTTCTTTAGTTATTTTTCTTCTTCTTTCCTCCATCCATGGTCGTCGCCCCTGGTCTAGATCCTAACAAAAATCAGTTCCAAAGGCATGTACCCCTTATTAGAAAGGGGTGAATTTGAAGTTGATCTTCTTCCTTATTTTCATTTTAATTTTTGCATAATAAAGACAACTTGGTTTTAGCCATCAATAGTCAAATTAATCCAAAGGACTTTGTAACTTTTCATTTTAGAACTCTAATAATGAACTAACTATATAATGACTCCGCATAAGCATAATTCTAGCATACTTGACTAAGAGACCCATCTTACTCAAGTACCTTTTACTCCATAAATCCAAGGTACACAAAGTTAGTCTAGATTTTGACCAAACATTAGGTGGTGCTTTCATGGAGAGTTGAACTCAAGAAAAAAAACCTTATAGCAACCACTCTATCGAAATAGGAAGATCCATTAAGAAAGTGAGTGTACTGGTCCAAGATAAAGTAGCCTATGTAACACCCCTAATTTTAATAACATTATTTAGGAGATTTAATTAGATAAATTAAATAGAATAATGTAAAGACTAGAGTGATAAGGAGATTGAGATTTGAAAACTAAATGGACGCCGTGTCAACTAAATGAAATCATAAGAATGGGTTTATAAAATGGTTATATAAGTTAACTACTCAAGAGAATAAGGCAAGGGTATTATGGGAAATTACCCTATACCATAATCCCATAACTCCTAAATCCTTACCTCATTCTTCATTTCATATGTTAACCCTATCTCGTTCACGAGTTAACAGGTCTATGAGTTAAGCAGCTCACGACTCAAAAGGCTTCACGACTTAAGGAAATGAATGGTCTACGGCTTAAAAGGATTGTGCGGCTTTGAACATGTTACGATTTAAAGAAACACACGACCTAAGGATTTGTACGACTTAAGGCCTCTACGGGATAGGAAGCCTTACGAGTTAAGCTTCCTACGACTCAAGGCATCTACGAGTTAAAGGATACACGAATTAGAAACCTCCTACGAGTTAAAGCCTCTACGAGTTAAGGAGTACCCGAGGTAGGCTGCTTACGAGATAAGCGGCTCACGAGTTAAGAAGAGATAACGACTTAAGACCCTGATGACCTAAGGAGTCTATACGACTTAAGGGAGCTACGACATAACAGATTAAAGCTTGACCGAGTTAACAAGTGTTACGACTTAAAAAAGGTGTACGACCTAAAGACACTGTCTCTTAACTCGTCTACGAGTTAGGACTCGCCTTCACAAAGCCTGAACTCAGCTTTAAGCCGGAGGCAGCTGGTTAAGTCAACCACGACCTACGACTTATGATGAGTCGTATACGACATATACAAACAAGCCAGAAACTACAACCAGATAACTCGTAAACGACCTAGTACTTGAAGCGTGGGTTCGAAAAAGGCAGGAAGCTCTCTACAAACCAGAGACTCAGCTCAATGAGTCGGTCACGACTCATCCTAAGTCAGCAACGACTTACCTTAAGTCGGCCACGAGTTAGGACTTAGCACTTTTTCCGCCCAGAACTCTCTATAAATATGAAACCATCTCCAACATGCAAAGGACTTTTTGGGGCTCATTCTCTTCAAGCGCCATTACTCTGCCGAATTCCAGACGACTTCAAAGCCTTTTAGATCCAACAAACTTCTAAAGGAACTCCATGAAGGAATCATCCACATTCACCATGGATTTGAAGATGATTGTCAACATCAAAGCTTGAGCTACTTGTTTCACATATCCTATCACTTGAAGTGTGTTGTAATTGAAAGATCTTGTAAAGAATTGTAATCAAACTAGTGATAAAAAGATTAAAGTGGACGTAGGCTGGATTATAAGCCGAACCACTATAAATACTGTGTCTCTTACTGTTTTTCTACATACTTTCTGCTTATTTCTGTTTCCCGTACAAACGGGTGGTGCTTTCACAATCACATCTTATACACCAGGGTGTTAGCGTTTAAATTTTTTCGTTAACATTTTGGTGCTTTCACTGAGAATTGAACTCAAGACATCTATCATCATTGTTTCAGAAAGATTTGTAGATAGAGTTTCTTTAAGAACCAGAAGTCTATCCGAAATCATGGCTCCTGGAAGGAAAAGTAAATCTGTGAGATCTGCAAACATTCAAGAGGGAACCTCCACTTCCCCAACACCAAATCAAGCCACTCCAGCTGTTGGAGTTTCAAAAGCGGAATTGGACGCTGCTATCTTTGGGTTGAATCAGCAAATAAATGCCCAGAACGCGCAATTGGAAGCTCAGAATGCTCAGAATGCTCTGATTCTGAATAGGTTAAACGATCTGCTCGGGGCAAACCGTCAACCTGCGAATAATGAAAGGAACTTTGTCGGTAATGTCCATGATGCTGAAACTAGAAACATTCCCGAAAGGGCTGCTAGCCCCTTTGAACAGACATTGCCTGAGGCTGGAGGATCCAGAAATAGGAATGACGAAGAATATCTTTCTGGTATGGTTCGACAGATTATGAAAGAAAGTATGCAAAGGGTCGAAGATGAGAAAGAGTGGGGTTTCGCTCCGAGCAAGACTCCGTTTACTGAAAAGATCCTAAAAGCTGAATTCCCAAGGAAGTTCGTCCCTCCGACCATTCCAGCTTACAAAGGGACAAGTGATCCAAATGAGTTCCTGTACAAATATGATTGGCACATGACAGGTGCCAGAGCTTCTGACGAGATAAAATGCCGCTATTTTCCTGTGTATTTGGAAGGGGTAGCTCTGCTTTGGTTCACAAAACTACCTGTCCGGTCCATCGATCAGTTTTCAGACCTAACCAGGAAATTTAAAGAGCAATTTAGGCTATATGCTTCAAAGGCAAAAGACATCATGTCGTTATCCGGTTTGGAACAGAATCCGGGGGAAACTATCAAGTCTTTTTTAAATCGCTTTAATATAGCGTTAGCTGAGGTGGATAATGCAGAACCCCGCATGGTCTTGACCTATTTGATGAGAGCTATTGATAAGTCAAGTGAATTCGGAAAGTGGCTGAACATGAAGGAGCCAAATTCTCTGGAAAAGTTCTACAAAAAGGCGGATGAATTCATGCGTTTGGAAAGCCGTCCTGTCCCGGCAAAGGCAACAGTAGAGAAAGCTGAAGACAACACTGCTGCGCCACGTAAGAATGGATCTGTGGGACAGAAAAGAGAAAATAATGATGGAAGGAAACAACACAATTCGAAGAAGCCTCGATCCTTCAAGCCATCAGAATATACTCCTTTGTTAGAAACACCAGAGCGCATCTACTTGGCTACAAAAGATTCTTTTGAGTATCCCAAACCTCCTGTTCTCAGAACCGGAAGAAAAGCTGTGCAAAGTGGGAAGTTCTGTCGCTTCCATAATCAGCCTGGTCATGACACAGACGACTGCCGTCAATTGAAAAATATAATCGAAGAATTGCTAAGAGAAAATAAGCTGCAGCAATTTGTGAAGAAGAGTGGTAATGATCCTGCTTCGTCAAGTCAGGGGCAACAAGCTCTTGCTCATCAGCCCAGGACAAATGAGAAGGCCGCAGGACATGAATCTGGAAGGCCAGTTATTAATGTCATCACAGGAGGACCCCACCCAGCAGGCAGAAGCTGGGGTGAAATGGAGAGGTACACTCGAGCTCTGAAACATATGCCAACTGAAGAGAATGTCTTTGTTTTAGAGGACTCTACACCCCTGAAACAACAAAGGACTTTTAATGATGATATTGTGTTCAGGGCTAGAGATTCCACGGGCATTGAGGCCCCTACTTTGGACCCGTTAGTCATCTCGGCCGGTATTGGACCGGCTATTGTCAGAAGAGTTCTTATTGATTGCGGCGCATCTTGCAACATCCTCTTCAAGAAAACGTTTGACCAGATGAGAATCCCGATGGCGGATGTGCAAGCCTCATCTCAGAAGATTGTTGGCTTCACTGGGGAGCCAAAGCAACCAGTAGGAACCATTGACTTGCTTGTGGAACTCGGAGAAGGAGAAAGAAAAGTAGTTCGCAAGCAG
This sequence comes from Allium cepa, assembly GCA_030765085.1. NCBI lineage: Eukaryota > Viridiplantae > Streptophyta > Magnoliopsida > Asparagales > Amaryllidaceae > Allium > Allium cepa. The sequence goes on from CM060944.1 coordinate 112,920,609, forward strand.
ACTTTTGTGATAGTAGATGAATTTTCTGCTTATAATGCTTTCTTTGGTCGACCTATTCTTGCTGCATTCAAAGCTGTCCTTGCCCCATGGTGTCTTACTATTAAATTCCCTACAGACAATGGGGTAGGGGTTATTAAAGGAGACCAGAACGCTGGGCGAGAATGTTATATGACAGAGCTGCGAGAAACAAGGAAGAGAGAAATGGGGAAAGATGCGGCAACCCCAATCCGCATCAAAATACCAACCCTATAGCAACTACAGGGCGGACCCTGCACTGGCGAGCATAGCGGGGCACGAAAAGTGATGGATCCTAGAAAGGCCAGTGCGGGGGAGAGTAGGGTGGTACCAGCAGAAACAACGATACCGGTGCCCGTTGATCTGAAGGACCCAAACAAGGTGCTGAATGTGGGTTCACAACTTAATGTGTCAGTTCAGAATGCCTTGATATCTTTTTTGAAAGCAAACCTGGATGTTTTTGCTTGGACCCATGCCGATATGTGCGGAATATCCCCAGAAGTTGCGGTACATGCTCTGAATATTGACCCAAAGTTCACGCCAGTAAAGCAGAAAAGAAGAATCCAAGGTCTAGAAAGGTCGACAGCATTGAAAGAGGAAGTTGACCGGCTCATGGAGAATAATTTCATCAGAGAATCTACCTATCCAAATTGGGTTTCAAATCCAGTGCTAGTTAAGAAAGCCAATGGTAAATGGAGAGTGTGCATCGACTTTTCAGATCTAAACAAGGCCTGTCCCAAAGACTGCTTCCCATTACCCAGGATCGATCAACTGGTAGATGGAACAGCGGGTCATGAATTGTTGTCTTTTATGGATGCCTACTCCGGATATAATCAGATCATGATGCATGAGCCAGATCAGGAGGACACAAGCTTTATCACCGATGTCGGTCTTTACTGTTACAGAGTTATGCCCTTTGGGTTGAAGAATGCGGGGGCAACATACCAAAGACTGGTTAATGCTATGTTCAAACCGCAGTTGGGAAAGACTATGGAAGTTTACGTTGATGACATGCTAGTAAAATCTAAGAAAGCAGTGGATCACATCGAACACTTAGCAGAAATGTTCGCAATTCTCCGAAGATACGGAATGAAGCTTAACCCTTTAAAATGTTCTTTCGGGGTAGAATCTGGGAAGTTCTTGGGTTTCATCGTGAGCGCTAGGGGCATTGAAGCTAGTCCAGCTCAAATCACTGCTCTAAAAGAAGTCAAAGCTCCTAAAACAAAGAGGGAATTGCAAAGTCTCAATGGAAAAATTGCCGCCTTAAGTCGGTTCATATCCAAAGCTACTGATAAATGCATTCCATTCTTCGACGCTCTAAAGAAAGGAAAGAAAAACTTTGACTGGGCTCCCGAATGCCAGAAAGCTTTTGAAGAATTGATTCAACATATGGAAACGCCTCCAATACTTTCCAGGCCCGGCGATGGCGAGGATCTTCTTATATACTTGGCAGTTTCATCTCATGCTTTAAGTGCAGCGCTGGTACGGGAAGACAAAAGGATTCAACATCCAGTTTACTATATCAGCAAAAGACTCACTGGGGCAGAAATGAATTACTCCAAGTTGGAAAAACTCGCCTATTGTCTATTGATTGCCTCAAGAAAGTTGAGGCAATATTTCCAGGCTCATCCTATCAAAGTCCTCACTGATCAACCTTTAAAGCAAGTCTTGTTTCGCCCTGAGACTTCGGGCCGCCTTTTAAAGTGGAATATTGAATTGAGCCAATATGACATCGCTTATCATCCTAGAAAAGCGATCAACGGACAAGCTTTGGCAGATTTTATTGCAGAATTTACAGACAAGGGTAACAGCGAGGAAGAAACAATCGAGAACTCCCCAACCCAATGGAAGTTGTTTGTAGATGGCGCAAGAAATGATTACTGTTCAGGTGCTGGAATTGTTCTTGAAACTCCTGAAGGCCGGTCATTATGCTATGCGCTAAGATTAGAATTTCCTTCAACAAACAATGAAGCAGAATATGAAGCTCTGATCGCTGGTTTGAAAATTGCTAAAGAACTAAACATTCGAGCGTTACAGATCTTCAGTGATTCTCAGCTTATAGTATGCCAAGTCAAGAAGGAGTTTCAAACGAAAGGAGGAAATCTGCCCGCTTATGTGTCAAAGGCTTGGGAACTTTTATGTGAATTCGACCATTACACGATAAGTCATATTCCTCGAGAAGAAAACATGAAAGCAGATTCTCTCGCAAAATACTCAAGTTCTGGCGAAGCCCAATCCTTAGGGTTAGTTCCAGTGGAAGTTTTGTCAAATCCGAGCATTGATGAAATGGATATCGATTGGGTTATGAGTATGTCGCAAGAGCAAGAATCATGGATGACTCCAATAACAAAGTATCTACTCAATGGCTCTTTACCAGAAAACTCTAAAGAACGACAAAAGCTACTGAGAAAAGCTTCTCGATATATAATCCAGGATGGTCAATTATACAGACGAGGATTCTCAATGCCATTGCTTCGATGTGTATCCCGGGAAGAGTCCAAAACAATCCTAACTGAAGTGCATGGAGGAGAATGCGGTGATCATTCAGGTGGTCAAACATTAGCAAAGAAAATTCTCCGATACGGATATTTTTGGCCAGAAATTAATCGGGATGCCGCAGATTACTCCCGAAAATGTGACAAGTGCCAAAGATATGCCAAAATTCCTAGAGCACCTTCTACCGAACTCACACAGATGATCAGTCCATGGCCATTTGCAATTTGGGGAATGGATCTCATTGGGCCGCTACCAACCGCTAAATCAGGGATTAAATATGCTATTGTTGCGGTTGATTATTTTACTAAGTGGGCTGAAGCTGAACCATTGGCTACTATCACTTCTAAGAAAGTGATAAGCTTTGTGACCAAGAATATCATTTGCAGATACGGTGTGCCTCAAAAAATAATCACAGACAATGGTACTCAGTTTGAAAGTGAGGAATTCCAGGATTTTTGCAAACGATTCAAAATCCAGAAAAGCTTTTCGGCAGTAGCTCATCCGCAGGCAAACGGGCAAGTGGAAGCAGTGAACAAGATCATCAAATCAACCATCAAAAAGCAACTCGAAAGAGCAAAAGGTGGTTGGGTCGATAAACTACCACTTGCACTATGGGCATACAGAACTACTCACAAAACTGCAACTGGGCATACTCCTTTTTCGTTAGCATACGGATCGGAAGCAATGATCCCGGTTGAAACAGAGGTCCCTTCGCACAGAAGAATCCATTTCAATCAAGCAGAAAATGAAAAGCTGCAACTTGAAGCGCTGGATCTCCTTGATGAAAAAAGAGATGAAGCTAACCTCAGAGTTGCAGCTCATCAGCAAAGGATAGCCAGACATTTCAATTCCAAAGTTCGTCAACGCAGCTTTGAAATTGGAGATCTAGTCCTAAAAAGAATTATGACTGCGACAGGTGTGTTTGGGCCAAATTGGGAAGGACCGTATGTGATAGGTCAGAAACTTCTTGACGGCACATTCAAGCTCACCACAGTTGATGGAGATCAAATTCCAAGGGCATGGAACAGCAATCACTTGCGTCCATACTTTACTTGAAAATTTTGTTGAAACATTGTAAAAAGAATTATGAATGTATGATTCCTGTAATTGAAAGCAATTATGAAACTGATGCAAGTAAATAATGAAAGAATATAAAGTGGATGTAGGCCCAATTTCATGGCCGAACCACTATAAATCTTGTGTTCCTTATTATCATTATATGTTTGCTTTGTTTTCGATATAAAAATACACAAAATGTATTGCTGAAATATCGATTTAAATTTTTGCAGACAGTGGAGATAAAACTTGCGCATAATAAGACCGAGCGATTCTCACCATCATTCAACAAACAAATTTCAAGTCACAAAGACCCCGAATTCAAATCCTAGATAGGAAATGCTTCAATTGAACGGCTAATGATTTCGATAGGAACGAGCCCTTGCTGATAAATTGAGATTGTTTAAACAAACAAACATCCAATGAGGAAGCTAGTGCCCGTTCTCACGAACTTGCCTGGCAATGAAGTACACTTCCTTGGATTAAACAAGCCACTTGTGAGAAAAAGGGGGATGAAAACTTGAAAAGAAAAAAAAAAAAAAAAAAAAAAAAAAAAAAGGATCGCTGAAAAGGCATAAGCAAGTGAACAGAGGAACAACCAAAGCTACCATCAGCGCCACAAGTCCTCTTCGGAGGCGCAACTCTTCGGATAATAAAAGACCTCTAATGGGTCATATGCCACAAAAAAGAAAGTTCTCTACTCAACAAAAAAGATTGGAGGAGTCATGACCCTCCAACCATGAGAGAGTAACTTCCAGGCGATGAAAACCCTCTCTGAGGCACATTTCACCAGGAGTTGAAGTGTTATAACCGCTCTTCGGGATTTCACTTCACCAAAGTTGAAATGTAAACAAAATAAAAGCCCTCTTCGGAGGCCCATTTCACCAGGAGTTGAAGTGTTATAACCGCTCTTCGGGATTTCACTTCACCAGAGTTGAAATGTAAACAAAATAAAAGCCCTCTTCGGAGGCCCATTTCACCAGGAGTTGAAGTGTTATAACCGCTCTTCGGGATTTCACTTCACCAGAGTTGAAATGTAAACAAAATAAAAGCCCTCTTCGGAGGCCCATTTCGCCAGGAGTTGAAGTGTAGCAGCCGCTCTTCGGAATTTCACTTCACCAAAGTTGAAATGTAAAAACAAAGACCTTCTTGAAAGCACACGTTTCACCGAGATTGAAATAAAACTTCCAAGTGTTGAAACGTGAAAAGGCTTTCTTCAAAGGCACAACTCTTTGGGGGTACACGTTTCACCAAGATTGAAATAAAACTTCCAAGTGTTGGAACGTGAGAAATCCCTCCTCAGAGGTACAACCCCCTCCCGGGAACACAATTAAGAAAAAAGACCTCTTTGGAAACCCACGTTTCACCGAGATTGAAATAAAACTTCCAAGTGTTGAAACGTGAAAAGGATTTCTAAAGCATAACTCTTTGGAGGTACACGTTTCACCGAGATTGAAATAAAACTTCCAAGTGTTGAAACGTAAAAAAAAAAAAATCCCTCCTCAGAGGTACAACTTTCTATAAAAAAAAAATCCTCATCAAAAGCGTACTTTAACTTTCAAAGGAAAAGTAATTTGCCTACTGTGGGAAATGATCGTAAAAAGAAAAGAAGTTAAAGTACCCTTCAGAGGTCCGCTTTACCACATAGAGGAATTCACTTGATGAGATATGCACATAAGCAAAAGAAAAAAGTGATTTCTTCGAACGACCAAGCGTAAAAACTTATACGAAGGGAGTTGTACTCTATAAAATTTTCTTTAAAGAATAAAATAATTATTCTTTAGCAAATAAGAGTGTAAGTCCCCTCGAGGTATAGAATATTGCAGCATACTTATGGAATGGGGGCAATATAGTATAATTACACACAATATGGTATAACTAAACCGGCAAAAGGTAACGCTCAAGTAACATACCATAAGCTCGCTGCAATATCAAATAAACTCATGCCAAAACGAATAACAAATGTATTCTTTAATTCAAACAAAAGTTTGTACAAACGAGGAATCATTTTATTCAATTACAACGCAGGTACAGGTTTCAAAATAAAGAAAAGCGGGGGCCGGTACCCGCACAATTCTCGGCCAGTACATGCAAAACACAAAAAACTAGAAACTGAAGATCTTCACTTCTTTTTGCTGCCTTTAGACCCTTTACCCGGCCGAATGATCAGCTTTTCAGGTCGGCCAGTGGGTATAAGGGAGGAAGGAGAGGTAGGCGCAGCTGGCCCAACTTCCGGCTCCTCTTCAGTGGCAATGATTATCTTCCCTCTCCTCCTTGATGCTCCTTGCTTCCTTCTCCTCTTTGAGGAAGACTCACTTCCTGGAGTGACAAGTTTAGATAAAGTTGTATCGTCAGAAGGAGTTCGCTCCGGAGATATGTCACCTCCCTCAAGTCCCTCATCTTTTTGCTCTTGCGAAGCAATGGGATCATCCAGGCCATGGAGAGCTTCTATTTGTTCTTCTTGTGACCCAGGTTGCGAGGCAGAAGGAGGCGCTACTTGAAGAGATGGAGGAAGGATCACCGGGGGAGAAGAAGCTTGAGTTTGACTCGGTGCTTTCTCTACAAAGGAGAAAAAACTTAAAATATCAGTATCTTTCGAAAAGAGAGGGGATGACGGCTCGTCAAAAGTCGGGAATTCATTAACATTTGAGGAATAATCAAAAGTCGGGAATTCATTGACATTTGAAAAATAATCAAGAAGATCGTCAAGTTCACAAGGAGCGAACGAGCAGTTCACCACTTGGGCTGGTCCGGTGTCAAGTTTACCTGGGGTAGTTGGATCTCTGAGGCTGATTTCATATCGCTGTGCTTCGTTGCTTTCACCACCTTCATCCCCGCCTTGTGCACTTGTAGTTTCAGTTACTGTCTTAGTTGCAGGCGGAGTAGAGGAGCTAGAACCCGTGATGTCAACCACAGGAGAAACTGGAGGTTGGACAGAGGAAGTAAGCGTTAATTCCTTTCCAGAACGTTCCTCTTCCGCCATTCCAGTTCTCATCCTGGCAAGTTGTTCTCGCCCCTTCGCAAGAGCAGCGCGAGCTCCCTCATCCAGGTAACGCGCCTCAAAATCTTCATCGCCATACCCGGCGTCTTTAAACATGTTAAGAGCAGCTTCCCACACCTCGGCCAGGGTGATTTCATACTTAGGACCAAGAAAAGAGAGGCTGCCGCGTCCCAAGACACAATGTAAATAAAAATCGAATAAAGTCGAATTGATATCGTTTTCCATGGTCTGAGCAGTTTCTTCGGCTGCAATTTTGCCAGCCATGGCCTCATCTCGATCTTTTTCGGTCTGAGCAAGTTGGGCTTTTAGCGCTTCAATCTCCATGTCCCGGGCGCTCAGTTTATTCTGCAGCTGGGTGACATCAGTGCGGTGGTTCTCTACAGCTTGTTCCAACCTCTCAGCTTTAGCTTCAGCGTCCCTCTGGCTGGCGTGCGCATCTCGCACTTGTTTTTGCAATACCTCTTCTCTTTGGGTGTAAGTATTAGTAGAAGAGGCAAGATCATCTTTGAGCTGCTTTACTTCAGCTTCGAGTTTTTCATTGTATTCGGCTATCTCCTTCATCTCAGCGTTGTGTTGATCAAGAATCTTCTGCCATTCTGATTTGTCATTTTCCATGGTCAGCATTGCTTCGATGTTAGCCCGATTAACTCTTTGAAGTTCATCAACCAGCTTTTGCCATCCAGACATTCTATCGATATCAAGCTTGACAGCATCGAGATTTCTGTACATAGCTTCTTTGTCGATGGGGACCAAATCAAGGTCGAAGCGTACCCCCCTCAAACACCAGTTCGGGAATCGGCTCTGCAAAGTAGGGGGCCCCCTTTCAACGTGGTATGAAGGCCTGTTGAGAAGTGTTTGGATGGCACTTCCTTCAAGAGCAGGAGATTCGGAAGGGATGTCAATAGAAACTGAGGCACCAGGTCTCTCAGATGTCACGGGCACGTGCTCCTCGCCAAGTTTGGTCCGCTTTCTCGAATCCTCAATATGGCTCTTCCCCCTATCATCGTGCGTTTTACGTTTATGGGAGTCATCATCCCTTGGGAAGGATTCATGTCGCGTGCCCGCTCCCTCATGACGTTCTTCATACCTTCTCCTCTCTTCAGCTTTTCGCGCAGCTCTCTGCTCATTGGTTTCTCTGGGATCGGCATAGTATTGCTTGTAGTCATAGCTGCCACGCCCTCCATAGCGTCGAAAGTCCTTGTAATAAGAACCGCTGCCGCTGCGCCCCATAGAGAAATCTGAAAAGGCAAAAATAGCAGGTCTTAGAAACTCCCGAAGAAAAGAAGTTAAATATGAACAAATGCCGAAAATTCCTAAGTGTTGTGTGATGTGCAAGCTACGCGCATTAAGCTACAAACCACTCATTGGTGTAGGGGTGATGATAGCTTGGGTATGAGGAGTTGGTGTTTGTGTTGGTGTTAGTCGAAGAAGGGACGTCGCCTCAATCATAGGAGAGATAGTTTTAGACACGTCATCTCTAAAAAGCTCCTGTGAGGTCACTATTATGTCGCTCAACCCATCATAAACATCGTCACCATCATGCTCGGTGAGACTTGTTTTCTCAGTTCCTACATCAGCTAATCCCCCGAGAGGCTGTGAAGGTTCTTCTTCTTCCTCAATCGGGGCAAGTGCCGTCTTACTAGATGACCCCATAATGTCGGTAGGGGTGGAACATTTCACCAATGAAGCTTCGATGTTAGACTCTTTTGATGAAGATTGTTCGATAGTAACGGGGGCATCCGATGCTTCAGTCGGGGAATCGGGAACTTCAGTCGGGGCTTCATGAGGCTGAGTATAGCGAGAAGAGTGAAGAAGCCCGTATTGATGTAAAAAGTCATCTCTCAGCAAAAACTTTATATTCCTCTCTTCTACTGGCACAGCATTCAATCTTTCAAAAATTTGCTTATAGCCTGGGTCTCTAGAAGGAGGTGGAAGCGCTGAAAAGTAAAAAGGGAAATTAACATCTAACTACTCAGGCTATGAAAAGATTTTATAAGGAAAACATGTGTCAGGAATAAAGCTGAACGCCCTTACTTCCAACTCTCCACACACCATAAAACCCCGGAGGGCAACGAACATAGAAGAATTGGGTTAAAAACCCGTGAGCAGTATCAGGGAGGCCAACAATCAGTTTGCGGTTTCGGGCGCTCCTCACAACAGTAATGGAAGGATGATCCTTAGTCCGAGAAAAAGAGCATAGATAACAAACTTCACCAAAGCTTGGAAGTCGATCAAGTGTTCTCCTAAAAAGCACACACAACCCCATTAGAAGCAGTATCAGGGAGGCCAACAATCAGTTTGCGGTTTCGGGCGCTCCTCACAACAGTAATGGAAGGATGATCCTTAGTCCGAGAAAAAGAGCATAGATAACAAACTTCACCAAAGCTTGGAAGTCGATCAAGTGTTCTCCTAAAAAGCACACACAACCCCATTAGAATGGCATAGCCATTGGGGTGTAGCTGGGATGGAGCAATGGACAGTTGACGGAGAAGTTGTTGGAAAAAGTCGTTGAAAGGAGGAATGCCTCCACTTAGGCACATTTGCCGGTTAATTGTCACAAAGCCAGAAGGAGCTATATCGGCAGTGTTATTTCTTTCGGGAAGAATGGCATCTGATTCAACGATACCAAACTGAGCACACAACTGGCGAAAAACTTTGTATGATAGTGAAGTAGGAGCTCTTTCGGGAGGATTAACCAGTGGAGCCGGAAGAACAGTTACCTCTCCAGTCCGAACTGTTGTATCACCTTCCTGAGAAGTCATTCTACACAAACAACTGGATGTTCAAATGCGAAGGTGCACGTTTCCTAAAAAGTGTGAAGTGTCGTGCAAAGCTAATAAAAAAATAATAATAATAACAAGTAAAGATAACTGGAATTAAACTGGTTGACGATTGATTGACTACGGTAATTTCGGAACTTGTTATTTAAAGCTCAAGCGTAATACTAATGAGGGCTGGTCAGTTTCAATTGACTAATCCAGTGCTGCTTTAATATTCCACTTGAAATCGATAGCACTTCGTTCACACGATTTATTTAAGTTAATCATCTATCATTAACTAATCTGTCGTTCGATGTGGGCAATCAATGACAGTATATTCGTCCCAGTTTTCTGTGAATGTTATATTAACAGGTTATTAGCTTACAAGTTAAAGCAATCTGTAAAAGATTCAAGCAGCAGTTCAAGGTTCAAGTGGAGTTTAAAAAAAATACATGTGCTAAGTCGTAACCGACTCAAGAGTTAAGTCGTAACCGACTCAAGAGTTAAGTCGTTCCTGTCTTAAGTCGTCAACACATCAAGCTGATTATGCTCTAAATCCTAGGTCGTAACTCAAGGAACAGAAGAAAGGCTCTGATTCAAAGCAACTGGAAATCCCTTAAGTCTTAACTCGGCTACGGCTCATGAAAATTGCTAGGTCGCATGGAAAATCTCTGAGTTGTATATGGGACGATTCCTCACTCTATTCGAATCAAGTTTTTCAACCAACCTGCCTTCCCTTCTAACTTTCAACCTGTTCACCCACGGCCTCCTCAACAGCAATAGCCTTAACCTATCACACTACAAGTCGCCTCAAATCGCGAATCACCTTATGTCAAGCCAAACGAGTTTAAGTTCGTCAATGACCGATTTGATAAAGCTCGTAGGATTTGAAAGGACAAGCCAAAAACGAGGGACTGAACATGTAAGGTAACAATGGCTAACGGTCGAAGAAGGAACAAGATCACTTACGATTGTATGATGCTAGAAGGAATCGGACGAAGTTTGGATCGAAATTGCCTTGGAGAGCTCAGAGATGCGTTAATGGCAGAAAACAGTTTAAAAGTTAAGTGATGAGAAGAAGGAAAGAGGAAGGACGACTCAGGCTTTTATATCTGGAAATGTTGGAATTTGAATCGGCATGCCCGGGTTATGATAAGTCGAAGCACACGACTTACGACCTAAGCGTGTGCTTCGAGGGGCAAATGTTAACCCTATCTCGTTCACGAGTTAACAGGTCTATGAGTTAAGCAGCTCACGACTCAAAAGGCTTCACGACTTAAGGAAATGAATGGTCTACGGCTTAAAAGGATTGTGCGGCTTTGAACATGTTACGATTTAAAGAAACACACGACCTAAGGATTTGTACGACTTAAGGCCTCTACGGGATAGGAAGCCTTACGAGTTAAGCTTCCTACGACTCAAGGCATCTACGAGTTAAAGGATACACGAATTAGAAACCTCCTACGAGTTAAAGCCTCTACGAGTTAAGGAGTACCCGAGGTAGGCTGCTTACGAGATAAGCGGCTCACGAGTTAAGAAGAGATAACGACTTAAGACCCTGATGACCTAAGGAGTCTATACGACTTAAGGGAGCTACGACATAACAGATTAAAGCTTGACCGAGTTAACAAGTGTTACGACTTAAAAAAGGTGTACGACCTAAAGACACTGTCTCTTAACTCGTCTACGAGTTAGGACTCGCCTTCACAAAGCCTGAACTCAGCTTTAAGCCGGAGGCAGCTGGTTAAGTCAACCACGACCTACGACTTATGATGAGTCGTATACGACATATACAAACAAGCCAGAAACTACAACCAGATAACTCGTAAACGACCTAGTACTTGAAGCGTGGGTTCGAAAAAGGCAGGAAGCTCTCTACAAACCAGAGACTCAGCTCAATGAGTCGGTCACGACTCATCCTAAGTCAGCAACGACTTACCTTAAGTCAGCCACGAGTTAGGACTTAGCACTTTTTCCGCCCAGAACTCTCTATAAATATGAAACCATCTCCAACATGCAAAGGACTTTTTGGGGCTCATTCTCTTCAAGCGCCATTACTCTGCCGAATTCCAGACGACTTCAAAGCCTTTTAGATCCAACAAACTTCTAAAGGAACTCCATGAAGGAATCATCCACATTCACCATGGATTTGAAGATGATTGTCAACATCAAAGCTTGAGCTACTTGTTTCACATATCCTATCACTTGAAGTGTGTTGTAATTGAAAGATCTTGTAAAGAATTGTAATCAAACTAGTGATAAAAAGATTAAAGTGGACGTAGGCTGGATTATAAGCCGAACCACTATAAATACTGTGTCTCTTACTGTTTTTCTACATACTTTCTGCTTATTTCTGTTTCCCGTACAAACGGGTGGTGCTTTCACAATCACATCTTATACACCAGGGTGTTAGCGTTTAAATTTTTTCGTTAACATCATACGTTCATAAATAAAAAATAAAAGCTAAGGAGAACTAAGGCCGGCCATAATCCTAGAAGAAAAAGGGGATCAAAAACCAACTAAAAAGCTAAGGATTTGAGCAAGGAAAAATGATCAAATCTCAAGTTCTTTATCCAAACAAGGTGAATAAGAATCAAAACCATCTCATATATGCTTTAATGAACATCTTAATCTCGGGTTTAAGATTTTAAAACCGTTGGATGATTTGAATGATGATAAGCTTTGATTATATGCCATGTTTGACTTAAACAAGTATGTTTGAAAAAGGTTTCAGTCGATTTTAGGGTTAAAATAATATAAAATGGGTTTTGAATTCTATGAGAATTTAATATGTTATGTAAAACATTATTTTGGAGATGATTTTAAATTTTCGTAATTATGCAAGCTATGGATAATTTGTTATGAATTTTGAATGAAAGGAATAGATAATTTGGGTTTAAATTAATTTCGGCAATTATATAAAGTATTTTGGTCTGAAATTTATATATATTAGAAAACCTATTAAAAGTGAATTAAAATGATTTTTTGAGAATTTTTCCTAAGAGATTTGATATGGAAATAAAATCATTCAATTTTGGGGACTTAAATGGCTCAATTATTTTGTTAAGAGGAAGGGCTTCTTTGCTAAAATATCTTTAATTATTAATGAATGAATTCGACGGCCTTTTTAGAAAAGATTTTGGTGATGGATTTGGCAAACAATCACATTTTGAAAAATAAGGAAAGTTAGGTATAAAGGATTTCTTTTAAAGGAATAAAATCGGTTTTGCTTTGAATTATAAGCTTCCCACTTCCATTTGCTTGCTTCCGAAATCATCCCAGATTGCCTCTCGAACTCGTTCAAAACCAATGCACATGATATCAAATAGCTGTTTGTAGTGTATTGGAAAAGGTGAAAGGGGATGGCGTTGAAAGCTTGCTTTCGAAGGGGTTGATGTCACTTTTAATAGCTTTCAAATTAACCACTTGCCTTTGTTTTGCTTTCGAAAGAGATGCTGCTTATTTTCTAAGAAGTTTTCGAAAGGTTTAAACTACTTTTATATAGCTTTCGAAGGGATTTCCACTTGCCTCTGTTTTTGAAGTAGCTTTTGATTGAGTTTCCGCATATTATGTTTTAAAAAGGAGCTTTCGAAAGGATAGTTGCTTTTGAACCAAATTGAAACCTAGCTGCCATCTTCATCCCTTTAATTGGGTTAAAGACCGCATTTCTTTATAGCCTTTTAACAATGAGCTCAAAAGAGAAGCTTTTCTTTTGTTAATATAGAAGCCATATCCCAGTGCTTTCGAAAGAGTCCTTGTAGTCATTTATATTAAAGGTTTCGAAGGCATTGGTTTCAAAAGGTTGTTTAGAAGCTATCCAATTCCCCAATTATTTTACCTAAAGATTAATGCTTTTGGAAGTGTAACAACCCGCATATTTATCGTTTGTATATTTAAATATTTCATCGTTATTCGGATTAGTGTCCAAAAAGCTACATTTTGCAAATGGTCAAATTAGGACTCGAGACTACCCCCCTTGAGTTCAAAATGACATTTGCGATCTTTTTGAGTATAAACTTTGATATGTTTGGAGTTAGTGGAATTTTGCTACTTTTTCACTTAGGGCTTTGGTTTTGTTTCAGCCCATTAGACCCAAGCTCCACCCCTCTTCTCTTCATTACTTCATTTCTATTTCCTAATACTCAAGCTTTAACAACAATGGAGAGAGGAATGGGAAATTAAAACTCCAAGCCCTAGTTTTCATTTGAAAATCAAGTTCTAGCTCCAAATTCAAAGAGAAGCATTGGTAAGTATCATCTCCTTCTTCTCCAACTCATTCTCTCTTTGATTTCAGAAAATTCCTAAAACCTAATTTGGGAAATGTTTCTCTTTTAAGCTTAGATTCAAGCTTCTTGTGTTGAGATTGAAGTGTGGTTGATCTTCCCTTGTCTTCAAGCTTCTCATTCATTTGTTTTGGGTTTAAAGGTGAGATTTTTATCTCACATTTATGTCTATAACTATCTTTGATTGTTAGTTATGAATTCCTAACTCTTATTCATGTGCATTTGATTTTGGCTTGGATTGATTTGGTATATATTCCAACTTTTGGTGTTTTGAAAGCAAAATCTATGAAAATCCTATTATGGATGTTTGAACATGTTTTTGGTGGTGAATCAGAGAGTCAACAGTGCTGGGTTATCGATTGGCAAAAGCCCCTTTAGTCCATTGCTCGACCGGTTGTAAATGGGGTGAGTTTGCTCCTCCATTTGATAGGCTAGAAAACCTTTCCAGCTACAGCCCGTCGACTGGCCCCCTATAGTCAGTCGACTGACTGCAGAGTTGGAAAACTCTCGGGTTATGGTTCAGTTGACTAACTGCAGAGGGCCAGTCGACTGACCTGCTCTTAAATGCCTATTATGCTTATTTTTGTCTATTTCTCTTGGGTTTCCAAATTTAATCGATTCGGGTTTATTCCCACTTGTTGTATCAATTGTTATTCGACTTTGATGGCTTCTATTTTGGGATTTTTGAAAATATCCATTTTGATGGATTTGATTTCGATTTCTTTGGAATTAATTCACGTCTTCGTATGTGAATTTTGGTGATTGATTGTTTCTACAATCATTTTTGTGCTTTGTCACTTTTAAAATATAAAGGTTTCAATACTAGTAGTAAATATCAAAACTCTTCCATCAAAACGATTTCAACACTATTTTATTACAAAGTTCGTTTCTTAAACCATTTTCCAATCTATCAGTATATACAAACCTTTACCTCACTCGTATGAGAAATCTAATTAATCGACTTAGTAAAACAAGTGGTATGAAACGTTTGTGTTTACTTCGTTGGTTAATTCTTGGACTTGTTCGATTGAATCTCTTATGATAATTTTCTAGTGGAGATCTACAATTTGCTCGTAAATATTTAAGTTAAGCTAGTTGTTATGGGACATGAGGCTAAGGTCATATATTTACTAGCTTAGAGTAATTGACACTTTCTTGATGATCATTGAGGATCATTTTTGTGTTTTAGACTAGCGCTATGCTATGTTTCTTTGTCCACGAAGGGGACGGTACCTCGTTTTATTGAGTTTCGTCTCATTTTTATTATAGGCTAACGACCTATTTATTTCTTGGGGTTTCGACCCAATTTTTGTGGGCTAGCGACCCACGTTTTTATGGAGTTCAGATCTTTGGGTGTACCGTTGTACTACGTTGTTGTTTCGAACTATTCGAGTTTCTGGTTTCTCGGGCGTACCGTTGTACTACATCGTTGCACTGGCTCTATGCTTAGCGACCATGGGATAGCGTCCCGTTTGTGATACACGTGTTGGTGAGTTTTAGGCTCCCATTCTGTGATAGGCCTCCCCCTTTTTGTGATTTCTGGATTTCTATTGATGATTTCTAGAATTTGAATTTCACCAATTTTATGATTGGCATTTATATGTTGTCAATATTTGTGGCTTGGTGAATGAAATAAGGAGTATGACATTCCTTTTGATCTTTGAGAAGATTCTTGTGATATTGATTAATCTCTGGTTGGTTTTCAATTACGTACTTATCATAGTATGATATTATGTTTTTTCTTATGGTTTATGTCATATCTCTTATTCTATATCATTACATCTGATATTTATAGTTAGACTGATCCGTTTATTATTTTCTTATTAAATAATACTCGATGTTGCAGGTGCTTCTACTTGACTCCTCCTCTGGAGTTATTATCCTGACTTTTGGCTAATTACTTAGATTAGTAGTTTATTTTGTTGTATACATTTGAGATATAGACTTCAGGAAGTATACTTGTTCTTTTGTGTAGCACTTGTAACTATTCTTTTGTGATATTGTGGATCTTGTTTGACCACTACTCTGATATACACTTTCATGTGTAATATTCATATATGTTTCCGCCTTTGAGATATGAACTTCTGTGGCTGATTTATGTTATGTTTATTTCTATGTTTGTTTCCGAAGAATATATATAGCCACTGTGTAGTAGTTTTGAGTTTGTATTGGTATGTCGGATTCCCTTTTGAAAATAAAATTTATACTATCTGACATATCGGTGCTCGCACTAAGCAATTACACGGATGATCGCTCCTCAACAGCCTTATTCTCCATGCTAGTTGACGGCATTACCCCGTAGTGTCCTTGTCTAGCATGGGTATAGAGGTGGGGCGTCACAGCTTGGTATCAGAGCCAAACTTTGGAACAATGTAGAATAATTTAACAAGGATCATCGTCCTAAGTCCATCTTAGGAGTCGTGCCGTAGGATTTAATTCGTGTCTTCGTACCGTTCTATCTTATTTTCTTTTATGATTCCTTGTTTTAACAATCATTAATGTTTGATATTCAATTTATGAATAACCTTTTTCTTCTTCCTTCTTCTTTCTTAAGGAAGAGAAATGGTTTGACCTGGCCATCCCAGCGTCGGTCAATCCAGTGCTACTACCCAGGATGGAGTTTTTATGTCTGCCCAGCAGCTTCTTGATATAGTAAAGAATGCTCGAGCAGCCAGTTCTAATCCGAAACCTACTTACCCTAAGTCTGGATTTGCACGCTTGAGCAACGATTATACCAACTTGGATGGGAATCCATTTAAAGGTTCTGAAACCATTATTGAAGTCCAGGCTTGGCTAAGAACATGCGATCGAATCTTTTCAAGCATGAATCTTATTGATCTTCACCGTATTCAGGTGGCCTCTAGTATGCTCCAAGAAAGAGCATTAGACTGGTACGAGCTTCTGATTTCTGAAATAAATGAAGCGGATCTTACTTAGGAGAAATACCGGGAACGATTCAAGTTAAAATTTGTGCCAGAAACCGAGAAGGTGACATTGGCTCGTCGTTTCATAGACCTTGTTCAAGGTGAATCCTCCGTGGCAGATTATGTCGCGTCTTTTGAATATCTCTCTAAATACGGGGTTGAATACATTAATACCCCATTAAAGAAAAATCAGAGATTCGTCTATGGCTTGAATAAAAATCTCAAGAAGCCATTACTTCTAAAGCTAGAAGTTTCTTTTGATCAACTGGTTGATATCGCTCTTCGACTTGAAGAGGCAGATAAAGAGAGTGATGCTGATGTTGTGGATGCCAAACCAAAATTCAACAACAACAAGAAAAGGCCTATTAATTTCAAAGGGTCTTATCCCAACAAGAAAGGGAAGCAAGCAATTCCGGTAGCAAGGGCTTCTGCCCCTAGTAGTGGGCAATGCTACAATTGTGGTTCTAAGGACCATTATGCCAATAGATGTCCGAAACCTCTCTTTTGTCGCTATTGCAAAAGTTCGGGTCATTTTTTATCTTCATGTCCCAAACTTCAAGGAAAGAAGGAGGGAAAGCTTAATGTTGCTAAAGCCCCTGGAAACACATCTCGTGGTCAAGGTACTCTTCATTCTATCCTTGATGGCATTATTATGTTTCATAATCAACCTATTCGAGTTCTTTTGATACGGGTGCATCCCATTCTTTTATACCAAAAGAACTTGTTGATGCTTTTTCTTTAAGTGTTGTCGCTTTAACGACTTCTTTGAGAATTGCGAATCCGGTTGGTGGATCCGCAACAATCAGTTTATTGTGTAAAGATGTCGAGATTATTTTGTTTAATTTTTCTTTTCGAGCCGATTTGCATGTTATGTGCTACTTAAGCTTTGGAATGATTTTGGGAATGGATTGGCTTAACCGCTATGAAGCCCAAATCCGATGTCCTGAGCGGACTATTTATCTTCGACATCCTCAATCTGTTGAGCAGATTTCTATTGATCTTAAAGATTCGGATTCCAGCTTGGCTGCATCTTTATATTCTTTAAATCCTCATGATGACGATAATGATGATGAGGAAGATATTATTTCTCTTATTCACGTTGTTCGTGAATTTTATGACATATTTGAGCCCATTTTAGGATTACCACCTAAGCGAGCAATTGAGTTCAGAATTAATCTTATCCTTGGAGCTCAACCTATTACTCGTCCTCCTTATCATATGTCCAATAAAGAAAATGAGGAGATGCGCAAACAATTATCTAAATTGGAGACGAAGCAATTTATTCGTTCTAGTTCCTCTCATTGGGGAGATTCGGCTATTTTTGTGAAGAAATTTGATGGTACACTTAGGCTTTGCGTTGACTACCGCATGCTTAATGATCTTACTATCAAGAATAAATATCCTTTACCTCGGATTGATGATTTATTTGACCAACTTAGTGGTGCTAGAGTCTTTTCTCAAATGGACTTGGCTACCGGTTTTCATCAGCTTCGTATTGCAGAGGATAGCATTCTTTTGACATCATTCCGTACTCGTTATGGATCTTATGAATGGCTTGTTGTGCCATTTGGTTTAACAAATGCTCCGGCTTATTTCGTTGACCTTATGAATCGAGTTTTCAAAGACTTCCTCGATCGGTTTGTTCTCATCTTTATTGATGATATTCTAGCGTATTCTAAAACCGAGGAGGAGCATGAAAAACATCTTCGGATTGTGTTGGAAACTCTTAGGAGCAATCAATTGAAAGAAATTTTTTCTAAATGCCACTTTTGGCAATCTCGTGTGAAGTTTCTCGGTCATATTATTTCCGAATCCGGAATTTCCGTGGATCCTTCAAAGATTGAAGCAATTCAAAATTGGAAGAGACCGGAGAGTGACGGAAATTCGTAGTTTCCTTGGATTGGCAGGTTATTACCGCCGTTTCATAAAGGACTTTTCCAAAATTTCCATGCCTCTTACTAGCTTGACAAATAAGGGAGTTAAGTCTTTCCGATGCTCCTATTCTTGTTATTCCCGAAGGGAATCAAGATTTTGTTGTTTATACCGATGCTATTCACATTGGTTTGGGTGCCGTTCTTATGCAAAGAGAACGTGTTATTGCTTATGCTTCTAAGCAATTAAAGCCTGCTGAGACTAGATATGCCACTCATGATTTAGAGCTCGCGGCTATTGTTTTTTTGCCCTTCGTATTTGGCGTCATTATCTTTTGGGAGAAAAGTTTATTCTTTACACCGACCATAAATCTTTGAAGTACCTATTTTCTCAAAAGGAACTAAATTTGCGTCAACAACGTTGGCTCGAGTTCCTTGCACTTTATGATCTTGATATTCTTTATACTCCCGGAAAGGGAAATCGTGTTGCCGATGCACTTAGTCGCAAGCAACAAGCGGTTGTTTCTATGATGATATCCGAATGGAACGATCTCAGAATTCTATCCACTTGTGAGATTCGAGATCGTGTTTCCGATTTATGTTCATCTCTTGTTTTATGTAGCCTTGAGGCTCTTCCTTCTCATTTAGACCGCATTATTGAATCTCAAAAGCTAGATCCTGAATTGGCTCTTCTTGGCCAAAATTTTAGGGATAAAATTGATATTGAAGGTTTGAAAAACTTTGATATTGATTTTCGTGGCGGTATTCGAAAATTTGGTAGACTTATCGTGCCAAATATTAGTGATCTTTGTAAAGACATTTTAGAAGATTCACATCATTCTAAATTTACCATTCATCCCGGTAGTAGTAAAATGTACGCGGATATGAATCGACTTTATTATTGGGAGGGAATGAAATCTGATATTGCTAACTTTGTTAAGTGTTGCATGACTTGCCAACTTGTCAAGGCCGAACATCAAAGGCTCGGTGGGTTATTGCAACCTTTAGAAATTCCAATTTGGAAGTGGGATCAAATTTCCATGGATTTTATTGATGGCCTTCCTCGTTCTCGTTCGGGTCATGATACCTTATGGGTGATAGTTGAAAGACTTACTAAATCCACCCATTTTATTCCCGTTCGGTCTAATCGAACCATTCCTCTTTTGGCCAAACTCTTTATCAAAGAGATTGTTAAATTACATGGAGTTCCTACTTCTACTATTAGTGATCGTGATCCATTGTTTACTAGTGGATTTTGGAAGAGTCTTCAAAAAGCTTTGGGAACGAAGCTTAATTTTAGCACCGCTTATCATCCTCAGTCCGATGGACAAACCGAGCGTGTGAATCAAAATCTTGAAGATCTTCTTCGTGCATGTGTTCTTGATTTTGGTGGAAGTTGGGAAGATCATATTGCTCTCGTTGAGTTTTCCTATAATAATAGCTTCCAATCTAGTATTGGAATGGCACCTTTTGAGGCACTCCATGGAAGGCCATGCCGTTCTCCTTCTTGTTGGCTTGAGGCCTGTAACGACCCAGAAATTTTATTAAATTTAAATTTGAATATTTAATTTATTTTAAATATTAATAATTGAATTTATAAGTCAAATAAATTTTTATTTGAATTTTTTGAATTTAATTGAATTATTAAATCGATAATTTAATATGTTAAATTATGGAAATAATTGAAAATTGAGTTAAATATGATTGAAAATAATTTGTAAAATTTTATTTTATCATATTGAAGTTAGAATGATATTTTAGAACTTTTAAAAATCGAATTAAAAGTTAATTTGTGAAAATTGAATATTTTAATATTTAATAATTGACTGTAAAATAGCCAATTTTTGAACAGTCTCAGAATTGAACGAAACCAGTTTCATTGGATCCGTAATAGTTAGTTATTACCGGATTTCAATTTTCGTGTCAATCGGAGTTATCGTTTGATCGTGGCAGCTCGAAACGCATCGAATTATTTTTAATTTAAATTTGGCGAGTCAAAATAGCCATTTTTCAAAAAGTCTCGGATTTCGACGAAACCAGTTTCATCGGATCCGTAATGTGATATTATTGTAAGGTTTCAAATTTCAAGTCGTTTGGATTTACCGTTTGTCCGGTACAAATTAAAACGCCTAGAAATCGACTTAAATCGGTTTAATTCAAATTGAACGTTTTCAGCCATAACTCGCACATACTTCCGAATTAGCTTCCGAAACCTGTTCCATTGTGTCCGGAACGCGGGATAAACCCTAGGTACGCTGGTTACGGCGTCTAAATCGGAGTTCGGAATTTCCGGGTGAATAGTGTCGTTCGTTTCTCTATAAATATGCACCCTACCCCTTCATAATTAAAAAAAAAAAAAAATAACAACTCAAAACCCTAGCCGCCTCCACCTGATAAATGGCCAGCATTTTCCCACCTTTCTCCCTTGATTTCTTCCAATCCATCAGCAATTAGATGAATCTTTCAACTAGAAAGATGTAGAGCACATCAAGATCTACAATATCAACGGCTATGATCGTGTTTGGAGCTTCGGATTGGCGACAAATCTCGCCCAAAGGGCTGGAGTTCATTCTCGAACTGCGTGCTACAGGGATGGCCGAGTTCTATGGGGTTGGGGCCGAACCTAGCTTGTCTCGAGAGCTTCGTCATGGCGTTGGAGTGATCGAATTTCGTTGAGCGAGGAGACGGTGAAGTTAAAACCTAATTTTTGATATATGGGTTCTTTTGCGTGTTTGATACCTGTAGAGGAACGTGAAAGATGAGGAAGAAAGGGGGGTGGGGACGTGTGGACCTGATGGAGTTTGGGGTTTGTTTGGATGGTTGTGATGCAGCAAGGTTTAAGATATAAAAGTTATGTTGAAATTAGTTTATAAAATTGTGTACAAACTTGTAAAATCAATATCTTTTTCATACGAGGTCGAAAAAATGCAAACTCAGTTGCGTTGGAATCGTATGGACGAGCACTACGCGATGGAGTTGGTTTGGAGTCGTTTGGAGTTAGTGAGAATTTCGGGTAAAATTAAACGCGCGTTTAATTTTATTCGAAATAAAAGCTAAAACGGAATTTAAAACCAAGGTGAGAACTTCTCACTCAATCGAATAGATTTCGATTTTATTTTAAATAGTTAGATTTAAAATATTTGAATGCATGTTTGAATGATGACTGTAAATTATTGATTGTTAAAATAGACATTATACGCCGTTAGTAAGCGGATGTTATTTATTAAAAACATATACCGCGAATATTTCATAAACAGTGAAATTGGTATTATATATAATATCAATATATATATATTGGCATATGTATATATTGCAGTTGATTGATTTCCCGCATTTTTTGTTTAGCGGATGAGACCCTATTACGCCGTTATTAAGCGGATAATATTTATTAAGAACATATACCGCGATAATTTCGTACTGGAGCGAAATTGGTATTGTGCTAATGTTTTTGGATGCAGGAAAACAGGTTGGAGGGATCCAACTGGATTCCTCAACATTTTTTTTTTATTTCAGATATTTTGATATTTGATGGATTATCATATCGATATATGATATCGTTGTTAGTCGTGATTGACTATTTGGTGTGTAGCATCATTGGACCCAGATTTTGGGATTTTAAAATGATTTTAAAAGTGATTTTGAAAATATACTATATTTTTGGAATTGATCCATTATAAATAAATAAACGTTATAATTTTTAAAGTTATAAAAATTATGGTTTTTGTGAAATATAGTTAAAAAGCTGATTTTTAGAAATACGATTAAAAGTCGATTTTGAGAAATATGAACTAATGATTTTATAAAATAATTTAGATTGGATTTTTGAATATATGATAAAAGTTTAAATATAGGATTTATAAAATTTGATTATTTTATAAATCGAAATGATGAAATTATAAAGGAATTTAAAGACGTTTTAGAATAATAATATAAACTGATTTATATTAAGAGATTTATAAATGGATATTTATAAATTGAAATATAGACATTATAAAACGAGTTTTTATAAGTGTTTGAATGTAGTGAAAATGAATTTCATAAATGAATGAAATTTATAGAATTATAAACTGTGAAGTTATAAATGAAATTTATAAATAGTAAGATTTATAAATTTGTGAAGTTAATTGAAGAATAGATTTGGTTAAATAAATGAATCTTATAAGTTATAAGATTTATAATTATGAAGTTTGAAGAACGATTTTTATAAAATAATCGTTTTATAAGTAATTAACTTATAATGTGAACGTTTAGTTTATAATTTAGTTATAAACTGGAATAGGTTAATAAAGGAATTTATAAAAAGGAAGTTTTTATAAATAAAAAGAAACGGAATTTATAAACGTTGTTTTATAAATCCGCAAATAACTTATTTTGATAAGTTAATTGTTATAACTTAGAAATAGAGTTATATTCACATTTTGAATAGTGAATAATCCTTTGAATTAAAAATGAATAAAAGGATGAAATTGTTAACGTAGTATATTCACGTTTTTGAATAGTGAATAACACGTTAAAGAAATTGTTTAGAATGTGAATGTTTTAAATAGAATTAAAACGATCCAACGATGTTTTAAAAGGTATTGAGATTCGAGACCATAGATTTTAACATTTATTGTTGAAATAGATGTTTCGAGAAATGAAAGGAAATGGTGGACTATAACACTGTTGTTATAGTAAATGATTTCCGAAAGGAAATATTTTTGAATAATATTGGGATTTATATATCTATTTTAAATTCGAATCCCTATACTAGTGATTTTGGGTTGTCGTAACGATGTTTTACGTAACATTCGTTTTGGCCCAAGTAAATATGTTTAAGTGAATAATTTCCTTAAAGAATGAAATATATACTTAATTCGATTTAAGTATATTGAATATTTTCTAAGTGTTGAAAATAAAAGAGATTTGTGAATTACTTATGAATAAATAAGTATGGAAATGTTTTCCAATGTGAAGTGAATATTTAGAATTTATCTTTTTGAAGATAAATTGAAAATGAATAATTGAGATCGTATATGCACGAATATTTTGAAATATAAATTCATTATGGAATTTATATGTGAAAAGTGAAATTGGTTAAAAATAAATATTGATTTATTTTTGAAGTGTTGGAATTTTATATCTTGTAAAGATATTTTGGAAATGTAAATAATTTGGAAAATTATTTGGAATCTGGTGATGTATGCATATCCATTGATAGTTCAATAGCCGACTATCAATATTTCCCTTTGAATGGGTATTTGATGTGAATATGATTGAATTTGAATGCACACTTATTTTTGAATAAGCGCTCACTATTCGGGTTAACCGGGAAAGGACCATGGGGTCGTATAACCCATTCCGAATATGTGATACGTCGTTGTGAATTGCATTGAAGATCGGTGTTGAAGACCGGTATTTGCGAGAGTGATAGGATGAACTATCGATTGACTCTGCACCGAGTTGCTCCGGTATTGAGTTCTCCATATGTGATGGTGAATCCGATCAGGATTGTGAATATCCGGATTGCAAGGACTTCTTTGTAAGTGCCTTCGGTTCTGTTCGAGCCCGGAACAGACTTGTATGGATTGTATGTCTGACATTACAAGTTGAGATATAAAGCCGATTTCTTTCAAATATATTTCTGTTGGTGGCGGAGAATTTATTCCTTGCTTAACACCCTTCTTTGAGACGTACGAGCTCAAAGGTTATATAGTTGAAGTTATCAGCGATATATTCCCAATTTGGTAATGTGACATGCTGAGTGATGCTGAAATGATCATTGTGTTGATTATTGTGATAGGATCATTTATTTGATCGTCTATCTTAGTGATCATTGTGTTGATCATTTGTTGACCCAAAGCATGGTTTTTGTACAAAGTGTGTTTTTGTGGACGTGAATTCGTCGAGCCTCACATCCCGGAAATGGTCAAAACAGGAAAGATGCGGCAAGGTTATTAGGGGTTGCTGTAGCTCCCCTTAGGGTATGTGCATTTCCTTCTGGAAAGGGGTGGTATCATGGTATGGAGCCCAGATACTTACTCATGTTGAAAACACTCTATTTATTATGGTGTGATGTTGGATATCGAGCGCTCGGTTGAAAAGGTCCTAAAGGACCGGGGAATGGCGTGCTCGTGTCAGTAGTTACCCAGTTAAGGGGTAACCCGGCCTTGTGTTGGCAGAGTTCCGGTTTGGTTCTCGGGGATGTCTTTCCATAGGCATTCTCAGTGGCAATGGGAAGTTCCTTGGCCTGACCATTTGTTGGAAATCCAATTCCCAATACGAAACTTGTACGGTATTAGTTGTAGAACCTGCCATTCACTTATGGTGGTCACCACTGTTTGGATGGTAGCTATAGTAGGCATAGTTCGAAATGTCTATGTTGGCTAAGATTTATATTCTACTTTCGAAATGAATTTTTCTCTACACTATGCACTAGTAATAATATAAAATGTTCTTTTAAATGCGTATCAAGCATCTTTGACTATCATAAGGAGAAATCTCCTCCGATTCTGCGTTTGCATTGTGTGTGTGTGCGGGAGGCCTTATGGTAGTCTCATTTAAAAAAGCATTGCGAATTAATTTAAAAATATCCCTCTTTTTGATTTTAAAATAAATAAACTGTTTTGAGTTCTCACACCAGTCACATGACTGACTTGGAGTTTATTGTTTTCCTTCCTAAACTCTGGGTGCCCACCAATTTCCACACGGGCAGTTAAGAGTTAGGTTTATCAGGATATTCTGGATATTCTGGAGTTGCTGGAGGCAAGCTGGATGGCATGGCGTATTACTAGTTTATATAGTATTTCTTTTTCCGCTGCACTGTTAATTGTTGTATGTTGTTGTACACTCTGATGATATGATGTGAAGTAATGAAATGTAATGTAATAACTGATATAGTTCTTTGTTTAAAGATTATTCATTTATTATTATATGTTGTTCCGCTGCGAATTGTGAGATTCTGTTGATGTTCTGTTGTTTTCTGTTCCGTCCTATTTTCTTCTGTTTCTCTTTTTCCTCTATATTCTATTTTCTTCTATTTTAAAATTCTTCTATCTTCTATTTTTAAAATTCTCTGTTTTCTAAAAAAAAATTATCTATTTTCTTTTCCCTCTATTTTTTCTTTTTCTTTCTTCTTTTCCTCTCTTCTTTCTTTTCTTTTCTTTTTAAAACCCATAACATCTCGGTTTTTCGGCAACAAAAATCCGTGACTGTTACATTTGGTATCAGAGCTGATGGTTAAGCGACAACCATGGTTCTGTTGGGTATAATTCATTAGAGATAGAGTCAGCAGTACTCTAGAATGAGTTTGAGTGTAATAATAGCTATGAGAGCGTATTTGTTAGTGAATATAAAAAAATTGTTTTATATTGTGATGATTGGTTTGTTGAGTGGTATATAGATTCTGGTTAATACGAGTAATTAACGTTGTGATAGGAATCTATAAACGCTTGAATAGAACAATTCGGCACAATATTGATTTTTAATTGGGTAAATGAAATAATTTTACCTTGATTATAATTTATATATAAAGAAATAATTTTTCAAAATTATTAAATTGTATGTAAGTTGATTGTTAGGTTGTTTGAATAATCTAAATAAAAGAAGAATTGTATAAGCAAAAAGAATTGTAAGAATTGAATTATAATTAAAGTGGATTTACAATTGTGAAATAAACATATATATATAAGAAGTGAAACTATATGAATATATTTATGAATATGAGTTGTAAATAAAAATGAATTTAAGGTTAGTGATAGATATGAACTTAAGTTATGTGAATAGAAATTCAACTTTTGTAATTGAATGAATAAATTGAATGTTAATCAATTGAATGTGAATAAATTGGAATGGAATAATTAATGAAAGTGTTAATTCATTAAAATCTAATTTTATTGGAAGTTGAATAAAATTGAATGAAAATCAATTTAATTAAACCAAAATGAATGTAAGTGAAGCAAAGGAATTTGGTTGTAATGAATATACTTTGGTTGTTATATGATTGTAGTTGATTTTATATAAGTTCATTAAGTATTAATGAAGTGGAAAGCTAAAGTAAATTGAATTCAAATTGAAAGTAAATAAATTTGAATAGAATTGAAGGTGAATTGGATTTAAATTAGTGAATGATAACTAATTGAATTGAGAATGAATGTTAGTAAATCCAATGTAAATAAATCAAATGTAATTTGATATTGAAAACCATTTCATTGAATATTAATGAGAATATGAATGAATGTTTATTGGATATGGATGTTAGTTGGTTGATGGTTGAATATATATTTCTATTGTTGCATTTGCTATGTGACATATATAGTTATTATGGGATATATGTTGTATATTGAGACTATTTGCATATGTGCATGTTCTCATGTTGTTTGTTGAGTTTAGTAGGTGCGGATCGCGTTTGCTTCGCATTTGGAGCTCGCTTTCGCGCTATATTAGCCGTATATGCTTGCTAATAAAATATAAGGTACATATCTCGGATTAAATATCGCACTTTTATACTTTTTTCCCTTCGGGATGCCTCATTACTTGATGAGATGTATATTTGTGATATATATACTGTCATTTTTTTTTCGGATCGAGCCGCGCAAAGGAGACTATGGCGAATTTTTCCGGAAATTTAAGGCGTTAGAAAATTTTTGAGAAAATTGGAAAAATTTTGGAAAACTTTAACTTTGTTTTAGAGTTGAAAGTTAAATGATATAGATTGTTTTTGAAAAAGATAACTAAGTATGATTTTGAAAACTTAGTAAAGTTTGGTAAAAAGTTTAATTATGAATTTTGGGAAAATTAATAAATTCTGTAACCTTTCTTACTTATAATTTCGAGGACGAAATTCTTTTAAGGGGGAAAGATTGTAACGACCCAGAAATTTTATTAAATTTAAATTTGAATATTTAATTTATTTTAAATATTAATAATTGAATTTATAAGTCAAATAAATTTTTATTTGAATTTTTTGGATTTAATTGAATTATTAAATCGATAATTTAATATGTTAAATTATGGAAATAATTGAAAATTGAGTTAAATATGATTGAAAATAATTTGTAAAATTTTATTTTATCATATTGAAGTTAGAATGATATTTTAGAACTTTTAAAAATCGAATTAAAAGTTAATTTGTGAAAATTGAATATTTTAATATTTAATAATTGACTGTAAAATAGCCAATTTTTGAACAGTCTCAGAATTGAACGAAACCAGTTTCATTGGATCCGTAATAGTTAGTTATTACCGGATTTCAATTTTCGTGTCAATCGGAGTTATCGTTTGATCGTGGCAGCTCGAAACGCATCGAATTATTTTTAATTTAAATTTGGCGAGTCAAAATAGCCATTTTTCAAAAAGTCTCGGATTTCGACGAAACCAGTTTCATCGGATCCATAATGTGATATTATTGTAAGGTTTCAAATTTCAAGTCGTTTGGATTTACCGTTTGTCCGGTACAAATTAAAACGCCTAGAAATCGACTTAAATCGGTTTAATTCAAATTGAACGTTTTCAGCCATAACTCGCACATACTTCCGAATTATCTTCCGAAACCTGTTCCATTGTGTCCGGAACGCGGGATAAACCCTAGGTACGCTGGTTACGGCGTCTAAATCGGAGTTCGGAATTTCCGGGTGAATAGTGTCGTTCGTTTCTCTATAAATATGCACCCTACCCCTTCATAATTAAAAAAAAAAAAAATAACAACTCAAAACCCTAGCCGCCTCCACCTGATAAATGGCCAGCATTTTCCCACCTTTCTCCCTTGATTTCTTCCAATCCATCAGCAATTAGATGAATCTTTCAACTAGAAAGATGTAGAGCACATCAAGATCTACAATATCAACGGCTATGATCGTGTTTGGAGCTTCGGATTGGCGACAAATCTCGCCCAAAGGGCTGGAGTTCATTCTCGAACTGCGTGCTACAGGGATGGCCTAGTTCTATGGGGTTGGGGCCGAACCTAGCTTGTCTCGAGAGCTTCGTCATGGCGTTGGAGTGATCGAATTTCGTTGAGCGAGGAGACGGTGAAGTTAAAACCTAATTTTTGATATATGGGTTCTTTTGCGTGTTTGATACCTGTAGAGGAACGTGAAAGATGAGGAAGAAAGGGGGGTGGGGACGTGTGGACCTGATGGAGTTTGGGGTTTGTTTGGATGGTTGTGATGCAGCAAGGTTTAAGATATAAAAGTTATGTTGAAATTAGTTTATAAAATTGTGTACAAACTTGTAAAATCAATATCTTTTTCATACGAGGTCGAAAAAATGCAAACTCAGTTGCGTTGGAATCGTATGGACGAGCACTACGCGATGGAGTTGGTTTGGAGTCGTTTGGAGTTAGTGAGAATTTCGGGTAAAATTAAACGCGCGTTTAATTTTATTCGAAATAAAAGCTAAAACGGAATTTAAAACCAAGGTGAGAACTTCTCACTCAATCGAATAGATTTCGATTTTATTTTAAATAGTTAGATTTAAAATATTTGAATGCATGTTTGAATGATGACTGTAAATTATTGATTGTTAAAATAGACATTATACGCCGTTAGTAAGCGGATGTTATTTATTAAAAACATATACCGCGAATATTTCATAAACAGTGAAATTGGTATTATATATAATATCAATATATATATATATTGGCATATGTATATATTGCAGTTGATTGATTTCCCGCATTTTTTGTTTAGCGGATGAGACCCTATTACGCCATTATTAAGCGGATAATATTTATTAAGAACATATACCGCGATAATTTCGTACTGGAGCGAAATTGGTATTGTGCTAATGTTTTTGGATGCAGGAAAACAGGTTGGAGGGATCCAACTGGATTCCTCAACATTTTTTTTTTATTTCAGATATTTTGATATTTGATGGATTATCATATCGATATATGATATCGTTGTTAGTCGTGATTGACTATTTGGTGTGTAGCATCATTGGACCCAGATTTTGGGATTTTAAAATGATTTTAAAAGTGATTTTGAAAATATACTATATTTTTGGAATTGATCCATTATAAATAAATAAACGTTATAATTTTTAAAGTTATAAAAATTATGGTTTTTGTGAAATATAGTTAAAAAGCTGATTTTTAGAAATACGATTAAAAGTCGATTTTGAGAAATATGAACTAATGATTTTATAAAATAATTTAGATTGGATTTTTGAATATATGATAAAAGTTTAAATATAGGATTAATAAAATTTGATTATTTTATAAATCGAAATGATGAAATTATAAAGGAATTTAAAGACGTTTTAGAATAATAATATAAACTGATTTATATTAAGAGATTTATAAATGGATATTTATAAATTGAAATATAGACATTATAAAACGAGTTTTTATAAGTGTTTGAATGTAGTGAAAATGAATTTCATAAATGAATGAAATTTATAGAATTATAAACTGTGAAGTTATAAATGAAATTTATAAATAGTAAGATTTATAAATTTGTGAAGTTAATTGAAGAATAGATTTGGTTAAATAAATGAATCTTATAAGTTATAAGATTTATAATTATGAAGTTTGAAGAACGATTTTTATAAAATAATCGTTTTATAAGTAATTAACTTATAATGTGAACGTTTAGTTTATAATTTAGTTATAAACTGGAATAGGTTAATAAAGGAATTTATAAAAAGGAAGTTTTTATAAATAAAAAGAAACGGAATTTATAAACGTTGTTTTATAAATCCGCAAATAACTTATTTTGATAAGTTAATTGTTATAACTTAGAAATAGAGTTATATTCACATTTTGAATAGTGAATAATCCTTTGAATTAAAAATGAATAAAAGGATGAAATTGTTAACGTAGTATATTCACGTTTTTGAATAGTGAATAACACGTTAAAGAAATTGTTTAGAATGTGAATGTTTTAAATAGAATTAAAACGATCCAACGATGTTTTAAAAGGTATTGAGATTCGAGACCATAGATTTTAACATTTATTGTTGAAATAGATGTTTCGAGAAATGAAAGGAAATGGTGGACTATAACACTGTTGTTATAGTAAATGATTTCCGAAAGGAAATATTTTTGAATAATATTGGGATTTATATATCTATTTTAAATTCGAATCCCTATACTAGTGATTTTGGGTTGTCGTAACGATGTTTTACGTAACATTCGTTTTGGCCCAAGTAAATATGTTTAAGTGAATAATTTCCTTAAAGAATGAAATATATACTTAATTCGATTTAAGTATATTGAATATTTTCTAAGTGTTGAAAATAAAAGAGATTTGTGAATTACTTATGAATAAATAAGTATGGAAATGTTTTCCAATGTGAAGTGAATATTTAGAATTTATCTTTTTGAAGATAAATTGAAAATGAATAATTGAGATCGTATATGCACGAATATTTTGAAATATAAATTCATTATGGAATTTATATGTGAAAAGTGAAATTGGTTAAAAATAAATATTGATTTATTTTTGAAGTGTTGGAATTTTATATCTTGTAAAGATATTTTGGAAATGTAAATAATTTGGAAAATTATTTGGAATCTGGTGATGTATGCATATCCATTGCTAGTTCAATAGCCGACTATCAATATTTCCCTTTGAATGGGTATTTGATGTGAATATGATTGAATTTGAATGCACACTTATTTTTGAATAAGCGCTCACTATTCGGGTTAACCGGGAAAGGACCATGGGGTCGTATAACCCATTCCGAATATGTGATACGTCGTTGTGAATTGCATTGAAGATCGGTGTTGAAGACCGGTATTTGCGAGAGTGATAGGATGAACTATCGATTGACTCTGCACCGAGTTGCTCCGGTATTGAGTTCTCCATATGTGATGGTGAATCCGATCAGGATTGTGAATATTCGGATTGCAAGGACTTCTTTGTAAGTGCCTTCGGTTCTGTTCGAGCCCGGAACAGACTTGTATGGATTGTATGTCTGACATTACAAGTTGAGATATAAAGCCGATTTCTTTCAAATATATTTCTGTTGGTGGCGGAGAATTTATTCCTTGCTTAACACCCTTCTTTGAGACGTACGAGCTCAAAGGTTATATAGTTGAAGTTATCAGCGATATATTCCCAATTTGGTAATGTGACATGCTGAGTGATGCTGAAATGATCATTGTGTTGATTATTGTGATAGGATCATTTATTTGATCGTCTATCTTAGTGATCATTGTGTTGATCATTTGTTGACCCAAAGCATGGTTTTTGTACAAAGTGTGTTTTTGTGGACGTGAATTCGTCGAGCCTCACATCCCGGAAATGGTCAAAACAGGAAAGATGCGGCAAGGTTATTAGGGGTTGCTGTAGCTCCCCTTAGGGTATGTGCATTTCCTTCTGGAAAGGGGTGGTATCATGGTATGGAGCCCAGATACTTACTCATGTTGAAAACACTCTATTTATTATGGTGTGATGTTGGATATCGAGCGCTCGGTTGAAAAGGTCCTAAAGGACCGGGGAATGGCGTGCTCGTGTCAGTAGTTACCCAGTTAAGGGGTAACCCGGCCTTGTGTTGGCAGAGTTCCGGTTTGGTTCTTGGGGATGTCTTTCCAGAGGCATTCTCAGTGGCAATGGGAAGTTCCTTGGCCTGACCATTTGTTGGAAATCCAATTCCCAATACGAAACTTGTACGGTATTAGTTGTAGAACCTGCCATTCACTTATGGTGGTCACCACTGTTTGGATGGTAGCTATAGTAGGCATAGTTCGAAATGTCTATGTTGGCTAAGATTTATATTCTACTTTCGAAATGAATTTTTCTCTACACTATGCACTAGTAATAATATAAAATGTTCTTTTAAATGCGTATCAAGCATCTTTGACTATCATAAGGAGAAATCTCCTCCGATTCTGCGTTTGCATTGTGTGTGTGTGCGGGAGGCCTTATGGTAGTCTCATTTAAAAAAGCATTGCGAATTAATTTAAAAATATCCCTCTTTTTGATTTTAAAATAAATAAACTGTTTTGAGTTCTCACACCAGTCACATGACTGACTTGGAGTTTATTGTTTTCCTTCCTAAACTCTGGGTGCCCACCAATTTCCACACGGGCAGTTAAGAGTTAGGTTTATCAGGATATTCTGGATATTCTGGAGTTGCTGGAGGCAAGCTGGATGGCATGGCGTATTACTAGTTTATATAGTATTTCTTTTTCCGCTGCACTGTTAATTGTTGTATGTTGTTGTACACTCTGATGATATGATGTGAAGTAATGAAATGTAATGTAATAACTGATATAGTTCTTTGTTTAAAGATTATTCATTTATTATTATATGTTGTTCCGCTGCGAATTGTGAGATTCTGTTGATGTTCTGTTGTTTTCTGTTCCGTCCTATTTTCTTCTGTTTCTCTTTTTCCTCTATATTCTATTTTCTTCTATTTTAAAATTCTTCTATCTTCTATTTTTAAAATTCTCTGTTTTCTAAAAAAAAATTATCTATTTTCTTTTCCCTCTATTTTTTCTTTTTCTTTCTTCTTTTCCTCTCTTCTTTCTTTTCTTTTCTTTTTAAAACCCATAACATCTCGGTTTTTCGGCAACGAAAATCCGTGACTGTTACAAGGCCGGTGAGAAGCTGGTTTTAGGTGACTTTATTCGTGATTCCATAGAAAAGATTGACCTTATTCGTCATAGGATGAAGGAAGCCCAGAGTAGACAAAAATCCTATGCCGATAACCGAAGAAGGAGGTTAGAATTTTCTATGGGAGATTTGGTGTTTGTTCGTGTTTCACCTATGAAGGGTGTTGTACGTTTCAGTCGATCAGGAAAACTAGCGCCTTGATATATTGGGCCATTTCCTATCACCGAACGTATTGGTTCTGTGGCTTATCTCCTTTTATTACCGGCTCAGTTTTCTGCTATTCATGACGTGTTTCACGTTTCTCAATTACGGAAATGCCTTCGAGATTCCAATTCTATTCTTGAGCCCCGTGTTGTGGAAGAAATTGAAGTTTCGCCTAATTTAACTTATGAGCAATATCCTATTCGTATTATTGCTTCGGAGGTCAAGCGCCTTCGAAATAAAGATGTTCCTCTTGTGAAAGTTCAATGGTCCTCAAATCCTAAGGATTGCTCTTAGGAATCTAGAGAATTCATCGAGCGAACACATCTGGACTTACTTTCTCGTGCTCTTTGAGGTGAACTTTTTATTTCCAATTTCTTTTGTGATGAATATGCTTTTATGGTCGTTACTTTATATTTTCTTCTTAAATATTGCGAGGACGCAATTTCTTTAAGGAGGGGAGTCTGTAACAACCCGCATATTTATCGATTGTATATTTAAATATTTTATTTAAATATTCCATCGTTAATTGGATTAGTGTCCGAAAAGCTACTTTTTGCAAACGGTCAAATTAGGACTCGAGACTACCCCCATTGAGTTCAAAATGACATTTGCGATCTTTTTGAGTATAAACTTTGATATGTTTGGAGTTAGTGGAATTTTGCTACTTTTTCACTTAGGGCTTTGGTTTTGTTTCAGCCCATTAGACCCAAGCTTCACCCCTCTTCTCTCCATTACTTCATTTCTATCTCCTAATACTCAAGCTTTAGCAACAATGGAGAGAGGAATGGGAAATTAAAACTCCAAGCCCTAATTTTCATTTGCAAATCAAGTTCTAGCTCCAAATCAAAGAGAAGCATTAGTAAGTATCATCTCCTTCTTCTCCAACTCATTCTCTCTTTGATTTCAGAAAATTCCTAAAACCTAATTTGGGAAATGTTTCTCTTTTAAGCTTAGATTCAAGCTTCTTGTGTTGAGATTGAAGTGTGGTTGATCTTCCCTTGTCTTCAAGCTTCTCATTCATTTGTTTTGGGTTTAAAGGTGAGATTTTTATCTCACATCTATGTCTATAACTATCTTTGATTATTAGGTATGAATTCCTAACTCTTATTCATGTGCATTTGATTTTGGCTTGGATTGATTTGGTATATATTCCAACTTTTGGTGTTTTGAAAGAAAAATCTATGAAAATCCTATTATGGATGTTTGAACATGTTTTTGGTGGTGAATCAGAGAGTCAATGTGTTGGGTTATCGATTGGAAAAGCCCCTTTAGTCCATTGCTCGACCGGTGAGTTTGCTCCTCCATTTGATAGGATGGAAAACCTTTCCTGGTACAGCCAGTCGACTGGCCCCCTACAGTCAGTCAACTGACTGCAGAGTTGGAAAACTCTCGGGTTATGGTTCAGTCGACTGACTGCAGAGGGTCAGTCGACTGACCTGCTCTTAAATGCCTATTATGCTTATTTTTGTCTATTTCTTTTGGGTTCCAAATTTAATCGATTCGGGTTTATTCCCACTTGTTTTATCAATTGTTATTCGACTTTGATGACTTCTATTTTGGGATTTTTGGAAATATCCATTTTGATGGATTTGATATCGATTTCTTTGTAATTAATTCACGTCTTCGTATGTGAATTTTGGTGATTGTTTTTTCTACAATCATTTTTGTGCTTTGTCACTTTTAAAATATAAAGGTTTCAATACTAGTAGTAAATATCAAAACTCTTCCATCAAAACGATTTCAACGCTATTTTATTACAAAGCTCGTTTCTTAAACCGTTTTCCAATCTATTAGTATATACAAACCTTTACCTCACTCATATGAGAAATCTAATTAAACGACTTAGTAAAACAAGTGGTATGAAACGTTTGGGTTTAATTCGTTGGTTAATTCTTGGACTTGTTCGATTGAATCTCTTGTGACAATTTTCTAGTGGAGATCTACAATTTACTCGTAAATATTTAAGTTAAGCTAGTGGTTATGGGACATGAGGCTAAGCTCATATATTTACTAGCTTAGAGTAATTGACACTTTCTTGATGATCATTGAGGATCATTTTTGTGTTTTAGACTAGCGCTATGCTATGTTTCTTTGTCCACGAAGGGGACGGTACCTCGTTTTATTGAGTGTCTGTCTTTTTTATTATAGGCTAACGACCTATTTATTTCTTGGGGTTTCGACCCAATTTTTTTGGGCTAGCGACCCACGTTTTTATGGAGTTCGGATCTTCGGGCGTACCGTTGTACTATGTTGTTGTTCTGAACTATTCGAGTTTCTGGTTTCTCGGGCGTACCGTTGTACTACGTCGTTGCACCGCTCTATGGTTAGTGACCATGGGATAGCGTCCCATTTGTGGTACACGTGTTGGTGAGTTTTCAGGCTCCCGTTCTATGATAGGCCGCCCCCTTTTTGTGATTTCTGGATTTCTATTGATGATTTCTAGAATTTGAATTTCACCAATTTTATGATTGGCATTTATATGTTGTCAATATTTGTGGCTTGGTGAATGAAATAAGGAGTATGACATTCCTTTTGATCTTTGAGAAGATTCTTGTGATATTGATTAATCTCTGGTTGGTTTTCAATTACGTACTTATCATAGTATGATATTATGTTTTTTCTTATGGTTTATGTCATATCTCTTATTCTATAGAGGTGGGGCGTCACAGGAAGGGTTACTTTCTCTTATGTTCACTTTGACCCAAAAGTTATATTTAAGGTTAAACCCAAAGATTTTTAAAGAGATACTTTCAAATGGTTCCGAAGCTATGTATCTATAAATCCTACTTGGACTAAGAGTTTTTGAAAGATAAGCTTTAATATTTTTGAAAGGAACGTTTTAATGGTTTCGAAAGGAAGGTTTTGATGCTTTCAAAAGAGATGTTTTGATTGTTTCAAAATCATATATTTTAGTGTTTGAAAAGAAGGTTTAAGTACTTTCGAAGATATATTTTAATGGTTTCAAAGTAGAAGGTGTAAGGTTGCGAAAGCCTTAGTTTTCAAAACAAGGAACCCAATCTCATTTTTAAATAAAAACTCATAGCAATATAAAAGAGTTTTGAAATGGCGTTTTACTTTGGAGTTTTTGAAGAAGCTTTCCTTGCTAAAATTAATAGCTTAAAGGTGTTAACCATGTTTCATTTAAAAATGGTTACAAGGATATTAAACCATGGATGGTTGTGTTATCATGTTACCATTAGCTATCATGTGTGCTTCTTCTATAAACATATTCACTTTATAATTCAACCCATAACTGTATTTTGGCATGTTAAGGGCAGAATAACTAGCTAGGTTGACCCAGTAGTGAATATATATTTAGTTAACTCCTGTATGAGTAGAGTTGCATCCAGAAGATCAGGTAGAACAGAACATAGGATGCCCAGAGATTGATTAAAGAGTTGTCAGTTTTGACAGGTTCATAGTAAACCCATGAAAACTATGTTTGAAAAGAGAAATTAGCAAGGGCCAATAGGCCCTTAGTGATCCCATGAAAACTATATCCGGATTAAATAATTGACAGAGATCAATAGGTTCATAGTTAACCCATGAAAACTATGACATGAGAGAAGTTATGGAGAATCCAATAGGTTCATAGTGAGCCCATGAAAACTATAATTAGATGAAGTTGTTGGTAGATACTAATAGGTTCTTAGTGATCCCATGGAAACTATGAAACCAGACAGATAGTTTGTAAGCTTTGAACAGGTTATTAGTCAGCCCATAAAAAATTATAGGTTAACAGTGATCCTAGAAAATATAACCGAGATAGATAGTTAAATGAATGGGGATGGAAAATCCAGAATATATTACATGTTTGCATATCATCATGATATATTATTATGTTATGTTCTAACCATTGTGTATGTAGTTGCATCGTATATGGTCATTATAAATTTGGTTATGATATTGGTTAGGGTAAAACCCGTTTCGCTAAGCGGCGTGGTCTCACAAGTTATCTATATGGTTCAAGATGGTAGGTAATTTTTCATACCGGGCTTTTTGTTCGACTCAAATTTTATATTTTCCCCTTAAACTCTTGGGTGCTCAATTAATTTTGAGTAGTTTGAGAGTTAAGGTTTTTAGGTTCTCCTTTAGATGATTAAGCTTCCAGAGACATGCAGGAGGCAAGCTAGCTATTAGGAATTCTTTTCTGTTTGATTCCACCGTGTTTTGGTTGTAATGTCAAAGCTGTTTAATTGCTTGTGTTTAGACTCTGACCATCCATGGGGCATCTTCATATTTCTCTATTAGCGTATTTTGTAATAATTATATTTCCTTGAACATGGTTTGCAAATTAGGATTATGTAATGAATTTGAAACATGATTTGAAGTTGAATGAGAAATCTGTTTTATGATTTTAAAATTTTTCATATTCATGTGTTTCAGTTATATCAGTATATCTAATATTATCACATTTGGTCATCCAAAATTAATAACTATGGATGACTGCAGCATCCATAATCATTAGTTTTGTGCCTCCAAATGGAGGATGTTATGGCCTACCATACAAATATTGAAGAAAATATAGTTGACTCCGTAATTTAACATAGAGAATGTTGACATCGAAAAAATGCTAGCATCGAAGGAAGAACCAAAGAATAAAGGATATTCAAGTTATAAAGTGGTTACTACAAATAATGTACTATTTAATTGAAGCACTCATCTCTCAAAAATCTTTGAAAACGTCATGAACAACGATTGGAGAAGAGGAAGATGAAGTTTAGTCCCCACGTAGTACAGTTGGAGAATCCAATTTAAGAAGAAAAGAAATTTGAAAGAGCACTTTAAGACCGCCAAGAAGGAAAGAGAATTACATAACACAAAATCTGAACAAGAATTCCAAATCACCACTCATAAAATTTGCTAGTTCTATTTTGCAAATGGAATATAAGTCAAAATGGAAGAATTATGACAGTAATGAGGCATATCTAAGAGACATGGCTAATAAGATGGAGAGAAAGAGATAACAGAATCAAAGGGGAAGAGGACAATGGATCCAACAATCAACAACACCTTCACGAGAGAACAATTCACAAAGGATATCATGGTAGTAACACTACCATCTTATGTCAAGATACCATCGATTAGGTATGGTGGCATGGCTGAACTAGACGATCATTTGATGGCATTCGAAAGTCAGATGGACTTATATGACGACCCATGGGTGGTAAGATGCTGACTATTTCCAACCTCATTTGGCACTGCCGAGAAAAGAAAATTTACTCGTGGGAGCAATTTTCTTACGGGCAATTTTCTTATGAATTTTTAGCCCAATTCTGCACCTCAAAAGAACCGACATCGACGCTAGCATATTGGGCAATATAAAGCAAAAGGTGGGAGAATTGCTGAGAGATCATCTAAAAGGATTCAGTGTTGTTAAAAGTTAATGATAGTAAAATCTGGCTTGATTGAGAACACTCCATTTTGGAAAGAGTAATATATTCATGGATGCAAGAATCTGCAAGACTTTCATTTTCAATCGGATAAATTTTTTCAAATAATTGAGATTTTCCACAACAAAAGAAGCCATAGAGAAGGAGGGAACTTTGCAACTCTAATAAAAAGATAGGATGAATTAAGTAAGGCCAGTTCCGTTGAGCTAAACCTGTAGGATCTAGATTAACCCTAGAGGGAGGGGGGGTGAATAGGGTTATAGCAAATTTTTTCGAATTAAACACAGAAACAAACTGCAGAAATAAATATGCTGAAAAGTAAATCACACACAAAATTTACCCAGCTTCGGCAACCCCTGCCTACTGCTGCATTCCCAGATTTCTATTAGAATTAAACAGTTTCCCGCTTACAAACACTCTAACAGACTTGCAAACCCTGCTACCGCCTATAGAGTTTTGCAAACTCGCAAACCCTGCTAACTGGACTAACTCTAACTAGACAATCTGACAACACCTAAACCCTAGGTGGTGGTTTACCACGATTTGTTTTGAAAAGAACAGACAAATAAAACAAATTATAAGAGTAAGCACTAAATTTAAAAACAATTTAAATTATCTTGCCCTTAAATAAAAAACACCCAAACCCAAAACAAAAGAAATATGCGGCCACTTCCCTCTTGTCTTATTTCACCCGATCCTTTGTCTTTTGTTTGTGAAGAAAAAATGGCGGCCCTCTGTTGTATTCTTTATTCGATCTGAATTAGGGCTTCTTTCCCTTGCGATCCAAATTGGGGCTTTGAATGATTTTTGATGCTCGTGCTCGCGCTCGCTCTCTGATGATCGATTCTACTTGCGCTTTGTTTCGCAGCTGCTCCTTTGATCGAGTTTGATAGATTTGTATGTATTCTCTTTCGTTGCTTGTTTTAATTGCTTGCTTGACTCGATTGTTGTGTGTTCTATGATGATTTCTTGGGGTTTATTTATAGGGTTGAAACCCTAATAACCACTGTCAGATTTGATTTCTACACGTCGTTGATTATTTTTCCTGAATTTGTTCTGGATTTGGAGTATTCCTTTCTTGATTTAATTTCGAATTATTGCTGTCCATATTTGTTTTCGAATTAATTAATTCGAAGATTTCTTCCTATATTTGTTGTCTCGGCCCCTATTTGAATTAACACTGACCATATATGTATTCGAGAAATTTGATGCAGAGATTTCTTTCCAAATTAGATTTCTTTGACTTAATTAAAACCCGATGTTTATTTTTAAATTCAACCCCATTTTTTTTTTCTCTTTGACTTTGGACATTTTTGCATAACTGTTGAGCTCACTGTGTCTTCTGATATTTTTTTTTTAACTGGTCGTTGATCTTCTAGCCCTTGTGAGCTTTGTCTCTGGCCATCTTCTCTGTTGTTCATGTAGTTGCATTTGGTCTCGAGTTTCACTGTTGCATTTGCTCATTGGAGTTTGTACTCGCACACTGCACGTAGCTTATTGTCTGTACTTGGTGCATTGAGCATTTTCACTGTGTTGCATTGTTTTGTCCACTGCCCTTGTGTTGCTCACCATGTTGCATACATGTTTTTATGCTTTGTGACATTCGGGTTTTGTTGTGTACTTGTCTCTTGTTCACCTATATCATGCTTGGCTTTGCGGTTTGGTTTCACTTGGGCTTGTATATTGTTGAACCTGTTAGTCGAGCTTGCATACTCCATGCTTGTTGTTGTATACCTGTCTACTGCAGTTTCATTGTGACTTGACTGTGTTGTTTTGTCTCTGCCCAGTTGATGCTCTGTTCATGTGTGTTTGGTCGAGTTCATTCAATTCATTGATCCTTGTACATGCTGTACTGTCTGGTCTTTGTTTGCTTGGTAGCATTTCTTTGGGGTCTTTCATGATGTGTTTGCTGTTGCACTCGGTGTTTGTAGCTTGCCACTGACTTCTTTGTAGTTGCACTGCACTTTGGCTTCACTGAGTTTGTTGTTGCAGTGATTTGTCTGACCTGGTATGCTTCAAGTTGCCTTGAGTTGAACCTATCTTGGGTTTGACCTTGTTTGTGATTTCTGTGCATTGTGCTCTGTTGTTGTATTTGCATTGAGTCACTGATTTTGGTCGAGACTTTGAACACAGTCAGGTTGCATATCCAGCCGAGTCTATATTGTGCATGATTGCTTTTGTTGATAGCGCACACGAGTTGGCGAGGCAGTGCACACGTGTATAAATGTACACGTGTGTATTGCAACCACTCACGATTACCTATAAGAACACCGATATGCACAGATATTACACA
Organism: Allium cepa; assembly: GCA_030765085.1. Lineage (NCBI taxonomy): Eukaryota > Viridiplantae > Streptophyta > Magnoliopsida > Asparagales > Amaryllidaceae > Allium > Allium cepa. The sequence goes on from CM060944.1 coordinate 112,961,441, forward strand.
ATCAAAGATGATGACAATAACCCATGTATCTGAGACACAAACAAAATTCTATTTTTGCAAATTCAAATTTGTTTGTTTTCAGATTACTGTTGTAGTTGCTAATTATACAGGTACACAGGAGACAGGACAAGAAATGGAGCTGGACAATGCAGATAGATGCAGATGTGCAGACAGAGTGGAAAACTGAGTGTTGAGTGTTGTAGTGAGAAATGTAAAATGTATGAACTGGTGTATGTATATATAGAGAGAGCTGAAAACTTTGTATTGTTTAAGTGTTGTAATAAAATATTATATTGAATAAAAAATACTGGTAGAATTATATAAATTCTGTGCAATAGTATAATTATTCAATATGAATATTTCTTCCTTTCTGTATATAGTCCAAACTGCAAACACATATATATATTGATATATATTTTGTTATCATCAAACAAAAAATCACATCAAATAATCTCCCCTTTTGATGATGACAAACATATATATTAAAGATTTTGAAATGCTAATACATGTGTTTGAGCATGAAATGTTTATCTCCCACTATTTGAGTGCTCCCCCTACAACTAAGACCACTCCCTATTTAGAAGATAACAAAAATTACTGACGAATAAAAGAACTAAGGAAAATTATCTAACAACATTAAACAAATATTGTTGAAGTATTCCAAAAATATTTACTTCCTTATCAAAATCTAGTTCTTTTCTCCCCCTTTTGTCATTATCAAAAGACAGAAAAAAATAATGGAACAGTAGGGAAATGTATTCAAATAGTTATTTATTTTTTTATTTTTTTTTATTTTTTTTAATTGACATTTAAGCACAAAAATAAGCACTTACTAACCACGCATAACCATAAGGACTTTTAAATGGGATTAGCAGTTACTTATTAGTCTAAGCATCCGGACTGTTAAGGTAGACCAGAAGGATACTTAGCTACCATGCTCCATTCATGCATAACCATAAGGACTTTTAAATGAGAATGGAGTGATGATGGTACAATAATTCACTCGCATGCTCCATCCATGCACAACCATAAGGACTTTTAAATGAGGATGGATGCATGGGAGATAATAATAATAATAATAATTATTTTTTATTATTATTTTTTTTATTTTTTTATTTTTTAATTGTTTGAAGAAAAATAAAACGAACATATATCCACTACTGAATACCATATTCAAATCAATCTTTGAATAATATCCTAAACTGGTTTGAATCCTAGAAATTGAAGTTGAAAATGAATATCCAAGAATATTTCAAGCAAAAAATGAAAAGTGATTAGTCAATTTCTATAATCCCCAAATCCAAACGTAATCTGGAAAATCTTTCTTCGGGGAGGGTTTTGTGAAAATATCAGCAAGTTGAGTCTCAGTTGAAATATATTCAATGCAAATGTCTTCCTTAGCAATGTGATCTCTAAGAAAGTGGTGTCTCACATCAATGTGTTTTGTGCGTGAATGATGAACATGATTATTTGATAAGTCTATTGCACTTTTACTGTCACATTTTAATGGAACTTGTTTATAAACTAAGCCAAAATCAGAAAGAGTTTGCATCATCCATAAAATTTGAGCACAACAACTTCCTAAAGCAATATATTCTGCTTCAGTGGTGGATAATGCTACACAGTTCAGTTTTCGACTTGACCATGAAACTAACGAGTGTCCTAGCATAAAGCATGTTCCACTAGTGCTTTTCCTGTCAACCAATGAACCAGCATAATCAGCATCAGAATAGCCAACTAAATCAAAATTTTCACAAGAAGGATACCATAACCCAAATTTGTTTGTGTGTGAAAGATATCTCAAAATTCGTTTAGTGGCTTTCAAATGAGATTCTTTAGGATTAGATTGAAAACGTGCACACAAACACATAGTAAACATAATATCAGGTCTAGAAGCAGTAAGATAGAGAAGTGAACCAATTATCCCTCGATATTTCTTCTGATCAACAGCACTTCCTTTCTCGTCTTTGTCCAACTTTGTTGATGGGCTCATAGGAGTTCTCAATGGTTTGGAGTTCTCAACTCCAAATTTCTTCAACAGTTCCAACACATACTTGGATTGTGAAATGAAAATGCCATCACTGCTTTGCTTGATTTGAAATCCAAGAAAATATTTCAATTCTCCAACCAAGCTCATCTCGAATTTAGCCTGCATGACTTGTTCAAATTTCTCGCACAAGAGTTCATTAGTAGCACCATAAATTATATCATCCACATAAATCTGAACAATCAAAAAATCACTTCCTTTATGTAATAGAAACAGTGTCGTGTCAGCACTCCCCTTTTTAAAGCCATTTTCCAAAAGATATGTACAAAGGCAGTCATACCAAGCTCTAGGAGCTTGCTTAAGACCATATAATGCTTTTTCAAGTTTATACACATGATTTGGAAAATCATGATTTTCAAAACCGGGGGGTTGTTCAACAAAAACCTCTTCTTTCAAATCACCATTTAGAAATGCACTTTTTACATCCATTTGTTTAAGTTTGAAACCTTTATAACAAGCAAAGCTTAGCAAAATCCTAATGGCTTCTAACCTAGCAACTGGAGAAAATGTTTCATCAAAATCTATGCCTTCTATTTGGTTATATCCTTTTGCGACCAACCTAGCTTTGTTTCTAATTACATTTCCTGATTCATCAAGTTTGTTTTTGAACACCCATTTAGTTCCTACAATTGGATAGTCATTTGGCCTAGGAACTAATTTCCAAACTTTATTTCTCTCAAATTGATTAAGTTCATCTTGCATTGCTAAAACCCAACTTTCATCATTAAGAGCCATTTCAACAGAATCAGGTTCAATTTCAGAAATAAAACCACTATGACAACAAAACGCACACAAATTTTTATCAAATGAAGAGCGAGTGCGTATACCTTCCGTAGGATCTCCTATAGCCAATTCAGGAGGATGATTGGATTTGAACTTCAATCTATCAGCATCAACAGTCCTACTTCCATCTTTCTCACTAGATGTCCCTTCTTTAATGCCTTCATGATCTACCCCATCATCAACCGGTTTTTCAGTCGTCCTTTCCAGATCAGATTCATCAAATGTCACATTGATTGATTCAACAATTGTCTTTGTTCGTTTGTTGTATATCATGTAAGCCTTGCTCCTTGTTGAATAGCCCATGAAAATTCCCTCATCGGCCTTTGATTCAAATTTTCCAAGTTGATCACCTGTGTTAAGAATGAAACAAGGGCATCCAAAAACAGGAAAATAAGAGATGTTAGGTTTCCTTTCATGCAACACTTCATAAGCCGTTTTGCCAAGTATTGGTCTAATCATTACTCTATTCATTACGTAGCACGAAGTATTCACCGCCTCTGCCCAAAATGTTAGAGGTAGTTTATACTCACTCAACATGGATCTAGCCAATTCTTGCAATGTACGATTTTTCCTTTCAACCACCCCATTTTGTTGAGGTGTTCGTGGAGCAGAAAATTCATGTTTTAAACCATTTTCTTCACAAAAGTTTTCAAATTCCGAATTTTCAAATTCGCCTCCATGATCACTTCTCAAAGTTTTAATTGAAACTCCTTTTTCATTTTGAACAAGTTTAGCAAATTTTGAAAAATAATCAAAAGATTCAGACTTTTTGGCTAAGAAATAAACCCATGTAAATCTAGAATAATCGTCAACCAATACATAACAATAACGTTTTCCATTCAAGCTTGCAATTTCATTTGGTCCAAATAAGTCCATATGAATTAATTCAAGGACCCTTGATGTGCTAACAATGTTTTTAGGGCGAAATGATGATCGACTAAGCTTGCCCAAGGGACATGCTTTACACACTTTGTTATCTTTAAATTTCTGATGTGGTAACCCTTTGACTAATTCTTTCGTTTCAAGATTTTTTAAGAGACTCATGCTAGCATGTCCAAGTCTCCTATGCCATAAAGTTGCCTCTTCGTCAGTGGCTACCAAACATCTGGAAAGATTTAGATTGTCAAACGAAAGCGAGTAAACATTTCCTTTTCTTTTGCCCATAAAAACAATGTTATTTGAAGTTTTATCAATGATTTTGCAAGTATCACTATCAAAAACCACATTCATACCTTTGTCACATAGTTGTGTAAAGACCCGCAAATCCGTACCCCTTGAATAGACACTAATCTCCAGTGATTTACTCAAAATGAACGAAAATATGAACCCTTAGGGTTTTAAGAAAGAGAAAAGAAAAGAAGAAGAGAGAGAGAAGATAAAAAATAAAGAGAAAAGAAAACAGAAAATAGAACGGAACATAAAACAACTGAACAACATCAGAATCTCACAATTCGCAGCGGAACATATAATAGATAAATGAATAATCTTTAAACAAAGAACTATATCAGTTATTACATTACATTTCATTACATCATATCATCAGAGTGTACAATATCAAACAAACAGCGGAAAAAGAACTACTATATAAACTAGTAATACGCCATGCCATCCAGCTTGCCTCCTGCAACTCCTGAATTCCAGAATATCCTGATAAACCTAACTCTTGACTGCCCGTGTAAAAATTGGTGGGCACCCAGAGTTTAGGAAGGAAAACAATAAACTCCGAGTCAGTCATGTGACTGGTGCGAGAACTAAAACAGTTTATTTTTCTTTAAAATAATGTAGAGGAATATTTTTAAAAATCAATTCGCAATGCTTTTAAAAATGAGACTACCATAAGACCTCCCGCCACACACACAATGCAAACGCAGACTTGGAGGAGATTTCTTCTTATGTTAGTCAAAGATGCTTGATACGTATTAAAAAAAAAAATTTGATATTATTACTAGTGCATAGTGTAGGGAAAATTTCGAAAGTAGAATATAAATCTTAGCCAGCATATTAACCATTATATTATGCTTACTATAGCTACCATATTAGATGGCAGGTTCTACAACTAAAACCGTACAAGTCTCGTATTGTTTCTTTGGATTTCCAACGAATGATCAGGCCAAGGAACTTCCCATTGCCACATGAGAACGCCTCTGGATGGACGTCCCCGAGAACCAAACCGGATCTCTACCAACACAAGGCCGAGTTACCCCTAACTGAGTAACAACTGACCGAATATGCCATCCCCCGGTCCTTTAGGACCTTTAACCGAGCGCTCGCAATCAATTCACACAATCATAAAGTGTTTTCAACATGAGTAAGTATCTGGGCTCCATACCATGATACCACCCTTTTCCAGAAGGAAATGCACATATCCTAAAGGGCGCTACCCCTCATAACCTTGCCGCATCTTTCCTGTTTTGACCATTCCGGGGTGTGAGGCTCGACGAAGTTTCGTCCACAAAAACACGCTTTATACAAAAACTGTGCTTTGGGTCAACAAATGATCATAGAAATGATCACCAAGATAGACGATCAAACAAATGATCCTATCACAACTAATCAACACAATGATCATTTCACAGCAACACTCAGTATGTCACATTACCAAATTGGGAGTATATTGCTGATAACCTTCAACTATATAACCTCTGAGCTCGTACGTCTCAGAGAAGGGTGTTAAGCTAAGAGAATAAATTCTCCGCGACCAACAGAAATATATTTGAAAGAAATCGGCTTTACATCTCAATTTGTAATGTCAGACATACAATCCATACAAGTCTGTTCCAGGATCGAACAGAACCGAAGGCACTTACAAAGAAGTCCTTGCAATCCGGATAATCTCTAATCACGCCTGAATTTCCCATCACATATGGAGATCTCAATACCGGGATCAGCCAGTGCAGAGACAATCAACAAGAAACCCTTTCGTTTTCGAAAATATCCGGTCTTCAACACCGATCTTCAAATGCAATCATAACGACGTATCACATATTCGGAATGGGTTATACGACCCCAAGGTCCTTTCCCGGTTAACCCGAATAGTGAGCGCTTATTTAAAAAAAATAAGTGTGGCATTCAAATTCAAGCAAATCACAACAAATACCTATTTAAAGGTAAATATTGATAGTCGGTTATTGAACTATCAATAGATATGCCAACATCACCAGATTCCAAATAATTTTCCAAATAATTTATTTTCCAAAAATATCTTTACAAGATATATATTCTCCATTCTTCAAAAATAAATCAATATTTATTTTTAAACCCAATTTCCCAATTTCATTTATAAATTCTATATTGAATTTACATTCCAAAATATTTATGAATATACGATTTCCATTCGTTTTCAAATATTCATTTTCAATTTATCTTCAAAAAGATAAATTCAAAATATTCACTTAATATTGGAAAAACATTTCCATACTTATTTATTTATAAGAAATTCACAAGCCTTTTTATTTTCTATACTTAGAAAATATTTAATATACTCTAATCGAAATTAAGTATATATTTCATTCTTTAAGGAAATCATTCACTTAACCATATTTATTTGGGCCAAAACGAATGTTGCGTAAAACATCGTTACGACAACCCAAAATCACTAGTATAGGGATTCGAAATTAAAACAGATATATAAATCCCAATACTATACAAAACATTTCCTTTCGAAAATTATCTACTATAACAACAGTGTTATAATCTACTATTTCCTTCTATTTCTCGAAAACGTCTATTTCAACAATGAATGTTGAAATCTATGGTTTCGATAGTTAATATATTTTAAAACATCTTTAGATCGTTTTAATTCTATTTAAAACATCACATCCAAAACATTTCTTTAACATATTATTCACTATTCAAAAATGTGAATATACTTGTTAACAAATTTTATCATTTCTATTCACTTTATTTTTAAAGGATTATTCACTGTCTAAAATGTGAATATAACTCCATTAATAAATTACAACAATTTTACTTATCAAAATAAGTTGTTGCAGATTTATAAAACAATGTTTATAAATTCCATTTCTATTTATTTTATACACTTCCTTTTATAAATTTCCTTTATTAACCTATTCGATTTATAATTCAATTATATACCGAAAGTCCATATTATAAGTTAAATGCTTATAATTTATTTGTTTACAAAATCGTTCCTTTAAACTTCATAATTATAAATCTTATAACTTATAAGATTCATTTATTTATCCCCATCTATTCCCTAAATAACTTTATAAATTCTATTTATAACTTCACCGTTATAATCCTATAGATTTCCTTGATTTACGAAATTCATTCACAATTCATTCTAACACTTATAAAAGCTCGTTTTATAATTCCAGGTATTTTTAATTTATAAATTATCAATTTATAAACCTTTTTAATATAAATCAATTTATATTACTATCTTAAAACGTCTTTAAACTCCTTTATAATTTCACCATTTTTGATTTATAAAAAAATCAAATTTCATAAATCCTATTTTTAATAAATTCAAAAATCCTAATTTAAGCTATTTTATAAAATCATTAATCTCATATTTTCAAAAATCAACTTTTAACTGAATTTCTCAAAAATCATAATTTTTATAATATTAAAATTATAATGTTTATTTATTTAAGATGAATCAACTCCAAAAATATTTTATAAACGTATACTTTCAAAAATTACTTTAGAAATCCCTTAAAAATCAAAATCGTTATTTTTAACTTAAAAATTGGATTCGATGATGCAACACATCAAATAGTCAATCACGACTTTCCAATATCATATATCGATATGATAATCAATCAAACATCACAATATCAAAAATCAAATAAATATTTTGTGAGGAATCCAGTTGGATCCCTCCAACCTGTTTCCCTGCATCCACAGACATTAGCACAATACCCATTCCACTTCGAGGTGGAATATCGCGGTATATGGGATTTTATAAAAATATTATCCGCTTAATAACGGCGCAATAGGGTCTCATCCGCTATACAATGCGGGAAATCAATCAACTGCAATATATACATATGCCAATATATATACATTGCTATATACTAATATAATACTAATTCCACTTCAAGGTGGAATATCGCGGTATATGTGTGTAATAAATAACCTCCGCTTACTAACGGCGTATAGGGTCTATTCACATCCAATATATATATATATATATATATATATATATATATATATATATATATATATATATATATATATAACAATCATCATTCAAGCATTCAATCAACACAACTAACAATTTTAAATCTAACTATTTAAAATTTAAATAAATCCTTTAGAGTGAGAAGTTCTCACCTTTGCTTTTATTAGCAATCCATTTCCCATCTTGACTCGATTTTCTTGATTTATACCTTGTATAAATATTTACACAATTTATTAATATTCGAACAGATCGAATAATAAATTTTCATTTGATAATTTTTTGATTCATCGGTGATTTCATTTTAATAGTTAAATTAACTGATAGTTCCTTTTAACCCAGTTTCTTCTTTAATAAATTTATTTAAACTAATTATTTTACTTTAAACTAATATCTTTAAATCAATTCCTTTTAAATAAATTATAAAAAATTAAGTTTTAATCTAAATTCCCTTTAAAAATTTATTTAACTAATTTTCCTTTTTAAAATAATTCTAACTAAAAATTTCCAATTGAACTAATTTCCCTTTTTAATTTTAAACAGATTACTCTTAACAAATTTATCTAATAAAATTTAAATTTCAACTAAATTTACTTAAATAAATTTATTTAACTACGATTTAAATTTTAAAACTAAGTTTTCTTCTTTCTGCTTCTGTATTTATATTTTATTTTTCAGTTTGCAACTAAAATAGTTTAATTCACTAATAGTTTCGTTTAACCCTATTTTGTCTTTAATAATTTATTTAACTAAAAATTTAATTTAAACTAAATTTCCATTAAAAAATTATCTTTTTAGTAACTAAACGAATCAAATAAATTTCATTAACGAGTTAATCACCTTAATGTAATTATTAAATATTCTTTCCAGTTTTAAACATGATAAACAGTATTTAATTTCAGTTATAACTTCACAAAATTATTTTCTAACCTTGTATAAATAATTCATACAATTTATAAATATTCGAACAATCGAATAATCATCTTTTATTTAAAAATCTGCAAATTTACTTTGCCTTTTCTGTCCATATACAAGTATTCAAACTTTTTTTTTATAATACCTATGCATATATATATTAACTAAATTAAAACAAAATGAATTTTTATACCTTACTGCTTAGCGTCGCCACTGTCCATCGAGTCGCCGCCCTCTTCTTCGAAGTCGCGCGCCGCCGCTCTCCCTAGGCTCGCGAAACCCCCCATTGAACTGCAATCGCCTCGCTGCCATTGATTCGAACGCGACTTCATCCATCCACGCGACGCTTGCCCACGCTAACGTGCTCGAAAACCCTTCGCCGCCGCTGCGCCACTGATCGACGTCACAACCAAATCGCGAGCCTCCCAATAGCTTCGCCTCCACGCGCGAGCGCGAGTCTCACCTAGCTGCCGCCATCTCCACGCTGTCGCGCCTCCCCTTGCTCGATTTCGAGCTCGAGTGCGCGGCCATTGAAACAAATTCGATTTCGTTTTTTTTTCCACTTTCCTGAGTCGAATAGGGCTTCGGCCATTTATTGTAAACGAGAAGACTTCTGTTGATTTGAACAGAGGTTAACGCGGCCATGATTTTATCTTCGTTTCTGTGATTTTGATTTCTGAGAGAGGAAGGGGTATTTGAAATCGAATGAGTATGGTTTGCACGATTTCATCAGTAATTGTAGGCGTGATACTCTGCGTCTTTAAGGGAGAACGTGGTGAAGTTTGACTAGATTTAAATTTAAATTTAAATTGAATCCGATTCAATTGCAACGCGTTTACTCACCGTGTGCTCACATACCAACTCCGAAAAATACGAAATTTGAAATCCGACGATAATTAAATATTACGGACCCAATGGAACTGGTTTCGTCGAATTCCGAGACTGTGCCTCGGACGGCTATTTTTAAATCTCGATTCAAACGATTTAATTTCAAAACTGATCAAATCACTTTTAATTTCAATTCTGAAGCTTCTATAATCTTCAATATTATCAATATAAATTTTACAAGCCTTTGAAATATTTTTAATCGGCTTAAAATTGAAGATTCAAATTTTTATTCAGCTTTCTATAGATTAAACTCTATAATTTAATCGCCTATTTCAAAGTTATATTGAAAATTCAATCCAAACCATCATTCAAATATTTAAAATTAATTAAATATTTCCAAATTAAATTATTCAAAATTCTGGGTCGTTACAAGTTGGCTAATAGAAATGAGATTGTGATGCAAATTATCAACGTATAAAACATTAGTCAAGGAAAAAGTACGGTTACTTACTTCACCTTTCCCAATAATCTTACACTTGCTATTGTCTCCCATGATCACATTTCCACCTCTAAAATTCTCTAGGCTAAGGAACTTAGATTTATCACCTGTCATATGTCTAGAACAACCTGAATCTAGAAACCATTCTTGTTGCTCCTTAGCCCGCCAACAGACCTACATAAAGAGAGAGGAGGATGACCTATAGAAACTCTTAGGTCCAATGATATTAGTAACTGAAGCATTGTGAACAAACAATCCCTTTGGAACCCAAACTTGTTTTGTCCTTTCATTTTTGTTCCTATAGACATGAAATTTGTTTGTAGAATTCTTAGGAACCCAAACTTGTATAAATTTTGTGTTCTTGTTCCTATGACTACAATTTTCAACACGATGTCCAATTTCACTTCTAACAAAGACACTCTTACCTTTTGCATGATCATCAACCTGTGTTATCCCAAAACCTAGTCCTTTTCTGTTGTTAGCAAAGAGTTGATTTCCCAATAACATGTTAAATGATTTTTCTCCTCTTGAAAAGTTATTCAGAGATTTCTCAAGATTTTGGACTTTGGTTTTTAGTGTTGTGTTTTCAGTTACAAGTGTGGTGCATCTATTTATAAAATCCTTTTTCCTAGTGTCAATGGTTTCCTTAAGACTCGAGTTTTCTTTTTCAATATTATCGAAGCTATTCTTAAGTCTTGATATTTCTGAATCTAAAATTTTACATTTTTTACAGTCTAGGTTTTGAATATTTTCAAGTTCAGTTTCTAACCTAGTATTCTCATGAACAAGTTCTCTCCTGTCAGACTTCAATTTTTCAACTTTAGTTTCAAGAGTATCAATTGTATTAGTAAGATCATAACACATCAAAACAAGTTCTTTATAAGAATAGTCACGTACCTCACTGGATTCCTCTGAACTTGTTTCTGAATCTGATTTTGCCATAAGGCACAAGTTAGCCTCTTCTGAGATATTATCCGAAACTTCTTCTCCTTCATCATCATCCCAAGTCGCTGCAAAGGCCTTCTTCTTCTTTTTCTTTCCTTTGTTGTTTTTGAGAAGTGGGCATTTTTGTTTGAAGTGGCCAGGCTTTTTGCAGTTAAAGCATGTCAATTCATTATCGGAATCGTCAGAATCTTTTGACCTATTACCACTTGTTTTCTTCTTGCGTGGCCTGAATTTTGACCATTTTCTAAGATTATTGACAGCCATCGCAAGCTCTTCAATTGGATCTTCTTCTTCTTCATCGCTTTCTTCTTTGCTCTTTAAGGCAATCGTCTTCTTTTTTGATTCGGAGTTGTTACGTTCCTCCTTTGCCTTTAGCTCAAGCTCATATGTCATCAAGTTTCCGATCAACTCCTCCATGCTTAGTTTACTCAGATCTTTCGATTCTTGTATTGCCGTGACTTTTGCCTCAAAGTTCATTGGTAAGACTCGCAGTATCTTCCGCACAAGCTCTACTTCAGTGAAGACCTTCCCAAGCGCTCTAGCATTGTACACCAAAGTTGAAAAACGTCCAAACATATCCTTTATGCTCTCGCCCTTTTCCATCACAAAGTTTTCGTATTCATTGTTAAATAGAGCTAGACGTGACTCCTTGACTTGAGAAGTTCCTTCGTGTGTCACCTCCGAAGTGTGCCAAATTTCTTGTGCTGTTGTACAATGAGAAATTCTATTAAACTCATTTTTATCAAGAGCACAGATCAAAGCGTTCATTGCTTTGGCATTTGTAGTTTTTAATTTCTTATCGTTAGCATCCCACCTATCCTTAGGTTTAGGAATCTCAGTATCACCAACAACTATAGTGGGAGATTTATAGCCAGTTTCAATAATATCCCAAACATCATAATCGACAGAACTAAGATAAATACTCATCCTAACTTTCCAATAAGCATAATCATTCCCATTAAACATGGGTGGCCTAGCAATAGATTGCCCCTCAGAAAAAGCATTATTTGGTGGATTCATGACTCTGGAGTTAAAGTAAAATACCTAGCTATGACACCACTTGTAGGATCTAGATTAACCCTAGAGGGGGGGGGGGTGAATAGGGTTATAGCAATTTTTTCCGAATTAAACACAGAAATAAACTGTAGAAATAAATATGCTGAAAAGTAAATCACACACAAAATTTACCCAGCTTCGGCAACCCCTGCCTACTGCTGCATTCCCAGATTTCTATTAGAATTAAACAGTTTCCCGCTTACAAACACTCTAACAGACTTGCAAACCCTGCTACCGCCTATAGAGTTTTGCAAACTCGCAAACCCTGCTAACTGGACTAACTCTAACTAGACAATCTGACAACACCTAAACCCTAGGTGGTGGTTTACCACGTTTTGTTTTGAAAAGAACAGACAAATAAAACAAATTATAAGAGTAAGCACTAAATTTAAAAACAATTTAAATTATCTTGCCCTTAAATAAAAAACACCCAAACCCAAAACAAAAGAAATATGCAGCCACTTCCCTCTTGTCTTATTTCACCCGATCCTTTTTCTTTTGTTTGTGAAGAAAAAATGGCGGCCCTCTGTTGTATTCTTTATTCGATCTGAATTAGGGCTTCTTTCCCTTGCGATCCAAATTGGGGCTTTGACTGATTTTTGATGCTCGTGCTCGCGCTCGCTCTCTGATGATCGATTCTACTTGCGCTTTGTTTCGCAGCTGCTCCTTTGATCGAGTTTGATAGATTTGTATGTATTCTCTTTCGTTGCTTGTTTTAATTGCTTGCTTGACTCGATTGTTGTGTGTTCTATGATGATTTCTTGGGGTTTATTTATAGGGTTGAAACCCTAATAACCACTGTCAGATTTGATTTCTACACGTCATTGATTATTTTTCCTGAATTTGTTCTGGATTGGGAGTATTCCTTTCTTGATTTAATTTCGAATTATTGCTGTCCATATTTGTTTTCGAATTAATTAATTCGAAGATTTCTTCCTATATTTATTGTCTCGGCCCCTATTTGAATTAACACTGACCATATATGTATTCGAGAAATTTGATGCAGAGATTTCTTTCCAAATTAGATTTCTTTGACTTAATTAAAACCCGATGTTTATTTTTAAATTCAACCCCCTTTTTTTCTCTTTGACTTTGGACATTTTTGCATAACTGTTGAGCTCACTGTGTCTTCTGATTTTTTTTTTTAACTGGTCGTTGATCTTCTGGCCCTTGTGAGCTTCGTCTCTGGCCATCTTCTATGTTGTTCATGTAGTTGCATTTGGTCTCGAGTTTCACTGTTGCATTTGCTCATTGGAGTTTGTACTCGCACACTGCACGTAGCTTATTGTCTGTACTTGGTGCATTGAGCATTTTCACTGTGTTGCATTGTTCTGTCCACTGCCCTTGTGTTGCTCACCATGTTGCATACATGTTTTTATGCTTTGTGACATTCGGGTTTGTTGTGTACTTGTCTCTTGTTCACCTGTATCATGCTTGGCTTTGCGGTTTGGTTTCACTTGGGCTTGTATATTGTTGAACCTGTTAGTCGAGCTTGCATACTCCATGCTTGTTGTTGTATACCTGTCTACTGCAGTTTCATTGTGACTTGACTGTGTTGTTTTGTCTCTACCCAGTTGATGTTCTGTTCATGTGTGTCTGGTCGAGTTCATTCAATTCATTGATCCTTGTACATGCTGTACTGTCTGGTCTTTGTTTGCTTGGTAGCATTTCTTTATGGTCTTTCATGATGTGTTTGCTGTTGCACTCGGTGTTTGTAGCTTGCCACTGACTTCTTTGTAGTTGCACTGCACTTTGGCTTCACTGAGTTTGTTGCTGCAGTGATTTGTCTGACCTCGTATGCTTCAAGTTGCCTTGAGTTGAACCTATCATGGGTTTGACCTTGTTTTTGATTTCTGTGCATTGTGCTCTGTTGTTGTATTTGCATTGAGTCACTGATTTTGGTCGAGACTTTGAACACAGTCAGGTTGCATATCCAGCCGAGTCTATATTGTGCATGATTGCTTTTGTTGATAGCGCACACGAGTTGGCGAGGCAGTGCACACGTGTATAAATGTACACGTGTGTATTGCAACCACTCACGATTACCTGTAAGAACACTGATATGCACAGATATTACACAATCAAAGATGATGACAATAACCCATGTATCTGAGACACAAACAAAATTCTATTTTTGCAAATTCAAATTTGTTTGTTTTCAGATTACTGTTGTAGTTGTTAATTATACAGGTACACAGGAGAGAGGACAAGAAATGGAGCTGGACAATGCAGATAGATGCAGATGTGCAGACAGAGTGAAAAACTGAGTGTTGAGTGTTGTATTGAGAAATGTAAAATGTATGAACTGGTGTATGTATATATAGAGAGAGCTGAAAATTTTGTATTGTTTAAGTGTTGTAATAAAATATTATATTGAATAAAAAATACTGGTTGAATTATATAAATTCTGTGCAATAATATAATTATTCAATATGAATATTTCTTCCTTTCTGTATATAGTCCAAACTGCAAACACATATATATATTGATATATATTTTGTTATCATCAAACAAAAAATCACATCAAACAAAACCAACCTAAACAAACCTATCTCCTACATATATGTTGTTACTAAAATATAACTCGATTACCCTATCTCATTCAGGTAAACAAATCCTAAACCAAATGAAGAGGGAGACCATTGAGCTTTTTATAAGGTAAGAAAATGAGGCTGAGGAATGCGGTGTTTAGCTGGAAATATTCAAAATATGATTACAAAAGGAGTACTCAAAGAGGTTGACCAAAAACCCTCTCGTGATGAGAAAACACCAGCGAATAACTCTAACATCTTGGAAAGTGAGCTCCCATAAAACTTGTAGCATCCAATTAATTATATTGACGTAATACATAGAGGGCCATATATCGTAGGAGTAAGTAAAGGAGAAAGGAATATATATATATATATATATATAAAGGAAGCCAAGGAAGGAATCTACTCGATAAGTGAGGAACCACCTCTAAAATCTTTCAACTGTTTTGCTCCAATTATAGATTTACTAATAACACCAATGGAATTAAGGGGAGTAGGCATCCTCACAATGACTTGCCATGATAACTGCCCAAATTGGACTCTCACTTGTCTTGAAATCCTTGGTTGATATAGGCAACACAGTAAATGTCATTTTCAAAAATGCATTCGACCAAATATGAACCGTGGAAGAAAACTAAGCCTAATTTGGAACCAATCTTTGGATTCAACAACAAAGGCTCTGCGCCAATTGGTCAAATAAAACTGTATGTCCAAATTGCGACCCCACCCTACTCAAGGATGTTTGAAACTTTATTGACGGTGATGAATCAACCATCCTACTATAACACATTCTTTCGTGGACCTACGCTTGATGAAACTGATGCTTTCATCTCACCGAAACATTCGCCGCTGAAGTTCATATGCAAGGCTAGGTGAGAAACTATCCATGGAGAACAATTCAGTTCCCATGAAATGTATTTCACTACGCTTGAAAAATATAATGAAGAAGGAGAATCTTGTATGAACCTATGTTAAATAAACATAATTAAACTAATACTTTCAATCCTTTGCATATTAGTCCCTAGGAATAGATATCTGAGGCAAACAGGCAAATAATCCCATTGAAAACACCTCAAGCAATGAGAAAAAGAATCAAGTTAAAAGAAAGGAGGAAATAATAGGTGGAGTTAAACCAATTCAATTGGTATAAATATGAGACCTTAGAAGAAATGGTGTCAGATATAGATTCAAGAGATGGGAATTAGAACACATAATTTGTAGAGGATTTGGAAGAAGTAAGCTTAGATTTCTAAGGTTCAACAAAAATGGTGGAGGTGGGGAAAATTGAATCGAAACATGAAAAAAAAGATTTCATTCCTATAATCGAATAAAGACGTCTTCGCATGGTCCTATGCTAATATATAAGGATTGACCCAGCAATTATGTGTCATGCACTTAATATTGATTCAAAATTTTACCCTGATTAGCAAAAAGAATAAGGGTCAATTCGACAAAGTTTGCACTATGGCATTACAAGAGGAAATAAAGTTGCTAGAAAATGGATTCGTTAAAGAAGTGTTTTATTCAAAATGGCTAGAAAATCCAATTTTGTTTGGAAATCTAACTGAAAATGGAGGACATGGGTTGATTTTATGGATTTGAAAAAGGCATGCCCCAAAGACTGTTATCCTCTTTGAAGAATTGATCAGTGAGTAGACGCCACAAGTGGCCATAGATTACTGTCCTTTGTGGATGCATATTCAGGGTATAACCAAATTCCTATGTTCAAGCCTGATGAAGAACATACCAGTTTTGTTACCGATTGGGGAATGTATTGCTATAGGATAATGACATTTGGGTTGAAAAACGTAGGGGCAACGTACCAAAGATTAGTTAACATGGAAGTTTATATAGATGATATGTTAGTAAAATCTTAAAAAAAGGATGACCATGTAGAGGACTTGAACGAAATGTTTGAAATATTAAGGAAATATAAGATGAAGCTGAATCCACAAAAATGATTTCTAGATCCAATCTATAAAGTTCTTCGGGTACATCGTTAAGTGCACGAGGAATAGAAGCTGACCCTGATCAAATCATGGCAATCCGGGATATGACATAGCCAAAGACAAGTAAAGAGGTAATATGATTAAATGGGAGAGTTGCAACACTCAATCGATTCATAACTAGCGCCACTGATAAGTTTATTCCTTCCTTTGATGTGATCAAAAAATGAAAGACCTTTGAATGGATGGAGGAATATCAAAAGGCTTTTCAAGAGTTAAAGGACCACCTAGAAAGTCCACTGGTTCTTTCTAGTCCAGTGAAAGGAGAAGATTTGTTCCTATATATTGCAGTGTTAGAATATGCAATCAGTTCGGTCCTCATTACAGAAGAGCGCGGAATTGAATTCCCTGTATATTATATAAGTAAGAGGCTAAATGACATCAAACTAGATATCTGGTCCTAGAGAAACTAACCTATTGCTTACTATTGTTGGCAAGGAAATTAAGGTCATATTTCCAATCGCGCCCAATCAAGTTTCTGACCAATTACCCGCTAAGACAAATTCTTAGCAAACCTAGAATATTGGGAAGGCTTATAAAATGGGGGATGGAATTGTGTCAATACGATATCAAGTATCTACCAAGAGTATCGGTCAAAGGAAAACCGTAGCTGACTCTATAGCAAAATGTATAGGGTTCATTGAGGAGCAACTATAGAGGGAAAAGAAGCTCGAACCAAAGTGGTTGTTATACATAGATGGAGCATCAAATGAGCAAGGAGTTGGGGCAAGTTATGTAATGATTGCACTCGATGGGTAAAGGCATTATGCAATGAAGTTGGGATTTTCTACAACTAATAACGTTGCCAATTATGAGCCCATGAAATTCAAGATTAACCTTGGCCTAATAGTTAAAGATTCCAAGAATTAGGATCCTCGGTGATTGGCAATTAGTGGTGAAGCAATTAAAGAAGGTATTCTAGACTAAGGATGCTCAGTTCGCTTATTATGTCAAGAAAATTCATGAAAGATTCCGTTTAACGGTTTTTTTGTACATCAAATGCCAAGGGAGAAGAACACTCAGGCAGATTCTTTGGAAAAATTAGCAAGTTTATAAGGGGCACCTGAAGTTGACATCGTCCCCATTAGGTTTCAAAAAAATCCTATCACTGAGTCAGGAAAGGATGAATTAAATGATAAACCCTGGTCCTAATGCGGTCTCAAGTCCAACAATTGATATCCGGTGAGGAAAATACCAGAGAGAATAGCAATTGTAGAGAATCCTCTAAAAGAATAAGAACAAATGATCATAAGAATCAATACTAAACAGTTGGATCGCACGTTTGATTGAATATTTGTAGAAAAGCATATTACCTAAGGAAAGAAATGAATCATGAAAATCAAAGTATCAAACCCCTTCAAATACTATAGTTGAAATAATATCATATAGGAAGGAATACTTAATACTTTAATTGAGATGTATCACCCCGAAAACGGGTGCTAAGGTACTAAAGGAAGCCCCATGAAGGATTTTGTGGGGACCATTCTAATGAGGTAAAATTAGCGAAGAAGGTAACGAGGTAAGGATATTATTGGTCCCACGTGACAGAGGATGCCATAACCAACGTTAAAAGATATAACAAATGTCAAAAAATTTCTAGAATTCCGTGGTTGCAACCAAGTGAATTAACCACAATTGCTAGTTTGTAGCCTTTTGATATATAGGGAATTGATTTGATTGGGCCACTTCCAGTCTCCAAAGAAGGAGCAAAGCTTGCAGTGATGGCCATTGAGTACTTCACCAAGTGGGTAGAGGCTGAACCATTGCTAAACAATACTACTAGGAAAGTTTTGAAGTTTGTTATCAAAAATATAGTCACTAGATTTATACTCCCAAACAAGATTATCTCTGATAACAGGACTTTATTTAAGAGCGACGAATTCACCTGTTTCTGTGAGAAGAATGGGATAGTAAAAAGCTTTTCATCGGTAGCTCACCTAAAAGCTAATGGGAAAATGGAGGTGACAAATAAATTCATTAAGTACATCTTAAAGAAATGATTGGGCAAAGCCAAAAGAAATTGGGTATAAGAACTTCCTCCCTTTTTATGGTCATACAAAACTTCAACCAAATGGGTACCGGACACACCCCATATTCTTTAACATATGTATTTAAAGCTTTGATAACGGTCAAGATTGAAGTCCCCTTGTTCCAAAGGATTGCTTATTCCTACTAAACAAACCAAGGGACGAAGAGGGAATCATTCGATTTACTTAACTAAGTAAGAGATCAAGCTACCATACGAATGATTAAATACCAACAAAGTATCTTCAAATATTATAAATCAAAAGTAAAAGAAAGAGCATTTAAGAAGGGATACTAAGTGTTAAGAAGAGTGATTTAAAATACTAAAGACCCTACCGACGGTATACTGGGACCAGACTAGGCTATTCATGTATTTATTCCCCTAAGAACTTATTGATTAAGTAGACTAGATAGAAATGTGATATCAAGAACATGTAATGCTAAGCATTTAAGACCATACTTTACAATATTGGATGAATAAAATGGATTATCAAAGGACTTCTTTTTCTAAATAGTTTCCTCTAGACTGAGATGCGATATGTTTAACTTGACTCCTAGCCTGATGAGGTTAGCGAGATTCGTTAAGCAAAAGCGCACCTCCTACTTGAAAGAGGAAATTTAAGCTTTGATCTCGCTGTCGAGCAAGTCAAAGCATCCAAGGGAGATGGATGAGAAGCCTTTGGTTTCGCTACAAGGCCTGGCTAAAGCAACCATCCATAGAGTGATGGTCACTTAATTCTTTGATCCCACCGTCGAGTTAGGTCAAAAGACCCATCCAAAGGAGATTGAGAGAAGCCTTTGGCCCTGCTGCAAGGCCTGGCCAAAGCAACCATTTAAAGAGTGGTAGAAAATTAAGCCTTTGATCCTGCAGCAGAGCTTAGTCAAATCACATATCCAAGGGAGATGGACAAGAAGCCTTTCTTCTTATCGCAAGGCCTAGCCAAAGCAACCACCTAAAGGTAATGGCCAATTAAGCTTTAATCCCGCCATTGGACCTAGTTAAAGCATCCATCCAAGGAAAATAGACAAGAACCATTAGTCCTACTGTAAGGCCTGGTCAAAGAAACTATCCAAAGAATGATAACCAATAAGCCTTTGATCCTGCTATCGCTCCTAGTCAAAGCACCCATCCAAGGGAGATTGATGAGAAGCCTTTGATCTGTAGCAAGGCCTTGCCAAAGAAACCATCTGAAGAGTGATGGTCCAAGGTCTTCAAAAGAAATCATCCAAAGAGGGATGATTAAGTGAACTCCTGGTTCGATGGACAACCAAACTCAGAACAAGTTTTAAGAATATCTACTTACTTTCAAAAAATCCGTTTTCTGAAAATTAAACTTTAATAGATACATATACTTGGTCTTGTATAAAATGATTTCCAAATGGAGTTATGTAGATCTTTCTAAGGATATCATCATATAAGTTTATGAAAAATCTTTACCAAAAGGAACATTTTCAATGAAAGTGATTATCACAAATATAAATATATTCAAAAGATTACAAAACCACAATGTTTTAGAAAAACATTTTCAATAACAGCTTGTAGGAAAATCAAGAATTTTGAGACCGAAAGTTATCTTAAGCCAAGGAGCATAGGCAATCAACGATAAAAAGCACAACTATAAGAAATGACCACTTGAGGAAAAAGGCAAAAGAAAAGGCTAAAGTTTACTTATGCTAAAGCATAAGAAAACTTCTTTTAGAACAGGGTAATTGTTGCACCCAAATCTCCAAGGATGAGTATGGTATGAGCCATAGAAGGTTCATGAAAAGAGCTATTGAAGGATGAAAAACATAAGCCAATGAAAGTTGATATGTATGAACTATCACATAGTGACTTTATGATCTATCGAAAGTTGATATGTCAGATATATCGCGTGTTGACTTTAGGAGCCATCGAAGGTTGAGACCTTGGAGCTATTGCATGCTAACTTTAGGAGCCATCAAAGGTTAAGATGTTAAAGCTATCACATGGTGACTTTTGGGTCTATCAAAGGTTGAGATGCTAGAGCTATCATGTACTTTGGTTCCAGGAGCTATCAAAGATGGATAGCCTTGAGCCATTGCATGTTGACTCCAAAGGGCTATCGAGGATTGACACCTTTGAACCACCACAAGTTGACCCCAAAGAGCTATCAAGGGTTAATACCTTTGAACCATCACATTTTGATTCCATAATCTATCGAAGGCCTCGATGCCTAAGCCATCGCATATTGATAAACTATCAATAACGGAAACATCAAAACTATCACATGATGGAAATAGGAAGCTATTGTAGGATGAGATTATAAAGCTGTCGCATGTTGGAATTAAGCGATTATCAAAGGTTAATAAATTAACATCATCAACGGTCAATAGTTCATAAAATTTCATATTATTGATCAATCAAACTATCATTCATAGGTAGAGGCTATCGCATATTGATTAATAAGATTATCGAAGTTTGGCATTCCATGGATACCAAATGATGAGCTGTAAAGCTACTGCATAATAAAGATAGGTGGCTATCACATGTTGAGAACCATAGCTATCGAATGCTAGAACCAAAGCTATTGAGTGCAGGAAAAGCTATTAAATACTTGAAAATGCATCCAAAATAAATATTCACAGTTACCATATGAAATTCTTGCTCTCACACGTTAGCCAGAAAGCTTTTTGCGACATCAACAAATCTCGATCATCCATTTCTTCCAGATGACACGTGTCATGGATCTAAAGGCTAGAATTTCCTATAAATAGACATGTATCCACTACTAGAAAGGGATAAATTTTAAGTTGATCTTCTTTCTCATTTTCATTTTCATTTTGGCATAATATAGAAAGTTTGGTTTGAGCCATCAATGGCCGAATTGACCCAAAGGACATTGTGGATTTTCATTTTAGAACTCTAACAATGAACTAATACATAATGTCTCAGTATAAACACAATTATAACATATTTGAGTAAAAGACCTGTGATGTCCCGGAAATTTGGGCAATATTTATTTAATAATTTCATTTATAATTTATTTAAAATGTGAAATACTGATTTAATAATCCAATTCAAATATAATTTTCTTTTGAAGATTTATAATTATTTAGTTTGGATAAATGATATTCTTTTGAAAATTTATAATCAGGATTTAATTTGAGAATCTTATTGTCTTAAAATGTTGAAAATATTTAAATGATAAAATTTTCTTTATAAGCTGATTTAAAAATATTTTATTTATAATGTATATATGTGTATACATTGTAAATAGGTATTTTGATTTTATTTCAAAATTTAATAAAAGATCTTTTCAAATTTAATATATATAGGTATATAATTTGTGAATTGATTTATATTAAATTGAAAATAGTATTGAAACTTTTCTTAAGTAAATTTATAAATCTATCTTGTATTTTCAATAGAGATCATAGTAAACATTTTGTTATAAATATATATAGTTAAAATTTGTATTTTTATAATAAAGTTTATTTTGTTTGTTTTGAAATAAATTTAGTTTATTTTTGATTTGAATCTTTTGAATAAAATATAATTCAACATTTTTTTTCTTTTCTTTTTAAAAAGGTTTCTCTTTTGAAATTGGTTTTAAAATAATTCTTAAAATATTCAAACAAATATTTGTATATGTTTGGATAATTCATTTGTAAAGACTAAATATATATAAACATATTAAAACATCATAAATTAAATTAGAAATGGTTTTATTTTAAATTAAACAATTGTAAAACAAAGAAGTTTATTTTATATTAGAAATCTTACATGTGTAAGCTTCATGTTTTAAAATAGACACTTGTAATTTATTTCCATACTTAATTAACAAGTGGCAATACAAATGAATATTTGAATTTATTATTTTAGATAAAACTTAAACATATCTCTTTATTTCAAAAACTTTATCTCCTATAATGTATCTAAATTCAGTTTTGAGAAAACTGAAAATCATTTTCATTCTAAAACCCACAACCTAAATTCAGATCTGAGAAAACTAAAATCCAATTCACTCTAAAAATCCTCAACCCAAATTCAATTAAACCTGCAAAAAGAAACAACTCTGCAAAATGAAAATCAAAATTCCCAAATCTGGAAATTTCTGTAACCTGCAATCAAATCTTCAAAACTGTAAAATCTTTGCAAGCAAGTTGAAGTGGGTCTGCATGCAAATTCCAAAAGCCTGCAACCAACATGTATTGTAATCAACATCAAATGCAAATTCAAATAGGACTGCAAGCATCAAGCAAAGATGAATCTGGAAGCATGCAGACCAAATTATCACCAAATGCAGTTTCCAGGCTTACCTACTTCAAGCTAAAACCAATTTCAAACTGCAAGTTAGCTCAGATTCATGTTAGCTCTGATTCAAGCATGCAAGGAATTCAGGTTGCAGGGGAATGTTTGGCATTTGGAATGCATGCTCTTTTTCAATTTTAAGGTGAGTAAATATTTGTTTAAAAACAGTTTCTACTTTATACTCTTAAAAACTAAGTTAACAAGATTTGCAAAGCTTAAAGATAATTCAAATGCCTTTCAAATAGGAAACTGTTAAACAGGGATAATTAAGAACTGCTCTGTTCTTTTTGATAGTGAGTGACCCCAAATTTATATGTTGTTTAAAATTTTATATGTGCATGAGTTGATATATGTTTGGCTGTTGTGTGATTAGGCCTGCATACATAAATCTTGAGTATGCAGAAAAGTGGAATGTGAATTTCTACAAACATATTTCTCTTATTTCTTGGATTTAAATACAAATCCTCTTCCATATGATTGAACCATAGCTAGAGATTATTGTGTGAACAAATTATGTTGTTTAACATAGATTTGAGCCTGTAAAATTTTAGTTTAGAAAAGTGGAAACTGTACTTGTGTAAATCAATAACAGTAGACAACAGTTTCATAAAATAAAATTACCAAACATCTTTAATTTATTCAAACGAGTTAAAGCTTTAATGCATGATTAAAACATGGGTATTAAAACATGCTTCAGGTCTTAAGAGCTTCTGAGGGGTTAGTAAATTTAGTCTGTGCAGTAGTTGGAATTTTTGGGGGTATCAAACCATAAAGTAAATCTGGAACTTGGGTTTTTTTGCCTGGAGTTTGAATGTGGCTGAAGAGAGTGGGGAGAATGAAGGGAAGAGGGCCAAAGAATGGTGGTGAGAGTTGACAGGTTTGGTTTGCCTTGGTGAAGTAGTTTCCAGGTTGTTAATTTTCTTGATCCTGATTCTCAGGCTACAGAGGAGTTGTGGATGGACTTTAGCAAGTTGAGGGATTGATTTGCTTCTTGGAAAGGATGGTGGAGGTGACTGGAAGTCGCCGGAGTAATGGTCGTAGTTGCACAGAGGAGTTTGGTCACTGGTGGAAGTTTTGGTGGTGTGCAGGTTTGGTGACTCGAAGTCACACTCGTGCATTTGGTATTGTGGCTCGAAGCAAGCAGGGTTTTGACCCGAAGTAAATTATTGATGTCTCGGGATATGTTGAGTGCAGAGAACCTGAAAGTTGTGTTTTTTAAAATCTGAAGAAAAAAAAAACTCCACATGTTTAAAAGCTATGATTTAATTCAAGTATAGGTTTGAATTGAATTCAAGTGAGTTTTGAATTCAGAAAGTTTTAATGATAATTTAAATTTAAGGAAGTTTTAAATTTAAATCTGGGAATAGTGTAAGTGTAGTTTCAGGTTGTAAATTTGTGCAGTGTTGTTGTTTTTTTTAAAATCTGGAAACCTAAAAGTGTTTAAAGGCTATGATTTAAATTCAAATAAGTTTATGAATTCAAAAAGTTAAATGATGAATTTAAATTTAAAATAAGGTTTAAGTTCAAATTTGAAACCAAGTGTAATATAGGTTTCAGGATTTTTTTGAATCCAGTTTTTATTTTAAAAACTGTATTGTTCTTTTAAAAATTTAAAAGCAATGATTTAAAATAAGTATAGGTTTGAATTGAATTCAAGTAAGTTTTGAATTCAGAAAGTTTAAATGATAAATTTAAATTTAAGGAAGATTTAAATTTAAATCTGGAAAAAACAGTAAGGGTAGTTTTCAGGTTTTAAATCCAGATTTTTATTAAAAACAGTTTTGTTTCTTTTTAATTTTTTTTTTTAAAGGAATTCAATGTTTAAAATTAAAATTCAAATTCAGGTGTGAATTTGAATCAGATTCAGGAATACCTTGAATTCAAAATGAAACATTTGAATGATAAGCAATATTTAAAATTGGGTTTGAAATCAAATTCAAATATGATTTCAGTTTTTACTTTAAAACCTGTTTTAATTCAAATCAGTTTGAAAAGTTTTGAATATTGAACAAAAATGTTATTAAGTAGAATTTAAATATGAATTTGATTTCTAATAAGGTTTGAATTTAAAAGAATTCTTTCTTTAAGTATTAAATAAAATTATGATATGTTAACTTTAAATTGAAAGTTGAATTAAATTTTAGGAATGTATTATTTTAATACATTTTGAATATTAATTAAGTTATAAATAAGTAAATGAATTATTTTGAAAATAATTAAGGATTTACTTATTTATTTGATTTTAAAATAATAACTTGAATTAATTTATAATTAAAGATGATTAATGAATAATTAATTTAAAGTAATTATTCTTAAGTAAGGAATTAATGAAATGTTGTTAATTATCTAAGGATAATTAATAATTAATTAATGTAATTAATTTTTATGGATTAATTAGATTAATTATTTTAAGAAAATCAATTGTAATTTGTTAAGTATATTACTTTATGAAAGTAATTAAGGGATTAATTACTTTTTGTAATTAATTCTGATAATGAGCTTTGTTAAATTAATTAATTTAGTTTAATTAATTTAAGAATAATTTAATGATAATAATTACTTAATGTAATTTATGGAGTAAGATTACTTAGAGAAGTAATAATTACTGGAATGTAATTAAGGAAAGGTGATTTACTTAAAGGTAATTTGGATAATTACTTTTGTAATTAATCAAGGATTAATTAATATAGATAATTAATTATTGATAATTAATTTATTAAGGAGTAATTAAGATAGTTAATTACTGGATTTAAGTATTAATCAAGGTGATTAATAATGGTATTTAATTTAATTAGTAAATGTAATTAATTTTTAATTGAGTAATCAATTTAAATATTAATTAGAGATCATTAATTATTATAATTAATGATGTAATTAAGAATTGTTGATTAAGTAATAATTAATTAATTAAGTGATTAATCAATTGTAATTAATTAAGGATAAATGTAATTAATTATAGTTAATTAATGAAGTAATTAAATGTTAATTACTTATGAATAAGGTTAATTAATTTTATGAAATTAATTTAAGACTAATTACTTATTGTAATTAGTGAATGATTAATCAAAGATGTTTAACCAAGTTAAATACTTTATGAAAGATTAATTAACTAGGTTGACTAATCAATGGATTTATAAGCAAGATTTATAGGTGGATAATTAATTTAATTTATTTTATTTTTAAATTAATTAGAGATAGAAGTAATTAATTTAATTCATTTTAAATTAATTATAAGTGATGGATAATATATCATTACTTATGGATGATATTGTTATACCTTTGGATGTTGTGATCTCAGAAATGAGATGAGTAGTATCTATAGGATATGGATGCTTAATTATAGTATGATGGATTATTTGGTTGTGATGATTGTTGTTGTGATGTTTGACTGTTGTGATGATTATCTATTGTGATAATGTTATGGGTTATCTGTTATGATGTGAATATGTAGTTTATCTATCTGTGTGAAATAGATAAAAATTAAATGAGTTAATTGTTTAAAACCCTTAAGTATAACTTGGACATTAAAATGGCGTTTGGTTTCGGTGAGACCGGGATCGGGTTTCCATATTTGGATATCCGAAAACCACATCGATTCCAATTAAACGTTAGGTCGTTTATCCAAGTGGAGCAAGTGAAGACTCGAGGTGTAAGGGCTATACGTCAGTATAACTCTGTGGGTGATTCCGTAATGAGTTTGACGGAATAGTACTTATAGGTTCGAGATGGTGGTTTAGAGTGCAAGGGTTATTGTCGTTAACTCTGAGGGTGATTCCAATACGAGTGTAACGAAATAATGCCTTCGGTTTCGTTCGAACCCGGAACGAACTTGTATGGATTGAATGCTTTCAGAACATCGTCAGGTGGACGATGAGCATTCTAAGATAGATGTGTTCTCTAAAGGTAATCGCAGCCTCAAGCCTCATCAACCGGGAATGGCTAAAACAGGGGAGGTGCAGCAAGGCTTCGTGGGTCGCGCCCACTGGAGAGCGAGATTTACCCCTGTCTAGAGGTCCCTTTATATTTCGGCTGTGTGGACGGTTTTTGAGCTCCAACCGTCGGGGTTATCTTGTTCGGAACTATTCAGTAAGGAATGGGTCCGGCCTTGTGTTGCAGGGGAGTTAGGGTGGCTCCTCGGTACGGTGATCTAGGCCACGTACTGTGACGGGCGGTACCCCAGTAGCCCTGCCATTGATGGAAACCCATTTTCCCTACGAGACCCTACGGTTTTGTTTGTATTACCCACTTTTGTGGCTAGTAGCTGGAATTTAATAGATGTAACAATTTCGGCTATTTCATATTTACTTGAAAACCCTAGACACTATTATAATATCACTGGATTTCCTATCAAATGTTTTGGTTAGCGTAAGGTAAAAACTTTTCCATGTTTATGTGTGGGAAGTCTTACGTGATACCTTTTGTTTTCAAAGGATTTTCTAAAGTTAAGCAACTTTTAAACTATTTACTCACACCAGACCCCTGTCTGACCCGAGTGTTTATTTTCTGTTTTATTAAACTCTTGGGTACTCATATTATGTATGAGTAGTCAAGTGATTCAGGATTGCTTTGACGAGTTATGGAGGAGCAAATGGAGCAGGAGGCTTCTGCGTTGTAGTTATCTATTTTTCCGCTGTGTTGGTATCTCTGAGTCGTCTCTCTGAGTTGTTTCTTGTACTGTTTAGAGTTGTATAACTAGACAGATGTTTATAACTGTCTAGTATGTGTTGTATTGGCTGTAAAACTCTGATGTATATGATACTATGTAAAGTATTATGTGATATATTATATTTTATTCGTTCCGCTGTGAGATTCTGATGTGGTTTGTGTTCTTCTTTCTCTTTCTTTTCTTCTTCTATCCCTTTCTTTCTTCTTAGCGATGCAACTTCCTGGAGTATGGAAGTTGGGTCGTTACAACGTGGTATCAGAGCGTTAGGTTGAGTGAATACCTAGGCTCTGTAGTGGTGTCTTTCTCGAGAGAGCGTACTTGTAATTTTAAATATAAATATATTTAATTCTACCTATCTGTTGGGTTACCTGTTCAGGTTTTCCAATATAAGTAATAAAGGTAGATAGGGTAGTGGTGTGTGTAACACAACTACCAATGGTTGGAGTTCTGAGTGTTTGAGCTTGGAAGTGATCTGCTAGGGCAGTATTGGGCATCTTGAGTAGTTTGGCAGTTTGGTGTGAAGGATTTTTCTGATCTCTGGAGGAGAATCTTTTCAAGATTGGAGTGTATCTTTGGATTTTAAGCTTGATTTCACTCGTGTGAGAGGATTTTTCTTGAGTCTGGATCAGTTTGGAGTACTGAAGCCAGCAATGATATTTTGGCAACCTTAGGAAGGAGTTCTGTCTGTATTTGAGTATGAGACTCAGTCTGACAGAATGTTTTGTGCTTGGTTTGGAGTCGAGTTTCCTGAGGGATATCTGTCTTCTGAAGGCTCTTCTGTGGAAGTGGCAGGTGTAGCTTTGAGATTCGATGAGTTTTTGGTAAGAAAGTTTTTGGCAGCAGTAGCAGCCGTGAGTGGCCTGTTTCTTCATTGGTTCTGAAGTCTCTGTGATTCTTTTGTCAGTAGGCCGGGCAGATGGTGAAGCTTGTCCGTTTCTTCTGGAAGCTCAGCTGGGTGTGATGTTTATGGTTGAAGATGGACCACTAGTTTCTCTTTGATTTGAAGGCTTGGCTGTTCTGATTGTTGAAAAGAGAACAATCTGAACTGAGTTGAATCGCAAAAGTGACTTGCGATGATCCGGAAGTTTTCTGAGTAATCTTTGTTTGGATTGGAGCATCTCTAGAAGATGTTTGAGTTATCGAGGTGGTTTGATATTTTCTGGATGTTTTTGAAGGAGTTAAGTTTTGCATCCGCATCAGGAGATTGAGTTCTGTCTCGATTTGGTTTTTGGAGATTTTATGGTATTTGATGAACAATGTTTTCAGGGTAAGTTGATCAAGTTTGTGCCAGTTTTCATCAACAGCATTCTCAAATCAGAGTTGCGCAGTGGAAGCATGGTGGCAGCTATTCCGGAATAGAAGCAACACCCGATTCATGTGGGGATTTGTGTTTTGTCTTGGATCAGAGGATTTCTACAGGAAATTCACTTTAATCTGGAGACTTGGATGTCCTCTGCATCTGTTCTGTTTTCCGAATAAGTGTTGTTTGTCTGAAGTCTTCTGTTATCTGTAGTAGAGTTTGTGTGATGGATTGGATTGATCTAGAAGATTGGAAGCAGCCCAGGATCGACAGGAAAGATTTGTGGATAAGAGATTAGACCTTTCTGTTTTTCTCAAAGGTTAAGTGATTGATCTACAGGATTGGATTGCCAGTTTGGATAACTGGAATTCGATGAGTTTCATGTATCTCTGAGGGAATACGTGTATGATTTATCCCTGGTTATGGAACCAGCAGTTCTGAAGTTTTGGTTGTTGAGTCAGACTCGTTTGTAGTTTGATAACTTGTCTTGTGTTGTAGATATAGCTGTATAGGAGTTTTTGGAATTTCTTAGTATTGATTGTTTGGATTCTCTAGAGCGAGTATCCCGGTATATATATATACTAGGGGAAACTCGATAGAATCTTATCCAGAATTTGTCTGGATAATTAGATTTGTTTGATTGGTTGAATTGGTTGTTTTGATTGTTAGCATATGTTTGATATATGCTTGTGTTTTAAATAAAATCTTTAAAGAGATTATTAAATTACCTTTGCTTTTAAATTTCGGGGACGAAATTCTTTTAAGGGGGGAGGAATGTGATGTCCCGGAAATTTGGGCAATATTTATTTAATAATTTCATTTATAATTTATTTAAAATGTGAAATACTGATTTAATAATCCAATTCAAATATAATTTTCTTTTGAAGATTTATAATTATTTAGTTTGGATAAATGATATTCTTTTGAAAATTTATAATCAGGATTTAATTTGAGAATCTTATTGTCTTAAAATGTTGAAAATATTTAAATGATAAAATTTTCTTTATAAGCTGATTTAAAAATATTTTATTTATAATGTATATATGTGTATACATTGTAAATAGGTATTTTGATTTTATTTCAAAATTTAATAAAAGATCTTTTCAAATTTAATATATATAGGTATATAATTTGTGAATTGATTTATATTAAATTGAAAATAGTATTGAAACTTTTCTTAAGTAAATTTATAAATCTATCTTGTATTTTCAATAGAGATCATAGTAAACATTTTGTTATAAATATATATAGTTAAAATTTGTATTTTTATAATAAAGTTTATTTTGTTTGTTTTGAAATAAATTTAGTTTATTTTTGATTTGAATCTTTTGAATAAAATATAATTCAACATTTTTTTTTCTTTTCTTTTTAAAAAGGTTTCTCTTTTGAAATTGGTTTTAAAATAATTCTTAAAATATTCAAACAAATATTTGTATATGTTTGGATAATTCATTTGTAAAGACTAAATATATATAAACATATTAAAACATCATAAATTAAATTAGAAATGGTTTTATTTTAAATTAAACAATTGTAAAACAAAGAAGTTTATTTTATATTAGAAATCTTACATGTGTAAGCTTCATGTTTTAAAATAGACACTTGTAATTTATTTCCATACTTAATTAACAAGTGGCAATACAAATGAATATTTGAATTTATTATTTTAGATAAAACTTAAACATATCTCTTTATTTCAAAAACTTTATCTCCTATAATGTATCTAAATTCAGTTTTGAGAAAACTGAAAATCATTTTCATTCTAAAACCCACAACCTAAATTCAGATCTGAGAAAACTAAAATCCAATTCACTCTAAAAATCCTCAACCCAAATTCAATTAAACCTGCAAAAAGAAACAACTCTGCAAAATGAAAATCAAAATTCCCAAATCTGGAAATTTCTGTAACCTGCAATCAAATCTTCAAAACTGTAAAATCTTTGCAAGCAAGTTGAAGTGGGTCTGCATGCAAATTCCAAAAGCCTGCAACCAACATGTATTGTAATCAACATCAAATGCAAATTCAAATAGGACTGCAAGCATCAAGCAAAGATGAATCTGGAAGCATGCAGACCAAATTATCACCAAATGCAGTTTCCAGGCTTACCTACTTCAAGCTAAAACCAATTTCAAACTGCAAGTTAGCTCAGATTCATGTTAGCTCTGATTCAAGCATGCAAGGAATTCAGGTTGCAGGGGAATGTTTGGCATTTGGAATGCATGCTCTTTTTCAATTTTAAGGTGAGTAAATATTTGTTTAAAAACAGTTTCTACTTTATACTCTTAAAAACTAAGTTAACAAGATTTGCAAAGCTTAAAGATAATTCAAATGCCTTTCAAATAGGAAACTGTTAAACAGGGATAATTAAGAACTGCTCTGTTCTTTTTGATAGTGAGTGACCCCAAATTTATATGTTGTTTAAAATTTTATATGTGCATGAGTTGATATATGTTTGGCTGTTGTGTGATTAGGCCTGCATACATAAATCTTGAGTATGCAGAAAAGTGGAATGTGAATTTCTACAAACATATTTCTCTTATTTCTTGGATTTAAATACAAATCCTCTTCCATATGATTGAACCATAGCTAGAGATTATTGTGTGAACAAATTATGTTGTTTAACATAGATTTGAGCCTGTAAAATTTTAGTTTAGAAAAGTGGAAACTGTACTTGTGTAAATCAATAACAGTAGACAACAGTTTCATAAAATAAAATTACCAAACATCTTTAATTTATTCAAACGAGTTAAAGCTTTAATGCATGATTAAAACATGGGTATTAAAACATGCTTCAGGTCTTAAGAGCTTCTGAGGGGTTAGTAAATTTAGTCTGTGCAGTAGTTGGAATTTTTGGGGGTATCAAACCATAAAGTAAATCTGGAACTTGGGTTTTTTTGCCTGGAGTTTGAATGTGGCTGAAGAGAGTGGGGAGAATGAAGGGAAGAGGGCCAAAGAATGGTGGTGAGAGTTGACAGGTTTGGTTTGCCTTGGTGAAGTAGTTTCCAGGTTGTTAATTTTCTTGATCCTGATTCTCAGGCTACAGAGGAGTTGTGGATGGACTTTAGCAAGTTGAGGGATTGATTTGCTTCTTGGAAAGGATGGTGGAGGTGACTGGAAGTCGCCGGAGTAATGGTCGTAGTTGCACAGAGGAGTTTGGTCACTGGTGGAAGTTTTGGTGGTGTGCAGGTTTGGTGACTCGAAGTCACACTCGTGCATTTGGTATTGTGGCTCGAAGCAAGCAGGGTTTTGACCCGAAGTAAATTATTGATGTCTCGGGATATGTTGAGTGCAGAGAACCTGAAAGTTGTGTTTTTTAAAATCTGAAGAAAAAAAAAACTCCACATGTTTAAAAGCTATGATTTAATTCAAGTATAGGTTTGAATTGAATTCAAGTGAGTTTTGAATTCAGAAAGTTTTAATGATAATTTAAATTTAAGGAAGTTTTAAATTTAAATCTGGGAATAGTGTAAGTGTAGTTTCAGGTTGTAAATTTGTGCAGTGTTGTTGTTTTTTTTAAAATCTGGAAACCTAAAAGTGTTTAAAGGCTATGATTTAAATTCAAATAAGTTTATGAATTCAAAAAGTTAAATGATGAATTTAAATTTAAAATAAGGTTTAAGTTCAAATTTGAAACCAAGTGTAATATAGGTTTCAGGATTTTTTTGAATCCAGTTTTTATTTTAAAAACTGTATTGTTCTTTTAAAAATTTAAAAGCAATGATTTAAAATAAGTATAGGTTTGAATTGAATTCAAGTAAGTTTTGAATTCAGAAAGTTTAAATGATAAATTTAAATTTAAGGAAGATTTAAATTTAAATCTGGAAAAAACAGTAAGGGTAGTTTTCAGGTTTTAAATCCAGATTTTTATTAAAAACAGTTTTGTTTCTTTTTAATTTTTTTTTTTAAAGGAATTCAATGTTTAAAATTAAAATTCAAATTCAGGTGTGAATTTGAATCAGATTCAGGAATACCTTGAATTCAAAATGAAACATTTGAATGATAAGCAATATTTAAAATTGGGTTTGAAATCAAATTCAAATATGATTTCAGTTTTTACTTTAAAACCTGTTTTAATTCAAATCAGTTTGAAAAGTTTTGAATATTGAACAAAAATGTTATTAAGTAGAATTTAAATATGAATTTGATTTCTAATAAGGTTTGAATTTAAAAGAATTCTTTCTTTAAGTATTAAATAAAATTATGATATGTTAACTTTAAATTGAAAGTTGAATTAAATTTTAGGAATGTATTATTTTAATACATTTTGAATATTAATTAAGTTATAAATAAGTAAATGAATTATTTTGAAAATAATTAAGGATTTACTTATTTATTTGATTTTAAAATAATAACTTGAATTAATTTATAATTAAAGATGATTAATGAATAATTAATTTAAAGTAATTATTCTTAAGTAAGGAATTAATGAAATGTTGTTAATTATCTAAGGATAATTAATAATTAATTAATGTAATTAATTTTTATGGATTAATTAGATTAATTATTTTAAGAAAATCAATTGTAATTTGTTAAGTATATTACTTTATGAAAGTAATTAAGGGATTAATTACTTTTTGTAATTAATTCTGATAATGAGCTTTGTTAAATTAATTAATTTAGTTTAATTAATTTAAGAATAATTTAATGATAATAATTACTTAATGTAATTTATGGAGTAAGATTACTTAGAGAAGTAATAATTACTGGAATGTAATTAAGGAAAGGTGATTTACTTAAAGGTAATTTGGATAATTACTTTTGTAATTAATCAAGGATTAATTAATATAGATAATTAATTATTGATAATTAATTTATTAAGGAGTAATTAAGATAGTTAATTACTGGATTTAAGTATTAATCAAGGTGATTAATAATGGTATTTAATTTAATTAGTAAATGTAATTAATTTTTAATTGAGTAATCAATTTAAATATTAATTAGAGATCATTAATTATTATAATTAATGATGTAATTAAGAATTGTTGATTAAGTAATAATTAATTAATTAAGTGATTAATCAATTGTAATTAATTAAGGATAAATGTAATTAATTATAGTTAATTAATGAAGTAATTAAATGTTAATTACTTATGAATAAGGTTAATTAATTTTATGAAATTAATTTAAGACTAATTACTTATTGTAATTAGTGAATGATTAATCAAAGATGTTTAACCAAGTTAAATACTTTATGAAAGATTAATTAACTAGGTTGACTAATCAATGGATTTATAAGCAAGATTTATAGGTGGATAATTAATTTAATTTATTTTATTTTTAAATTAATTAGAGATAGAAGTAATTAATTTAATTCATTTTAAATTAATTATAAGTGATGGATAATATATCATTACTTATGGATGATATTGTTATACCTTTGGATGTTGTGATCTCAGAAATGAGATGAGTAGTATCTATAGGATATGGATGCTTAATTATAGTATGATGGATTATTTGGTTGTGATGATTGTTGTTGTGATGTTTGACTGTTGTGATGATTATCTATTGTGATAATGTTATGGGTTATCTGTTATGATGTGAATATGTAGTTTATCTATCTGTGTGAAATAGATAAAAATTAAATGAGTTAATTGTTTAAAACCCTTAAGTATAACTTGGACATTAAAATGGCGTTTGGTTTCGGTGAGACCGGGATCGGGTTTCCATATTTGGATATCCGAAAACCACATCGATTCCAATTAAACGTTAGGTCGTTTATCCAAGTGGAGCAAGTGAAGACTCGAGGTGTAAGGGCTATACGTCAGTATAACTCTGTGGGTGATTCCGTAATGAGTTTGACGGAATAGTACTTATAGGTTCGAGATGGTGGTTTAGAGTGCAAGGGTTATTGTCGTTAACTCTGAGGGTGATTCCAATACGAGTGTAACGAAATAATGCCTTCGGTTTCGTTCGAACCCGGAACGAACTTGTATGGATTGAATGCTTTCAGAACATCGTCAGGTGGACGATGAGCATTCTAAGATAGATGTGTTCTCTAAAGGTAATCGCAGCCTCAAGCCTCATCAACCGGGAATGGCTAAAACAGGGGAGGTGCAGCAAGGCTTCGTGGGTCGCGCCCACTGGAGAGCGAGATTTACCCCTGTCTAGAGGTCCCTTTATATTTCGGCTGTGTGGACGGTTTTTGAGCTCCAACCGTCGGGGTTATCTTGTTCGGAACTATTCAGTAAGGAATGGGTCCGGCCTTGTGTTGCAGGGGAGTTAGGGTGGCTCCTCGGTACGGTGATCTAGGCCACGTACTGTGACGGGCGGTACCCCAGTAGCCCTGCCATTGATGGAAACCCATTTTCCCTACGAGACCCTACGGTTTTGTTTGTATTACCCACTTTTGTGGCTAGTAGCTGGAATTTAATAGATGTAACAATTTCGGCTATTTCATATTTACTTGAAAACCCTAGACACTATTATAATATCACTGGATTTCCTATCAAATGTTTTGGTTAGCGTAAGGTAAAAACTTTTCCATGTTTATGTGTGGGAAGTCTTACGTGATACCTTTTGTTTTCAAAGGATTTTCTAAAGTTAAGCAACTTTTAAACTATTTACTCACACCAGACCCCTGTCTGACCCGAGTGTTTATTTTCTGTTTTATTAAACTCTTGGGTACTCATATTATGTATGAGTAGTCAAGTGATTCAGGATTGCTTTGACGAGTTATGGAGGAGCAAATGGAGCAGGAGGCTTCTGCGTTGTAGTTATCTATTTTTCCGCTGTGTTGGTATCTCTGAGTCATCTCTCTGAGTTGTTTCTTGTACTGTTTAGAGTTGTATAACTAGACAGATGTTTATAACTGTCTAGTATGTGTTGTATTGGCTGTAAAACTCTGATGTATATGATACTATGTAAAGTATTATGTGATATATTATATTTTATTCGTTCCGCTGTGAGATTCTGATGTGGTTTGTGTTCTTCTTTCTCTTTCTTTTCTTCTTCTATCCCTTTCTTTCTTCTTAGCGATGCAACTTCCTGGAGTATGGAAGTTGGGTCGTTACAAGACCCATCTTACTCAAGTACCTTTTGCCCCTCAAATCCAAGAAACATAAGTTAGGGCCCGTTCTTTACAAAGTGAGCGGGGTGTTTGAGCGGGGAATATAAGATGGGTATTTGAATGGGGAAGTTGGTTGAAAGGGGAATGTATTTAGTGATGTGAAAGAAGTATTTGAGCAGAGTATGTGAGCAGAGTATTTGAAGGATAAACGAAAGCACACGTTCGATGCATCATACGCATTCCCACCACAAACCATTTTCCTTCATTCCCCACAATAGGATATTTGGGGGAAATGGTTCGTTGCCGTGTCAGATGCGTTGGACGTGTAAGGATTGGAAATGTGGCACCTAAAAGCGACGAATGACACCTTAGCCTAGGTTTTGACCTAGCAAGACCTAAATAAGGAATTTTTGAAATTTACCCATTTCGCCCGCTGACAAGATGAACCATTCCCAATAATGGAATCAAAGTATGCATGGTCTATGTAGTCCAATTAACCAACATTATGGTCCCACTAGTAAACTATTTTATTTGATGGGTGTCTAGATTAGTAGTGCCTAGGCTTGGGGTTGGATAAAGAGTATTCTCTACTCCCTGGCTACTGGCCCACCAATGGACCGAGTTCAAAGGGTGGGTCCAAATGTAAGGCCTAAATTTATTCAGTGCCTTGGGCAATTTGGCCCTGGGCTAATTTCGATTTGAAAATTTTTAAATATATTTTAAACTTGAATGCTAGGTTTACATTATATAAATGATATTTTATAAATGTTATAAAATGAATTTAAATTTTCTTCCACAAGTGTATTGAAATATTACTTTAATATATTTTGAAATTTTCATAAATATTTGGTTAATATGATTAATTGAATAAATAATTAATTAAAATTCCATTAACTATATGTATATGTATATGTATGTATTTATGTATGTATGGATATGTATATATATGTGCAACTATAAAAGTCATAGCTAAAAGTTTACCTTAAAATAAAATTATTAGTATATTTAATTAGATAAAAAAATTATTTGATAAATAAACAATTAAATGTTAATATATATATATATATATATATGTGTGTGTGTGTGTGTGTGTTTGTGTGTGTGTGTGTAGGAGCTGGAGAACAAAGCAATAGAATATTTCACAGAGACATATAATGGGGATCATACACAACAAATACCTCATATCCAGTGTAGAAGACGCATCTCCAGAGAAGGAGCTAGCATGCTAACAACTGACATTACAGAAAGGGAATTGAAGCGAGCCACGTTCTTTATCCGTAATGATTCCAGCTCGGGTCGATATTTCTCAATGTCAAAGTGCATTTATAAAAGGGTGATTTATATCTAAAAATTCTTTAATGGCACATGAGCTTGTGAGAGATTTTAACATGCAAGGATTAGATAGGGTATGTATGAAAATTGACCTCCCTAAAGCATATGACAAAGTAAATAGGCAATTTATCCTACATATGTCGCATGAAATGGGAGTTCCAGCCAAACTTTTAAAACTTATCACGCAATGCATTTGCACCCCAACATTCTCGGTGATAATATATGGAACCCCTAAAGGATTCATTAAATCCAATAGAGGGATTAGACAAGGAGACCCCCTATCCCCTACCTATTTGTTGTTGCTATGGAATGTTTCTCCTTACAAATGGAATTAGCTTGTCATTAGGCATTAATCAAGCCCATTTACAAGATTCACCCTAAAATCAATTATCTAATATATGCAGATGACTTGTTGGTAGTGTTTAAAGCTAATATTTTGGCTCTTAAAACAATTAAAGAAATTTTCAAACAGATGGAGACTTTAGCTGGACTAAAAGTGAATGAGCTGAAAACTAAAGGCTATATGAATAAATGTTGCAAAAACTGAGCAGAGAATATATCTCAGCTTGGAGTAGGGGAAGGAGATTGCCAGTAAAATATCTTGGTGTGCCTTTGTCACACAACACTATAACAGATACTGAGTGTGGGAAACTCAAAGATAAAATCAGAGAGAATCTACAAGGATAGAGATCAAAACTCTTATCTTTTGCAGGAAGAGTTGAATTAGTTCACACTATCATAACTTCTAAAGTTAGATTATGCCTACAAACATTTCAAATTCCTGACCGTTCAATAGCTAAAATTAATTTTGTTTGTGCTAATTTCATCTGGAAAGGAGGAGTTCATAAAGTGAGCTACAAAGACCTATGCAGACCAAAAAAGGAAGGAGGTGTAGGACTTAAAAACCTATTTGAGCTAAAAAAGCATATGGTCTAAAATTAGCCTGGAAAATTCTTGTATCATAAAATTTATGAGCTAAATAGATGAGCGCTAGATATTTGAAAGAGAATTTTTGGACAATTAAAATAGACAATAATGCATCAACAACATCGAAAAATATTCTTAAATACAGGGAGCTTCTAAAAAGTCTTATAGAAAGACAAATTGCTAATGGTCAAAGCACTGACTTATGGAGAGACCCTTGGATAAACAGTAAAAGTTTATTAAACAGGCTGGGCTAGGATGGCTATTCAGCAAACAACAGTCCAAATTTTTAAGTATCAACCATTATTCAAAATCAGAAATGGGCAATAGATAAATAAATTATCACTAGAAATTTCAAGCAAGAGATAGAGGGTGTAACACCCCGTGTAACGACCCATAAATTTTGATGATTTAATTTGGTCAATTTAACTAAATTTTGTAAATAAATTTAGAAAGAAATAATTTTTTTATAATCTATACTTAAGTAAATGTTTAAAAAAATGAAACTGAAATTAATTGAAGCAGAGTGTAAATTTATAATTGATTGAAATTAGGGAATCGGGGAATAAATTCAAAAGTATCAACTAAGAAGAAATACATATAAATTGAATATAAATAAACTTAAGTGTAAATTC
Source organism: Allium cepa (assembly GCA_030765085.1). NCBI lineage: Eukaryota > Viridiplantae > Streptophyta > Magnoliopsida > Asparagales > Amaryllidaceae > Allium > Allium cepa. The sequence continues at coordinate 113,000,356 of CM060944.1, forward strand.
AAGGGTAGGATAGCAATTATTATAAATTACCTAATCAATTGGTCAATGAATTTATTGGAAATAAAGTTTATTTAAATGTTAAATAATTATAATGTTGTTTTGATAATATAAGTTACTTAATGATTATTAATATAGTAACGGAAGTGTGGATGTAAATTAATAGAAGAGTAAATTTATTTTAAGTAGAAATTGGTGGATTGGGAAATAAGTTCAAACTTTGTTAATTGAGAAATTAATACGTAAAGTATGTAAAGTAATTAATAGAATGAAAATTTAATGTTGTGAATTTAATAGAATGTAAAGTATTTAAAAACCTTAATTTATGGGTTCAATTGATAGTAGTACACATTTAAAACGTAATATTCATTCAAATTTAAAATGTAAATAGGCTTATATTAATGCAATGGAATAAAATTAGCGTTATATATGGAATTTTAAATCTGGATTGATAAGTAACGAACGTATAAGAGCAATTATTAAAAGTTACCAGTGGTAAATGAATTTATTTTAAATGAAATTTAATTTGTTACGCTAATTGAAATGAAGATGGAATTTGAATATAGTAATGGAATGAAACATGAGACAAGTGTTAATTGTGGTACAGAGTTATAATAGACTCAATTTAAGGCTTGGAATTGAATCTAATCCGTTTATTTGGAAACTTATTGAAATAAATTGGATTAAATTTATAATAAAGGGGTTATTTTAAGGAATTGAAACAAATACTATAATTGGTGAATTAATTTACTTTAAAATTGAGATGGCAATTGGTTTAAAGAATTATAAATTAATAAGTAATAAAAGATGATAAATTTATGAATTATAGAATTTGAAATTTAAATAGTGGTTTAAATTATTTAATTGATAATAATTGGATTAACTGCAAATAAATGAAATTAAATATTCAATTATTACGTTAATTGAAAATTTAGTTTAAATTGGAGATTATTAATGTTATAGGTATGGAGCCAATGTTAATTTCATCCAATTGACATGAATAAATTGAATAATAAATTTGGACGTGAATTTAATAGATTTATTTAAGATTAAATTTATAATGTTAAATTTAATGAAATTGAGAATTAGTATTGAAATTTATAAATAAATCTTCTCTAAATTGACATTTAGATTTTTTTTAAATCATTGTAAATGTTTGAGAAATATAAAAGTGATAAAATTGGTCAATTTTAAGATTGAAATAAAAATTTGGATTTTATTATTAAAATTTAAATTTATTTAATTAATGGAAAAATAGCCATTTTGGCCACTGACTCGAATTTCGACGAAATAAGTTTGATCGGATCCGTTTTGGTGAATTATTGTAGGATTTCAAGTTTCGTATCGTTCGGACTTGTCGTTTGATCGTATGGGCTTGAATCGCCTTGAAATCAATTAAATTGAAATCAATTGAAATCAATTTGAAAATATTGTTTTTAGCATAACTTCTTTATACGATGCAATTTGAACGTGAAACATTTTCTATTGCGTTTAAAATATGTTAAACCATCCATTTTGATATATGGATTGACCCAATTTCGTTCCGGAGTCGAAACGGGCTTTTCAGGCCATATATCGTTTAGCGCGTATATCTAATAGATCCGATCCATTCTTTTTTCAACTTTCTCTATAAATATCCTGCTATAAACCCTAACCTACGTCTATTCTCAATTGTCTACGCACAAAAATTCCAATAGGCCTCCTCTTCCAATGGTTGCAAACCCTAGATCCAATTTCAAATTCAAAAATCAAATGAAAATTCAAAACTCTTCGGAAAAATTCAAAAAAATTATAGAATCAAAGATATCATCGATACGAATCTACGCAAAGCTTCTGTTTTTGCAATTGTTGCTCGAATCAGCGGGAAATCATGGTCAAAGTTCTAAATCACGTAACCCATGATGGTGATTTGGGCGTTTTCGATTTGGGCAGAAATCGAGAAATCCCTTTATGGGTTTTGAAGAGGACAGCATGAGGAGTCGTTTGGCGGTGGTTAGAGGGTGTATCATGCCTTATGGCGGTCCGAATTGGCAAGCTAGGGTTTGGAAACCCTAGGTTGGAGGTGGCGGCGGCGCTACCTGAGGGTGGCCGAGATTGGTCTCGGTGATGGAGCAGGGTACGGAAGTTCACTGGTGGTGGTGGCTTGGTCAATCGACGCCTCAGTTGAGGGCGGCGTATGGTCAAAGATAGGGAGTTTTCGGTCAAGGGTCGCGTGCTTGGAAGCTTCAAATGCGTGAGAGAGAGAGAGAGAGAAGAAAAGGGGATGACGTGGCATATATTATAGTTAGGTATGTTTGTTTTGTTTTTGTTTAATTTAATTTTGGTTTCAAGCGATTTAACACGTGTAACTTTCTCATAAGGACTCCGTTTCACGCGCGAATTTTTGTTATGATCGTAATAAAATTCCGGACATTTTGGCGCTGATTTGGGCGGATTCTGAGATTGTGCAATTTTTGGATTTAAATTGGATTTAAATTCAATTTAAATCCAAAAGTTGAGCGTTTTAACCCACTCACGACTTCTAAAATTTCTTATATTTGTTAAATTGATATATGATGTGATTTTAAATTTATTTATTGTTGTTTGGCATATTTTTAATCATCATCTCGGTTAAATTGCATTTATTCAAATCAAATTGTCATTTAATTTTTATTTTGCATATAAATTGACAGTTGAATTATTTAATATTGCATATAAATTGTTAGTTAAATTTATTTATTATTGCATTTAAACTGCCAGTTAAACAGTTATTAATTTATTTTTGAATATAAATTGTTCGTTGATACCTGTTATATTTTATATGCTCTATATTGATGTTTTGTTTAAATTGGATGATGATTTTAATAAATGGTTGATGGTTGATATTGGATGAATGGATGCTGAATTTTTAATATGGTTATAAATTGCAAGTTATTATGCACATTCATCCCATTCGGGATTGCGGTTTGAAATGATATATAGCCGTAAATTTTATTTTCAAATTGCGGATTGAAATGATAAATATCCGTATCACTTGACGATAGGATAGAAAATTATATACAGACACCGCGGTCTATATGTAAAATTATTTTAAAATTATTTCTGTGGTTTTGTAAAGAAATATATGAGTATATAGATATTGATTTTTAATACTTTATAAATGCTATCTTATTATTGAATTTAGTTATGTATAAATTTGTTTGAATTATAAAATAAGCTAAATAATGAAGTTTGATTTCTTTTATAAAATGTGGTTAAGTATCTGTTTAAAAATTCTATTGTATATAGAGTTTATAATGACTCAAATAAAAGTAAGGCTGCAGATAAATGCAAATATGATTTGAATTAAAGTATTTAAGAATTTTCCACGAAAAATTTGTTTGAAATGTAGATAAATTAAGATTTAAAAGGTATGATTTTATAACTTGATTTTGATTAGAGGATTTAAATGAATATCAAATTGATTTAAAGAATATTATCATGTTAATTTAATTAAAAGAATATCCCGCTATTGAAGTTTAAGGGTTTTACTTAAATAATATTTGTTTTAGTAAGTAAACATTTCAAATGTAAATAATAGGAATTGGATTTGATATATATTAAATTCTCAAAGAATCCATTTTGAAATAGTGGAATATTTAAAGATTGAAATATATGAACTATAAAAATTTAAGTTTTGAAATATAGAATATTTAAGCTTTGAAATATATGGGAATTAAAATGGTTTATTTGGAGGTTCAAATTGATATTGGGAATTTATTTTGAAATTTAAAGAAGTTATTTTATTATATAAAGTTACATAGTATTTAAACCATTAAGTATTAAAAGTTATGTTTCAAAGCTATGGTGTCAAGGTATATAGATTTGAAAATGCTTTGATTTTTGGAAAAGATATATTTGAAATAAAAATGATACCATATGGATTTGGGTTTTAAAATGGAAATGATATCGTATTTATATGGTTTTGAAATGGATATTTTATTCTGGTTTTTAAAGTATAAATTATTTTGAAATACCGCGGTGTTATAATAACGTTGGGTTGTTAAAGCGACCAGGATCAGAAGTTGTCATACTCTCTTCCAACTCCAAAAATCACTTTAACAACCGTGTACGCGGTGGAGATTCCAGAATGAAGTAGGATGGTGGCGACGTTTCGTTTGAGGTAAATACATGGACCCAACTCCCGTGAGTTGGCATAAGGTGGCTAAAACAGGAGCGATCGACGGGTTAATGAGATAGCACCTTTGATCGGACACATCCCTTCGATATTATACTTTGACTTTTGGATTTATTCGGAGGCCACTTTTGATTTCTTTGATTCGGGGGTGTTGTTTGAGGTGGGCGATAGCTACGGCTACGCGTTACCACCGACCCGGAAGCGTAATTGGTATATCTACCCTGGCATTGCCTAGTTGTGCCGTGTCACTACCATTCCGAGCCTTTACTATGAGTTTCTATTTATGTCGTACCATGGAGTGTCTTCTCGTAGTCTCCCGATCAGGAGATATGCACTGTAAAGACTATTGACGCAATTACGTGTTATGGTGCAAAATGTAAAGCCTTAACGCTATTTTAAAGTAAGTTTATTTTATAATTAGACACTATTATCATAGCGAAATATACTACATAGTAAATAGTTTAATGGATCCTTAAAAGATGTAAATCACGAGCATCTCTTGAGTTACTGCACTCATATTTATTTCAGTTAATTTAACTCACATAAGATATTTTAGTCTGACTCGAGTGTTTTGTCTTTTCAATTCGCTCGGGTCAGTCCGAGCATTTCAGGATCGAAGACTTTATTTCTTGAGGACGAAGACGAAGATTTCAGTATTATTATTAATATATATTATATTGTTCCACTACACTATTGTATTCCGCTGCATTATTGATATTCTATGGTATGTATAACTCTGATATATATTGTAAGTATAATTAAATATTTTGAAAAACAGCTTCATGAACTGTATATTTGATTATTATATTTTATCCTTCCGCTATGAGATTTTGTTTGTTTTGTTTCTTTCTTGTTTTTCTTATTTACCCCATAACAATCCGCCCTTCCGTATGGTTTGAATTGGCACGTGTGTCGCTTTAAAACCATGTGAAAAGGTGGGACGTTACAATGTGGTATCAGAGCTTTGGTTTAGCGATAAACCTTAGCTTTGTGGGGTCTGACTCTTTACTAATAGGGTAGTAATACCCTATGGGAGTCGCTGAGTGTATATATATAAGAGAGCGTATTTGTTAGTGTTATAAAAAGTTTTAATATTGTGTTAATCTATTCCGTTTGTATTTATGAACTCTGGTTGGTGCATGGGACACTGTGACATCATTAGGGGTTTGTAAACACTTAATAGGACAGACCGGCATAATATTTATTTTTATATAGGTGAATGAAATAATTTTGCCTATTTTATTTTAATATAAAGAAATAAATTTTATAAAGATTATATTTGGTTGTAATATATTGGTTGTTAGGTAATGAAATTTATAAATAATAGTTGAAATAAGATTTAAAAATAAATAAATAAAATTTGGAAATTTAGACTTAAGTTCCGGGGTTTTGAAATTTCTTTTGAATGATTTTGAAATACAATAATGATATTATTAAAAGAAGTATTTTCTGATATGAGTATTTTAATATAATTTGAAAGAAATGTTTTTAAAAGAAATTTTGGAAAGATAAAGTTGTACTCCCCTCTCTGTCGCTGGAAAATAATTTCGGTGATGAGTGCACGCATAATCGACATTCATTTTCGAGTTTCGAAGTGGGAAGGCTGCTGTAGTAGTTTACTGCAGATCCATTTTTGATAAACAAATAGAAATTTTTAATTGTTTTAAATATAATTGGATATATAAAGTGTAAGTATATAAATTTATCTGTTATTTTAAATGATTTTGAATAAACCCGGTATTTAATTCTTGAATTTCCGATAATTAATAGTTTTAATTAGGGTAGTTAAGTAATAATTGGAATCTTTAAATTAAAATAAGGAATTTAATGCTAGGTTATGAATGAAATTAAAGGTAATTTGAAATGTAACCTATGAAACAAAGAATAATATTATTGAACATTAAATTTAATTAAAAGATGAGGTAAAACTTGTATGAGTTTCATTTGCATTTTCATTAACATATATAACTTACCAAAAGGTGTAAAAAGTTGAAATGTTTAATAATAAAATGTAATAGAAATTGTACAAGTAAAAGTAGGTAATGAAAGTGTTTAATAAATTTCTTTTATTTATAAGAATTGATGTTATAGAGTTATAAATTTAAGTAGAATTAAAATGCTGCTAATTTAATATAATAGGAATGTAAGTAATATAAATAAATGATTGTAAACCTTAGTAAATGAATTAATGTGCAAATGAAATTGAATTAAACATGAATAACATGAATAGCATGAATATTAATAAATGAAATTATGTAATAATTGATAAATGATGGCATTTAGGAATGAGAATTAAGAGAAATCATTATATGAATAAAAGGAAATCAAACAATAAATATTTTGGAAACGAAATTTATAAAAATTAGCTTAATCTATTGGTTGGAATTGTTGTTTGTTTTGGTTTATGGTTGTTTGGGTAAGGATACTAATTGGATGGATGAATAATCTGTTGGTTTCATTTAAGACTGTTGAGTTAATGGTGCACTTAGTAGTTTGTTTTACATTCTGCACAATTTAAAGTTTTAAACCCGAACAATTATTTGCTTTGTTTGATATGAATGAATGATTGATTTGTGTTGATTTTCATATAATGATTGTATGACTGGTTGCAAGTGATGAATGTTGTATTGATTTGTTTGTTATTGTTTGAAACAATCTTAAATATTTCATTTTATATAATTATTAACCTTTTGGATTATATAAGTGAAATACAGGTTAAGGAAGCAATTGCTACTGTTTTTGGTTCCATAAAATAAGCGTTAATTGCCCGACTAATAGGTACGTTTTCGGATTACGGCTTATAGCGTTATTTTTTTTCCATGTTGGGATATAATATTTTGGATATTATATGTGATATTTTTTTATATTTTATATTATATTTTCTCCCGAGCCTCTCCATACAAAGGAGACTCTCCCAAAATTTTCCGTAAATTTTGGACTTAGAAATTTTTTAAAAATGATTTCCATACTTTAATCATTTAAGTATAAAAATATTTAATGGTTATAAATTGATATATTTTATCTAAATTAATTAATTTTGTAAATTTAATTGTTTATAAAGTTAATGTTTGAATAAGATATTGATTTCTTAATCCTTCTTTTCCCTTCTTTTTCTTTTCGGGGACGAAAAATTTTGAGTAGGGGAGAGTGTTAGGACCCGTAAATTTTGATGATTTAATTTGGTCAATTTAATTAAATTTTATAAATAAATTTAGGAAGAAATAAAAATTTTATAATCTATACTTAAGTAAATGTTAAAAAAACTGAAATTAATTGAAGTAGAGTGTAAAGTTATAATTGATTGAAATTAGGGAATCGAGGAATAAATTCAAAAGTCTTAACTAAGAAGAAATACGTATAAATTGAATATAACATAAACTTAAGTGTAAATTTAAGGGTAGGATAGCAATTATTATAAATTACCTAATTAATTGGTCAATGAATTTATTGGAAATAAAGTTCATTTAAATGTTAAATCATTATAATGTTGTTTTGATAATATAAGTTACTTAATATTTATTAATATAGCAACGGAAGTGTGAATGTAAATTAATAGAAGAGTAAATTTATTTTAAGTATAAATTGGTGGATTGGGAAATAAGTTCAAACTTTGTTAATTGAGAAATTAATACGTAAAGTACGTAAAGTAATTAATAAAATGAAAATTTAATGTTGTGAATTTAATAGAACGTAAAAGTATTTAAAAACCTTAATTTATGAGTTCAATTGATAGTAGTACACATTTAAAAACGTAATATTCATTCAAATTTAAAATGTAAATAGGCGTATATTAATGCAATATAATAAAATTAGCGTTATATACGGAATTTTAAATCTGGATTGATAAGTAACGAACATATAAGAGCAATTATTAAAAGTTACCAAATTAATTGGTAAATTAATTTATTTTAAATGAAATTTAATTTGTTACTCTAATTGAAATGAAGATGGAATTTGAATATATTAATGGAATGAAATGTGTGACAAGTGTTAACTGTGGTATAGAGTTATAATAGACTCAATTTAAGGGTTGGAATTGAATCTAATCCGTTTAATTGAAAACTTATTGAAATAAATTGGATTCAGTTTATAATAAAGGGCTCATTTTAGGGGACTGAAATAAATACTATAATTGGTGAATTAATTTACTTTGAAATTGATATGGGAATTGGTTTAAAGAATTATAAATTAATAAGTAATACAAGATGATCAATTTATGAATTATAGAATTTGAAATTTAAATAGTGGTTTAGATTATTTAATTGATAATAATTGGATTAATTGCAAATAAATGAAACTAAAAATTCAATTATTATGTTAATTGAAAATTTTGGTTTAAACAGGAGATTATTAATGTTATAGGTATGGAGCCAATGTTAATTTCATCCAATTGACATCAATAAATTGAATAATATTAAATTTATAATGTTAAATTTAATGAAATTGAGAAATAATATTGAAATTTATAAATAAATCTTCTTTAAATTGACATTTAGATTTGTTTTAAATCATTGTAAATGTTTGAGAAATACAAAAGTGATAAAATTGGTCAATTTTAAGATTGAAATAAAAATTTGGATTTTATTAATAAATTTTTAATTTATTTAATTAATGGAAAAATAGCCATTTTGGCCACTGACTCGGATTTTGACGAAACAAGTTTCATCGGATCCGTAATGGTGAATTATTGTAGGATTTCAAATTTCGTATCGATCGGACTTGTCGTTTGATCGTATGGGCTTAAAACGCCTTGAAATCAATTAAATTGAAATCAATTTGAAAATATTGTTTTAGCATAACTTCTTCATACGATGCAATTTGAACGTGAAACCTTTTCCCTTGCGTTTAAAATATGTTAAAACATCTATTTTGATATATAGATTGACCCAATTTCGTTCCGGTGTCGAAACGTGCTTTTCGGGCCCTATATCGTTTAGCGCGTATATCTAAAAACTCCAATCCATTCTTTTTTCAACTTTCTCTATAAATATCCTGCTATAAACCCTAGCTTACGTCTATTCTCAATTGTCTGCGCGTAAAAATTCCATCAGTCCTCCTCTTCCAATGGCTGCAAATCCTAGATCCAATTTCAAATTCAAATTCAAAAATCAAATGAAAATTCAAACTCTTCGAAAAAATTCAAAAAAATTATAGAATCGAAGATCTCATCGATACGAATCCACGCATAGCTTCTGTTTTTGCAATTGTTGCTCGAATCAGCGGGAAATCGTGTCAAAGTTCTAAATCATGTAACTCATGATGGTGATTTGGGCGTTTTCGATTTGGGAAGAAATCGAGAAATCATGTAACGCATGAGGAGTTATTTGGCGGTGGTTAGAGGGTGTATAATGCCTTGTGGCGGTCGGAATTGGCAAGCTAAGGTTTCGAAACCCTAGGTTGGAGGCGACGGCGGCGCAACTTGAGGGTGGCCGAGATTGGTCTCGGTGATGGAGCAGGAGTAGGGAAGTTCACTGGTGGCGGTGGCTTGGTCAATCGACGCCTCAGGTGAGGGAGGCGTACGGTCAAAGACAGGGAGTTTTCGGTCAAGGATCGTGTGCCTGGAAGCTTCAAACGCGTGAGAGAGAGAGAGAGGAAGAAAGGGGGATGACGTGGCATATACTATAGTTAGGTATGTTTGTTTTGTTTTTGTTTAATTTAATTTTGTTTTCAAGCGATTTAACACGTGTAACTTTCTCATAAAGACTCTATTTCACACTTGATTTCTTTGTTAGGATCGTAATAAAATTCCGGACATTTTGGCGCTGGTTTGGACGGATTCTGAGACTGTGTAATTTTTGGGTTTAAATTGGATTTAAATTCAATTTAAATCCAAAAGGTGAGTGTTTTAACCCACTCACGACTTCTAAAATTTCTTATGTTTGTTAAATTGATATATGATGCGATTTTAAATTTATTTATTGTTGTTTGGCATATTTTTAATCAGCATCTCAGTTAAATTGCATTTATTTAAATTAAATTGTTATTTAATTTTTATTTGGCGTATAAATTGACAGTTGAATTTATTTAGTATTGCATATAAATTGTTAGTTAAATTTATTTATTATTGCATTTAAATTACCGGTTAAACAGTTATTAATTTATTTTTGAATATAAATTGTTCGTTGATACCTGTTATATTTTATATGCTCTATATTGATGTTTTGTTCAAATTGGATGATGATTTTAATAAATGGTTGATGGTTGATATTGGATGAATGGATGCTGAATTTTTATATGGTTATAAATTGCAAGTTATTACGCACATTCATTTCATTCAGGATTGCGGTTTGAAATGATATATAACCATAAATTTTATTTTTAAATTGCGGATTGAAATGATCAATATCCTTATCACTTGACCATAGGATAGAAAATTATATACAGACACCGCGGTCTATATGTAAAATTGTTTTGAAATGATTGCTGTGGTTTTGTAAAGAAATATATGAGTATATAGATATTGATTTTTAGTATTTTATAAATGCTACCTTATTATTGAATTTAGCTATGTAGAAATTTGTTTGAATTATAAAATAAGCTAAATAGTGAAGTTTGATTTCTTTTATAAAATATGGTTAAGTATCTGTTTAAAAATTCTATTGTATATAGAGTTTATAATCACTCAAATAAAAGTAAGGTTGCAGATAAATGCGAATATGATTTGAATTAAAGTATTTAAGAATTTTCCTCGAAAAATTTGATTGAAATGTAAATAAATTAAGATTTAAAATGTCTGATTTTAGAACTTGATTTTGATTAGAGGATTTAAATGAATATCAAATTGATTTAAAGAATATTATCAAGTTAATTTAATTAAAAGAATTTCCCGCTATAGAAGTTTAAGGGTTTTACTTAAATAATATTTGTTTTAGTAAGTAAACATTTCAAATGTAAATAATAGGAATTGGATTTGATATATATTAAATTCTCAAAGAATCCATTTTGAAATAGTGGAATATTTAAAGATTGAAATATACGAACTATAAAAGTTTAAATTTTGAAATATAGAATATTTAAGCTTTGAAATATATGGGAATTAAAATGGTTTATTTGAAGATTCAAATTGATATTGGGAATTTATTATGAAATTGAAAGAAGTTATTTTGTTATATAAAGTAATATAGTATTTAAACCATTAAGTATTAAAAGTTATGTTTCAAAGCTATGGTGTCAAGGTATACAGATTTGAAAATGCTATGATTTTCGAAAAAGATATATTTGAAATGAAAACGATAACATATGGCTTTGGGTTTTAAAATGGAAATGATATCGTATTTATATGGTTTTGAAATGGATATTTTATTCTGGTTTTTAAAGTATAAATTATTTTGAAATACCGCGGTGTTATAATAACGTTGGGTTGTTAAAAAGATCGGGATCGGAAGTTGTCATACTCTCTGCCAACTCCGAAAACCACTTTAACAACCGTGTACGCGGTGGAGATTCCAGAATGAAGTTGGATGATGGCGGTATTTCCTTTGAGGTAAATACGTGGACCCAACTCCCCTGAGTTGGCATAAGGTGGCTAAAACAGGAGCGATCGATGGGTTAATGAGGTAGCACCTTTGATCGGACACATCCCTTCGATATTATAACTTGACTTTTGGATTTATTCGGAGGCCAATTTTGATTTCTTTGATTTGGGGGTGTTGTTTGAGGTGGGCGTTAGCTGCGGCTACGCGTTACCACCGACCCGGAAGCGTAATTGGTATATCTACCATGGCATTGCCTAGTTGTACCGTGTCACCTACCATACCTACCCTTTACTATGAGTTTCTATTTGTGACGTACCTATGGAGTGTCTTCTCGTAGTCTGCCGATCAGGAGATATGCAGGCACTGTATAGACTATTGGCACTATTACGTGTTAAGGAGGAAAATGTAAAGCCTTAACGCTATTTTAAAGTAAGTTTATTTTACAATTAGACACTATTATAATAGCGAAATATACTACATAGTAAATAGTTTAACGGATCCTTAAGAGATGTAAATCCCGAGCATCACTTGAGTTACTACACTCATATTTATTTCTATTAATTTAACTCACATAAGATATTTTAGTCTGACTCGAGTGTTTTGTCTTTTCAATTCGCTCGGGTCAGTCCGAGCATTTCAGGATCGAAGACTTTATTTCTGGAGGACGAAGACGAAGATTTCAGTATTATTATTAATATATATTATATTGTTCCACTATACTATTGTACTCCGCTACATTATTGATATTCTATGGTATGTATAACTCTGATATATATTGTAAGTATAATTAAATATTTTAAAAATAGCTTCATGAACTGTATATTTGATTATTATATTTTATCCTTCCGCTGTGAGATTTTGTTTGTTTTATTTCTTTCTTGTTTTTCTTATTTACCCTATAACAATCCGCCCTTCCGTATGGTTTGAATTGGCACGTGTGTCGCTTTAAAACCGTGCGAAAAGGCGGGACGTTACACCCCGTATATTTTATAACCTTATTTAAGATATTTAATTAGTTAAATTAAATTAAATAATGAGATGATTAATAGGTTGAGATTTGATTAGTTAGTGGCAGCCATGTAATGATTAAGTGGGTTAACTAAATTAAAATCACACTAAGTAATGTGTTCGGAAATGAGAAGGGTATTTTGGAAAATAGCAAAACTTTATACCCTAATCCCTTAAGGAATGGGTAACTCACATTCATTATTCACATTTCATTAAAAACGAAAATAGCTAAGGCCGACTACCATTTTCAATCTCAAGAGGAGAAGTAAAACTAAGATTCAAGAGGAAAGAAGAAATCAACTAAATCAACACTCAAAAGTCTCATCTATAATCTCTAAAGCCAAGGTGAATAATTATTACATCCCTAGTATTTTAGTTTTCGGTTTTTGTTTAGATCCGAAATGCTTTTGCAATAATATTGCCATTTTTGATGTTTTAAGATATATATGTTAGTTGTCTATGAAATTATAAATGTTTATTCGTGTTTTACGATAATGCTTAACATGAAAATCCCATTTAATGACATCTAAATATCTTAGAAATTTAAATATAGGTCCGAAATAATATTTTGGAGATGAATTTTGATTTTCATAATTTTCTGATTTATTATGGACTTAATATGAATTTTCGAATGAAAGAAATTGTTTATTGGGTTTTAAATTATTTTCGGTTGAAATATTAATTGTTTAAGTTTGAGATTTTAATATGTTAGGCAATATGTTAAAAATATATTTTCTAGAATTTTTCCAAAATTTTCCTAAGTCATTTTGAGGGATATACAAAATTATTTAAGGTATGAGACTTAAATATTTTATATATTTATAAAGGAAAAGGGGCATTTTGTAAAATAAAATGATTTATAAATTCTGGTAATTGTGGCAGCAAAATTCTGAAAAGTATTTTATTGACCAATGAAAATTTAACAAACAAAAGCAGGTTAACAAAAACCACACTTTTTCCATGTTTCAGCCCATACGGCTATATACTATATACCTTTCGCCCCGACCTTTCGTCTCAGTCGAAGGGTTTACTTTCGATAAGGTCAAAGTTCAATACATAAGGTATCAAGTAATTGGTACGTAATGAACTGAATATAGCCAAAAGGTTTTAAGCCGAAAGGTTGATGGCCTAAAAGGTTGGAATATAATTGTCTTAAAAGTGAACAGCTTTCTCCTGCTTTGCTTTCGAATTTGAGCTTTCGACTTGGTCACTTCCGTCCAGGTCAATTTGTTTAAAAGAAAAGACTTTAAAACCTTTCGATGTAGTCGATAGATGCAGTTGCTACCGCATTGCTTCGTTTTGAAATCTTCTGACATAGCCGAAGGGTTTTACTGCTTTTTATAAAGGTTTTACTTTGAACCTTCCGACCCAATCGAAAGGTTTACCTGCTTTTAAAACTAACCGTTTCTCCAATGCTTTCGGAGCGAAGCTTTTGACTTAGATGATTACCCTTGATTTGTGAAATACAAACAAAGTCTTTCGAAAGGTTATTTATATATTTTCAAAAGGTTGTTTATATAAAGACAAAAGGTTTTAAAAGAAGGTTTTCAGATTATTTTAAGTTGAACCCAGTATGTCTTTGAAAGGTTTCTGTTTTAAAAGGTTTTATGTGTCTAAAGGGTTCTGTTTTGAAAGGTTTATTAAATGTTTTCGAAAGGTTTTCGAAGGAAGGTTTTCCAAAGTTTTTTCTAAGGCAATGATTTAGTATGATTTTAAAGAAGGATATCTAAAGTCTACAGCTTTCGAAAGGATTGCTTTGAATGAAGTCGAAAGGTTTTAGAGATGATTTCGAAAGGTTTAAGCATTGATTTTGAATGAGATAATTTCAAAGTATGGAAAGAGGTTCTTTCAAATGGTAAAGTATTTTCATCAACTAAGTTTTGAGTAATGGATATATATCTAACATGGTAATATAATTTGAGTAAAGTATAAAGATATATTTCTTTTCCTTGTTTGAAGCTTGATTTAAAGGTTTAAATCATTTTGAAGTTGTTTTCAAGGAAAATTATGCGAATGGATCCTTAAATATAAATGTCTTAGATATTAGAAAGCCATATGAGACTAGTATGAGGTCATGCCCTATACATTAACTTGTAGCCCCTGCTAATTGTTGTTCAAAATTCCAGTGTGTAGGGCTTGGTTACAGGCAGACTAAAATTATGATTACACATAGAAAGGAATATATTTTGCATATAGATAGGTTATTGGTATGCTTGGAAAACCATTAGGCTCAGAAGAGCCTGAGAGATAAATAAGTTAGGGATAGATAGTCCAGGAGTGAGAAACTTAACAGATAGTTTAGGACAGACCATCCTAATGGGAAATGTTAAATAGATGGATAAAGATATATAATCCTAAATATGAATATCTAATAGATGTTAGGTTAATTTTGATTATGTTGTCTGGTAGGCCCGACTCAGCCAATTGTTAAAAATTATTTGTGTTTGAACAGATAGTTCATTTTTACCTGATGTTTATGTACGTTTACATAATGTTTATTTTGTAGTAGTTAACCATTGTGGATGCAGGATCACGGTATATGGTTATATGAAAGGATTTGCAAAGATATGTTTTAAAAAGATGTCAGTGAGAGGAAACTTGTTCCGCTAAGCGGCATGATCTCACATAGCACGATTAAACTGGGATGTACAGTATTATTCATACCAGGCTTTATGTCTGACTAGAAGCTTATGTTTTCCTCTTAAACTCTCAGGTACTCAAAATTAATTTGAGTAGGTTGAGAGGTTAAGGATCTTTTCACGGTTTTAAAAAGCTGACGAATAAGCTACCAAAGGATGCAGAAGGTAACATATAACTACTTAGGATTTACCGCTATTATTTATGTCTTGATGATTTTCCACTGTGTTATGATGTATTAGGTCTTATATGACAATTTGACTCTGATCAATCGAGGGGGTATCTTCATATACCGCTCTTGACGTAATTTGTAATGACTATATTTAATCTGTGCCTGGGAAAACATTTTGGGTTATGTGATGTGAATGTGGAACAAATTTTATATGGAAATATAACGAAGTAATCTGTGATTTTGGAAATCTATTTGTTTCATATTCAAGTGCTTCTCATATTATTAATACCATTAACAAAGTCGTATTTAGTCGCCGGAAGCTAATGTTATAGATGACCGCAGCATCTGTAGCGCTTAGTTTTGGGCCTCTAGATAGGGGATGTTACGGCTTGGTATTAGAACATGGTTTATGAAATACTTTAACTAAAAGTGATTTTTGAAAACATAATCCATAGGAATTAGAGTTAAGATCGGGGTATGGGATAACATTATAATAACATACTTGTTTTTCGATATATATATATATATATATATAAGTATATGCTCTATCTTTAGACTCCTATCTTAGTTAGGTTATTCATATGTATCTCACGAGGTTTTAATACAGATATGGAGGGAGATATGAGTGTGTTGGAGTATACCAGGAAGTTGGAGGAACTAGCGCGATACAGGCACACATTGGTTGATACCGTTATTAGTAGGAATGAGAAGTACATCACTGGATTAAGGCTATAACTGATAAGTGCTACTTTGTGGCACTTAAGAGACCCTAGTGATGTTGTTGTTGAGATGGCATTAAGGCTATAAGAAGCATTGGCTTGCCTAAGGAAGAAAGTGAAAGAGGCTCAGACTGGACAGGCTCGAAAGAGGAAATTTTTCCAGAAGAAGATTGCTCATAAAAAAGGGGCACAAAAGAAGAGTAAAGCTGAAGTGGTTTGTTACAATTGCAACAAAAAAGGACACCATGCCAACAAGTGTCGAGCCAGCAAGGGAAAGGAAAAAGAAGCTGGTGGGAAGAAGATCGTCAGATGCTTTGATTGCGATCAAGTAGGTCATTTCAAGAACAAGTGCCCAAAGCCACCAAAAGAAGGAAAGGGGCGGGTTTGCGCCTTGGAGCCCACAACTGAAAAATCAGTTGCACAGGAAAAGGGAAAAGCTATTTTAGGAGGCTCACTGTAGATCAATGGTATGTCTGTTAGCGTCCTATTTGATACTGGGGCTTCCCATTCTTTTATTCCTCGATGTCTTGTTGATAGACTTAACCTAGAACCCTCTTACTTAGTTACTTCTTTACGGGTTGCTGATCTAATAGGAGGTTATGCAACACTTAGGATTAGGTGTGTCCATCTAGAATTTGATTTTTTAGGCCATACCTTTGATTGTTGTTTGTATGTATTTGACTTTATGGGATTTGGGATTATCCTGGGGATGGATTGGTTAAGTAGATATGGTGCTAGGATATTTTGCCAATATAGGAAAATGTCACTTAGTCATCCAGATTGTAGTGATCGGATAATTTATGCTGTAGAGAACCCTAATAGTGTGGTGAAAGCTTTACTGGGTGTATGGAGTTGGGGGATGAGTTGCATCGGGACTTTGTAGTTAGAGAATTTGCCGATGTGTTTGAGCTAATTGTTGGGCTGCCATTGAAACGAGCTACTGAGTTTCAAATTGGTTTAGTGTCTGGAGCTTAACCGGTGAGTAAGCCGCCGAGTAGGATGACATCTAAAGAAATGAAAGAATTGAAGGTGTAGTTAGTAGATCTGGAAGGCAATAATTTTATTAAGTCGAGTAGCTTAACATGGGGAGCTGCTGTTGTGTTTGTTAAGAAGCCGGATGGATCGTTAAGGCTAAGTATCGATTATCGTAAGTTGAATGAGAAGATGATAAAGAGCCGATAGCCATTGCCAAGAATTAACGATTTGTTCGATCAGTTGAGTGAAGCAAAGGTATTTTCTCAACTAGATTTGGCGATGGGATTTCATCAGCTTAGAGTGGCAGAGGATAGAATTCCTTTGACAACATTTAGAATGAGATATGGATCGTACGAATGGTTAGTTATGCCATTTGGACTAACTAACGCCGACATTCTTTGTATATCTGATGTATAGGATTTTTCGAGAGCATTTATATCGGTTTTTGTTGGTTTTCATTGATGATATTTTGATATACTCTAAGAATGAGAAGGAACATGAAGTTCATCTCAGAGTCATGCTTGAGACGTTGAGGGAGCATCAGTTGAAGTCTAAGTTTAGGGTCATTTTCGAAAGAAGGAGGTGATGTTCTTGGGTCATGTCGTCTCTAAGAAAGGGGTGTCTATAGATCTTACTAAGATTGAAGCGGTGAACAATTGGAAGAGACCCGAGACAGTGACCGAGATAAAGAGTTTCCTTGGATTTGTGGGATATAATTGAAGATTTATAAAAGATTTGTCACGGATAGCAGCACCGATGACTAAGCTTACACGAAAGGATGTGAAGTTCGTGTGGAATGATAAGTGTGAAGAAGCATTCCAAAGCTTGAAACACTTATTGACCCATGCACCGGTGTTCATGGTTTCAGAGGGGAATCAAGATTTAGTTGTATATACAGATGCGTGTGGAACATGATTGGTAGCTGTGTTGATGCAAAGGGGTAAAGTAATTACTTATGCTTCTAGACAGCTCAGACCACATGAGGTTAGGTATCCAACGCATGACTTGGAACTGCCGTTATATTTGCTTTAAAGGTGTGGAGGCATTATCTTTTGGGAGAGCGATTTGAGCTACATACTGATCATAAGTTCTTGAAGCATTTGTTCTCTCAAAAGGAGCCGAATATGAGACAATAAATATGGTTGGAGTTTATTGCTACCTATGATTTTGGAATTGAGTACATAACCGGAAAAGGAAACAAGGTAGCAGATGCACTCAGTCGGTAACATCAGAACGCAGTATTGGCTATGATCACAGAGTAAAAATACTTGGAGGCATTATTGGCTTGTAGCGTGCGATTTTGGTCCGAGGTAGGATCGAGGGCAAGAAGTATTGTATTGTCTTGTTTAGAAGTACGACCAGTAATGATGGAGAAGATAGCTTCTAAGCAAGAGGAGGATCCAGTATTGGATGAGCAGATTAGAAGGTTGAAGGAAGGAACGGAGAGCGATAACCTAAAATATTTCAATCTTGACCATAATGGGTGGTTGAGAAAGAAAGGAAGAATATGTGTTCCAAATATATGAGATATAAGGAAGGTGGATTTGGATGAGTGCCATTGTTCGAAGTTCACTATCCACCCAGGAGGAACAAAGATGTATCAGGACATGAAGAGGAAATTCTTCTGGAAAGGTATGAAGCGGGATATTGGATTGTGTGATAAGCGGTGCTTGAATTTCCAATAGAAAAAGGCTGAACACCAGAAGCTAAGTGGATTGCTTCAACGGTTAGAGGTTCCATTATGGAAATGGGATTCAATCTCTATGGATTTCACTGATGGGTTTATGATATCTAGGAGAGGAAACGAAAGCATATGAGTCCTAGTATATAGACTGACTAAGAGTATCCATTTTATTCTGGTAAAGTCAACTAGAACAACACGCCTGATTTGGCGAAATTATTCATGAAGAATGTGGTTAGACTGCACATGATTCCTAGTAGTATTGTCAATGATAGAGATTCTTTAGTTACTAGTGAGTTCTGGAAAAGTCTATAAAAAGCGTTAGGAACCAAGCTCAATATGAGTACCGCTTACCATCTACAAACAAATGGGCAAACGAAAAGAGTTAACGAAATCTTGGAAGATTTGTTAAGAGGTTGTATATTAGATTTTGGGGGATCATGGGAAGACCATCTTCTTCTAGTCGAGTTCTCATATAACAATAGTTATCAGACTAGTATTGAGATGGCACCATTTGAAGCATTGTATGGAATACCTTGCAAATCTCCCGTATGTTGGTTGGTGACCGGGGATAGATTAGTTCTTGGTCTGGATTTAGTGAAGGAAGCTGCGGAGAAGATTGAGTAGATTCGAGCTAGAATGAAGGAAGCTTAATCTAGGCCGAAAAGTTATGTAGATAAAAGAAGGAAGGATTTAGAATTTTCTGTCGGAGATTATGTGTTTATCAGGGTTTCGCCAATGAAAGGTGTAACTAGATTTGGGAAGTCAGGGAAGTTTGCACCTAGGTTCCA
The DNA here is from genome assembly GCA_030765085.1 of Allium cepa. Lineage (NCBI taxonomy): Eukaryota > Viridiplantae > Streptophyta > Magnoliopsida > Asparagales > Amaryllidaceae > Allium > Allium cepa. The sequence goes on from CM060944.1 coordinate 113,019,967, forward strand.
CTACACCATATTGGCAGTTTTGTAACACCCCAATGCGGAAGAATCGCAACGGTTCTTAGCCGTTGCTAAATAGCAATGGTTTGGAGCCATTGTAAAATCATTAAGAACGGCCAACGGCCGTTCGACTTTTGCAACGGCTCAAAGCCATTGTAAAGTTTTGATGATTTATTTTTATTCGTTGGACTACATACGTATCCCCTTTCCCAAAACAGAAGTACGCCCCTTTCATTTACTTTCAGTTTGCCCTAATCGCCTCCCCTCCCCATTTCCCTCTGCGTTTGACCTAATCGCTGCCCTTCCCTTTCATTTGTTGATATTATATGGCGCGTCCTCAAGAGGTCCGAGAAATCAAGAGGAGGAAGGATTTAGTCACGTACTCAGGAGGTCCGAGCCTGTAACAGCCAGAAATCAAGAGGAGGAAGGTTCTTTCTTATTTGTTGAAGGTAATTCTTTTGTTACAACAATATTTATTATCATATATATCGGTTGTAAGAGTTATTCTTAAGAATCTGACATTGAAACAGTAAGTTATATCAATCCAATACCTATTTGGTATTCGTGGATATAGATATTTAGTATTTAGAAAATTATTTCGAACACAAATATGAATTCGACACTATAAACATTTGAAAGTAAACATTGGCAATCGTAAACTTAATGATTGGATGTGAACCAATTTTTGGACACTTTGCTAAACATGTCGGCATTCGGCCTTTCTAATATTTCTCGTGTGAAATGTGGATGCTTGAATTTTAAGGGCTTTTGGATTTTGAACAGATAAGGTAGAAAAGGAATAGTAAATAAGAAATAAATTGTTGTCACTTTTCTATAAATAACAATTTGTTATTTATAAAGTATATTTGTATGTGTCTGCATAGGAGCTATCTTGATAAGTATTTTTATATTTTTTGCGTTTAAGATTATGATAAGATTGAATTTGGCAATATAATTTAGACCTGCTGTATCACTTTTTTTGTATTAACTGGAAGAGGGATTGAGAATTGAGGGAAGGAAAAAACCATGGGTCCTCGATTTATTACCAGGTCTGTGTTTTTTTCAGGTGTGTACTTTTTTCTCCCCTTATAATTGCCATGTTCTGTTTTTACTAGAAAAAAGTAGGCAGTCAGATTTTCAGAATTGGTTCATCTCAAGCAATTAAAAACAAATGGCTGGAGATCGAAAAACAATTGGTGTCCAGAAAGGTCAGACCTTGTGATCAAGATATATTAAGTATCTATGCTTTGTTAAAACTTAAAACACATCATGGTTCTCTATTATTATTTGTCTAGCAAACTTATATTCATGGACAGTAGAAACCTAATAAACTACCCTTGTAAAATAAGTATGCAACAAGACCCAAATTGTTGTTCCTATTGTTACCCATGTGTAACTAAATATTATTTAGCTTCTAAAATTATTTGTTTGCCAAACGCCGATGCCCCTGACTGAATTGACCATATTATTATGTATGGTCAATGTTTTATTTCTTGCTAAAATTTAAACCTTTGGCTAATAAAGTAGAATACTTGATATACATCCTTGAACTAATATTTTAATGAAGGAAACTTGCACGTTATTTCAATAAATAACTAACTACATTGTAAAGCTCTATAAAGCTTGCCGATGATTTTTAATAGCACACTTTATATTTAAGCAAGCTCTATCTTTGAAGCATCCATCGATGCATAACAACACTATACGTATTTGCTAACCATTTATATATTTCTCCTCAGGTTGATGATATCCAGGATACCCTCAAACTTTTTGCTTAATAATATCGAAGATGGAAAGGTGTTATATCATCCAATATTGTTGTTCTTTTACATAATTTGTTAAATAACTAGTTGAGCTCTAAACTTACTTCTGTATGCATCCTAGTTTATTATGTATCATTTTTTACTATTTTTTATGATGTTTCATGCTTTCGAGCTCCAAGAATATCAATTCGATATTTTCCGCAGCTTCATTGATTTTGTATCTTGTTGGATAATTTGTAAGGAATGTGTTGTTCTTAGGTCTTTCGTGTCGACATCTATTGTTAGTGGGATAGAATGTCTAAATCCGATAAAGGTTATAGAAAACATGTTTTACTTCCCGGTCTATTACAACACATGGTACTTTGCAAATTAATTTCATTATCGTTAGACATACCTTGTGTTATTTTATAATATTTCAATGTTTTCCCAAACAAAAGCTTTGTTATTCTCATCTTCATTCAACACTGTGTCTAGTCTGCCATAATCAATACCATGTTCATATGCTGTTTCTGTTACTGATCTAGATATTTTAATTTTCAAAATTTCAGCATAAGTAAATCTTAGAGTTTGCATTTTTATATTTTCTCTATCGATTAATATCAACTGTTTTATTTTTTATTTTTATGTTCATCAATCATATATATCAAAGAACCATAAATTTCTCATAGTTTTTATCATTTGTGTGCCTAAGTCGTTTCCTCATGGTTCTTTTTGGGTTTGAAAACATGGTAGTTCATTAGGATCATGCAAGGTGGTGTTCCCTTTACCTTCGTTTTATGAAAAAGAAGAATATGCAAGCAAAATAAGTTCTCTAAACTGAGCAATTTTGTTAATTTAAAATGTTAAATTTTGCTAAAACATGTACTTCTGTGTAACCTAGTGGTCTAGAGTCCTTTATAAATATAAGGCTTATATTACACCTCTCACACTTTAATTGTCTCCTATATGCTCTTCTTGCACAAATTTCTATACTACATGCTATATATTCTGGTATTCATGATATTATTAAAATCATAACTTTTAAAAGCTCACAAGTTAAGTTGTCTGGTAGATATAATCATTCATAAATTTTCTATTTTCGTCTGTGATCTTAGGGGAGATTGGAAAGATGCAGAGTTCAAAAAGTATAACCTAGATGTACAACAGCCAATTAGCATGGGCTACCTGCATCCTTTGCTTAAGGTACAACTTGACCAGTGCATTCCATTTTTAGCATTATATGGCACTATCATTCATTGCAATAAAAATGTAAGTGGAACTTACTAATTTATCGACAAACTGTCACAATTATCGTTGATGTGCTCCTATAGAATTTTACCTATTCTTCAGTGCACTCAACCTAATATAGTAGGCATGTAATAATCAATGATGTTGTACCATCTGGTGAAATTTATATTAGCTTCATCTATCAAACGGACAAACATTCTCTGTTGTGAATGATATGCATATCCAATTTCAAGGTATGCTTAGTTTTCAGGGCTTCATTTGATAATATGTGACATTTATGTATGAAGTTCTTGGGTGATTATATCACTGATTTTCTCATTAAGTTCTGTTAAGTTCACAACTAAGAGTTTTTCCAAAGGTAGCATAAGATTTAAGACAATGACAAAGAAATTTTGTATATCATGACAACCAATATCATTTTTCAGCATGACATATGGCAAACCTGATTTGGTTGGTTAATAACGAGACACGATTATGCAGTTCCAGTGACCAAGTTTGGATTGTTAAATTTGTACAACTTACACAGTACTGTGCTACATTTTTACACTGCTATTTGAATTTAGTTTATGATTCTCATTTACTTTGTAGTCCTGATATCTCTCTCTCTCTCATATATATATATATATATATATATATATATATAATTCTTCCGTCATCTCCATCTATATAATTTTTTTTGCAGGTGCGAGAAAAAAAATGAGAATATATTTCTTCAGATGGGGTATGTGATATTAGACGATTCTGCTTAGCCTAAAGTTCTGCTTAGCCTAAAGGTACATTTTAAGATCATAGTCTTAATAACAATTCGCTTAATGCAGTTTTGAGGAGATGCCTACAAACCATTTTGTTGAAAGCAGGTACAGATGATTTCTATCATGTAAATTTATATTTATGCCAAAGTGCTTGAGCTTTGTTAAGCTATTTCTGGGTAGCTTTAGGAATAAGTTTACTAGCAAGTGAGCCTTAGCTCCCAAAGCAGGTGATACCTCGTCATTAAGTGGAGGTCTAGGTTTACATCTTGTGAGTGGTTGGCACAGGTCATATTCAAATTTGTAATTACTTTTTGAGCTTATACAAGAAATAGTAGCCCACAAACTAATGCATTTAAGGAAAATCGGTAGGATCTTTACTCTTTAGTGCTTGAGCAAGTGTTTGAGTTTGCCGGACGTGCGACCAAAATGAGAATAGAGTGACCATCTTTAAATAATTTATATGTGCTTGGGTGTGAAGCTTGGCCCACTTTGGTTTAACCGTGGAATGACATGGGTTATATTTTTATGTGCTTTCTTTTTCTTCCAAAGTAAAATTTAGGAAAGTTAAAGGAAATATACTAATTGAGCAAGCAAGTTTACTTTTCCTTACGTGTTACTTCAGTTTAGTATGTTTATCTCTTTAAAAGAAACTTTCGCCAGTTTTCACACGTATGTTGCAATTTTGAGAAGAATTATCCGATATCCTTCATTATTTGTAACAACTTCGTGTTTAAGCTACTTATGTGGATTCCAACTTCTTAATCAACACAAGCTTCTAGGAGGCAAAAAATGTAAGATAATTAGGGAATTATAATGGGTTGTGTGGTTTTTTTAAAGTATTCATTAGGTTCAAAAAAAAAATCTAACCTAAAATTTTATTGATTATAATTCTTAATGTAGTTATACAAACTACCAACGTACAGGATCTATGCTGCATATTTTGGCGGCGATGAAAAATTAGGACTTGCTCCTGATGATGAAGCTAAAAATATATGGCTCACCTTTCTTCTACCAAATCCTGTGCTACCATTTGGTTGCAAGGTCAGTAACGTTTATTGCATTTCTCCAGCCTTTACTACGGTATTGTGTACTCTTCGACCATCATCAAGTTTTTCTTTTCTTATTTCACATTTATGATTATTTGCATCCAGTATCCTCCAACTGTTATTTAGTTTAATTTTCTTATCTAGCACACAAGATGGAAAGAGTAACCAATATGTCCTATCATCGTTGTCAAAAATCTTAAAAGTTTGCTATTTAGATCCCATTTCAAATCAAATCTTTCCCTCTGCGATTTGATTTATATTATGATTCAAACTAGTTGAAATTGCCGTTGAAAGAAACCATTCAATCCATGTTGAAAGAAACCATTCAATCCATACCGATATATTCAATGCTTATTTTGGTTCCACAGTTTCAGTTCTAATGTTGTCTAAACAAAATAATGAAGCAAGAGAGAAAATTGAGTTTCAAGTGTAGATGTAGGAATTTAAACATCAAAATCAATTCGAAAGTGTGTATAAACCTCGAAATATGTATCTGTTGAATTTATGATTTAGGATTTAAATCTCATTTCGATTTTAAATTTGTGCTTTACAATTTACGATTTGATTCCCGTTTTGAAAACCATGTGTCTTATTAATTTTTATTTGAAATGGGCACTACATTGCTATGTCATTATCATTGAAATTCTCATGAGACTAGAAACAGTCATGCCTCTATTTTTATGATCTTCAAGCTTTTCGCTACTGAGTTTTTGCATACATTTGGAACTGACAAAATCCATTTTCAAATTAATTACTTGTGGACATTGAAACTAGGTATTTGTTTTATTGTCAGGATAACTTGTGCCCATGCGGACCTTGTACAAATGCTGCATCCTTCGTTAATAATGATGATCCTACCTGTATTGAGATCTGGAACCTTGTATTTATTCAAGTGACTATAATCTTTTAACCTTGTTATTAAGACTATGTTAAAAAAATTGTTTAATGATCTTTCTTTTGTGATATTATGTTAAATTTGCTAATGTTTATATTGAGTATGATAATGAAATGAATGTTACTGTAGGGGGGACAGGAAAAGCAATGCATTTTTTTTAAAAAAATATTATAATTAGCAACGGTTTTGAGCCGTTGCAAAACAGAATTAACAAAGTTTCCCAACAAGACTTTACAATGGTTTTTTGCCGTTACTAAATTAAATTTAGCAGCGGTTATTAGCCGTTCTAAAATAGAAATTCACAACGGCTTTTAGCCATTGTGAAATTATATTTCGCAACGGCTAAAAGCCGTTGTTATATTTTTACCACTTCTCATTTTGCAACGGCTCAAAGCCGTTGTAAAATCCTTTTGCAACGGCTCAGAACCGTTGCTAAATGACATTTATGGTGTAGTGTTCATTGGTCCATTTTGTATTATTGAGTGGATCAGGAAACTCGCTTATAAAGTGGAGTTACCGAGTAGTTTGTTGCTGGAGTCCATAATGTTTTCCATATTTCCCATCTTAGTAAATGTTAGAGACCCGAAGACTACTATAGCACCTACAATATTAGATGACTTACTAGCAGAACCAGATTTGACTATAGTTAGAAAACCAATTCAGATTATGGCTAGAGATGAGAAGAAATTATGGAACAAGACAGTCAAGTTAGTAAAGGTCCAGTGGAGTAATGATGCCAGAGACTGTACTTGGGAAGTAGAGAGCAGGATTAGAGACTCTTATCAAGATTTATTTGATGGTATGTTTTACCTTTGATTGTTTTGTTGTGTACCTTATCGTAACTTCGAGGACCAAATTCTTTAAGGTGGAAAGTCTGTAACACCCCGTATGTTTTATAACCTTATTTAAGATATTTAATTAGTTAAATTAAATTAAATAATGTGAAGATTAATAGGTTGAGATTTGATTAGTTACAGTTCGTCATGCCATGATTAAGTGTGTTAACTAAAATAAAATAACACTAGGTAATGTGTTAGGAAGTGAGAAGGATATTTTGGGAAATAACAAAACCTTACACCCTAAACCCTTAAGGAATTGTTAACTCACGTTCGTTATTCTCATTTCATTAAAAATGAAAATAGCTAAGGCCGGCCACCATTTAAAATCTCAAGAGGAGAAGTAAAGCTAAGATTCAAGAGTAAAGAAGAAATCAATTAAATCAACATTCAAAAGTTTCATCTATAATCTCTAAAGCTAAGGTGAACAATTACTACATCCCTAATACTTTTATTTTTTGGTTTTATGTTTAGATTCGAAATGCTTCTTTTATAATATTGTCATGTTTGATGTTTTAAGATATATATATATATATATATATGTTTGTTGTTGATGAAATTATAAATGTTTATTCGAGTTTTATGATAATGTTAAAAATGAAATCCCTATTTAATGACATAGGAATATCTTGGAAATTTAAATACAAGTCTAGAATAATATTTTAGAGATGGGTTTTGATTTTCATAATTTTTCGATTTATCATGGATTTTATATGAATTTTCAATTGAAGGAAATTATTTATTAGGTTTTAAATTATTTTTGGTTGAAATAACAATTCTTTGGATTTGGTATTTTAGTATGTTAGGTAATACATTAAAATAAATTTTCTAGAATTTTTTTAGAATTTTCCTAAGTCATTTTGAGGGATATATAAAATTATTTAAGGTATGAGACTTAAATGTTCTATATATTTATAAAGGAGCAGAGGCATTTTGTAAAATAAAATGATTTATAGATTCTAGTAACTGGGTTAGAAAATTTTTGAAAAGTATTTTATTGACCAATGAAAATTCGACAAACAAAGGCATGTTAGTTGATAAGTTTCCTTTTTAAGTTTAAAAACGAAAATCACTCTTTTTCCATGTTTTAGTGTAACGACCCAGAATTGTAATTAATTAAAATTTGGATATTTAATTAATTTTAAATATTAATAAGTGAAATTTATTAGTCGAATAAATCTTATTTCGAATAATTGGATTTAATTGAATAATTAAATCGATAATTTAATATGTTAGATTATAGGAATAATTGAAAATCGAGTTAAATATGATTGAAAATGATTTGTAAAATTTTATTATATCATATTGAAGTTAGAACGATATTTTAGAACCTTTAAAATCGAATTAAAAGTTAATTTGTGAAAATTGAATATTTTAATATTTAATCGACTAGTGAAAATAGCCAATTTTTGAACAGTCTCAAAATTGGACGAAACTAGTTCCATTGGATCGTAATAGTTTGTTATTACCGGATTTCAATTTTCGTAGCAATCGAAGTTATCGTTTGAACGTGAAAGCTCGAAACGCATCGAAATTGTTTTAATATTAATTTGGCGAGTTAAAATAGCCATTTTTCAAAAAGTCTCAGATTTCAAAGAATCCAGTTTCATCGGATCCGTAATGTGATATTATTGTAAGGTTTCAAATTTCGTGTCAATTGGATTTACCGTTTGTCCGGTGCAAGCTAAAACGCCTAGAAAATCGTTTAATTGGTTTAATTTTAAATTGAACGTTTATTACCATAACTCGCACAGATGACCGAATTAGCTCCCGAAACACGTTCCATTGCATTCGGAACGCGGGGTAAACCTTAGAAACGCCAACCGGCACGCTTCGTTTGGAGTTCGGAAAATCCGGGATGAATAGTGTCGCGCGAATTTTCTATAAAAGCCCCCCCCCCTCTTCATTTTTGCAAAAATATTAAAACCCTAGGTCAAATTTCTGCAGCCGCCACCCCTCCTATCATCAATGGCCAGAATTTTCTTCTCTTCTCCTCTTAATTACTCTCAATCCATCAAGTATTAGAGAAAGTGTTCAACATCAAACTTGTAGAGCATGAAGAGAGCTTCGAATCTATACGGAGTTGATCGAAATTGGAGCGACGTGGAGGGAGAAAAGGGGGGCCGACGCCTGCTAGTTGCGCACGCACATCAACGTGCTACAGGGGGCCGAGTTGCATAGGGTGGTGGCCGTGCGTAGCTCTTGTCGCGAGCTTTCCAATGGCGTTTCCTGATCGAAGTATAAACGAGCGTAGTGGAAGCATAATTAAACCCTAGTTCTATGTGATGGGTTCATATGCACGGCCTGTAGAACGTGAATGGAAGGGGAAGGAGAAAGAAAAGGGGCGGCCAAGATCTCTGCAGTGAAATCTAAGGGCTGCGATTAGATTTGGGTATAAAATTATAAAAATTGTTGCAATTATTAAGTTAAAATTCGTGTAAACTTGTAAAAATCATATCTTTTTCATATGAGGTCGAAAACGCGCGAAACCAGTTGCATTGGAATCGTATGGACGAGCACTATGCTATGCAATTAGAGTGGAGTCGTTTGGAGTTAGTGTGAATTTCGGGTAAAATTAAACGCGCGTTTAATTTTATTCGAAATAAATCGCTAAAACGAAATTGAAATCAAGGTGAGAACTTCTCACTCAATCGAATCAGTTTCGATTTTAATTTTAAATAGTTAGATCTAAAATATTTGAATGCATGTTTGAATGATGATTGTTATCTATTGATTGTTAAAATAGACATCATGCGTCGTTAGTAAGCGGATGTTATTTATTAAAAACATATACCGCGAATATTTCATAAATAGTGAAATTGGTATTATATATATAATAGCAATATATATATATTGGCATATGTATATATTGCAGTTATTGATTTCCCGCATTGTATAGCGGATGAGACCTTATTGCGCCGTCTATTAAGCGGATAATATTTTAAATCCCATATACCGCGATAATTTCGTACTGGAACGGAATTGGTATTGTGCTAACATCTTTGGATGCAGGAAAACAGGTTGGAGGGATCCAACTGGATTCCTCAACAGTATTTATTTGATTATGGATATTTTGATATTCGTTGATTATCATATCGATATATGATATCGTTGTTGTCGTGATTGACTATTTGGTATGTAGCATCATTGGACCAAATTTTGGAATTTTAAAATGATTTTTAAAGTGATTTTTGAAAGTATACGTTTTATAAAATATTTTTGGAATTGATTCATTTTAAATAAATAAACGTTATAATTTTAATGTTATAAAAATTATGGTTTTTGAGAAATATAGTTAAAGGTTGATTTTTGAAAATATGAGGCTAATGATTTTATAAAATAGTTTAAATTGGGTTTTTTGGATTTATTGTAAAAAGTTTAAATATAGGATTTATAAAATTTGATTATTTTATAAATCAAAATGATGAAATTATAAAGGAGTTTAAAGATGTTTAAAATAATAATATAAATTCATTTATATATAAAAGAATTATAAGATGGATATTTATAAATTAAAATATTTGAATTATAAAACGAGTTTTTATAAGTGTTAGAATGAATTGCGAATGAATTTCATAAGTGAATGAAATTCATAGAATTATAAACGGTGAAGTTATAAATGAAATTTTATAAGCAGTAGGTTTATAAAATTTGTAAAGTTATTAAAAGACTAGATTTGGGTAAATAAATGAATCTTATAAGTTATAAGATTTATAATTTGGGAAGTTTCAAAGAACGATTTTTGAATAGGACTTTTGGTTTATAAATTGATATTTATAAATTTTGGAATCTTATAAATTATAAGTGTTTAACTTAAATTATAGACTTTCGGTATATAATTGAGTTATAAATCGGATAGGTTAATAAAGGAGATTTATAAAGGAAGTAGTTATAAAATAAATAGAAATGAAATTTATAAACATTGTTTTATAAATTCGCAAACGACTTATTTTGATAAGTAAATTGTTATAACTTATTTATGGAGTTATATTCACATTTTAGATAGTGAATAATCCTTTGAAACAAAAAGTATAGAAATGATGAAATTTGTTAACGTAGTATATTCACGTTTTTGAATAGTGAATAATATGTTAAAGAAATTGTTTTGAATGTGATGTTTTAAATAGAATTAAAACGATCTAACGAAGTTTTCAAAACGTGTTGAGATTCGAAACCATAGATTTCAACATTCATTGTTGAAATAGACGTTTTCGAGAAATAGAAGGAAATGATGGACTATAACACTGTTGTTATAGTAAATGATTTCCGAAAGGAAATGTTTTGTATAGTATTGGGATTTATATATCTATTTTAATTTCGAATCCCTATACTAGTGATTTTGGGTTGCCGTAACGATGTTTTACGCAACATTCGTTTTGGCCCAAATAAATATGTTTAAGAGAATGATTTCCTTAAAGAATGAAATATATACTTAATTTCGATTTAAGTATATTGAATATTTTCCAAGTGTAGAAAATAAAAAGACTGTGAATTACTTATTTAATAAGTATGGAAATGTTTTTCCAATGAGAAATGAAACGTTTAGAGAATTTATCTTTTTGAAGATAAATTGAAAATGAATAATTGAAATCGTATATTCATAGATATTTTGGAATATAAATTCACTATGGAATTTATAAAGTGAATATTTGAGAATTTATCTTTTTGAAGATAAATTGAAAATTTTGTTTAAAAATAAATATTGATTTATTTTTGAGGTATTGAAATTATATATCTTGTAAAGATATTTTTGGAAAATAAATAATTTGGAAAATTATTTGGAATCTGGTGATGTTGTGCATATCCATTGATAGTTCAATAACCGACTATCGATATTTACCTTTGAAAGGTATTTGTTGTGATTTGCTGAATTTGAATGCTACACTTATTTTTATATTATTGCGCTCGTTATTCGGATTACCCGTTCCGAATAGTGATACGACGTAATGGATAGCATTGAAGATCGGTGTTGAAGACCGGGTATTTGCGAGAGCGATAGGATGACCTGTCGATTGACTCTGCACCGAGTTGCTCCGGTGTAGAGTTCTCCATATGTGATGGGGAATCCGATCAGGATTGTGGATATTCGGATTGCAAGGACTTCTTTGTAAGTGCCTTCGGTTCTGTTCGAGCCCGGAACATACTTGTATGGATTGTATGTCTGACGTTACAAATTGATATATAAAGCAGATTTCTTTCAAATACATTTTTGTTGGTGGCGGAGAATTTATTCTTTTAGCTTAACACCCTTCTTTAAGACGTACGAGCTCAGAGGTTATGTAGTTGAAGGTTATCAGCGATATATTCCCAATTTGGTAATGTGACATGCTGAGTGTTGCTGTGAAATGATCATTGTGTTGATCATTTGTGATAGGATCATTTGTTTGATCGTTTATCTTTGTGATCATTTCTATGATCATTTGTTGACCCAAAGCACGGCTTTTGTATAAAGTGTGTCTTTGTGGACGTGACTTCGTCGAGCCTCACACCCCGGAGTGGTCAAAACAGGAAAGATGCAGCAAGGTTTGAGGGGTAGCTCCCTTTAGGGTGTGTGCATTTCCTTCTGGAAAAGGGTGGTATCATGGTATGGAACCCAGATACTTACTCATGTGGAAACACTTTATTTATGATTGTGTGATGTTGATGACGAGCGCTCGGATAAAGGTCCCAAAGGACCGGGGGATGGCATACACGTGTCAGTAGTTACCCAGTTAGGGGTAACCCGGCCTTGTGTTGGCAGAGATCCGGTTTGGTTCTCGGGGACGTCCTTCCAGAGGCATTCTCATGTGGCAATGGGAAGTTCCTTGGCCTGACCATTCGTTGGAAATCCAAAGAAACAATACGATCTTGTACGGTTTTAATTGTATAATCTGCCATGGAATGTGGCGGTAACCTGCTATTGAACATGGTAGCTATAGTAGGCATAAGTGCGAAATGTCTATGCTGGCTAAGATTTATATCTTTATTTTCGAAATGAAATTTTCCTACACTATGCACTAGTAATAATATCAAATGTTCTTTTTAATTCGTATCAAGCATCTTTTACTATCATAAGGAGAAATCTCCTCCGATTCTGCGTTTGCATTGTCTGTGTGTGCGGGAGGCCTTATGGTAGTCTCATTTTTTAAAAGCATAGCGAATTGACTTTAGAAATATTCCTCTATTTTGTTTTTAAAGATAAATAAACTGTTTTGAGTTCTCACACCAGTCACATGACTGACTCGGAGTTTATTGTTTTCCTTTCTAAACTCTGGGTGCCCACCAATTTCCACACGGGCAGTCAAGAGTTAAGGTTTATCAGGATATTATGGAATTCAGGAGTTGCTGGAGGCAAGCATATTATTAGTATATAGTATTTTTTTTCCGTTGTTTGTTGTTGTACACACTGATGATGAAATGAAATGATGATGTAATATAATGTATAAAATGTAATAACTGATATAGTTCTTTGTTTAAAGATTATTCATTTATTTAGTATATGTTGTTCCGCTGCGATTGTGAGATTCTGATATTGTGTTGCTGTTTTCTTTCCGTTCTATTTTATTTTCTCTCTATTTTCTATCTTTTTCTCTCTTCTTCCGTCCTTTTCTTTTTCTTTTTCTTAAACAATGAGAATTCGTATTTCTGTTCATCTTGAGTTAATCTATGGAGATTAGTGTATATTCAAGGTGTACGGATTTGCGGGTCTTCACAGGTGGTATCGGAGCATATGGTTAAGCGACAACCATGGCTCTATTGGGTATTACTCATTAGAGATAGAGTCAGTAGTACTCTAGAATGAGTTTGAGTGTAATAATAGCTATGAGAGCGTATGTGTTAGTGAATATAAATTGTTTTGTATTGTGTTGACATATCGGTTGATTGTTTGTAGATTCCGGTCGATGTAGTCTAGCTAACTATCGTAGATAGGGGTTTATAAACTCTTAAACAAGATAAATCGACATAGTATTGTTTTAAATTGGGTAAATGAAATAATTTTACCTGATTATATTTTATATATAAAGGAATAATTTTTCAGAATTATTACAGTGTATATAAGTAGATTGTTTGGTTGTTGAATAAGATGTTTGAATAATCTAAATAAAAGAATAATTGTATAAGCAAATGAATTATAAGAATTGAATTATAATTAATGTGATTTACAATTGTGAAATAAACTTATATATATAAAAATGAGTTTGAATAAGTAATGAAATTTGACCTTGGTTAAAGTTAAATAAAAATTTACTTAGGATTGGAATCTGAATTTGATTTATAAGTGGGAATTTAAGTTATGTAAAACCAAGTGATGTTTATAAAATGAAGTATAACTTAATAGATGTTGAATGAAGTTGATATTGGTATCAAAGTAAATTAATAAAGTTAAGTGATAAATATGAACTTGAGTTATATAAATGAATTATAATTGAATTGAATGAATGGATTGAATATTAATCAATTAAATGTGAATAATTGATATGAAGTAATGAATGTAAGTGTTAATTCATTAAAATCTAATGTTATTGAAAGTTGAATAGTTGAATGAAAATCAATTTAATTAAACCAATTGAAAGTAAAGGTATTAAACCAAATTGAATGAATATAAGCAAAGGAATTTGGTTGTAATTAATATACATTGGTTGTTATATGATTGTTAGTTGATTGTATATAATTCATTAAGTGTTAATGAATCAAATGTGATTAAATTGAAAACCCAATTCATTGAATATTAAAGAGAATATGAATGAATATTGATTTGGTTATGGATGATAGTTGGTTGATGGTTGAATACATTGCTTTTGTTTCATTTGCTATGTTGGCATGTATAGTTATTATGTTGCTATATGATGTATATTGATATTATTTTCATATATGCATGTTCTCATGTTGTTTGTTGAGTGTTTAATAGGTGCGGATGGCGTTTGCTTCGCATTTGGAGCTCACTTTCGCGCTATATTAGCCGTCTAATAAAATATAAGGTACATATCTCGGATTACATATCGTACTTTTACACTTTTTCCCTACGGGATGCCTCATTACTTGATGAGATGTATATTTGTGATATATATACTGTCATTTTTTTTCGGATCGAGCCGCGCAAAGGAGACTCTGGCGAATTTTTTCGAAAATTAAAGGCGTTAGAAAAAATTTGGGAATTTTTGGAAAATTTTGAAAACTATAATTTTGATTTGGAGTTGAAAGTTAAACAATAGTAGTTTGGTTTGAAAAGATAACTAAGTAAGATTTGAAAACTTAGTAAAGTATTGTAAGAAGTTTAACTATGGATTTTGGGAAAGTTAATGGATTCTGTAACTTTTCTTACTTGTTAATTTCGAGGACGAAATTCTTTTAAGGGGGGAAGTATGTAACGACCCAGAATTGTAATTAATTAAAATTTGGATATTTAATTAATTTTAAATATTAATAAGTGAAATTTATTAGTCGAATAAATTTTATTTCGAAAAATTGGATTTAATTGAATAATTAAATCGATAATTTAATATGTTAAATTATAGGAATAATTGAAAATCGAGTTAAATATGATTGAAAATGATTTGTAAAATTTTATTATATCATATTGAAGTTAGAACGATATTTTAGAACTTTTAAAATCGAATTAAAAGTTAATTTGTGAAAATTGAATATTTTAATATTTAATCGACTAGTGAAAATAGCCAATTTTTGAACAGTCTCAGAATTGGACGAAACTAGTTCCATTGGATCCGTAATAGTTTGTTATTATCGGATTTCAATTTTCGTAGCAATCGGAGTTATCGTTTAATCGTGGCAGCTCGAAACGCATCGAAATTGTTTTAATATTAATTTGGCGAGTTAAAATAGCCATTTTTCAAAAAGTCTCGGATTTCATCGAAACCAGTTTCATCAGATCCGTAATGTGATATTATTGTAAGGTTTCAAATTTCGTGTCAATTAGATTTACCGTTTGTCCGGTGCAAGCTAAAACGCCTAGAAAATCGTTTAATCGGTTTAATTTTAAATTGAACGTTTATTGCCATAACTCGCACAGATGACCGAATTAGCTCCCGAAACACGTTCCATTGCGTTCGGAACGCGGGGTAAACCTTAGAAACGCCAACCGGCACGCTTCGTTTGGAGTTCGGAAAATCCGGGATGAATAGTGTCGCGCGAATTTTCTATAAAAGCCCCCCCCTCTTCATTTTTGCAAAAATATTAAAACCCTAGGTCAAATTTCTGCAGCCGCCACCCCTCCTATCATCAATGGCCAGAATTTTCTTCTCTTCTCCTCTTAATTACTCTCAATCCATCAAGTATTAGAGAAAGTGTTCAACATGAAACTTGTAGAGCATGAAGAGAGCTTCGAATCTATACGGAGTTGATCGAAATTCGAGCGGCGTGGAGGGAGAAAAGGGGGGCCGACGCCTGCTAGTTGCGCACGCACATCAACGTGCTACAGGGGGCCGAGTTGCATAGGGTGGTGGCCGTGCGTTGCTCTTGTCGCGAGCTTTCCAATGGCGTTTCCTGATTGAAGTATAAACGAGCGTAGTGGAAGCATAATTAAACCCTAGTTCTATGTGATGGGTTCATATGCACGGCCTGTAGAACGTGAATGGAAGGGGAAGGAGAAAGAAAAGGGGCGGCCAAGATCTCTACACCGAGTTGCTCCGGTGTAGAGTTCTACATATGTGATGGGGAATCCGATCAGGATTGTGGATATCCGGATTGCAAGGACTTCTTTGTAAGTGCCTTCGGTTCTGTTCGAGCCCGGAACAGACTTGTATGGATTGTATGTCTGACGTTACAAATTGAGATATAAAGCAGATTTCTTTCAAATACATTTCTGTTGGTGGCGGAGAATTTATTCTTTTAGCTTAACACCCTTCTCTGAGACGTACGAGCTCAGAGGTTATGTAGTTGAAGGTTATCAGCGATATATTCCCAATTTGGTAATGTGACATGCTGAGTGTTGCTGTGAAATGATCATTGTGTTGATCATTTGTGATAGGATCATTTGTTTGATCATTTATCTTTGTGATCATTTCTATGATCATTTGTTGACCCAAAGCACGGCTTTTGTATAAAGTGTGTCTTTGTGGACGTGACTTCGTCGAGCCTCACACCCCGGAATGGTCAAAACAGGAAAGATGCAGCAAGGTTATGAGGGGTAGCTCCCTTTAGGGTGTGTGCATTTCCTTCTGAAAAAGGGTGGTATCATGGTATGGAGCCCAGATACTTACTCATGTGGAAACACTTTATTTATGATTGTGTGATGTTGATGACGAGCGCTCGGATAAAGGTCCCAAAGGACCGGGGGATGGCATACTCGTGTCAGTAGTTACCCAGTTAGGGGTAACCCGGCCTTGTGTTGGCAGAGATCTGGTTTAGTTCTCGAGGACGTCCTTCCAGAGGCGTTCTCATGTGGCAATGGGAAGTTCCTTGGCCTGACCATTCGTTGAAAATCCAAAGAAACAATACGATCTTGTACGGTTTTAGTTATATAACCTGCCATGGAATGTGGCGGTAACCTGCTATTGAACATGGTAGCTATAGTAGGCATAAGTGCGAAATGTCTATGCTGGCTAAGATTTATATCTTTATTTTCGAAATGAAATTTTCCTACACTATGCACTAGTAATAATATCAAATGTTCTTTTTAATTCGTATCAAGCATCTTTGACTATCATAAGGAGAAATCTCCTTCGATTCTGCGTTTGCATTGTGTGTGTGTGTGCGGGAGGCCTTATGGTAGTCTCATTTTTTAAAAGCATAGCGAATTGACTTTAGAAATATTCCTCTATTTTGTTTTTAAAGATAAATAAACTGTTTTTGAGTTCTCACACCAGTCACATGACTGGCTCGGAGTTTATTGTTTTCCTTCCTAAACTCTGGGTGCCCACCAATTTCCACACGGGCAGTCAAGAGTTAAGGTTTATCAGGATATTATGGAATTCAGGAGTTGCTGGAAGCAAGCTGGATGGCATGGCGTATTATTAGTATATAGTATTTCTTTTTCCGTTGTTTGATGTTGTTTGTTGTTGTACACTCTGATGATGAAATGAAATGATGATGTAATGTAATGTATAGAATGTAATAACTGATATAGTTCTTTGTTTAAAGATTATTCATTTATTTAGTATATGTTGTTCCGCTGCGATTGTGAGATTCTGATATTGTGTTGCTGTTTTCTTTCCGTTCTATTTTCTTTTCTCTCTATTTTCTATCTTTTTCTCTCTTCTTCCATCTTTTTCTTTTTCTTAAACAATGAGAATTCGTATTTCTGTTCATCTTGAGTTAATCTATGGAGATTAGTGTATATTCAAGGTGTACGGATTTGCGGGTCTTCACATTTAGCCCAGATGGCAGTATACATTCTTCCCCAGACTTTTTGTCTCAGTTGAAGGGTTGCTTTCGATAAGGTCAAAGTTCAATGCATTAGGTATCAAGTAATTGATACATAATGAATTGAATATAGCCGAAAGGTTTTAAGCCAAAAGGTTGATGGCCTGAAAGGTTGAAATATAATTGCCTTATAAGTGAAAAGCTTTCACCTGCTTTGCTTACGAATTTGAGCATTCGACTTGGTCACTTCCGGCCAGGTCAAGTTCTTTAAAAGAAAAGACTTTAAAACTTTCGATGTAGCCGATAGGGTGTAGCTGCTACCACCATTACTTTGTTTTGAAACCTTCCGACATAGCCGAAGGGTTTCCATTGCTTTTTATACAGGTTTTACTTTGAACCTTCCGACCCATTCAAAAGGTTTACCTGTTTTAAAAAATAACCGTTTCTCCAATGATTTCGGAAGGAAGCTTTCGACTTAGTGGTTACCTTTTTTTTTGTAAAATATAACCAAAGGCTTTCGAAAAGTTAGATATTTTCGAAAGGTTGTTTATATAAAGACAAAAGGTTTTAAAAGAAGGTTTCCCAATTTTTTTTTAAATTGAACCTAGTATACTTTCGAACGGTTTCTGTTTTAAAAGGTTTTATGTGTTCGAAGGGTTCTGTTTCGAAAGGTTTTTAAATGTTTTCGGATGGTTTTCGAAGGAATGTTTTCCAAAAGTTTTTCTAAGGAAATGGTTTAATATGATTTTAAAGAAGGATGTCTAAAGTCTATAGATTTCGAAAGGATTACTTTGAATGAATTCAAAAGGTTTTAGAGGTGATTTCGAAAGGTTTAAACATTGATTTTGAATGAGATAATTTCAAAGTATGGAAAGAGGTCCTTTCAAATGGTAAAGTGTTTTCATCAACTAAGTTTTGAGCAAATGATATATATCTAACATGGTAATATGATTTGAGTAAAGTATAAAGATTTATTTCTTTTCCTAGTTTGAAGTTTGATTTAAAGGTTTAAATAATTTTGAAGTTATTTTCAAGGAAAATTATTGAAGGGAACCCTTAAGTATAAATGGCTCGGATATTAGAAAACCAGATGGGACTAGTTTGGGGTCGAGCCCTATGCATTAGCTTATAGCCGCAGCTAAGTGTTGCCTAAAATTCCAGTGTGTAGGTAGACTAAAATTGTGATCACACACCGAAAGTAATATATTTTGCATACAAATAGTATATTGGCAAGCTCGGAAAACCATTAGGCTTAGGAGAACCTGGGAGATGATTAAGTTAGGGACAGATCATCCAAGAGTGAGAAATTCAACAGATAGTTTAGGACAGACCGTCCTGATGGAAAATGTTGAATAGACAAATAAGGATAGATAATCCTAAATATGAATATCTAACATATGTTAGGTTAATTTTGATTACGTTGTCTGGTAGGCCCGAGCCAGACAATTGTTAAAAGTTATTTGTGTTTGAATAGATAGTTCATTCTTACATGATGTTTATGTATGTTTACATAATGTTTATTTTGTAGTATTTAACCATTATGGATGAAAGAGCATAGTATATGGTTATATGAAAGGATTTGCAAAAATATGTTTTAAAAAATGTTGGTGAGAGGAAACCTGTTCCGCTAAGCGACTTGGTCTCACTTAGCATAATTAAATCGAGATGTACAGTATTATTCATTCCAGGATTTATGTCTGACTCGAAGTTTATGTTTTCCCCTTAAATTATCGGTTACTCAAAATTAATTTGAGTCGGTTGAGAGGTTAAGGGTCTTTTCAGGTTTTATGAAAGCTGACGAATAAGCTACCAAAGGATGCAGAAAGCAATGGATAACCACTTAGGATTTACTGCTTTTATTTATGTTTAGATGATTTTCCGCTATGTTATGATGTATTAAGTCTTATATGACCATTTGACACTGATCAATCGAGGGGGTATCTTTGTATACCGCTTTTGACGTAATTTGTAATAGCTATATTTAATCTTCGCTTGGGAAAACGTTTTGGGTTACGTGACATGAATGTGGAACTAATTTTATATGGAAATATAATGAAGTAATCTATGATTTTGGAAATCATTGTTTTGTTTCATATTCAAGTGCTTCTGATATTATTGATATCATTAGCATACCCGTATTTAGTCGCCGTAAGCTAATACTGCAGATGGCTGCAGCATCTGTAGTGCTTAGTTTTGGACCTCTAGATAGAGGATGTTACAAAGGTTTTTCCATCATACATAGATAGAAAGGAGGAAAATTGGGCGTGGAAAAGCAATACAAAGGTCGGTTTAAATTGAAAGATGCATAGGAAGATAGTAGACACCATCACCCAACAGTACAATGGCATAACATAATTTAGAGTAAATCTAACTGCCCAAAAATGTCTCGCGCCTCTGACAAAGCCATAAATAATAGAATGACTACTAAAGATAGGCTTAAGAGCTGGGGGATTATAGAAGATGCTACATGCAAACTATGTAATAAAGAAATATAAACACACAAGCATCTATTTTTCGAATGTAAATACAACAAGTGGGTTTGGACATTACAAAAATTAAAAAATTTGCACATGAAAGCAGTGAAGAATTACGGGTAGAGGTTAATTACCTGAGTGATAGGGTAGATATCACGAAACTTATGAAGGAAGTCGGCCAAATTACGCTGACAACTACCGTTTGGCACATCTCGTGCGAACGGAATGTAAGGACTTTCAACAACAAAGAAAAAAAGAATTAGAGTTGTCTGAAAAAAATAGCTAGAAATGTTGTTGTTTGCGCCAAAATTGGTCACAAACCCCAATATCGTGAAAGCACCCGTTTATAAACACAAATCAGCAATAATCAATACAGATTCAGATCTAAGCAATAGCAATCACAATAATTCAGCAATAACAATTAGAAACACAGGATTTATAGTGGTTCGGCGATCTTGCCTACGTACACTCTGAAGTTTATGACTTTATTGATATTCTCTTGATGATTACAATAGATTACAGCAAGTTACAATGGATTATAGCTCTGAAACTTGAATGCAACAGCGATGATAAGGTGTAGAAATGAATCCGGTAGAATCTTGGCCCTTCAGAATTCCGATCCCCTTTTCTGAATAACCTGGGGCTTTATTTATAGCTGTAGGAGGCTGATATTTCGCCTAAATTTAGGGAGACCGCTTCTGGCACGTGAGGGGGCCCACAAGCCCAACCTCAGGAAATCTGGGCCCACTTTGGGATCGATTCGAAGTACGTTCGAATCGATCAAGAATTCATCCAAATGAGGCGAAACTTGGCATGGACATTCTCCGACACGTATGTAAACTCCTTACAAATTTCATTGCATTTGGACTTATGAATCTCGAGATATCATCGATTCGAAGTGGGGTTCTTCGGCGGTTGATTGCTTCGACTCGATCCTGTTCGAATCGATAGGGTCGACTCAATTGCTTCACGTGCTTTCGCGATGACGTGTTGCGCGTTCTTCGTGTCGATCCGCTTATTACTCCGGTTTGACTGGGTCGATTCCACTATTTTCGCTACTTTGACTTGGTGGATTCGAGGGAACGAAATCGAGGCAAGGCGCATTCGTATCGATCGTGGCCTATAACAGTTGATCGATACGAAGCCGTCTCAACCGTATGGATCCGAGGCCAGGCACAGGATGGGTTCAAAGTATAGCTGCTTTACGGACTCGAGGTACTCTGCCCTGATGGATTTGAAGGTAGGCCATCGGGATGGATACGAAGGTGTCGATGCGAAGTCCATGGATTCGAAGTAGGTGGAACTCGATGGATTCGAAGGACTTCCAAGCTTGAGGGATTCGAAGTGGATGGAGCCGAACCGATGGATGCGAACATGATTCCTGGCCATCGATTCGAACTATGGGGTATCCTATGGATTCGAACCGAACAAAGGCTATCTCTCTCAAACTGAATTCATCATATCTTGAGCATACGAACTCGGATTGACTTGAAACTTGAAACGTTGGCTCTCGTGGATTTGCTAGCCATGTCCTATCAATTATAGCATGATCCGGGTTCGGACAAAATTTATCGATATCCATAGCAAAGTGTGTAGGATCGATTTCACCCTAGAGGGGGGTGAATAGGGTGATAGTGTTAATTATAAAAATTAATCGCGGAAGCTTATAAAATATTCAATTCAGATCACAGAATAGCAGCACAGATATCGCAGAATATAAATAACAGAAAAAAACAGAACAACACACAATTTACCCAGCTTCGGCAAAACCCTGCCTACGTGCTGCCCCTAAGGTTTCTACTAGAAATTAGATAGTCCCTCGCTTACACACGTAAACTCGCTATACCCGCTATTGACTAATCTAACTCTACGCTCAAAACCTTGCCACAACTCAACCACCGAGTTGCGAATTCTCAAGCTACGCCACGTAGCTTGTGCCCTAGTCACACGACTAGAAATTTAAAACGGTTTTAAAAAGAAAATACAAATTAAAAGCAAATTTAAAATACAAAACCCTAATTTAAAATACTATAACCTTTAAAAATAAAAAGGCCGGCCCTCTTTGTAATTTATCTTGACCATCTCCTTTTATTTGTGATGGCGGCTCTTGTTTCTTCGTTCGTTCTTCTTCCTTTTAAAAATTAGGGCTTTGTGTAGAATTGAAGAAGCCGACTTTAATTACTTCGATCAGGTGGATTGTTCTTCGTGATTGCTTGATGATCGATGCTCTATTCTCTTTGCTTCACGGCTCCTTCAATTTTTACCGAGTTCGATTCTTCCTTCTGGTAAGAATTTATGCTTTGTCACCTTTCAATTTTCGTATTCGATCTCTGATGAGTTGCCGATGATGTTGAATGGTTTATATAGGATTCGAAATCCTATTTTTGCATTCATATAAGTTTTGTTTGAATTTATCTTCACTGTGCTTTGGCCGCTTGATAATGTTTTGATGCTTGAGATGATTTCGACTTGTTCAAAAAGCGTATATTATTATAACTTGATGGTCACGGCTTTAACTTGGTCAATTATGACTTGTACATATGCGTATATATTTTCATTGCTTGTACATTACGGTGTTGATTAATTTCGTGGTTTTCTCTGGTTGACTTCGATTTGGATTTTGTGATGACCACCGGCATTGACTTGGTTATATATTTTGATTTATCGGCTCAGTCATTGATACTTTTAGTGGTTTGTCGAAATCACAGTGGCATTTGGTGTTTGATCTGTATATTTGCCTGAGTCACCCTGTTTCACTGGCACATGTATCATTGTATGTAGCTTTGAGTACATTTACTCGGCTTGCTTTTGATGCATTCTGTTGCAGCCTTTACTTGTTGATCTTCATAGTTCACTCTGATATATATGCATTTGCCACTGTCTTGTGTTCCCTGTTGCACTTTCACCTGTTTACTACTCTTCACTCACTTCAGTATTCTTCACTGCCTGTATTTGTGTCATTCACGGCTTCAACTTGAATATGTTTTGACTTTTGTAAAGTGGTTATGAATTTTAAGATGTTTCGATTTTTACCCGCTTTGACTTGGTTTTAAAACACTTCGACTTTACCGTGAATCATTGTTATTATTTCTGCTGCATACATGCATTTCTGTAGCATGATCGTTGTTCATCTTGTATGCTTTGTCTCTGCATTTACTTGTAATTGCATTCCGTTTAGTTGCACTGAGCTCTGTGTAGTTACCACTGTTTCAAATATGTGGCCTTCATGTATGATTGTCTTTGGTCTCTGTTACATGCTTGCTTTTGCATGCTTGTTTGTATTTACTTGGTGCATTCATGTTTACTTTCATGGAGTAGTCATCTTGACACTATTGTACACTTGTTGTCTTTTAAGCTTGGTTTAGAGCTATGTTTGCATGAGTCACTTGTTCATATTAACTGCCCTGTTTCATATGAGTAGTAAAACTAGTTGTCTTGTGCATGTTTCATTAAGCTTGATCAGTTTCATCTTGATGTTGCTTTAACTGCCGCTGTTACATTCATTAGCATTGGCTTCTCTCTGGTCATGTCTGATCTCTGCTTTACTATCTGCATTCACTACAGTTTGTACATGCATTTTGCTGTAATCTCACTTCGAATTGCATACCTTCATGTTGACATTTGCTACGCTTTGACACAGATGCTCCACTTGTTCATTGTGTTGTTGTCTGGCTTGAGCTTGCAGTCTTCATTTTGTAACTTGGTCTGGTGCACCTTGTTTCATGTTTGAGGATGTGCTTGCATACTTTTGTTGTTTCCAGTTGCTTTATTACAGTGGTTTGGACATTTGGAATTGTTGTTGCATACTGTACTTCATTTAGCTTGAATGTTGTCTCTGACCTGATGGCTTTGGTTTTCATTGTCCACACATGTTCATGCTTTACTTCAGCTTGTTCTTTGTTGCAACTGGCTGTTTCATTGTTTCATGCATTATTGATGCTTTGGTGCAGTTTTGATTTGTCGAAGCTTTGCATTCTTCAAGTTGCCTAGTGTTGAATCCAGTCTCAAAACTCGGATTTGACCTTGTGCTCGTGTCGTGATTTTCAATGTATAGCACGTGAGTTGAACCCGGCTTTTCATTTGGGTTTGGCCTGTGCTCACCTGTCCCTGTAAATCAATCAAGTGTATATCGGTGTGCACGGCCTTGTGGCATATACAGTGATACACTGTGTATGTCACAAGTTGTTCGTGTATGATGAATTCAAATGTAAATTATGACGAACAACACAAATAACCGAGGCAAATATTATTTTCAAAATTCATCTTTTTATTTTATATTGCAAAAATATTTCTTTTTCAATTTTACTGCGTTAGTTTATATTTTTGCAGATTGCACAGATGCTGGATTCAAACTGGAAGGAAGTTGAAAATAAATACGAGTGCGAGTGATATGTAGTGAGGTGAACTGTAAATATGAAATGTGATGTAATTGTAATCAAAGTTGTATAGTTATAGTGAGAGCTTGAATTTGTACTATTCAAAATTGTAATAAATATTTGTTTGAATAAAACATTCGTTTGAATTCAAATTCCGTGTTATTTATTTTATTCAGCAAATATTTATTTGATCTGTGAAAAATAAAATAGTATATTATCAAATACATTTAAACGAATGTATATATGTTTATTATCATCAAACAAAAATCATAGAAGCGCATATTCAACAATCTCCCCCTTTTGATGATAACAAACATATATTTAAGATTTTGAATATGTTAAATGTATTTGATCATGGATATATTCTAATTTGCTCCCCCTATTTGAATGCTCCCTCTCTACACAATACTCCCCCTTCATATATGCATACAATTAAATAATATGCGAATGAGCCTAGATGCAAATGGAAAATATTTGACATTTGCTTGATTTTATTTGACAAAATCTTAACTTTTCTCTCCCCTTTTTGTTATCAGCAAAAGAATAATAGTGTTAGAGAAAATAGAGATAAAGTGATCGATATTAATCCAACATTAAAACTCAATTGAATATAAATATTAAATTTCAATAAAATAAATCAAACAAAAATCATAAATATTTTGTTAGGCGCATACTCCACGTTTAGAATGATGGAAATGATGTCATCATATAAAACTATACAGTTGTGTCTATTTGTGGTATATTTATATAAGGAATTTGAATATCTACTAACCATGCATAACCGTTAGGACTTTTAAATGAGATTAGTAGTATTCCAATTTTATTTTAAAAAAAATTGAATTCAAGTATCTTCTAACCACGCATAACCGTGAGGACTTTTAAATGGGATTAGAATCAACTTGTTTATTTTAAAAAATAAACTTTTGATATGCGTTTCATACATGCATAACCGTGAGAACTTTTAAATGAGCATGGAAGCACATAACAAATTCCAAGTAATTCACCCATGCATAACCGTGAGGACTTTTAAATGAGAGTGAATACTTTGGTATTTATTATTATTATTATTATTATTATTATTATTATCCCCTTTTTTTTTGAAAAAATGTGAAAATGAAAAAATGAACGATTCCTGTTTAAAGTACCACATGTCGACAAACTATATAGAATTTTGATGAGTGATGGTCGTTAGAAATATGATAGATATAGAGATGGTCATGGAATTTTTACCAACAAACAGTTTTATAATTCTTGTTTAAATTTCTAAAGAAATTTATTAATATACCATCTCGAGTCATAATATTTAATCAATATTAACACTCATCACTTTTTCAATCACTATTTTTCTTTTCGATAAACATTAGGGAGTCAGATTAGTCAAAATAGTCATTTAAAATCAAATTAAAATCTAATTATGAAATTAATTTTTCAAAAATGACTAATCTGAATCTATGATCAAAAATGATTTTCTCCAGGGGGTTTTATAAGAAAATTTTCTGCTATTTGAAAATTATTTGAAATGAAGAATATGCAGATATTTTCTTTGAAAAAATGATACAGTTACTAAATGTCTCAACAAAAATCACGTTTCACTAGTAATTTTTCTATCAACTAGATTACCAGTGTAATCTGCATCTGAATTTCTCTTTCACTCAAAATTATCATCAATTGAGTTTTATAGACCAAAACATGAAGTGAGCACCAAAAATTTCAAACTCAAATTTTTCAGCAATTTTAAATGACATTCTTTTAAAATTTAATTGAAGCCGTGTAAATCATCAGAAAACCGTGAATATAGAGTCAGCCATATTATAACCAATTGTAATATCCAACAAAACACTATTTTTAATCCAAACTAATATATATGAAGTAATTCAAAGAATCTAGAGAACTTTATAGTGTTTCTGGCATAAGAATATAATTGGCCAACTATGTTGAATAAGTCAAAGTCAAAATCACCATCTTTTCATCATCTCAATATTGGCTGATTTTAATTCAGAATATGGTGCAGATTATCACATTTAATATATCGTTCAAATAAATATACTTTTACCTGTTTTTACCTTTACGATATTTTTCGTCGTTGTCCATTGTAATTCTGTCACCTTTATACTAGGCTAAGGAACTTTGCTTTGTTGCTCTTTGTGTTCTCAGAACAGCCAAAAATCCAGAGAACAATATTGTTGCTCCTTAGCCTGCCACCACACCTACACGATGAAAGATTTATGTGACCTATTTGTTTTTATAGGTCCATGGTTGTTAGTGGCAGAAAATTTTGAAAAACAATTTTGTAAAGACCAAAAACTATTTATAATTGTTCCCTTTGGCACCCAAATTTGTTTAACTTTGAGAGATTTTATATTTGTGCCTTTTGGAACCCAAATCGGTATAGTTTTCACATGTTTGGGTCTATACCAACAATTATTGTGATTGTGTCCATATTTTCTACAAATTGTGCACATATAATTAACTTGATTAATATTGCTTGCAATAATTTTCGAATTATTATATCCAAGTCCTTGTCTAACCGTATTAACAGTTTGCTTTCCTAATAGCATATTCAACGATTTTTCACTTTTTGAAAATTTATCTAAAGTCGTTGACAATTGTTGGACTTGTGTTTTGAGAGATTCATTTTCGTTTAACAACTGTGTGCACTTTTTAATAAAATTCTCTCTCCTAGTATTTTCATTCTCCTTTAAAATCAGAATTTCATTTTCAAGTGATTTTATATTGATTTCTGATTTTTTAATTTCCTCTTCGAATGTTGGACACTTATCACACTTAGGGATCCTACTTTGATAGGTTTTAACTAATTGGTCAAGTTGTTTATTTAAATCTATCAAAGTATCCTTTTGTGATTCAAGTTTGGCGTATTTTTCCCTAAGTCTTTCAAAACAGCCATTTACTTCGTGGAAATAAAAAAGTAATTCAGAGTGAGTGAGTTTTGATACCTTGCTTGGCTCGTCATCGTCGCTATCAGTTATATTCCCTTGAAGGCACATATCTGCTTTCTCACTCTCACTGCTAGAACTTTGATTATCTTCATCACTTGTATTCCACGTGGCTGCAAAACTTTTCCTTTTTGATTTCTTTTTATGGCTGGATTTAATTTGTGGACAATCGGGCTTGATATGGTCGGGTTTGTTGCAATTATAACAAATAATCTTTTGTTCTTCTGAGTAGTCTAGTGCTTTGGCTATTCTGCTTTTTGCTTTTTGAATTCGAGCTGAATTACCATGTTTCTGATTCCATTTTTTGAATTTCCGTATTAACTGCTCTAGTTCTTCTGCACCATCATCGTCGTCATCGTCATCACTTTTAGTTGTTCCTTTAAGGGCTATTGATTTTCTTCGAGTGTCACCTCCTTCATGCTCTTCCTTGAATTTTATTTCTAGCTCATAAGTGGTGAGATTTCCGATGAGTTCTTCAACTTTAAGTTGTCTTAAATCTTTTGATTCTTGAATGGCAGTTACTTTTGCTTCAAAGCTTCGTGGAAGGACTCTGAGGATTTTCCGGACTATTTCCAATCTGGTGTATGTTTTTCCGAGAGCTTTTGATTTGTATACGATATTGGAAAGTCGTCCGTACATCTCTTTGACATTTTCTTCCTTTGCCATTGTAAAGTTCTCGTATTCGCTGCTTAGCATGGCAAGGCGAGATTCTTTGACTTGAGATGTTCCTTCGTGAGTCACTTCTAGTATGTGCCATATTTCCTGCGCAGTTAGACAATGTGAGACACGATTAAATTCAAATTGATCTAATGAATAGATAATAGAATTCATAGCTTTGGCATTAGTATTTTGTAATTTATTTTCTAGTTCTGTCCATTGTTCCTTTGGTTTCTCTATTTCCTGATTATCTACAGTTATAATTGGAGTTTTATAACCTGTCTCAACAATATCCCATGCGTCAATGGTTTTTAAAAAAAATTTCATCCTATTTTTCCAAAAAGCATATTCACCATTGAACATTGGTGGTCTAACTATCGACTGACCCTCTACAAAAGCATTATTAAAAGAAGCCATTTTAAAAAATTCAAATTTTTAAAACAAAAACTGATTTTTTCAAAAAAAATCAAATTTTTAAAACAAATGTTGACTTCTAAACCTTGCTCCGATACCACTTGTAGGATCGATTTCACCCTAGAGGGGGGGTGAATAGGGTGATAGTGTTAATTATAAAAATTAATCGTGGAAGCTTATAAAATATTCAATTCAGATCACAGAATAGCAGCACAGATATCGCAGAATATAAATAACAGGAAAAAACAGAACAACACAGAATTTACCCAGCTTCGGCAAAACCCTGCCTACGTGCTGCCCCCAAGGTTTCTACTAGAAATTAGATAGTCCCTCGCTTACACACGTAAACTCGCTATACCCGCTATTGACTAATCTAACTCTACGCTCAAAACCTTGCCACAACTCAACCACCGAGTTGCGAATTCTCAAGCTATGCCACGTAGCTTGTGCCCTAGTCACATGACTAGAAATTTAAAATGGTTTTAAAAAGAAAATACAAATTAAAAGAAAATTTAAAATACAAAACCCTAATTTAAAATACTATAACCCTTAAAAATAAAAAGGCCGACCCTCTTTGTAATTTATCTTAACCGTCTCCTTTTATTTGTGCTGGCGGCTCTTGTTTCTTCGTTCGTTCTTCTTCCTTTTAAAAATTAGGGCTTTGTGTAGAATTGAAGAAGCCGACTTTAATTACTTCGATCAGGTGGATTGTTCTTCGTGATTGCTTGATGATCGATGCTCTATTCTCTTTGCTTCACGGCTCCTTTAATTTTTACCGAGTTCGATTCTTCCTTCTGGTAAGAATTTATGCTTTGTTACCTTTCAATTTTCGTATTCGAACTCTGATGAGTTGCCGATGATGTTGAATGGTTTATATAGGATTCGAAATCCTATTTTTGCGTTCATATAAATTTTGTTTGAATTCGTCTTCACTGTGCTTTGGCCGCTTGATAATGTTTTGATGCTTGAGATGATTTCGACTTGTTCAAAAAGCGTATATTATCATAACTTGATGCTCATGGCTTTAACTTGGTCAATTATGACTTGTACATATGCGTATATATTTTCATTGCTTGTACATTGCGGTGTTGATTAATTTCGTGGTTTTCTCTGGTTGACTTCGACTTGGATTTTGTGATGACCAGCGGCTTTGACTTGGTTATATATTTTGATTTATCGGCTCAGTCATTGATACTTTTAGTGGTTTGTCGAAATCACAGGGGCATTTGGTGTTTGATCTGTATATTTGCCTAAGTCACCCTGTTTCACTGGCACATGTATCATTGTATGTAGCTTTGAGTACATTTACTCGGCTTGCTTTTGATGCATTCTGTTGCAGCCTTTACTTGTTGATCTTCATAGTTCACTCTGATATATATGCATTTGCCACTGTCTTGTGTTCCCTGTTGCACTTTCACCTGTTTACTACTCTTCATTCACTTCAGTATTCTTCACTGCCTGTATTTGTGTCATTCACGGCTTCAACTTGAATATGTTTTGACTTTTGTGAAGTGGTTATGAATTTTGAGATGATTCGATTTTTACCCGCTTTGACTTGGTTTTAAAACACTTCGACTTTACCGTGAATCATTGTTATTATTTCTGCTGCATACATGCATTTTTGTAGCATGATCGTTGTTCATCTTGTATGCTTTGTCTCTGCATTTACTTGTAATTGCATTCTGTTTAGTTGCACTGAGCTCTGTGTAGTTACCACTGTTTCAAGTATGTGGCCTTTATGTATGATTGTCTTTGGTCTCTGTTACATGCTTGCTGTTGCATGCTTGTTTGTATTTACTTGGTGCATTCATGTTTACTAGTCATCTTGACACTATTGTACACTTGTTGTCTTTTAAGCTTGGTTTAGAGCTGTGTTTGCATGAGTCACTTGTTCATATTAACTACCCTGTTTCATATGAGTAGTAAAACTAGTTGTCTTGTGCATGTTTCATTAAGCTTGATCAGTTTCATCTTGATGTTGCTTTAACTGCCACTGTTACATTCATTAGCATTGGCTTCTCTCTGGTCATGTCTGATCTCTGCTTTACTATCTGCATTCACTACAGTTTGTACATGCATTTTGCCATAATCTCACTTCGAATTGCATACACTTCATGTTGACATTTGCTACGCTTTGACACAGATGCTCCACTTGTTCATTGTGTTGTTGTCTGGCTTGAGCTTGCAGTCTTCATTTTGTAACTTGGTCTGGTGCACCTTGTTTCATGTTTGAGGCTGTGCTTGCATACTTGTGTTGTTTCCAGTTGCTTTATTACAGTGGTCTGGACATTTGGAATTGTTGTTGCATACTGTACTTCATTTAGCTTGAATGTTGTCTCTGACCTGATGGCTTTGGTTTTCATTGTCCACACATGTTCATGCTATACTTCAGCTTGTTCTTTGTTGCAACTGGCTGTTTCATTGTTTCATGCATTATTGATGCTTTGGTGCAGTTTGATTTGTCGAAGCTTTGCATTCTTCAAGTTGCCTTATGTCGAATCCAGTCTCAAAACTCGGATTTGACCTTGTGCTCGTGTCATGATTTTCAATGTATTGCACGTGAGTTGAACCCGGCTTTTCATTTGGGTTTGGCCTATGCTCACCTGTCCCTGTAAATCAATCAAGTGTATATCGGTGTGCACGGCCTTGTGGCATACACAGTGATACACTGTGTATGTCACAAGTTGTTCGTGTATGATGAATTCAAATGTAAATTATGACGAACAACCCAAATAACTGAGGCAAATATTATTTTCAAAATTCATCTTTTTATTTTATATTGCAAAAATATTTCTTTTTCAATTTTACTGCGTTAGTTTATATTTTTGCAGATTGCACAGATGCTGGATTCAAACTGGAAGGAAGTTGAAGATAAATACGAGTGTGAGTGATATGTAGTGAGGTGAACTGTAAATATGAAATGTGATGTAATTGTAATCAAAGTTGTATAGTTATAGTGAGAGCTTGAATTTGTACTATTCAAAATTGTAATAAATATTTGTTTGAATAAAACATTCGTTTGAATTCAATTCCGTGTTATTTATTTTATTTAGCAAATATTTATTTGATTTGTGAAAAATAAAATAGTATATTATAAAATACATTTAAACGAATGTATATATGTTTATCATCATCAAACAAAAATCATAGAAGCGCATATTCAACAAAGTGAAGTACAACCAATCTCTGAGACGAACTGTCTTTTGTTTTTGACCGATCTTTTGGTATCACGATTTTACCAAAAAGTGGGATAACATTTGCCCCCTAAAACATGCCTTGCGGTAGGAAGGTGTGTTTTGTAATGCCATGAGCTGGATGTTCATATCATGTCGATGTCCTGCAAAGGAAGTTACAGTTTTATGTGACCTCAAATAACAACCGTTCGGGATCGAGATATTCGAGATGAAGGGCGACCGTTCATGGTCAAGCGCCTAACTTCAAATGACGATTGTTCGGGATCGAGCCATTTGAGGTGAAGTGCGACCGTGCGCGGTCAAGTGGTGGACCTCAAATGACGACCGCTCGTGATCGAGCCATTTGAGGTGAGGTGTATTGTGCCGTTCGGGGCGAGTTGTGACCGTTCGAGGTCAGGTGCCGTTCGAGGCGAATTGTGACCGTTCGAGGTCGGATGTCGTTCGAGGTAGGGTGCCGTTCGAGGCGAATTGTGACCATCAGCGGTCGGATGCCGTTCGAGGGGAGAAAGTGTGCCCGGGAGGGCTTGGTATTATCGATGCCAGGGTCACGTTCGGGTGAGTTCCTAGATCGTTTGTGTGACTATTGGAGGCGAATAAGTGTGCCCAGGGGGGCTTGGTATTGTTGATACCAGGTTCACGTTCGAGTGGATCCCTGGATCGTTTGTCTGGGCGGTTTATCGCCATCTCAGAGCATGCCTAAGGACCGTTCGCGACCCCGTACATGTGTAAGTAGCTTAGCCATTTCAGAATTATCAGAATCAAATATCTATTCAATAGATGAGTTTTAAAATAGAAATGTCCAAACAAACCAAGTCTAAATGTCCTAATCAAAATGAAACAAAAGCAAAGCAAGGATGTCAAAGTATAACTTCCCACAACTAAACGGTCAATGATCATTCAGAGCATGCCTGGGGATCGTTCGTGATCTCGTACATGTGTAAATGAGTTAATTGTGTTAGTGGGAAGCTTACGACTTGTTCATCATTATTTCAATCAGTTGATAATCAAAAGGCGACTTGATTCAGGGTCGCCTCTAGCTGATGTAGACCGTGGTCGCTCTGGTTCCACCACTGGAGTTCGTCTCCTCACATATTGAAGGAGCATACCGTTCCTGATATGTCTTTCTACCTCGTCTTTTAGATGCCTACAATCATTAGTGTTATGACCATTTAATTCATGAAATACACAAAACTTATCTGATCTTTCGTCGGAAGTTGGATCCCTTCGCATTGGTCTACGATACGGAACCTGCTCCTTGGTATCCTGATAAATTCGTTCCAGACTCTCATTCAGCTCGGTGTAAGTGGTGAATCGCGGCTCCCTCCGTTGCCGCTTCGACCTGTCGTTATAATCCTCAGCCTTCCATTTTCCTTTATCCTTGCCTGAGTCCTTTTCGAAAGGCTTTTTGTCTTTAAGGACATAAACTTCTATTCCCCCTCCTTCTTCTCTTTCGGCATTCGCATCCTCTAATCGCAAAAACTTTTCTGCCTCGTCGTAGAATTCCGCTAGATCCACAGGCGGATCTTTGGTCAATGAATTTTTGAACTCTGTGCCGTCATCTACTCCGGACACAGCTGCCATTACCACCATAGATGGATCTGCTCGATCCACCGAAGCTGCTGCTGCATTGAATCGCATTAGATAACTCCTCAAAGTCTCTCCGGCTTTCTGCTTTAAAGTTGCCAAAGTCATCACATTCTTGGGTCTTGTAATGTGAACCCTGAATTGCCTCATAAATCTCTCAATTAAATCATTCCACGTTCCGATGGATCCATTCTCCAATTGTCTAAACCACAATGCTGCAATATCCGCCAAGTACAATGGAAAGCACCGGGCTATAACCTCCTCTGATGCCCCCAGCACTTCCATATGCCTCATATACTTCGTTAGATGAACCGTGGGGTCCGTTCTTCCATCATACATGTCCAACGATGGTAACTTGAAATCCGGTGGGTTCCTAGCTCGTCTGATTGCTGGAGTAAAAGGACTCCTATTAACATCCTCCAAATCTTTGTTCACCAGACCACCTCTCATAGCTCTTCTGACCATCTCCGCCAACCTGTCATTGTCTCCGAGATGCAATCTTCGTTCATTACTTTCGACCTGCCCCTCGAGTCCACGAGGGAATTCTGGGATTTTCCCCCTTGACTGAGCGTTCACTCCTCCGCTACTCCCGGGTTGCGTAGATGTTCCTCTCTCTCTCTCCGAGATTGGGTCAACGTTCTCCATAGGTGTGCCCCTAATCCAGGTGCTATGCCGGATGGTCCTGCTCCGTTATGGACTCTATCAGCTTCTCTATTCTGTGCTCCAAGTTGTCCTATCTGCTGAAATAAACTCTAGATCATCTCCTCTTGTTTCTTCATCATTGTCTCCATCTCGTCCCTAGTGATGAAGGCTGATGCTTGATTCGCTCCTGAAGAAGCCTCTTGACTTCCTTGGTGTTCACTTCTCTCTGGCCTTTGTTTCTTACTTGTCTGTCTCATCATGGTTCTTAGATCTAAATTCTTAAGTCTTCAAATTCAAATTATCCTGAATCAGTTATTCTCAGTGAAAGCACCAAAGTGTTTGCGCCAAAATTGGTCACAAACCCCAATATCGTGAAAGCACCCGTTTATAAACACAAATCAGCAATAATCAATACCGATTCAGATCTAAGCAATACCAATCACAATAATTCAGCAATAACAATCAAAAACACAGGATTTATAGTGGTTCAGCGATCTTGCCTACGTCCACTCTGAAGTTTATGACTTTATTGATATTCTCTTGATGATTACAATAGATTACATCAAGTTACAATGGATTATAGCTCTGAAACTTGAATGCAGATAAGGTGTAGAAATGAATTCGGTAGAATCTTGGCCCTTTAGAATTCCGATCCCCTTTTCTGAATAACTAGGGTTCTATTTATAGCTGTAGGAGGCTGATATTTCGCCTAAATTTAGGGAGACCGCTTCTGGCACGTGAGGGGGCCCACGAGCCCAACCTCAGGAAATCCGGGCCCACTTTGGGATCGATTCGAAGTACGTTCGAATCGATCAAGAATTCATCCAAACGAGGCGAAACTTGGCGTGGACATTCTCTGACACGTATGTAAACTCCTGTAAAAATTTCATTGCATTTGGACTTATGAATCTCGAGATATCATCGATTCGAAGTGGGGTTCTTCGGCAGGTTGATTGATTCGACTCGATCCTGTTCGAATCGATAGGGTCGACTCGATTGCTTCACGTGCTTTCATGATGACGTGGTGCACGTTCTTCGTGTCAATCCGCTTATTACTCCGGTTTGACTGGGTCGATTCCATTATTTTCGCTACTTTGACCTGGTGGATTCGAGGGAACGAATTCGTGGCAAGGTGCATTCGTATCGATCGTGGCCTATAACAGTTGATCGATACGAAGCCGTCTCAACCATATGGATCCGAGGCCAGGCACAGGATGGGTTCGAAGTACAGCTGCTTTACGGACTCGAGGTACCTGCCCTGATGGATTCGAAGGTAGGCCATCGGGATGGATACGAAGGTGTCGATGCGAAGTCCATGGATTCGAAGTAGGAGGAACTCGATGGATTCGAAGGACTTCCAAGCTTGAGTGATTCGAAGTAGATGGAGTCGAACTGATGGATGCGAACATGATTCCTGGCCATCGATTCAAACTATGGGGTATCCTATGGATTCGAACCGAACAAGGGCTATCTCTCTCAAACTGAATTCATCATATCTTGAGCATACGAACTCGGATTGACTTGAAACTTGAAACGTTGGCTCTCGTGGATTTGCTAGCCATGTCCTATCAATTGTAGCCTGATCCGGGCTTGGAAAAAATTTATTGATATCCATAGCGAAGTGAAGTACAACCAATCTCTGAGACGAACTGTCTATTTTTTTTGACCGATCTTTTGGTATCACGGCTTTGACAAAAAGCGGGATAATAGTTGCTGTAACAGTTAGAAGAATTAAGAAGCTTACCAACTTAGAGGCATGAGAAAGACGACTATTGGTGAACTGGAGCTTGAGGGTTGATCAGAGAGGAAGTCTAGAAGTAATCTTGAAACTACCATAATGTCAGTGTCGAACCCTAGTTGCAAATTAGGAAAGTATCTCGGTTCACTTAACTAATGTCGAAATGTATTCTGAGATAGAAGATGTATTATATTTGATATGCGGGTGTACTTAATTCTTTGGGCCGCATGGCCCAATTAATAGAATCATTATCCAATTTTCGAAAAAAATTATGTATATGTGTGTATGTAATACATTTTTTGATGCCAAGTGATACTTTATTCAAGTAGAGCACTTTAGTGATATCAGAGGTTCCAACACTTGATCACTAGAACCTTTGTCTAAAGAGTCATACCTCTGACCACTTGATATATATGTGTTTATATATATATATATATATCTGTGTATATATGTATGTGTGTATGTATGTAATAATATAAACATTTCAGTTCATAAATAAAATTTTGAAATTTATTGAATATTTACTTAAAATGTTGAATTGAATAATTAATTAAGTTGTTTATATATATATATATTATGTATGTATGTATGTATGTAGGTGTGTGTGTTTATGTATGCATAAAAATATAATTGTTATAGTCAATTTTTCTTCTTAATTACTTTAAAATAATCGAATGCAATTTCTAAATTTTCAATAAAATTTAATTAAACTGGTTAATTAAATTAATAATTAAAATTAATTAAATATGATTTACTTAATAATATACGTATAAATATTATATAATTTAATTTAATTATAATAGTAATACTTATACATTGAACTTATATGGTAATATGTATAATTAAAATCTATGTGGAACTGAAATAAATCCAAATAAATTTTTGGAATAAATATATATGTATGTTACTTATATCATGATTTCAGATGTGTGCGACACTTGAATTATGACGGTATTTCATAAGAGATACATTATTAATTAAATTGATATTAGTCAAAGTATATTAGTGTAATAAACTTTATTTTTTAACAATTGAATATTTTAATGGTTAATTTAAATATTTAATTGTTAATTAATGGAACGCCCATTATACTCATTTCTTTAGGGACAAATGAATTGGCACTCGGGGCATCTGCCATTGAGACCGCAATTTCATTGCAAGAAGAATGAGTGTAAACTTGGCTATGTTGGAATTGATATGTTTTGAAGTGAATAATGATTTCATGTGAATGAAATGAATTTAGGGTTGAGGCCCATTCCTTTGATTATAAGTTGGCTAACCCCTTCCATTTCTTTCGTCCACTTTTCATTCCATGTTA
Source organism: Allium cepa (assembly GCA_030765085.1). Classification (NCBI taxonomy): domain Eukaryota; kingdom Viridiplantae; phylum Streptophyta; class Magnoliopsida; order Asparagales; family Amaryllidaceae; genus Allium; species Allium cepa. The sequence goes on from CM060944.1 coordinate 113,057,129, forward strand.
CTTTTCATTTTCATTTCCTAAGCTTCCCTAAAGCTCCAAGCACTAAATCCACTAAATTAAGCTTGAATGAAATTCTATAAATCTTGATAAAATTACCATGATTCTTTTCTCCTCATTTCTCACAAAAACAATCATTGGATTGGCTTGAAGTGGAGTTTGGAGCATAAGCTCAACTTTCAAGAGAGCTTGAAGTTGGGTTTTGGTAATTAGAACTTGATTTGGTGTAAGAAAAGGTGAGTGTGATGATTCTCTAACTATATATACTTACTAAACTTCATATATTTATGATTATGAAGTTGGGTAAAGTTACTTGGAGAATGATATGGTTTGATTTAGGCTTATGTTCATGTAATGAACATGATTAAATCATATTAAAGACCGTAATTACCATTTTCGGAAAAGTAAGTAAGCCATAGAATGGTTTTTTGGTTAATGGAAGATTGTGTGTTGTTATTATTTATTAGAGGTTAATTATGTGATATGGTTATGTGCATATCATTAGTTAGAATTAATAAATCCATTTAAATTGATTTTATAAAATGTTAGTAAGCTAACTAATTTGTTTTTGAACTCTACACTTAGTATTAAAGTGATTAGAGGTGTAATCATGCTTAATTACTATATATAAGTATTATTTAAAATAAAGAAATAATTTTATAAATGGATGTAAAATTTTATAAAATGGTTATAAGATTTTATAAAATAATTCTAGGATGAATACCTAATTTTAATTTAGGAATTAAGTGTTAAGAAGGCTTAAAATGATTTATAAGTTAGTGTTGTATTTTATAGAATAGTAGCACGATTTCGTAAAATAGTAGAAAAACTTATTGGACTTTTGTAGAAAATATTTAGTAAATAAAAGAGAAATTTGGTTAAGTAATATTTGAAATACTTATTTAAATTTATATGTATGCATATGTATATGTATATGTATATGTATATGTATATGTATATGTATATGTATATGTATATGTATATGTATATGTATATGTATATGTATATGTATATGTATATGTATATGTATATGTATATGTATATGTATATGTATATGTATATGTGTACTTAAAGCAATACAATAACCAAAGTGATTTTTTGCAGGATTTGAATTGTTGACGATGGCTGTGTATATATTATTAAAATATAGATGTGTATATAAATATATATTCTTGTATAGACATGTTTTCGAGCATCTCATGTAACTATAGCGATTATCGATTGCTCTAAGTTGCATAAGAGAATATTGGGTCGGGTAATCGTTTTGGTAAAGCTCGAAGCATGATTTATGAAGTAGTAGCATGATTGCTTACATTGAGTGCACAAATAGGTGCATCAACACACGTGTAAGCATCACATGAGGTAAGAAGGTCGGTTAATCATGTTTTGGCATGTTAGAGGAGGTCGGGTCGAAAGAATTGCCATGTTGAACTCTATGCGTAAAGAGTGGATTTTATATCGTAATTGGTTTTTGAATACATAAGGGACCACTTCCAAATTATCAACCAATGAACTCTGGAAGAGGTCTGATGTGGAGGAGCTAGGAACACATTGTCCGAAGCATTGGAGGAAACGAGACACGAAATATCAAATGGTGGAGCATGATAGTTCAGTGCCCAGGCTCACTGCTTGGGAGCAGCTTGCCACTGATCTGCAGTAGAGCCAACTGGTCCATTTGTGGGATCGGTTCTAGGCAGTTTGGTTTATTTAATGTGGATTTTCCACTTTGGTTCGAGCATGGTTCAACATGAGGCATCACGTGACTTTGGCTACGTAGGAAAGTGGAATACAAGGTGAAGCTTGGGATTCATAAGAGAATATAAGTGATGCATTTATAATCGATAACGATCAATAAGACATTCGGGAATGTGATCGAGGAAGCACTCCAGACTAGCGATGCAGGGATGGAATATTCCAATGCACGAATGGTAGGAGATTGAGATAGTGATCGAGAAACAATCATATATGAGATCAGTATAATGACCGGTATGACAAATGTGTACGATGAGCATGAAGATCGGAAGGAACATGTAATGGGAAGGAATCTATTCTAGACTCAGGCCGATGTGCGAACATGTGACGGTAGTGATCGGTACCAGATCAGGTAGACGTGTAGATAGGCAGTTTGTATAGATTCCATAGTTTGAAGCACTGTTTGCTTGAGAAATCCGCATGCGACTAGATTCAGATCATAATATAGCTCCAATGCTAAGAATTCATTTATACGTTCGTTTTATGGTTTCGGGTCAAACCTTTAGGATGGTCCGAAGTAGCGCTTAAAGGGTACTTGTATCAAGTAGCGGTAGCATAGATAAAGATGCTACGAAGCACTATAATGGTAGGGATTTGTATTAGTGCCAGAAGAATGGTCTACGTTTGCACGAAGCCACCAGCAAGACAAAGAGGTCATATGAGGATGCTCAATTCCATTCGCATATTCTCAAAGGGTAAGAATATATATAAATCCAAAGATCACATATAGTGTAGTCGCTCCATTGATATTTCATTTAGTATGGGATGACGTCAAATATTCTCTATTTGGCGCATATCGTTATGTTATGTGTAGTATATTAGTTGGTTGATAATATTATTATGCATTTTGTGGTAGACTTATATTTTGATATCTATATTACCCCTGCATTTGTATATTGGGTTACTTTTATCATAGTATACTGTTACGTATCAGTGACATTATATCAGTTGTGCTGACTCGTTGATTATAGGAGAATAGCCGTCCCTATTGCACGGACTACTCGACGGTGGACTTACTTTGTGACTGAACCAGAAAGAGTAGCCAATCAATGATTTCTAACTTTGAGATAGGTTTATTTTACTTGTTTATAGGTAGTCTAAATTATCCTTGAGCTGCATTTGTGAAGAATACTGGTTGTGCTTTAGTACTTTCCTGTTTATTTGTATGCAGTTTTGATATATACCTTGAGGCATGGTGCAGCTGGAGCCTTTAGGCATGATGCCTTGAGGCATGGTGCCTATATCTTGGATATATACCTGATATTATAGTAGTACATGGACGATAAGTTATTTATATATGTGAGTTATTGTATCAGATATTCCATTCTAACCCTTTGTATTGATATTTATTTATTAGTTAATTATACTAGTGCAGTCTCTTATACATTGTTCTTCGGTTCTGTTCATGTATATCCAGTGTATTATATGTTGCCATTCCACTGTGATATTCTATTAGTATACCTTGGTTATAGCGTTTTGTTTTAATTTTACCCGGACAAACAGTTCTTTGTAGTATTCAAAAGTCAAATGTTATCATTCGACGTTGATTTTAGGATATTACAAATGAGGGTTTGTTACAATTAAAGATACGAATCTTTTATATAATTTCCCTCTATCATTTATAAATTGATTGAAAGAGTTGTTATGTGTAGTGCTATTAATATTTTGCTTGACGAGATAAAATATATGCGTGTATTTGATGAGCAAACTCAAGATATGTGCAACGTACTTAGGCCATCAAGAAATGATAGGTGTGAGCGAATGATCTCTCTTGATTTGTTAAAAAAACTCAAGGTCAAGTCGAGAGGGAAAAGACCACGGTTAGGAGTTACGTATGATACAATCAATAAAGAATCATCCAGTACATGCAATCGTATATTTTATTGACCATGCAACGACTGCCGTATAACACCGGCATCCAATAACATCAGAATAGGGTGACGTAGTCATGCTCGGTCGATACAGGACAATCATCAAGGATGAAAATGAAACAAATATATCATATAACATGTCGAATATGTCACAACGCATGGATAAAATATAATATCATAGATACAATAGAAAATACAAAAATAACTATGTGAACAAACATTATAACGCATATCCAAAGAGTCATATACAAATTTAGTAGAGCTTATACAATAGAAATAAACTCAGCAACTGTCTCATAACTAGAAAATAAGTAGTCACTGCTAAGGCTCCCCAGTGCTACACAACTGAATAAGCATAGAAATCTATATAAGTATATAATACGAGATAACCCCATCAGCTCGTCCTACGCACAACTACTGCATCATCTGGACCTGTTATCTAGTCTACTCATTTAAAAGTACCCAAGATAATTAAAAAACACAAAACTTTGGGCCAGACAACAATCTGTTTGAGCAGTAAATGAATCTCAAAATACTATGTAGGTAAATATAGTAAGGAACAGAGGTATACAAATCATACCTGACCTTGCCATGCAACCAAAGAGTTGGCACATAACATCATAATATGATACTCTACAAATAACATAAAGGTATTCTACTCAAAATAAGGATATCAGCTCTTCAGGCATTCCTATCTCCAATATTGACTCCCAATGATATCTCTAAGTGATAGCCAAGAAAGCGACTAAAGCAACCATAGCATCCATCAAGCAATCCACACCATCATTTCATGTGCTCTAAATATTAAAAGTGTATATGGATCGTATGATATGGATAATTAACTAAGTTATAAACTTGTGCGAAGCATAATTATAAAAGTAAATAGTAATAAGTAAATAACACTAAATATTTTTATACTGGTTCAAACTTCCTATTCTACATCCAGTCTTGGACTCCTTCTGGATTTAACTATCAACACCCTCACTTAATCTGGAGGAATAGGTAATACAATCACCTAAGCAACCGAATAGGACGTCAACCACCTAGACAATCGAATATGACTTCGTCTACAAAATAGAATAGGTTGCGACTTTTTGTGCTATTGAATAGCATGAATTAGTTGATATAGTAAATCCTTTCTATAATCTTCTTCTTTATGGTATAAGATGTACTCGTGAAGAAAGGAAGTAATTTGATTACAACAAAATATTCTTGAATGAAAGTGTGACCAAAGTCATAAGGAAATATATTGAGTTAAATGCTTGAGAGCAAATCAATATTGAGATAGAAAGTATTGTAATCAGTTAATCAAAACTTTAACATGAATTTTTTTATATAGATAACCATTAGTTGCAGTTGTTTATGAAAAGTAATGATGAAGAGAAAGGTTGCAAATGTTAATGGATAGAGATGTCTCTTCATGAGGAAGAACATCCTTTTAGAAACATAGCCATTGGATGAATTTCAGTTTACTAAAAATAAATGGATAGTTGACTGAATTTGTTTAGAATATAAGAATTTAAAATTGAAAAGAAACAGTGCAATTTTAATAGAATTCAATCGGCTGAAATTTCATATTCAATCGACTGAATACTGTTAGTTTTTAAATCCAGTACACATGCACCGATTCAGTCGACTGGGAGATATGATTCAGTCGACTGACTTCTCCGTACTTTTATTTTATACTTTGAAAATGATTTCATATAAATGTGTGTGTATACCACCTAGAAGAGATTTCAACATTATTTATACCTCTAGACTCATACACTATGATTGATAATACATTGATGCGTCATCAGGGTCTTCGTTTTATCAAGTATGTCTTTTTGGTTGATTTGATTTTCATGCATACGTGATTAGTATATATGATATATTCTTTTTAGTTATCAATATCAAAACATCAAAGTATGAGGTTCCAACATTCTCTCCTTTTGATGACGACAGCTATACAAGTTAATTTTAAAATTTTATGGATATATAGATATTTCTCTCCCTAAGTCGATAACCCCCCTGTCGATATGGCCATATAGTATTTCTCCCCATTTGTTATCAACAAAAAAGGAAATAGATATCAAATAAGAGTAATGTAACTGATTACAGGGGTTTGGCAATAAAAACAAATAAATATATAATAAGATTGGCAATCAAAAATAATAATAACATTACACTAAATAACAATTTAACATTTAAAGCAAAAACAGACATTGCAATCATATCATAGTAAGGACCAAATAACAATATCACATACATATCATAGAAGCATAAATAAGGAACATATCACAAACAATTTTTTTTCATAAATATACTTCAAGAACTGAAATACAAAGCAGAATATACCTAAGCATGCTATTTAAACATCCCAACCGCAATTGGAATTTCCGGTATTCTCTTATTCTTCTTCTCCTGCCTCATTTCTATATTCTTCTTCATATAATGTCTACTCTATATGTTCCACTCCTTCTGTAGTGGCTTTCGAGGAAAGAGATGTTAGAGGAGCTACCAATGCAGATGAAGAACAAGAAAGCTTATCCCAAAAAAATTTCAAAGTAACTTTTATAGTATCAAGTTGTTTGTTAGTCCTAGAGACAACATGCTCAATACAGATTAGATGCTGATCCAAACGACTTTGGTTTCGATAAAGAGCGATAAAAGATTGTTTTGTTGAAGTATCTAAAGTTATTTCTTCAATCTCATTCTCGCCTCGAGGAGGTCGTTCTTGTTGAAAGGAGAATGCCACGGTTGGATCGGTTGGTTAGGGAATTCCGATGCCATGATTTGCTGCCCATTCAGTAAAGGAGATTATGTCGTGACCTGCAATTCGCTTATGAAGTCCCATGAGACCTAAAATCTTTAACTTAAGCTCTCCAATTATTATGTACTTAGAGTTAGGAATGGAAAACCAAAGTTTAGAGAATGTGCATAATGTAAGCACCATAATGAATCATCTTATATTTTATTCGATGATTTAATGTTTCAAATTCTTCCATTATAATTTTTCCCCAATTAATAATTTGATGCGACCATATAGCTTGGACAGCTTGAAAATCATGGTTATAAACCTTTTCTTTCGGTTCGAGGTTGAAGAGAGCGGATGAGAGCTGGATGTCTTTGGCCGCCTTTTGGGCATAGTAAACTTGATTTTAATTCTATCAAGTCGTTAGAGAGAAATTTATGATTTATTTTATTTCGATTTAACATATCAACCTCAACATCATCGATAACTTTTCCCTATGAAAGGAATCTTAAAATCATCCCTAAGCGTTGAAGAGGAAGATAAACGTTGAATTCGCCAACTAAACCCTAAAAATAGTCCTCTTTGTTATATGGATTTTGATGATCTAAAATTAAATTTGTAATGAAGATTTTCACCAGACACGGATAAATCTTCACGTTGTTTGCATCGTAGCCAATTAGAGAATCCAAGTGACTAGCTTCAACTATTTCTTTCATAGCATAACACTCAAAATCAGAAAATTTCATGAAGGAAACTTCGAAAATCTTAGAATTCTTCATGTTATCGAATCAAGTATCTACTATGTCATCGTAAAGGCATCCTCTAATTTGAATCACCAAAGGTCCAGCGGAGGAAATTGTTGCTTGGATCTTTTAGCATTTGGTGCCATTGAAAGAAAAAAATGGTTTTTGACAAATTTTTGAGGAATTTTAGCCGAGGGTTATGGGGTTTTTATTGAAGATAGGCTGAAATGAGGGTTTAAGAATTTTAAAGGAAGTGAAGAGATGGTAGTTGAGGAGTGAATGGGTGCATAGATATACGGCCTGTTTATATAAAAAAATTCCAGTAGTTCAGACGGCTGAAACTGTCTCATTAGGTGACTGAATCAACCTGAGAGGGCAGTCGAATGTATTTTTGAAAAATATTGGGTATTTCAATCGGCTGAATTTATTGTGACAACCGGCTGAATGCTAAGTGAAAATGTGGCGTCTTTGAATATTCAATCGTCCGAACTATGACGTTCAATCGATTGAATTTGTAGTATCTCTGTTTTATTATTTCTTAAGCGTTGAATAATTCTTGGTTTATTGTATACTTTTATATATCGTCATTTTGAGATAAAAAACAATTTTATTAATATATAACTGAATAAAAAATACAAACATAGTTATATATTTATAGTTACGAAAATTTGGTTTCCTTCACTTGGCTATGACTTTTCTTTGGGAAAGTGTTCCCATGGGTTTGGTAGAATTTTTGTTTGCTCATTCTAGGCTTAAGTGGAGACAATATATTTCTATGAATGGGAGTATGATTCCAATCATTGTTTGATGATCCTGCTCCCTAAGAATTTCTTAGAGTTAAGTCATATTTAATTACTGATGTATCATTAATCAAGGAGAAATTTTCCATATGCTATTTTTTATTGGAGAATTTCCACATATAGCAAGAACCCATTTTACTAGAAAATTTAGATGTGCTCCTTGTCTTCTTTGTTTGTAATATATTTCCTTTTGAACCCCCATTATCTCTTGCTGGTAATGGTATATTTCACCAATCTTGGTATTCATGTATGATGATTCAAGATTGATAGATCTATTGACTTCTTTTCCTCTTGAAGAATAGAAAGTATGGTTCTTAGGTGATGGAGTGATTTGTATTGGAGATGATTTATTCGATCGTGGGGTTGTTTTAATTGAATTTGAATGACTAATTTTAGAAGATTGTAACGACCAGGGCTTTTCAACCCTTAAAAATCGACACTAATACGTCCACTGTATTGCGTGTCAAGCAATCGAATGCCGTAAAACCCGATTGTTAGGTAAAAAGAAAGAAGGAAGAAGGTAAGAAGAAAAATAAACAACCCAAAATCTCATAGTGGAACGAATAATCGATAATATATCACAAATATTTACAAAAAAGAAAAACTTAATATCCATATATGCAAAAATCAATTAGAGTATACTAACCTATTTCAGCTTGGATAGTTATAACAGTCTGTCCTCACAATTGTGGATAAATACAACAATGAATACAGCGGAAAAATAACCATCTACGTGAATTCATCTCTAGGCCTCTAACTCGTCTCTTCAAGCTCCAAGCATCCAACAAAATCTGTAATATGCTCCCGAGCATTATAATAAAATAACACCGGAGTCGATTTAGAAAACAAACGTGAGAAAACACACCCAACTGGATTTATAAGTTATATAAATCCTTGAAATCAAAAGTATCTCGTAAGACCACGCCGCATATAAACACGGACGGTTTTTTACGCTACGATAACCAAAACCTTTCCTATAGAAAATCCATTGATATTATAATAAGGTCAAAGGGTGAAAATAATAATAATCAAGTAGTTGTGATGCTCCTGAGTATACATAACAACAATACTAGGTATATAATCAAAAATCGATAAGGCTCGTTCACTAATTATGTAGGATTCCATGGAGATGCCATCGGTACTACAAGAATGGTCCTCCTACACAAGGATCAAAGATATCCTTTCGAAGTAGCATACATCCTTAGTGATGTACCATAGGAAAAACATAGCTGGTCTTGCTAAGAACGAATGCATCGCCCCTGCATGCATAACAATTGTAAGTAATGTCTAGGAGGAGCCGACTGCATTCTATGGGTTTGCCAACCCTACTGGTCATGCCTCCTATCTATGGTTTTAGCCATTAGCGATGATGAGGCTATGTCCGATGCTCCAGCTCACGCATCACTACCAAAGAGATTACAGAATCCCACTTGGATTCCCATACACTAACGGGTCTCGAAACCACATATGGTTTCCAATATTTCAATATATGACATGGAACTGTTCCATAGAACCGTATATGGTTTCGGAGTGGTTACGGTTTTCGAGTCATCTCTTATGAGTACACTCTTTCGTTTTCCTGGTGCTCTAGAATCCAATCATCGTTTTCCAAAATGACCGGTTCTTTAGGGAATAATCAAACAGTACACAAGAGCAGGGATCATCCCCTAACCGTTTAAGTGGACGGATCTTTTCATCATTTGTCCTAGAAGAACGAAACGAGTTTATACCTACGGTATAGCACCACCAACCTTAAAAATAATAACTAATAATTTCAATATATTGTTAAATAGAAATCACAATTAACCTTTACCATATTTTTATAAGTAATAGCAAATTATTTTCCAACCTTATTAGTAATCCTTATTATTAATTTCAAACCATAATTATCCTTAAATAATTACTTTTTAAAGATATTGACATGTTGATAAATACTTTAAAATAATATTAACTATAAGCAAATAATTTTTAAAACACAATAATATAATTAAATACTTTAATAAAATATTAATATAATTAAATACTTTAAACAATATAAATATAATTAAATACATTAAAAAAATATAAATATAATTGAATAATCTAAAACAATATTTATATATTTAAATAATTTAAAACAAAATTAATAGATAATTCAATAGATAATCTTTAACATAAAATATTTTCGAAGCCCATTTTCAGATTAAAAATCGTTTCTTGTCTTAAAAACCAATTCCAACTCAAATGACAATATATAGTATTTTCAAAATACTAATTTGAGGCAAATAACCACCCAACGCTTAACCAATATCGATTTCTATCACTATGGGTTTTTATTTTTTAACATAAAATGATGTTATAACCCATATTTCCAACAAATCAGGTTTATTATCCAATAATTCATATAAACATAAATATTGTTGAAATCAATTCAATAATAACAAGAAATCTCGTTGGATCCCTCCAACCTGTCTTCCTACGTCACAACTTGCATATGTTAGCATATATATATATATATATATATATATATATATATATATGTAAAAAAAATCAACGTTGGTGATGAATTCTATGGAATCCCATTCATCCAGCCCTCGTCGCCGTCATAGGCCATCGGCCTCCACCGCACTCACGTTGAAGCATGCCTGCGACACCACCTTCCCAATGACATCGACAATGGCCTCCCTCATCCCCTGTAGCGGCCTGCCGAGGCCACCCATCCCCTATGACATTCATCTTGGTAATTCCACCACCATATCGTGAAATACGAAAATATTAGCATACATTAGGTCCACCTCCCCACCATGATCAACTTCCTAGTTGAACTTGAGTCCTGGTATGGCCTGTGGTGGTCCAGATCAACCACAGCCATAGGATGAGGCTGTTATATCATCATTTCTTTTTTTGTTATTCTTATTCTCTGGTTTGAAATGGTTCGAATGAGAGGAAGAGGGAGTATTCAAAAGGAGGATGAGAGATGATGGGGATATGGGCTTGTACATGGAGGTATGGTCAGCCATTCCATAGGTATGGCCAATAAATAATGTATATATATACTTATATTATTTTATATTTAAATTATCAAGGTACAAAACGTTTGAAAATCTCGAGCTCCAATTGAGTGCCACTTAGCGTTCTACATGTTATACCCCTATTCTGAACGCAATGGAACTGGCTTCGAGACCTAATTCGACCGTATGTAGAAGATGGCTTTTTAAAACCAATTATTATATTAAATTTTCGATATTAAATTCTACGCATTTCGATCTCGCACGACACTAATACGTCCACTGTATTGCATGCCGAGCAAACGAATGTCAAAAAACCCAATTGTTAGGGAAAAATAAAGAAGGAAGAAGATAAGAAGAAAACTAAACAACCCAGAATCTCACAGTGGAACGAATATAATGAAAAATAACAATCAATGTGAATATGTCTCTGGGCCTCCAACTCGTCTCTTGAAGCTCCAAGCATCTAACTAAACTGTAATATGCTCGGTCTGACCTGACCATTATAATAAAATAACACCGTAGTCAGTCTGCAAAACCAATATGAGAAAACACACCCAAATGGAATTTTAAGTTATATAAATCATTGAAATCAAAAATATATCGTAAGGCCATGCTGCAAATAAACACGGTAGGGTTCTTACCTTACGATAACCAAAACCTTTTCTATAGAAAATCCTTTGATATTATAATAATGCCTAAGGATGAAAATAAAAATAATCGAGTAGTTGTAATGCTCGTGAGTGTACATCACAACAATACTAGGTATGTAATCAAAAATCGATAAGGCTCATTCGCTAATTGTGTAGGATTCCATGGAGGTGCCCTTGGTACTTCGAGAACGGTCCCCCTGCATAAGGATATGATATATCCTTCTGAAGCAGCATACATCCGTAGTGATGTACCATAAGAAAAACATAGCTGGTCTCGCTAAGACCGAATGCATTGCCCCATGCATGCATAACAACTGAAAGTAATGTCTAGGAGGAGCCGACTACATCTTATGGGTTTGCCAACCATACTGGCCATGTCTCCAACGCTGGTTTTAGCCATTACCGATGATGTGGCTATATCCGGCGCTCTAGCTTATGCACCGCCGCCAAAGAGATTACGGAATCCTACCCATACCCCAAATGTGTCTCGAAACCACACATGGATTCCAATATTTCAATATATGTCACGAAACTTTTCTATAGATACGTGTATGGTTTCTGAGTGGTTATGGGTTTTTAGTCATCTCTTACGAGCACACTCTTCCGTTTCCCTGGCGCTCCAAAATCTAATCGTCGATTTTTCGAAATACATAATACCAGTTCTTTAGGAAATAATCAGACAATACACAAGAGTGGGGATCATCCGCTAACCGTTTAAGTGGACGGATCTCTTCATCATTTGTCCTAGAAGAACAAAACAAGTTTATTCATACAGTATAGCACCACCAATGGTAACTGTACCATATAATCTATGTGTTTATCCAAGATATTTCCCCTAATAAATCCTTTGGTGTTAAGTAGGAAAATATTTCCGTACCACAAAAATTAAGAAGGATTACATATTTAGGCCAAGATTTGATGGTCAGTTATTTAACTATTAACAAGCATACATTCAAACAATGATTTATTCCATAGGTGAATACAACATCCATTATGCGCATAAGCAACCACTAGCCTCCTTTTAATAAATCTTTCATTCATTTAAAAAAAACTTCCAAATCCCAGAAATCAAAGCGCAAATTCAAATCAAGCCCATGTAGTACAAGATAGCAACATCACCCAATTGAATGCTATCACAACTTTACGTTTCGGTAAACAAATTGATAATCAAGTCGTTAACCCAAACGACTTACTAGAAACATCTCTCTACACTTCTAAAGCAACAAACGAATATGAACAGAACGTGGAGCCAAACTTCGAATCGAATGCCAATCAAAATTCTTCTTTTTCTACTCGAGTTGACCTGCCTAACGAGTATCGTATCCCATTTCCACATCGTCTTTGACCAAAGAAACACTCGAACCAAATGGAAAAGATGTTGGAAATTTTGAAACAAGTCAAAGTTAACTTTCCTCTTCTTGACATTGTTCAGCAAGTCCCCACTTACGTGAAATTTCTTAAGGACTTGTGTACCTAAAAGCGACACACTCAGCTGCCTAAAAAAGTCTTCTTAGCTGCCAGTTTAAGCAAAGTCATGTCCCAATCCATGCCGTTAAATACAAAGATCCTGGCTGCCTTACGATTTCGTGTACAATTGGAGACAAGATGATTAACAATTGTTTAATAGACTTAGACGCGAGTGTCAATTTGAATCCATACTCCGTTTACGAACAATTAGGCTTCGATGAGTGCAAGCCCACAAAAGTTGAGTTTCAATTCGCCGATCGTTCCATTAAGAAGCCCGTGGAAGAAATCAAAGACGTGCTCGTTCGAGTAGGGCAATTCATTTTCCCCGCTGACTTTATCGTTTTCGAAACACAAACCGTGTCAAATCCCACAAGTCAAATTACATTTATTTTAGGCCGACCATTCTTAGCCACCTCAAATGCCCTAATCAATTGTCGTAACGGATCAATGAAAATCTCTTTTGGAAACATGACTTTGGATCTTAACATTTTCAATCTTGAAAGCCAATCAAATGAACCTCTTGACCAAACATTGGAAGTTAGTGCCATTTACGAAAACTTTGAAAAAGAAACACTTGATCTTAACGATGAACGCGAGGCCGAGAACAAAAAATTGTTTCACGAAATTCCCAACGAGAATGAATACACTCTACCCTTTGAATCGCTTCAAGTTGATTCCGAATCTCAACCCAACTCTTTGATTGGAAAACTCTGGAAGTTGGACCTCAAACCACTTCTCGATCACCTTAAGTAGGCATACCTAGGTGAAGACAAAACATTGCCCGATATAATTTCCGCAACTCTCTCTTGATCAAGAAACCTCATTACTCTCTATTCTTTCGAAAAATAGAGAAGCAAGTGGATGGTCGATCTCCGATATAAAGGGAATTAGTCCCGCTCTTGTTCAACATCACATCCATTTAATCGACATTGCCAAGCCTGTTCGCGACGCGCAGCGAAGGCTTAATCCAAAAAGGAAAGATGCGGTGCGTGATGAAATTTTTAAACTTCTTGAAAACAGAATCATTTACCCAATATATGATAGTTCATGGGTTATCCCAATTCACATTGTAGCGAAAAATTCTAGGCTAACCGTTGTCAAGAACGATTCAAGCGAACATATTCCAACACGTAATCAAACGGCTTAGCGTGTTTACATTGACTACCGAAAACTAAATGCCGCAAAACATAAGGATGACTTCCCACTTCCTTTCATCGACCAAATGCTCGAACGTTTAGCCGACCACGAATTCTACTACTTCCTTGATGGTTATTCTTGCTATAACCAAATACCAATCGCTCCTGAGGATCAAGAGAAAATGACTTTCACGTGTCCATTCGGTACCTTTTCTTATCGGCGTATGCCATTCGGACTTTGTAATGCTCTTGCGACTTTCCAACAATGTGTTAGTCCTTGAGATGATGGTTTTAATGATAAAAACCTTAGAATAAGATTATAAAATATAAATACTAATATTATAGTGTAGATACATATTTATATGCAGGATTTAACCATGCAAGTACCAAGAATGAAGAATGTACAGTATAGAGATTCAAGATATCAAGATTGAAGACTCATGAGTATCAAGATTATCAAGAGTTCAAGATTTCAATAATAGGTAATTTAATTAGGAATTTTGTTAAAACCCCTAGAAAAGCACTGGCATCTTAAAATTCAATTTGTTCGTGGAATGGAATCCACTTCGAGCCCGTTAAAGGGATGGAACCCTAAGTAGGATGGAACCTACGAAAAAATCTAGTGGAACATTGTTTTGTATCTGCTAACTTTTATTCAAAATGTTTTCCAAAATTATATCTTGTTTTTAAAATATTTTCAAAATCTTCCTTTTAAAAGAATCAAAAATATCTATCCTAGTTTTAATACTTTTAGCCCCAAAATAATCTTATTTTCAAAATCAAATTATCCTTGGTTTTAAACTATCTTTTAATAATAATATATTTAATTTTTAAATATTTATACTTAGATTTACATATAAATTTATAGTAAAATATTATATATACCAAAATATAATTCTCTATATTTACTTATGTATTTTAACTATAGTTAAGTATATTTATAAAGTTTAAAATAGTTTTAATATAAGATAGAAGTTATTTTCAAAGAAAAACAAATCACCAAATTTCCTTTGGCATGTCGACATACTCAAGTATCCCATGTTGACATGGTAGCAGTTGATTTCAAAATTTGAATTTCAAAAGAAGTATATATTCGTCATATCCCTTTACGAATGGACATGGCTGTTGTTCTACTATAAATAGGGGTGGTTTTGAATGAATTTAAAATCATATTTTTCTGGTTTTCACTCCTCTTCTTCTTCCACATTTCTTTATACATACTCTTACCGTTACTCTGCCGAAATCAACATTGAAACTAGCTAGATCACTTCTAGTTTGATTCTCTATCACTATCTCAACAAGATCTCGGTGCTATTCAGAGTTATAGACTTCTTTGTAATCAATTTAGTGAGAAAAGGTGTGATTGTGCCCTTGGAAATCAATCAAGCGAGAAAAGGTGTGATTGTGGCCTTGGAAATCAATCAAGTTAGAAAATGTGTGATTGTAGACTAGGAAATCAATAGGGTGAACTTGTTGCCCCTGAAATCAAGTATCTCTATCCAGAGGATTGTGAATCTGGAGTGGTGTACCTCGTGGCCTTGAAATCGAGGGTGTAATTGTACAATTGCTTTTGAAAGGAAATATGTACTTGTGTGTGGGACTGGTTGTAGGGTACCTCCGAACCAATATAAAATCTGGTGTGTTCTTTCGTTTATTGCCTTTACTTTATTTTTGCATCTGTGTTTGATTCTGTGATCATATATGTGTCTGAATATTGCATACATTTGTGTTCAAATTAACAAAAACTCAAAAATATTTAGTAATTTATTTAAACACTATTCACCCCCCCCCCCCTTTAGTGTTAATCCTTGCCTTAAGATCCGTATTCCGCATTTCACACATTTGGTATCAGAGCAAGGTTTTTAAAGTTTTCATAATCTGAAGTTCGAAAATTTTTCAAAATGGCTACCAACATTGGTATTGTTAACACTACCAACATTGGTTCTATTATCCCTGTCACTAGTTCATTTGTAGAAGGTCAGTTTACTGTCAGACCACCACTTTTTAATGGCAGTAACTATGCATATTTGGCATGTAGGATGAAAATATATTTACAATCTATAGGACTAGACACTTGGAATGTCACACAGACTGAATATTCTAAACCCACATCTGATTTTGCACAGTGGGTTGCTGAGCTGAAGACTGTTGCACAAAATAACTCTAAAGCTATGAATATTCTGTTTTGTTCATTTGATAGAAATGAATTTGATAGAGTGTCGGTTTATAAGTCTGCATATGAAATCTGAAAAACTTTGCAAGTTACTGACGAAGGAACAAGCAAAGTTAAACATACCAAAATTTCCATGCTCACAAACCAGTTTCAATCATTTAAAATGAATTCTAATGAGTCTATTTCAGAATTGTATAGTAGATTTCATAACATTGTGCATTCTCTAATATCCTTGGGAAAGGAATTTTCAGAAGAAGATCAAGTCAGAAAAATCTTAAATTCTCTTACTCCAGAATGAGATCAAAAGACACTTGCGATCGAAGAGGCAAATGACATCAGTACCTTAAAGATAAAAGAATTAATTGGAAATCTAATGTCGTTTGAAGTCCAAAGGATTAAGAGACGAGAAAGCAGAGCATCTGAAAAGAAATCAATGGCGTTCAATGCATTGACCGATGGATCAGACTCAAATAGCGATAATGATGAAGAGATAGCCCTTATGACCAAGAATTTTCGGAAATTTCTAAAATACAGAAAGATGAATAATCTCAAGAGAAACAACTATAAGAACTTTGGAAATCAGAATGTAGTGCCAAACAATATCAATGTTTCAACTGTGACGAACCAGGCCATATCAAAAGAGACTATCCATATCCAGATAAGCAAAATCTTCCTATAAATAATGATTCCGTAAAGAAACAAAAACGTGCATTTACTGCTACTCTAGATGACTCGGACTCGTCCTCAAGCGATGATGATCAGAAGACAGATAATTCAAATATGCGTTTCACGGCAGTTCACGCCTCCGACGAATTCACGGAAATGGACTCAAAAAAAGGTACACATTTACAATACAATTGGATGAAATTGCATGCTTAGAATTGGATGCTTGATTGATTGATTTTGAATTGGTGTGTTGTTTGAATTATAAATTTTTAATTTTTTTTTTATTATATTATTTATTTATTTTTAATAGTATATAATATTTTTTGGAATATACTATAATTCTAGCAATATTCTAGATATATATATATATATAGACATTAAAAATAATATATATATATATGTATGTATGTATGTATGTATGTATGTATGTATGTATTAGAATACTTCAGAAAAATAATCATGGAAATTCAAAGGAACATGTCGACATGGGTACAAAATTTGAAATTCAAAATTTGAATTCAAATGGTTGAATTTTCCTCCATTTTTCACTTCATTCAATTCTCTAAAAAGCTACCTTTTGACAAGAGAATATGTCCTTTGAGAATCTATTTATTCACTATCTTTTATCACATCTTTTCACTTTCATTTTTAAATTCAAACTCTCTCTTCAAAACTTCAAGCTCTCTACTCCCCACTCTAATGGCTTTTTCAATCAACCCCTCCAAAATGAGAATTTCCAGAAAGATAAAGAGCAACTCTTCAATGATTCGGAGGCCATAAAAGCATACGTCAATTATGCTAACTATGGAAAAGTTCATCCCGGAAAGTTTCCATTATTTCAAGATTTTTCTTCACATGAAATTGATTCTCTTTTTGCAAACAATCAAGTTCTTAGTCTTGTTGATGCTTCTCAAAATGATTGTGTTTATTATCCAAGTCTTATTAAAAATTTCTATGCAAATTTAACCGTGGATTTTATAATGGAAATAATGATGAGATTTGGAGTGGTGTCAAAGGCACTAAAATTGTTTTAAATTGTGATCTTTTGGGTACCATTCTCAATTGTAAAAGCACGGGAATGGATATTTCTAGTTTTAATATCGATGAAAATGATCGTGAGACATTTCATCACATTTTCGAAGGAAATGATGAATTGAATTCAAAAATCAAAACTTTCGACCAAAAACTAGAATTGTTAATCTTCTTTTACAACATACTTTGACCCCAAGATCGGGGAATTTTAACAATCCAACTTCAAAAGTTTGCAAAGCATTTTTTGCTATTTTTGGAAATTATGATATTAATTGGGCGTAAGTTATTTTGGATGAACTTCGTCCCAAAAATCTAGAAATGGAGAAAATCCTTTGTATCATGGAATCTATCTCACTCGGATTTTTACTATTTTAGAGTAGATTTCAAAGGAGAATAATTTGTTTCAAGAAAAGTTTTTAATCACTCAAATATTTGTCTTATGAAAATTCTATTTTTTTCAACCTTATAAGACGCTTGCAGAAAAGGAAGAGCGTTTGGCTCTTGAGGAGATGGAAGAGGAGAAAGAGGAAGAAGGGGGTGTAATGGAAATATAAAAAGAAGAAGAAGATGAAACCTCTTTGGAAAGCATTGACTATCCTTTCAATCCAACCAATGAAACCCTTCTCAAAAATTAAAAGACTATTGTCGAGAATCAACGGATTCTTAAACAGTCCATTAGTAAGAAATTTGGATAAAATGTCATCGAAGATGAACAAGTTTTTCTCAAAGTCAGCAAGAAGCTTGGATTATCTTCATCTTCGTCATCCTCTAACTAGTTCTATCTTTTCATTTCATGTTGTATTAGTTTAGTTTGTTTTGATTTGAATGTTCATGTAGTTCTTTATGATCAATCATTGTATCATTCTATTATGCAATGAAATTGAATTTCCTTTCTGTTATCTAGCTTATCTTATCTCCAGAATAAATGTTAGTATATTATATAAATATGTATATACACAATTATTCACAAAAGCAAAATAAGCCATCAAAATTCACTGGACCATATGGACATCCCTTCTTGACCATGTCGACATGTACTGGTCAGAAATGATACTTCATTTCAAATTTCAAATTTGAATAACTACCTTATTTCTATTCATTTCAAACGAATTTCTACACATATAAATACCTATTTCTTCCAGAATTCATCACTCAGGATTATCTATTATCTATTTTATCTCTAATTCTTCTCTCAAACTTAATTATGGCCAATCCAGTTCATAATTTAACCGAGAATCTTGAAGAAACTCTTAGTTCTTTCAAGAATATTCTTTCGTTCATTCTTCGTAACCAACGACACTTAGAGTTGAGTCAAATGCAGATGATCAAGGAGCAAGAAAAGCATTTCGATGCGATACGATAGATGATTTCCTCCCTACACAAGGATGATAATGAAGCACATCCTCCTGTGTCTCTCACCAATGATAATGAAAATTGTAATGTCATTAAAGAAGACCCTATATTTGGAGAAGAAGGATGGGTGGAAGTACCTTGTAATGTTTGATTTTATTTGATTACTTTGTTTAATTTTAATTATTGCTTTAACTGATTTGATTTTCTTTGGTTTGGATTGATATTTGGTGTGCAAAACATGTATAAATATGCATTGATATTTATATGATATTTGATTAATTATTATGATGATTAGTATCATTATCTCTTAATCTATCTATTATATACACCATTGTATAATTGATTAATGCAGCACTTTAGTACAAGAATGAGAGGGAGTTATATAGTTTGAAGTTATATAGTTTGGAGTTAGTTTTTGTTGATGACAAAGGGGGAGAAATATAAAATAGGGTAGTTAGGCATAGATTAAGATAAATTTATTAGCTTTAGGGGGAGTTATTAGGATAAAAGTAATATTTTATAAACAAAGGTTGTCATCATCAAAAAGGGGGAGATTGTTAGTTCTTGAGATGATGGCTTAGATGATGACAACCTTAGAATAAGATTATAAAATATAAATACTAACATTATAGTTTAGATATATATGTATATGCAGGATTTAACCATGCAGGTACCAAGAATGAAGATTGTACAGTATTGAGATTCAAGATATCAAGATTGAAGACTCATGGGTATCAAGATTATCCAGAGTTCAAGATTTCAATAATAGGCAATTTAATTAGGAATTTTGTTAAAACTCCTAGAAAAGCACTAGCATCTTAAAATCCAATTTATTCATGAAATGGAATCGACTTCGAGCCCGTTAAAGGGATGGAACCCTAAATAGGATGAAACCTACGAAAAAATCTAGTGGAACTTTGTTTTGTATCCGCTAACTTTTATTCAAAATGTTTTACAAAATCATATCTTGTTTTCAAAATGTTTTCAAAATCTTCATTTTAAAAGAATCAAAAACGTCTATCCTAGTTTTAATACTTTTAGCCTCAAAATAATCTTTATTTTTAAAATCAAATTATCCTTGGTTTTAAACTATCATTTAATAATAATATATTTTATTTTTAAATATTTATACTTAGATTTAAATATAAAATTATAGTAAAATTTTATACATACCAGAATATTATTCTCTATATTTACGTATGTATTTTAACTATAGTTAAGTATATTTATAAAGTTTAAAATAGTTTTAATATAAGATAGAAGTTATTTTTCAAAGAAAAACAAATCACCAAAATTTCCTTTGGCATATCGACATACTCAAGTATTCCATGTCAACATGGTAGCAGTTGATTTCAAAATTTGAATTTCGAAAGAAGTGTCTATTCATCATATCCCTTAGCGAATGGACATGGCTGTTGTTCTACTATAAATAGGGGTGGTTTTGAATGAATTTAAAATCATATTTTCTGGTTTTCACTCCTCTTCTTCTTCCACATTTATTTATACATATTCTTACCATTACTCTGCCGAAATCAACATTGAATCTAACTAGATCATTTTTAGTTTGATTCTCTATCACTATCTCAATAAGATCTCAGTGCTATTCAGAGTTATAGACTTCTTTATAATCAATTTAGCGAGAAAAGGTGTGATCATAGCCTTGGAAATCAATCAACCAAGAAAAGGTGTGATTGTGGCCTTGGAAATCAATCAAGTTAGAAAAGGTGTGATTGTAGCCTAGGAAATCAACTGGGTGAACTTTTGCCCCTGAAATCAAGTATCTCTACCCAGATGATTATGAATTGGAGTGGTTTACTTCATGGCCTTGAAATCGAGGGTGTAATTGTACAATTGCTTTTGAAAGGAAATCCGTACTTGCGTGCGGAACTGGATGTAGGGTAACTCCGAACCAATATAAAATCCGGTGCGTTCTTTCCTTTATTGCTTTTACTTTATTTCTACATCTGTGTTTGATTCTGTGATCGTATGTGTGTTTGAATATTGCATACATTTGTGTTCAAATTGACAAAAACTCAAAAAGATTTAGTAATTTCTTTAAACACTAGTCACCCCCTCTAATGTTAATCATAGCCTTAAGATCTTTATTCCGCATTTCCCACACGATGCATGGTTGACATTTTTTCTAACATGATTGAACGCTTTCTACAAGTTTTTATAGACGATTTCTCTATCTTTGGCAATTCTTTTTCTCAATGTTTACATCACCTCGAGTTGGTTCTGAATCGATGTAAAGAAAAACATTTGACTTTGAATTGGAAAAAATGCCACTTTATGGTCAAACAAGGCATAGTCCTTGGAGATATCGCTTCAAATAAGGGCATTGAGGTAGATAAAGCGAAAATCGATGTAATTGCAAATCTATCCATTCCTAAATCTGTTAAGGACATTCGATCATTTCTAAGACACGCTGGCTTTTACCGACGCTTTGTGAAAGACTTTAGAAAAATCGCTCGTCCTTTGACGACTCTTCATGGAAAAGATGTTCCTTTTAATTCTAACTCTGATTGTATCTCTTCTTTTGAACGTCCTAAGAACGAACTCACTTCTACTTCAATCACTCGCGCACCTAATTGGGATCTTCCTTTCGAAATAATGTGTGATGCTTTGAACTTTACCGTTAGTGCTGTCTTAGGACAACACATCAATAAGATCCTTCACGTCATTTATTACGCGAGTATGACTTTGGACGGCTTAGCTCAACTGCACAACAACCAAAAAAGAGCTTCTAGCTATCGTTTTTGCTCTTGAAAAGTTTCGACCTTATTTGATAGGTTCACACATTACTGTGTACATAAATCACTCTGCAACTTCGATATCTCTTCGCTAAAAAGTATGCTAAACCCCGTATGATTCTTTGGATCCTTTTACTTCAAGAATTTGACCTCACAGTCAAAGACAAAAAAGGATCCGATAATGTCATAGCCGATCACTTATCTCGCCTTCTGAACGCACCATCTTCTTTGCCGATCAATGTAAACCTCCCCGGTGAACAACTTCTTTCAATTTCTATCGATCCATGGTACGCTGATATAGTGAAGTGCTTAGTCACTAAAGAAACTCCCTCATCTTGGTCCAAACAGGACAAATGCAAGTTCATGTCCCAAGTGAAATATTTCTATTGGGATGATCCATACTTGTTCAAATATTGCCTCGACCAAATCATCCGATGTTGCATTCCGGATAATGAGATCATGAATGTTCTTTCGTTTTGCCACGATCAAGCGTGCAATGGACATTTCGGTCCTCGAAAAACTACAGAAAAAGTGCTTCAGTATGGTTTCTATTGGCCTTCTCTTTTATAAGACTCGTTTGAATTTTGCAAAACTTGCGATCGATGTCAAATGCTTGACGAATTTCTCGGTGAGATATGATTCCTTTAAACCCGATTCTTACGATAGGAATCTTTGATGTTTGAGGTATAGACTTTATGGGACCTTTTTCCTATTCTTTTGGAAACTTGTATATCCTTCTAGTTGTCGATTACGTCTCAAAATAGGTTGAAACCATTCCTTGTAAAACCAACGACCATAGAATTGTTGTTAAATTTCTCAAAGAAAACATCTTTTCGAGATTTGGCATACCTCGCATAATAATCTGTGATCACGGAACCCATTTTTGTAAGCGTTCTTTTGAAACTTTAATAAAGAATACTCGATAACCCACAAGTTATCCACTCCGTATCATACCCAGACTTGTGGCGAATTTGAAGTTTCACATCGACAAATAAAACAAATTTTGGAGAAAACAATCAACAAAAATCGAAAAGATTGGTCTCAAACATTGACCGACGCGCTTTGGGCTTATCGTATTGCTTTTAAAACTAACCTTGGGATGTCCCTATTTCGTTTAGTATACGGTAAAGCTTGCCATTTACCTGTTGAATTCGAACACAAAGCGTTGTCGGCAATAAAGAACTGAAACTTTGACATTGAGAAAGCTGGCGAAAATAAAAAACTACAACTCAATGAACTAGAAAAACTTAGGAACGACGCGTTTGAAAATGAGAAAATTTACAAAGAAAGAACCAAAGCTTTTCATGACAAGTCAAACCTAAGGAAAACATTTTCGCCTAACCAAAACATTCTTTTATACGACTCAAGACTTCATTTATTCCTTGGGAAACTTAAATCAAGATGGACCGGACCATTTGTGGTATGAACTGTTTTTCCACATGTGCCATAGAAATAGAAAGCTTCATGAGTGGATCGATTTTCAAAGTCAATGGTCATCTTTTGAAACCTTTCTTGGAATTGCCCAGTACCCAAGAGGAGGAGCTCATGGTCCTTCATGAGCCAAGCTATGTCTAGTAAGAATGTTAACCCTCTTTTGTAAATATGTACATATTTTTACCCATTACACTCATTATATCATGCATTGACTGTGGAGACATAGTCAAAGTTAAGTGTGGGGGGAGTCCCATTTTTATTTTTATTAGTTTCATGGAATTTTTTAATTTTCATTTTCTTACTTAAAAAAATCTCAAAATTCCTAAATCTTTTTTTAGCATTTTGATTTATATTTGAAGAAATACTATAGGATAAGTATAAGTTTTGCGTAATAAAACTGAAATTTTTAAAAATTTATTGTCTTAAGAAAAATAAAAATGAAGTTTGATTACAAATAACAATGGTTTGACTAGTATATCGGAAGTTCATATGTGTTAATTATGAAGTATGTTCTAATTAAAAATCTTTGTTTAAAAAGTGGTAAATTTAAAGTAAAGAAACATTTTTATCTTCTAAGTTAAATGGTGTTAAGATGATTTTGAAAAACTCTCTCTTTCTCAAAAAATATTTGTATATATGTAAATATTTTCTATTAACACCTACAGTCGATAGGTGTACACACTTGTGTGTACACTCGCCGTGCTCTGTACCTTTCTTACATAAGCCCGAAAGGCAGTGCATGATCGGTATATCTGGCTTCAGTTTATCTGAGCTAGGTATATGTATATATAAATTCTTTTATTAATAATGCCTATAGTCGATAGGTGTTCACATTCGTGTGTTCACTCGCCACGCTCTGTATTCCACTCACATAAGCCCGAAAGGCAGTGTATGGGTAATATATCTGTCTTCAGTTTAACTGAGTTAGGCATATGTAAATATTATTAATATCTTTAAAATTTTCAAATAAGAGAGAGTAAGCAGTTGAAATCTAAGCACCATTTTAACTTGTTTGATTTAACTTGTTATTGAAAAGAAATGAAAATACCACTTTAATAAATTTTGATAATCAACTAAAGATCCATTTCATAATTACGTTGTGTTATCAATCGAAACAACTAGCTAAACTATGGTCTATAGGTTATGACAACTTGATTTTTATTAGAAATTTTGACGAGTAGATGACTTAAATTTTCAAGACAATGACCAAAATTTGTATTTAACTTATTTGTGTCTATTTAAAAGTAAACCTTTCATTTGTAAATATTTCTGAAAACTCGCGTTCATCTTTCTATAAATAAATCTTGCATTTTGTAAATATTTTCAATTTTCATTTGGATTTTGTGGGTAGTATCCGCTGAAAACCCTCACGAAACAACACTCGTCCTACTGGAGACACCCAGAGGTTTAACTGCTTGTTGCATACGCTCAATGCAATCGTGCTCCCTATGAAACGGATTTATCTTAGTTTTCCTTTATTCGAGGATGAATAAAAAGATAAGTGTGAGGGTATTTGATGTGCACGTAAATATGCATATATTTACATCCATATTTTATCTCTTTTTATTTAAATAAACATCATATTTGAGCTTTTTAACATGTTTAAAACCAAAATTCAATTATTTTCAAACCATCATATTTTTATCTTCGTTCAGGGGCCAAACGATCATTTTTATGCATGTGTCAATGTAAGAATTTTTACTTAGATAATTTTTATGATTTTTATAGGATATTTTGATGCATTTGAAAGAGGGAGTCATAATGATATATGCATTCAGAAGGAACTACAAAGGAATGAAGAGGAAATAATTCAAGTTCAAGATCATAAATGACCCCACCCACTTACCTTGATTTTCAATTAGGAGCTAAGCATAGGCTAAAAGGTCATTAAAGCTTCATGTACATTTAAGTGGGGGATTAGTGGATGTTAATGATTACTTGGTGGCCACACTATCTCAAGGGTACTTTGGGAAGCTTCCTAAAAAAGGAATTAGAGTTTTATGCATGTATAAATAGTCCTCTTATGTACATGAAACCATATTCTACTCTTTCATATTTGTTAGGAAATTAAGAAAGTAAGTTGCAAGCTTTATGTTGAATGAAATAAAAAGGGCTTCCAAGTCCCTTTCTCCTCTCTTTTCTACATGATTTTCTTTGCTTTTATGTTAATGCTTATTTCTATGCTCTCTTTCGTTTAATGTTCATAGCTTAGATTTACATTTATGCAAGTAGTGTAGCTTTAATTTTTATGCAAATAGTTAGTAGTTAATCTCTCTTTCTTCCTTTTCTTAGTTTTAATTTCTTTGTTTTTTAATGTTGAAACTTACATGTGTTGAATTGATAACACAAATGAGTAGCTAAACCCCTTCAATTTAGGGGTAATGAAGTTCTCAAATATTATGTAATTTCAACATTTCTTTGATTTATGATCTCTTTTTGATTATGTTTCATGAGAATGAATTTTGATGCAAGTTTATACAAGTGGGTTTGATAACTTATGTTGCTCTTGCAAATGAGCTATTCTTATTCAACATAAACACAATTTGCTTCATCATTTGCTAATCCATTTTTGATTTTGAAATGGAAGTAGAAATGAAATTTGATGATCTCTATTACTAGTTACAATAGTCAATAGATCATTCTTAAAATAGTTTTTGCTTTGGCTCCATTTTCATGAGAATTAAAAGTGGTATAATTGTTGTATTATAGTTTGATGGTTTGAGTTATGTTAATCAGTAACATAAACAAACTATACTTATGATAAATGCAATGATTATTCCACTTAATATCAAATTTAGAGATCATAAATTATTTGTTCCTTGATTTATAAAAATATGATAGTCGATTTGCCTCTAAATTGTTTTCTAATCTCATAGTTTAATCTCATTTTAATTCTAGTTTTAGCTTCATTTTGTTTCTATTTAACAATCTCTCTTTCATTTGGTTTAATTTGATTGAATAGATTTTTAAAATCTAAAATCTTAAAAATTCCCTGTGGATCGACCTGTATTCACCACGTACTACAAGTGTACGCCGTGCGCTTGCGGTAAATTTAATTTGAAAATTTTCGACTATTTTCTAAACCGATAAAAATTAGTTGCTTAATAAGTTTTTGGCGCCGTTGTCGGGGAATTGTTTGATTATATTTTCTATTCTTCGAATTATTTTCTTTTGATTATATTGTGTGTTTGTTTTGTGTGTTGCATTTAAAAAATGGTATGTATGTTTGATTTGTGCTTGCATTTGTTTGTGTGTGTGTGTGTAGTTTTTCATTTTGCATTTGCATTTCTATTTCCATTTAAAAAAAACATTCACAATTTCAAAAAATAAAACAATTGTATATATCTTGCCTTTTCAGGTTACATGAAATTGCTTGCCAAAAAAATTGCTTAATCCGCCACTTAGCTTGCTTATTAAAAAAATATGCCGCTTTAAAAAAAATTGCTAATAATCTGCACGCTCAGGTATCGTATCATTTTCCCTTGTTTTTATTGCTTTGTTGGTTGCTTGCATTTGCATATATATATATATATATATATATATATATAACAAAATTTTCAAAATTAAAAAACAGAAACTATATAACAAAATTTTCAAAATTAAAAAACAGAAACAAACTTCATTTTAGTTACATTATAAATTAACATTTAATTTCTACTTTGCATTCATCTCATTTTATTTTCTTTTGTAAGGGCAATACCCTAATTCACATAAGGTGAGGGATTTCATCACTCTTTCCTTAGCCTACAAACGCATTTCATCGTAGAATTTGACTAATAATAAATGTTAGGCATTCGACGTAAGGGTGTCACGAGCTCACTTAGGGCTTAATTGTATCTTCACAATTGTTTTCTTTGAACAATATTATTTCTTGGTGTCTAGGCTATGGTAGAATAATAACCATTTATAAATATTACAGTGATTCATAAATATTATAGTGGTTGTTCCTCTGAAGGTACTTAAACCTTCGGCTGCATTGCTACGTTGATTCGTGGTGCACCGATAATCCCTGCCCGACTGATGTTGATTTAAGACAAAGTGTGATTATACAATTTTGGGTTAGGAGCTACTAAGGACATAAAACTGTAATTATGTCCTTTTTATTCATTTAGTTGCATTAGTTCATGCATATTTAAAAAAAGTCCAAAAATACAAAATTCAAAAAAATTATAAATTTTACTTTACTTAGTTTTTAACCAAAAAAATCATTTTCTCCTTTTCTTTGTAAATTTTCCATCAAAAACAAAAATATATAAAATCTTTTCGAAAAGAAAAAAATTTTAAAACAAAAAAAAATTGAAAATTCAAAAACAAAAACAAAAATAAAAATTTCATTTTCTAAAAACAAAAAAATCCTTTTGGCAAATATATGAAAATTAAAAAAAAATCAAAAACAAAAAAAAAAAAATATAAAAATTCGAAAAGCAAAAAATAATCACTCTTCTCTTTTGAAAATAAATTTCACTTGAGAAATATTTTTCTTCCTTGTAAAAAAAAACAAAAACAATTTTTCGCTTCGTTTTTCAAATTTTCTTTCATTCTCCAAACTCGATTCTAACTTATTTCTCTTCTTGACTTTCACTTGTGCATGAGTACTTGGACTCGTGACACAACAACAAACCATTGGACTCGCGACTCAACAACTAACCGTTTAACTCGAATAGACGATCCTCCCGAAATGGCGAACGAAAACGCCCATCTAACTCTTATGGATAGAATCTTTCCCGATAGAGTTTCTATTCCAACTTACATCACGTTACCCACCCCTACAGGTAACCATTTTGAAATTCATTCAAACCATATTGTCATGCTTCCCAAATTTGGCAATTTCGAGCACGATGATCGATACATCTTTTTGACTAAATTCGAACAAGTTTGTGCAACCATTAAACTCCAACAACTTTCTGATGATGGAATTAAACTTCGATTAATCCCCTTCACTCTTACGGATTACGCTGAAAAATGGTTGTACAACTTACCATCGAACTCAATTAAAACTTGGGAAGAATTTATAAAAGCTTTCTTAAAAAATTTCTATCCCTTGGAAAAAACAAGTAGAATCAGAAACGAAATTGTAAATTTTCATCAATTCAAGGAGGAACCATTTGGAAAATATTTTGAAATATTCAAAGAGATTTTGATAAAATGTCCACACCATAACTTCGAAAAATAGACGATTTTCCAAATCTTATACGATGGACTCGAAAATAGCTCACGAACAATACTTGAATCAATGTGCCAAGGCAACTTTCTTGCCCAACATCACAATGATGCTTCGCAATTTCTTAAAAACCTCACCGAAAAGTCGTCCCAATAGGAACATTCGAATGAAAAATCAATTTACTCACGATCGAGCGCACACTCGATAGGATCTTCTTTTGCTTTTGAACCTAAGATCGATGAACGATTAAAAAATTGGATAATATTTTCTCATCGAATCAAATGAACCAAGCTTCCCAGCCAATGTGTTAAGAATGCAACGATCCTAATCATATCGTCGACCGGTTTCCCAATTCCGTCGAACAAATCAATACTTTCAATAAAGCCAAAAACGATCCGTTTTCTCCAATGTACAACCCTGGTTGGAGAAATCATCCGAATTTTGCATGGAACCAGAACAATCCCAATACGAATAAGATTCGTCCCAGTTTTCAAGAATTCCCGAATAATGCTTCGAATCCTACCTTTCAACCAAATAATTTTCAACCAAACTTTGCAGGTCCGCCCCATAATCATCCGCAACAATCAAATTTTCAACCAAATTTTGCTCATCCTCCCTAAGACGATACACGTTTAACTTCGCTTGAGAAAACTCTTGAAACGTTGGCTAAAGCAACTACTCAAAGCCTTCAATCAAATAGCAATTTGCAAAATTTATTGACTTCATATATGCAAAACAAAAACCAATCAATTGCAAAATTGAAATGCAAATGAGTCACTTAGCCACGTCTGTAAGTGAACGCGAATGATACACATTCCCATGCTAACCCTTCCAAATCCCAGAAATCAAAACACAAATTCAAATCAAGCTCATGTTGTTCAAGATAGCAACGTCACCCAATTGAATGCTATTACAACTTTACGTTCCGGTAAACAAATCGATAATCAAGTCGTTAACTCAAACGACTTACCGGTAACTTCTCTCGACACTTCTAAAGCAACGAATGAATCTGAACAGAACGTGAAGCCAAACGTCGAATCGATTACCAATTAAAATTCTTCTTCTTCTACTCGAGTAGACCTGCCTACCTAGTATCGTATCCCATTTCCACGTCGTCTTCGACCAAAGAAACACTCGGACCAAATGGAAAAGATGTTGGAAATTTTTAAACAAGTTAAAGTTAACATTTTGCTTCTTAACATTGTTCAACAAGTCCCCAATTACGTGAAATTTCTTAAGGACATATGTACCCAAAAGTGACACACTTAAGTGTCCAAAAAAGTCTTCTTAGCTGCCAGTTTGAGCGTAGTCTTGTCCCAATCCGTGCCCATTAAATACAAAGATCCTGGCTGCCCTATTATTTCGTGTACAATTGGGGACAAGACGATTAACAAATGTTTGATAGACTTAGGCGTGAATGTTAATTTGATTTCATACTCCGTTTACGAAGAATTAGGCTTAGGTGAGCTCAAAACCACAAAAGTTACGCTTCAATTCGCCGATTGTTCCATTAAGAAGCTCGTGTGAGAAATCGAAAACGTGCTCATTCGAGTAGGGAAATTCGTTTTCCCCGTTGACTTTATCGTTCTCGAAGCACAGCACGTATCAAATCCCACAAGTCAAATTCCATTGTTTTTAGACCGACCATTCTTAGCCACCTCAAATGCCCTAGTCAATTGTCGTAACGAATTGATGAAAATCTTTTTTGGAAACATGAATTTACATCTTAACATTTTCAGTCTTGAAAGCCAATCGAATGTACCTCGTGACCAAACATTGGAAGTTAGTGCCATTCACGAGAACTTTGAAAATGAAACATTTGATCTTAACGATGAACGCGAGGCCAAGTACAAAAAATCGTTTCATGAAATTCCCAACGAGATCGAATACACTCTTCCCTTTGAATCGCTTCAAGTTGAGTCCGAATCTTAACCCAACTCTTTGATCGAAAAACTCCCAAAGTTGGACCTCTAACAACTTCCTGATAACCTTAAGTACGCATACTTAGGTGAAGATGAAACGTTGCTCGTCATAATTTCCACAACTCTCTCTCTTGATCAAAAATCTCGTTACTCTCTATTCTTTTGAAAAACAGAGAAGCAATTGGATGGTCGATCTCTAATATAAAGGGAATTAGTCCCGCCCTTGTTCAACATCGCATCCATTTAATTGACGATGCCAAGCCTGTTCGCGACGCGCGGCGAAGGCTTAATCCAAAAATGAAAATGCAGTGCGTGATGAAATTCTTAAACTTCTCGACATTGGAATCATTTACCCAATCTCTGATAGTTCATGGGTTAGCCCAATTCAGGTTGTACCGAAAAAGTCTAGGCAAACCGTTGTCAAGAACGATTCAAACGAACTTACTCCAACTCGTACTTAAACGGGTTGGCGTGTTTGCATTGACTATCGAAAAATAAATGCCGCAACACGTAAGGATCACTTCCCACTTCTTTTCATCGACCAAATGCTCGAACGGTTAGCCATCCATGAATTCTACTACTTCCTTGATGGTTATTCTGGTTATAACCAAATTCCAATCGCTCCCGAGGATCAAGAGAAATCGACTTTCACGTGTCCATTCGGTACCTTTGCTTATCGACGTATGTCATTTGGACTTTGTAACACTCCTGCGACTTTCCAATGACACACGGTTGTCATCTTTTCTGACATGATTGAACGCTTTCTAGAAATTTTTATGGACGATTTTTCTATCTTTGGTGATTCTTTTTCCCAATGTTTACGTCACCTCGAGTTGGTTCTGAATTGATGTAAAGAAAAATACTTGACTTTGAATTGCGAAAAATGCCACTTTATGGTCAAACAAGGCATAGTCCTTGGACATATCATCTCAAATAAAGGCATTGAGGTAGATAAAGCGAAAATCGATGTAATTGCAAATCTATCTATTCCAATATCTGTTAAGGACGTTCGATCATTTCTAGGACATGCTTGCTTTTACCGACGCTTTGTGAAAGACTTTAGCAAAATCGCTCATCCTTTGACGACTCTTCTTGGAAAATACGTTCCTTTCGATTTTAGCTCTTACTATATCTCTTCTTTTGAACGTCTTAAGAACGAACTCTTTTCTGCTCCAATCATTTGTGCATCTAATTGGGATCTTCCTTTCGGAATAATGTGTGATGCTTCGAACTTTGCCGTTGGTGCTGTCTTAGGACAACGCATCAACAAGATCCTTCACGTCATTTACTACACGAGTATGACTTTGAACGACGTTCAACTCAACTACACAACAATCGAAAAGGAGCTTCTAGCTGTCTTTTTTGCACTTGAAAAGTTTTGACCTTATTATCACACATTACTTAGTACACAGATCACTCTGCGCTTCGATATCGTCTCGCTAAAAAAGGATGCTGAATCCTGTCTGATTTGTTGGATCCTTTTATTTCAAGAATTTGACCTCATAATCAAAGACAAAAAAAATCTGATAATATCATAGCCGATCACTTATCCCGCCTTCCGAACACACCATCTTCTTTGCCGATCAATGAAAAATTCCTCAATTAACAACTTCTTTCGATTTCTATCGATCCATGGTATGCTGATATAGTGAACTACTTAGTCACTAAAGAAACTCCCTCATCTTGGTCCAAATAGGACAAGTGCAGATTCATGTCCCAAGTGAAATATTTCTATTGGGACGATCCATACTTGTTCAAATATTGCCCCGACCAAATCATCCGACATTTCATTCTGGATAATGAGATCAGGAGTGTTCTTTCATTTTGCCACGATCAAACGCGCGGTGGACATTTCGGTCCTCGAAAATCTACGGAAAAAGTGCTTCAGTGTGATTTCGATTGGCCTTCTCTTTTCAAAGACTCATTTGAATTTTTCAAAACTTGAGATCGATGTCAAATGCTTGGACGAATTTCTCGATGAGACATGATGCCTTTAAACCCCATTCTTACGATTGAAATCTTTGATATTTGGGGTATCGACTTCATGGGATCAATTCTTTTGGAAACTTGTATATCCTTCTAGCTGTCGATTACGTCTCAAAATGGGTTGAAGCCATTCCTTGCAAAACCAACGACCATAGAATTGCTGTGAAATTTCTCAAAGAGAACATCTTTTCGAGGTTCGGCACACCTCGCGCAATAATCAGTGATAACGAATCCCATTTTTGTAACCGTTCTTTTGAAACTTTAATAAAGAAATGCTCGATAACCCACAAGTAAACCACTCAGTATCATCCCCAGACTAGTGGCCAAGTTTAAGTTTCAAATCGACAAATAAAACAAATTTTGGAGAAAACAGTCAACAAAAATTGAAAAGATTTGTCTCAGAAATTGACTACGCGCTTTGGGCTTACCATACTGCTTTTAAAACTAACCTTGGGATGTCTCCATTTCGTTTAGTATAAGGTAAAGCTTTCCATTTACCTATTGAAATCGAACACAAAGCGTTGTGGGCAACAAAGAACTTAAACTTTGACCTTTAGAAAGATGGCAAAAATCGAAAACTACAACTCAACGAATTAGAAGAACTTAGTAATGACGCGTATGAAAATGAGAAAATTTACAAAGAAAGAACCAAAGTTTTCATGATAAGTCAATCCTAAGGAAAATATTTTCGCCTAACCAAAAAGTTCTTTTATTTGGCTCGAGACTTCATTTATTCCCTGGGAAACTTAAATCAAGATGGATCAGACCATTTGTGGTATGAACTGTTTTTCCACATTGTGCACTAGAAATAGAAAACCCCAGGGATGGATCAATTTTCAAAGTCAACGATCATCGTTTGAAACCTTTCTTGGAATTTCCCAGTAACCAAGAGGAGGAGCTCATGATCCTTCATGAGCCAAGCTATGTCTAGTAAGAATGTTAACCCTCTTTTGTAAATATGTACATATTTTTCCCGTTACACTCATTATGCCATGCATTGACTGTGGGGACGCAGTCAAAGTTAAGTGTGGAAGGTAGTCTCATTTTTATTTTTATTTTTTTTAGTTTCATGGAATTTTTGAATTTTCATTTTCTTATATAAAGAATAAAAAATCTCAAAATTCCTAAATCTCAAAAATATTTTCTTTTTAGCATTTTGATTTATTTTTGAAGAAACACTATGGGATAAGTATAAGTTTTGGGTAATAAAATTGAATTTTTTTTGAAAATTTATTTGTCTTAACAAAAATAAAAATGAATTTTGATTACAAATAACAATGGTTTAACTAGTGTATAGGAAGATTCATATGTGTTAATTATGAAGTATGTTTTAACTAAAAATCTTTGTTTAAAAAAGTGGTAAATTTAAAGTAAAGGATATAACATTTTTATCTTCTATGTTAACTAGTGTAAAGGATATAACATTCATATGTGTACACTCGCCATGCTCTGTATCTTTCTCACATAAGCCCGAAAGGCAGTGCATGATCGGTATATCTGGCCTCAGTTTATCTGAGCTTGGTGTATGTACATAAAAGTTCTTTTATTAATAATGCATATAGTCGATAGGTGTTCACATTCGTGTGTTCACTTGCCACGCTCTATATTCCCCTCACATAAGCCTGAAAGGTAGAGCATGGGTAATATATCTAGCCTCAGTTTACCTGAGTTAGGCATATGTAAATATTGTTAATATCAATAAAAGTTTCAAATATGAGAGGGTAAGCAATTGAAATCTAAGCACCATTTTAACTTGTTTGATTTAACTTGTTATTGAAAAGAAATGAAAATATCACTTTAATAAACTTTGATAATCAACTAAGGATCCATTTCATAATTACACTGTATTATCAACCGTAACAACTAGCCAAACTATGGTCTATCTGTTATGACAACTTGATTTTTATTTGAAATTTTGACGAGTAAATGACTTAAATTTTCAAGACAATGACCAAAACTTATATTTAACTTATTCATGCCTATTTAAAAGTAAACCTTTCATTTGTAAATATTTTCAAAAACTCGCATTCATCTCTCTATAAATAAATCTTGCATTTTGTGAATATTTTCAATTTGCATTTTGATTTTGTGGGTAGTATCCGCTGAAAACCCTCACGAGACAACACTCATCCTACTGGGGACACCCAGAGGTTTAACGGCTTGTTGCATACGCTCAATGCAATCGTGCACCCTATGAAAATGGATTTATCTTAGTTTTCCTTTATTCGAGGACGAATAAAAAGATAAGTGTGCGGGTATTTGATGTGCACGTAAATGTGCATATATTTACATCCATACTTTATCTCTTTTTATTTAAATAAACATCATATTTGGGCTTTTTAACATGTTTAAAACCAAAATTCAATTATTTTCAAACCATCATATTTTCATCTTCATTCAGGGGAATAACGATCATTTTTGTGCATGTGTCAATGTAATAATTTTTACTTGGACAGTTTTAATGATTTTTATAGGATATTTTGATGCATATGGAAGAGGGATTCATGATGATATATGCATTCACAAGGAACTACAAAGGAATGAAGATGAAATAATTCAAGTTCAAGATCATAGAGGACCCATCCACTTACCTTGATTTTCAATTAGGAGCTAAGCACATGCTAAATGGTCATTCAAGCTTCGTGTACATTTAAGTGGGGGGTTAGTGGATGTTAATGATTACTTGGTGGTCACATTACCTCAAGGGTACTTTGGGAAGCTCCCTAAAAAAGGAATTAGGGTTTTATGCATGTATAAATAGCCCTCTTATGTACATGAAACCATATTCCACTCTTTCATATTTGTTAGGAAATTAAGAAAGTAAGTTGTAAGCTTTATGTGGAATGAAATAAAAATGGCTTCCAAGCCTCTTTCTCCTCTCTTTTCTACATGCTTTTCTTTAATTTTATGTTAATGCTTATTTCTATGCTCTTTTTCTTTTAATGTTCATAGCTTAGATTTACATTCATGCAAGTATTGTAGCTTTAATTTTTATGCAAATAGTTAGTAGTTAATCTCTCTTTTTTACTTTTCTTAGTTTTAATTTATTTGCTTTTTAATATTAAAACATACATGTGTTGAATTGATAACACAAATGAGTAGTTAAACCCCTTCAATTTAGGGGTAATGAAGCTCTCAAATATTATGTGATTTCAACATTTCTTTGATTTATGATCTCTTTTTGTTTATGTTTCATGAGAGTGAATTTTGATGCAAGTTTATGCAAGTGGGTTTGATAGCTTATGTTGCTCTTGCATATGAGCTATTCTTATTCAACATAAACATAATTTAAATCATCATTTGCTAATCCATTTTTGATTTTGAAATGGAAGTAAACTTGAAATTTGTTGATCTATATTACTAGTTACAATAGTAAATAGATCATTCTTAAAATAGCTTTTGCTTTGGCTCCATTTTCAAAAGAATTAAAAGTGGTATAATTGTTGTATTATAGTTTGATGGTTTGAGTTATGTTAAACAATAACATAAACAAACTATACTTATGATAAATGCAATGATTATTTCACTTAATATCAAAGTTAGAGATCATAAATTATTTTATTAATGATTTACAAAAATATGAGAGTGGATTTACCTCTAATTTGTTTTCTTATCTCATACTTTAATTCCCATTTTAATTCTAGTTTTAGCTTGATTTTGTTTTTAGTTAACAATCTCCCTTCCATTTGGTCTAATTTGAGATTTTAAAATCTTAAAAATTCTCTGTGGATCGACCTGTATTCGCCACATACTACAAGTGTACATCGTGCGCTTCCAGCAAATTTAATTTGAAAATTTTCGACTATTTTCTAAACCGACAGAAAATTAGTTTCTTAACATCATATATATATATATATATATATATAGATGTGTGTGTGTGTGAATAAAATTAACACTGGTGAAAAATCTTGTTGGATCCCTTCGACCCATTCCCCTGCATCACAAACGTTATATAGTTATATAATATACATAATTGCTTCGAGGCAGGATTCGTACACAAAGGGTCATCCGCTCTTACACGGAAATGTAATAGGGTCTCATCCGCTCCAATAGGCGGGAATATTCAATCTAACTAATATAAATATAGTAATTCATTCAAACAATCATCCAAAAAAAAATATGAACTACATATCATACTAGTTAACCAAAAAGGTGAGTTTAATACACCAATTTTTGTTTTCGCCGAGACATTCTGGTTTGAAACTAAAATCGAACAACGTCCGATTTTAGCCCAGTTTTCAACAGTCTCCAAATTCCTCCAAACTAGGTCCATTGTGAAGCTTATGTCACTATGATCGCAATGCAAAAATTCGCGTCTCAATTAGATCTCGCATGTAAAAGTTATTAAATAATTAAGTTATCTATAATTAAATTATAATAAAATAAACTAATTACAAAATTAAACCTTAATCCTTGTTTTAAAAAAATCATCCACCTAATCTCTTCATCTCTCTCGTTCACCCAATATCCCTACCAACTTCAACTGCCAACCACCTTTGCCTTGTGTCCTCTGCCACCGCTATGAGATCACCGAAGGCTGCCGCCGTCACGCCGCGCATTTTCCTCATGGTCCGACCTTCCCACGTGTAGCCGTCATCCCCCTAGAACCCAAAATGCTATTCCATTCATCCTGTCCTCATCGCTGTCATAGGCCATCGGTCTCCACCGCACTCACGCCGAAGCAAGCCCACGATACTACCTTCCCAATGATACCGACAATGGCCTCCCTCGTCCCCTATAGCGGCCTACCGAGGCCACCCATCCCCTTCGACGTTAATCTAGGTAATGCCCGCACCATGTCACGAAATACGAAAATCTGACCATACACTAGGTCCCCCTCCCCACCACGATCAACTTCCTAGTTAAACTCGAGGCTTGATACGACCATTGGTTGTCCAAATCAACCACGACCGTAGGATGAGGCTGCCGTATCATCATTTCTTTCTTTTTTGTTGTTCTTATTCTCTGATTTGAAATGGTTATAATGAGAGGGTGTGTTCAAAATGAATATAAGGGATGATAAGGGTATGGGCTTGTAAATGGAGATAAGGGCA
Source organism: Allium cepa (assembly GCA_030765085.1). NCBI lineage: Eukaryota > Viridiplantae > Streptophyta > Magnoliopsida > Asparagales > Amaryllidaceae > Allium > Allium cepa. Next base: position 113,094,803 of record CM060944.1, read on the forward strand.
ACCATTCCATAAGTATGGCCAATAAATAATGTATATATATTATTATATATTTAAATTATCAAGCTATAAAACGTCTGAAAATCTCGAACTCTAAACAAGATGTGCCGCTTGACATTCTATATGTTATACCCCTATTCTAAATGCAATGGAACTTGTTTTGAGATCTAATTCGATCGTAAGCAAAAGATAGCTTTTTGAACTCGATTATCATAGTAAATTTTCGATATTAAATTCTACGCATTTCGATCTCGCACGAATAAACGATTCATTTGATCAAAATTAAATTTGACGGTATATTCTAATTTATTGTTACGGATCTAGTGAAACTTGTTTCGTCAAAATCCAAGACAATGCCCCAAAAGGCTGTTTTTATATGTTAACTAAAATGATTTATTTTCAAAACAGTTAAATCACTTTTAAATCCAATTTAAAAGTTTTACTATCTTCATTCTTATTAAATAGAATTTAAATAAGCTCTTAAATTATTTTTATCTAACTTAAAAACCAAGGTTCAAATATTTTAAATTATTAGATTCAATAATTAAATTATCCAATAAATCACTATATTTGAAATTCAAGTTATTAAATCTATAAAATTAACCTTTCAATATTCAAAATCAATTAAATATTTCAAAATAAATTTACTAAATTCTAGGTTGTCACAAAGATGGTGAACTATAATTGATTATGGAGTAAGTTGAATCATAGCTGGAATCCATTTGAAAATTTATTTGTGATATGTTATATGAGTTTGGTTAAAAAGAAACTGTTGTTTGTATATAATATGAATTTGTCAAATTTGATCTGTAAATTATACGTTGAGAATATTTCCATTTTTTTAGGAAGACATTTTAGTTTTCTAAATTTTTTTAATGGACAATATATATTTGAGTTAATGGCCATACAAACTTTTAATGGTTATTAGACTCAAATATGTTGATTACTTAGTTTAACTCATTTATTGATACAATGCCAAGTTCACGCTTAGCTTAGTAAATGAATTTTCATTTAATGTTTTGGTGAAAATATTTGCGATTTAATTCTTGGAAGAAGTACAGGCGATATTATGTTGTTTTCTATATTATCATGTAGGAAGTGATGCGGATATCAATGTGTTTGGTACAAGAGTGGTTTTTGGATTTTTCGACAGGTTAATTGTACTTGCATTATCACATTAAATTGGAGATTTATTAACATATATCCTATGGTCATGAAGAGTTTACTACATGTATATCACTTGTGCACATGCTAAAGCAGCAGATATATATTCTGCTTCACACATCGATAGTGAAACACAATTTTGTTGTTTTACTAAACCACGATACTAAAGACCATACGATGAAGTGATAAGTACCGCACATACTCTTCCTGTCTTTCGATATCCTTTGAAATCAGCATCGTTGTTTGAAACGAGTTCAAAAGGACATTTTTTCGATTAGAAGAGGCCATAGTGTCTAGTATTGCCTAAGTACCGCAGAATTTGTTTTACGTCTCCCAAATATGATTCTTTGGGATTTTCTTGATACCGTGCATGGATGACTGGCGATTAAATATAGTAGAGATCCAATCATACTTCGATATAATTTTTAATCCATATTTTTAACATTTTCATCTTTATCAAGATGAACTGTAGTGCTCGTAGGCGTTGGTTTACTAGATGTATTTTCCATTCCAAAATGTTTTATTGAATTAGTACAATATTTTTCTTAATTAATAAAAATATCATTTCCTATTTGTTTTTTTTGTAGGCCGAGAAAATATGAAAGTTCCACCATGTGAGACATCTCGAATTCATTTGTCATTATTTTTGAAAACTCATTGCATAAATTTTCATTTGAAGATCCAAATATAATATCTTCTACATAGATTTGTATAATTAATATATCTTCCTTATCTCTTTTAATGTATAGTTTTTGATCAACTTTTCCAATTTCAAATCCAAAATCTATAAGATAGCCTTTTATCATTCATGCCAAGCACAAGGTGCTTGTTCTGAACTGTAAAGTGCTTCCTTAAGTTTATAGACATGATCAGGAAATTTTTCATGTTTGAAAAGAGGTGGTTGTTTTACAAAAACATTTTTTTGAATAAAACCGTTTAAAAATGCACTTTTTACATCCATTTGATAAATTTTAAAATCATGATGACATGAGTAAGCTAGCAAGATTTGTATTGCTTCAAGTTTTGCAACTGGAGCAAAAGTTTCTTCATAATCTATCCCCTCTTCTTGATTATATTCTTGTGCAACTAATCTGGCCTTATTTTGAGTTATATTTCCATTTTCATTAGCTTTGTTTTTGTAAACCCATCTCGTACCCATGACTGTTTGATCATTTAGCCATGGAACTAATTCCAAAACATTATTTCGTTCAAATTGATTTAATTATTCTTGCATAGCTAAAATCTAATAATCATATGTTGAAGTTTCTTTAGGATTTTTAGGTTCTATACTAGGAATAAAAGCAATATAACCCACTGGTTTAATCGATGTCCAGTTCTGACACTTTTATTCACTTCACCAATTATATTTTCAATTAGATGATCTTTAAAAATCCATGGTGGAGTTCTAAGTTCATTTCTAATAGGATTTTCTATGATTTGTTCTTCATTTTGAGGTGTAACATGTTGAGATGAGTTTTGTATAACTTATTGCTATATAACATATTCTTCATCATTTCTAAAATTTTTGTCAAATGATACACGTAATGTTTTTTCTATAGTTTTTGTACGTTTATTGTATATTTTATATGCTTTACTTTGTTCCGAATATCCAATAAATATTCCTTCATCGGAGTTTGGATCAAATTTTCCTAATTGATCCTTTATATAATATAAAACATTTTGATCCAAAAATTCATAAATATGATATATTAGGTTTTCTACCATTAAAAAGTTCGTATGGTGTATGTTTAGTTAAAGGTCAAATAGTGACATGATTTAAAATGTAGCACGTAGTAGACACAATGTCTGCCCAAAAATGTTTTGGTAGTTGACTATCACTAAGCAGAGTCCTAGCACATTCCTGGAATGTCCGATTTTTTCTTTCCATGACTCCATTTTGTTGTGGAGTTTTAGAAATTGTGACTAACACCTTTTTTGTTACAAAAGTTTTGAAAGAGATCATTTTTAAATTCGCCACCATGATCACTTCTAATTTTTTAATTTTTAAACTCTTTAAGTATTGAATTCTTTTAGTAAAAATTTTAAATGATTCAAAAGTATCACTTTTTTTTTCCAGAAACACTGTCCATGTATATCCTGAAAAATCATCTACAATTAGAAAAACATATTTATTATGATTTATAGATTGAACTTGAGTGGGACCAAATAGATCCAAATGTAGTAGTTCAAGAGGTTGTAATGTAGAAACGGTCTTCTTGGATTTAAAAGATGTTTTAGTTAGTTTTCCTAATTGACAAGCATCACATATATTGTTTACTTTGTAATTCATTTTTGGAAGAACTTGTACCAAATTATTTTTAGATAATTTACTAACAGCTTAAAAATAATATGAAAAAATCTTTTGTGTCATAGCCATGGATCATTATCTTTGGCTATTAAACACACATCTATATTGTGATTGATTTTCATATTTAAAATATAAATATTTATCTAGCTCCTTCGAAAATTAAATTTTTATTTTGATCAAAAATTTCATATTTATCTTTTAAGAAGGATATACTAAAACCTTTATCGCATAATTGACTAATACTTAATAAATTTTATTTTAAAATTTTAACTAATAAAACATTAGTAATAAAAGGTGAATTAGATATACCGTTATTGCTCACGTCTCCTTTTCCAATGACTTATCCTTTAGAGTTATCTCCAAAAGTAATTAAACGTCCATCTGAGTAAATAATATATTTTTAGCATGTCTATGTCCCATCTTATGTTTGAGCAACCACTGTCGAGTATCTATTTTCCTCCCTTTTTACTAGGAACCTGCAAATAATATTGAAATGATATTGATAGCCACTTCCTCTGTTATGGTCCTAAGAGTTTGTTCTTAGGAAGCCAAACCCAATAGGATTTATAGTTTCCTTTGAAAATAAAATTTGAATTCTTATGAACATTAGTAATAAAATTATTTACACACTTATTTCTTATCAAATAATTATTAGTCTTAGGAACCCAAAGTTTTACAATCTTAGACTTATTGATGTGTTTCCTTTGATTTTCATTTTTCTTTTTGAAATTAGTATACAGTGAACTATATTTTTAGTCCTAGTTTTAATTATTTTTCTGGTTTTATTGCATCCTAATCCCTCTTTACTAAAAATAGATCGTGAATTTTCTATAGTTTTAGAAAGATTCTCTATTTCTTATTAAAATTAGAAACATTTCTAGTAAAATTTTCTAAGTTTGTTTTAAGACCATCTATTTCTAATTTAAATATTTTATTTCTAGAATTTAAATTGTGATTTTCTTCTATTATCATTTTCATTTTTCTGCGTTTCTATTTCACTACTCAACAGAGTAAGTTATGATGATGCATTAGCACAAGAATCCTGTGATTTTACTAATTCTTCTTCTAGTATTTTTCTTCTTCTTCTTGCATGTCAACTTCTAGATCTCTTCTACAAAATTTTGCAAATGTATCTTTATATTTTCTATTTAATTCTTTTAGCTTGTCTAATAACTAAGAATTTATTCAATCAAATGAAAGTTCACTCACATCGTTATTAGTAGCCATGAAGCATACACTTGCTTGTTTGGAACCACTATCACTATCTGATGATGAAGAAGAGTCTGAATCAACCCAAGTTACTGAAAATGCCTGCTTTTTCTTTTTATAGAATTTCTCGATCTTATTTTTGAAATTGTTCTTCTTTTGTTCTAGACAATCTCTTTTTATATGCCCATCTTGTTGCATTCATAACATTCTAGTGGGGAAGTTGACGTATTGCTGTTGTTGTTTCTGTTGTTGCCAAACTCTTATTCTTTTTTAATTTCAAAAATTTTCTGAATTTTTTTTCTAAAAATGCAATGTCCTTATCAACTTCATCAGTGTCTTCATTTTTTGCCTAGAATGCAACTGTTTTTCTATCTTGAGCTTATACTCATTTTGCCTACAAATTTACTTCATATGACATGAGATTTCCTGTCAACTCTTCTAGTTTAATGGTAGAAATATCATTAGCTTCTTCAATTGCTAATACCTTTCGTTCCTACGCATCCATCAAAAAGTTTAGGATTTTTGAAACAATATAAAAATTAATATATTTTTCTCCTAGTGCCAGAAGTGAGTGATATATGTCTTGAAATCTAGAGTACATATCATTTATACTTTCATCTTGCTTCATTTTAGGATTTTGTAATTGATTTTTAAGCATTGAAATCTTGCTTTATTTGACTTTATTTATACCTTCATGTGTTACTTTGATAGTACACCAAATTTCCTATACTGGTGTGCACATACTAACTCTGTTAAACTCATTTTTATCTAAAGAACAAACCAACATATTCATAGCTTTAGAATTTAAAGCAGCATCTAATTTCTTTGTGTTTGACCATTGTGCATAAGCAATGGTATGTATAGTGTACTCTTATTCAGCGATATTCCAAATATTATACCCATTTGCTTGCATATAAATCCTCATCCTAGTTGATCAATAATTATAATTTAGTCTATTAAATTGTGGGGGTCGTGTTGTAGACTGACCTTCAACAAAACTTGATGTAGAATTATTATCCATATTACTTAAATATGAAAAACCTTTGCTATGGTTAAATAATAGTCGTACTCTGATACCAAATGAAGCATATATGGATCGTTAATAAAAATAACTAACTAAGTTATAAACTTGTTCGAAATATAAATATAAAAGTAAGTAGTAATAAGTAAATAACACCAGAGATTTTTATACTGATTCGAACTTTCCTTTCTACGTCTAACCCCAGACTCCTTGTGGATTTAACTATCAACATCCTCACTTAACCTGGAAGAATATGTATACTTCAATCACCTAGACAATCAAATAGGACTTTGTCTATGAAGTAGAACAGTTTCTGACTTTGCTGTGCTCTTGAGTAGCACGAATAAGTCAATATAGTACACCATTTCTATAATCTTCTTCTTTGTGGTATAACCTGTACTCTTCAAGAAAGGAATAATTTGATGACAAGCATCATTGTCTTAGTGATTAGATGATTCGGCTTTGGTGCAAGAGGTCACAAGTTCAAAACTTGCATAGCGTGATTCGAACATATATTGACATGTGGTTTGTGTTCTATTATCCTAGTGACATGTTGTATCTAAGTACCATTTCAAAAAAAAGGAAGTAATTTGATAACAAGAAAATATTCTTGAATGAATGTGTGATCAAAGTCTTAAGGAAATATTGAATTGAATGCTTGAGAGTAAATAAAGATTAAGATAGAAAGAATTGTAAATCAGTTAACTAAAACTTCGAAATGAATTGCTTTATATAGATAACCATTAGTTGCAGCTGTTTATGAAATGTAATGATGAAGAAAAAAGGTTGCAATTGTTAATGGATCGAGATGTCTCTTTATAAGGAAGAATATCCTTCCATAAATACAGTCGTTAGATGACTTTCTATCTACTGAAAATAAATGGGAAGTTTATTGAATTTGATTAAGAATATAAGAATTTAAAACAGAAAAGAAATGGTGCAATTTTCATAAAATTCAGTCGGTTGAAATTTCATATTTAGTCGACTGAATATTGTTATTTTTAAATCCTATATACGTGCATAAATTCAGTGACTGGGAGATATAATTCAGTCGACGGACTTCTGTGTACTTTTGCTTTATACTTTGATTTCTTATAAATGTGTGTGTGTGTGTACTACATAGAAGAGATTTTAACATTATTTATACCTCCAGACTCAAGCAGTATGACTGATAATACGTTGATGCGTCATCATGTCTTCATTTCGTCAATTACATCTCTTTGTTTGATTTGATATCTTTTCCTGCATAAGTGGTTAGTATATACAATATATTCTTGTTCGGTTGTCATTATCAAAAAGGTTCTAACAAATATATGATAACTCGTATGGTCTCCTTACTGCCAGGGGCTAATGGAAATCCCAGTTTTCGGTGTACTCTCATATCACATAGCCCAAAACTAGACACTAGATCCAAAGGCACTTGTCCTTATATTCAGATCCACTCCATTGACGTCCCCACTTATAATACCTCGTATTTCACTACAACAAAAAAACACTTCAAGTGTCGATGATTCCTTAGCACATTCATCTAAGCCGCCTTTGCTCCATTCCAATCCGAGCCCTTCCTTTGCTCAATCCAGTTTTCAGTATTAGGAACCCTTAACATTCCACATCCATGGCTTCCTCTTTTATCGAGTTGCTACCTTTGGTACATACTCCCTTCATGAGTCACAAACTGAAGATATGTAGGTTTTATCATGTTGTTACATCATCATCCAATCCTTAAGGGAATCATCCAACACCTCCAGCAGCTCTACAATCTCTACTTCGTTCCCCATAAGTTCCATCTCCATTGGACCCGCCAAAACAATTCAGTACCAAGTTGATCAACTTGGCACCAACATATATACTTAGCCAATTTTGGCTAAGTCTCCTTCCTTGCTTTTAGGGCTCCATTCCCAAATGCTTTAGACCCTAACCCACCCATCCAAACAACTCGACCCCCAATCCAAAGCATTCAACTCCAAGTTCTAGAAATAACTTGGCATAATACCCAATACTTAGACAATCTCCTACATCTCACTATAGACCACCTTACCTAGCCATGCTCTAGAGATCCATGTCACCCACCGACCCATCTAGCCAAACAAAATGACTAGGGACCGAGTCATTCAACTCGGTACCAAGTTGAGTCCTTAGAAAATTTCGAGGCAGGAATTATTTTACGAGCTCCTTTCATGTTCCAAAGCCTCTCCTCTAAGTTTCATCTAATTCCGGCCAACTTTGCCTTCGATTTGCCAAGTTCACCAACCTACCTTCCTAAGCATCCAAATCACTAGCAAACAACATCAAAGCATATAATACAAGCATAGAATAATATGCATATACATCGATTCACACAAGCCATACACAAGAATGTGATAAACACACCAAGTCTAATCAAAATCTACATATTGCATGGACATATGAATATGAATAAGGAGAATTACTAAATCATTTGGAAAACCATTTTAAAGATTCACCAATTTAGGTTATAAATATATTATAACATATAATTAATGTTAGAAAAGGTTTTAAGGCCAAAAATCATGTTAAAATATGCAATTATACCATATAATAATGCGTAGGATGGTGAGAAGGCATAAACCACTAACCAATTACCAAAATCAGCTAATTCTCGCCCAGATCCAATGTGGACATCAAAAGAAATAAATAAAAATCAACCAAAACAATGATCTCTAACTTCTATTTGATAATCTTCTCTATAATTAGTGATATGGTAGGTTTAGAGAGTAACATGTGTGATTTTGGATGAAATTAGAGTTAATGGGGTTTAGATATGATTTGGGAAAAAGGAATACGTATTAATTCGACTTCTACAGCCCTCTATTTATACTATCTTGAATTAGACTAACGTGCTTACTTATGGGCTTAATTAATTACACACTGGTACTGGCTAGCAGCTGTCTAAACGTAAAACATGCATAAATTCCTAACCATAAGGAACGGTAAGTTTGTTTTCTATTATAACCACTTTACGAAATGAGAAACCATCATCTTGAAGCAATGGAACTAGTTTGAGACCCTAATTTGACTTTTATAAAAAGTTATACGCCAATCAAGGTTTTTAGGGTCAAAATGGTCATACAGAAGTTTGTGAAAAATCATAGGTGTGTAAAATGTCCCAAAAAGTCATTTTCTAAAATTATAGAATCATAGGACCTCATATAAGTAAAATAAAAATATTTTACGATCCTTCGATACATAAAATAAGGGTCGTTACATTCTCCTTCGCTTTAGGAATTTCGCTCCTATATCCCTAAAAAAGTCAAGAAATAAGCAACTATAGTTACTCCACATGCCTAACAACCATCAACCATATCAAACAAGCAATCACGCAATCAATTGTGAAACTAACCTAGCATGCAGATATCAAATGCAATATACAATGGTGAAAGTAGATATGATAATTGATGGATCTTATCATTCAAAGAGCTCCAGATACGTAGTCCTCAAGCTCTCCTCAGTTTCCCATGTACAATCATCATCACTTCCTCTCTATTGTACCTTTACAAGTTTCACCGACTTTCTCCTAAGCTGTTTTGTTTCGTGTCCGACAATATGAACCGGCCTACGACATCTCGAAACTTCTGGATCTACCTCAACAGCTTCAAGTTGATCCGACGTAAACGTCATGCCTGAGTCATACACAAATTTTTGTAGATAGGAGACATGAAAGACACTGTGCACAACCACCATCTTCTGAGGTAACTCGACCCTGTATGCTAACTTCCTAATCCTTTCTATTATCGAAAAAGGACCTATGGTCAACTTTCCCTTATAATCGAATCGAACAACATTCTTCAAACAAGATACCTTCATAAAAATCATATCCTCGACAGAATATTCCAAATCTCGATGTCTTTTATTGACGTAACTCTTTTGTCGATCCTGAGGGGCTTTCATTCCTTGCCGGACGATCCCAATCATTTCTAAAGTTTCACTAATCATATCTGGCCCAAGTATTAGTTTTTTGCCCACTTCCCACCAACATAAAGGAGCGTTGCTTGGTCGGCCATACAATGCTTCATAAGCAGCCATACCAATACTCGATTAATAACACTATTGTTCTATGCAAATTCCACCAGATGTAGATGGTCATTCCATGATCCTTCAAAATCAATAATGCATGCTTGCAAGAGATCTTCCGATATACGATTTACTCTTTCGGTCTACTCATCCATTTGTGGGTGATAAGTTATACTAAGGTGCAGTTCTGCCCCTAATGCCTCTTGTAAGCTCTTCCAAAACCTATTGGTGAAAAATTGGTCTCGGTCACTCATAATGCTCTTTGACACACCGTGAAATCATATTATCCACTTTACATACAACTCCACTAGCTTGGATGCCATTCCACTTGACTTGACGGGTATAAATCTAGCGCTCTTGGTCAATCGAATAACTTCGACCCAAATGCTATCATACCCTGCTCGAGTCTCTGGCAGTCCATCAATAAAATCCATTGATATTTTTCCCAATTTCCACTCAGTAATATCTAGCGTTTGCAAAAACCCACTAGGTTTCTTTTGCTCTGCCTTTTTCGATTGGCAGTTCATACACTTCAAGATGAATGTCCCACTATCCTTATTCATACCATCGCAGTAACAGGTCTGCTTCATATCCCGGTATATCTTATTACCTCTAGGATGTATTATCAACCTAGATTGGTAGCATTCTTGTAGAACTTCATCTCTCAATCCATTAATATCGGAAAAAATATAGTCTTCCATCCCTACGGAGCCAACCTTCTCGGTAGAGTCTCTATTGCTTCATATCCTAAGACTCTACTCCTTCTGCTATCTTCATTATGATCTTCGCTAACTTAACATCTCACTTTTAACTACTACTGCTCCTTTCTATTAGAGTAGGTCTGATTGACAAAACTACCAACATTTCTGGTTCCAACTCGCAATGAGGCCTGAAATCATACCCAGCTATGTATTCAATCTGCTTCCATCTCAAGAACATTGCTCCCAAGCTAGCATGTCTTTTACTCAATACACCAACGATTGCATTCCCTTTTCCTGATGTATAGGAAATGCTAAAATCATAGGAGGCTAAGAACTCTAACCATAATTGCCGACGAAGGTTGAGATCATTCTGAGAGAAAAGATACTTTAAGGACTTATTGTCCATAAATAGCTCAAATCTTTCTCCTGATAGATAATGTCTCTATATCTTCAAAGCAAAAACTATCACTACCAATCCATATCATGAGTTCGATAATTTATCTCGTGCGGCTTTAGCTATCGACTAGCATAGGCAACAACTTTTCCTTTATGCATCAATATCTCACCCAGTCTAGTACCACAGGCATTTGCATATATTGTTTACTCCTCATTTCCACTTGGAATATTCAATACTGGTGCACTCATCAACCTCTCATTGAGAGTCACAAATGCATGCTACACTTTAGATCCCATACAAAAGCTTGGTTCTTTTCGATAAATTAGTCAACGATGTCGCTATCTTTGAGAAGTACTTGGTAAAATGCCTATAGTATCTTACCAATCCTAGGAAACTCCTCACATCCATAGCATTCTTGGGTTGGTTCCAATCTTGAACCGCTGCCACCTTCGTAGGATCCACTGTTATACCCTATCCAGATACGACGTAACCTAAGAACCTCACTTCTTTTCTCTCGAAGTGACACTTAGAGAACTTCGCTCTCAACTTGCTTTCTCAACACCTCTAGCTCAATCCTCAAGTGCGTCATGTGCTCCTCTTCTGCTTTGCAATAGATCAATATACCATCCACGAACACAAGTATGAACTTGTTCAACTAGTCTTTGAAAACCCGATTCATGAGATCCACAAAGTATGATGGAGCATTGGTCAATGCGAATGGCCTACCAAACACTCATAAAAACCCAATACCTTGTGAAACATAGTAATAAGCACACTCTTTTTTGCTACTCTCAACTAGTGAAATCTCGTTGCCTGATCCATTTGAGAGAACACCTTCGCATCGTGAAGCTGATTAAACAAGTCATCTATACATCGGAGTGAATACTTGTTCTTCTTTGCTACTTTATTCAGCTCACGATAATCCACACACAACATTAAAGAATCATCTGCCTTAGTTGCGAATAGTACAGGTGCACCCCGCTCAGATCTACTCCTTCAAATGAACCTCTCCTTAATAGGTCATTCACTTGCATTTCTAATTCCTTCTACTCTCTGGATGCCATATGCCTCAAAGGCATAACTATAGTTTGGCTTCCTTCACCTTGTCTATCCAAAACTCAATCTCTCCATGCGACGGCAATTCAGTCACTTTCTCAAATATATCCGAATATTCTCCTAGCGATAGGCATAGATGAAAACGCCTCCCATGGAACTTCAAGCGAATATAGAAAGCAAACCATCACCCTATCCTCTAGTAGGCAGCCAATCACTACCGGTCGCCCTTCCACATCTTCGACTGTCACCAATAGATTCTCGCAATCCACTATTGATTTAAGCCAGTCCATTCCCATGATAATCCCGAACCCCACTAAATTCAAGACAAAGAAATCGCAAATAAAAAGAGCATCAATGACTCGATAGCACTAGGCTATGACAAACCAAGCAAAGGCTAGTAGAGCCTCCAACTGGGTTTGTTACAATCAAAGGCCGGTTTACTATCTCAAGTCTCAATCCCAACTTGTCTACTAGGTCACTGATATAAATGAATGTAAAGCCCTTATATCAAACAAAACACAAATGGAAACATCTTTAATGGAAAACATGCTTTTAATAACGAATACCTTTCCATTCTCCTTCGTCAAGGGAGCACTTGACGAAGTCAGGACATCGTCCAAAGCTTATGCTTTCACAACCTTCTTATCCTTTACCGATTCCAAATAATCCTTCTTCAAATGCCCATGCTTGTCACAATTGTAGCGCTTCTTCTTATCACTCACTTTGCAATCCTTAATCAAGTGACACTTCTTCTTGCACCCATAGCAAGCATGTTTCCACTCATCTTTCTTCTGGCCGTTTTTCCTTAGAGACCGCTTCCTCTTTCCATTCCACTTTTTCTTGCCTTCACCACCTTGTTGCAGTTTTGGTTCTTCCTTCTCAGCAGAAACAACAAAAGCTATTCTATCCTTTGGACACAGATTCTCATTGTGGAGAGTTTTCTCAATAAGCTTCATGAATGTCTCATCAATATGGTCTACCAACTTCTCTTCAAGGTAATCAACTAGACCAATGATAAACTCCTCATTTTTCCTCAATGGAGTGTCAATGAATGACATCCCATACTTAAATAAAGAATCAAATTCTACAACACATTCAGAAGCCGACATCTCTCGTTGTTTAAGACCAGCAAACTTCCTAAACAGTACTGACTTTTGAGCAGTCAGAATGAACTTCTCTTCAACCCTTGATTTGAACTGGACCCAAGTAAACTGATCTTCTAGGGTAGCAATGGTAATGGCTTTCCACCAGTTCATAGCTTCTCCATCCTTGAAGTCTTCTAGAGGCCAATTTCCTCTTCATAGCGTCATACACCTCCATATCACTAAAGGTGCGCTCCCAGCTATCCAACCAATACTACATTTCTATAGATAACTCTGTTCCATAAAATGTTTCTCCTCCTAAAGTAGAATAGTCCTTGCTCAACTTGGCAAAATCAGCCATAGGCACTTGCATGGAAGTACCTCCACCAACGACCACACCAATTGTAGCAGCCTGAACATTCCTCATTATAATCGCCATTAAAGTATTTAACATCGCCTGATAGCAGCTCTTGAGCATGCTCCTTCCTCATCTCCTGAAGCATAAGTCCTCACAGTATTTCTTGCATGTCGGCTCATTCCTAATTTATAACAAGAATGACTAGTCTCTCATAAAAAATCTATGTCTATGGTGCTCGTGTGCATGCAACTTATACTATATAATATATTGCTATATAACTTTGAAAACCAAAATATTAAAAAATACGAACTTTCCTGTACACATATATACTCTCGATCCAATCTAAGATGATAACTCCTTTCTTATCTCTACTGGACTACCAACTCAGGTTAATCATGTAACCAAAGCTCTATTTCTAAATATAACGATTGCCTTATAACATCGGCACCAGTAATATCAAAATAGTATATTACAGTCATGCTTGGTCGATATAGAACGACCATCAAGGTTGAAAATGAAACATATATAGCATATAACCAGTCCACAGCATGGATAAAATATAATAGCATAGATACAAGAGGAGAGATAGTAATAACTATGTGAAAAAAATTATCAGAGTACATATCCATATAGTTATATCTACATGTAGTAGAGTTTATACAATAGAAAAAACTCGACAACTATCTCACAATAAGAACATAAGCGGTCATTGCTAAGTCTCCTCAGTGTTGCACAGCGGAATAAGCATATAAATCTATATAAGTATAAAATACGAGGTAGCTCCATCCAGCTTGTCCTCCACACATACGTCACCTGGATCTTTTATCTAGTCTACTCATTCAAGAATACTCAAGATAATAAGAAACAAAGCTTAAAATTGTGGGTCAGACAACAGTCTGGTGTGAGCGATAAATGAATCTCAAAATACTATGTAGGTGAAAATAGTAAGAAACAAAGGTACACGAATCATACCTGACATATCTCCGCAACCAAAGAGTTAGCACATAACATAATAATTTGCTACTCTACAAATAACATAAAGGCACTCTACCCAAAATAACGATATCGGCTCTTCAGGTATTCCTAATACCTACTCTCGATGATATCTCCAAGTGATAGCCTAGAAAGCAACGAAGCAACCATAGCATACATCAAACAATTCCCACTGTCACTTCATATGCTCTGAATACATGATAACTCGTATGACCTCCTTACTACCAGGGACTAATGGAAATCCCGATTTTTGGTGTACTCTTATACCACATAGTCCAAAGCTAAATATGTGCCTCGTAGCTCAAAGGTAGACACTAGACCCAAAGCCACCAGTCTATGGTATTCAGACCCACTCCATTGATCCATGGGCGTCCCTAATTATAATACATCTACTTCGAGTACAATATAAAATACTTTGAGTACCAACACTTCCTTAGCACATTCATCTGTGCCTTCCTTTGCTCAATCCAGTTTCCATCATTTGGAACCCTTCATGTTCTCCATCCATGGCTCCATCCTTTATCGAGCCACTATCTTTGGTATCTACCCCTTCGCAAGTCACAAACCAAAGATGCATAGCTTTTATCATGTTGTTACATCGCCATCCAATTCTCAAGCGAATGAGCCAACACCTCCAGCATGCTCTATAGAACCTTTACTCCATTTACTAGAAGTTCCACCTCCATTGGACCCGCCAAAACAACTCGGTACCAAGTTGATCAACTTGGCACCGACCCATATACTTAGCCAATTTTGGCTAAGTCTCTTTCCTTGCTTCTAGTACTCTACTTTATTCCCAAATACTTTAGACCCCGACCTATCCATCAAAACAACTATGCCTCCAATCCAAAGCATTCAACTCTAAGTGCTAGAAACAACTCGACATAGTACCCAATACTCAGCCAATCTCCTGCATCTCACTATGGACCACCTCCCCCAGCCAAGCTATAGAGATCTATGCCATCCACTTACCCATTTGGCCAACCAAAATAACTTGGTACTAAGTTGAGTCGTAAGCAAATTTTGAGGCATCAATTATTTTGCAAGCTCCTCTCATGTTCCAGAGCCTTTCCTCCAAGTTTCGTCCAATTCCGACCAACTTTTCCTCTGATTTGCCAAATTCACCAATCTATCTTCCTAAGCATCCAAAACACTTGCAAACAACATCAAAGCACAACATATAAGTGTAGAATAATATGCATATACATCCATTCATAAAAGCAATAAATAAAAATGTGATAAATAGACCAATTCTAAACTAAATCACATATTACATGCATATATGAATATGAATAAGGAGAATTACTAAATCATTTTTGAAAACCATTACAAAGATTCACCCATTTATGTTATAAACATATAATAACATGTAATTAAAGCAAGAAAAGGTTTTAAGGCCAAAAATCATGTTAAAACATGCAACTGTATCATATAAACATGCTATGATGGTGAGAAGACATAAACCACTCACCAATTACTAAAACCAACCAATTCTCACCTAGATCCAATGTGAACATCAATAGAAAGTAATACAATTCAACCAAAACGATGATATCTAACTTCTATTTCATAATCTTCTCTTTAGTTAGTGATTTGGTAGCTTTAGAGAGTAATTTATGTGATTTTGGATGAAGTTAGGTTAATAGGGGATTAGATCTGATTTGGAAAAAGTAAAAACTTTTAATTTGACTCCTATGGCCTCTTATTTATAATAATCTCGAATTAGACTAAAGGGCTTAATTTATTACACAGCAGCTGTCTAAACTTAAAATAAGAATGACTTCCTAACTGTGAAGCTATTTTTCTATTATGACCACTTTAGGGAATGAGAGACCATCGTTCTGAAGGAATGGAACTGATTTGAAACCCTAATTCAACTCCTATTAATAGTTATAGTCCAAAAAATGTTTTTAGGGTCAAAATGGTCACATAGAAATTCTAAAAAAAATCATAGATGTGTAAAATGTATCTAAGAGTCATATCCTAAAATTATAGAATCATATGATTTTATATAAGTAAAATAAAAATATTTTACGATCAACCAATACATAAAATACGGGTTGTTACAGAGCGAACTCAAGGTCTGAATCCCAAGGTAAGTGATTCATAAAAATCACTAGAGAAATCAAAAGGTTTATTTATTTCTCTTAGGTTTTTTAGGAATATAAAAATAATCTAGTGGGAGCCTTATTAGAAAAATAAAATGGTAACTTTTGACCATTCTAATATTTTAACAATGCTATAAAAAATTAAAGCTATCTACTTCGATAAATTTGTGCAACAAGTGTAATTGACAAAATTGTTTATTAATTAAAATATACTAATTAATTGAATTGAGACTAACAAAGAAAGATAAAGTTTACCGACCAATAATTTTTTTGGCATGTTATCGTTTCAAGGCCTATGCAAGAGCCAAATTATAACACTATTAAAAAGATTTGTCCTTGGTCAATTAAGTGTTTATTTATCCAAGACAATTTCCTTTTATGAGTTTTGAACTCTAAAATAATACAAGAATATGGATGTTTGATCCTTATTAGATCGCATACAAAAATTACATATGAATGGTCGTGTTCATAATATATGGAACCTTAATGAAATTTGTTCATTCTAAATGAACGAGCAAACCATAGTGCAAGATTGTGCGTCATATACGATTGAATACAACGAGAATCTTATGTTGTTGAGAACAATGAAAGACTAAGGATTAAAGGCCGGCCTAAGAATTCGATCAATAAATCGTCACTTTGATCAATTTGCTTAAGTGAAACCTATTCGATATCCTTAAAATATTAAGGATGTCTAAATGCGCTTTTCTAAAGATTCTGATGCAGTCTTGTAGTAAGGATTTCCTTTGAATGGTTCATCCATTTAAATAAAAAGTGAATGTTTGATAGTGGATGTAAAATAGATGCAAGTAGGATGAAGAGAGTGAAATGTCTCCTCTACTTCATGGAGAGACATTAGAAACGAGAATTGTAAAATACCAAGTAGATACTTAATAAGGAATGACAAATGTGATTTATATTTCAAATGTAATTTTATCATAGAAAATTGTTTTCTAACAGTTATTATTTTAAGTTCAAGATATTTGATCTCAAATTCTCAACTATAAGTTAGTTAAAATGGATGAAATAAATGGCCCATAATAATTGCTTTAAAGGAGATTTGTACTTTATGCACCATTACAGTAATGGTGAAAATAGTGGGAGCATAACATATGACACTTATTAAAGGATGCATCAAGGTATGAAAGATTGCTTTCGTATATGATCAAAATATTATTTGTAAAATAATATGCTTTTTGTATTGACTGAAAATAGTTATAGTTTATTTAATACGAATATTATTAATATTTGTTAGAAAATAAATCAATTACAATGGTATTTGTTTTCATAACAATAACGATGCATTAGCAATAAAAAATACAAGAGTATCTAACTAATTTTAGAACTATGAACCAAGCCATATTTTTCAGAAATAATTCTTTGATCATACAATTATGAATCATGTGATACTCATGACTTATATCCTAAAAGATTAGCGGAAAATGAGTGACAATAAAGTTAATTAACTCTTTAGATTGATACATATAAATGTATGTAGTTCAAGGTCAAATGACCCACTTACTTCGTTAAATTCACATCTGAATTATCTTAAACTTGAAAATGTGTATTTGATAAAGTAACATATCTATGATAATTTCATTGAATATAAAATGGAAATAGAAAACATATTGAGCAAAGGAAATAAAATAATTTGATTTGATTGAATAAATGAGTATACAGAAAAAAGAGTTTCAAAAGTACCTAAAATGAATAAGGTTTAGCATCAAAGTCGTTCCTCCCTAAGATACATTATGATGCATCGGTAAGGAGTAATCAACAATTGTTGGACAAAGTTTGATTGGTGATGCATGATGTAAATTCTATCCATAAGGATGTGTACTTAAGAGTAAGAACATATGTTAAATTTAGTTTCATTTGAAACTTAGTTTACGAGATTATATTATTATATAATATATGAATTGGTAAGAAACCCCAAGCTTAAATTGTGTAGTACGTGTGGTGGTTGTCTAATTTATGTTATGAATGTAGGTATCGTAAACCCAAAATAGAACCAATTTCATACATATATAGGCAGTTCATAAAATGCTATTAAATGCCAATTTTGGCGTATTGATAAACAATTGTTTTTTCAAGGAACACCGCCTTCATAATGAAGGAATTTCTTTTAGAAATTGGTAGTAGTGCAATAGACTTAGGTACAATCCAAAGACTCAAACATAGAAATTTATTAGATAAGATGAATAAAATTAACAAAACTTAACTTATTAGAACATCTAATAAAAATTCACGCACATTAAAGAAGATACCACGAGTTTCTCATCAATATAAAAAAAAAGAAGTGTTAGCAATAACAAATTCTCAGTTGTCAATTAGTCATAAAGTGTATAGACTTTGCCACATGGTCTAATGCTTTAAATCTGAAATGGATTCTAAGTATATTATCAAAATACGATTTTGATAGTATGCCCAAAGTGATACAATCCATTGATCATAGGCGTGTCTTTGAAAGGAAGATCAATGTAGTATAATATAGTAATCAAGACTGATGAGAAGAACCTTGTAAATTTCAATTATTGAAATTAGTGTAATAGATTCCTTTGTCAATGTGGTTAACTTGTAATCAACTCGCAAAATTAATGCCCTTTATGACTTTGAGTTTTGGTACATCTATATTGAAATATGTATTCTAAATAATGATTTAGTATATATTGTTTGCACATAACAACCAAAATACCACGAAGTCAATAGGAGCGAATACTAAGTTTGCAAGTATGGCACAGTATCTAAGAATTAATACAATAATATCATTTTATAGGCATCAAGATTTAGCAAATATTTTATAGAGAAATCAAAAGATTATAATTCTAGTCAAAATGCAGAGGAAGCATGTGTTTGTAAGAAAGAGTATTAAAAGGTACTAAGATATTACTAAAACTATAAGTAAACGACATACTACTGATTGTTAATGACATGCCCATGTTAAAATAAGTTTTAGTTTGATAATTTTATTCTCGATAAAGGGTTTGAAAATGAAATCTTTCATAATCATTATAGATGGATGTTGGAATTGTACCAATGATATAAATGGGTACTATATTGCAATATATAATATGGAGAATATGAGATGGATATCCTATGCATGGTAATAGGAATTTCATATATGCTATGTTGTCTACTATGTTGCATTTCACTTGTTTACTTGGTGCATTGAGCGAGTATCAATTCCAAATTAACATCTTTAAATGGTAGTTATGAGTATTCATGAGATTTACAAAATACTGGAGAATTATTTATAAACAAAAGGAACTCCTTATGAAGGAGTATTCAGACATGAACTTCAAAAGTTATACCAAATATAGTTTGTCAATACTAAATTCATATTCAACCTTAGTTAAGAAGGTTCGAGTTTGAAATGTTCCAAACAATAAGTGGCGGTTGACTCAAAAGAAAGGCCAAGTACATCACCTTGAATAAAACCAAAGTGAAGCAGTACATATAAATGCACAAATTAGTAACCAAGCCAGGGGCAACTCGAAATGTTGAGAATCCCATTACACTATTTTATGAAAAAATGACGCGATATAGATCACAAAAGAACCTAGGGCTCACATGATGTCTAGACACATGCTTCGAATGTTCCACATAATAAATGAATTTTATCAAAGACGAAGAGATGTTGGATGACAAAGTAAATAATAAAATAGTATAATAGTTTCGTTCATTAATGGACTAGCTTGGTCAATTCTGAACTAATCGGTGGAAAAGGATTAAAATTCCATAATTGAATCCAAGTACAAGTGGAAGATTAAAAGAGTTAGGGGTATGCCCTAGGGGAAATTATGTAATTTTTTGCATACATCTAACTTTGTAGTTAAACTTGCTCATTATAAAGATGTTTGAATTCAATTATATACTTTGTTATATTGTGATATAGTGATTAATTTAAAGTATATCAGTAGGAAAATACTTAAATATAATGTTATGTGATTGTAGTAACAAATAGTTGCAACCATGAGAAATTAATCAAAAGATCAAATAGCATTTTTTTTAAATATTTCTAATTAAGATGCTTCGAGAATGGATATAGATACATTCATTGAGACCAAAGCACGTAAAACTCTCCGTATGTTGGGTAGTATATTACTCGTGGCTATTGAGGGCACCTAAGGGTTATGTACTCATGATTATTGGATAATTATGGAATGACACATCCAAAGTTTCCTTTTAGTAGACAATAATGAGGTCAAGTAAATGTGACGATGTTAATAGTTCCCTCAACTTAAGGACACCATCGAACTTCAATGTGAATACTCCATTTTGATTTTAGTTAAACCATTGCATGGTTTAACACCAACTGTTTTTGTATCACATTATTTCAATTATTTAATTATGATATAATTAAACAAACAATATGCAAAAAGACATGTAGTGTGAGAATTGTCAAAATAATTAATCCAACCTTAATTACATAATAAAGGTGACTCTTTTATTAGAGAAAGAGACTTAATTAAATCTAATCTAAGGAGAGTAAACAAGGAATGTGCAATATTATATCACTCTCTCACTCTACACTTAATCATTCACTTTCATTCTCAATCCAAAACAAAACAAAGAAGAGGTTGGATGCCATTACTCCTATCTTCTCGAATCCAAGATAGTAGAAGAAGGAAAAGATTAAGAAAAAAGAAGCTAAGAAAAATCTCATCATTATAAAAAATATAAGGTGAATAATATTACCACCACTTATATGTTTGTTTTATTTAATTTGGATTTGATATAACACCAGAATTTTGTGTTATGTAATCAGGCATATAGCTTGGATAATCGTTTATATGGGTTATGGCTATCATTTGCATGAAACTTTCCTAAAGGGATTTTGAATTTAAAAAATATGGATTTAATCTCCAAATGCTTTGAATTTCTGATATGATGTTTGAAATATTATTTTCGAAAGGTGATTTAAATTTCATAATTTCCTAAAAATTTATGAATCAGTTATGAATTTTCTAAGTTGAAAAAGGAGAAAATTATGGATTTTAATTATTAATAATATATTGTAGGATAGAATTCACCCTAGAGGGGGGGTGAATAGGGTGATACTGTTAATTATAAAAATTAATTGCGGAAGCTTATAAAATTATTTCAACACAGATAAATCAAAATTATAGCAGCACAGATAATAGCTGAATAACAAATGCAGAAATAAAACGACACAGAATTTACCCAGCTTCGGCAAAACCTTGCCTACGTGCTGCCTCCAAGGTTTCTACAAGAAATTAAGTAGTCACACGCTTACACACGTAAACTCGCAACACCAGCGACTGACTAACCTAACTCTACGCTCAAAATCCTTCCACAACTCAGCCACTGAGTTGCGAACTCTCAAACTACGCCACGTAGTTTGTCCCCTAGTCAGACGACTAGAAATTACAATGGTTTAAAAAGGAAAAATACAATTTAAAACACAACTAAAAATAAAAACCCTATTTTTAACTATTAAGCCTTATAATGTAAACAAGGCCGGCCCAATCCTCTTTTCTATTTATTATATCGGCCGTTCCTTTTTCCTTTGCCTTGTATAATGGCGGTTTGTTCTCGTCTTGCAAATTAGGGCTTTGTTTAAAATTGAAGAAGCCGACTTTAATTTCTGAAGCTTCGTTCCTCTTTCTCTCTGTCGATCGCTTTCTACTTACTTCAATTCGATTGAGTTCGTCTTTGATTCGGGTATGTAATTTATGCTTTTTTCTCTCTGGTTTGAATACTTGAACTCAATCGATGATTCGAGTTATTGGTTTATTGTTGTTAGTTATTCTCGAACTCGAATGCTTTTTCGGCCGGTGATGATTTGGGTTTTTATATAGATTCAAATTCCTAAATCTTCGTTCGTACGATAGTTGTTTGATTTTGTCAATACTATGCTTCGACCATTCGATTATGTTTGGATGTTGATGATTTCTCCGACTTTATCAATTTCGTATAATTTGATACTTGATACTCACGGTTTGAGTTTTTGACTTGGTTCGATTTCTTGGTTTCCACGGCTTTGACTATGCTGAGACGACTTTGGCACTGACTTGTTCAGTATCGGCTTTAACTTGAATTTTGTCACTTACTTGACTTCGCCACTGATTGAGTTCATCGCTGTAGCAACCTCTGTTTCATTTTTGTGCATTTTCAACTGCAAACTTTGATTGCATATCATCTGGTGCATTGTTGACATCGCCTTGACTTTTATTAGTTCAAACTTGCCATGGTTTTGATTTTTTCCTGTGGGACTTCGGCTTGTGATATTGTGATGATTTCTAATCTTCGTGGTTGAGCTTGCTACTGTTGGTTTCTGATTTGTTCCAATTTTTTTTTTCTGCTTCAATTTGTTTACCACCTGACTTCGACACCGATTTAATTCATTGTGATTTTTGCATCACTGCACCCTGTACTTTTGAAACTCGATTCTCTGGTCGACACTTATATTTTGTTGCACTGTGTTTGACATGGTCTTGTAACACTTTTCTGCACACTTTTGCATTATATCTAGACTTGCTCGAGTTCATATATCTGACTTCGGTCATTTTTGAATTTGCTTGATGTTGTGCTGTTGAGCTTTGTTGTATGGTCAGTGGTGCGCTGTGCCTTGTACTTGTAGTCTGTTCATTGAGTTTGATCATCCATTGTAGCTTGTCTGCACTTGTATTTGCAGTGTGTATATACTTGTGTGAATTCATATATGTGCATATATACATTTGTATGTGTGTATGCATGTATTGTTGAATCTATACTTGTGTTATAACTGCATGCTTTGTTTGCATATTTGTGAGTGCCGTGTTCCAAGAAATTTCTTGAATTGTAATGGTAAATATGGTTTAGCTGAACATATTGGTGCTGGAAGTTTAAACAATTTTACCCTACCCAGTTCTTCGTACATATGGTGGCTGATCATCCTGTATCATATTTCGATAGAACCATTGCATGACAATACTGTACTGTATATACTCGTAAAAAAGTTGGACATCTGAATGATGATTGCTAAGATTTGTCTAGCAAAATTTGAATATATTTTCTACATATTCATCTTTGTTGCCAAAACCAGCAAAAGGCATATCATGATGTGCCATGTTTCTTCTAATGCATTTCCTTCTGCCTAGCACTCGAGTCTGTTGACACTGGTTCATGTATATGAGCAGTTTTACTTTGTTTTGGTTGTTGCATTTGTGTTGTAGCTGTCTTGACCATTTGGACTTAGTTGATGTTTTGTAGCGCATGTGAGTTGAATCCAGCTTGTAGCTCGGATTTGACCTTGTGCTGAAAATTGTGACATTATTTTTATTACACTTAAGTTGAACCCGGCGTTTTGGGTTTGACATGCGCTCGCCTGTCCCTGTAATTCTATCAAGTGTATATATCGGTGTGCACGGTCTTGTGGCATATATAGTGATACACTGTGTATGTCACAAGCTGTTCGTGTATGATGAATTGAAAATTAAATGATGACGAACAACCTAAATAACTGAGGCAAATTTTATTTTCAACATCCACATTTTATTTTTTACTGCAAAAATATTTCCTTTTCAATTTACCGCGTCATTATTTATTTTTGCAGATTGCTCAAATGCTGGATTCAATTTGGAGTGAAGTTGAAGATAAATTACGAATTGAGTGAATGAGTGATACATAGTGAGGTCAAATGTAAATGTGAATCGTAATTTAATCAAAATTATACTGAAATTGAAATTGTATATATATAGCGAGAGCTTGAAATTTGTACTATTCAAAGATTGTAATAAATATTTGTTTGAATAAAATTTCTGTTTGAATTCAAATTCTGTGTTATTTATTTTTATTCAGCGAATATTTATTTAATCTATGAAAAATAAAATAGTTAAATAGTACATTAACAAATACATTTAAATGAATATATATATATATATATATATATATATATATATATATATGTCTATTATCATCAAACAAAAATCATATTATCGCATATTCAACAATCTCCCCCTTTTGATGATAACAAACATATATTTAAGATTTTGAATATGTTAAATGTATTTGATCATTGATATACTCTAATTGCTACCCCAATTTAAATGCTTCCTCTCTACCCAAAGCTCCCCCTAAATATATGCATACAATTAAAAATATGCAAATGAGCCTAGATGCAAATAGAAAATATTTGACCTTTGCTTGATTTTATTTGACCAAAATCTTAACTTTTCTCTCCCTCTTTTGTTATCAGCAAAAGAGTAATAGTGTTAGAGAAAGTAGAGATAAAGTGATCGACATTAATCCAACATTAAAACTCAATCGAATGTAAATATTAAATTTCATTAAAAAATCAAACAAAAATCATAAATACTTTGTTAGGCGCATATTCCACTTTTAGAATGATGGGAATGATGTCATCATACAAAACCATACAGTTGTGTCTATTTGTGGTATATTTGTATCAGGAATTTGAATATCTACCAACCATACATAACCGTTAAGACTTTTAAATGAGATTAGTAGTATTCTAATTTTATTTTAAAAAAATGAATTCAAGTATCTTCCAACCACGCATAACTGTGAGGACTTTTAAATGGGATTAGAATTAACTTATTTATTTAAAAATCAATTTTGATATGCGTTCCATACATGCATAACCGTGAGGACTTTTAAATGAGCATGGAAGCATATAACAAATTCCAAGTAATTCACCCATGCATAACCGTAAGGACTTTAAATGAGAGTGAATACTTTGGATTTTATTTTAATTTATTATTATTATTATTATTTTATTTAAAAAAACGTAAAATGAAAAACGAACGATTCCTGTTTTAAAGTACCACTATTGACAAACTATATTGAATTTTGATAAGTGATGGTTGTTAGAAATATGATAGAAGTAGAAATGGTCATGGAATTTTTACCAACAAAAAGTTTTATAACTCTTGTTTAAATTTCTAAAGAAATTTACTACTTATACCGTCTTGAGTCATAATATATGATAAATATCAACACTCATCACTTTTTCAATCACTATTTATCTTTTCGATAATTATTTGGGATTCACATTAGTCAAAATAGTCATTTGAAATCAAATTCAAAAATTATTAATTTTTCAAAATGACTGATCTGAAAATATGGTCAAAAATGATTTTCTCGAAGGGGTTATATGCGAAAATTTTTTGCTATTTCAAAATTATTTGAAATGAAAAATATGCAGATATTTTCTTTGAAAAAGCAGTTACTAAATATCTCAACAAAAATCACGTTCAACTAGTAATTTTTCTATCAACTAGATTACCAGTGTAATCTGCATCTGAATTTCTTTTTCACTCAAAATTATCATTGATTGAATTTGATAGACCAGACCATGAAGTATGCAACAAAATATCTCAAAATCAATTTTAACAGCTTTTTAAGTGACATTTTCTTGAATTTAAATTGAAACCATGTAAATAATCAAAAACCGTGAATATAGAGTTAGCCGTATTATAACCAAATGTATTATCATCCAACAAAACACTATTATTAATCCAAACTAATATATATGAAGTAATTCAAAGGCTCTAGAGATTTTTATAGTGTTTTTGGCACAAGAAGATAATTGGCCAACAATTTTAAATAAGTCAGAATCAAAATCATCATTATTTCATTATCATATTATTCGCTGATTTAACTCAGATTAGGGTGCAGATTATCACGTTTAATATATCGTTCAAATAAATAAACCATTACCTATTTTACCTTTATGATATTTTTCGTTGTTGTCCATTGTGATTTTGTCACCTTTGTACTAGGCTAAGGAACTTTTCTTTGACGCTCTTTGTGTCCTTGAAACAGCCAGAATCCAAGTAACACTATTGTTGTTCTTTAGCCTGCCACCACACCTACACGGGAAAAGATTTTTGTGACCTATTTGTTTTTATAGGTCCATGGTTGTTAGTGGCAGAATATTTAGAAAAATAATTTTGTGGAGACCCAAAACTATTTATATATGTTCCCTTCGACACCCAAATTTGTTTAACTTTGAGAGATTTTATATTTGTGCATTTTGGAACCCAAATTGGTGTAGTTTTCACGTGTTTGGGTCTATACCAACAACTATTTTGATTGTATCCAAATTTTCTACAAATTGTGCACATTGAATTTACTTGATTAATCTCATTTCTAACATTTTTGGATTGATTATATCCAAGTCCTTGTCTAACTGTATTAACAGTTTGCTTCCCTAATAGCATATTCAACGATTTTTCACTTTTTGAAAATTTATCTAAAGTCGTTGACAATTGTTGGACTTGTGTTTTGAGAGATTCATTTTCGTTCAATAATTGTGTGCATTTTTTAATAGAGTTCTCTCTCCTCGTATTTTCACTCTCTTTCAAATTCAGAATTTCATTTTCAAGTGATTTTATATTAATTTATGATTTTTTAATTTCTTCTTCAAACAATGGACACTTGTCACACTTAGGGCACTTATTTTGATAGTTTTTAACTAATTTTTCAAGTTGTTCATTTAGTTTAATCAAACTATCTCTTTGTGATTCAATTTTAGCATATTTCTCCCTAAGTCGTTCAAAAGAGCCATTTACTTCGTGGAAAAATATAAGTAGTTGTGAGTGAGTGGGTTTTGATACCTCGCTTGGCTCGTCATCGTCGTTATCAATTATATTGCCTTGAAGGCACGTATCTTCTTTCTCACTCTCAATGCTAGTACTTTGATTATCTTCATCACTTGTATTCCACGTGGCTGCAAAACTTCTCCTTTTTTATTTCTTTTCAAAGTCGCGTCGATTTTGAGGACAATTGGGCTTGATATGTCCGGGTTGGTTGCACTTGTGACAGATGATCTTCTGTTCTTCTGAGTAGTCTAGTGCTTTGGCTATTCTGCTTTTCAATTTTTGATTTCGAGCAAGATTTCCATATCTGTGATTCCACCTTTTGAATTTCTTCATTAGTAGTGCCAGCTCTGCTGCTCCATCATCGTTATCATCATCACTTTCGGTTGTTCCTTTGAGAGCTATTGATTTCTTTCGAGTATCTCCTCCTTCACGCTCTTCCTTGAATTCATTTCTAGCTCATAAGTGGTGAGATTTCCGATGAGTTCTTCAACTTTCATTTGTTTTAAATCTTTCGATTCTTGAATGGCATTCACTTTTGCTTCAAAACTTCGTGGAAGGACTCTGAGGATTTTTCGGACTATCTCCAACTCTGTGTATGATTTTTCGAGAGCTTTTGATTTGTATACGATATTGGAAAGTCGTCCATACATCTCTTTGACATTTTCTTCCTTCGCCATTGTGAAGTTCTCATATTCGCTGCTTAGCATGGCAAGGCGAGATTCTTTGACTTGAGATGTTCCTTCGTGAGCCACTTCTAGTGTGTGCCATATTTCCTGTGCAGTTAGACAATGTGAGATACGATTAAATTCAAATTGATCCAATGAACATATAATAGAATTCATAGCATTAGCATTAGCATTTTGCAATTTATTTTCTAGTTTTGTCCATTGATCCTTCTGTTTCTCTATTTCCTGATTATCTACAATTATAGATGGTGTTTTATAACCTGTCTCAACAATATTCCAAGCGTCAATGGTTTTCAGAAAAATTTTCGTTCTATTTTTTCAGTAGGCGTATTCACCATTGAACATTGGTGGCCTAACTATGGACTGACCTTCAGCAAAAGCATTATTAATAGAAGCCATTTTAAAAATTCAAACTTTAGAAAAAAAGAATGGTTTTCGAAAAACGATTTTTTTTAAAAACAGAAGTTGACTTCTATTCCTAGCTCTGATACCACTTGTAGGATCGCATTCACCCTAGAGGGGGGTGAATAAGGTGATACTGTTAATTATAAAAATTAATTGCGAAAGCTTATAAAATTATTTCAACACAGATAAATCAAAATTATAGCAGCACAGATAACAGCAGAATAATAAATACAGAAATAGAACGACACATAATTTACCCAGCTTCGGCAAACCCTGCCTACGTGCTTCCCTCAAGGTTTCTACTAGAAATTAAGTAGTCACACGCTCACACACGTAAACTCGCGACACCCGCTATTGACTAACCTAACTTTACGCTCAAAACTCTGCCACAACTCAGCCACTGAGTTGCGAATTCTCAAACTACGCCACGTAGTTTGTCCCCTAGTCACACGACTAGAAATTACAATGGTTTAAAAAAGGAAAAATACAATTTAAAACACAATTAAAAATAAAAACCCTATTTTTAACTATTAAGCCTTATAATGAAAACAAAGTCGGCCTAATCCCCTTTTCTTTTTATTATATCGGTCGTTCCTTTTTTCCTTTGCTTTGTATAATGGCGGCTTGTTCTCGTCTTGCAAATTAGGGCTTTGTTTAAAATTGAAGAAGCCGACTTTAATTTCTGAAGCTTCGTTCCTCTTTCTCTCTGTCGATCGCTTTTGGCTTACTTCAAGTCGATTGAGTTCGTCTTTGATTTGGGTATGTAATTTATGCTTTTTCTCTCTCTGGTTTGAATACTTGAACTCAATCGATGATTCGAGTTATTGGTTTATTGTTGTCAGTTATTCTCGAACTCGAATGCTTTTTCAGCCGGTGATGATTTGGGTTTTTATATAGATTCGAATTCCTAAATCTTCGTTCATCTGATAGTTGTTTGATTTTGTCAATACTGTGCTTCGGCCATTCGATTATGTTTGGATGTTGATGATTTCTCTGACTTTATCAATTTCGTATAATTTGATACTTGATACTCACGGTTTTGAGTTTTGACTTGGTTCGATTTCTTGGTTTCCACGGCTCTAACTATGCTGTGACGATTTTGGCACTGACTTGTTCAGTATCGGCTTTAACTTGAATTTTGTCACTTACTTGACTTCGCCACTGATTGAGTTCATCGCTGTAGCAACCTCTGTTTCATTTTTGTGCATTTTCAACTGCAAACTATAATTGCATATCATCTGGTGCATTGTTAACATCGCCTTGACTTTTATTAGTTCAAACTTGCCATGGTTTGATTTTTGCCTCTGGGACTTCGGCTTGTGATATTTTGATGATTTCTGATCTTCGTGGTTGAGCTTGCTACTGTTGGTTTCTGACTTGTTCCAATTTTTGTTTTCTGCTTCAATTTGTTTACCACCTAACTTCGGCACCGATTTATTCATTGTGATTTTTGCATCACTGCACCCTATACTTTTGAAACTCGATTCTTTAATCTACACTTATATTTTGTTGCACTGTGTTTGACATGGTCTTGTAACACTTTTCTGCACACTTTTGCATTATATCTGGACTTGCTCGAGTTCATATATCTGACTTCGGTCATTTTTGAATTTTCTTGATGTTGTGCTGTTGAGCTTTGTTGTATGGTCAGTGGTGCGATGTGCCTTGTACTTGTAATCTGTTCATTGAGTTTGATCATCCATTGTAGCTTGTCTGCACTTATATTTGCAGTGTGTATATACTTGTGTGAATTCATATATGTGCATATATACATTTGTATGTGTGTATGCATGTATTGTTGAATCTATACTTGTGTTATAACTGCATGCTTTGTTTGCATATTTGTGAATGCCGTGTTCCAAGAAATTTCTTGAATTGTAACGGTAAATATGGTTTAGCTGAACATATTGGTGCTGGAAGTTTAAACAATTTTACCCTACCCAGTTCTTCGTACATATGGTGGCTGATCATCATGTATCATATTTTGATAGAACCATTGCATGACAATACTGTACTGTATATACTCGTATATACTCGTGAAAAAGTTGGACATCTGAATGCTGATTGCTAAGATTTGTCTAGCAAAATTTGAATATATTTTCTACATATTCATCTTTTTTTCCAAAACCATCAAAAGGCATATCATGATGTGCCATGTTTCTTCTGATGCATTTCCTTCTGGCTAGCACTCGAGTCTGTTGACACTGGTTCGTGTATATGAGCAGTTTTACTTTGTTTTGGTTGTTGCATTTGTGTTGTAGCTGTCTTGACCATTTGGACTTAGTCGATGTTTTGTAGCGCACCTGAGTTGAATCCAGCTTGTAGCTCAGATTTGACCTTGTGCTGAAAATTGTGACATTATTTTTATTACACTTGAGTTGAACCCGACGTTTTGGGTTTGACATGTGCTCGCCTGTCCTTGTAATTCTATCAAGTGTATATATCGGTGTGCACGGCCTTGTGGCATGTACAGTGATACACTGTGTATGTCACAAGCTGTTCGTGTACGATGAATTGAAAATTAAATGATGACGAACAACCCAAATAACTGAGGCAAATATTATTTTCAACATCCACATTTTATTTTTTACTGCAAAAATATTTCCTTTTCAATTTTACTGCGTCAATATTTATTTTTGCAGATTGCTCAGATGCTGGATTCAATTTGGAGCGAAGTTGAAGATAAAATACGAATTGAGTGAATGAGTGATACGTAGTAAGGTCAAATGTAAATGTGAATCGTAATGTAATCAAAATTGTACTGAAATTGAAATTGTATATATATAGCGAGAGCTTGAAATTTGTACTATTCAAAGATTGTAATAAATATTTGTTTGAATAAAATTTCGGTTTGAATTCAAATTCTGTGTTATTTATTTTTATTCAGCGAATATTTATTTAATCTGTGAAAAATAAAATAGTTAAATAGTACATTAACAAATACATTTAAATGAATATATATATATATATGTTTATTATCATCGAACAAAAATCATATAATCGCATATTCAATATATATAAATAATTTATTTGCTCCAAAATTTCAAGATGTGACAAAAGTAGGATATTTTAGATTTTGGGAATTTTTGAAGATTTTTCCTATGTATTTTTTTAATAAAGCTAGTTGGCTTTAATGTGGGTCATCCACGTGTTTAAATGAAATAGGAATAGGTTTTTGGCATAAGCACCAAAAAATCTTTAATGAAAATAAAAAACACAGGAAGTTGTCATATTTTCCAACTTATGTTAGTGTAATAAACCATCGTTCTGTACCCTTTGAGCTGACATTACATCACACTTGTCCAACACAAAATGTACGAAAAGATAAATAACTATGAGAAAGAAGAGGATAGAAAAAGAAATATAAACAACAATACAGAATCCCACAATCGCAGCGGAACCAAAATATAACATATAATAATAGATCTTTATACAAAGAAAACGTAACTATAATATAAATACAATCATCAGAGTACAACAGTTAACAATCAATCTGGACTGTAATAATAACTTGTCCTCACATGTACTGAATATACAACATAACACACGTAACGGAAATAACCAAGTATGTTGTAATACGCCTGAAATCCTCCAGATCATCTCCTGAGCCCAATAGCATCCTAACCTGAATCTATAATACTCGGTCTGACCCGAGCATTATAATAAAATAACACCCGAGTCAGTCTGGAAAATCAGCGTGAGAAAACACACTTAATTTGAATTATTACTGTTATCAAAATCCTATGAAAACAAAGGTATCTCGTAAGACCACGCCACATAAGTACGACGGGTTTTTACCTTACGAAAACCAAAATATTTTATACCAAAATCATCTGATATTATAGTAGTGTCCATAGAAAATAAACTATAAAGTAGCTGAAATGCTTGCATCTCATGTTTCAGCATATTTGGTATACAACTAAAACTGTAAAGGCTCATAGTGGATATTGGATTCTATACAATGATAAGGCTACTGGGGTACCGCCTGCCGATGTAAACGTGCCAAGATCGAACTTATCGATCTCTGCCAATACAAGACCGGCCTACTCCTTACTGGATACTACCGAATATAATCACTACCAATGAGCCCGAAATGCATACAATTGAAAGTATTGATAAATGTCCACTCTATATGAGTGATGATCATACCCTAATGGGAGCGACCCACATAGCCTTGCTGCATCTCCTCTGTTTTAGTCATTGCTGGTTGATGAGGCTTGAGGCTACGTTTTACCTTAAGAATGGTATTCATTCTTGGAATCCTAACACTGCCTTCCAGACCATGATGCAAATGATAGTATTCATCCATACAAATTGTTCTAGGTCTGAACAAACCGAATCTCCGAAATCACCATCTTCAATATCTTCATGGTATCACAATTCGTAACACATATATCGGATCGAAGTGGTTTTTGGATAACTAGATCCGATCCTGGTCTCTTCGAAACGATTAATGAAATTGGCCAGGTTTGATAGTCGGTTACTTAACTATCAAATTCCATACATAAGCTGTCATTAGGCCCAATTTTATAAATCTTTCAAGAAATTCATTTCAAAATATCTTTACAAAGATATATATTCAACTCTTTTCCAACATTCCAACATTTGAAAACAATTTCAAGTACTTATCCATAACAGGATATTTTTAAACCATATCAACACTTAAGAATATTTCTGAATTCAATTTATAATCCTTATAAAAATTTTCCATATCATTCATTCACACTTAAAATATTTCCAAAACCCTCTTTTCAATACTTAGGAAAATATTTATAAACATATTCTCCAATCTTCAGAATTATTAATGAATTCCTTTTTACAATTTTCAAAACCAATTATACTTATTTATAATCCTAACTAACAATTTATAACTTCTTTTATGAATTCAGATTCATTTCCGAAGTTTCCGTATCTAAAACATTTTGGAAATTTCTTAAGTTTCCAGAATTCCATTATTAAATTTCTCTTACAAAACCACCTCCATTAAATAACTTGGTTTACAAATCTCGAGAGTATTTATAAACACATCCCAATCACTTGCCTTTAATTTCCCTATGTAAAATAATAAGTATTTTTAAAGAATAATAGTTCTATTTTCAAAATAAGTTTAAGTAATCGTTTAAAATATCGAAAACACTTTTAAAGAATCAATGATACCAATTTCCAATTCCTTTATAATTATTCTAATCGATTTACCAAGCTTATTATAAAAATTATAATTCATTTCAACTAATATCCAATATTTGAGTAACCAACTTTCCGAAATATTTTCAATACTAAAACAGTTTTTAAACTACATACTTTAATAAATAAAAATCCCTTTCTAAAAACAAAACTTAGCTTCTCGATAAAAATATATTCTTAAAATCCAATATAACCATTTTAGCATTTATAAATCTCTCTCAATTTATCACAAATCGACTTTCGTCTCCAATTTCATAACTATTTCCAAATTCAAAAACTGAATCCACTATTTCTTCTAAACTGATTTCTATAAACATTATAAATTCTCTCAACGAATTTATATTTCCAATTTATCAAATAAAAATCATTTCACTTTATTAATAAACATCATTTATAAATTTATAAACTCATTCAGGTTTTACTTGTTTATAAAACATTCTCATTTATAACCTTCATTTTTAAATCTATCAATTTTTAATCCCATTTATTTTTCAAGTCTATTTCAAATGATTTCAACTCCGTATCCATATTTTCAGAAATATCATTTAAACATCCATTGTTAAAATTCCCTTATATAAATTATTTTTAAATCTCTAATTAAAACATTTTATGAACAGTTGTGCATAAATTCAAAATCAAATCATTGTTTTATCCAAATTAATTTCCTTTAAAATAATCCAAATTTCGATATAAATATTTTTATATCCAAAATCTCCTTTTAATTCCTTCAAATTCAAAATAACATTTATGGTATTTAAAATACCAAAATTAAGGCCAGTGCTACCGTAGCATCCAATAAATCAAATCACACAAGAATGCATAACAGATTATTCAGTCACATCATATATCGCTATATATAAAAAATAATCAATATATTTGAAAAATCCAGTTGGATCCCTCCAACCTGTTTCCCTGCAACAACATATGTTATATAAAATAATAATAATAATCTCGCTTTGAGGCAGGATATCACAATAATATATGGTCATCCGGTATTATGTGGGGCGCATAGCGCCTTATCCGCTCCAATCGACGGGAATATCCTAACTACTAACACATATACTACTATATATAGTATAACATCCAACTGATAATAATTTATAAATTCATCCAATCAACTAATAAATAATTTAACATTTTAAATTAAAACCAGCAATCCAAAATGAGTGAGATTTACTCACCTTGATTTTTTTCAATTTGCCAAACAATCCAATTTTCAGTTAAATCAAATGACGTTCGATTTAACTTAATATTCCTGCTACTCCAACTGAATTCCAAATTAATTCAAGATTTTAGATTTCGCGGCTATGAATCAAACGCGACTTGTCACGTTTTATTTGGACCTAAAACGAATGAGTTACGATTTTTATAAGGATTTGGATTTTATAACTTAAATAATTAAACAACTTAATTAAATAACTTAATCACCTTGCTCAATCGCCTAATTCCTTCCTTCCCCAAACACGCTAATACCCTCCACGACCATGCACGGACGCGCCTCTCTATCTGGTCATTGAACGAACGGCCATACCCACATCGCCATCGAACGCTCGAAGCCTGAAACAATCGCGATCTCATCCCTCCTAGAATCGTGATTTCACCCAGCCCACAGTCGAACGTGTCTTAGATCGCCCTTCACCTCTCTCCAGTTCACGTGCGTGCGGTCGTTCATCCCCAAACCTTGAACCCAGCCACCATGCCAATGCATTCCTTCATCCCCTCGAATCGACAATGGTTCGCCGCTTCGCCTTCCCAGTGCCTCACGCCATTGACCTTGTCAGCGCCGCTCCTCCATCACGATTTTATTACGTGAATCTTTTTTTTTGAATTGATTTGATTTCTAGGAAGAAGGAAGGCATGGCTATGATTAAAAATGTGGAGAAGGCAGCTGGATCGGATGTATAGGGTGGTGATGGATATAGGCTAGGTCGGCTTGCAGTGCTCTTTTTTATTGTTATTATTATTTTTTATTCAAAATATCTCGTTCCCGTAACTCAAAATCCTGAACTCCTATCGAGGCGTATCGCCTGGCGTTTCTTATACCCTATTTCGAACATAATGGAACAAGTTTCGAAACCTAAATCGATCGTATGTAGAAGATAGCTTTTTGAACCCAATTACCATATCAAATTTTCGATATAAATTTCAGTGCGTTTCTATCCTGTACGACCAAACAGCGCATCTGATTGCTACAAAACTTGACGGCATAATATAATTCATTATTACGGTCCTAAGGACACTTGTTTCATCGAAATCCGAGACTGTACCCCGTAAGGCTATTTTCACTCGTTAAATTAAACGAGTTAATTCAAAAATTTTCTAAATCGCTTTTAAATCAAATATAAAGGTTTTATTATCTTCATGCTTAGTAATAGAAATTGAAAAATCCTTTAAATTATTTTTATCCAAATGAAATCCAAGATTTAAATTATTTAAGTGATTTTTAATTACTAAATTCAACAATTAAATTAACCAAAACATCGTATATTTGAAATTCAAGTCTTTAAATCTATAAAATTAACTTTTAAATGTATAAAATCAATTAAATATTCAAATTTAAAATAACCAAACTCTGGATCATTACATTCCTTCCCCTTTAAAAGAATTCCGTCCCCAAAATTGCTAAGGTAGGAAAATGCTCCAAACGCAATAACTTTCCAAAACCCACTAGTTAAAAATCGACATTTACTTTTCTAAATTTTTAGACCTACATTCACTGACTAGTTTCCAAACATTCATCGAAACCCTTTATTTTCCATTTGCAATTTCAAACCAAGTTTTAGTTAGCAAAATTATTTTCAAAATTTTTCTAACGTCCTAAAATTTTGAATTTTTTTGGCAAAGTCTCCATTATACTAAGAGCCTTCTGCAATATCACAAATATGATAAAAAATATACATCGATTCTCATGGTCGGAATACGCAATATATGTCAATATTTTTTTCGCATGCTAAATTCGTAAGCGTACTTATTTTGGCATTATTAAGTGAGCTCGCTCAATATATATCCAATCGTGCGACCAAAATATAGACAAATGCTCTTCTTGTACCTATGCTTACTCAATTTAAACACGTTAGTCCTAAAACATACGTAATCTAGTAACATTTCAAGCAGTTCCCAAGTTAAACACAAAATTTGCATAAACCAACATGTTCTACATGTATTTTAAAACAATTACAGGGATCTAACATTAATTTAGTTACTATTAATCAATTTATATACCATTTCATTCAATTCGAATGATCCAAACCAAATTTACTTACATCCATTTTATATTACACTTAATATATTTACATTCATTTCAAATGGATTCTAAATCAATTTATTCACTTTCCATTGAATCATAATTTTTTTTTCTCCCTTTTACTTCAAAGGACAAATGTTTCCATGCAAATTCGGTAATATTCATTTACTAAAATACCCACTTTAGTTTAAAAGCCAATTTAATTTGCTTCTAAATCAATTTATCCATTTTTAAGGATTCGTATTCAATTTATTCACAAAACCTAGTTCCCTTCATTTTATATTAACAACGTTTCATTCCATGTCAATTATTCATGAATCACCTCATAAAATTAATATTAAGGTGTATTATAACCTTTTGTACGTCACTTATATTCATTTCCACTTTAAAATTTAATGCCATAATCAATTTCATTTACGTAACATCTCAAAACCATATTCAATTTATTTACACTTAAATTGAATTTATTTATAACTTAAGTTATCACCATTTCAATCCATTCTATTTTACTCGACAATATTTCAAAATATATTTAACTCGCTTACATTTAAGTCGAATTCCATTTATAACTCAAGTTCCACATTCAAATTCAATCCATAATCCATTTTACTCAACCAAGTTAAGTTCCATTTCTATATTCAGTTAACTAATTAATTTATCTAATTAGTTCACTCCCATTTTATAAATCAAAATCTAATTTTTTATTTCAAAAATCATATCGTTTGGTATGAATTGAGCTCCACTTTATTTTCTACTTCGAGTTGGATTTCCATTTCTTTAGAAAAATATCGAACCACTTCCATTTTGGCTTTACCATTCCACTTTTCCAATTTGTAAGTTACATAACTTATTTTCCACATTTTTATCAATTCTATACTTGATTTGACTCCATTCAAAAATTTATAACCTATTGTTATATAATCATTTACAACTCAAACTTTATATTCAATTCCATTCGATATCATTTCTAATCCAATTTAACTTAACATAAGTTAAATTTCGATTCATACAATTCATTTTAACTTACTTAAGTTAAAATTCAATTCCAAAATTTCATTTCTCACACTTCTTTTTAAATAAGTTTTCGAGAATTCAAACACCCGGTTTCATTTCAAATCATTTTGAAGTCATATATATATATATGCATACCAAATCACACTTTTTAAATTTATAGCAAACTTGGTTTTTATCCAAAACAATTTCCCTTCGGAATTCCCAAAACAACCTTTGTTTCCAAACAAAAATCCTCATATCAAATTACTACGGTAGCAATTTGACACTTAGAAACTCGAAAATATAGACTAATGATGTGGCGGTCATCACCATAATTATTTTCCGGCGACTATAGCGAGTTCAGTGCTTTATCACTTTCAAAAATCCATTTAAAAACATTTTCTATTCAAATACATTTCCATAATAATATTACCATTATTTCTTTCAAAACACTTGAAAAAAATTTCCGGAATTTTAAATTCTGGTTTGAATCAAATGTTAGTTTTAACTCATTCGTATAATTCATAATTATACCTTTTAATTTGGTTATATGTTACCATTCCAACTTATAATCTTGTTTTGATTATAATAATAAAAACCAAACACATTAATATACTATAATAATTTTAGAAAATTATTTCTTTTATATCAAAATATAATTTGGGTAAAATTATTTCATTTACCCACTTTAAAACAATACTATGTTGATATAAATTGTTCAGAGTTTAGAAACCCCTAGCGATATAGTTGTGCAGACCCCGATGACCAGAATTAACAAATACTCAACCGATAAGTCAACACAATATAAAACAATTTATATTCACTATTTAATGACGGAAATTCTATCAAACTACAAAACCATCGAAAAATTTATAATAAAATTTATACCACAAGCGCATGGCATACTATCATAGTATGTGGCAAGTACGGGTCGATTCACAGGGAATTGTAGATTTTAAATTTCTATTCAATCAAATTAAGCCAAAGTCGAATGATTGTTAACTACTAAAAGAAAGTAAAAACAAACTAAAACTAAAGAGCATAAAAATATAAGATTAAAGAGAAATTAGAAGGAAATTCCCTCTAATGATCACACAAATCAACATAATGACATTATGCTCTCTTTTTGGTCATTTATGAGTCTAGTTGATGCATTTATCATAAGCATGGTCTAATTGTGTTATTAATTAACACACTTAAACCATCAAACTCTAATGCACCCTCTAACCCACTTACTAACTTTGATGAAAATGACATGAATTTAAAAGTAGAATCTATTTTAAGCAAGGCTTATTAACTATTGAATTAGAAATATAAACCATCGAATTTTGATTCTAATTCCACTTCCATTACTATAATCGTATGTAGATGAAAAGGTAATTAGTGATTCATACTCTAAGCATAGCCAATTTGTTTTGAACAACATAAGCTATCAAACTCAATATTAAACACAAAATCACACAAAAATCTAACTTTCCATTAAGCACAAAACAGACATAAATGAGAAATTATGTTGCATCTACATGATTAAAGAGAGCTACATTACCCCTAAATTGAAGGGATTAGCCTCTCATTTATGTTATCATATCAACATAAGTATATAGCAACATGAAATAAACAAAAACAAAAAGAAGAGGAAAATGAAAGCTAATGGAAATGATAACTAATATGCTTGCTTAAAATAAAATCTACTCTACTTGCATGAAAATAAACTAGCTACTAACAAGAAAGTAAAAGAAAAAAAGAAGCATGTAAAAGAAAGAGAGCACTAATTGCATAAAAAATGAAAGTTACATGAACATAAAAATGGCTAAGTAGCCATGAAAAAAAAGAAAGAGAGCTTTGGTTTATTTTCAAAGCTAAAACTAACTAAGAGAGATTAATAGAAAGATGTTACATGAACAAAATGGGTTATTTATACAAGCATGAAACCATAATCCATAATTTGAGTAATGCCCAAAATGCCCTTGAGGTAGTGTGGAGGCCAAGTAATCATTAGATTCTACTAGTCATCATTTAAGTGTACATGAAGCCATTAATTAAATAAGCATGTGCGTTAGCCTCTAATTTGTACATTAAGGTAGGTGGGTAAGTGGGTTCCTCCATGTTCTTCACTTTGAATTATTTCCATCTTCATTTCTTTATATTCATTTTGTGCATGCATGTGTCTTCATGAACCCACTCCTATTTGAGATCAAATTCCTACACAAATATGTATGAGTTTCCAATTATTTTTCTCAAAGAAATATATGCACACAAATGACCGTTTTGCCCCTATATGAAGATGGATATGTGATAATTTGGAATTAATATGGATTTTGTTTAAAAAAGTTAAAATACCCAATATGATCATTTATTTAATTTAAATAGAAAGCATCTCTGGAATTTAGGAATTCCCACTTATAACGAATATACTCCTTTGAATGCATCTCTGGAGAATATTTACCTGTTAACTTGTAATAGTTTCCAATATAGAAAGCCTTGCCCAATGGAGTCAACAGAGGAGCAAAAATGGACTGGAAAGTACTGCCGCTTCCATGAGACTTACAGACACAATACAGAGGAGTGTAGACACCTCCACGATGCCATAGAAAAGCTGATTAGACAGAAAAAATTGCATCAGTTTGTTAAGAACCCGCATGAAGGTCGGCAAGGAACATCAGACCTCGGACGTTCGTCGGCCCCACGCCATCTAGAGGAACCTGCCTGAACTGTAGGGAGACTAGTCATAAACACTATAGTCGATCGATCTCATCCTGCAGACAAGAACTAGCAGGAAATGGAGCGGTATGCTAATTCCTTAAGGCATGCATATTATGAGTGTTGTTCGAATGTGGAGGATGGGACCCCCGCTAAGCAGCAACGCATGATGACGGACAATATAGTATTTAGGAGCCGAGATGGTAACAAGGTGGAGGCTCCTACCGTTGACCCGATGGTAATATCCGCGACAATCGGGCTAGCATATGTGAAGAGAATTCTAATTTATTATGGAAGTTCTGTTAACATCATCTTTAGAAAGGCATACAACTAAATGAAGATGGAGACAAAGGATTTGAAACCATCTAAATCCTGTATCCATAGCTTTAATGGTGCAATGACTGATGCAGTGGGATATGTTGAATTGCCAGTTGAACTGGGACAAGGTGGGCGTAGGAGGGTGCGAATCCTACCTTTCATAGTGTTGGATGTTGATTCTCCATATAATGTGTTACTTGGTCAGCTGGCCCTGGCAGAGTTCAGGGCAGCTTTGGCCCCGTGGTGTTTGACTTCGAAATTCCCGACAGACAAAGGAGTTGGTGTGGTGCATGGCAATCAGGCCACCGGTCGTGCATGTCATGCGGCTGAGCTGAGAGAGGACCAACGGAGAGAGAAAGGAAAGGCTGTGGATAGCTTCGTCCGCATCCGGAATACTGACGATTGACAAGTAGTGCCCGAGCCCGATCTATAGAGACATGGATCCGAGAGATGATGATGGGGAACCGAGGAAAGCAAAAGCAGTACCGGTTGAATTGACGATTGACATTCTAGTCAGCCTAGATGACCCATCATGAGCGCTGAAGATATTAGAGGATCACAACTGGACCCCTCGATGGCCGAAGATCTTACTGACTTCCTCCGAGCGAATCTGGATGTTTTCGCTTGGACACGTTCTGATATGTGCGTGATTTCTCCAACTATTGCGAGTCATATATTGAACATAGACCCGAAGTACATTCTTGTAAAGCAGAAAAGGAGAGGCATGGACCCGGAGAGGTCCTCCGCTCTCAGAGAGGAGGTGGACAAACTCAAAACTAATGGGTTCGTCTGTGACGCCCTCTACCCTGGATGGGTGTCTAACCCTATGCTGGTGAGGAAAGAAAATGGGAAATGGAAAACTTGCATGGACTACTTCAATTTAAACAAAGCATGCTCGAAGGATAGTTCCCTTTACCTAGAATCGATCAGCTAGTCGACTCT
This sequence comes from Allium cepa, assembly GCA_030765085.1. Classification (NCBI taxonomy): domain Eukaryota; kingdom Viridiplantae; phylum Streptophyta; class Magnoliopsida; order Asparagales; family Amaryllidaceae; genus Allium; species Allium cepa. The sequence continues at coordinate 113,136,266 of CM060944.1, forward strand.
ACGGTTGGACACGAGTTACTGTCATTTATGGATGCATACTCAGGATATAATCAGATTCCGATGCACATTCCAGACCAAGAAAACATTAGTTTTGTCACGGACGTTGGGCTATATTGCTATGTAGTGATGCCTTTCGGATTGAAAAACGCGGGAGTGACTTCTCAGCGTCTGTTGAATCAAATGTTTAAAGACCAGATTGGTAGAATAAAGGAAGTCTATGTGGATTACATGCTCATGAAGTCACGGCAGTCAAATGACCACATTCGAGACTTAGCGGAGATGTTTGATATACTCAGACATTATGGAATGAAAATCGATCCTTTGAAGTTTTCCTTTAGCGTTGCATCAGAGATGTTTTTAGGTTTCATTGTAAATGCTTGGGGAATCGAAGCTAACTCGGAAAAGATTCAAGTTATTCGAGACATACAAGTGCCCAGAACTATAAAATAGGTACAAAGCTTGAATGGAAAGGTGTCGCGCTGAGTTGATTCATATCCAGAGCCATAGATAAGTGTATTCCTGTCTTCGATGTAATAAAGAAAGGAAAGAGAAATTTCGAGTGGACACCCAACTATGAGGAAGCATTCCAAGCTCGGGTAAGGCATTTAGAAAGTCCCCCGGTGCTATCGAAACCGGTAGACCATGAGATGTTGTACGTGTACTTGGCTGTATCCCAGCATGCTACAAGTACGGCATTGGTTCGCGAGGAGGACCAAGTTCAAAAGCTAGTGTACTATGTCAAAAAACATTTAATGGGGGCAGAAAGAAATTATCCTAAGATCGAGAAACTAGCCTACTGCTTGGTGATTGCATCACGTAAGCTTCCTCCGTACTTTCAGGCACACTTGATCAGTGTGTATACCGATCAACCCTTGCAGCAGATACTCCAACGACCAGAAACTTCTAGAAGGATGTTCAAATGGAACATCGAATTGAGTCAGTTCAATATTACCTACCTGCCACGAAGGGCCATACAAGGGCAAACGCTAGCAGACTTCATCGCTGAATTCACCATGTTAGACGAATCGAACAGTCACAATGTCATACCTCTCGTTCGATGGAAGCTGTACATCGACGGGGAATCTAACGACCGTTGCTCTGGAGCTGGTATAGTTCTTGTAACTTCCGAAAACCGATCAATTTGTTGTGCTTTGAAGCTTGAATTCCCAGCAACAAATAAAGAGGCCGAGTATGAAGCATTGATTGTTGTCTTGAAACTCATCATAGAACTGGGAGTAAAATCGGTTGAAATCTTTTATGACTCACAACTGGTGGTATACCAGGTGCGAGGGGACTATCAAGCGAAGGGACAGAGACTTGCCCCATACCTTGCACGGGTTCAAGAGCTGCTAACAAATGTAGAATATTAAGACATTACGCATGTCCCACGTGAACAGAGCAGAAAAGCCAATTCATTGGAAAAATTTGCAAATACTGGCGATGCACAACAGATGGGATTGATTCCCGTTGAAACCTTACATGCTCCGAGCATAAATATGATGGAGACAGATTTCATGTTAGAAACATAAATCGAGAAGGAATCATGGATGACCCCATTCAAGCAATACTTGCTACACGGGATCTTGCCCGAAAGAAAGAGCGAAAGACAACAATTCATTCGTAAGGCTTCACTGTTCATAATGCAGGATGGAATAATGCATCGAAGGGGATTCTCGGCCCCCTTACTCTGATGCATTGCCCACAATGAGATAAAACGAGTCATGAAGGAAGTCCATGAAGGCGAATGTGGTGACCATACTTGAGGGCAGACATTAGCGAAGAAGATTCTCCGCTATGGATATTATTGGCCAACTGTAAATCGGGATACTGCAGACTACGTAAGGAGATGTGACAAATGCCATAAGTATGCAAAAATCCCGAGAGCTCCGTCGATGAAACTCACACAAATGGTTAGTCCTTGGCCGTTTGCAATGTGGGGGATCGATATAATCGGTTCTCTACCCATATCCAAAGGTGGTGCGAAATACGCGATAGTCACGGTCGATTACTTTACCAAGTGGGCAGAAGTAGAGCCCTTAGCCATGATCACCGCCAAGAAGGTCATTAATTTCGTTGTACGAAACAATATATGCCGTTTTGGCCTTCCACGGACTATCGTTACAGACAACGGAACTCAATTTGAAAGCAAGGAGTATAAAGAATTTTATCAAAAGCATGGCAATTAAAAAAGGTTTGCAGCAGTTGCTCATCCAAAAGCCAATGGACAAGTGGAAGCCATGAACAAAATAATCAAGTATATATTGAAAAAGCGTTTGGAAAAAGCTAGAGGCAAGTGGGTGGATGAACTTCCAATAGCACTTTGGGTTTATAGAACCACCCACAAGTCCGCGACTGGCCAAACTCCATTCGCATTGGCATATGGCACGGAAGCTGTTATATCAGTAGGACTGTAAGTTTAAACACATCGGGTAACTCATTATGACCCCAAGACGAATCAGGATCTTTTGTTGGAATCACTGGACTTCATTGATGAAAAACGTGAAGAAGCTGATTTAAGAGCGACCGCATATAGACTTCGAGTCGCTCGATATTATAATTAAAAAGTCTGGCCGAGAGCCTTTGATGCGGTTGACCTCGTTTTGAAACAAGTTTACCCAGTCCCGTCACATCTGAATCCCACATGGGAAGGTCCATACATCATTGAACGGAGGCTTGGAGAGGGAACTTTCAAGCTAGCAACCGTCGATGGCGCGACACTCCCACGAGCATGGAATAGCGAGCTTCTACAGCATTATTATACTTAGTCTATTCCTTTTCTATCTCTGTTGCGATTATTTTCAATATGTTTTTATTTCGTTGATTCTTAGTTTTCGGCATATAATAAGAGAATTTAGCTTGTTTTCATTAATAAAGGCTTGAAGCCATCTTTTCCATGAATTATTGATGTTTCCGCGTATGATAATTTCATGGCAAAAACTAGAGTTACATTATTCTGCCTGACGTACGAAAGCGCACAAACAGCTTAAAAACCTCTAAGTCCTTAAAGAGGACTAGCGTACTCTTAGTCCCCTGAGTGCGGACTAAAGTATAAACGACTTAAAAACCTCTAAATCCCTGAAGCGTACTAGAGTACTCTCAGTCCCTTGAGTGGGGACTAGAGTATAAACGACTTAAATTCTCCAAGTCCCCGAAGTGCGGACTGGAGTACTCTAAGTCCCCAGAGTGAGGACTAGAATATAAATGACTTAAAATCTCCAAGTCCCCAGAGTGCGGACTGAAGTACTCTAAGTCCCCTGAGTGCGGACTAGAGTATAAACAACTCAAAAAGCTCCAAGTCCCCAGAGTGTGGATTGGAGCACTCTAAGTCCCCTAAGTGTAGGCTAGAGTATAAACGACTCAAAATCTCCAAGTCCCCGGAGTACGGACAGGAGTACTCTAAGTCCCCCGAGTGCGGACTAGAGTATAAACGACTTAAAATCTCCAAGTCCCCAGAGTGCGGACTAGAGTATAAACAACTTAAAATCTCCAAGTCTCCAGAGTGCGGACTGGAGTATTCTAAGTCCCTTGAGTGCGGACTAGAGTATAAACAACTCAAATTCTCAAAGTCTCCAAAGTGCGGACTGGAGTACCCTAAGTTCCAAAGGTGCGGACTAAAAAATATTCTAAGTACTTGGAATGTGAGATAGAGAATGTTCAATTCCAAAGAACCTCCGAGTAATATGAAAATGAATTAGGAGTTTACATAACTCGCAAAAGCTTTGTTTTCGGCCACGGTTATACAGCAAGCTAAACAATAAAGTCGTTTGAAAAACAAAAGAACTAAGTTTTATTTATAAATAGAAAATGAGGTTCTACTACAACTCCTTCAAAACTCGGAGTCAAAAGTCTATCTACATTAACTACGAAAATAAATAAAAATAATTACATAATCTAAACTAACTCTTGTTGAACGAGTGTAACAGGTACTTCTTCGATTTCTTTGGTTTCTTTTCCTCCTTTGTTTTCTCAGACAACTCCTTCCCTATGCATTTTCGCTTGGACGATTTGCTTGATGGGAAAGTAACATCCGGGGAGGAAGAAGGGACTTCTTGTGGCCTGGACCCACCAGGAAGGATGACCTTCAAAGGCCTGTTCAAAGGATCATCTAGATCCACAACTCGGGGAACAACTTCAATTTCAACTTTCCTTTTCTTTTCCTCCACAAGTTTCTCCTTCATGCTCATTTTTGAAGTGTGTCCAGAGGCGCCTGTTATTTCAATTTCATAACTTTCTTCGATGGGAGATGAAGTTTCAGACTTATCCTCATCAAGCGCCTCAATCACTTGAGGAGTCGCGTAGCAACAATCTCATCGCAATATCGTTGCGACTCTTCCTAAGCAGCAGTTTTTTCCTCTCTCTCTTTGCAGAGTAGATCTTCCAACTCTTTGACTCGCAGGGCAAATGCGTCCCTCTCCTTTTGAATGGAATCTTTCTTTAAAGCTAAACCACGTAGCATTGGACCGCTTCGTCGATTTCTTTCTTATGTGACGACTCCAGACGATTAACGGCCTCCGCTGTGTCTTTAGAGCTTTCTTAGGCAGCTCCGAGCTGAGACTTGTATGAAGAGAGCTCTACATCATGTGCTTTAATAATGTCTTTATCATGAATAGCCTCGAGTTTCAGGCGATCAATTTCGTGTTAACGCTCAACGGAGACTTCCGAGACTTTTTCAGCTAACTAGACAAAGTTTCATGTTGAACATAGATGTCGATAGTACAAGCAATAGCGCTTTGTTTGACATGTCCCGGAATGTGATGAATCGCCGGGAGAAATTCAAACCATCAAAGCATATGCTTAGGAACGTGGCTTTAAGCTTAGCAAGTCTTTATGCTACCGACGGATCAGATATAGGAGCGGGAGAAGTTTTCCTGGAGACTACAGATGTTTTGTGGGGATCCCAGGATTTCCTGGTACTGGATGAACCGGAGTGTTGATCTCGATGGGCCTCAGGCTGGAACTATTTATGCGCGGACTTCTCCTTGCTTTGCTCCGATTGAGAAGGAGGATCGCTAGAGTAGGAGGACTAGCTATAGGTTTTTCTTCGATAGGATGATTCTCAGTGATGGTAGTCTCGATCGCCATTGTCATCTCTATCTCGGCATTTTCCGGAACCCGAATCCCGGGCAGAATGATGAAAAATAGATGACCCGCAAAGACGATCGAGTCCGTGAGTACGTCCCATGTCACCTGCCTAGAATTTGGATAACGACAAGTTAGAAAAAGAATAGTGTGATGGATAAAAATTAAGTGCGAGGTGAAGTGCATGTGTCTGTGTATGTCCTAGTGTTTCCCCCAACGGACTAGTTTCTTTGTCTTTACTAATAGGAGTTTTTTGTCCTTGGTTTTGGGCTTGAGCGCCTGCATCGCCTCTCGGGGGCGAATGAAGCTTAAGGACTTCCGGATCGTTGAAGCCATAATTAAGCAAATCATCAGGAATAGTGAGGTTTGACAAGCCTTTTAAAGAGCTCTCTAAGTGTTGAGGTGAAGGCTCTCTCTCCACCGGAGTGATGATGACCTTAGAGGTTCCACCCGCTGTCTTCTTCCTCAATTTGTAAGTCAGTTTTTTCTTTCCCTTCACGGGAGGAGGCGTCACTTCGATATCGTGAACCTTGACTACCGGCTCTCGAGCGGGGCTAACATTCACGCCGGTACTTCGAGGGTTTTAGCTTCTCTAATCCCCCCCTCCTCAGGTGTGTCAGGAGCATCACGTGCTGAAGGCCCGGCTGCTGTTTTCCTTTGCCCAAAGCAGACCCAGTTATATGATACCTTGAGGAAGGCTTATCCGGCGACCTGCCGCCAGCAACCCAAACTTTGAGAGCGATTCGTTTGAAATATGAGATCTAATATCCCGGTCTCCTATGGGGATAACTCGGATAGCCCAACGGCTTCAGAATACCCAGAGCCTTGGGGACGTGGGCTGATACCTGTAAAAGTAGAGAAAGAGTTAGTAAAGACGCAATTTCCACCGAATGCAAGTATTGACCGAGAAAAGAAACTTACTCCCTTCCACCCATCTCCTTGCAAAGCCGGGGGGACAGCGCATGTAGAACCATTCCTGCTTGTGCCGAGCGAATTTGCTCCACGCTCCAGTCAGAATTTGACACTTGTTGTATGGCTCAAGGAATACAAAAGATGGGATATCAGATCGTCTCTTGAAACAATATATATAGCGAATATCGCCAGGAGTCGGGAGCTTGAAAAGAACGCTCATGAAAAGAATGCATGTGTCATATACGAATGCATGACTATTAGGATGCAACTGCGATGGAGCGATCTCGATGTACTGTAACAGATCATGGAGGAAGGAGTTGAATGGTGGCACGCTACCAAACCAGTACATACATTTGTTGCACGCCGTATATCTGACTGTGGGCAAATGAGGACGATCTTGTCCCGATGGAACCAACACATCATCGAAAGGAATCTCGTGTACTGAGCATATGCGATGAAGAGCGCTTTCGTTAATTCTCGAAGATTGAGAATCGATCGAATCGTCTAAAACGATCGCTACGTCAAAGGCATCAGGAGCCAAGTCGACAGATGCGATCTGGGGATCGGAATATCATGTACAGGAACTGTCGATAGATTTGAGGTTCCTACCATTTCCTGTTGAGAAGATGGCCCGGGTCTGTTCGAGATCGTGGCAGAACTAAATTTCCTAGACATCTCTAATGAGCGTGGGATCTGATGAAACACCTGTTTAAACTATGCTTGAAAAACGATCGACGTTATACATAACAACAAAATACTCCCCCCGTGTGGTGTGTGAACTAGTGCAATCATTCAAGTACAAGTGCCAAGGAATTAAAAATCACCGAGTTGATGAAATAAAGTTAGGGTTTGAACTATCATCTTCAAAGACCATCATCGCTGACCGTCTATGAGATCTTGTCGTATAATGGCTTCTATTTTGAGCTCGGCATCAACACTGTATGATTGAAGGTTATTATCTGTTTTAATCAAGTTAAATTCAGGTTTATAGTTATCGAAACAGGAGGGTTATTAGTTTGGATTGTCCGATATGCTTGAACGTTTAAGTCCTTGTCCCTGTTTACTGTCATATTTTCGGGCATAGGAAAGACTCGACTATTTGTTGCCAACTTCACTCTCCTACATTCCCTCAAAATCGTTTGGCATGCGACAAGTCATGTCGAACCACAGTCATGCCGAACTGCGGTCATGTCGAGCCGCATCGCTTGACACTCTGCCCTCAACACCAACTTCCTTCCTGCACTCCCTCTCTACCGCTCGGCACAGATGGGTCATTTAGCGAGTCATGTCGAGCCCCATCGTTCGGCACTTTGCCCTCAACTTCTACTTCTTTCCTGCATTCTCTATTACCTCGTTCGGCATAAGGGAGTCATGCTGAGCTGTGGTCATACCGAGCCGCATTGCTTGGCACGCTAAACCCAACTTCAACTTTACTCCTACACTCTCTCTCCATCGTTGGGCATACGAAAGTCATACCAAGCCATAGCCATACATTTTCCTTCAACTCACACACCACACTCAACCAACATTTTTGAACCTCGCCAATTCTTACTAAGCCGACCACACCTCCTATCACCTCGTTCGGCAGACAGACAAGAACCTACTTCACAGTAGCCTCTGACACCCTCTCCCACCCTCCTTTCTATTTAATCCTAAGGCTCGTTTAAACCTCAATTCCACCTTCCTTATCTACGCGACTATCATTATTCGTGGGTTAGAGGAAGGTCATGAATTCAACTCTTGTCCAAAATCCCTTATTGGGGAAAGTCGAGCAAGTAAAAGGTTTATAGCTAGAAGAAAGGGTCGAAGTCTAGTGAGGTGATCGATTTAGAAGTGGATTCCACTCAGATTTGTTATTGAGGGCAGTCGAGAGGTAACATGTAGGACTCGAGAGTCTAAAGGGAAGTTGATATGTTGGTAGAAGTCTGGAAGAAGACAAGCTAGTAAGGGTGTTGAAGCGGAGTTAAAAGTAAAAGGGAGAAGGTTGAGAAGTGTTGGGTTATATAGGGAAGAAGGAAGGCGAATAGTCAGTGACCGGTAGAACCGGTCAAGGCACCTCGTTCGTTCGACATCAATATGTCATTCGGCATGAATGTCGTTCAGCATCAATATGTCGTTCGACATTAATATTTCGTTTGACATTAGAATCGTTCGGCATCAATATGTCTTTCGACATCAATGTCATTCGGCATCAATATGTCGTTTGGCATCAATATGTCATTTAGCATCAATATGTCGTTCGACATCAATATATCGTTCAACATTCAAGAGATCATAGGAAATCACTATCGAGAGGACAGAACAAGGGTTCAAAGAAAAGCGTGGAGTGATCACGATTCAAAGCGCATCATGTTAGTCCACATGATACACTTTGGAGGGCAAGTGTTACCCGGTTGTTTGACCAGGTAGCAAGAGACTCGACATGGATACCTCGGTCAACACAGGCTTCGTTCGACGCACCTCCCCTCGCTTGGCATCTTGCCTCGTTCGGCATGAAGCCTTGCTCAGCATAAAAGGGTCATTCAACATGGAAAGGTCGACCAGCATCTTGCCTCGTTCGGCATGAAGCCTCGCTCGGCATAAAAGGGTCGTTCGGCATGGAAAGGTCGACCGGCATTTTGCCTCGTTTGGCATGAAGCCTCGCTCGACATAGAAGGGTCGTTCGGCATGGAAAGGTTGCTTGGCATCTTGCCTCGTTCGGCATGGAAAGGTCGACCGGCATCTTTCCTCGTTTGGCATAAAGCCTCACTCAGCGTAGAAGGGTCATCCGGCATGGATAAGTCGCTTGGCATCTTGCCTCGTTCGGCATGGAAAGGTCTACCGGCATCTTGCCTCGTTCGGCATGAAGCCTCGCTCGGTATAGATGAATCGTTTGGCATAGGCCTCGCTCGGCGCACCTCCACTCGTTCGGCACGACACCTCGTTCGGCATACGAGTGTAGTTCAACATACAGCACCTCGCTCGGCATATGAATGTCGTTCGGCCTGGATGTGAGGTTTGACATACGAGCACCGTTCGGCACGGAGGCCTCGCTCAGCATTCTCTGGTTCGATCCACCTCGCTTGGCATTCTCTGGTTCGACCCACCTCGCTCGGCCATTGCCGTTCGGCATCTATGGCTCGGTGCGCAGAAGTTACTTACCATGGGCCGAGGTACCTGGTTCGAAGGCCCAGGAGGGAAGTCCAACCCATCTTTGTCTATAAATTGAAGGGCAAGGGCACAGTGGAATGGACCTTTTTTCGAGAACACAGGGGAGTCTCTTCTGCATTCAAGACTTATTCTATTTTACTTAGCGCTTGTATTCAAGTCATTATAGTACTAATCTGTATTCAATCATTTGTGAAAGCAATAATGATCAAAACACAAAGTGGATGTAGGCAGTTATGCTGAACCACTATAAATCCGGTGTTCCTGTTTTTGCATTTAATTTAGCATACAATTCTCTGTTTTAATTCACTTTCTTCGTTTATCTCTCTACATAATCTTTCTTAAGGGTGTTAGTGACTAATTCTGGTGCTAAAATCGAAATGTAAGAGAATCTAGTTAAGTAAAAGCGAGCTTTAAGGAAAATGATTAGTGAAGGTAAGTTTGTTAAGATTGTAAACAAATGTATAAAGAAACAAAGGAAATTACATTTGTAAGTAAGTAAAATTAAAACTGAATATTGGAATCAATTTGAATTATGTTAAGTAAAGTGGAATTGAAAAATGTAGTTTGAGTGGATTATAAGAACAAAGTTCTAAAAATTAAAATTTATTGGAAATTGAAATAAGTTAGTAAATGGAAGATAGTTGATAAAATTCAATATTTAAGAATGGGAATTTAATCAAGTTGAACTAAATAAAACAAAGGATTGCAAATAAAATTTGTAAGTAAACTAATTAATTCAAATAGGTAAGCAAATGAATTGAAATTGAATATTGAGATAATATTTAATTTAAAATTTTGTGTAAAGTAGAGTTGCAGAATTGATTCGAAGTGAACGAGAATAATAAAGTTTGGAATGGTTAGTTAAATATGGAATTGGGATTTTTGATTTCAGAAGATAAATGAATTGCTCGACAAAAATGTATGTATTTAAATTTCTATATGAAATTTGATGGTTTTCTGATCTAGCCACTTGGCATTTTTTTTCCTTTTGAAATTTGGGGGCTGTAGAGGCATTTTGTAGTTGTAACGATCTTGTCGCGCAAAGGAGACGATGGCGAAATTTTTCGAAAATTTATGGAGTTTGAAAATTTTTGAGAAAAATTGGATAATTTCAAATTTGAATTTGAATTTGAATGGTTGTATAGGTAATGTTGATTGCCATTTATGGTTGAGTTGGGAAGTTAGTAAGAAGATTAGTGTGTCTTTAATAAAAGGATTGTTTTGGGAAGTCAATGAAAACTGTTTGGTTTTGGGAAAACAGAAACGGATTATGGAACATTCTTCTTTACTAGTAATTTTAGCAACAAAAATCTTTTGAGCGGGGAGGAATGTGATGAAATTCTTTAACCCTAATGGTTCGGTTTTCCGACATTCAATTGTTCAGCATTTGATATAGTAGACGTATTGATGTCGATTTTTGGGCGTCGAAAAATCGAGCCATTACATTTGGTATCAGAGCTGAAGGTTAAGCGAGAACCTTGGCTCTGGTGGGGATTAATCATTAGAAATAGAGTCTGTAGTACTCTAGAATGAGTTTGAGAGTAATATACATGAGTGCGTATTTATTAGTCAATATCAATTGTTTATATTGTGTCGACTTATCGGTTGAGTGTTTATAAATTCTGGTCTGGCCAACTGCAACGATTGGGATTTCTAAACTCTTAAATTACGCAAACCAACACGGTATTTTTTTAAAAGAGGGTAAATGAAATAATTTTGCCCAAATTCTTTTTGTGTATAAAAGAAATAATAAAATGCGAAACAAGAAATCAAAAAACAAAAGGAACCAGTCTTCTTCATTCAGATGAAATCAACTCAAGCCGATCAAACGAAATCGAAATAAAAAGCTCGTTAGAAATAGCGCTTTCTTATCTTCTTCAAATTGACTCCACTACTATTAAGAAAATTTAAATTCGAGATTTCCTTTTTCCTTGACCTCTAGAGTTCGAACCCAAAATCGAATTTATGACCAGGTGCACGCGTCACTTCCAATCGATATTTCCTACTCGAAAGATAATCAAGGAGGGGGTGAGTAATGTTGCATCATCGGTGAGGGCTGCATGCGCGAATCAGATGGCTTGGTCGATGTTAGGGGAGAAACATAGGGTTGGTTGAATCTGCAGTAATGGATTCAATCGATTTCGACGTTGAATCGTGAGATGGAAGGCTCAATGGCACGACGGCATCGCAGTTTGGATTGTTTGGCGTCGATCTAGGATCGCGATGATAGTTGAAGTCGACGTTGAGGTTGGTGGAGCGCGAGGCGTTCCTGTTGGATTCAGACGATCGGTTGGTCGAAGAGGGCATCGCGATATTGGCAGGGCGAGGTTCGGCAGCTAGTTAGACGGTAAATTCATTTAGTTTACTAATTAAGTTATTTGTACTGAGTTAGTTAACTTAATCTAAAAAAATGAAATGATTTAGTTAATTTCAAAACAGAAAATTTGCTGCAAGGTATAAAACAGTTGATTTTAAATCTAGTCAGTTATACACACACACACACACACACACACACACACACACACACACACATATACACATTCAAAACAGCAAAGGTAATTTGGTTTTAAATTTAAAATTTTGAAAGGTGTTTAATTTTAAAATTTCATTTTTTATTAACGGATAATTAGTTAATGTAGGAAATATATAGATAGGATCTTAAAGCTTACTAGTTTATTTAAATTAATGGATTTTTGTGGTTGACTTGTTTCATTAATCTATTTAATTATTCTAGTTGCTTAAAAAGAGAGAAAAATTTTAAAAAAATTTTTTGTCTAAATTAAAGTTATTAAAATGGCAATTAACTGTTTGGTTATTTAAAATGTTAATAAACCAAATAATGTTTATACAAGGTCTAAAATTAGGAGAAACAAGCCAGTTTGGATCAGATGGCAAAACAAAGGTCAAAGGTGAGTTAATCACACTCATTTGGATTTCCATTTGAATTTAAATAGTTAAATTTAAATTATTGGTTGAATGATGGAATTGACTGGATGTGTTATTATATATAGGTGTTTTAAATTATTGTGCTAACATCTATGGATGTAGGGAAACAGGTTGGAGGGATCTAACTAGATTCCTTATTTGGCTGAATTTGTTTCATATTCTGTGATATGAGCGATTGATTATATTGGTAAATGAAATTATTGAATGCTATGGTTTGGCCAAAAATATTTTGGTATTTTAAGATATCAGAAATATAAAAATTGGATTTTTGGAAGGAAATTAAAGTTGGGAATTTTAAGTAAAATAATTTTAGAGAATTGGATAAATTAAAAGAAGAAATTTTGGAAAGGATAAAAGTTAATTTTTGAAATCCTATCGAATAAATTCCAAGTATGGGAAAAAGATTTTTAATAAATGAAAATAAATGGATTTTGAGAACCTAAGTAGTATTGTTTAAATATTGAAGACTTTATTTTAAATTCAGAATTTAAAATGGTTTGGGAGAAATAAAGGAAGAATTTTAAAATTAAGTATGAAATTGATATTTCGGATTTTAAATAAGATTTTAAATCATAAATATAGAAGTGAATATGGAATAAATGGGTTTCAAAATAAATTGAGTAAGTAAAGGAATTTATTTTAAAATGGACTAAATTTTGGAAATCGATTTGGAAATTTTTTAGCGTTTGAAACTAGGATTTAAAAAAAGAATGAGATTATGGAATTTATTAATGGGTTTATAAATAAATTGAAATATTTATCAGAATTTGGAAGTATAAATTCATGATGGGAATTTATAAAGGAATGGGTAATTTTTTTTAAAAATAAATAGTGGTTTATTTTTAAAGGTGTGAAAGGAAAGTGTATTTCCCTGGAAAGCCAAGTACGTTTTCAAGCAGATTTTTTTTAAAGTTAAGTTAAAAGTTTTAAAGTTATTTAAAAGAATGTTTTTGAGAATTATTATTTAAATTGTTTAAAATTTTAAAGGTAAATATTTGATTAAATTAGTTATAGTAGTAATTATTTTAAACGGTTAATTAGTATTATGGTTTAAAAGATGATTATTAATATTTATATTTTATAAAGTAGTTTTGTTTTAAAGATAGTTGGGCTAAAGTTTTTATTTGAAAAACTTGTATAGAATTTCGTAACTTTTATTTTAAAATTTGTTTGGCTTAAGTTTTACATGAGAAGTTATTATAAAATTTCATAACTAGTAATGTAAATAAAGTCTTTTAAGTGTTTTTATTTTATTTTAAATGTTTTAAAGTATATATATTTTTGGGTAAAGCAATTTTAAATTATTTTAAATCTAAAGTACTTAGACTTGGTAATTTTCAGTGGAAATAAACAATATTTGGGAATTTATTCTGTGAGAGGAAAGTGATTTGAAAACTGTTTTCAAAGGGTTGAAGTATGGAAAATAGCTTGCGAAGATATTATGAAATAAATAATTTGGGAAATTATTTGAAGTCTGATGGTTGTTTGTGGATGTTATTTGATAGTTAAATAACTGACTATCAATATTGGTCAATGCATTGATCATTTCGAAGAGAGCGGGATCAGGATTAATTTTTTAAAAACAGCTTTGATCCTGTTTGAATGTTATCGTGAGGAAGACAAGCGCTTGGAGTCGAAGATGAGCAGTGAAGTGCAAGGGCTAATCGCTACTAATCCTGAGGATGATTCCAAAATGGATGTAGTAGGAATAGTGCCTTCGGTTCCGTTCGAACCCGAACGAACTTGTATGGATGAATGCTTTCAGAACATCCTCGGGAGGACGGTGAGCACTCCAAGTGAAAATGTTCTAAAAAGGTAACGCCGAGCCTCGAACCTCATCAACCGGGAATGACTAAAAATCAGGGGTTATGCAGTAAGGCTAAGTGGGTAGCACCCAATTAGGCTAAGGTTATCCCTGTTTAGAGGTTCCTTTTTATTCGGCTGTGTGGACAATTGCTGATCCTAACCACGGGATGATCTTATTAGGACTATCCACTAAAGGGTAGCTCCGGTCTTGTGTTGTAGGGGATTAGGGTGGATCCTCGGTATGCTGATCTAGACCAGGTATCGTGATAGATGGTACCCCAGTGCCTAGTTATTAGTTGGAAATCCATTCTCCCTACGTGCCTTTACGGTTTTGTTTGTAGAACCTAGTATTGCTAGAATTTGATGAATTTAAAAATTTCGGCTATTTGAATAAGTATTTGTATACAGACACTACTATAATATTAGAGGATTTGATAAGAAATGTTTTGGTTATCGTAAGGTAAAAACCCGACATGTTTATTTATGGCATGGTCTTACGAGATACCTTTGATTTCAAAAGGATTTTGAAAACTTTAATAATCCAACTGAGTGTGCTTTCTCACGCTGGTTTTCCAGACTAACTTGTGTGTTAATTAACTATAATGCTCAGGTCAGACCGAGTATTATAGAGTACAGATTCTGGATGGACTGCAGTGGAGCTCAGGAGACAAGCTGAATGACGAGGCGTATTCCGGTAGATTTATATTCCGCTGTGCAGTGAAAGCTGTATAGTCAGCTTTTATGAAGACAGGCTAATATAATCGTCCTGTAATTGTTTTGATCTTGATGTACTCTGATGACGTAATGTATAAACAGATATAGTTCTTTGTTTATAGATTAGTCATTTATCTATTATATATTATTCCGCTGCGATGGTGAGATTCTGATATTGTTTCTATTTCTTCTTCTACCTCCTTCTTCTTTAACCCTAATGGTTCGGTTTTCCAGCATTCGATTGTTTGGCATTTGATACAGTGGACGTATTGATGTCGATTTTCGGGCATCGAAAATCGGCCCGTTACAAGGCAAGTGCAAAGACATCATCGAATTTCGAAAACCCAATCCATTGAAGTGATGGATAGATACCGAACCATCCCTATTGGTTAATACCGATCTATAGAACCTTCTCCAAAATTCCTCAAACCTACTCTACTCTAAAGAATGATGACAACAACCGATTATAAGCTTTGAAACATCGTTTGCATGCAATTTGGTATTGAGTGTCTCGAGCACTTAAAGTCAGAAACTCCATTCCATTACAAATCCAATTAATCGATCTAGAAACAAGCTTTTAGCAGAGCAATCAAGCTAAAAACATGAAGTTAACAACAAGAAGCATCTACATAATGCAGTGAAAGAGATCCATAAGTCGATCTTATGGATTAGTACCGATGCATGCTTATGGATTGTTATCGATCCATGGTAAATGCTGCCATGGCCATGAACTGTTCATGCTCAACTGCTGTTGAACATAGGAAACGTGGTAGAGGGATGCCCATTGAACTTCAGCTATAAATAGAGGTGGAGGAGGTCATTTCAAAAGATTTTTTGAGTTGTTTACCAATTCTCTACAATTCTCTTGTAATCCTGAATAGAAGTTATAAAGACAATGTAATTAGTATTCAAGCTAACTGGACGTAGGCATCCATTAGCCAAACCACTATAAACCCTACGTGTAATGCTTTTCCACGTTTTCCTTTAATTTTCTTAACTTTATTCTCCACTTCAATCTCTAGGGTGTTTGTGCCATATTCTTTTGCAAACATTTTGGCGCTTTCATCGAGAACGTTACTCTTAGGATGTTTGGATCAATCACCTACCATTGGATTGCCTAAATCCGAGAGATACATCCAGTTTCTCTATTTTTACATTTTTGAACTACTCTAATTTTATAAAATTTGCACAACTACTTTCAACCATGGCTCTAGAGACCGTTCCACCATTTCCAGAGCTGCAAACAATGTTAAGAACATTGATGTTCAACACTAGGAGGAAGTTGCACAATCAGGTGCAGCTGAAGTTCAGAACCATCAAAGGTGATAATAAGGGTTAAAATGGACTATATGATAAAATAGATGAAAGATAAGCTGTAGGAAAGCTACAATGAGTTTAACCAGTAGATGCAGAAGATCTTCAAATTGAATGAATTAACTCAAAATCGCCAAAGAAGCAGAAGGGACCTGATACCTACCAATTCAAAGTCTAACAGTTCTTTTTCATCGAACCAGAGGTAGAGACAATGAAAGAAAAAGATGGTCGGGAAAGAAGATGGCACTTCAAAGTAGAGGTCGGAGGCAAGTCGCGACCAAGGTTTGAGAATCGGTACCAATCCACGCATACCAAACTAGTTGCCCCTGGGTTGATGGATCAAAAAGTTGATGGAAATGTTGGACTTACCTGTGGCATGCCATGGAAGACAAAAATGCTAGAGATCAAGTGGTTGTTGTCGATCTGCGGCGTAGGAACCAAATAGGTTGGTCTACTGCACAAACGATTCCTCCAAAGTCAAGAGAACCCAGGTATTGTGACTTTGCTCGACAGCATTTGTCGGGCCAAACACTCAGAACGGACCTCAATTACCGCTGTTCGATAGATCCAGTAGAGCCAAATTACCAAGCCGAAATGGTGAGGAAGTATGTACGCAAGAATCATCATTGGAGCAATGATTAATGAGGCACTTTCGCTAACCGGAACTCATTCCTAAGTAGATACTATGCGAAGAGTATCCAAGAAGATTCATGATGCTGACGATGCCATTATATAACAAAAGGACGAATCCAAGGCAGCACTTGATGAAATATGACTGGTATATGGATTCTGCCAGAGCAACCAATGCTATCAGACGTTATTATTTACCATTTTTCCTTGAAGGTGATGCAACTATGTGGTTCAACCAGCTTCCGCTGAGATCCATATCATCTTTTGAACAATTAGCACGAAAGTTAATCGAGCAATTCAATTTACCCACTATTCGTCCTAAGGATGTGATGTCATTATCAAATCTCTTCTAGGAGACGGGAGAGTCATTAAAGGATTTTATGAGTAGGTTCCATAAGTCTGTGAACGAAGTTACCAATGTCCTGGAAGTCATCCTTCTGATGGCATTGATACGGAGAGTTTAACCTAATACCGATTTTGGAAGCTGGTTGAAGATGAAACCCCCATCAACGATGGAAGTATTTTACCGAAAAGCAAACCAATTATTGCGCTTGGAAGAGGCAAGTGCTACTACCAAAATGGTTGGTACTAGGTAATTATTTGAATTTATCTAAAGTAATGTCACTGTGAAACAGTCCGGTGGGAGTTTCGAAAATGTTGATGTGAATGTTGAAAACCAGAGTGGTAGGTAGAGAAGGAATGGGCTAGAGATCGAAAGTCCGACAACAAAAAATGTTATAGGTATCAGAAATATGATAATTAAACTGATTTGAATAATTCGGTCGATGACATCTACCTTGCGACTCAAGGTACCGAGCTGTATAAGAAGTTGGCTTCGAGGGAGTCAATTGAGAAGGAAAAGAAATCTGGGAAGTATTGCAGATTTAATAAGACACATGGTCACAATAGAAACTAGTGCAAGCACTTATGTTATGTGATTAAAGACTTGAAATGGGAAAAGAAATAACAGCAGTTTGTGAAAGCCCCGTAGAATGGCAGGCGAGGGAGTTCTAAATCACAAGGATCGTCATTCCAATAGGGGCAGAAAGGTCTAGTAACATTGAACCTAGACAAAATGAGAAGAGATTAATCATCAATACCATTCATAGAGGACTACATCTAGCAGAGAAGAGCTGGAACGAAATGGAGAGATATGTTAATGCTTTAATGCATGCTGATACTGAGATTTGTTTTGGTGTCAAAGATGAAGCTCCGCAAAACAACTCAGGACTACAACTAATGACATTGTTTTTGGAATAGGGATGCCAATAGAATTGAAGTCCCAACATTTTATCCATTGGTAGTGTCGGTTATGATTTGGCCAGCGAACATAAGAAAGGGTTGGTTGACTGTGGAAGTTCAGTCAACATTTTGTTTACAAGGCTTATGACCAGATGTTATTGGACGGTATGGATCTGATATCATATAGATCTCATATCCAGGGATTTAACAGCACGACGATAGATCCTATAGGATGTACAAACTTACCGGTGGTATTAAGAGAAGGTAACTACAAGAGAGTGCTGGTTGTGACCTTCATTGTGTTAAATATTTTTTCCGCTTATAATGCATTTTTAGCCAACCGACCCTAGCTTATTTTCGGGCAGCCACTGCCCTGTGGTGCCTTATGATGAAATTCCCGACAAAGAATAAAGTAAGAGTTGTGTGGGGAGACTAGGAACCTAGACGTGAGTGCTACGTCTAAGAGATAAAGGAGGCAAGGCAACGTGAAAAAGGAAAGGATGTGGAGAAGACATTGTGCATCAAATCTTTTAATGCATAGCAACCATCGCATGTGCCCTGGCTTGGGCAGTATAGTCATCTCCATAAGGATATGCATTCGTGGAAAGAGCCAGAGGATGTAAGGGCGGCTCCTGTAGAGTTGACGATCGATATCCCAGTTAGTCAGGACGACCCTACACGGGTCCTAAAGATCGGATCTCAACATGGCACAAGGATGATGAAAGAATTAATTAGTTTTCTCCATGGGAGCTTGGATGTGTTTGCCTAGATGCATTCCAACATGTAAGGAATATCACTAAAGATAGCATGTCACTCATTGGGTGTGAATCCTAAATGCATTCATGCGAAACAAAAATTCCATAGCCTGGCTCTGTAGTGATCCACTTCACTGAAAGAAGATGTGGATAAGCTAAGGAACAACGGCTTCATCTGTGATGCTTTATACCCAGAAATCTAGCCGTAGAAAAGAAATTCAATGGGATGTAGAGAACATGCATTGACAATTTGAATAAGGCGTGTCTGAAAGACAACTTCCCACTCCTAAAAATCGATCAGCTAGTTGATTTAACCACTAGACATGAACTGCTATCATTTACAGACGCTTACTCTAGCTACAACCAGATTCGAATACATGCCCCAAATCAAGAACACACCAGCTTTATAACCGTCCAGGGAGTATATTATTACCTTGTCATGCCTTTTGATTTAAAAAAATACCGAAGCAACTTACCAGAGGCTAGTGAATTCAATGTTTAATGGACAAATTGGGCGTTCAATGGAAGTCCACGTGGACGGTATGCTTGTGAAATCACGGTGATCGATGAGCCAGATCATTGATTTGGTAGTAATGTTCGCCGTGCTCCGCAAATATGGTATTAAACTCAATCCACTAAAGTGTGCATTTGGGGTTGCATCTAGGAAATTGCCAGGTTTTATAGTGAATTCTAGAGGAACATAAGCCAATCCAACGAGGATTCAAACACCGAGGAAACTAGAAGCCCCAAAGTCAATCAAGGAAGTTCAGCGTTTGAATGGGAAGGTCGTTGCGATGAGTCGCTTCATCTCTAGGGCTATTGACATCCTTTCTTCGACTTCGTCATGAAAGGGCAGAGGAACTTTCCTTAGACATAGGAGTGAGTAGACGCCTGCTAGGCTCTAGTAGATCACTTAAAGAGGCCTTCTATCCTATCAAAGCCATTGAAAGACGAGGACTTGTTTATTTACCTAGCAGCGTCGGTACATGCCTTGAGTGTCGCATTCGTGCGTAAGGAGTCCCAAATCTATATGTTGGTATATTACATTAGAAAGCGGTTAATGGAAGTATATAGAAATTACCTAAAGCTAGAAAAGTTGGCCTACTACCTATTGATCGCTT
The DNA here is from genome assembly GCA_030765085.1 of Allium cepa. NCBI lineage: Eukaryota > Viridiplantae > Streptophyta > Magnoliopsida > Asparagales > Amaryllidaceae > Allium > Allium cepa. Next base: position 113,155,935 of record CM060944.1, read on the forward strand.
TGAGAAACCTACGACCATACTTCCAGGCTTATCCAATCAAGGTTCTTGTCGACCATCCTTTGAGACAAGTCTTACAGCAACTCGAGACTTCTGGAAGGCTATTGAAATGGAACATTGAATTGAGCCAATATGACAAAATATTTCATCCCCAGAGGGTAATCAAATGCCAGATATTGGAAGACTTCATAGCCTAGTATATTGCACGAGATAATACTTCGAAAAGCAGTGGAGAGCGGGATGCTGGATGGAAGATGTACACCGATAGTGCACCTAACGAGCGTTTTTCCAAGGCAGGTGTTGTGTTGGCAACCCCCAAAGAACATTCAAATCTCTTATTCCTTGAAACTCGATTTTTCCGCAATAAACAACGCGGCAGAATATGAAGCTTTGATTGTAGGACTAATTTTTTTTGAAAGAATTGAGAGTCAAAACTTTACGCATCTTTTGCGATTCCCAACAGGTGGTATGCCAGGTGAGAAAAGAGTTTCAGGCAAAGAGAGCGAGGCTAGCTTCGTATTTGAATAGAGCCCTTGAGTTGCTTAATGATCTCAGGTACAATACAACAATAATATTCCTAGAGAGGAGAATGCAAATGCTAATTCGCTAGCCAAAATGGCTTGCTCGGAGATGTGCAACTCATAGGCCCGGTCCATGTGGAAGTATTATCAGCTCCGAGCATCGATCGGATGGATTTCAATTAGATCTTGGAGTAAGAATGTGAAAAGGATTCATGGTTGACTCCAATTGAGAATTACTTACAAAAGGGAATCCTTCCCGATAGAAAAAACGAGCGATAATGACTCTTTTGCCAAGCTTCAAGATACATTATTTAGGAAGGAATGTTGTATAAAAAGGGATTCTCAGTCCCCCTGCTTCGGTGTGTCATGAAGCCAGGCGAGTCCTCAAGGAAGTGCATGAGGGGACTTGTGGTGACCACATCGGGGGACAGACCTTAGCAAAGAAGATTCTTTTTTGTAAGTATTTATGGCCGATTGTCTAGCGAGACATAGCTGATTACACCAGAAAGTGTGACAAATGCCAAAGGTTAGCAAAGATTCCTAGAGCCTCACCAGTTGAGATGAAGTACACCATTATTGCTGTTGACTATTTTACAAAATGGGACGAGGCAGGGCCACTAGCCACAATCACAACTAAGAAAGTGGTTAACTTTGTAGTTAGAAATATCATCTGTCATTTTGTGGTCCCATAAACAATTATCTCTAATAACGAAACACAATTCGATGGCGCTGAATTCAAAGATTTTTGCTGCACACATCACATTAAAAAAAAGATTTTCAGTGGTAGCACACTCGAAAGCTAATGGTTAGGTGGAAGCTATGAACTAAACCATCAAGTCCATTCTTAAGAACCGATTGGAGAAGGCCAAAGGTTAGTGGGTCGATGAATTACCATTAGCTCTTTGGGCTTACAGAGTAACCCACAGATCCATGACTGGCCACTCTCCATTCACCTTGGCCTACATATCAGAGGCTATGATTCCAGTTGAATTTGAAGCACAATCCCATCGGGTGACTCATTACAACTCCAGAACGAACGAGGAACTCCTACTAGAGTCCCTCGACATGGTAGATGAGAAGCCTGATGAAGCTCACCTGAAGCAGCTGGACATCAAAAAAGGTGTCCCGATATTACAATAACAAGTTCAAGAGTTGGACATTTGAAGTCGGTTATCTTGTTCTCAAACAAATCTTACTAGTCCCCAAGAATTTGGGCCCGAGTTAGGAAGATATATATGCAATTTAACATGAGTTTGGAGACGAAACATTCAAGCTAGCAACGGTGAACCGAATCTCACTTCCATGGGCGTGGAATAACAAACACTTGCGATGCTATAACACTTGAATCTAATTTTGTATATTTTCGATCGATGCTTATATAACTAAACAAAACTTGTCATTTCTTATCTATATAAAATGAATTGACTTATAGAATCCTTGAATCTATCCGTGCTTAAGTGACATACGTAAATGAATTTTCATATTGTAAATGCAGGTATACAGGTATCCAAAGTTAGGTACCCGCCCAACTTCTACGGTCTAGGATCGAGTCCTTGAAGTAAACCATCCTTGGAGTCTGAAGATAGATGCCAACCAACTCTGTCGAATCTTGACTTGGCAAGGCAGAATGAGATAGTTCGCTATCACTGCTCGTGCCCGCAAAGTATCCACACCTTGCCTAGAAAATAAAAAGGATAAAGATCAACGCCCTGAGATAGGCAAGGTCTTATACGAACATAAATCAATGCCTAGAGACAGATGTGATCGAGAGTGAATGCCCTGTACAGGGATGTCTAAACCACTGTCTTATGTGGTTAACTCAAACCAACACCCAGAGTTCGGTATAGTTAGAACTTGCACCATGTTTAGATTTCCATCTAAGATTAACCGCTTCAACTAACACCTAGAGTTAGATGTGATCGCACTTAAACGTCCTTGAAAAGGATGTTCAAGCTATCTTTATAGGTGATCGGGATCCAATTGAGTTATATAATTGGGTATGGTCGTGTATGGGCACCCTAAGGCATATGCCCTAATGATCGCTTTTCACCCACTGAAAGGATGATAACGTCGATTCTCATTTCTAACTAGGTGAGATTTGGCCAGTAAACAACAAGACAGACTAATAGCTTAGTTTAATAACTATGATGAGAAGTGGATTGAAAACGCATGAACAAGATGACAAGAAATTTCTCATAACTAAAGAAAATTCACACAAGAATTGAACTAAACAAAAAGTCTTTATTATCCACATCAAATAAAGCTTAAATAAAGATGTAAGTTTTATTAACATTGGACCAAAACAAAAACAAAATAAGGAGGTCGAACCTACACAAACAACCTTAAACGAAATAAGTCCTATGACTATATAACCAAAAAGAAGAAAGCAAATTGATGATTATTTCTTGTGCTTCTTCTTTCTTTTCTCTTCCCAGAAAGAATGTGCGCCTGGCACCTCTGGTTTTTTCTGCTCCTACCCCTACTTCCTCGGCCCTTAGATAGGATGCTTTGTAAAGAACCAACTGGTGTGTTATGAGTGCTTCCATGCATAGGCAGAGTGACTGAAGAAAAAATGGTCTCACCAAGTAAAGCATTAGACAAAGGTGTATGGAAGAAGTCAACTGGCATTTTATTGATCTCTTTGGCCAACTGGACTTAGGTCTGGATTTTCTCCTACATGTTGGGCCTTGAAGCAGGCCCAAAGGACCCAGTGATGAGAACATCCTCCTCCATAGGAGCTCCTTAGAGGTCACCAGTTTTCTTCTTGTAGCGCATTAATCATTAACGCGCTCAAACCAGGAGTATCACCAATTTGGATGCTTGGGATTGTCCCAGAAATAGTTATGACCATGGATTTAGTGTTGTTGCTTGCTTCACTGGCTAAGAGCCTTCCATCAAAGGGCTAGTGATTGTGGTCTGGCTTGAAATTTGAGAACGATGAAAGGAGAGATTAGCGACATCGACTGGTGTCATGTACATCTTCTCAAATATGGAAGAGATCAGTTTGATACCTCCGCCTTGCTTAGACTCGATGTGAGCAGAGGTACCATTAGAATTCCCATCTAAAATGGGGAGAAAATAGTTGTTTTTAGCATTCCAGGAGCATTCGAGTTGTATTGGGAATCAAATGAAGAGACGAGACAACTGAGAGTACAAAAGTAAGACCAGTAGCGGGATCTTGAGGTGTAGATTTAGACCTTCACCTTGGTCTTTCTGGATCGTGGTAGCCAACTTCGAATGCAAAATAAGCTCAATAGCTATGAGTGATTTGATATCATTTGGACTTAGAATTTTATGCTTTGGTTCCACCAGATTCACCCCACCTTCTTCCAGAGCCTGCTTTTCTTCTCGCATGATCTACTCCCATGCTAAAGCTAAAGCTTTAAGATAATATTTTCCAAGCCACTCCAAATCTATGAACTTGATTACATTGGCATTATAGTTGATGATGAGAAGCTCAATCTATCCTTGATTCGCTTCTCTACGGCTGCGACCGATTTATCCACATTTTTAGCATGGGCCAGTGCATCATCCCTCTCCTTACGTGCCTCCAATAGCTCCTCACAATAGTTATGAGCTTGCATTAGAGCATCATCTTTCTCTTTCTCCAATTGATCTTTTACGCTCTTTTGTTGCACTTTCAACTTTGTTATTTCTCTTGCTAGGAACTCTTTCTCCTCCAACAAAACATGATTTCTATGGTGAGCGGATTCATTCTGGCTCCTCTCTTGTTCAACCATTTCAGTCAATTCCTTAACTTTCTGCTCAACCTCCACCTGCACTTTCTTTAAATTAGCAACCTCTGTGTTAGGATGAGCGATAATCTCTTTGTCTTGGTTAGCAGCAAGCTCCATTCCCTGAGACACAACTTTCACTTTATCAATGTAATTAGAAATCTTCTCTGCCATCTCTTCCACATGAAATACTGGTCATAAACATCGTCAACGTAAACCACATTCTAGCCTTTGACCTCTAGTGGGTCTCATTTAGGTTTGGAACGAACTTAATACTATTAAAACAAATCTTTGAAAAGTAGTGTGTCACTTCAGCCATCAAAGGGTTGGATGCAATCTACTGCTCTGTTGTAACGACCGAATGCTTAATAGAATTCTTATCTGCCCTATGGCAACGAGAGGAGTCAGGGGTAACATGCTTCGATGATTGCTCAGATTACCGGTGAGCACGAGAAGGTACTGTTTTCTTTGTGGAGTGGGTAGCAAAAGTAGGGATATAAGAAACATCCTCAAGCGGAATATCATCAGGATGTTCAAAGTACTTGTCCAATGTTTTGGGCAGAGGCAACCTAGATCTACACCTTAAAGATTAACCATGGGAATGATAACTCCTGTCTCGGCCACCTTAATCTCGGCTTGAATGCCAGTTGATTTTTTAATCATGGTCGGAACCGTAGGGGCGTGTTTACAAATCACGTCTCATATGATGAACCATCTGGTCCTTAATTGAATCAAACATGCTGCAATGCTCCATTGAACTTGCAAATGAAACCAAGATGAGTTGGCTTTAAGAGGATAACACACAGTGCAAAACAAGCAGTGTGTTATGCATGTATATGTGTCCTATTGTCCCTCCAATAGACCATGAGCTTGGACTTTGCTGAATGGAGTGATCTCCCCCACACGAATGGTTGAAAAGTCACTCTGTGGATGAATGGGGGAGTTAAGACCCCTAAGACTTATGCCATCCAGGCCAAAAGAACTAATTTCGTCCTAAATCGAACCAAGACCTTGGGAGACATCATCAGAAGGAGGGATAAGAGTCTTCTCTATTTAATAGAGGCTACGTAGAAGTTTGCCTCGTAACAATCTTCACCTCGGGACGCTTCCTTAAAAAATATTCTTGGCAATTGTTGCCATCATCGTTGAAAGGCACGTGACCTACTTCGGCATCATCGTGGCCAACTCTACCACTTTCACCCTCTTCAACATGCTCTTGAACTCCCTCGATCTCAGCTGTTGGACTTTGAAATAGGGAGTCATCTTCATCACTGTTTGAGGTGGCTAGGATCTGACCAAAGCTACGTCCTGCTTCTAAAAAGTTATAAGTCTAAAGGTTTTCATCGATGAGCAATATCCTTGCCTCCATGTTTGCATCTAGAACTTCATGAAGCAACCGAAGAGTCTCTGCTAGGGCCACACTACTGGGCCTGTTTGGCACATTTGAAAGGAAAAAGGAAGACGATATGAACAAAGAAAACTATGAAGTGATCTAAAATGGAAAAGATTAGGGCAAAACTTACGCTTGGATAGCCATTAATGTGCGAATCTAGGCAGACAACATACAAAGAAGAATCGTCTTTGAAGTAATTTAACTTATTCGAAGTGCCAATCACTATTCTACACCCCCTAGATGGCTTCAAAGATGTGAGGGGAGGATTTCCCTTATAGCATTTGAAGCTATACAGATATCAGATTTCCTTATTGCTTGAAATGCGATCTAGATAGTGAGCAAAAATAATAAATACACTGTAGAAATGCATAGTTGTGTGGTGTAGCTGAGTTGGAGTCATCCTCATGAAATGAAAAATCTGTCGGATGAATTGACTTAATGGTGGGATGTACCCCACTAAGCACATATATCGGTTTCATGCAATATACCCAACTGGAGGGTGATGTGCCCATTGGTGGCATGTGAGAACTAACACGTCTTCTAATGGGATGACATGTTGTTCACAAATCCCCCTAAGTAATCCCTCTTAAATTTTTGAATCAATTGAATCTGTAGGATCATCCAATATTTCAGCATCGTCAAGGGTACCCATAGCAACCTCCACTTCTGGACCTTCTATGGGCTCAAGAGGAACCTCTGGGAGAGGCCATTCGACCTGTTGATTTGTAGGTAGAGGTACATGAGGCATTGGAGTATGTTATGCAAAAGGAATCATGGTCGAGCTTGATTCTGTATATGATTCAGCATGTTTAGGAGATAATGGTTATATAGCCAGAGCGGAAAGACACTCAGAAAGTAGATGACCCATAGATACCAAAACTCAACATAGATGTAATATCAGAAAAATTAAAAGTTGTACCTCCATGTTAAAGTGAAAGCCTAACGTGGTGTGATGCAAATTATAGTATTCTGAAGTGTCATGCATTGTCATTGTCTAATGTTATGAAACAGTTCATTTGAAAGTCAGGATATTATTCGAAGTGACCGTAAATCGCTGACCGTCCCAACAGGCTTCGTGTTGTTAAATACACATTGAAAACTCCTTGGAACTCGAAAAATTTCATTTGGGAGAACTTGAGCTTGGATTGCTATCATAAAATCCCCAAACAAGTCCAAGGTCAAAAATTCACTAAGGTTTGGATCAGCACCGATCCATATCCTTGGAGCGAATTTTTTACTCCTGCACCTTCTCCCTAGGTCCAAGCATGGCCAACAACGTAGAAACTACCTAAGTTGGTCACCAACATCACTACCAAACTATCGATGGTTGGAATCTAGATTTTTGCAAGGATTTGAGTGTTGGGTCGGGTCAAATGTTGGTTCAAGCCTAGGTGATGGACTAGGTTCGAACGAGGCAAGCAAGTGACGGTTAAAGAATGGAGGTCGAAGTGACCAACGGTGGCGATGGGTAGGCAGCAGTAGCAAGAGCTTCGATTCGAGGGTAAGGACTTTAATGGCGAAGTGGAAGCTTGGTTTCATAAGGTCGATAAAATGAATAGAGTAAAGGGATGGATTGGGTTATATAACCTTCGAACCAACAAAATAGGCAACTAACTCGCCTATTTTCAAGTGTTGGATCGTACCGATCCATAGTTGTGGATCGGTACCGAACCATAAAAAGGAAAAAAAAAGGGATGTGCATATGCATTACATGTGCATGAATATGGGATTTTACGAGGACATGCATGTACATGGAATTGAAATACGATAGGTAATCAAAGTGCATATGCATATGTATGCTCAACATTTAACAATTAGAATTGCAAGGTAGCGAATTCAAACCTATGTAATCTTGGAAAGGAATATACTTAAAGCTACTGAATTTGAAGTGACAGAGTATAAAATCATGCTACGATTTTATAATGTTAAAATCTAAGCAAAGGGTCGCAACGGATAGCCAAAGGTGCTACACTTCACTGAAATAATCCAAAGGAAGGATGACAACTATTCAAATCATGGATTGGAATCTGATACAACAATCCTAACTTATCTTGATTCAAAACACGCCGTGTTGGAAACAAGATGTACTTTGAGAGGCAAGTGTTATCTAGCTTTTTGGCCAGGACGTAGTTGGATGAACTTATTGAGTCGGAATTGAAAGTTATCAAAGCAGGAAACCTAGAGAGACAACCAACAAGCCTTGGAACCAAGTACAACAAAGGGCATGAGGCAAGTGCAATTCCGTCATCGAAATTTCAACAAAAGAATCTATCGAATTGATGTATCAGTGTCGAACCATCCCTATGGACCGGTATGATCCATAGAACCTCCTCCAAAATGCCTCAAACCCACTCTATTCTCAAGCAATGATGATGACAACCCATTCAGAGCTTTAAAAAAATCATTCGCATTCATTTTGGTATCGAGTGTCTTGAGCACTTAAAGTCAGAAACTCCATTCCATCAACTATCCAAGTAATAAACTTAGAAAAAAGTTTCTAGCAAAGCAATCAAGACGAAACATGATGCTAACAATAAGTCGCATCTACACAAGGCAGTGGAAGTGATCCACAAATTAATCTTATGGATCTTTACCAACCTATGTCCATGGATCGGTACCGATCCATGGTAAATGCTGATATAGCCATAATCTGTTAATGCTCAACTGTTGTTGGACGTAAGGAATGTGGTTTAGAACGTGGTGGAAGGATTCTTGACCACTTTCAACTATAAATAGGGGTGGAAGGGGTTATTTTAATGGATCCTTTTGAGTTATTTACCAATTCTTTGTTATTCCTTGTAATCCCAAGGTTCCATACCGATCCATAAGAATAGAAGTAGTAAACAATGATATAACCAATATAAAAGCTAAGTGGACGTAGGCCTTAGTTGGCCAAATCACTATAAAGTCCGTGTGAACCGATTTTCCATGTTTTTCTTTAATTTTCTTCATTTTATTCTCCACTTCAATCTCTTGGGTGTTTGTGCCCTATTCTAGTGCAAACAATATAAAATAGGAATATTCACCATATTTTGTATGTCTATTTCAATAATTCTGAAAAGGTAATTTCTTGTAATTCCAAATGTAACACGAATTCTCCTTTTGGGATAAGAAATAGAAATTTACATCGTCAGCCTTTCCTTTAGGAGAGATGTAGTTCCAATGCTTTAAAATATAGAAATATCTAAGTATAAACCAAAATATTGATCATCATGTTTATTGGATTAAAATGGCAAGGTATCATTCCATAATGAGCTGTCCTAATCATGAAATAATTGGAATAAAGTAATAAGAGGTTATGTTTGGTATTAAGGTCTCAATTATGGAATAATGTTAATAAATGGTTTGGAAAATTTTAAGTTAAGATTGTGCAAGGGATGGTTAATTCAAGGATTTGGATCTCCATTAAGAAAAGGATATTAATTTTTGTACGCACTGAGAATGCAAAGGAGATTTTTCATAGAAAGCTAGACCGGGAAATTTTTGATAAGATTTGGAGAAAGGAATAAAAAGGATTCTTCTCAATAATCCCTCATATTGGAAGAAAACTATTTACTTAAGGAAATTTATGGAAGACTAACTTAGAATGAATAGTTGTGTGCATAGTAGTCGCACACGAACAAAGTACCACTTAGGTGATTATCTCCATTGCTAAAGTGATTCTAATTTATGACTTCAATTAATTTTAGGACTTTTATTATTAAGTATGAATGGGAAGATAGACCAAACTTTCACTTGTAGAACATAGGATGGATCACTATAAACTCTAAACATGATACCTAGCTACCCTGATTTTTGAAGGACTGAAGAAACTATTCGTAAGTAAAATGAGAAGATTTAATTTGAATTGAGTTTGAAAATAAGTTTTGTTATTTTCAATAAGTTAAGAAATCATATGTTTGAATATCCTTGGGTGAAAATGGAGAAGTAGCAAAAAGGCCTGAGTAGAGATACTAAGGAGAGGACACCATCAACTTTTGCGATGTCTTAACTTACCATTTAGAAGATGAAGTAATTCGATATACCATTTGATGACTTAAGGCAGTACGAATGTGCATTGAGGATTGCATAGGACTATAGCTTCGTGGGACCATACTTATGCTCAATTTATTTAGCATGGTGCAAGTCGACACCATCTGAGATGGCAGCAACGATTTTTGGGGGGTACCGATGCACATTTATATGGATTGAAAATTTATGCCAGTGGTGAAAGTTGATAAGGGCAGTCAGAGTTCGATTCATAGAAGGACAAGAATGCATGAGGTAGGTAGAAAAGCATGTACTAATAGGGGACACATGGGTAGTCCATGGAGCCGAGTCCACAATACTCCTAGGAGCTAAGTCCTTCATAGTTCGTGCAGCTGAGTCCACATTAGGAAGCATACAAGTGGAAAATCCCCAAGGCAAGATGGAATATGACTAAATTATTAGGAAGTCGCCATTAATTACATGCGGAAGTGTCTATGCAATGCAGTTGCCATCGTCAAGTTGTGTATGTTAAAGAAAAGTTAAAAAGGATAGGTGATTCCCTTGTTCGCGATGCACCTACCCGTATTTTTATGCATAGGACAAGTCGACCCTGTAATGAAATAATGGTTAAAGTGCAGTAGGGAGACGATTCAGTTGACAGTACATGGGAGCTTGAGGAGAAAGTCCGAGCTACCTATCCCAATCTCTTTTCTTGCACGTTTCCATTTTAGTTAGAAAATTTTGTTTTTGTAGTTAGTACTAACTTAGGTAGAGACCATTGTATGGCAGGAATGGTTGTAAATGTGTCAATAGAACATGTTATGGATGATGAATGATAGTGGATGTATTGTTTGGATTGTTTCTTATACACATTTAGGGTAGTATATTCACTAAACAGTACACACACATTAACATCATCTCGTACTTGTTGTTTAGGTTGCTGCATATTATGCATATGGATGCTTGGTTTTTGTTTATTCTATTTGAGCAATAAGCATGTGGATGTTGCATATAGGTGGAATTGTTGCGCAAATATATAGGACTACAAGTATATTACTTAGAATTTTGCATACATTTTGGATGCATGACATGAGCATTTGCATGATAGGAGGTCAGCTAGATCAGGAGAGTGCCTGCTCTTTGCATTAATATAGGTTCACGTGCATTTCACATTGTATATATATATGTAAATATTACATTAGAAAAATTCTAAGGACAATGATTACCCATGGATAATGGATGAGTATATAACTGTAGCTATTAGTTCTTATGTGTGTAAGTTACATTTTCCCATCATTGGAGATTCAAGGATGAAATCCGTTTAAAGGGGAGAGAATATAACACTCTGAATATTTAACGGAAATTTAATAAGAAATCAAATTTAAATAAAATAAGGACCAAAATAAAATTTCAAATACATCAGGATTTTGGCTACGAAACTTGCACAATTATGTTCATAGCAATTTTCTGGGCAAATTTCAAATATAACACTTCGAAAATGAAGTTGGTACGGAGAAGTTACGAGCGTTTGAAAATTTAAAATAGAGTGAAACTTTAAAAATAAAAAATCACAAAAAAAATACACGGTGACCGATCGACCAAGGAGGGTTGATGGTCGAACGGTGGTGATCAACCACTAGGGCAAGCGGTCGACCGTTGACGTTATTAAAACAAGGGTTTCCTGAAATAAGTGAACGGTCGTGATGGGTTGCTTTGTTGCCTGGGTACAATGTGTGTACTTGATCACCCTAAATATCCACTAGGTCAAATCCAATGTCTAAAACTAATTGTTAACCTTTATAAATTGAAAGCTAACATAACCCTAAAATAAACACAACTGCTTATGTACTGAAACTCTACCAAGATCTAACCTCTCATCAAAAACTAAAAATTAATCAAAATCAAAGTAGAAGAAATACAACCAATCAGATCTTGGAGGAGCTAGTTCATGGAGGGTGATTCTCTAGCAGAATGCGTTGGAAAAGCTTGGGTATAAGGTGGGTGGGAACAAATTTAATTTGATGATTAGTACAATTAGATTTACTCTATTCCCTTTGACCTAGTGTTGAGTGTGTTTCGACCGGCTCCTTCCCTACCACCGAATCAACATCTCACCGGACCAGCTCCATCCCTACCACCGAATCCATCCCTACCACCGAGTCAACATCTCACCGGACCGGCTCCATCCCAGGCCCACCAAACCAACTCGCTCCCAAGCCACCACCAGTCCAATTTCCCTCACTACCGAACCACCTACTACCGAACCGACCCACACTCCACTCATTGCCGAACCAAGTTCCATCGGACCAAGACATACCGGACCAACACTTCCAGGCCAGATTGCATCAGCCCAGGCCCACCAGCAGCTATATACATCCAAGACCCCTGCCCCCAACCCCACTCTATAAATAGAGGGGCAGGGGTACAACAATGGCGGACAAGTTTGAGAGCTCAAGCACGGATAGAACTTTCAAACAACTTTCAGATACTTGTAATCAAAGCTTTGTACTTGTAATCTGAACAGAAAAGGAGAATAACATATAAAGTGGATGTAGGCACATTCTGGCCGAACCACTATAAATCTGTGTGTCTTTTACAGTTTAGTCCATCTATTTTATATATTTGCATAAATCACCCAAATCATTAAGAACAACATATAATCAACAAAATCATATGACTTGGAGGTGTTTGCCCATTTTTTGTGCAAACATTTTTGGTGCTTTCACTGAGAGATCGATCTAGAAGCTTCAGCTTCTCCCACTCAACCTTCTTCCTAACAGCATCGCTCATTGCTTGGAAAACATGCCTCCCAGGCAAAGGAAAGACGTTAGCAAAGGAAAGAACATCGCAACTAGCAGTATCCAGATCCATTGATCACAGATCAAGGGAATCGTTCCGTTCCAACAGCAAATGGAAATCAGGCAAACCCGACAGCCCCTGCCACGGAGCAACCAATTACTAGGGCGGATCTGGACAGGGTTGTGGCTGAAGTAACTAACCGCTTCACATCCCAACAAGAAGCCTTGGTGTACCAACTCATGTCACGCTTAAGGGATGCTGAAGAATCCAACCGCAACACCGAATCATGGGGTGAGTTCCAGTCTGGAGGATCTGGGAGGCGACAAAGAACTTTCTTCTTCGAAGAGGCTAACAACAGAAACAGCAATGGTAGGAGCCGAGCCCGGACTCAGCCCGAATTCCGACCCGAGGAAACACTTGGAACCGAACCCAACAGGGGAGGTACCAGGCAAGGGTCGGATGTAGCTGAGCCTGCCATGCTACCTAACCATGGAGACACCAATAGACGGGGCCGAGCTGGAGTCCAACCCGAAGTTGGACCCGAGGAAGTGCCGAGGACAGAACCCCGTAGGGGAAGATCAAGGCAAGGGCCAACTGTGGCTGACCCCAACGTGCCCCCAGTAGACCAGAGGCAGCCATTGGAGAATGTTAGGACTGATAGACGATATTATCCCTACATGTCATCTGGACGGAATCAATCCCGCAGGGAAGAACCAAACTCATTTCTATCCGCTCCAAGTTATGATGAAAGGATGGCGCGATTGTTCAGAGAATGCGTCCAACGGGACTAAAGGGATCGGGGGATAGGCGCTAGGGTAACCAGTCCCTTCACCCGCAATATCGAAACTGCCATCACCCTCCGGGAATGGAAAATGCCAACAATGGAACCTTACAAGGGAACCTCTGACCCCGTTGTACACTTGCAGAGATACACACAGCATATGCTCATGAGCGGAGCAACAGAGGGAGTGTTGTGTAAATGCTTCCCACTATTCTTGGCAGATCTAGCTACCTCCTGGTTCTGCCATCTACCCCAAGGATCCATCAGCTCATGGGAAATGTTGAAAGAAAAGTTCATCAGCCAATTACGCATTCATGTGGAACAACCCTGGGACGCTTATTCCCTATCTAATATCAAACAGAAGCCCCGAGAGACAGTGCAACAATATCTAACCCGATTCAACACCGCAGCGGCCGCAGTCCAAGATGCCGATGAGAAACTTATCCTAATGGCCCTCTGCAGTGGTGTGCATCCGGATACTAAATTTGCTAGGAGATTAACAAAAGAAAAACCAGCTACCTTACCTGATTTCTTCCATGAAGCCGGGAAATATATGAGACTTGAAGACGCTGCCGCTGAGAGGCAGTCAGGGCAACAGACTAAGGCAACTCCAGACAGGGTTCCCGTTGCATCAAAGGATGTTCGAAGAAATGACTCTAAAGACAATGCTGGGGGCAGGAAGGGAGAAAAACGTTTATATCGGCCAGGACCGAGGTTTGACTCTTACACTCCTTTGAATGAAACAATCGAAAACATCTTCCTGGCCACCCAAGACGAAGTTAGATACAAGCGCCCCCCACACAAGAACGAATCAGATAACGAAGTTAAATCTGGAAAGTTCTTCCACTTCCACGAATCTCATGGGCATGACACAAATGAATGCCATCATCTCCGGGACTTAATTGAAGAACACATCAGAAGGAAGAGGCTAGAGCGCTATGTAAAAGGTCAGAACAGGACTCCAACTCCTGCCAATGAGAACCCAGGGCTACCCCTCCCAGAAGTAGGCGGAGGAAATCGCAACACCGGCGGCTCTAGTCAAGAGAAGATAGTGGTCCATACCATATCAGGACGACCACACATCGCCGACAGAAGCTGGGCAGAGATGGAAAGATATGGAAAGTCACTTAGAAACGATGTAGACTGCATCAATTCCGTCATGGAAGAACGCCACCCGAAGAAGGAAGAGGATAATGACATCACATTCAGTAGGCGAGACCTAGAAGGAAGGCGGTACCCTCACATGGATCCTATGGTTATCTCTGCCTGGTTCGGCCCAGCCGAAGTTTTTCGAATTCTGGTAGATACTGGAAGATCCGTAAACATTCTATTCAAGCATGCTTTCGACAAAATAAAGCTATCAATGAAGGATGTGTCTCCCTGCAACAAACCACTACACGGTTTCACTGGAGATGCGAAGATGCCCTTGGGCAATTGGACCTCTTTGTCGAAATAGGAAGTCATCCCCGCTCCGTTGTGCGGAAACAAACATTTGTGCTAATAGATAACCACTCGGCCTACAACGCCTTTTTAGGAAGACCAGCCTTGTCCGACTTCCAGATTGTCCTGGCCCCTTGGTGCCTGAAGATGAAATTTCCGACAGATAATGGGATAGGGGAAGTAGATGGAAATCAAGACGCCGCTCGAGATTGCTATGTAACTGAACTTCGCAATAACCGTAGGAAGGATAAAGGGAAGGATGCAGAGACTTCTCTCTGCAAGAAAAACTTGGAAGCATAGAAACTAAAGAAAGCCCCTCCTCTTCGATATACCAGTGATCCTTTCAATGAATTGGACCCCAGGGACAAAGAGGAGGAGGCCACCGCCGAGCCTGCAGAGGCTATGGAATTTGTATCTGTAGACAAACACGACCCAAGTGGACTGCTAGGAGTCGGGTCTCAGTTAAGAGCGGAATTGAAGGATAAACTCGTCGATTTTCTTCGCCACAACTTGGATGTATTTGCATGGACGCACGCTGACATGACTGGAATCTCCCCAGACGTAGCATGCCACGTACTGAACATCGATCCCACCAAGGTGCCAGTAAAGCAGAAAAAGAGAAGCATGGGGGCAGAGCGATCAGTAGCCCTCGAGGAAGAAGTAAAGAACCTACTTGCCAATAACTTCATACGAGAAGCCATCTACCCAGAATGGATCGCCAACCCGGTACTGGTAAAGAAGGCTAATGGGAAGTGGCGAACATGCATCGACTTCTCCAACTTAAATGACGCTTGCCCGAAGGATTGCTTCCCACTCCCTCGAATCGATCAACTCGTGGACAGCACAGTCGGACACGAACTCTTATCCTTTATGGACGCATACTTAGGATATAACTAAATCCCTATGCATGCACCCGATCAAGACCACACTAGCTTCATCACTGGCCGGGGATTGTACTGCTACAGAGTAATGCCTTTTGGACTTAAAAACGCTGGAGCTACTTATCAGCGCCTCGTCAACAAGATGTTTGCGGAACTAATAGGACGAACCATGGAAGTTTATGTGGACGACATGCTAGTAAAGTCAGGAAAAGCAAACGATCACGTAAGCCGCCTGGACGAGATGTTTCAAGTACTTCGTCGATATGGAATGAAGCTAAATCCTCTAAAGTGCTCCTTCGGAGTATCATCGGGAAAGTTCTTAGGATTCATCGTCCATGCCAGGGGAATTGAAGCGAACCCTGAACAAGTCCGGGCTCTGAAAGAAATCAGGGTACCTTCCACTCGAAGAGAAATGCAAAGCCTAAATGGGAAAGTGGCCGCCTTAAGCAGATTCATCTCTAAAGCAACTGACAAGTGTGTCCCCTTCTTCGAAGATATAAAGAAAGACAAGGGAAAGTTCGAACGGGCTGACGAATGCGTAACAGCCTTCCACAACCTAATCGAACACCTCCAGAGACCACCAGTACTCTCAACTCCAAATGAAGGCGAAGAGCTATACCTATACCTTGTTGTGTCATCTTATGCTTTAAGCGCCGCTATCAAGGGACAAGACATGGCCGACTTCATTGCCGAATTCACTACCAACGAAGGTAAGGAGCCATCTGAAATGGCGGAAGACATCAAGTGGAATCTCTTTGTAGATGGAGCATCAAACGAACAAGGCTCGAGGGCAGGTATTGTAATAATCACTCCCAGGGGAAGGAAGCTACACTATGCTCTAAGGTTGGAATTCACTGCCACCAACAACGATGTAGAATACGAAGCAGTGATAGCCGGATTAGAACTTGCCCTAGAGATTGGAGTCGGTTCTTTATGTCTACATAGTGATTCTCAGCTTATTGTAAATCAAATACCAGGGGAATTCCAGACTCGAGGAGAACGACTCACAGCATATCTAAAGAAAACCAAGCTACTACTCGATCAATTGGACCACTATTTAATCAGACACATTCCTCGAGAGGGGAACCGAGAGGCTGACGAACTGGCAAAGCAAGCTAGCATGAAGAACAGCACCATTTCCGTAACCGCATCCATCTCAAAACAACTAGTCCCAAGTTTCGAACAAGAGGATCTGATAGCTGCAATCGAAGAAGAAACTTGGATGACTCCTATCCGAAAATACTTACAAGATGGCATACTGCCCGACGGGTGTAACGAAGTTAAGAAAATCTTGAGGAAAGCTTCCCGCTACACAATATAGGAAGGCATCCTCTATCGGCGCGGCTTCTCTAACCCCTTATTATGGTGTGTCGTTGGAAGGGAAGCCAAGGAAGTCTTATCCAACATCCATCAAGGAAGTTGCGGAGATCACACTGGAGGGCAAACTCTAGCAAAGAAGATACTCCGATATGGGTATTACTGGCCCACTTTAAACAAAGATGCCTTAGACTTCGTCAAAGATGTGACAGATGTCAGAAATTTGCTAAGATTCCTCAACTACCAACAAATGAGATTACTCAAATGACCAGCCCTTGGCCCTTTACAGTATGGGGGATTGACTTGATTGGCGAACTGCCGTTGGGCTGAGGCGGAGCCAAGTATGCTATAGTGGCAGTCGACTATTTCACCAAATGGGTGGAAGCGGAACCTCTGAATAAAATATCTTCGAAAAAAGTTATTAATTTCTTAATCAAAAATGTTCTATGCAGGTACGGGGTTCCACTCAAGATCATATCGGACAATGAACTTCAATTTGACAGCAAGGAATTCACCAACTGGTGCCAAGAGCAAGGGATTCACAAAAGCTTCTCATCTGTAACTTATCCCCAGGCAAACAGACAAGTCGAAGCTGTCAACAAAATTCTTAAAACTTTAATCAAGAAGAAGCTTGAAAAGTCAAAAGGCGCTTGGGTGGATGAACTTCCTACGACAATTTGGGCCTACCGCACGTCTTTCAGAACATCAACAGGGCATACTCCTTTCTCTTTGGCATACGGATCGGAGGCCATGCTCCCAGTTGAAACTGTAGTGCCATCCCACCGTAGGATCCACTACAACCCAAAAGAGAACGAAGAACTCCTCCACATGTCTTTGGATCTAATCGAGGAAAGAAGAAATGATGCAGCACTTAAAGCGGCAGCTCACAAGCAAAAAGTGGCAGCACGATACAACTCCAAAGTCAAGCACCGCAGCTTACAAGAAGGTGATCTTGTCCTCAAGCGGATCTTCCCGCGCCCCGGAGCGCTAGATCCAATCTGGGACGAACCCTATGTAATTCATAAAGATCTCCACAACGGAGCTTATATTTTGTCAACAGTGGACGAAGAGGTGTTTCATAGGCCATGGAACATCCAACACCTTCGTCGATACTTTTCTTAACTTGTACTTCCCATATGAAGTGAATTAACAAAGAGAATCAGTGGACGTAGGCATTTTCGTGCCGAACCACTTTAAAAATCTTGTCTCTTTTTAACTTGTTCCTTTATATCTTGGCTGCTTGTTAAGCTTTATCCTTTTCTGTTGAACAAAATCCTGTGTAACGGCATTTCCATTTTGGACACTTCACGGCACAACCTCACCTGGACAAGACCTGACAGGTACTATACGAATCTATGCCCTCGCCAATGAGACACTTTTTCTCCAGCATCCCTTTGCTGCGGGTTAAATCATTGCTCGCGACGGCCCTTAAAGCCAACTGTAATGAGCTGATTATAAGCCACCGAGAAGGCCGACTATAGCCGAGGCAGCTCATTACGGCATTCGGCTCGCCGGCAACCGTAAACCGATTATAAGCCCCAACATAAGGTGTGGCCAGCCAGGGGGGCAGTTCACAGTTGACGATCGGCACCCGCGCTAGCCGGCTACGGTAAATCGAATAATACCCACGATTACGGGCCATAATGGCCCGGGTAGTTACTGTGCGCGATCTCGTCTCCGATGTGTCTTAAGTACGGTTGTGGTAAAAAAGAAAACTCCCCACGGAGGCGTAAGATGGGTGACAAACGTCTCTAAGACCCACAGCTAGGGAAAGTGACTACAAAACCTGTTTGCCACGAACTTAAGCACATCGAAGGCCTTCCGTGATTGGAAGTTTTACTATTTCTTATATTTCCATTTTATTTATAAAAACTTTCCTCCTATCCTCTATAACGATCACTAAAGTACAGGACACAAAATAGGAGACACTTGCTAATGGGAATAAGAACTCACAACTGGATGGCAGGTCATTCAGCTGCATTCCATATTCGATTACACAAGGCATTCAAAGTTACCGTCTACAGCAAAAGCTTGAAGGGCGGTACTTTCTTCTCTTGTACATAAATATGTAACTATAATTTCTACGCACATCACACTAACATCGCAAGACACGAAATTATATTTTAAGAAAAAACTTAGCGTCAAACACAATTGAATCACTAACACATGCACAACTATATTTTATGCAACACATCAAAATAACGACAGCATTCAAACACAACAAAATCAGCTTATGTTATAAAGTTACATGCCAAAAATCAAGTTGTTCGCTACATAATTACAGCCTGAAAATTACTTTAGTGTTTTAAGACTAACATAGACAGCAATGTCAAGTAAACTGAAAAATGTTCAGACCAAGCTAAGGAGCCGACTGCATCAAGGCTTCGCCTCTACCGTGCTGGCCCTCCGGGGTCTACTTAATCGCCGGATCAGAGCTCCCAGCATGCTGACCAGAGGTAGTTGGCGCTTCAGAGGTCCCGCCTGTCCAATTCAGGAGAAGAATTCATTGAATAAACAATAAGCAACCAAGCTATGAAAAGGCTAAAAGGGAAAACTTACCAGCATCTGTTCCTTGATCATCATCTCCCAACTGCACACCAACCTCCTCGGCAGCGAGCTGCCGCATGCCCTCCTTCACCGCCACTTTCTCCTCCTTAGTGAACTGGGACGTAACCACATCCATCCTGAAGGCCATACCACCCTCCATATCCGCATTAGCCTTAGCCTCCTCCAGAGCCCGGAGATAAATCCTGGCCATGATCCGGGGATAATCATCCATCCAGGATAAGTTGCCCTGCTTCCAAGTACGGAAATACATATCCTGGAGCATCTCATCCATCATCCCCTCGTTTTCCTAAAACTCCTTCATTCGGACCTCGGAAGCCAACAGCTTTGCAATGGAAGCATCCCTCTCCGATCGGTATCACGAGCGGTCAGCATGAAGGGATTTCCTCATCGCCTCCATCTCCTCCTTCAGCTTGGCTTGGGCAAGCTCCGCGGCTTCAAGCTTCCCAAATAACTCCTCTACCCGCTCGAGATCCGCTTTTTGAACCTCGTCCACCGTTGCAATGGCCATATCGATCCTTTCCTTGCAGATTGCCTCCATTTTCCGCAGCTCGGCTCTGCTAGCCTCTTCTATGGTTTTCTTTAGCCATCTGGAGGCAGCCTCATGCTCAAAGATTTGGATGGCCTGATCGGCGAGTTGCTTGGCCTGGTCGGCAACCACTAACCGCAATCTTATGTTGGTGCTCAAAATTTCCTCCCCGACCTTGACCAATCGGGCATGATGCGCCATCAACTTCCTAGTCTCCTCAGCAACCCGGTCGATATTTGCCTTAGCTTCATCCCCCAAAGTTACAATCCGAGTAGTAAGCAAATCAAGGTCCAGAGACTTGGCCTCATCAAGCACCCTTACCATAGGATTGCGAGGGAGAAGGTGCTCACCGGTAACCTCGTCAAAGGCGATATCATGAGAACCCGGTTCCAGATCGGGATGACCCACAAAGGGATTACGAGCCAAGCCGGGACGCTCAATCTGAGTAACGGTAGGATTCTCAGGTGGATGCGGAGAGGGTATGAACTCAGTATCCTCCCCCGTGATATCATGGATAGGTTGGGTTAGGGGCTGAGGACCAGATGAAGGTTCGAATAAGGAGCGCCTCCTCTTTTCTTTTGAATATCCTCTTCAATAACTCCGATAAGAGGGCGGTAGCCGACTACGTCCCCAGAACGGTTGGTCGGAGGCTTTGGTTTAGCGGAAGCTTTGAGGAGTTTGAATTGTTCGAGGCGGTGCCGAATGTCTGATGTCTTGGCCGCCTTACCCATTACTAGAATAAAAACCAAGTGTTACAAGCATGCATGGGACTATAATCCAAGAAACATGTGAAGTTAAAAGAGGAGTCAAAAATTCACCTTGAATCGCCGGGGTTGCCCTAGCTAAAATGCTCTCGGAAGATGGACCAGCACCAGTCCCGGTCTTATCAGTTTTCTTTGGCTTCTCCATCAAGGCCGATCCTTCCTCCAACCCCTCAAAAGCCTGGCGGAAAGCATCATCCGTCCACTCTTGGATCTCCCTTGCTTGCCCAGAAGACAAAGCCCGACGCCGTCACCGCTCTTTCCTTCACCACCATCACCACCATCACCTTCTCCATCACCTCCGCTCTCCTCCTCGCCTCTTTTCTCCTCTACATTTTCCTCCTCCAGAACATCTGGACATGTGCTAGGGGAGGGTCCATCGGATTTCTTGAGCTTCTTTCCCCCGACGACTGGAGGTATCCAGAAGGGTTTCCTCTTGCTCCTCTTTGTCGTGGACCCTCCTTTGGCTTTGGCAGCCATTTCCTCAGCTGTGTCTCTCTGCTTGACCACGGACTGACGTGGTAGAATCAAGTTGTGCTGCAGAAGAGTAGCATTCCTGATCAGGTAAGAAGCTGACCTCTCCCTTCCCGAAATGACTTCTATCTCCGCGGCCATCTGAACCAGGTGATCGTTCTCCACAACCGCAAAGCCACCTGTCGCTAGCAAGAAATAAAAACACATAAGAAGAAGTATTTCAGTCGGAACGGAAATTATAAATAAGCTTCAACTTACAACCGGAGGTGAAGCGACGGATAGAAACGGAGTCGTCCTTGACGAAAAACCATTCTTTCTTGAACATGGTGAACTTCGAATATAAGTCCAGGACCGGCTTGAACGACACGGCCGATTCCAAGCTAATGTACGGAGACCCTTTCTTGTAGCCCCTCAAGTTGTACAAATATCGGATCTCCCGGTTGGAAGGAGGGCGCCGGTATTTTCGCTGGAAAATGATAAATAGGCTCACCAAGATAGCGTAAGAGTTGGGCTGAAGCTGGAAAAGGACCACCTTTAGGTAGGTGATGAAGCTGACTATCCAAGCATTGATCGGGAGAATGGCCCCACACATACAATGGTACCTGCTGTAAGCAAAATATCCTTAAGAGGGATCATACGGCATGACTCCATTCCCTGGCAGCACCATGAGTGCTCTATCAATCCTGAAAGAACGAGATATAACATCAAGCTGCTTCTCTTTGAGGGAGCTAGGAAAGCAGTCAGGAGGAGAGCTCAAGAGCTCCTGAGGCCATATCCATCCACTAGTGATCTCGGGGTGGGTCCCTGTCGTCCCGATCCTGGCTGGGTTGGGGGAACAATGGGGGACTCTCTTCTGTCCATAGATTTCCTCTTATCTGGTCGAGTTTCCACTTTATGACACATTTATCTGCAACACAAGAAAGTATATCGTTAAAACATATAAACTATGTAGTTTGGAATTTCGCTCGTAATTCGAAACATAAAAAATTCAAGGTTTGAGTTCATTCGGTACTTAAGGTCTCCGAGTATCTTTGGTAACCCAAGATTCGAGTTCGTTCGGTAATTCAAGATTTGAGTTCATCCGGTAATCCGAGTATATAAGTTCATTCGGCACTTATACTCCACGAAGTTCTTTCGGTGAGTCGAGTCCCCGAAACCATTCGGTAGTCCAGAGCACAAACACATTCGACAGAAAAGGATCTCACCTGGTTCAGCAAAAATAAGATTCTGGTTCGGCTAACACGTTTGATTCGGCAGAGATGAGAGTTTGATTCGGCAAAGACAGGGGTTTGGTTCGGCTGATAAGGAGAAATGAAAGCGTTAGGCCCCTATTTATAAGCAAATATCAATGACCGGACCAGTTGATTCGGCATTAGAGACCGGATGATAGCGTCCAGGATGAATGAATTAAAACAAAGCACGCCATATACAGGCATATGCCCTACTTTGGGGGGCAAATGTTGAGTGTGTTTCGACCGGCTCCTTCCCTACCACCGAATCAACATCTCACCGGACCAGCTCCATCCCTACCACCGAGTCAACATCTCACCGGACCGGCTCCATCCCAGGCCCACCGAACCAACTCACTCCTAAGCCACCACTGGTCCAATTCCCCTCACTACCGAACCAACCCACACTCCACCCATTGCCGAACCAAGTTCCACCGGACCAAGACATACCGGACCAACACTTCCAGGCCAGATTGCATCAGCACAGGCCCACCAGCAGCTATATACATCCAAGACCCCTGCCCCCAACCCCACTCTATAAATAGAGGGGCAGGGGTACAACAATGGCGGACAAGTTTGAGAGCTCAAGCACGGATAGAACTTTCAAACAACTTTCGGATACTTGTAATCAAAGCTTTGTACTTGTAATCTGAACAGAAAAGGAAAATAACATATAAAGTGGACGTATGCACATTCTGGCCGAACCACTATAAATCCGTGTGCCTTTTACAGTTTAGTCCATCTATTTTATATATTTGCATAAATCACCCAAATCATTAAGAACAACATATAATCAACAAAATCATACGACTTGGAGGTGTTTGCCCATTTTTTGTGAGAACACCTAGGATGTTAGAAATTCAATTGTAAACTGTAAAACCCTAATTGAAAAATCTAATCTAGGGTAGAAAATGAAGTAAATGTAAATGCATAAATTGATGCTTAATGCTGGTACACCACTTTAATTATTTAGCTATAAACCCTAAACCTGTAAATGCTAGATTAAACAATTTAAATTTAAATTGAGAAATATGGACTGGTCAACATAGTTGCTTAGGGTTCATGATAAATGCTACAATCAACAAGAATTAACCCTAATTAAAAATTGACATCAAAAACTACACAAACCCTAAATTTTAAACTATGATCGGTCGACTACTCATCTCGAGCCGTCGACCGCAAGCGGTCGATCGACTGGGGATAGAGGTTGACCAACTGTTGCCTGAACTACACAAACTGAACCTCGACCTAAGGGCCATTTTAGTAATAAGAACTAATATAAATGTTAATTGTTTTATGGGTCTATTTAAGGCTATTTAGATGTATGTTAGGAGTTGTAAGGAGGCTAGTTCCCTATGAGAGGACGCTAGGTCATTCCAGCAGGGTAAATTTTGTTTACCCGATTGAGGGTCAAGTAATCGAATTGGGGCGATTTTATTTTCGCAAATGGCATTCACAGGGAGGTTCTACAGTGGACGTGTAGCACCGATGGATGCCCGATGAGTGGTCTCGACACAATGGGAATCATGGTACACACGGTTTCTGACGCGATGTAATATAGTTTAGATGGTGGTTCTCGGCGCATGCAATAAGAGACATACACTACGATCGAGAGGTGGATGCGGGTGCAGACAATGAGATACATCGATAAGTTGACATTTTGAGTTCTTCCTCTACTAGCGTAGTTGGGTTTTGGGTAGTCCTACTTAGAGGAAAATTGGAGCTCCAGTAGCCTAGTGGCCGTGATATTTGTGGGGAGTAATTCCCACAGTAGCATTATGAAGTGGTATTAGTGAAGGAAAATTGGAGCTCCAGTAGCCTAGTGGCATTAATATTTGTGGGGAGTAGTTCCCACAGTAGCAATATGAAGTGATATTAGTGGAAATTTATTTCCACAATAGCTTAGTTGCGGTGATATTAGTGGGGAGTAGTTTCCACAATAGAATTATGTAGTGATATTAGTGGAAATTTATTTCCATAGTAGCTTGGTGGCGGTTTTTCCTAATTGGGTAGCTCTAGGAGCAATGGCCAATCATTAGTTATGAGGTTAGATCCATAGTTCGATACCTGTAGCAGCCTACACAAGTTGTAGTATAGGTACGTATTAGACAATAACCCTTAGGAATGGACCTTAGGGATTCATGGACACTTGTAGTACAACCTATGTCATTTAGAACCGAATTAAAGTTAACCGCGCATGATCATCACATATTAAACTTATGCTCATTCACCAGACTTTATCCATACCCACCACCTTCTTTCCATTTTCCCTACCACAGGATGAGAGGTTAGCAGTTAATTGGGCATAGTACATGGGGAAAGGAGCCATATATTGGAGTTCTCATATTATTCATCATGTAGTTAATTATCGTTTTAAATGTTTGTAAAACATATATTGTACTTTGAAACCAATGTATACGGCAATTAAGTACTTTAGAGGCTGTTTTTCTGAAATGTCTATTTTTCAGTAACTATATTTTAGTTCCTTCCGCCGTGAGATCTGAAAGTGTAGAATATGTTAGAATTTACCCTTATAGTTATGCTATATACTATTATAAAAATCCAACAGCTCATATTTATTAGCATGCCACGTGTCTAAAAGTCGCCTTAGTCTATGGATCGAGGTGTCAGGAGTTGTAGATTACTACAACATGATTGTATGTCTGATTGTTTATACCTTATAGGAATTTGGTGGAAGGAAATTTTATAAGGAGGGAGCCAGTAACACCCCTAGTTTTGTAACACATTAATTCCAGATATTTAATTAAGAGTAATTAAATAAACAATGTAGATAAGATAGGTAGGTGTAGGATTTTCCCAAATAATTAATCCGGCATTAATTAAATAATAAAGGCGATTGTCTTATTAAGAGAAAGAGACTTAATTAAATTTAATCTAAGAGGGATACATAAGGAATGAATAATATTATATCATCTCTCCCTCTCCACTTAACCATTCACTTTCATTCTCAAGCAAAACAAAACAAAGAAGAGGTCGGCCACTATTACTCCTATCTTCTCAAATCCAACATTGAAGAACAAGGAAAAGATTACGATAAGAAGAAGCTAAGGAAAATCTCATCACTATAGCAAATCTAAGTTGGATAATATTAACATCTCTTGTATTTTTGTTTTGTTTAATTCAGATTCGGCATGAAACTCGGATTTTGTGTTATGAAATTATGCATATGGCTTGCATAATCATTTAAATGGGTGATGAATATCATTTGTAAATTTTTTGGAATTTTCCTAAAGGGATTTTGAGTTTAAAAAAATATGGATTTAATTTCCAAATGATTTAAGTTTTGATATGATGTTTGGAATATTACTTTGAAGATGGCTTTTAAATTTCACAATTTTTTGAAATTTTATGAATGAGTTGTTAATTTTCTTAGTTGGAAAACGAGGAAATTTTAGATTTAATGATTAAAGCTATGAAAAAATGATAATATCTCTAATTTTTTTATATGATATAGAAAGGTATTCCATATTTTTTAGGAATTTTTTGAGATTTTACCCTTGTATTTTCGATTTACTGTGAATTATTTAGTAATGGAAGGATTTAATTATTAAGAATAATAACTAATTAATTATGGCTTACAACTAAGGAATTTTACAGAAAAGATAATTTTTCTCTTTGATTTTTATAGTAAGATTTTTGAAAAGATTTGATTAACAAATAAGAATTTGACAAATATATTGGTTTGGTAAATAAAATTAGTTTTAAAGAAGATAAATTAGTTTTTCTGATATCTACGAATATGCCATTTTTTAAACAATGATAGAAATATTGACAGTCGATAGTTGTTGATTTGATAAGCTATGATTTTAATCCTTTGATAGCATGTTTTTATCAACATTAGATAGCTTTATTTTTCAACCTTCGAAGCTTTACTTTGTCGGGACACAATAGTTTATGTTTGACACTCGATAGCTTTGCCTTTCTTGACATTTGATAGCTTTGTTAACATGTAATTTAGCCATGCGGTAGCTAAATTTTCTTGGCATGTGATAGCTTTGTTGACATGCAATAACTACTTGTAATTTAGACATGCAATTTCAATACTTTGCTGGACAGACGATAATTCTTTTGACACATGATGGCTACATGTATTACAGACATGCAATAGCTATATTTATAATATGCGATGGATTATATTTCTAGGATGTGGTAGCATGCATTCTCAAGGTGCGATAACACAAGTTTTTGAAGCCCGATAGCTCTACTTTTAACATGCTATATTATGAGTTTTTATGGTGCGATAGCACTAGTTTTTGAGAAATGAGATAGCCTATTTGATTGACACTTGATAGCTTCTAACTCTATATTGAACCATGTTTTTCTTTTTACAAAATATAGTTTTGTTAAAATATTTTAATAAGGTTTTTATCAAAAAGTAAAAGAAAAGGTGTTTAACCGATTTTTAAAGAGTCTTATGAAGGAAATTATTAGTTATGTAAAAATATGTATAAAATGGCTATCATATGAACATATATTTGTGATGGATGATGTGATTATATGTTCAATTTTACATCTTGATCAGTTGATGTAGTATGTGTGAACTATTGACATGCTCACTTATACGTTATATGTTATCACACAACATTTACGACCTTAGGGATTGAGAATCGATGACCGATTAGAGTTGTCCCAATAGTGGTATGGTCTGACTAACTCTTAAGTGATTAGAATTGCATCCGAGGGATCAGGAAGAAAAAAGTGTGTTAAGAGCCCAGAATTGATAAAAAGATATGGCTTGATTATGTTTCGAAACCAGATTTTATGGTGGAGACTGGGCTAGGGTATCACCATATCTGCCAACCACTAAGCTACCGATTGGTTAGATCTGTGATTCTAATGCTTAGGGCTTCACAGACGTTGAGGCTAAAATTTTGGAATTACGCATAGAAATGAACTCGTAGCAATGACACTTACCATTTTTTTTCTTCTCATTGATAGAAGTCATTATTATTCCTCCTGTTGGACAAGACATTTTGGATTCTCTAGTATAATTTTTCCTAAGTCGTTCTGATAAGGCTTTAGTTGGCCTGTGAAAACTAATAGGTTCATAGTGACTTTGGAAAAAATAATCCATGGACTATTTTTTATGGAATTGGGCAATATAGGAATGTGTGACCCTAGTGAATGATAGATTATTCATGTTAATCCATTATGCATGATATTGATACCGTGATTATGTTCTAGTGTCCTAATCATTTTCCTTGTAGATACGTTGTGGTTGCCATATTATTAGATAAGATAATGTTTATGAGAAACCCATTCCATGCTTCAACGGCGTTGCCTCAATAGTTATCTATTTGGTTTGAGACAGTATAATATTATTCACACAAATTTTTTGTCTGATCCAAACCTTTTGGTTTCCCCATAAACTCTTGGGTAATCAATTGAAATTAACTAGGCTGAGAAAAGAACCTTTAGGTTTGGATGATTAAACTTTCACATGATCAAGTAAGGGGTATGTCCTATGGGCAATTCCGTAATTTATTATAAATTATTAAATCTGTAATAAAATAAAAGGTGTTTTTCTTATCATAAACTTGTTATAATGTGTTATATTAATTAATTGTTTAATTTAAGTATATTTAATAGAAATCTATAACTGGTATATTTACGATAGTTGTTACAATGTGTTATAATCATGAGCAGTTTGTCGTAATATAATAAACATATCATTTTGAATATTCCTAGTCAAGATGTATGGAGACATGATACCAATATATCTGTTGAGACTAGAGTACATAACACTCTCCAAATATTGGCGAATGTATTACTCATGGCTGCTGTGGGTACCAAGGGATTATGTACTGATAATTATTGAATAACTATGGAATGACTCGCTCGATAGTTTTATGTTGTTTAATATAACTATGGTCAAACAAAGAATATCGAAGTGAAAATATTACATAGTTCTATCGACTAGACAATATTGTTGAACTTAAATATGGGTACTCCACTTTGATTATAATTAAATCATGACAAAAATTCCATCAAAGGACTATAGTTGGGTCTGATTTATGATATTGGAAGCGAAACACTATTCAATAGAGAATTCGTGTCCATACTAAAATGAGGTTAGTATCAAAGCCAACTGTAGTCAACTCAAAGTCAAATCTATGACCGTAGTAGTTGGTTAGTAATAATAATTATTATTGAATCAAAGCTTTGTGTTTGGACTATACAAGTTAAATGTGGGGGATACTGGAATTTGGACCAATACTAAATTCCATAAGTCCTAATATGATATGGTTTGATGAAGAGAATTGGTGTAAATAATTGTCACTATCTGGGACCGCTTAAAATAGTAAAATTGGATTTTACCAAAGTTACGTGAGCGAAGAATTCTGCCAAACTATCGCACCACTACCTAAGGTGAAGTGTGAAGGTTAATATTCAAATTGTTCGATATTAATCACTGATCAAATTTACACCTTTGCGTCGCACAACCGCAATGTTAATACCTTAAAATACCACATGATTAATTTTATAGTTATTGTAAATTGATTAAACTAATTAATATTTATGAAATATTAAATTTTTATTTTTATTTTGAGTGCAATTAGTAATTAATTAGTTGCATATATAAAAGTTATATATACGTATCGATATACGATATCTATAAATATTTACATTGAATTTAAATAAATTAATTATAAAATAAGTCTGGACATTTTGTTGGCCCATTTTGGTCCGTGGTCAGGCCAGCCATAGAGGTGATGGGAGTGGGTTTTAATGTGCTCAAATTGTGATTTGAGTTAGCATAAGAGGTTGAGTAAACTTAGGAGATTTGGTCTCCACCTTTTGCCCCATCTAAATGTTTATTTAAAGGCTCTCTTCTTGCATTCTTTAGCCCCCACTTTAGACCACGTACTCCAACCAAAAATAGAAGGGAGCAAAGCCATAAAATTCGAAAGCAAATCAAAACCAAAATCACTTTAAAATATGATGTGGTGTCCTACTCTAGATTGCTACAACTTCTAGAGACGTACAAATAAGACCTATAGGAGTTTCATTCAATATTCGAAGTGCGTTTCATTTGCTACTAATAATTGGTAACATCCTCATTTTACTACTATTCACATACGATGTTTATTTCTATAATGTTTTATGTATTTATTGTGTATACTATTACGAATTTGAATATATGTTTGCTATCAATCTCGTACACATATTCACTTATGAAAAAAACACAATTTTATATACAAAATGCATAATATTTTTTTAAATCATATTTATTTATAAAAAAAAATTCAAAAGTTATTTTTCATGTAATATATAAATTAAATTTAAATTAATAATTGGTAAAACTTGTATATATTATATAAATAAATGGTAAATATTTTTATATAGAAAAAATTTACTTTAAAATTCATATGGATTTCAAAGCGAATAAAAAGATTAATATAGGCTTCTGTTGAAATAAGAAAAATAATTTTGTCTAAAATTTACTTTGGTAAAGTTTAATAGTAAAAAAAACTTTATTTTTAAAATAAGATTTAGCTATATAAAAATTTAATAAATTAAAATTAGTTTTGGCTATAAAATGAAATAAAAAAAATGAATTTTAGGCTTTATCTAAATTTTAAAAAAATGGCTTCGGCTATCAAAATTCAAAAAATTCAAAAAATAAAATTGATCATATAATTTCAATTATTAACATACTATAGTTATTTTATAATTTAAATTTTATAATATTATATATATAATATACGTATATATGTTTTTGTGTGTATATTGTGTGCGTATTAGGGATGTTAATAAAATAAAACAAAAATTTGTATACACATTTATATTTTAGAATATTATCTTTAGAAATTCGAAATTCAGATTTAAAATAGATGCCTGGATCTAAATCTGATTTGATTTAAGATTGTCTAAGTTTTAAGTATGAACTTAAAATTTAAACACGGTCAATATGGTTGAATTCAAATGGTAAACATTTTGTATAATTATATACATATATGCATTTATAAATGTACGTACATGATATTAAATTAATGTATATAACAATTAAAGATAACAAACTCATATACAACGGGGCTAATATATCTATTGCAGTGTAAATCCTAACACTTAGATATGGGAATGTTAAAACATGTATACATTATGTGTTGCACGTGCATGCACACGTATATGTGTATTTAATGTACATATAAACTTTATAGATAAATTATATAAACAAATAAAATCATTATACTGATTAATTAAATAAAATAATGGCTAAATTTAAATTTTATATAGATTAGATCTAAATTAATTCAGATTTTATAGGTCTAACAAGATTGGTATAAAAAATCTAAAATTCACCAATTTAAACCACTACATGCTGGCCCGGATCCAACAATGATATCAGAGACTAATAGCCTATGAGGTGTAAATTAGCAGTATTCCGGCCAACTACCCATTAAGTATGGTATCAAAAAAAGTGATGTCTAGGTTGGGTTTGGATAATCAAGTACCCAGTCCTATCTGGTTACCAACCTAGCGTAAAGTAAGCCTAAAGGTTATCCGTAATATGAAAGTCCCAATTGAATTTGGGCTTGGGGAAATTTCCAAAACCTATTTTGAAATTAGAATTAAAAATTAAATTTTAAATGTTAAATTTAAGATAAGTAATTTTGATGCAGCTCAGGCCAGAGATGAAAATACGCAACCCATAATTCTCCAAGGGATAAGTCGCACACGACTTAAGGAAGATATAAGTCACACACGACTTAAGAAGGCTATAGGTCGTCCACGACCTAACAGGAACCCAGAAGGTGAAGGCCTAGGTCGTCCACGACCTAAGGAGGAAAGATTGGGTCGTCCACGACCTAAGGAGGAGAGTTTAGGTCGTTCCCGACCTAACTGGAGACCAGAGGGGGACGTTGCACCGAGTTCACGACCTAACTCAAACGGGCTACGACCTAAAAAGTTGAGTCGCTGCTCGGTTATGCTACACTGGAAGTAAAGCTGCTCTGGAAGTTAACTCGTTACCGACCTAAGAGCTTAAGTCGCTGGGAATTTTAAGTCGTAAGTCGTAAGTCGTTAGGTCGTATACGACCTAGGTGTTGTAAATATGTTAAGTCGCGTGTATTTGGGTCGTTGATTGATAAGTCGTCCGTGTTGAGTATATGTGTTGTATTGAGTTGTAAACGGTGTTAAGTCATATGTCGTGTGTTCGTTAAGTCGTGTACTATCTTAAGTCGTTGTTGTTGTTGAGTCGTCATACTGTTATGTCGCTTGTGTTTGTAACCCGTAAGTCGGCAAGATGTTAAGTCGTGAGTCGTGATATCGATGAGTCGTATGTCACCTATATTGAGTCACCGCTGATGAGTCGTGAGTCGTATGTCGTGAGTCGTGATATCGATGAGTCGTATGGGCGAAAGGCTATAAATAGGGCATGCGTTGTAACTTGAAAGATGGTTGATTGTTGAATAAAATTTCATTTTGATTGCTGTGTGCTTTCATCTAAATTGGTAGTTGAGTGTGATCTCCTATCTCCACTTTCGGTTAATCGAGTGCGCTCGATTCAACGATTGTTGAAGCCAATTCACGGTATCAAGTGCGCTTGATCAACGTTTGAAGAATTGTAAATCTTCCTTCACGGTATCGTGCGTGATCAACGTGTCGAAGATAGCTAGAATTCGGTATCTTTGTGATCAACGAATTTGGGCATTTCAGTATCTTCAATCCACCGTTTGCTACTTTCATCGATCTATATCGTTTTGTTAATATCCGCTGCGTCAGTTTTGGTATCGGAGCTAGACTTAGCCAATCATAGCTAAGCCGAGTCTTGGAGCCAAGGAGTTTGAAGTTGATGTTCATCGTGTTCATCTTGAAGTTGCAACAAGTTAGAAGCTTTCGATCCATTTCATTTTGAATCAAAGTCCAGAAAGTGTTTGAATTTGGCCGTGGATTTTGCGCGCCAAGGCGAAGAGAGTTTGAGCCGTGCTTTGTTTGAGTTGAGCCGACCTAAGCCTTAGGTCGTTGCATATTGTTCGAGTTAGTGGGAGGCCGTGACTTGTTGTTCAAGTTTGGAAAGTTGTGAAGTTTGAAGATTGTGTTGAATCAATCATGCCACCGAGGAGAGCTAATCATCATCAGAATGTTGAAGCGTTGTATAGAAGAGAAGAAGCCGAGCAAATGGAACAACACATTAATGAGAAATTTGATGAAGGTATTGGAAAGCTAGAGAAGTTGATGAATGATTTGAATCAAAATCAAAGGAGGAGATCATCAATCTCGAACCATGGAGGAAACAGAGTTTCGCCATCGGTTACGGAAGCGAGGAGGGTATCACCACAATCTTTTAGAGAGAGAAGAGAAACATCAATTTCATCGAGGAGAGATCACCATGACTATGGACATGAAGAGAGGAGAACTCCACGAGAGTATGAAAATGAGCCATATAGAGATGAAGAGAGACCTAGTAGAAGAGACATGCGTGATCAAAGGGATGTTGATGGTCGAGATCGATATAGATGTACATTTGATTTCGATGGACAGGGTGATAGAGCTAGCATTCATTATCGAGATCGAGACCAAGTTCGAAATTTATATAGGGATGTAGATGATGATCGACGATGGGAATCGGGTATAAGATGGAAATTCCAGAGTTCAAGGGAGGAATGGTAGAAGAAGAATTCCTTGATTGGTTGTCTAATGTTGAAGAGATCTTTGATTTCAAATAAGTCCCGGAGAATCGAAGAGTTAAGTTGGTTGCTACTCGTTTGAGAGGTAGAGCTATGGCATGGTGGCAACAAACCAAACTTACCCGAGAACGGATGGGGAAGTCGAAGATTGAATCATGGGAGAAGATGAAGAAGATGATGAAAGCTACATTTTTACCTTATAACTATCAATCACTCATGTACCAGAGGTTGCAGAATCTAAGGCAGGGGACGAAGACTCTTAATGATTATGCTGATGAATTTTATTAACTGATTGCTCGAAATGACGTTATGGAGACAGAGGAACAGCTGACTGCTAGATTTGTTGGATGGTTGAGGATACAGATTCAAGATATGGTGAATATGTTTGATCCTAGATCTGTAGCAGAAGCACATCAGATAGCGTTGGCTTGGGAGAAGCAGGGAAGGCGTGGAGGTGGTGTGTTTACTAATTCCAACAATCAAGTGAAGGTTGTTAGTGGAAGCTCTAATGTTCCTAAATCTATCAGTAAACCAGTTGTGAATGAAGTTTCGAAGACGAAGGTCAACAACAGTTTCAAATGTTACAATTGCCAGGAAGTGGGTCACAAGAGTAATGAATGTCCGAAGCCGAAGAAGCGAACTATGATTGTTGAAGTTGAAGGTGAGGATGTTGGGGAAGGTTATCCTAGTCCAGTTGAGGAGGATGAACAGGAAGTTGCGTCAAGAGATGAAGGATGTAATCTAATGATGAGGAGGTCTTGTTTAATACCGAAGCAAGAAGAAGAAGCTAGTTGGTTGAGGAGTAACATCTTTCAGTCAACATGCACTATTCTGGGAAAGGTTTGTATTTGTGATTGATGCAGGAAGTTGTGACAATATTCTTTCTACTGAAGCCGTGAGAAAGTTAAAGCTGAAGACGGAGAAGCATCCAAATCCTTACAAGTTAGCGTGGTTGAGAAAAGGAGGAGAGGTGAAGGTGGACAGACGAGTTCGAGTTCCATTCTCCATTGGAAAGAAGTATAAAGACGAGATTTGGTGTGATGTTGTGGAGATGGATATTTGTCACTTACTTTTGGGAAGACCATGGCAGTATGATCGAGCAGTGCAACATAACGGTCGGACCAATAGCTACAGTTTTATGTTCGAGGGTGTTAAGATCATTTTAGTTCCAAAGAAGAGACAACAAGGAGAAAGCAAGTCAGAAGAGATTGAGGAGCTGAAGACTCTCTTGACTTTGAAAGAATTCATCGAAGAAGTAGAGGAGAGTCCAGAGGTATTTTTGTTGATTGGACGTGAAATGACTGAATCTGTTGAAATCCCAGAGGAAGTAAAGCCGGTATTGGAAGAATTCATAGATGTGTTTCCTGAAGAGTTGCCAACGGAGTTACCACCGTTGCGGGATATTCAACATCAGATTGATCTTGTGCCAGGGGCAGTATTACCACACAGGCCACATTACAGGATGAGTCCTAAGGAGCATGAGGAACTGAGAAGGCAGGTGGAGGAGTTGTTAGAACAGGGACGTGTTCAGGAGAGTTTGAGTCCATGTGTCGTGCCAGCTTTATTGGTCCCCAAGAAGGATGGTTCATGGAGGATGTGTACGGATAGTCGAGCTCTGAACAAGATCACTGTGAGATACAGATTTCCTATGCCAAGATTTGATGATTTGATCGATCAGTTGAGTGGAGCTGTTGTGTTCTCGAAGATTGACTTGAAGAGTGGATACCATCAGATTCGTATCAGACCAGGTGATGAGTGGAAGACTGCTTTCAAAACCAGGGAAGGTTTATACGAATGGTTGGTTATGCCGTTTGGTTTATCAAATGCACCAAGCACTTTTATGAGAGTGATGAACCAGATTTTCAGACCATTCATTGGGAAGTTCGTGGTTGTTTATTTTGATGATATTTTGAGCTACAGTGGGAGTATGGAAAAGCATGTCCATCATTTGTGTGAAGTACTGTTGATTCTACGACAGGAGAAATTTTATGCTGCAACAAAGAAGTGTGTGTTTATGACGGACAGTGTTTTATTTCTGGGATATGTTATATCAAAGGAAGGAATTCGAGTGGATGAAAGTAAAGTAGAAGTTGTCAGGAGTTGGCCACAGCCAAAGACAATTACTGAAGTGAGAAGTTTTCATGGGTTGGTATCTTTCTATCGAAGGTTCATTCCACATTTTAGCAGTGTAATGGCACCAATAACCGATTGCATGAAAGGAAAGAAGTTTGAGTGGTCAGAGGAAGCAGGGGTTGCTTTTGAGAAGATCAAGACACTATTGACGACAGCACCAATTCTAGTTTTACCGGATTTTCAGTTGTTGTTTGAATTACATACTGATGCATCGAAGGTTGGGGTTGGTGGAGTTTTGAGTCAGAAAGGAAGACCAGTTGCTTATTTCAGTGAGAAGTTATATGGAGCTAAGTTGAGATATAGCACTTATGATGTTGAGTTTTACGCAATTGTTCAAGCAGTGAAGCATTGGAGACATTATCTGTTTCAAAAGGAGTTTGTTCTCTATACGGATCATGAGGCTTTGAAGCATTTGCAAGGACAGGATAAAATCTCAGCTAGGCACGCTTCATGGGTCGCGTATTTACAACAGTTTACTTTTGTTGTTAAGCATAAAACAGGGGTGACGAATCGTGTAGATGATGCATTGAGCAGGAGGAATCATTTGTTGACAATGATGAAGGTTGAAGTGACAGGATTTGAGCTATTCCCAGAATTGGTTGAGGAAGATCCTTACTTTATGAAATTTGTTGAGAAAGTCAAGGATGGGAGTACAGATGAATTCGTGTTGGTAGATGGGTTCTTGTTCAAGGGGAATCAATTGTGCGTACCAGAAAGTAGTTTGAGAATGAAGATTATCAAAGAGTTACATGAAGAAGGACATGTTGGACGGGATCGCACCTTACAGTTAATTTCACAATCTTATTTTTGGCCGTCGATGAGAAAAGAGGTAGAGAGATTTGTGGAGAGATGTCATGTTTGTCAAATTTCGAAAGGGACAGCGACAAATGCGGGTTTGTATATGCCCTTACCTATTCCAGCAAAACCCTGGGTGGACATTAGCATGGATTTCGTGTTGGGTTTGCCGAGGACTCAAAGGGGAAATGACTCGATATACGTTGTGGTAGATCGTTTTTCGAAGATGGTACATTTTATTGCTTGTAAGAAGACGGCGGATGCTGTTCATGTCGCACAGTTGTTCTTTAAAGAGATATATAGACTTCATGGTTTACCTGAATCTATTGTTTCGGATAGAGATACTCGTTTTCTGAGCCATTTTTGGTTGAGTTTGTGGAAGATGGTCGGAACGAAACTGAATTTTAGTAGCGCTTACCATCCGCAAACAGATGGACAAACGGAGGTTGTGAACAGATCGTTGGGGAATTTATTGAGATGTTTGGTGAAAGATAATCTGAAAAGTTGGGATGTGAAGTTATGTCAAGCAGAGTTTGCTCATAATCATGCGGTGAATCGCAGTACAGGTTTCAGTCCATTTCAGATTGTTTATTCAAGCTTGCCAAAGGGGCCGTTGGATTTAATGGTAGTGCCACAACCAAAGGGGACCGTTAAACGAGCTACTGATTTTGTTGATGCCTTGAAGGAGTGTCATAGAATCGTTCAGGAACGATTGGAGAAGACGAATGAGAAGTATAAAAGATCCGCGGATGTGAAGCGAAGAAGTGTTGAGTTTAATGAAGGAGATTTGGCATATGCTGTGTTAACAAAGGATCGCTTTCCAGTGGGCGCTTATAACAAGTTGAAAGCCAGAAAAATTGGTCCTGTAGAAGTCGTGAAACGGATTAATGAAAATGCTTATAAGTTGAAGCTACCGAAAGATGTGTACACTTCTGACGTGTTCAATGTTAAACATCTCATGCCATATTATGTGAACGAACAATCCGATGTGGAAGAATTTACAAATTCGAGGATGAATTTTTCTCAACCTGGGGAGGATGATGCAACTCAGGCCAGAGATGAAAATACGCAACCCATAATTATCCAAGGGATAAGTCGCACACGACATAAGGAAGATATAAGTCGCACACGACTTAAGAAGGCTATAGGTCGTCCACGGCCTAACTGGAACCCAGAAGGTGAAGGCCTAGGTCGTCCACGACCTAAGGAGGAAAGATTGGGTCGTTCACGACCTAAGGAGGAGAGTTTAGGTCGTTCCCGACCTAACTGGAGACTAGAGGGGGACGTTGCACCGAGTTCACGACCTAACTCAAACGGGCTACGACCTAAAAAGTTGAGTCGCTGCTCGGTTATGCCGCACTGGAAGTAAATCCGCTCTGGAAGTTAACTCGTTACCGACCTAAGAGCTTAAGTCGCTGGGAATTTTAAGTCGTAAGTCGTTAGGTCGTATACGACCTAGGTGTTGTAAATATGTTAAGTCGCGTGTATTTGGGTCGTTGATTGATAAGTCGTCCGTGTTGAGTATATGTGTTGTATTGAGTTGTAAACGGTGTTAAGTCATATGTCGTGTATTCGTTAAGTCGTGTACTATCTTAAGTCGTTGTTGTTGTTGAGTAGTCATACTGTTATGTCGCTTGTGTTTGTAACCCGTAAGTCGGCAAGATGTTAAGTCGTGAGTCATGATATCGATGAGTCGTATGTCACCTATATTGAGTCACCGCTGATGAGTCGTGAGTCGTATGTCGTGAGTCGTGATATCGATGAGTCGTATGGGCGAAAGGCTATAAATAGGGCGTGCGTTGTAACTTGAAAGACAGTTGATTGTTGAATAAAATTTCGTTTTGATTGCTGTGTGCTTTCATCTAAATTGGTAGTTGAGTGTGATCTCCTATCTCCACTTTCGGTTAATCGAGTGCGCTCGATTCAACGATTGTTGAAGCCAATTCACGGTATCAAGTGTGCTTGATCAATGTTTGAAGAATTGTAGATCTTCCTTCAAGGTATCGTGCGCGATCAACGTGTCGAAGATAGCTAGAATTCGGTATCTTTGTGATCAACGAATTTGGTCATTTCAGTATCTTCAATCCACCGTTTGCTACTTTCATCGATCTATATCGTTTTGTTAATATCCGCTGCGTCAAATTTTTTTATAAATGTTATCAAAAAATTCAAAATTGTTTTTGAAAATTTAAAATTTAATTTTGAAAATAACTTAAAAATAATTAGATTAACAAATTAAATAATTATTTAATTGTTAAATGTTAAATTAAATAACATATATATATATATATGTTGGTATATGTTACATTATCTTAAAATGTTTAAAGTGATGTATGTATATATAATTATTGAAATAGATTATAATTAACTAAAATTATTTAATTAAACAACTTAATAAAATGTTAATTAGTAATTAACATGATACATATAAATTAAGATATATGTGCATAACTATAAATTCTATAGTATGCATATTTAATTTAACATGTATAATTCAATTAAAAAAATTAATGAAAATGTTCATAAATTAGTTAGTTAATAAAATTAATTAAAGATTTAATTAATAAAATTAATATAAGATTATATATAAGTTAATTAATTATAAAATATTATAAAATAATTAAAGCTTATATATAAATGCATACGTTTAATACATACACCATGATTTCAGATGTGTTCGACATTTGAAGCATGACGGTTTTCATAAAAAGTACATTATTCCATAAACTCAATTAAATATATTAAATAGTATGAATCTTTAAGACAAAGTTGTCATCTGTCATTTATATATTAATAAATTACATCCACACTCCTTAGTTGTTAAGCTTTCCTCAAGTTAAGGATGTTATGTGTAGCACTATCATTATATATTATAGATGTGGTAAGCCACATGCATATATCGGTTGAGCTTTCGTCAAGGTATGTGCATTATAATTAAGCCATCGTAGAATGGTACGTACAAGTGAATAGTCTCTCTTTATTTGTTGAGCTTTCCCCAAGGAATAGATGAGTTAGGACAAATATCACAAGGTTAGACGTTTTATGTGATAAAACCAACAAGGAATTATCCATCGTTTTTTTGCCAATGATTTGTTGAGCTTTCCTCAAGGTCGGAATCCTAAGGCATACGAGTCCTAACACTTCTATGTTTCGTCTTAGGGTTTGAGAAATATAAAAGTTTAATGGAAGCTTATTAGTAAAATGAAATGTAATATTTAACCTTACCAATATTCTAGGAACATCTATTATGAATTTTATGTCCTTACTTATGAAAGTAAATTTGCAGAAAATATTTGCACCAAAGTTGCCTTCTAAAAACAACAAACTCACTGGACCTAATTACATAGATTAGCTAAGGGCAATTAAGGTAGAGCTAATATATGAATGTCTATTGTAACATCCCGTATTTTTAAACCATGGAATTTGAACATTTAATTCATTTTAAATGTTAACGTGAATTCTTAATTGATTTTGAAATGAATGGATTCGGGTTCAATCAATGAAATAGACTATAATTTTTAATTATTGTAATTCCGGTTGAATTTGAATAATGGGAAAATAATAATTTAAATATTCGGGGTTGAAATAAAAGAGAATCTGGATGTAAATAGTGATAAAAATGGTTTTAAAAATTTATTTTTGAGTTACTTGAGTGTAAATAGCGTGGTGGGAATTTTAGAAAATTTTTAAAGTTGATAAATTAATATTTGGGATTTTATATTAAATTAAAAATGAATTTAATATTAGTAAAATGCAATTTAATCAGATTTTGGGTCCGGAATGAGCCTGAATGATTTGTAATGTGATTTTATATTTTATATGAGTTATAATTAAGTTAATAAAATTTTAAAAGTGAAATTTTACGCGGTTTCGACAATTATGAAAATCGCTCGATTTAATAGACGAGTTAAAATAGCCTTCCGGGGCACAGTCTTGGAGTTCGACGAAACCAATTCCATTGGATCCGTAATATTTAGTTATTATCGGATTTCAATTTTCGTAGCAATCGGAGTTGTCATTTGACCGTGGCAGCTCGAAACGCATCGAAATCGTTTTAATCGGTTTAAATTAAAATTGATCGTTTAATTCCGTAACTCGCGCATACGATCAAATTAGCTTACGAAATCTATTCCGTTGTGTCCGGAACGCGGAAAAACCCAAGGAATGCCTTTTGGTGTGTGAGGATTGGAGCTCGTTCGCATAGTCGTTAAGCAATTGAAGAATAATAATAAAATAATATAAAATATATATATATATATATATACTTAATTTCTTTCCTAAACCCTAAACTACATCAGGCCGCCGCTCGTTCTCGTTTAATGGTTGAAAGTCGCCCATTTTGTTTTCCAATTATCGATCAATCCACTCGTTAATTTCCAAATCCACCAACTAGTAAATTGTAGAGGGTGTCTAGATCTATAAAGTGAACGGTCGAGATGTGATTTGGCGAGGTGGATGGAGGGAAATTCGCGGCCGTTCATCTTGGTTTCGTTCGCGTTTTTGAACCTCAGAGGGAGGCCGAGCTTCGTGAGGACAAAGGCGAAGATGGAGATGGTGGAGAGCTTCAAGCTGGCATAGCCCGATCGTCGCGTAGTCGAGCAAGGGGAGAGCGGTTCGAAGCCCTACTTCGCGTGATGGGTTTCGTTCTTACCTGTAACGCGAGCGTGAGGGTGAAGATGGTCTTTGGCTCGATTTCGCTTTGGTATAAATAAAAAAAATGTGTAATTTATTTATATAAATATTTATACAATCTTTAAGATTCAATATCTCACTCATGTTTTATCCGTTTTTGACGAAACTGGAAACGTCGGGATCACAGAGACGGACACTACGTGATGGTACAGATCCGGAGTCACTCCGGGCAAGTAAAAATTTGGGTTAAATGGAACGTTGTTCGTTTTAATTTAAATTTCGAACGCTCGCCAAAATGCAAGATGAGTTAATCTCACTCACATCTGGAATGTTAGCTGATTTAAGTAGTTAATAATTAATAATTGTGTGATTGGTTGAAATGTTTATTTATATCAGCCTGGATCGATTTATATTTATAGTGTTGTGCTAATATTTGTGGATGCAGGGAAAACAGGTTGGAGGGATCCAACTGGATTCCTCACAATGTAGTAATTATTTTATAATTGATGATGATGCCTGTTCTATATTGTGATTGATAAATTTTGGATTAAATTGTATTGTGAAATTGTGGTATAAACTATAAGCCCAGAATGTTAAATTATAAATAAATTTGGAGTTTTAATTATAAAGGAATTAAATCGGATTTCAAAAGAAATTAAGAAAATTAATAAATAAGGAATTTAAAAGAATGTAAAAA
This sequence comes from Allium cepa, assembly GCA_030765085.1. NCBI lineage: Eukaryota > Viridiplantae > Streptophyta > Magnoliopsida > Asparagales > Amaryllidaceae > Allium > Allium cepa. Next base: position 113,197,234 of record CM060944.1, read on the forward strand.
TTAGAATCTGTTTGGATGGAAATTGAAAATTGGAAAATTTAGGATTTTAAATACCGTGGAAAATTTATCAATCGATAAATGTGAAGTATAGATTTCTGAAAGTGAATTCTATGGGAATTATAAATTTGTTTTAAAATAACGATGGGATTATTCGGCAAATGGTTTTGAAATACATTTTCACCATCGGGATTTTATTTAGGAAATTCATAAGTATTATTTTACTTTAATAAATTCTCACATGTTTTATTTAAAAGGTTTGTAAACCTGAATTTTGGAATTGAATTTCCGGAAATGGAAATTTGGTTAAGCTTCGTAAGAAGTTATTTCAACGAGAAAAGTAAATTTATATTATTAACCATAAAACTAAATTGAATAAATCGACAGAATTTATAAGAAGGATTTTCTGAGATGTTTAAGTGGAAATGAGTTCCTTGGGAAAACCAAGTTCGAGTTTAAACAGATTTTATTAAAAGGAAGTCTAAAATTCAAACTTGTTTAAAGGAGTGTTTTGGAAATTATTGTTTTAAGGTAATTATTAATAAATTAGCGATAGTAAATATTTATAAATACCTTAGTAATTATTTTTACAAATGGATTTGTTTAAAAGGCTAGTTTTGACCTAAGTTATTTGGAATTAGTATAAACCTTTTACAACTCTATTTTTAAATTTTAGTTTAACTAAAACCTTATTTTTAAATCAAGTTATATCTTATAAAATAGTTTTACTTTAAATATTTCGAAATTATATTTTGAGTAAATAACTAGTAGTAAATTTGCATATTTTAAAGTATCCTTCAGTATAAATATTTTAACTGTTTTGAATCTAAATGTTTTGAACTTGGTTATTTCCAATGGGAATTAATGGTAAAGGATTAACCTTGTAAAGGAAGAACTTTGGGAACTGTTTCAAATGAGCTTTGAAAATTGAAAATATATCTTGTAAAGATATTGGGCAAATAAATAATGTGGGAATTATTTATTGTGTGATGGATGCTTATGGATGTTTATGAATATAAATTGATAGTTAAATCACCGACTATCAATATTGGACAAATGCGTTGATCGTTTCGAAGAGACCGGGATCGAGATTTATTTATCGAAAACCACTTCGATCCGGTTTGTACGTTTCGTGCGAGAACGCGTTCGGAGTCGAAGATGGAGCAGTGAAGTGCAAGGGCTAGTCGCTACTAATCCTGAGGATATTTCCAAAATGGATGTAGTAGGAGTAGTGCCTTCGGTTCCGTTCGAACCCGGGACGGACTTGTATGGACGAATGCTTGCGAAACATCGTCAGGTGGGCGATGGGCATTCTAAGTGAAAACGTTCTAAAGGTAACGCTTAACCTCAAGCCTCATCAACCGGGAATGGCTAAAACAGGGAGGTGCAGCAAGGTTAGGTGGGTCATGCCCAAGCAGGACAAGATTTTCCCCTGTCTAGATGTCCCTTTATATTCGGCTTAGTGGGTGGTTGGTCGCGCCAACCACGGGGTTATCTTGTTCGGGACTGTTCAGTAAGGAATGGTTCCGGCCTTGTGTTGCAGGGGAGCGGGCGTACTCCTCGGTACTCTGATCTAGGCCAGCAACTGTGACGGGCGGTACCCCAGTAGCCCAGCCATTGATGGAAATCCGTTCTCCCTACGAGCCTTGTACGAGTTTTGTTTGTATTACCCACTTTTGTGGCTAGTAGCTGGAATTTAATGAATGTAACAATTTCGTCTATTTTATAAGTATTTGTAAATAGACCCTATTATAATATCAAAGGATTTCTATAAAAAGTGTTTTAGCTATCGTAAGGTAAAAACCCGACATGTTTATTTGTAGCATGGTCTTACGAGATGCTTTTGATTTTCAAAGGATTTTTGAAACTTTAATAATCAATTTGGATGCATATTTATTATCAGATGGTATTCCAGACTGACTCGGGTGTTATTTCATTATAATGCTCGGGTCAGACCGAGTATTATATGTACAGGACTTGATGCCATGGAGCAGGAAAGGAGCTGGAGTCCGAGGCGTATTACCTATACCTGTATATATGTATATTCCGCTGCTGTGAATTGTATGGTATATCTGATTGGTAATAGTTGATGTATGAGATACTCTGATGATATGATGTATAAAAAAATTTATAGAATTCATTTTGGGTAAAGTTCTATATTTATTATTATAGTTTATTCCGCTGCGACTTTGAGATTCTGATATTGTTTAGTTTTCTTCTTCTTCTATCTCTTCTTCTTTAACCCTAATGGTTCGTAATTCTGTGCCACTTGAGTTAATAGAGGTAGAATAGTGTTTATTCAAGGGGTACGGATTTGCGGGCTGTCACACTTGGTATCAGAGCATAGGTTGGCGACAACCTAGGCTTTGGTGGGAAGATTACTCATTAAATAGAGTCCATAGTACTCTATAATGAGTTGAGTATATTAATAGATATGAGAGCATACTTGTTAGTGAATATAAAATTGTTTTTATACTGTGTTGACTTATCGGTTGAGTGTTTATGAATTCTGGTCGGTGCGGGAAGTACAACCGTATCGATAGGGGTTTCTAAACTCTTAAACAAGATAAACCGACATAGTATTGTTTTTAAAGGTGGGTAAATGAAATAATTTTACCCAAAATTATATATATATATATATTTGGATGTTTGGTTGCTAATATTAAAAATCAAATAAGAATCTAAAATTTTAAATGGTTATAACAAAATAAATTCCATAAGTATAAATTATATAAAAGGAAGAATAACTAAATCTTAATTGGACCAGAATTTAAATCCCGGAAGTTTTGGGAAGGATTTTAAATGTATTGAAACAAAAGTTTGGAAATTTAAAATCCTGGGAAAGTTTGAAATGTTTGAGTGGTATGTTGGAATATTGATTTGGGAAGTATTTTGAATGGGAACTATTTCTGAAATGAATTTGGGAAGTAAGAAAGCACTGAACCCACTTCAGTCGCTGGAAAATAATCCTGATGATGCTGGCCACATCATTAGAATTCATTTTCGAGTTTCTAAAGTGATGGATTGCTTCCCTAGTACTTGATTATGGTATTGTTTGGATTTGTTGGGTATACAAGTGGTTTTATAAATTTCAAAGGGAAATTTGTTTTAATAAAACCAAGTGTTTTGGAATTGGGAGATTTTATTTGATACCAGGGGTGTATGAGTTATTTATTATTTCAAATGGTTTGAAATAAAACCGGGTAATAGAATTCTAGAAAATTCTATTTAAATAATGGGTAGAATAAAATGAATCAACTATTGAGCTTATTAAGTGAAGTTGATATTAATAAGAAGGAAGAAATGAGAATTTTAATCTTGGAATTAAAATTTAACTTGAGTAATTGGAAGTGAATAAAAAAATATTAAAGTGAATAGAAAATTTGAATTTAACTTGGGATAAGTTAAATAAATTGAGCTTAGAATTAAATTGGTTTGGGTTAAATTAAAATGTAAGTTGGTTTGAAATTGTGGGTCATTGTGAAATGGATTGTACCCATAAGTTATTAAGTTGTATACTTATAATTTGAGATTGAGGATTTAATATTGTGTAAGAAGTTAAATGAAAGAAATTTGTATCCTTAAGAATTCGGTGATACACATATATATAAATTTTGAAATTGTGATTATATGATGTAGATGGATTGAAATGAGCAATATGAGCTTTAAACTAAATAAGTTGGTGAACTTATATAAATAGAAATGAAATTATAATCACAAATGGGAAAGAGTGGAATGGTATGGTAAATTCAAACTTAATCTCTAATGAAATGAAAATTGAAATAAGGTAATGTGAGATATAAAGGAAATGAATGAACTTAAATTAGTAAACAAGTTTTGAACTTGTATATAGAGAATTAAAATTTGGATTTGATTGGATTTAACTTTGACTAAATGGAATTGAGTTGAATTTGGATTAATTAAAAACAAGGTTCAGTTGTGTTATGAATAAAAGTGAATAGAATTAAATCCTTATTTAAGATGGTAAGGGAAAATAAAATGAATTCAAGATGGCTAAATAAGTTTAGTTAAAACTTGAATCTAATTTTGGAAAGACTTGAATAGGAAGAAATCTAATTGTGCTGAAAGGATATTATGTGAATAAAAGTTTGACTCAACTAAATTCAAAGGGATTATTTGAGAATGAAATTAGCATAAGCTGAATTAAATAAAGAGAAGCTTGAAGATGAATTTAGTATAAGCTTAATTAAATGAAAATAGTACTGGAATGAGTATAATTTTGGAAGCTTGTTAATAATTGAAGGGTAAAATGGAACCTAGTTCTTGTTTAGAACATTTGAAATTGGTCGTATTGTAAATAAGTTCAGTATTAATTGGGAAAGTGTATTAAAACCTAATATGGATTAGGTTAGAAACTAAATCGAATTACAATTAAATGGAATGTGTATGGTAATGAATAGAATTTTGATAATTGATCAAAATTTGGAAAGTAAATAGAAATCCAACTGTAGCATGGGATTTAAGTTTGTGGTAACAACTAATGAAGTGAAATAATTTAAAATGGTTTCTTTGCTAATAAAATAATTCTAAAAATGGATTGAATAAATAAGAAAAGTGCATTAAAATTTGTAAATGGATTGGAATTTGATTTGGATGAGAATCAAATGAAGATAAAAATTGATTTATAAGAAGATAATGGAGATATTGTAAAGAAAGCTTAAGCAAATTAAATAATTGTGATTAAGCTGAATAATGTGGTCTTAGATAAATTTGTTTAGATGCAGAGATTGAAATGCAAGTGAAGAGAATTTTAATTAATTATTGTGATGGAGTAAGCAAGTATGAATTAAAGATGGGTGAGAGTTGTAAATAATATAGAATGAGATGTTATTAATTTAAACTTAAGCTGAATGTTTAAGCTAGTTGGATTAAAATTTGTAAATGGTTTGATTTGGTAAGAATCAATTAAAACGGAAATAAATTGAGATATTATGGAATGGAATGAGATGGTTATTTTTAAGCTTATGAAATAGCTTTAAATAAAATTTTATTTGCAAAATAAAATTTGGATGCAAGCAAATGACTTTTAAGATTGTTATTGTGAGGAAGAATAAAAAAATAAATATAATAAAAATAAAAATAAAAATGATAATAAAATAATAAAAATAAACTTAAGATGAATAATAAATTTGAAAAGTGAGAATAAGGATTGATTTAATAATTGAAATGGAATAAGCATGCTTGGATTATGAACCATGCAGAATTGAATAAAATTAATATAAATCTAGACTGGAATTAATTTTAAATGGGTGTAAGCTGAAGTGATGATTAATTGCTTGAATGGCATGAAAATTGCATGTATTCGGAATTGAGTTGTTTAAACAACAAATGAATTGGTTTTGAATAAATTGGAATGGATTGAAATGTTATTAAGTAATTTTTGCATTAGAATGAAAATGAAATCATAAAAGAAATGAAAATGCTCCAAAATTGAAAATTAAATTGGTTTGTAAATCAACTTGGAATTGAAATGGAATAGATTGATGTTAGTAAAGCACATGTTAATCATATTGAAATAAAAATGAAATTTGGATTTGAATAAGAAATTAAAAAGTGATTGAAGTCTTTGGATTGTTGAAATAAATATGTTTAACATTGTTAAACTATGAAGTTTGGGTTTGTAAAGAGGATTTTAAATGATGTCGGAATTGTGAAATTGTGTATAAAGGAGGTTAGCTTGCATAATTATTAAGTTGCTTGGTTTGGTTATGAAATAGATATGTTTGGCTTGCATTTACGTTGGAAATGTTATTAAAATGCTCATATTGGGAAACTGATGAGTTTGTTTGAGTTTAGTACAGGTACGGAAGATATTAGAGAGAGTTGGAGCGCGTATATGCGCTATATTAGCCGCTCGCTATTAAAATTTGCTAAAAAGGTACGCCTACGCTAATATAATTGGGAAATGATATATATTGTGATATATTTTGGTTTCCGACCGTGTGGGTCAATGTATATATATTTGTGTGTATCGCGATATCGCGAAAGCTCCTCCGTGCAGGGGAGACTGCCAAAATTTTCCGAAAATTTTGGGAGTTAGAAAATTTTTGGGAATTTGAAAATCTATAATCAACTTGGAAAGTTGCTTTAAGAAAATGTTGAAACAAAAAGCTTTTGAGTATAAATAAAGCAAATGAGTTTGGATTTGAGCTAAAGGTTTTTGGGATGTGTATATAATTTTTAACTAAAGAAGTTGGGTTAAGTTAATGAGTGAAGGAACATTCTTATACCTTAGCAAATTTCGGGGACGAAATTTATATAAGGGGGGAGGAATGTAACATCCCGTATTTTTAAACCATGGAATTTGAACATTTAATTCGTTTTAAATGTTAATGTGGATTCTTAATTGATTTTGAAATGAATGGATTCGGGTTCAATCAATGAAATAGACTATAATTTTTAATTATAGTAATTCCGGTTGAATTTGAATAATGGGAAAATAATAATTTAAATATTCGGGATTGAAATAAAAGAGAATCTGGATGTAAATAGTGATAAAAATGGTTTTAAAAATTTATTTTTGAGTTACTTGAGTGTAAATAGCATGGTGGGAATTTTAGAAAAATTTTAAAGTTGATAAATTAATATTTAGGATTTTATATTAAATTAAAAATGAATTTAATATTAGTAAAATGCAATTTAATCAGATTTTGGGTCCGGAATGAGCCTGAATGATTTGTAATGTGATTTTATATTTTATATGAGTTATAATTAAGTTAATAAAATTTTAAAAGTGAAATTTTAAGCGGTTTCGACAATTATGAAAATCGCTCGATTTAATAGACGAGTTAAAATAGCCTTCCGGAGCACAGTCTCGGAATTTGACGAAACCAGTTCCATTGGATCCGTAATAGTTAGTTATTATCGGATTTCAATTTTCGTAGCAATCGGAGTTGTCGTTTGACCGTGGCAGCTCGAAACGCATCGAAATCGTTTTAATCGGTTTAAATTAAAATTGATCGTTTAATTCCGTAACTCGCGCATACGATCAAATTAGCTTACGAAACCTGTTCCATTGTGTCCGGAACGTGGAAAAACCCTAGGAATGCCTTTTGGTGTGTGAGGATTGGAGCTCGTTCGCATAGTCGTTAAGCAATTGAAGAATAATAATAAAATAATATAATATATATATATATATATATATATATATATACATACTTAATTTCTTTCCTAAACCCTAAACTACATCAGGCCGCTGCTCGTTCTCGTTTAATGGACGAAAGTCACCCATTTTGTTTTCCAATTATCGATCAATCCACTTGTTAATTTCCAAATCCACCAACTAGTAAATTGTAGAGGGTGTCTAGATCTATGAAGTGAACGGTCGAGATGTGATTTGGCGAGGTGGATGGAGGGAAATTCGCGGCCGTTCATCTTGGTTTCGTTCTCGTTTTTGAACCTCAGAGGGAGGCCGAGCTTCGTGAGGACACATGCGAAGATGGAGATGGTGGAGAGCTTCAAGCTGGCATCGCCCGATCGTCGCGTAGTCGAGCAAGGGGAGAGCGGTTCGAAGCCCTACTTCGCGTGATGGGTTTCGTTCTTACCTGTAACGCAAGCGTGAGGGTGAAGATGGTCTTCGGCCCGATTTCGCTTTGGTATATATAAAAAAAATGTGTAATTTATTTATATAAATATTTATACAATCTTTAAAATTCAATATCTCACTCATGTTTTATCCGTTTTTGACGAAACTGGAAACGCCGGGATCGCAGAGACGGACACTACGTGATGGTGTAGATCCGGAGTCATTCCGGGCAAGTAAAAATTTGGGTTAAATCGAACATTGTTCGGTTTAATTTAAATTTCGAACGCTCGCCAAAACGCAAGGTGAGTTAATCTCACTCACATCTGGAATGTTAGCTGATTTAAGTAGTTAATAATTAATAATTGTGTGATTGGTTGAAATGTTTATTTATATCAGCCTGGCTCGATTTATATTTATAGTGTTGTGCTAATATTTGTGGATGCAGGGAAAATAGGTTGGAGGGATCCAACTGGATTCCTCACAATGTAGTAATTATTTTATAATTGATGATGATGCCTGTTCTATATTGTGATTGATAAATTTTGGATTAAATTGTATTGTGAAATTGTGGGATAAACTATAAGCCCAGAATGTTAAATTATAAAGAAACTTGGAGTTTTAATTATAAAGGAATTAAATCGGATTTCAAAATAAATTAAGAAAATTAATAAATAAGGAATTTAAAAGAATGTAAAAATTAGAATCTGTTTGGATGGAAATTGAAAATTGGAAAATCTGGGATTTTAAATACCGTGGAAAATTTATCAATCGATAAATGTGAAGTATAGATTTCTGAAAGTGAATTCTATGGGAATTATAAATTTGTTTTAAAATAACGATGGGATTATTCGGCAAATGATTTTGAAATACATTTTCACCATCGGGATTTTATTTAGGAAATTCATAAGTATTATTTTCCTTTAATAAATTCTCACATGTTTTATTTAAAAGGTTTGTAAACCTGAATTTTGGAGTTGAATTTCCGGAAATGGAAATGTGGTTAAGCTTCGTAAGAAGTTATTTCAACGAGAAAAGTAAATTTATATTATTAACCATAAAACTAAATTGAATAAATCGACAGAATTTATAAGAAGGATTTTCTGAGATGTTTAAGTGGAAATGAGTTCCTTGGGAAAACCAAGTTCGAGTTTAAACAGATTTTATTAAAAGGAAGTCTAAAATTCAAACTTGTTTAAAGGAGTGTTTTGGAAATTATTGTTTTAAGGTAATTATTAATAAATTAGCGATAGTAAATATTTATAAATACCTTAGTAATTATTTTTACAAATGGATTTGTTTAAAAGGCTAGTTTTGACCTAAGTTATTTGGAATTAGTATAAACCTTTTACAACTCTATTTTTAAATTTTAGTTTAACTAAAACCTTATTTTTAAATCAAGTTATATCTTATAAAATAGTTTTACTTTAAATATTTCGAAATTATATTTTGAGTAAATAACTAGTAGTAAATTTGCATATTTTAAAGTATCCTTCAGTATAAATATTTTAACTGTTTTGAATCTAAATGTTTTGAACTTGGTTATTTCCAATGGGAATTAATGGTAAAGGATTAACCTTGTAAAGGAAGAACTTTGGGAACTGTTTCAAATGAGCTTTGAAAATTGGAAATATATCTTGTAAAGATATTGGGCAAATAAATAATGTGGGAATTATTTATTGTGTGATGGATGCTTATGGATGTTTATGAATATAAATTGATAGTTAAATCACCGACTATCAATATTGGACAAATGCGTTGATCGTTTCGAAGAGACCGGGATCGAGATTTATTTATCGAAAACCACTTCGATCCGGTTTGTACGTTTCGTGCGAGAACGCGTTCGGAGTCGAAGATGGAGCAGTGAAGTGCAAGGGCTAGTCGCTACTAATCCTGAGGATATTTCCAAAATGGATGTAGTAGGAGTAGTGCCTTCGGTTCCGTTCGAACCCGGGACGGACTTGTATGGACGAATGCTTGCGAAACATCGTCAGGTGGGCGATGGGCATTCTAAGTGAAAACGTTCTAAAGGTAACGCTTAACCTCAAGCCTCATCAACCGGGAATGGCTAAACCAGGGAGGTGCAGCAAGGTTAGGTGGGTCATGCCCAAGCAGGACAAGATTTTCCCCTGTCTAGATGTCCCTTTATATTCGGCTTAGTGGGTGGTTGGTCGCGCCAACCACGGGGTTATCTTGTTCGGGACTGTTCAGTAAGGAATGGTTCCGGCCTTGTGTTGCAGGGGAGCGGGCGTACTCCTCGGTACTCTGATCTAGGCCAGGTACTGTGACGGGCGGTACCCCAGTAGCCCAGCCATTGATGGAAATCCGTTCTCCCTACGAGCCTTGTACGAGTTTTGTTTGTATTACCCACTTTTGTGGCTAGTAGCTGGAATTTAACGAATGTAACAGTTTCGGCTATTTTATAAGTATTTGTAAATAGACCCTATTATTATATCAGAGGATTTCTATAAAAAGTGTTTTAGCTATCGTAAGGTAAAAACCCGACATGTTTATTTGTGGCATGGTCTTACGAGATGCTTTTGATTTTCAAAGGATTTTTGAAACTTTAATAATCAATTTGGATGCATATTTATTATCAGCTGGTATTCCAGACTGACTCGGGTGTTATTTCATTATAATGCTCGGGTCAGACCGAGTATTATATGTACAGGACTTGATGCCATGGAGCAGGAAAGGAGCTGGAGTCCGAGGCGTATTATCTATACCTATATATATGTATATTCCGCTGCTGTGAATTTTATGGTATATCTGATTGGTAATAGTTGATGTATGAGATACTCTGATGATATGATGTATATAAAAAATTATAGAATTCATTTTGGGTAAAGTTCTATATTTATTATTATAGTTTATTCCGCTGCGACTGTGAGATTCTGATATTGTTTAGTTTTCTTCTTCTTTAACCCTAATGGTTCGTAATTCTGTGCCACTTGATTTAATAGAGGTAGAATAGTGTTGATTCAAGGGGTACGGATTTGCGGGTTGTCACATCTATGGTCGTTAATTACTGAATCTCCAAGGGAAAAACCCGTTGATAATCTAGATCTTGAACTGATGTTAGCCTATAATAAATAAGCTTGGACCTAAAGATTGCCTAAATTTACGTGTTGTCTACATTAGAAAAACCGTTGCAGAGACAGCACAAAAACATTAATGTCCATGAGATCTTTGATAGACTCGAAGTTTTGTTTGGGAAATAGTATCCTTCCATAAGGAATGAACTTATGAAGAACCTATTTAATACGAAGATGAAGAAGGGCATGAAAGTGGACGATTACATCCTAATGATGAAAAACCTATATTGATAGACTTTCTCAATTAGACATTGCGATAGGCAACTGACTGCAAGTGGATATGATCCGGTATTTTACCCACAGTTTGAGACGTTTACATTAAAATCTAATGCAAACCAACTAAATGTAAGCTTCATGGAGCTACTCAATATGCCTAGACAACCGAGTCTTAATCCAAGGATTAGGGCGCAGTGCTCACTATTAAGGGGAAGGCATCATTTTCAAATAGTTTGAAGAAGCGAAAATGGGTTAATGAGAGGAATAAGAATACCACTCGAACTGATAAGGGTGAGTGTCATCACTGTCACAAGAAGGTTAATGGAAACAAAACTGTATGGAGTACTTAAAGATAGTCAGTGAGAAGAAGCATAATAGTTCTGCTACTCCTACATATATATTTAAGATTCAAAATTTCTTTGCAATCAATAAATTATCTTGGATTTTAGATAATGATCTGGAACTCACATACGTAACTCGTTATAAGGACTTAAGAATAAACAAGAAGTGGTGACGGGAGAAATGAGAATTCAAGTTGTGGATCTCTAGTATGCAATAGCAGCTGGACATTATCATTTAGCATTACCAAATGGATTGGTTTTAATTTTAAATATTTGCAACTATTTGAAAAACATTATTTAAGGAATAATTTATGCATCTATATTGTCTAAGACCGGATATATTTTTCGTTGTGTGAATGATGTTATGAACACTATATTGAATGGAAATAAAATCCACAATAGTGTTGTGGATAAAGACATTTAATTGAATAGCAATAACTATGTTGTGAATAATTCTTATAACGTTGACATAAATAATAAGTATCTTTGGCATTGTAGGCTAACGTCATGAAAGTGAGAAATGACTACACAAAATGAAAACTGAAGATTTCCTACCATCATTTAATTCTGAATCATTTGATACATATGAGTTGCGTCTCAAAGGAAAAATGATAAAGAACCCCTTTAGTGGAGGGTAATGAAAGAGTCAATGAACTCTTAGGACTCATGCATACTGATGATAATTGTGGCCCAATGCTTATAGTTACCAAGGATAATTATTTTTATTTTGTAACATTTACCGATGATTTCTCAAGATTAGGATATGAGTATCTTATAAAGAATAATTCCAAAGTCTATGAGAAATTCATTAAATATAGAAATGAGGTCAAAAATCAAACAAACCCTAAAAATTAAAATACTTTGAGCCAATCGAGGAGGTGGGTATGTTGATCAAAAGCTCCAAAAATAATTAAAAGATAATGGGATTATCTCTTAGTTTGTTCCATCCTATACTACAACACAACGATGTTTCGGACCGAAGGAATCGAACCCTGTTATATATGGTTCATTCCATGATGAGTAAAGCTGAGTTACCTCTTTCTTATTGGCAGTATGCGCTAGAAACAGTTGAGTATATGTTGAATTTGATACCTGCAAAATCTGTGCCTAAGATGCCATATGACATGTGGCATGCAAAGAAACCCTACCTCAATTATTTGAAGGTGTGGTGTTGTCCAACCTATGTTAAGAAATTAGCCTCCAATAAACTTGAGGCAAGATCAGCCTTGTGTAAGTTTATAGGATATCGCAAGAACACTAGAGGATACATTTTTTACAACACTAAGAAACAAAATGTAATTGTTTTTGCACATGTTGTCTTTTTAGAAAAGGAGATTTTAGCGAAAGAAATTTATAGCTAGTTGTAGACATGGATGAGATCCGAGAAACTAATACGGTGCCTGAACCAGTGGAAGAAGCAAATTAACTCGTATACGATAACACATAATCTATTAGAAGGTCTAATAGGGAATTATGTCCACTAGAGATATATTACGGTTTTCACGTAGACGGCGAGAAGGAGGACCACATCTTAGATGATGATACTCCTCTCTCGTTCCAACAAGTAATGAAGAGTAAAGACTCTATATTATAGTTTGGAGCTATGAAATCCGAAATGGATCCCATGTATGAAAAAAAATATGGACTCTGGCTGACATACACTAAGTGATAAAACTCATCGGCTGCAAATTAATTTTTAAGAAAAAGCTAAATGCAAATGGACAATTGAGACTTATAAAACAAGGCTTGTTGCAAAAGGATTTCGTCAAATTCAGTATGACCATTATGAAGAAACATTTTGCCTGTAACAATGCTTAAGTCCATTCAACTGATGCTAGCTGTTGTTTAATCTACAACTACTAAATATGCAAGTGGATGTAAAGACGACATTTTTAAATGGTAATTTAGAAGAGATCGTCTATATGCCAGGCCTGAGGGTTTTAAGATCGATGAGAGTGAGGGCAAGGCTTCCAAGTTGTTAAGATTCATTTATGGACTTAAACAAAGTTTAAGGAGTTGGAATAAGTGTTTTTATAAGGTAATCAAATAGTTTGGCTTTTATCAATGCATAGAGGAAATGTGTGTATGCAAGGAACAAGGAAGTTGTATCATGTTATTGATTTTATACATCGATGATTTACAATTGATTGACAATGATGTTTCATTATTGCAATCAATGAAAGCTTAGCTTGCTAAAATGTTTCCATTAAAGAATTTTGGAGAAGCAACCTATATATTAAATATAAAGATTTATAGAGATGGATCTAAGAGGCTAATAGGACTGCCCTAATTCTTGTACATGGAAACATACTCAAAAGGTTTAGTATGAAGAATTCCAAGCGTGAAAATGTTTCGATGCAATCTGGAATCGACATTTCTAAGAAGGACGCTCCTCAAACTGCATATGAAACAATATTGCATGCATCGACAATTGGTTCCATAATGTATGCATGCTATATACTAGATCAGATGTGGCATACACGTTAGGATGTGTAAGCCAATACCAGTCAAATTTCAGAGAAAACCATTTGATTGACATAAAAGTATACTAAAGTATTTAAGAAATACTAAGGACTTATTCCTTATTTATGAGAATGGAGACCTCCTTTTGAAGGGTATAGAGACTTTATCTTTCAAAATCGATAACATTAAGTAAGTGTCAGGTTATGACTTTGCTATAAATGTCGGTGCCGTTAGTTGAAAAAGTTCCAAACAGGAAATGGTAGTTGATTCCTTGATGGAGGCCGAGTACATCTCCCTTAATGAAGCAGTAAAGGAAGCTGTATGGATGTACAAATTTATAAGTGAGCCAGAAGTGATTCCCGACATGGAGAACCCAATGACATTGTTTTATGACAATAATGCGATGACAAAGGAGCCTAGAGTACACAAGAAATCAAGACATATTCCTCAAAAGTTTCACCTGATCGGAGAATTTATTGAGAAGAAAATGGTCATGATTCAAAGAGCAGATACAAATGAAAACATAGCAGATCTATTAACGAAGGGACTAATTCAGTAAATTCTTATCAAACTAATCAAAGAGATGGGATTAATATTCCATAATTGGCACCAAGTGCAAGTGGAAGATTGATAAAGTTAAGGGTATGCTCTAGAGGCAATTCTATAATTTATTATAAATTATTAACTCTGTAATAAAATCTCGTTCGAAATAAATTGCATTTTTCTTTCTACTGTATACTTTTTATAATGTGTTATATTAATTAATTGTTTAATTAAGTATATTTAGTTGAAAATCCATAAATGGTATGTTTTATGATACTAGTTACAATGTGTTGTAATTATGAGCAATTTATCTCAATATAACAAACATATTATTTTAAAATATTCCTAATCAAAATGTATCAAGGTTGGATATCGATGTACCCGTTGTGACTAGAGTATGTAATTCTCTCCAAATGTCGGATAGTGTATTATTCAACACTATTAGGGACACCAAGGGGTTGTGTACTAATAATTATTGGCTAAATATGAAATGACTCACTTGAGAGTTTTCTATTGGTTAATATAATTAAGGTCAAATAGGGAATATCGAGGTGGCAATATTATACAGTTCTCTTGACTTGAGAATACTGTTGAACTTCACTCCACTATGAGTATAGTTAAATCATGACACGACATCCATGGAACGACTTTAGTTGAGTCTGAGTTGAAACTTTGAAAGTGAAACACTATTCAATGGAGATTTCGTCTCCTCAATTCTATGAGGTTAGTATCACAGTCAACTGTGGTCAACTTAAAGTCAAAGTCTACAACCAAAGTAATTTAGTTAATAATAATTGTTATTATTGAACCAAGGACTTTGTGTTTGGACTATACAAGTTAAATGTGGATGATAATTGAAATTGTGACCAATACCAAATTGCATAAGTCCTAATGTGATATAGTATTTACAAAGAGAACTAGTGTAATTAATTATCACTACAAGGGACTGCTTAAAATAGTAAAATTAGGTTTTTACCAAAAAAAATTAGTGATAGATTCGGTCAAACTATCACACCATTGTTCTAAGGTTATGTGTGAACATTAATATTCAAATTGTTCGATATTAATCACTGATTGAATTTACACCTTTGAGTCACACAACAACAATGTCGTATACTCCGGAATTCCACATGATTTAAGTTATAATTATTGTAAATTAATTAATATTTATGTAATATTATATATTAAATTTTTATTTTTATTTTGGGTGCAACTAGTATTTAATTGGGTGTATATATAAAAGTTATATATGTATGTATCGATATATGATATCGATAAATATTTAAATTGGATTTAAATAAATTAATTATAAAATAAGTTTCGACATTTTTTTGGCCCGTTTTGGTTCATAGTCAGGCTGGCCATATAGTTGATGGGAAAGGGTTTTAATGTGCTCAAATTGTGATTTGAATTAGCATAAGAGATTGAGTAAACTTATGACATTTGGTCTCCAACATTTTGATATTTATTTAAAGGCTTGCTTCTTTCAGTCTTTAGTCTCCGCTTTAGACCCAATACTCTAACCGAAAATAGAAGGGAGCAAATCCAAAAAATTCTGAAGCAAATTAAAACTAAATCATTTTAAAACAAGGTGTGGTGTTCATCTCTGGATTTCTACAACTTCTGGAGATGTATATGAAGATCTACAGGAGTTTCATCCAATATTCGAGATGCATTTCATTGGCTACTGGTAACATCCTCATTTTATTGCTATTGACATATGATGTTTATTTCTATAATATTGTATGTATATATGTTGTATTATATCGCGAATTTGCATTTCTATTTGCTTACAATCTCATCACAAATTCACTTATGTGAAAAAACACATTTTTTATACAAAATGCATAATATTATTTTCGAATTTTTTTACATTTAAGTAGATTTCAAAAATTAAATTGTTTGTAAGTAATATATAAGTTAAATTTGAATTTAAACTTGTATATAATATATGAATATATTATAAATATTTTTATAAGAAAATTTACTTTGTTTAAAATGCATATAGATTTTAAATTAAATTTAAAAAAATTAATATAAGCTTCGACCAAAATAATAAAAATCATTTTGTCTAAAATTAGCTTCGATCAAATTTAAAAAAGCATTATTTTGAAAATTTTCTTTAGCTATAGAGAAAACATTTTTCTAAAATTAGTTTTGGCCAGAAAATAAAATATAAAAAAAATTAGCTTTGGCTAAATTTATAATAAAAAAAGCTTCGTCTGAATTTCAAAAAAAATTCAAAAAAAAAATTCAACAAATAATTTTAATTATTAACATAATATAATTATTTTATAATTTAAATTTATAATATTATATCTATAATACATACATACATACATACATATATATATATATTGAGTGTTGATAAAATAAAATTAGTTGCATACACATTTATATTTTAGAATATTATCTTTAGAAATTTGAAATTCATATTTAGAGTATATATTTCCCAAATATAAATCTGATTTAAATTTAAGATTGTCTAAGATATTTAATATGAATTTAAAATTTAATCATCGTCAACATGGTCAAATTCAAATTATAAATGTTTTGTATAATTATATACGTATGTGTATTTATAGATATACATACATAATATTAAATTAATGTATGAAACAATTATAGACAGCAAACATGTATACAAATGGCTAATGTGTCCATTGCAGTGTAAATCCCGACACTTAAATATGGGCATGTTAAACCAAGTACACATTATATGTTGCACATGCATGCACACCTATATGTGTTTGATATGCATGTACACATTATATGTGTTGACCCGCCTTTTGCCAAGGCAGTAGATATGCGGATTTAACCCAACGGACATCATGATTATCGTGGCCATTAGTCAAGAGCAATAATTGTGAGGTCTAGAAATCAAGTGCAGGCAATGATATGAAGCGACGATTAACTAATATCGAAAGATAATCTTCAGAATATTCTAAGTATGGATTAGTGCCTCGCCTAAGCAGGGGATCAGTGCCTATCCCTTCCCCTAGGGATCGGTACAAGTCCTCAATATTTTTCCCAACTAGGTGAGACCAATATAAAGTGACAAGGAAGGCACCACGAGGCTACATTTCAAATCTCAAGTCATTTAGAGTTTGTACGCGCAAGTTATGGGCAAATTACTTCACCTAAGAAAGGGATTGGCATATTTCATCCAAGCAAGTACAACTCAATGGAAAATAATCAATATCTCAATAATCCATAAGTCTACTGCATATTAATTTTTGTGAGCAAGATGTGGGGACCCTATGGAGCCTACTCCAGGGATCGCACATCAAAAGAATGAAGAAAGAGGGGTCGGCCCTCTTCCCTCTTACGGATCGACTAAACCCAAGTTTATAGCAAAGATTGATCAATATCTCAACATCTACACATCCAACTGACATGAAACTTGGATAAAGAGCTAATTACAACATGTGGAATACCCCATAGAGATAGTCATTTGGAGCAAGTTGGAGACCGGTACGTATTCCCCCATAGGGATCGGCTATAATCAGCATTCACAACATATTGCAACAACGATTGATCAATAACTCAAGTTTCACTAATCCAATTGGCTTAAAAATTGGAGGCAAAGTATAATACAACATGGAGAAGCTCTGTTAGGGATTGCATGGAATCAGGAATATAATGGAGGGATCGATACCTATCCCTCTAGAGGGATCGACAAAAATCAGAATTCAAGCAACACTACTTCATGGAAAATACGATATCTCACAAATAGTACTTCGGAATTGCACGAAACTTAGGGAGATGGTAGCAAACATCATGGGGCACCCCTTATAGGGATCGTAGCCTATTTGGACATGCTAATAGGGATCAGTACCGATCCCTATTGTGGGACCCAATGGGTCTCGAAATTTTTGGGTGGCCTCATCTTGGTCTTTCGAACCTTCTTTTAAAATTTCAGCTCGATACGTTCACGTCTTCCTTTATAAATACGGGAGGTATAGCGTCAGAAAAAGGATCTATTTTCTGCTTCTCTTTATCTTCAATCTATGCTATAGTCTGCCAATTTTATTCTTGTATTTCGGATTATAACTATAAATAAACTTCAGTATAATAAAAAGGATTATTTAGGAGTAGACGTAGGCCGGAGTTAGCCGAATCACTTTAAATCTTGCCTATTTTAATTTCTTTCTAATTGTTTTAATTTTGTTCTTCATTTATTTCTTTTTGTATTTCTATGATTGGATTAGATATCGGTACTTTTACATAATTGAGTGTTGATGGCCAATTTTGACGCCAACAATATGTCAATTATATAAATAAATAAAATCCTTATGGTAATCAACTAAACAAAATAATAATTTTATTTTAAAAAAGTTTAGATAATATATAAATTAATTTAGACTTTATAGGCCCATATCAAAAATGGGAAAAAGTATGAAATTCACCCATTTAACTCATTGCCTCCTGGCCTAAATTCAACATCGTAGACATGTGTGAGGCATGCTACTATTAAAGTTTATTTCTACTGTGCATTTTAACTGCTTAGTTATTGTTTATTTTATGTAATGATAGGGTTTATAATCATCTAATAGTTAAGGCTGTTCATTGAAGGGGCATCTTCATATGTCGCTCTTGGAATTATATTCGTATCCACTATATTTTATCTAGACGATGGAATCATGGAGTTATGTAATTGAAATGTGATGAATTTGAAAAGGAATGAATGTAAATGTTTTGTTAAAATTTGTTAATTCTTGTGCTCTTGATATTAATGATACAATAATTGATCTTATTTTGTCATTGGAAAAGAATGTTAAAGACGATTACAACATCATTAGTATCTATTTTAGAGTCTCAAATGGAGGTTGTTACATATGATGTTTATCGAACGACTATAGTTGGATTTAAGTTCAAGCAATGGGAATGAAGCACAATTAAATAGAATTCGTCTCCTCAGTTGTATAAGATTAGTATCACGGTCATCTATAGTCAACTCAAAGTCAAGATCTCTGTCCAACGTAGAATAGTTAATAATAAATGTTATTATTGAACCAAAGACTTTTTATGGACTGCTCAAGTTGAATGTGGGTAATATTAGAGTTTTGACCAATACCTAATAGTATTGGCGAAAAGAAGGTGTGTAAAATATTATCATTATCGGTACCGCTAAAGATAATATAAAATTTGGTTATCTTACTCAAAGGATCTCTAAGCGATGAATTCGACCAAACTGCTATACCACTAGCTAAAGTGACGCGTGAATGTCAATATTTGAATTGTTCAATATTAATAGTTTATTGAACTCGCAACTTTGAGTAACACCACCACATGAATTCTTTGAAAAACCATGTGATTCGATTAGTTTGTAAAGTGTTATAAATTAATTGAATCAATCAATATTTAAGGAATATTAACTATTAGTTTGTTTGATGTTTTGGGTATTATTGATAATTATTTGGATTTGTGTGTATGAAAGCTATACATGCAAGGATCGATATACGATGTTGGTAATTATTTAAACGGGTTTTAATTACAAGTAATTGCTTAACGAGATTTTGGAATAAATTAACTCATCCAAGGTTATGTCATGCCTATCGTACATAGGAGAGAGTGGGGATTGGATTATTTGAAAATTGATTGGAAATTAAAAGAGGAAGCAATAAAGAGAGAATTGGAAATGTTTTTTTTATCCTGATTTTTAACCCAACATGATCCAGCTGAATACAAAAAAATCCCTTCACATTAAAATGGCTTAGAACTTAACCAGAATGGCTAAGGCAAGGAGTTGAAGAGAGGCAAACCACATTACTAAAGAAACGATCAAGTTCAACTGAACCATGAAGCTAGCGTCAGTTCAGTCCAGTCAGCAATCAAAGCACAAACAGCCGACAGATCGTCATCAAGATGGAGTAATGTGCAATGATACTACGCAAACAACTGCGATAAAAGACTATGGAAACATCCCCAATTCCAAACCCAAAAAAATGCTAAGTGCTTGGATCATCAGCAACACATACCTCTCCACAAACCTTCAAACAAACTTGCCGAAGAAACATACAAGAAGAGACCAAGACATTGGCTTGCAAAACAAGCAAGTCTATGGGTTGCCAACAACCCATAGGACATGGGTCGCCAACGACCCATGGTTCACCCTCCTTTTGCATGCCAAACTCTCCTTGGGTCTTTTCCTACCTACCTACGAGCTGAAGAAGTTGTAGCCTGGCCTGTAAGCTCACTGGCCAATATAAATACCATCCTACCTGCAACATAAAGTGGATTTTCTCCGAACTGATTACTGAAGCTCTACTGGATACATTCTTCACCCTCTGCCTCCCTCACAACAATCTCCAAAGGAATTCATTATGATTCTACAGTGGATTGCAACTCCAGGGATTCAATCTATTGAGAGATAATCAAAGTCTTGTAGTCAAACATGTCTTGTAACAGAAATCAGTCTATAAGAAAAATATAAAGTGGACGTAGGCTTCATGAACAGCTGAACCACTGTAAAAAATCTCTGCCTTCTTTCTTTTACCGTTCTTTTCTTATACCCGTGATCTGTGATATTTCCCTGTTAGAAAGGGGCTGGTGCTTTCAAACTTAAACCAGGGAGTTAATCCATTTTTTGGGTTAACATTTTGGTGCTTTCATTGAGAACCTTGAATGGGATCTGAAAAATTGAAGTTTGAATCTAAGATTCAAAGAAAATGAAGAGGCCTAACACCAGATCTAAAGTTGGAGCAAGTCAACCGGGGTTTAGGGGCAGCCAGAAAGTGTCCTCAAATTCTCATCAACCCAACTATGTGATTAGAGAGGAGATGGAAATGATGATGAAAGAGATGCAGGATGGAATCTTAGCTAGGAAACATGAGATGGTGGACGGATTCTTTCAATGGAACAGTAAGGTATGGCTTGATCTGTAGGGAATATGAATCAAACTTTAGGAAACAATGCAGGGTTTGGCAGACATGGATTTGAGCAAGGTAGAGTCTTGCCCCCATGCCCTGAGCAACCGACACATGGGGGTAGCGCTGGAGTCAACATGGGAATCAATGTTAATGCCAGAGAAACTGTTGAAATACCAGGGATGGGTGGCACGGGCACTGATCCGAATACTAGGTGCAACCGACAGAAGGTTATGTACCAAAACTTCCTTGAAGGAACGGAGGAATGAATGAACCTAGAGTTGCAAATTAGAACATAGGTATGTTGCTAGAAGAGTCCATCCCGAGATACCCCCAACGGGCGGAAAGTATTGCTTTAGGATAGAGACCTTCATTGAACGGTGAGAGCAAAATTGCTGAATTGGTACGAAGATTCATTAGAGGAGGCCTCTCAGATCAGGGTCAGGAAGATGTGAACAGAAATCCATTTACTGCTAATATCTGAAATGCTAGAAAACATCCAAATTTCAGGCTTCCGACACAGGAAATGTACGATGGGAAGACAGACTCAACGATTCATATGATGTGATACATCCAACATATGGAGGTGTTGGCTGCTTCTAAGGAAGTAATGGGGCAATGCTTTCCCTTATACTTAACAAATTTGGCTGCAATGTGGTTCAGAAAATTGAAAAATGGGTCCATAAGCACGTGGACCAACTTAGTGAGAAGGTTCTTGAGACAGTTCAAGGTTCATGTCTTACAACCAAGGAATGTACTTACGCTCTCAAACGTAAAAAAAGGCCTGGAGAATCCTTAAGAAGTTATTTAACAAGATTCAATGAGGTGGTAGCCGCGGTAAACAAACCGAACACATCTTTTATCCTAATGGCAGCAGTATCTGGAGTCTCGAATAAGACTGATTTCAAAGCCGCATTGAAAAGGGACCCACCGATGGATCTTGTGGAATTCTACTACGAAGCTGAGAGACACCTACATCAAAGACACTGAAGCCGAAGATGAAGATGTGGATACTGAAATAAATGCCATTGAAGGCGAGGGACCGTCAGGAGCCAGAATTAGAAAAGATAAAGGGAAAAGGAAAGCCGATGACGATATCAAAAACCCAAAATGACAAAGATAAGTGCCAAGATTCTCTTCATACACCGACTTGAGTGAAACCTCGGAGTGGATATACTTGGATACGGGGGAGGGGGGGCAAAACCTCTACCGAAGGCCACCTAGGAGAGAACCCATTGACCAAGAGAAAAGATCTGAAAAGTTTTGCATCTTCTATGAGTTGAATGGGCATGAGATGAAGGAGTGTCAACCCTAAAAATTCAAATTTCAAATTCTATGTTGTATAATAAATTCGATTCGTATTTTTCTAATGTTATACAACATCTAACAATGATTCAATTTAAATTTCAAAAACTAAAATCAATCCAGGCTCGAGAATTTTACAAAAGCCCCAAATACAGTAATCTTTAAAATTCGAATTCAATATCAAGTTATAAATTCTGATTTAAATCTTAAAATTCATAACATGCATTATAGATTCAACATATATATTTGATTCATCAAAAATTAACAAAATTTACATACTATGATTTTCTTTTGTTTTACTACATATGCTTGCTTTCTGCAGTTAATAGTTTCATCAGTATATATGTTTTTAATCATACTGACTCTAACTTATATATATATTTGAAGATATGTATCCAACATCACCATACCATATTTTAATTTAAAGTTAGCTAAGATAATTTTCTTTGATCTTGAAGCAACAGAGGATCACAATTTCATTCACATGCACAGTCAAATAATTGAAACTGTAAACAACATTTCACAAATCAATTAACATGCAAGCATTCATCACTAACATTCAACATACAACTTTTATACTTTAGATTTTAATTTAAAGATTTACTCACCTTTTTTTTCTGATGAAGATTCAAATTGCAAGAACAAATTATGTGAACTGCAGACTTCTAAAAACTGAGATGACTTGATTGTTGGTGCTTTTAATCTTGAATAAGTTGATGCTAAACTTTGTGATTGTTGCAGAAATTTGGTTGAAGATGAAAAGATTAAAAAGGTTCAGATTTTTGGAGAGAAGAAATGAAAATTTTCTTTTTAGTAAAAATGAGAGAGTATGCATGAAAAATTTGTTTTATGAAATTTAGAGAAAAGAAAATCTAAATTTTATGACACTTGTCACAATAATGTTTAAACTCCTAACACATGTTTTATTAATAAGCTTAGATGTTAACATGTGTTTTATTTCATGCAAAAATGAAATTTAAATATTTACTTAATTGATTCTCTTATATATGTTTATATTTAAATCCTTAGAAAAAAATCAATTTCCTTTTTAAATAATGAATATAAAACCAATGTTATAACATAATTAAAATTATGAGAATATCCTTCAAAATTCAAAGTAAAATTTAGAATAAAATTTAATATAGTTTAAATCTTTTAATATATCAATTCAAACACAAATTGAATTCTAAAAATCCAATTCAAAATCAAATTTGGTATGAATAAAATCTTAACACATTCAATTACTTATATTAGTTTTTAATTGAAATAAATTTATATTTACAATTCATTTATTTGTTGTTGAATAAAATAACAAATTTATCAATTTAAATTAATTTAATATATAGATTATCATATTTAAAATTCAGTGTGAAATTCCGGGATATTACGATCCTCCCCCCTTAAAAGAATTTCGTCCCCGAAATTTAAACAAAAGATAATCCAAAAATTTCATTTTATTCAACATTTCAAACATACATAACATCCATACATAAGCAACCATCAAACAAAACATCAAACAAACATACATCCAATACAAACACCATTAACTATCCGGACACATATCCAGATAAGCCTTCCTAATACTATCCAGAGTCTCCCAGGTACAATTCTGGGATCCTCACTCCACTGAACTTTAACAAGCTTCACAATCTTGCTTCTGAGCTGTCTCTCATCTTGATCAACAATTTGAATAGGATGTCGGACAGCTGACAAGTTCGGCTCAACCTCCAATTCCTCCTGCACAGCTGGCTCCATAATAAGAGATGGATCGTGCACATATTTCCGTAGATGAGATACATGGAAAACATTGTGAATTACAGCCATCCGGACTGGCAATTCAATCTTGTATGCTACAGCACCAATCCTCTCGAGAACTCTGAATGGACCAATGAATCTCGGAGCGAGTTTCCCTGTCTTCCCGAATCTTATAGCTCCTTTAATAGGGGAAACTTTGACAAAGACTAGATCTCCAATCTCGAACTCCAATTGTCTTCGTCTTTTATCAGCATATTTCTTTTGTCGATCCTGAGAAGCCCTCATTCTTTTCTTGATCAGCTCGACTTTAGCAGATGCTTCTCGGATCAGATCTGGTCCAAGCACAATATGGTCCTTCGACTCTATCCAACAAGCTGGAGATCTACACGGTCTTCCATACAATGCCTCATAAGGAGCCATCTTGATACTTTCTTGGTAACTGTTATTATACGAGAACTCCACTAGATGTAGATGATCCTCCCAAGATCCTCCAAAATCTAATACACGGGCTCTCAGCATATCTTCTAGAATCCGATTAATTCTTTCTGTTTGTCCATCTGTTTGTGGATGATATGCTGTGCTCAATCTCAAATTAGTTCCCAAAGCTAATTGCAATGCCTCCCAGAATTTGCTGGTGAAAATCAGATCTCGATCACTTACAATGCTGACTGGAACACCATGCAATCTCACAATCTCTTTCAAGAAAATTTCTGCCAAAGAAACTGCAGTACGGTTTGCTTTAACTGGTATAAAATGGGCGCTCTTGGTAAGACAATCTACGATCACCCATATTCCTTCATTCCCCTTCTTTGTTCTAGGTAATCCGTCGATGAAGTCCAGCGCAATCATTTCCCATTTCCATGTCGGGACCTCCAAAGGTTGTAACAAACCGGCTTGCTTCTGTTGATCTCCTTTCACTTGCTGGAAGATTGCACAACTATTGACGAATCTGGCTACATCCTTCTTCATCTTCGGCCACCAGAAAACTCTCTTCATATCCTTGTACATCTTCGAGATTCTTGGATGGATATTCAATCTAGAACGATGACTTTCTGACAATACCTCCTGACGCAGATTTCTATCATATGGAACACATATCCTTCCGTTAATCCTTAGCGTTCCTTGATCATCAATCTCAAAACTAGGACACTGCCCCTTCCTAACTCTTTTGATAATTCTTTTCAACATTAAATCAGATTCCTGCTTGCTTGAAATCCTTTCCAGAAGAGATGGAACCACTTTCAAAAGAGAAAGAATCGCATTTCTGCTAAGAGTGTCTGCCACAACGTTCCCCTTCCCTGGAGTATACAGAATATCCAAATCGTATGACGCCAAAAATTCAACCCATCGCTGCTGTCTTAGATTAAAATCTTTCTGAGAGAAAAGATATTTCAACGGTTTGTGATCCGTGAATAACTCAAACTTTTCTCCTAAAAGATAATGCCTCCATATCTTTAGAGCAAAAACAATAGCCAACAGCTCTAGATCATGCGTAGCGTAGTTTCTCTCATGTGGCTTCAACTGCCGGCTCGCATACGCAATAACTCTACCATTCTGCATAAGAACAGCTCCCAATCCAACAATACAGGCATCAGTATACACTTCAAACTTGCTCTTACCATCAGGAATAGCCAATACAGGAGCACTTGTCAACTTTGCCTTCAGTTTCTGGAAAGCTTCCTCACACTCCGGTGTCCACTTGAATTTAGCTCCCTTCCTTGTCAGCTTCGTTAGATGAGAAGAGATCTTAGAATAATCCTTAATAAACTTCCTGTAGTAACCGGCCAATCCAAGAAAACTGCGAACTTCTGTAGGAGTCCGAGGCTGCTTCCATTCCAGAATAGTCTCAACTTTAGCTGGATCTACAGAGATTCCCTCACCAGAAACAATGTGGCCTAAATATTTCACTTCTGATTTCCAAAAATGACACTTAGAAAACTTCGCCTTCAGCACATGCCTTCTCAGAGTTTCCAAAACTATCCTCAAGTGCTGCTTGTGCTCTTCTTCCGATTTAGAATAAACCAAAATATCATCGATGAAGACCAAAACAAACTTATTCATCACATCTCTAAAGACTCGGTTCATCAGATCAACAAAATAAGCAGGAGCGTTGGTTAAACCAAAAGGCATAACCAACCATTCATAGAAACAATTAGGTCCCCTAAATACGGTTAAGGGAATACTGTCTTCAGCTACCCTTAACTGATGGAAACCTGATGCTAGATCTAACTGAGAAAAGATAGATGCACCATGAAGCTGGTCGAAGAGATCATCAATGCGAGGAAGAGGATACTTATTCCGAATGGTCACCTTGTTCAATTCACGGTAGTCCACACAGAACCTTAGCGACCCATCCGACTTAGTGACAAAAACTGCTGCAGAACCCCAACAGGAAAAACTTTGCCTAATCAAACCCTTCTCCAACAAATCTTGAGTTTGCTTCACTAATTCCTCCCTCTCTCTTGGAGCCATTCTCCTACTAGGTTGAATTACAGGTACTGCACCAGGAACCAAATCTATACGGAACTCTATTTCCCGATACCGAGGAAGACATTTAACTTCCTCAAATACGTCGGAGAAATCTCGGACTACTTCAATATCTACAACATCTTCTTGAGAAGTCTCCACTCCATGCAAAAGACTACTCAAGTGGATTCCAGAGTTATCACACAATACTCTGGAAATCCTACCCAGATCAGTTTCCAACGAAACTGATCTTTCATCACAATTTAAGATAGCTTTATATTTTTCAAGCCAATCCAATCCCAATATAAGGTCGAAACCTTGAAAATCCAATACATAAGGATCATAGGAAAAAACTATGGGATAGATAAGAGATCCTCAAATCTTTACAAATCCTATCCAATTTGGTTACCCCCCTATAGGATTTGATACACAAACGGGATCGTCTACGATACTAGGAGTAAGTAAGAAATTCTCTACAGTTCCCAGGGAAATAAAACTTAAAGAAGCTCCAGAATCAAATAAGACTTTAATATACTTTCCATTTAAAAGTAAAGTACCTTCTAAAACTCCCTTGCCCTTAGATGATTTTTATGGTGCGCCTTCCAAAGGAAATACTTTGTACTGTTGAACCTTATGAAGGAGCAGACAGTCTCTAATCATGTGTCCCGGTTGGTGACTGTTAAATCAAAGCGACTTCTGAACTAAAGCCGACCCTGGTCCACTATACTGCTGTTGCTGCTGCTATTGCTTCCTTTCTTGAGGACAGTGTTTTGCCAAATGTCCCATTTGATTACAATTATAACATTTTCGGGGTCCATTATTATTCCCAGACTTCTTCTTGTTTTGCTTCTTCCAGTTAGGATTGAATTTCCTCTTATTCTGGTTAGAAGAATTCCCTCCTGATGCAGCAACTTGAGCCACTGACCTCTTCTTCATCAAGTCTTCATACCTTAACGCCATATCAATAAGCTCCACAAAGACCCTTTCAGATGGGCAGTCATTCTCTCATGATACTCGGGCCTCAACCCTTGGACAAACATCTCGTTCTTCTTAAGAGGTGTGTCTATAAGTCCTGGTCCGTAGCAAGATAACTCGTTGAACTTTGTCTCGTATTCAGCTATGGACATATTCTCTTGTTTCAGATTCAGAAAATCTTGATAAAGACGAGTTCTTCCTGCAGCAGGCATATACTTTTCCTCAAACCTCTCCTTAAATTCTTCCCAAGACATACCATCCTCCGAGATATTAGCAATCACTGAATTCCACCATACTGCAGCACCACTCTGCAATTCCACGCAGCCATTATTCTCTTCTGCTCATCTGATAACCTCATGCTCTTAAAAATCTTCTCACAGGAGCGAATCCATTCTTGAACTTCTATTATAGTTTCTGATCCTTGAAATGGTTTCCCTCCAAGATGAACAAAATCCTTCCATAAGGCAGCAAAACTGGCTGAAGACGTAACTGGATTAACAGTCTCATCATCAGTCTGCTCTCTTCTGTTACCAGTTGATGCACTACCAACAACTCTTCCCCTTCGGCCTCGTGAACTCATATTGGCTACCTGAACAGGTAATCCAATCAATTTAGATAGGGATATAGTTATATAAGAAAATTACAAATACGCACTCTCAATATAGATACTACTTCAGAGCCTAGGTGTTTCTCAACCATTGCTCTGATACCAACTGTGACGACCCATCTTTCATTCCACAGAAAAACGTATCATCAATAAGAAAAGAAAGAGATAGAAATAGAAAGATAGAAAGAAAAGAAACAACAATCATCAGAATCTCACAGCGGAAACGAACAAAATATAATATTACATATATCCCTTACATAATTTACATATCAGAGTTCACAAAATAATACTACTCCATTACATTAGCCATTCGTAATAGTTCTTACAACCCAAACAACTCAAAACATAACACCCAAAATGCCACTACAGCGAATGTAGATAGATAGATAGATAGTACGTCTGGACTCTAGCTCCAGCTTCCAAAACATATGCTAATCCAAACCTAATCACTTGGCTACTCATAAAAATTTGAGTACCCAAGAGTTTATGGAAAACAAAATAAACTCCGGGTCAGACATAGGTCTGGTGTGAGTAAATCAGTTAAAGTTGTTTAACTTTAAAAATCATTTTGAAACAAAAGGTATCACGTAAGACTTCCCACAAATAAACACGGGTAAGTTTTTACCTTACACTAACCAAAACATTTGATAGGAAATTCAGTGATATTATAATAGGGTCTAGGGTTTTCAAGTAAATAGAAAATAGCTGAAATTGTTACATCTATTAAATTCCAGCTACTAGCCACGAAAGTGGGTAATACAATCAAAACCGTAGGGTCTCGTAGGGAAAATGGATTTCCATCAATGGCAGGGCTACTGGGGTACCGCCCGTCACAGTACGGGGCCTAGATCACCGTACCGAGGAGCCACCCTAACTCCCCTGCAACACAAGGCCGGACCCATCCCTTACTGGATAGTTTCGAACAAGACAACCCCGCAGTTGTGGCCAACAACTGCCCACACAGCCGAATATATAATAAGGGACTTCTAGACAGGGGTAAATCTCACTCTCAAGTGGGGGCTACTCATGAAGCCTTGCTGCACCTCCCCTGTTTTAGCCATTCCCGGATGATGAGGCTTGAGGTTACGATTACCTTTATAAAGAACTCATCTCTTAGAATGCTCATCGTCCACCTGACGATGATCTGAAAGCATTTAATCCATACAAGTTCATTCCGGGTTCGAACGAAACCGAATGCATTATCTCGTTACACTCGTTTTGGAATCACCCTCAGAGTTAACGATGATGACCCTTGCACTCTGATTCTCCATCTCGAATCTATAAGTACTATTCCGTAAACTCATTACGGAATCACCCATAGAGTTATACTGGCGTATAGCCCTTACACCTCGAGTCTTCACTCTTCACATAACATTCACGACCTAACGTTATTTGGAATCGATGTGGTTTTCAGATATCCAAATATGGAAACCCGATCCCGGTCTCATCGAAATCCAAAGCGTGTCTTTTAGGTCCCAGTTGTTTTAAATGTTTAAACAATTCAATTTAGATTTAAAACGTAGCATCACACAACATTATCAACAGATAATAACCAATATCTATCACAGATATACAACATCTCATCATAGAATATAACTCAACTATCATTCAACAGATATCAACCATATACAGATATCAATACAAATTATCATCCACAAGCAAGCACTACTTAATTCATATCATAATTAATTTAATTAATTTAAATTAAATTAATTACTTAAGAATTTATCAATTAATCTTGCTTAACCAAACATTAATTAATTAATCCCAATTATTTAATTAATTAATCACCCCTTAATCATCTTATTATTAATTAATTACTACTTAATTAATTAATAATCTTTATTAATTAATTACTACTTAATTAATTAATAATCTTTATTTAATTATCAATTAATTACTATAATTATTTATTAATTAAACTTTGATTTAAAAATTAATCATTCCTTAATTGGTTATTAATTAATCCTTAATTTATAATTAATTAACCTTAATTACTTCTTAATTACCTTAATTAATTCTTAATTAATTACAAATTAATTTCTTAATTATATAATCAATTATTCATTAATTAACCTTAATTATTAAATTAATTAAATCTTAACCCTTAATTAATTTACAATTAATTATAAATTAATTAATGTTTAATTACTTAATTAATTAACTCCTAATCAATTAATTAATTAACTTCTTAATTACCAATTAATCAATTAATTAATCAATTAATTAATCAATTATTAATTACTTATGAATTAATCTTAAATTAATTAATAAATTAATTAACAACCT
The DNA here is from genome assembly GCA_030765085.1 of Allium cepa. Lineage (NCBI taxonomy): Eukaryota > Viridiplantae > Streptophyta > Magnoliopsida > Asparagales > Amaryllidaceae > Allium > Allium cepa. The sequence goes on from CM060944.1 coordinate 113,227,698, forward strand.
ATTAATTATTATTTAATTTAATCCTTAATTGCCCATTAATTAATTCATAATTAATTAATTAAATCTTAACAATTAATTAATCAAAAATAATTAATTAATTAATTTCATTACTAATTACTAATAAATTAAAGTAACTTAAATTTCAAAATTTAATTAACTTTTAAACAAACAATATTCATTTATCTTCAAAACTCTTACATATTTAAGTATTCAATTTAATAAAAACTAAATACTTTTGAAAATGTTAGATTTAAAAGATATAAACTATTTCAAACCTCACATAATAAGATGAAAAATACCCTTTTGAAATAAATATTCGACACTTTATAAAATAGAGATAATATAAAGTTTTAAACTTTAAACTTAAAACAAATTGAAGCTTTAAACCAAGCTTAAACTTGTTTTCATTAAATTTGCATATAGCCCGGCCCAAATTCACTACCCAGACCCAACTCCATCTCCTTCCTACCTTCCATCAACCTGAACCCAACATCACGCAAGAGCACAACACCCCTCAACCCGAGCACAACATGCGATCCACCCGAGTCCATCACGAGCGCGACTTCGAGCTTCAACTCACGCACACTCGAAAACACACAGACACATACACACGCCTCGACGTGCACCTGCACAGTGCCACCGCGCCACCATCGTCACCGCTGGCCTCACGCGCAAACCACTCTTCGTCCCCTGTTCCAGAATCTCAACCCAGAAATCAACAACTCGAACTCAAACAAAAATCGAGTGTTCGAGCCAAAATTCGAAACTGCAGACGCAAAGGAAAACCCAACAACCATGGCCAACTCACCTCATTCCGGCACCAAACTCCGGCCACGCTTGCACAACCCCCACATGCAACTCCTCCTCAAATCATTCTCAACTCGATCATCTCTATGCATCACGCGATCGAAAATTACAAACTCAAAGAAACAGAACCCAAAACCCTAAAAATTCAAATTTCAAATTCTATGTTGTATAATAAATTCGATTCGTATTTTTCTAGTGTTATACAACATCTAACAATGCTTCAATTTAAATTTCAAAGACTAAAATCAATCCAGGCTCGAGAATTTTACAAAAGCCCCAAATACAGTAATCTTTAAAATTCGAATTCAATATCAAGTTATAAATTCTGATTTAAATCTTAAAATTCATAACATGCATTATAGATTCAACATATATATTTGATTCATCAAAAATTAACAAAATTTACATACTATGATTTTCTTTTGTTTTACTGCATATGCTTGCTTTCTGCAGTTAATAGTATCATCAGTGTATATGTTTTTAATCATACTGACTCTAACTTATATATATATTTGAAGGTATGTATCCAACATCACCATACCATATTTTAATTTAAAGTTAGCTAAGATAATTTGCTTTGATCTTGAAGCAACAGAGGATCACAATTTCATTCACATGCACAGTCAAATAATTGAAACTGTAAACAACATTTCACAAATCAATTAACATGCAAGCATTCATCACTAACATTCAACATACAACTTTTATACTTTAGATTTTAATTTAAAGATTTACTCACCTTTTTTTTCTGATGAAGATTCAAATTGCAGGAACAAATTATGTGAACTGCAGACTTCTAAAAACTGAGATGACTTGATTGTTGGTGCTTTTAATCTTGAATAAGTTGATGCTAAACTTTGTGATTGTTGCAGAAATTTGGTTGAAGATGAAAAGATTAAAAAGGTTCAGATTTTTGGAGAGAAGAAATGAAAATTTTCTTTTTAGTAAAAATGAGAGAGTATGCATGAAAAATTTGTTTTATGAAATTTAGAGAAAAGAAAATCTAAATTTTATGACACTTGTCACAATAATGTTTAAACTCCTAACACATGTTTTATTAATAAGCTTAGATGTTAACATGTGTTTTATTTCATGCAAAAATGAAATTTAAATATTTACTTAATTGATTCTCTTATATATGTTTATTTAAATCCTTAGAAAAAAATCAATTTCCTTTTTAAATAATGAATATAAAACCAATGTTATAACATAATTAAAATTATGAGAATATCCTTCAAAATTCAAAGTAAAATTTATAATAAAATTTAATATAGTTTAAATCTTTTAATATATATATTCAAACACAAATTGAATTCTAAAAATCCAATTCAAAATCAAATTTGGTATGAATAAAATCTTAACACATTCAATTCCTTATATTAGTTTTTAATTGAAATAAATTTATATTTACAATTCATTTATTTGTTGTCGAATAAAATAACAAATTTATCAATTTAAATTAATTTATTATATAGATTATCATATTTAAAATTCGGTGTGAAATTCCGGGATATTACAGGTAGGATGCTAGAGAGAACATAGGACAATAACAATCAAAGGCTTCTTACACGTGTATGGAATCTTGAACGGTCCCTAGGCACGCTCTGAGTCGAATGCCTGAGATGAACATTTAGGACTCCTACTTGTTTAATTTCTATTTATTTGTTTTGATTTGAATTTTGATAACTAATATTGATCGCCTTAGAGTCCCATCACGGGACCGGAGTGCAAGGTGCAAGTCCCCTTGCTATAGAGCGAGTGGATGGACTTGTACGATATTAATCGCCTTAGAGTCCCACCACGAGACCGGAGTGCAAGAAGTAAGTCCCCTCATCGGAGAGTAAGCGGATGGGCTTACTTAATCCCCCTTGACTTAACAAACAAACGATCCGGAAAGATCGTACCTTTAACTTAAAACATTAAACAATCTAGAGAAATCGCGCATTAAACTAAACATTATACGATCTAGATAGATCGCACATTAAACTAAACATTAAACGATCCGGAAAGATCAAGCATTAAACTTACTTAAGCAGTCCAAAAAAAGGGGACCTAAAAAAATTTCGTTTTAAAAAAAAGGATTTGAATGCCTTATAAATAGAACAAAATGGATTCCTGGATGAACACAGGATAGCTTTGATATATGATGTGAAACAATGTGATTTTGATATATGTTGTGACATGTTGTGATTTTGAGATATAATGTGATTTTGATATATGAAGTGATATGATGTGACTCCGATATATAATGTAAAAAATCTAAATGAAAAGAAAATGTTGATAGTGATGTAAATCCTGAATGTACGCGGGACGATTAGAGATGTGCAATGTAATTAGAGATATGTGATGTAATAACCCCGAATGAAATCTTAATGATTGTGATGTATATATTACACTTAGGCAGAATATAGAGTCTTAGGCTGTAACAAGTTTGGAATGACTTGTGGGTAGCAAGAGAATCTGAAGGAACTGGACGATTCATCAAGACTAAAGCTCAACAATCGTAGACTCATTGCCATGACTTATTCTAGAGCAAAGCTCACCTTTCATTCAAAAGGCGTACTTTGGGAGGCAAATGTTATCCAGGTTTTTAACCCAACAAGATCCAGCAGAATATAGAAAATCTCATCACACCAGAATGGATTAGAACTTAACCAGAAAGGAAAAGGCAAGGAGTTGACAAGAGCCAAATCATATTGCTAAAGCAACGACCAAGTTCAACTGAACCAAGAAGCTAGCATCAGTTCAGTCCAGTCGGCAATCAAAGAACAATCAACCGACAGATCCTTATCAAGACGGAGTAATGTGCAATGATACTATGTAAACAACTACGATAAATGACTATAGAAACATCCCCAATTCCAAACCGTAGAAAAATCCTAAGTGCTTGGATTATCAGCAACTCATACTTCTCTACAGACCTTCAAACAAACTAGCCGAAGAAATATACGAGAAGAGACCAAGATGTTGGCTCGCAAAATGACACATAGTCCATAGGTCGCCAGCGACCCATAGGCTATGGGTCACCAATGACCCATGGTTCTTCCTTGTTTTGCATGCTAAACACTCCCTGGGTCGTTTTCTACCTACATATGAGCTGAAGAAGACGTAGCCTGGCTCAGAAGCTCTCTTACCAATATAAATACCATCCTACCTACAACACAAATCAGATCTTCTTCAGATTGATTGCTACAGCTCTACATGAAACATTCTTCACCCTCTGCCTCCCTCACAGCAATCTCCAAAGGAATTCAATGTGATTCTCTAGTGGATTCCAACTCCTGGGATTCAATCTATTGAGAGATAATCAAAGTCTTGTAGTCAAACACGTCTTGTAATAGCAATCAGTCTATAAGAAAAATATAAAGTGGATGTAGGCTTCATTAATAGCCGAACACTACAAAAATTCTCCATCTTCTTTCTTTCACTATTCTTTTCTTATATCCGTGATCTGTGATATTGCTCTGTTAGAACAGGGTTGGTGCTATCAAACTCAAACCAGGATGTTGATCCATTTTTTGGGTTAACAGTTTTCATTTTCTCCTTAAAACAAATCTTTCATTCATTTCTTCCTTTATTCTCTCTTTCTCACTTTATTCGTGGCAGCTACCCTCTCTCTGCCATGGATGAATTTTTTTCCATTTTACCCAAAACTAAATCAAGTAAACTAAAACAAGATGGTTCATTCGATTTTAGTAAGATTTGGTGAAGATTCAAGCAATATAGGAGCCGATTCTCAAATCAAGGTGTCACAAATGGCTAGGTCTAAATATGTACCAATCTTATTTGCTTCACATATTCATATATGCTCACCATTGACCCATGTAGTTGTATGCAATATATTTTACTATCATTAAATAGAATTTATGTGAAATTGTTGTATATGTTGTTTAACAAATGAATTCAAAGTAAAATATATAAATGTTATATAATTTTTTGTTTGTTTTGTGATGATTTATGTTAGTATTTTTATTCATGATGTACAAATTATACTTTTTTATGTTTAATTTTAAATATACATATATTAAATAATCAATTGTTCATTTCATTAATGATTCAAATTGGGAAAAATTTGTACATCTAAAATTGTTTATATATACGTACTAAAAAGGGGATTTTGTTTTGCATGTCTATTAACTCTAAAAAATGTTTATTTTAATCATTTTGATCATATACAAATTTTAATAAATAAGGAATGTTATATATATATATATAATTTGAAATTAGATTTAAAATGTATATACCTAGCTTACTATATTTCAATTACCTTGTTTATATAAACAATCCAGTATTCAAGTTATGATTCAAAACGTGAATTTTACACATGTATACCTCTAGATGATTTGATACTTATAATGAAATATTGAATACAAATAAAGTAGATATATTGTATATCTAAATGGGAATTGAAACGACTTTGATTTTTCATTAAAGAGCCATTAGTTGGAACTACAGTTTTAATTTGGCATTTTAAGCAATTAATGAGAGCTGTCTCTCTAATAAAATCTTTTATATATTTTACATATAGTTAACTTCATAATAGCATGGTAATATATATGTGGGTAGGGGGACAAGGATCAGCTATACCTTATTTTTGCTACACCTCAAATCCTCCTTGGTTTCAACCACATATTCCAAATTAAATAGTTATACTTAAACATTTATGTTCCCGATATTCACATGAAATTATCATATGCATATGTAAGTATAATATATATGTATGTATATATAATATATACGAATCACAATATCTATACATGTGTGTGAAATCATACACATGCTTATACTTCATTATAGTATTATGCCATGTTATTTAATATATGTATGATATATACGAATAAACACTCAATTAAATTAATTAATATGGTTAATTTATCACTATAAAATAATTTCAAATAAAATATGTTTTTATTTAAATAGATAGATTGGATCTAATGCCGAATAAACTTTATATGCTCTTTAAGAACCAAATAGGGAATTTTTTAATTTACCCATTCCACCCGCTACGAAGACGGGACATTTCAAAGATTAGGTAAATAAGATGCACAAAGAACGCAGGAGCATTGGTCAGTCCAAAGTGCATGACTAACTACACATATGAATTGTATCTAGTTCTAAATGCGGTTACAGGAATACTATCTTTAGCTACCTCAGATGACAGACTCCCATTGCCAAATCTAACTACGGGAATACTCTAGATCCACTCAACCGAAAATCATTTATCCTAAGCAATGGATAACAATTTTCCACAGTCAACTTATTCAACTTCCTATAGTCGATACATATCTGAGGTGATCCTTATCACTTCCATACAAATACTGCACATGCTCCCTACAACAAACTACTGGACCTAATGAAACTTTTACACTCAAGTTCCACTGGTTGCTTCTCAACTCCTCTATCTTCTTGGGTGGTTTCTAGGTTGTCTACAAGTAGGTTGTGCCCCTGTACCAAGTCTATTCGGAATTCAATTGCTCCTCGGGGCGGTAATCACGTTACAAGCTCAACAAAATCTGGAAGTTCTCAAACTATTCACATACCATTTGTCTCATCCCCTTTAGTCTCTGATGTAGACAAGGACATTCCAAATATATCCTTCAAGGTATCAAACACGCCACCATAATCCTTTCACCTTCTCTTGGGTTTCGTAAGACGATATCTTTATTGGCACAATAAATTCTAACGTAATTACGTACTAGCGTATCCATACCCAAACTTACCCTATGAAGTCAAGTACAAATGGTTCAAAAGCAAACAAATGTACATACATAACAAACTCAACGTTAGTGCAAGTTATCCCAAGAGTAGCATCCCTACCGGTCGGATTAACCACATGCAAAGATATAACTAAATAAGTAGTAACTAAACCAAACTCATCAACCAAATCTTTTGAAATGAAAAAGTGTATAGCCTCAGTACCAAACAAAACCCTAATTGAAATATTGGAAATCAAAGTCCTACCTTCAAGCATTACACTCCTCCCTTTTACTTTAAAATAGGGTCCATCTACCGGTCTTTCCAAAGAAAAATCCCTCGCTTGTCTTGGCTTTGGATTTCTCTTCTAATAGCCAGGCTTGTCGTTATTGAAGCACTTGACCTTCCCCTTATTCTCTTGCTTTGTACACTTAGTCGAATAGTGACCTTTCTGTTCATAATTAAAGCAAACTATATCTTCCGTATTGGTCTTTAGAGCTCCTCCTCTAGAGGTCTTTCCTCCTTTCTATTGGTTCTTATTTTGTTTTACCCCATCTTGGGTCTAACTTTGGCATTTCTTTTTTCCTGATACAACTGATCATACCTTCTTGCCATTTCAACCACCAATTCGGAGGGAAATAACAAATGTGCCATCACCTTGGTTCAAACCCTTCCTCAAACCTTCAATGAACTTCTCTTATTTTTCATCGTATTCAGAATATGCTTCCTACCATACTTCAACAAAACATTAAAGCATTGGACATACTCTGCCAAAGTCATCACTCCTTGCTTTAACTCTTTAAATGCACGACATAAAGCACTCTTCTACAAACCAAGGATAAACCAAGCCTCGAAACGCTCCTTAAATTGATCCCAAGTAATTCCTTCCTCTAGGATCATAATAGTCAATGCCTCCCTCCAGTCTAAAGCATCAACTTGAATCTAATGAGAAGTCAACCTCCTCTGTTGAGCGTCATCATATCCCACATCTCCAAAAGATGCACTCACACACCTTTAATCAATTTAGCACCTCCAAAGCAAGCTATAATCTATTAAACATCTTTCCTCCGTGATTCTTATAGCCTTGGTTCATCTTGAAAAAAGTCTCCCCCTCTAACTATTGGTCTTGGCTCAACAACTTCAGCTAGCTATTGCCTCATCCTTTCCTCATCATTTTTGTTATGTACTGGATGAAAAGAGAATTCATAGCCATTTCTCCAGTTGTTGGGGTGGAATTTGGGCCCCAGTTTCAACATTAACATTCGAGCTCTCTCCCCTCCTTGCCATTAGATTATGTACTTTCAGCACCCCTACTGCCATTTTCTTAGCACCTCCTAACATCTAATGTCTACTTCAAGTTTCCATTCTGGCTTTCTGTGCAAGCAAGTGCTCATAAGAAATGGAAGTAAAAAGAGTAAAAGCAATAGTAGAGGGATATATGTATGTATGTATGTATACCAAAACACAAGTATGCTATATATAGTATATACTCATCCCAAGATATTCATTTTCAACTATCTAATTTCTATCTAGATTTATATTTAGCTCTGTTTTACTTGGTTGTCTCCTAACCTAAGCTCCGACACCACATTGTAACATAATCCATGTCGATGATGCGACAGTCATCACTAGAATTATTTCAAGTGACAAAAGGGGATCATTTTTGTCAACAACATTAGATAATTGAAGTAGCTAGATAATTTGTTTCAATACACAGTCTTTACATTTTTCATCTCTCAAATCATTCCCACACATGGATAAATATAATAAAAAATAGATAATAGTGTCATACTTTACATATGAAGATGTCAGCTCGAACACATATCCAGCTATATAATTTGGTATACAATAATGGAACATAAAATAAAATTTTGTTATCTACTAAGCCTCTGGCTTCGTCTTTAAGAAAACTTATCTAAGCCTATAAACTTAACTTACTCGAATGAGTACCCATGAGTTTATGGAGAAAAAATGGGCCAGAAATAAATCCTAGTATGAGTAATAATTTCTCTAAACGTAATATATAGTAAGAGCACGCCACATATCGGAACAGTTGTTCTACAAACCGGATCACTAACATAATTTAACCATGTCATATAACATCACATCATGATTATAAACGCATAAGTATATTTGTAATAATAAGTATACCATATACTTAACATATAATTATGAACCATTTCATACATTCATCCACTTCAACCTAACTATATCGTATACTTATCAAGATTTTATGATGTCATGCAATCATTAATCGTATTCATATACATCACTTAAACTCTTATTTGGGTGTTGATGTCAAAGTTATCCTTAACTTTATGTAATGATTAACTCTCTAGGTCTATCTATCATTAATTCATCTTTTTACCTAAACAAGGTAATTGAAAAAATGACTACTCGTCCACAGACTAAAGCCACCAAGACTCTCTAAGAAGGTTGAATGTAAGCACCCTAAATATGTTCTAACAAGCGTTCTTTAAAAATGTCAACGGCCCCTCCTAGTCCCAGAAACACTTTCCTTTCACATTGCCGATTCACTCATTAAATTACATCCATTTTATGTTATTACTTGTGCTACAGTTAATTTTTTGAATTGAACCCAATGAACTTCCCAATCTTGGCACCTTCCTATAAACCATTAAATTTTAGACTTCACTAATCCTTGGCACATCGTCCTTCAATAACTCCATGAGTTGGTATAGTGTAAGATATTGAGTTCAATCCATTTCTTTTATTCATTAGTTGTGTACCACACACGTTCATAGATCCTTATTTTTAGATCATCAATTCTTTAGATAAAGCATTTTGTCTTTTCCTTTTAAATGATATAACTTATCATTTCTTAGCTTCATGAAGCTTAGTTATTTTTCTCATCTTCACATAATTTTTTACATTTTAACTTATCATTTCACTTCTTAATTTCATTACTGTGAAATTAAAATTAACATCTTGGAATCCAGTTTTCAAAATGCTACCCAATATTCACAAATTTAAATAAGATTACATATAACACTATTGCATATATATAGGCTATCACGCAACTAAGCATCGAGCTTCTAGATTTTTATTGCGTATCTAAGTTATCGTATGCCTAACCATCATAGTCCAACTTTATTGCTATCGCATGTCTAACTTCATTGTTATTGCAGGTCTAACTTCATTGCTATCACATTTCTGACTTCATTACTATCATAAGTTCACTCAAATTGACTATCAAAGTTATAGTTCTATAGCACTTCTAGTTATCACACTTCTAGAGTAGCTATCGCAAGTTTAAATATGAAACTATTGAATATCTAAAAATTGTCTATTGGAGGTTTAACACAGGCTATCACATATTTAAAATGGCAAATCGGTAATTAAGTAGAGAATTGATATTTTCCGTAATAAGTAAGTATTTTTTGACTAATTCTTTACACATGTCATTTGCTTATTTGTTACTTTTATTATGCAGCAGAATTCTCTATTGCCAACCAAAATTGGTTCTTATAATCACTCCTTAATTAATTAATTTCTTTGGTTATTCCAAAAGTAAAGATATTTTCTATATTGCCCTCTAGTTCCAAAAATCATGGGAAAATAACCAATATTCGCAGAAATTCAAAAATACTCTCCTTTACCTTCATTAATATATTAAACTTTATTATTTTTAAAAATTATTTATAACAAAAAATTATTTGTTTTCCTCATAGAAAATTCATAATAAATTACTTTATCATCCAAATAATTAAAAATCATCTTTGTTTTAATGTTACAAATATCATATAAAAATTTAAAATCATTTGAAGAAGATTAGTTCATGTTTTTCTTTGAAAAATATCAAGAAAATGTCATATAACACCCAAACATGCACATAATTATTCTACTATCATTATAACATGATTATCATCATTCAAGACAACAAAAACAAGTTAAATATGATCCTAAACTAATTGGGATAAGAAACATGGTAATCATTACTCACCTAAGTTAGAAGTCTAATAAAATATCATTTTCTTCTCTTTAAAATGAAAGCTTGAATCTTTGATTTGTTTTCCTCTTCTTTCTCTCATTTGATAGTGCTGACCTAGCTCGGTGCTTTGATTTGTATTTGTGAAATGAGTGTGAATGAAGAGAATGGCATGGCTAGGGGAAAAAGTTATGATTTGGGGCTTGAACTAAAATTTTACATTGCCTAATCTTATTAATTTGTTTCACCTAATATAAAATCACTTTCATCTTTTTAATTTAAAGTTGCAATTAATTATTATAATTACTCTAGGTTCACCTAATTAATCGTTAAGTGTCTCATAATTAATTATCAAATTCCTTTAAGTTATTTTTTAATTAAATTCTTTTAATTACATTTTAACAAAACCTTATCATTAATTATTTCCATTAATAGAACTCCAAAATATGTTATGTTACTAATATCATCATATCTAGATTTGCATCATCTTTTCAATATTTTTCCATTTTCAAAAATTTTTAGATTTTTTTCTTTTGGATGTTCAATGACAGTGGTAGATCTTAACATGTTAAAATCGAACCATAACAAAATAAAAAAGGCCATAGCCTCAACTTCCGATAAGGAAATTTTGTTTATATCCACCGTTTCTGTTAGTTTATCCACTCTTATTTTTGGATTACTTCATACTATTATGGTCTTTTTTATTTTTTAAAAATTGATTAGTTAAAACACACAATATACAGTTGCATCTTCTTCTAACGGTTCTCTTTTTTTTGTTGCCTAATCAAGTCACAAATACATCGCCTTAAGGTTAAATCAAAGAAAACAAAGATAGTTAAATTTGATCTCTTCTTCTTTATTATCATGTCGCATGAAGATGACCTAATGCATTTTTAAAGTAGAATAGTATAAGACTGAGGTAAGATGCCATATTTTCAAAAAAAGATATTTATTCTAAGATGAATCTATATGCAGAGTTTTGCTTGTAAATTTAGTATTTTTCAGAACAATATCATCATGCAAAAGCAATTACCGATTTATTGAGAATTCAAACCAATGTGTAATACGTGCATGAAATTACAGTGTGTGTTGCTAAAAAAGAAAGGATAAATCTTGTCATTTTTTTTTAAAGTCTTTTGATCTATGTTCATCAAGAATATGTCTGAAAATAGCGGTTCTTCCAATATAAATGAGAAAATCAATTTTTTTAGTACAAACGAAAGTGAAAGGTGGTTAGAATATTCAAGATTATAAGTAATGAAACAGATGGAGAGTGGTTAGATGCAAGTATAACAGAATAAGAAAACCTACACAACAATGATGCAGTTGAACAACGTGTAGGCAATCCCGAGAAATCAACTTTTAGTACCATAAATTTTATTTTTTATGATTGTTTTACATAGAGTTGTATTTTTCTTTCTTATGTTTAGTCTGATATTTTGTTATTAATGATAGTGAACTACCATGCTCAAAAGATCAAGTACTAGACTAAGATTGCATTTTTACATTTTGAACTAGTAAGATATGTATTTTTTTAATTTTAACGTTACACAAAAGATGTAAAATCAATTAATTTTTTTATTTATTACTCAGATCTTTAATTCACATGATGAACTTACTAAATGGTACAAAAATGTGGAAAAGTCATTTGGGGTAGTTGTTGTGTGCGATTGTTGGGTCTCGAAGAGGATGACTCATGGAAAACCGTACGACTAACCATGATAGAAGAATTACACTTACACAAGGAACAACATACTAACTTGTTAGTTGGTGTGAAGAGACATCAACAAGTTGAAGCGGATGTTACCCGGTTGTTTAACTTGGTAACAAGAGGCTTGACACAAGAAGCCCCGCTTGGCACAAGTGCCCCGGTCGGCACAAGAAGCCGTTCTCGGCACAAGTGCCCTGTTCGGCACAAGAAGCCTCGCTCGGCACAAGAAGCCTCGCTCGGCATAAGTACCTAGCTCGGCATAGAAGCCCCGCTCGGCTAAAGTGCCTCGCTCGGATTAACTTCCTCAAGATGTCATGTTCGGCATACTTCCTCTAGATGCCTCGTTCGGCATACCTCCTCCAAATGGCATCGCTCGGCATAAATGCCTCGCTCGGCATATGAGTGTCGCTCAGTATAGATGTGTAGTTTGCCCTAGGCATTTTGGTCCAGCTTTGGTTAAGGTGTTGTCGCTCAGCATCTATCGACCGGCATTTCTCGTTCGACATGGTTAGTTCGGTGCACAGAAGTCATCTGCTATAGGCCGAAGTGCCTTATTGCTGGACCCACGCAGGATGTCCAGCCTATCTTTGCCTATAAATAGAGGGGCAAGGGCACAGTGAAAGGGATCTTTTTCAAGAACACTGGGGAGACTCTACCGCTTTCAAGACTCATTCTTTTTCAGTTAGCTTTAGCATTCAAGTAGTTGTGTACGAATTGTATCTGTAATCAATTATTTAAAAAAGCAATAAAGATTAAACTCAAAGTGGACGTAGGCAGTTACGCTGAACCACTATAAATATGGTGTTCTAGTTTTTGCAATTAATTATGCATATATTCCTCTGTTTTAATTTTCTATCTTCATTAATCTCTCTACATAAATCTTTCTTTGGGTGTTAGTGACCAATTCTGGTGCTAACATTTTGGTGCTTTCATTGAGAAAAATTCTCAGGTTATTAGGATCTACTTTGTAGCTACTGGATAGAAGAAATCCCCCAAAGGAGATCCAGGTTATTCATAGGAATACCATTGATTCTACTCAAAGTTTCTACCATAACTCTACAATGGGAAGACCTCATACCCGATCAGCCTTGCATAATGCAGATGTCAACGAAACTGCTAGCGTCCAACAAGTAGTAACATCAATCAGCAAGCTAATCTGGGCGCAGGAACTGTTGCCGCCCAAAATCAGATGGAAGTTGTCACTAGAATGGAGTTCAATGACCTGATGAGAGAACTCATGGAAAGCAGAAGACAACTTAGCGAACAGATCCAAGCTAATGCTAACCTAATGACTCAGCTTGCTCAAAAACAGCGTCAGAATGCTGGAGGTAGCCCTGCTCCTCACACTTCATCTGACAGCTCGACTTCATCCAATGGACCTCCCAGGCATAGACGCCGCAGAACTGAAGCAGATGTTGCTGATCGATCAACTACGTATCACTTACACCTTGGAAACCATACCCAAGCTGGAGCAAGTAACTTAGATTCTGGAGTGCGAGTGGAAGATGGACGATCAGCCCACCAAGGTCCTAATAAAGCTGGTACCTAGGATACACATTTGGAAGACCGCCAGCAGAGGAGACACCAACAAGAACGATCGTGCAGGACAGATTCCAACCTTCCATCTTCCATACAAAACTTGGACCTATTGGCTTTGGTCAGACAGCCGATGAGAGAAAATCAAGGCTTGACCAATGAAGATTGGGGGATATCCAGGAGTCATACTCCATTCATAGATACCATTCTATAGGTCGAGTACCCTAGGAAGTTTAGCATGCCACCATCCCGGCCTACGAAGGGAAGATTGATCCCCGATAGCAAGTGATGAGATATGAATGGATGATGGGTTCAGCTAGAGCAAATGATGCAACTAAGTGTAGATGCTTCCCGATAACTTTATCTGGAATTGCAACTATGTGATTCACTTGACTTCCTCCATCAAGTAGTCCAACGACCAGAAACCTCTAGAAGGATGTTAAAATGGAATATCGAGTTGAGTCAGTTAGATATTACCTACCTTTCGAGAAGGGCCATACAAGGGAAAGCGCTAGCAGACTTCATCGCTAAATTCACCGTGTCAGACGAACCAAAAAGTCACGATGTCGTTCCCCCCATTCGATGGAAAATGTACACCGATGGAGCATCTAACGACCGTTGCTCTGGGGCTGGTATAGTTCTTGTAACTCCCGAAAATCGATCAATTTGTTACGCTTTGAAGCTCAATTTCCCAAATACAAATAATGAAGCTAAGTATGAAGCATTGATTGCTGGCTTGAGAATCATCAGGGAACTGGGAGTAAAATCGGTTGAAATCTTTTGTGACTCACAATTGGTGATGTACCAGGTGCGAGGAGACTATCAAGCAAAGGGACAAAGACTTTCCCCATACCTTGCACAAGTTCAAGAGATGTTAGCAGATCTAGAGGATTATGATATGTCGCATGTCCCACGTGAACAAAATAGAGAAGCCGATTCATTGGCCAAATTCGCAAGTACTGGCGATGCATAGCAAATGGGATTGGTTCCCATCGAAACCTTACATATTTCGAGTATAAATATGATGGAGATAGATTTCGTATTAGAAACAGAAATTGAGAAGGAATAATGGATGACCCCATTCAAGCAATACTTGCTACACGAGGTCTTGCCCGAAAGAAAGAGCGAAAGAAGATAAGTCATTCGTAAAGCTTCGCGATATGTAATGCAGAACGGAATAATGTATCGAAAGGGATTCTCGACCCCCTTATTCCGGTACATTGCCCATAATGAGATAAAAGGAGTCTTGAAGGAAGTCCATGAAGGAGAATGTGGTGACCATACTGAGGGCAGACGTTAGCAAAGAAGATCCTCCACTATGGATATTATTGGCCAACTGTAAATCGGGATGCTACAGACTGCATAAGAAGATGTGAAAAATGCCAGAAGTATGCAAAAATTCCAAGATCTCCGCCGACGTAACTCACACAAATTGTTAGTCCCTAGCCGTTTGCAATGTGGGTGATCGATATAATCGGTTCTTTAACATATCCAAAGGTGGTGTGAAATACGCAATAGTTGCAGTCAATTACTTTACCAAGTGGGCAGAAGCAGAGACCATAGCCACGATCACCACCAAGAAGGTCATTAATTTCGTTATATGAAACATTATATGCCATTTTGTCAATTCGGAAGTAGGAAGTTCAAAGAATTTTGTCAGAAGTATGGCATTGAAAAAAGGTTTGCAGCAGTTGCTCATCCAAAAGCCGATGGATAAGTAGAAGCCGTGAACAAAATAATCAAGTCCTTACTGAAAAAGCGTTTTGAAAAGGCTAGAGGCAAGTGGGTGGATGAACTTCCAACAACACTTTTGGCTTATAGAACCACCCATAAGTCCGCGATTGGCCACACTCCATTTTCATTGGCATATGGCATGGAAGCTGTTATACCAATGGAACTTGAAGTTCCTTCATATCGAGTAACTCATCATGACCCTAAGACGAATCGGGATCTTTTACTGGAATCACTGGGATTTGTCGATGAAAAACATGAAGAAGCTGATTTAAGGGTGGCTACATATAGACACCGAGTCGCTCGATATTATAATGAAAAAGTCCAACCGAGAACCTTTGATGTGGGCAATCTCATTTTGAAATGAGTTTTCTCGGTCCCATCGCATATGAATCCCACATGGGAAGGTCCATACGTCATTAAACGGAGGCTTAGACAGGGAACTTTCAAGCTAGCGACCGTTAACGGCGCGACATTCCCCCAAGCATGAAACAACGAGCATCTTCAGCATTATTATACTTAGCCTATTTTTTAATATCTTAATTGTAATTATTTCTGGTGTATTTTTATTTCGTTAATTCTTAGTTTTTGGCATGTAATAAGACAATTTAGTTTGTTTCCATTAACAAAGGCTTGAAGCCATCTTTTCCATGAATTATTGATGTTTTCGTGTGTGATAATTTTATGGAAAAGCTAAGGTAACATTATACTGTCTGGCATATGAACGCGCATGACTTAAAATCTCCAAGTTCTCGGAGTGCGGACGGGAGTACTCTAAGTCCCCAGAATGTGGACTAGAGTATAAATGACTTAAAATCTCCAAGTCCCCAGAGTGCGGACTGGAGCACTATGAGTCCCCAGAGTGCGGACTGGAGCATAAACGACTTAAAATCTCCAAGTTCCCAAAGTGCAGACTAGAGTACTCTAAGACCCCAAAGTGCAGACTAGAGTATAAATAACTTAAAATCTCCAAGTCCCCGAAATGCAGACTGGAGTACTCTAAGTCCCCAGAGTGCGGACTAGAATATAAACAACTTAAAATCTCCATGTCCTCGGAGTGCGGACTGGGGTACTCTAAGTCCCCAAAGTGTGGACTAGAGTATAGATGACAAAATCTCTAAGTCCACAAAGTGCGGACTGGAGTACTCTGAGTCACCAGAGTGCGGACTAGAGTATAAACGACTTAAAATCTCCAAGTCCCCGGAGTGTGGACTGGAGTACTCTAAGTCCCTAGAGTGTGGACTAGATTTGTGATAACTCTGATTTTATGAACAAGTTTTATAATTTAAATTAGTTTATGCTTGTTTAAAAATTTGGTTGCCTAGAAAATAATAAACCGATTGCAAGTGCAATGTTTAAATATGGATATGTACACAAGATAGTGCACACACCTGCATATATTTCTCTGCAAGATAAAATACGCAGAAATTAATTTGTAAGTTAGAATAAACAAATTACAAATATATAGGCATGACATGATTATTACAGATATGATTGTGTCATTAAAACAAGTCTAGTATAAAGAAAATAAAGGCTTAGGCAAGGATAGAGATACATGTATTATACATGTACTTCAAACAAATGCTTGCTGAAGGAAAAATTAAAATTGCATGGAAATGGTATGAGTTTTTGAACAAACACTTTATCCACTTTTAGCAATTTCCTTAGCTTTATAAAAAAATCATGCAAATGATATGATCGGAGTAATAAAGCATAATTCCTAAAAATAAAGGCAGGGACCACTTACCCATTTTTCTCTTGAAATAAAAATGAGAGGATGATCATAAGTGGTAGGGTAAAATTGACATTGGGTAAATTCTAAAACCCTAGAAGCAGCCAAGGTCTGTTATAAGAAGGTTTAAGGGTGGAGAGATCTGCCACCATTTTCTTAAATAACAAAGGAAATATATATATATATATATATAGCAAGCAGGAAAAAAAAAAGAGAAGCATTGGCCATTAGAGATAAGTGGGAAATAGAAGATCAAAGGAAAAAGGATTAAGGTGAGTAATCTCACTGAAAACATGGCATTAAGTCCTGAACATTGAGGCAGCCTAAATAGTTCATCTATATAATCTGTGTTTATTTTGGGTGTGTTGCTGATCTGTTTAAATGTTCAACCCACTATATTGATATACCCAGAAAATATGATTATGGATTTCCTGTTTAAAATGATCACTTGTATTATGCATTAATCTTGACAGGAGATGTTTTCCTTTATGCGTTTTTTGCATACAGTAATTTATTAAAAAGAAACTCCCAGGGGAAAATGTTGTAAATCTATGGTCTAAAAATGAAAATGAAAAGATGGGACTGCAGCATAGAATGGTTGCTGCTTATGTCTCATAATTAAATAAGTGGAAATATAGAAGTGCAATGTTACACATGTGCTGAGCTTCTATGTTTACAAATAAATCCAGATAAGAATAAAGACTTGTGGTTTAGTCAGATCTTATGAAATTGTGAGCACCTGATTAAACCAGAGGTAATGGATGCAACAGAGAAAACTATTTATGACCATATATTTATAAACATGATCCATTAAAAACCCATGATTTAAATAACATGTATACTGAGAACTCAGGCTAGCTAGTAAGATTAAATCTATGTTTATGAAAACATGATCTATTATTTCTTGAATACATGCATGATGGTTGAGTTATTTATTTTCTCTGATTAAATATGAGATGCAGAAGGGATTAGCACAATTGGGGAAGGGGAAAATAAACGCTTAGTAATTTAACTAAGGATTTTGGATCTTAGGGATACAAAGTATGGCTTGGCAAGGGGAACATTGCATGCTCACACATGGTATGATTATACCCAGGGGCCTGAGTGTGCTGGGTTAACAGTGAATATGTCCCAGACAATGTGTGATTTTATAGAAGGAAAGTACCTAAAGACCAACATAAAATACCTGATATTGAATTCTAAAAATAAGTTCACAAGAAGGCTTGGGTAAAATCCCTGATAGCCAGAAAGTTTGTAGATGAGGAAAGATGATTTAAAGGATGATTATATTGGTTGTTTTAAAGTATTTTATGGATGGATTATATGCTTGTGCTCCCTGACACAACACATTGAATCATGAATTATTTTGTTGGGCAATAATGAACATGCACAGGTTAAACAGGAAGATATACAAGAGAAATATTGCTTTCCTTTATTTATTTTAGAATTTGTTTGAAAATGAGAAAAGTTATCTAAATTTAGATTTTCAGTAAGATTGCTCATACCAGACAATTAGTCTGGCCTTTTGTGTGTTTGTGCACCATTGGGTGTCTCGTATTTTTATGAGGCAGCTCATGGTGATTCTGCAGATAAATAGGCATTTCTTTGATCAAGAATTGGATGGATTAGCTGCTAAGGATTTAGATACAATAGTTACAGACTCACTGATATTGAAATAGTGTTTAAGTTGAATTTATGTTATGAGATGTTAGTTAAGTTATTTGGGAAGAAACTGATGTAGTAATATTTTCTGTTTGCAAGTATTGAACTTAATATGGAATTTCTGTTGAAAGTTGTGAGTTGCTTTGGGAATGCTTTGTCAAGTAAAATAGCTTCTAATATTAACTTCTGGAATATTTAACAAAAAAAAATGTGCAGTACTAGAAAAAAATCTGAAATGACTAGTAGATTTAAACTAAAAGAATAGCCTGGTAACTGTTGTGAGATCTCATGGGAAAAAAATGGCAAATAATAGCTTAAGGACACATAAAGAAACCCAGAATTATGTGTGTATTTTGCTTGAATATAGTGGCAATAGAATTCAGGCTAACTTGACCATTTTTACTAAGCCTGGGTTCAACCCCTTCTAAATAGTTTTAAAACCCAGCTTGTAGAGAAAAACTAATTACATATACAAGTAGAGTAAGCCTCATTATTTCAAGTTAATAATTATTTGAAAAAAATTAAAATATTTAAAAATCCTATTAGTAAATAAACATGCATAGGGATTTAAAGGGCAGGTTATAAATAGTTTAGTAGAAATAAGAATGACTGGGAAAAACTGTATTTTAAAGAAAAGAAATTGTTATGTATAAATTTTAATGATTTCCAAAAGCAGATTCCTACTTATTAATATATATACTCTGATTCAAGTAAAAAAAAAGGGGGAATAATTTACATGGTTTCACATATGTAAATTTGATAAGTTGAACAACACAATATTTTTATATTGGATAAAAGATCCTGGCTAGAGAAAAATTTAGAGATAACATTCCCTTGAGTAGATGACCACAGTATGATACTAAAAAAAATTAGTAGGAGAAAGTGGGTCATCTCATTTGGTATCAGAGCTATGTTGTTAAATAATATAGCAAAATTTTGTATGAATTTGTCTGCATTGAATGTATGAAAGTGATGACTGCTTTGGATGACTTGTTTTGTTAATATATATATATATTACTAATATTTCTTATAACTAAATAAGAAGAAATTGAAGTGAATTAATTTATAGAGTGTTAGGCAAGATGAACTAACCTAAGTATCATATCCATAGAATTATGGTGAGACCCAGACAACAAGAGGTAGGACCTAGTGAACCACCAATGGTGAATATGCAAGACTTTATGAGAGCCATAAGAGATGGAGTAGGTAACAGGCTAGAAAATCCACATGAGGAGCTTTCCAAACTTCTCAAGACCTTTACCAATCTTGGGGGCAAGACTTTTGATGGAACAGAAGGGATTATGGGAGTTCAAAATTGCCTCGGAATTTTGGATAGAATCTTTGCTGATATGCAAGTTGAAGACCAAAAGAAGAGGCTGATAGCATCTAGACAATTGAGAGGAGCATCTCTGGATTGGTGGGAAGTTATTATAGCTGGAAGACCTGAAGGAGAGGTGACATGGAACCAGTTTAAAGAAATGTTGGAAGGAAGATTTATACCTGCATCAGCTAAAGAGTCTTTGCTAGAGGAATTCATTAAATTAAGACAAGGGGCTATGAGTGTTACTGAATACACACAGAAGTTTGAATCTCTGGCAAAATATGGTGCAGTGCTTATCACAACCCAAGAGGCTAAAAATGGCGGATACATCCAAGGACTGAATGCTAGTCTCAGTAGAGCTATGCTGCCATATAAGGACCGGACATTTGATCAAGTTTTAGATCTGACCTTGAGTATTGAACAGCATGATAAAGCCAGAGAAAATTTCAGGGCATTTAAAAATAATCAAAACAAGAAAGGAAAGGGTAAGTTTCACCCTTATGATAAAAAGAAAACAGATGTAGCTTCCACCAAGAAATCAGAAGAAGTCAAAACTGCTGAGGTTAAGAAGAAGATCACTTGCTATAATTGTAGACAAGAGGGACATATGAAAAATAGGTGTACAAATCCTAAACCAGCATCCTTCAAATGTCACCAGTGTGGAAAGGAAGGTCACATAAGGAGGAACTGTCCAGAGTTTAAGCAAGGAAAAGTGAGTACTTTGGAGGTGAAAGGCAAAGCAACAGAAGGACCAAATGTTGAGAATCATGGCCAAGTTGAAGGTACTTTGCTTATTCACTCAATACCTTTTGCAGTAGTGTATGATACTGGGGCTACACACTCTTTAATTTCTCATGATATTGCACAACAATTAAAATTGAATTGTATGATTGTTGATAGGCCATTGCTTATTAAAAGTCCTTTAGGTAATTCCTGTGTTTTGGGTATGATGTGTATGCAACTGGGATTGAATATAGGGGGATGTATGTTTAATGCAGACCTATATGTGTTGCAATATCCAGGCATAGGAGTTATTTTAGGAGTTGATTGGTTAAGAAAATATAGGGCTATTATAAATATGGAGACCTCCACCATATCATTGAAAACTTCTGAAGGAAAAAGGATAGTTGTTCTTTGTGAAGTAAATAAGAACAGAAATATAGTTACCCTTGCTAACTTATCTAGTGAGAAGCACATGCCAGCATTAGAAGAAATTCCTATAGTAAATGAATATGCTGATGTGTTTGATGAAGTTAGGGGAGTTTCAAACCATAGACCATTAAAGTTTTCAATTAAACTGATTCCAGGAGCTAACCCTGTGGTTAAGAGGCCAACTAGAATGGGGCCTAAGGAATTGATAGAACTGAAGAAACAACTGGTTGAACTAGAAGAAAAAGGCTTCATCAGAACTAGTAGCTCATCATGGGGAGCACCAGTAGTTTTTGTTAAAAAAACAGGGTGGATCTCTTAGATTATGTGTTGATAATAGGGAGTTAAACAAAATCACAGTTAAAAACAAATATCCCTTACCAAGAATTGATGATCTTTTTGATCAATTAAGTGGTGCAAAAATATTCTCCAGACTTGATTTAGCCTCAGGATTTCATCAAATGAAAGTAGAAGAGGAAAGCATTAAATATACAGCTTTTAATGCTAGGTATGGACTTTATGAATTTTTAGTGATGCCCTTTGGCTTGACAAATGCTCCCTCTTACTTTGTTGATTTGATGAATAGAATTTTTAGAAAATACTTAGATAAATTTGTATTGATATTTATTGACGATATATTAATTTATTCTAAGACAGTTGAAGAGCATGAGAATCATTTGCATATAGTACTACAGAAATTGGGGCAAGAAAATTTGAAGGCAAAATTTTCAAAATGTACTTTTTGGCAGAATGAAGTAAACTTTCTAGGACATGTGATATCAGAAAAAGGTATATCTATAGATCCCAATAAGGTAATTGCAGTTCAAGCTTGGAAAAGGCCTGCTAATGTCACAGAGGTCAGGTCATTTATGGGGATGGCTAGTTATTATAGAAGGTTTATAAAAGATTTTGCAAAGATTTCAATTCCATTAACTAGGTTAACAAGGAAGAATCAGGTATTTGCTTGGACTGAGGAGTGTGAGAAAGCTTTTGGGAGGTTAAAGGAAGCATTAATACAAGCCCCAATACTAAAAGTACCTGAAGGGAATGAAAATTTAGTGATATATACTGATGCAAATGGACAAGGACTTGGGGCGGTATTGATGCAACAACACCAAGTAATAGCTTATGCCTCTAGACAGTTAAAACCCAGTGAGGTAAGGTATGGAACACATGACCTTGAATTGGCTGCTATAGTGTATGCTCTTAAATTATGGAGACACTATTTGTTAGGGGCAAAATTTGAAGTGTACACAGATCATAAGTCACTCAAATATTTGTTTTCACAAAAAGAATTGAATATGAGGCAGCAAAGGTGGATTGAACTACTAGCCTCATATGATTTTGAAATATTGTACACCCCTGGAAAAGCTAATAGAGTAGCATATGCTTTAAGTAGACAGCATGCCAATGTAGCTAGATTAATGATAGAAGAGTTCAACACTTTATCACTGTTGATTGATTCAGAGGTAGAAATTGAGAATATAGAGAGCATGAGCATATGCAGTGGGAATGTAGAGATGGGAAGGTTAAGCTTTATTACCTTGGAGTCTGAATTGAAGAATAAAATTGTAAAGCTACAAGACCAATATTTATTTTTATTTGAGAAGAAAACTCAAATATTGAATGGTGAGACAGTGGAAGGTTTTCAATTGAATAAACAAGGTCAACTGGAGAAAAGAAAAAGAATATGTGTTCCTGCCAATGATGAATTAAAGAAAGAAATATTGGATGCTTATCACAACAGTAAATATACCATACATCCAGGAAGCACAAGAATGTATCATAACCTCAAAAGAGATTATTGGTGGAAAAGTATGAAAAGTGCAGTAGCCACTTATGTGTCTAAGTGCATGGTTTGTCAACAGGTAAAAGCTGAATATCAAAGACCCTCGGGAATGCTCCAACCATTACCAATACCACAGTGGAAATGGGAACACATATCAATGGATTTCATTGATGGTTTGCCTAAAACTAGGAGGGGAAATGATAGTATTTGGGTTGTAGTGGATAGGCTAACCAAATCAGCCCATTTCATACCTGTAAAATCAGAAAGGAATGCATGCACATTAGCTTAATTATTTATTAAAGAAGTAGTTAGATTGCATGGAGTACCAAAAACCATAGTAAGTGATAGAGATACCATCTTCACTTCAAAGTTTTGGCAAAGTTTTCACAAAGCAATGGGGACTGATTTATGCTTGAGTACAGCATATCACCCTCAATCTGATGGTCAAACAGAAATTGTGAATAAATTGCTTGAAGACATGTTGAGGGCATGTGTATTGGATTGGGGAGGAAGCTGGGAGAATCACATATTTTTAGCAGAATTTGCATACAACAATAGCTATCACAGCAGCATAGGCATGGCACCCTTTGAAGCACTCTATGGTAGGCCATGTTTATCACCTTCAAGTTGGATTGAATCTGGGGAGAAGGTGGTCTTAGGACCAGAAAATGTAAAAGAGACTTCTGAAAAGATAGCTTTGATTAGGATAAGGATTGCTTCTGCCCAAGACAGGCAAAAGAAATATGCTGATCAAAGAAGAAAAGAAGTGCAATATGATGTTGGAGACTTTGTATTTATTAAAATATCACCTATGAAGAAGGTTCTAAGATTTGGGAAACAAGGAAAATTAATTCCCAGATACATAGGACCGTATAAAATTTTTAGAAAGAATTGGAAATGTAGCCTATAAGCTAGAATTGCCAGAGGAGATGAGAGCAATGCATAATGTTTTTCATGTGTCCCAGTTAAGGAGATGGATTCATGATGCAAAGACAATCTTGGAATCCACTAGGGATGTGCAGATTGATCCCAGAATGATTTATGAAAAAGAGCTAGTAGGTATTATTGCAAGAGAAATTAAGAAATTGAGGAACAAAGAAATTAAATTGGTGAAAGTGCAATGGAGCTTTGACCCAAATGATTGCACATGGGAAGTGGAAGATAAAATCAGAAATGATTACCCAAAACTGTTTGACTGAATAAAAGGTAATATATATATACAAGTATACTAATGAATGTCTTGATTAAATATACCTTGATATGTATAGGGTTTAATTAAGTGATTGGTTTGAGAATGATTGATTTTCTGAATTAATGATCTGAATTAAGTATGAAAGAATTGTGGGACACAATTCCTAAAAAGGAGGGGTATATGTGATAACCTTGATTTTATGAACAAGTTTTATAATTTAAATTAGTTTATCCTTGTTTAAAAATTTGGTTGCCTAGAAAATAATAAACTGATTGCAATGCAATGTTTAAATATGGATATGTACACAAGATAGTGCACACACCTGCATATATTTCTCTGCAAGATAAAATAAGCAGAAATTAATTTGTAAGTTAGAATAAACAAATTACAAATATATAGGCATGACATGATTATTACAGATATGATTGTGTCATTAAAAAAAGTCTACTATAAAGAAAATAAAGGCTTAGGCAAGGATAGAGATACATGTATTATACATGTACTTCAAACAAATGCTTGCTGAAGGAAAAATTAAAATTGCATGGAAATGGTATGAGTTTTTGAACAAACACTTTATCCACTTTTAGCAATTTCCTTAGCTTTATAAAAACAAAAATCATGCAAATGATATGATCGGAGTAATAAAGCATAATTCCTGAAAATAAACGCAGGGACCACTTACCCATTTTTCTCTTGAAATAAAAATGAGAGGCTGATCATAAGTGGTAGGGTAAAATTGACATTGGGTAAATTCTAAAACCCTAGAGGCAGTCAAGGTCTGTTATAAGAAGGTTTAAGGGTGGAGAGATCTGCCACCATTTTCTTAAAAACAAAGGATAAATATATATATAGCAAGCAGGAAAAAAAGAGAGAGAGAGAAGCATTGGCCATTAGAGATAAGTGGGAAATAGAAGATCAAAGAAAAAAGGATTAAGGTGAGTAATCTCACTGAAAACTTGGCATTAAGTCCTGAATATTGAGGCAGCCTAAATAGTTCATCTATATAATCTGTGTTTATTTTGGGTGTGTTGATGATCTGTTTAAATGTTCAACCCACTATATTGATATACCCAGAAGATATGATTATGGATTTCCTGTTTAAAATGATCACTTGTATTATGCATTAATGTTGACAGGAGATGTTTTCCTTTATGTGTTTTCTGCATACAGTAATTTATTAAAAAGAAACTCCCAGGGGAAAATGTTGTAAATCTATGGTCTAAAAATGAAAAAGAAAAGATGGGACTGCAGCATAGAATGGTTGCTGCTTATGTCTCATAATT
The DNA here is from genome assembly GCA_030765085.1 of Allium cepa. Classification (NCBI taxonomy): domain Eukaryota; kingdom Viridiplantae; phylum Streptophyta; class Magnoliopsida; order Asparagales; family Amaryllidaceae; genus Allium; species Allium cepa. Next base: position 113,253,254 of record CM060944.1, read on the forward strand.
AAATAAATGGAAATATAGAAGTGCAATGTTACACATGTGCTGAGCTTCCATGTTTACAAATAAATCTAGATAAGAATAAAGACTTGTGGTTTAGTCAGATCTTATGAAATTGTGAGCACCAGATTAAACCAGAAGTAATGGATGCAACAAAGAAAACTATTTATGACCATATATTTATAAACATGATCAATTAAAAACCCATGATTTAAATAACATGTATACTGAGAACTCAGACTAGCTAGTATGATTAAATCTATGTTTATGAAAACATGATCTATTATTTCTTGAATACATGCATGATGGTTGAGTTATTTATTTTCTCTGATTAAATATGAGATGCAGAAGGGATTAGCACAATTGGGGAAGGGGAAAATAAACACTTAGTAATTTAACTAAGGATTTTGGATCTTAGGGCTACAAAGTATGGCTTGGCAAGGGGAACATTGCAAGCTCACACATGGTATGATTATACCCAGGGGACTGAGTGTGCTGGGTTAACAGCGAATATGTCCCAGACAATGTGTGATTTGATAGAAGGAAAGTAGCTAAAGACCAACATAAAATACCTGATATTGAATTCTAAAAATAAGTTCATAAGAAGGCTTGGGTAAAATCCATGATCGCTAGAAAGTTTGTAGATGAGGAAAGATGATTTAAAGGATGATTATATTGGTTGTTTTAAAGTATTTTATGGATGGATTATATGCTTGTGCACCCTGACACAACACATTGAATCATGAATTATTTTGTTTGGCAATAATGAACATGCACAGGTTAAACAGGAAGATATACAAGAGAAATATTGCTTTCCTTCATTTATTTTAGAATTTATTTGAAAATGAGAAAAGTTATCTAAATTTAGATTTTCAGTAAGATTGCTCATACCAGACAATTAGTCTGACCTTTTGTGTGTTTGTGCACCATTGGGTGTCTCATATTTTTATGAGGCAGCTCATGGTGATTCTGCAGGTAAATAGGCATTTCTTTGATCAAGAATTGGATGGATTAACTGCTAAGGATTTAGATACAATAGTTACAGACTCGTTGATATTGAAATAAAGTTTAAGTTGAATTTATGTTATGAGATGTTAGTTAAGTTATTTGGGAAGAAACTGATGTAGTAATATTTTCTGTTTGCAAGTATTGAACTTAATATGGAATTTCTGTTGAAAGTTGTGAGTTGCTTTGGGAATGCTTTGTCAAGTAAAATAGATTCTAATATTAACTTCTGGAATATTTAACAAAAAAAATGTGCAGTACTAGAAAAAAATCTGAAATGACTAGTAGATTTAAACTAAAAGAATAACCTGGTAACTGTTGTGAGATCTCATGGGAAAAAAATGGCAAATAATAGCTTAAGGACACATAAAGAAACCCAGAATTATGTGTGTGTTTTGCTTAAATATAGTGGCAATAGAATTCAGGCTAACTTGACCATTTTTACTAAGCATGGGTTCAACCCCTTCTAAATAGTTTTAAAACCCAGCTTGTAGAGAAAAACTAATTACATATACAAGTAGAGTAAGCCACATTATTTCAAGTTAATAATTATTTGAAAAAGAATTAAAATATTTACATGCATAGGGATTTAAAGGGCAGGTTATAAATAGTTTAGTAGAAATAAGAATGACTGGGGAAGACTGTATTCTAAAGAAAAGAAATTGTTATGTATAAATTATTTAATGATTTCCAAAAGCAGATTTCTACTTATTAATATATATACTCTGATTCAAGTAAAAAAAAGGGGAATAATTTACATGGTTTCACATATGTAAATTTGATAAGTTGAACAACACAATATTTTTATATTGGATAAAAGATCCTGGCTAGAGAAAAATTTAGAGATAACATTCTCTTGAGTAGATGACCACAGTATGATACTAAAACAAAAATTAGTAGGAGAAAGTGGGTCATCTCAAGATTATATATGACTTACAATCTCCAATTCCCTAGATTGCGGACTGGAGTATTCTAAGTCCCTAGAGTGCAGACTCGAGTGTAAACGACTTAAAATATCCAAGTCCCTGGAGTGCGGACTAGAGTACTCTAAGTCCCCCGAGTGCGGACTAGAGTATAAATGACTTAAAATCTCCAAGTCCCCGGAGTGAAGACTGGAGTACTCTAAGTCCCCAGAGTGCGGACTAGAGTATAAATGACTTAAAATCTCCGGTCCCCGGAGTGCGGACTGATGTACTCTGAGTCCCCAGAGTGCGGATTGGAGTATAAACGACTTAAAATCTCTATGTCCCCGGAGTGCGGACTAAAGTACTCTAAGTCCCCAGAATGCGGACTAGAGTATAAACGACTTAAAATCTCCATGTCCCTGGAGTGCAGATTGGAGTACTCTAAGTCACCAGAGTGCGGACTAGAGTATAAATGACTTGAAATCTTCAAGTCTCTGAAGTGCGGACTGGAGTACTCCGAGTCCCCAGAGTCCAAACTAAAAATATTCTAAGTACCCAAAGCATGAAACAGAGGATTTACGATTTCCAAAAAATCTCCAAGTCATATGGAAGTGAACTGGGAAACTCACAAGATTTTAGGTCTCTACCACAGTTATACAGTAAACTGAACGATAAATGTCATTTGAAACACAAAGAAACTAAATTTTATTTATCAATCCAAAATGAGGTTCCACTACAATTCCTCGAAAAATCGGAGCCAAAAGTCTATCTACATTGGCTATGAAATAAATAGAAATATTACATAATCTAAGCTAACTCTCGTTGAATGAGTGTGACAACTACTTGTTTGATTTCTTTTCCTTCCTCCTTTTTTCAGATGACTCCACCCCTACACATTATCGCTTGGACTCTTCGCTTGATGGGGAAGTAACATCCGAGGAAGGAAGAGGGACTTCTTATGGCCTGGACCCGCCAAGGAGAATGACCTTCAAATGCCTGTTCAAAGGGTCATCTAGCTCCACTACCTGGGGCTCTACCTTAATCTCAACTTTCTTCTTTTTCTCTTCTGCAAGTTGCACCTTCATGCTCACTTTTGAAGTATGTCCGGAGGTGCCTGTAATATCAACTTCATAACTTTCTTCGACAGGTGACGAAGTTTCAGACTTGTCCTCGTCAAGTGCCTCAATCACTTGAGAATCAGGACCGGGAGTCTCTCCCGCTTGAATAGCCTCACTCGTCTTCTCCTTCTTATCCGTGGCATCATCGCTCCTTGAAGTTAGCTCAGGATCAGAACGGTCTACGCAAAATCATAAGAGATAAACGTTAGAATACAATAACCTCTCACCGAAAACGACGGCTCTTTGAACTTTAAGAAGAAAAGTTATGTACCGGTTTCTGGCTGACTCTCAATCATCCAAGGAGTCTCACCCTCTGGAATGGGAGATAGAATATGAATGTCAAGGCCAGGGTCTTTTGGGTCATAACCAACGTGCTGCTCGAAGAGATGAAGTACTGGACGACTAGTCGATTGAGTAGGGGGAGGAACCGGTGACTCGGTTCCAAACGGACCGACAATGTCGTTCTTTCCTTTTGACGAGGAGGAATCTTTGCTATAGAGAGCCTTCGCTGCAGACAAGTCTGAAGGCTCATTCCCCCTGAGAAATTCTTTTACTAAAGCCTCCTTATCAACCTCTTTGGTGCCCGACTCAACCTTTCTGATCTTTATCAAAGTTTCCCATGCTTCGGCCAGAGATTCAAGATGACCATCGCTGAGGAATGTTAGGTCACAATGCATGAGAACTCGAGCGTTGTACTCGGCAATAAGCGGATCAAACATGCATTTAATCTCCTTTCTACCAGCCTCCGTAGCCGTCTCAAGGTTAGAATCAATCTCCGTAGATGCTATTCTTTTTCCTTCCTCACGGGCTTCATCCTTCAGTGTCTCAACTTTGGAGAGTTCATCGTCGAGCTTCGTCTTCAGAAGTCGTGTGGAAACAATCTCATCGCAGTATCATTGTGACTCTTCCTGAGGAGCAGTTTTTTCTTCCTTCTCCTTGAGAAGTAGCTCTTCCAGCTCCTTGACTCGCAGAGCAAATGTATCCCTCTCCTTATAAATGGAGTCTTTCTCTAATGCTAAGGAACCGCAGCGTAGGACTGCTTCGTCAATTTCTTTTTTATATGCGGCCTCTAGATGACTAACTGCCTCTACTGTGTCTTTGGTATTTTTCTAAGAAATTTCAAGTTGAGACTTGTATGAGAGAAGCTCTTCATCATGAGCTTTAATGATGTCTTTGTCATGAATGGCTTCGAGTTTCAAGCAATCAACTTCATGTTGACGTTCGATAGAAACTTTTGACACTTTCTCTGCCAAATGAACAAAGGCATCGTGCTGAACATAGACATCATTGTTGCAAGCGATGGTGTTTTGTTTGACGTGCCCTGGAATGTGATGAATCGTTGGAAGAAATTTCAGACCATCGAAGCATATTTTCGGGAATGTGGCCTTAAGCTCAATTAGCCTTTCCGCAATCGATGGATCATGTGTGGGAGCAGAAGGAGTTTTCCTAGAGACTATGGGTTTTTTGCAGGGTTCCCAGGATTGCCTGGTTCTGGATGAAACCGAGTGTTGGTCGCGAGGAGTATCAGACCGGGACCCCTTATGACCAAATTTCTCCTTGCCTTAGTCCGGATGAGAGGGTGGGATCGTGATAGTATGAAGACCGATGGTAAGTTTTCCTACGAGATAATGAGTCCCGGGAGCGATAGTCTCTATCACTGTCATCATCTCTATCCCGGCGTTTGCCAAAGCTCGAATACCGGCCAGAGTAATGGAAAATAGATGACCCACGAAAGCGGTCAAATCCGTGGGAGCGTCCCATATCTCCTACACAGAAATCAAGTAAACACGAGTTAGCCAGAATCACATGATGGCTGAAGTTTAAGTGCAAGATGAGGTGTGAGTGTCATTGTGTGTGTCCTAGTGTTTCCCCCCGACAGACCAGTTTCTTTGGCTTTAATTATCGGAGTTTTTTCTTCGTGATTATGGGCTTGAGCGCCTTCACTGCCTCTCACGAGCGAATGAGGTTTTAGGACTTCTGGATCATTGAAGCCATAGTTGAGCAAGTCGTTGGGAATGGTGAGGTCAAATAAGCCTTTCAATGAACCCTCTAAGTGTTGAGGAGACGACACTTTTTCCACTGGAGTGATTGTGACCTTTGAGGTTCCACCAACGGTCTTCTTCCTCATTTTGTACGCCATTTTCTTTTTTCCCTTCGAAGGGGGAGGCGCTACATCGGTGTCGTGTACCTCAATCACCGGTTCCCGAGCAGGACTTACATTCTCACTAGGTGTGTCTGACACCATAGCCTCTCTAATCTCGCCTTCCTCTGGTGTGTCAGGGACATTACGTTTGAAGGCCTAGCTTGCCTTTTGCCTTTGTCCAAGGCAAACCCGGTTATAGTGATGCCGTGAGGAAGACTTATTCGGCGACCTTCCGCCAGCAGCCTGAATTTGGAGAGCGATTCATTGGAATTGATAGATCTAATATCCCCGTCTTCCGCGGGAATAGCTCGGATAGCTTCAACGGCCTTGGAGTACCCGGAGCCTTTGGGACATGGGCTGATACCTGCAAAAGTAGAAAAGGGGCTAGAAAGGGTGCACTTTTCACCGAATACAAGTATTGATCCAGAAAAGAAACTTACTCCCTTCCATCCATCTCCTTGCAAAGCTAGGGGGACAGCGCATGTAGAACCATTCCTGCTTATACTGAGCAAATTTGCTTCACGCTTCAGTCAGGATTTTGCACTTGTTATGGGGCTCAAGGAATACCAAAGAGGGCTGTTAGACCGCCTCTACAAATGATAAGTATAAGGATGTCTCCGGGAGTGGGGAGCCTGAATAGAATGCTCATGAAGAGAATGCATATGCCATATACTTACGCGTGACCGTTGGGATATAACTGTGATAGAGCAATCTCAATATACTGTAATAGGTCATGGAGGGAGGAGTTGAATGGTGACGCGCTACCAACCCAGCACATAAATTTGTTGCAGGCCGTATATCCGACTAGGGGCAAGTGAGGACGATCTTGTCCTGATGGAACCAGTACATCGTCAAAAGGAATTCCATGTATTGAGCATATGCGACGAAGAGCGCTTTCGTTAATTCTCGAAGCTTGAGAATCGACCGAATTGTCTAGAAAGATTGCTGCATCTAAGGCATCGGGAGCCAAGTCGACGGATGCAATCATGGGAGTCAGAATATCTTGTACAGGAGCTATAGATGGATTTGAGGTTCCAACCATTTCCTGTTAAGAAGTTGGCTCGGTTTTATCCGAGACAGTGGCAGAACTGGATTTTCTAGACATCTCTAATGAATGTTGGATCTAATGAAACACATGTTTAAACTATACATGAAAAACAATCAACATTAGACATAACAACAAAAATACTCCCCCCGTGTGGTGTGTGAACTAGTGCAATCGTTCAAGTATAAATTAAAAGAATTAAAAGTCATAAACCTGGTAAAGTAAAGATAAGCTTTGAACTGTCATCTTCGAAGACCGTCATCGCTGACCGTCTCCGAGAGCCTGGCCTACGATGGTTTCAGTTTTGGCTTGGATATTAGCACTGTGTATTGAAGGCTATTATTTGTCTTAATCAAGTTAAACTCACGTTTATAGTTGTTGAATTTGGGGAGTTGTCGGTCCAGATTAGTTCGAATGCTTGTTTGCTTAACTCCTTGTTCTTGTTTAAATGTCATATGATTAGGCATACAAGGTCGGTGAGGTCGACGCGAGCTATGTTCAAGTTGGAATGATTTCAACTGTTGTAGTCTACTTCAAGACTCAAGGCCGAGCGACACTCGAAACACATTTCCTAAATACCGCTCGGCCTGAATGCCACTCGGCACAAACCCATCGCTCGACACTTGAATGAATGATTCGACCAACGTCGCTCGGCATCCTAGGATCAGACACCTTCGCTCGGCATTCTCTGGCTCGACCGCCTAAGCTAGACATGCCGACTCACTCGCTCACCTCCATCTCACTTCCTTAAATCACCGAACTAGACTCTCTCTTTCTCTCTCCTTAGACTTAACGGCGCCCTATCCATTTACCTCCCTAGCATTACTCTCACATGGAGACTACCGAACCACCTACTTCATAGTTGGTCGGCTTTCACCCAAAAAGAAAATGCCGACCCATCCACAATCACTTCTCTCCCGCTCCTTGTTTACTGAACGACCTCAATCAGCCAACACCTATTGAACTCACCAACACTTACCGAGTCATTACAACTTCCTCCTCCCTCATTCAGTGACCCAATAGGAGCCTACGTCTCATCTACTTCCAGTATCTTTTTCCTTCCTCCTCTCCATCTAACCCTAAGGCATGTTTAGACCTCAGTCATCTTCCTCATCTACACGACTTCGATCATCCATAAGTTAAAGGAAAGTCATGAATTCGAATCTCGTACAAAACCCTTAATTGGGGAAAATCGATCAAGTTAGAAATTCATACCTAGAAGAATGGTTGAAGCTTAGGGAAGTGATCGATTTGGAATTGGAATCCGCTCAGGCTTGTTACCGAGGGCAGTTGAGGGGCAAACGTACTGGATTCAGGAAAGAAGAGGAAGACTGGGGAGGTAGCAAGAGTTCACGGGAAGGTAAGTTAGAAAACCCTGTAGAGTTAAAGTAAAAGTAAAGAGGAAAAGGAGAGATGCGTTGGATTTTTATACGTGAAGAAGGGAAGGAGAACAAGCATCGAACGGTGAACCCGGTCAAAGTATTTTGTGGCTTGGTGAGCAGTCATACCGAGCAACAATGAACTTGCCGAACGAGTGGTTCGGACGAGTGGTTCGGCATCCAGGAGACTGTGTGAATCAATTAATGAGAAGTCAGGGCCAGGATTTAAAGGAAACCATGGATTGCTCATGGTTCAAAATGCATCATGTTGGCTCACACGATACACTTTGGGGGGAAAATGTTACCCGGTTGTTTGACCCGGTAACAAAAGGCTTGGAACAAGTGCCCCCGTTGGCACAAGAAGCCTCGCTCGGCACAAGTGCCTCGGTCGACATAAGAAGCCTCCTCAGCAAAAGTACCTCGCTCGGCATACAATCCCCGCTCAGCACAAGTACCTCGCTCGGATTAACTTCCTCCGGATGCCACATTCGGCATACTTCCTCCAGACGCCTCGTTCGGCATACCTTCTCCAGATGGCATCGCTCGGCATACGAGTGCCGCTCCGTATAGATGTGTAGTTCGGCCTAGGCATTTTGGTCCAACTTTGGTTAAGGTGTTGTTGCTCGGCATCTCTCAACCGGCATTTCTCGTTCGACATGGCTGGTTCGGTGCATAGAAGTCATCTGCTATGGGCCAAAGTGCCTTGTTCCTGGACCCGTGCAGGAAGTCTAGCATATCTTCGCCTATAAATAGAGGGGTAGGGGGACAGTGAAAGGGGTCTTTTTCGAGAACACTGGGGCGACTCTACTGCTTTCAAGGCTCATTCTTTTTCAGTTAGTTTTTGCTTTAAAGTAGTTGGTGTACAGATTGTATCTGTAATCAATTGTTTAGAAAAGCAATAAATATTAAACTCAAAGTGGACGTAGGCAGTTACGTTGAACCGCTATAAATCTGGTGTTCTAGTTTTCGCAATTAATTCTGCATATATTCCTCTGTTTTAATTTTCTATCTTCATTAATCTCTCTAACAAATCTTTCTTTGGGTGTTAGTGACCAATTCTGGTGCTAACAACGACCTTAGCAAATTTTGGGCAATATGCATGCAAAGAATATTAGTTGAGTTTTCTGTACGTGGATTGCTTGTTTGTAACATTATTTAATTGTATACTTTGTGTTTATTCCCCAGAAGAGAGCATGACATACTTGCTTTTAAGAATGGGTCCAAAAGATGAACATGGAGTAATAGCAATTGTTTTGATAGGTGGAACCACTTTATGATAGTCCATTTGAAAGAAGAAGCGCCATTACCACATATTTATCCAGGCTGGGAGAAACAATGTTTTCCAGATGCACAGAAATGGTTAAATGCGGTTAAGAATATAATTCTCAAATGGGATAGAGTGATGACTTTAGAGTTTCCTTCACTCAAAGAAAATTCTATTGATTTTTCAGGGTTTAATACAAAAAACTTTTCATTGTTTAGTGTATGTGCACTTCTACCAGCCACTGAACTTCCAATATGTAAACTAATTTTCAACTGACTTTTTTTTAATACATTTCTGATTAAATCTATGTTGTCATACACTAAACACTCACCATCTGACATTATATAATGCTCTATATAATGGCTAATGACTGTTTTCAAGTTCAAGAAGATGAAGACCTCGCAACTCAAGTGGAACCAGCACGTACAAAGGCAGTGGACAAGCGAAGGAAAAAGATAATATGAATAGACTATCATATTATGGAATTGACGAACTACTTCATTCATTATGAATTCAATTTTTTAATTTATGTGAATTGTTAGTCTACTGTTTGTTTGTTTTTTAGCAACCTTCATGTACTTTGAATTCAGTTTCTGGTAGTTTGTATTTGTTCTGCTTGTAACTTGAACTCCTTTTTTCTTTAAATGTTGTTGGTTATTTAGATATTTGTTTTGCTAGAATCAAACGCTTTATTACCTTCTTTGTATACAGTACATGTATGTTAAAAGATGCAGCTAATTTTTTCCAAAGCTTCTCATTTTCATCCACCTGATTTCGTGTCATTTGATGGCTTGGTCAGATATAAAATTACGTTGAGGTCCTCCTGATAGTGATTGGTTGTTATTCAATGTATTTACAGTGTAGGCAGGGTTGGAACCACGTTACTTATTTTATTTTGCTTAACCGCTTGATTACTTTGCTTTATCTGCTGTTAGTTACCAGAACATTGCTGCATGCACGAGCATTTATGTTAGCATTCCTTACCTTATATCAACCATCTCATAATTTACATGTTCACATAAATTATTTTCTCTATGAAATGTATCTAAGATGTGTATTGAGAGGTCTTTAAATGCTTATATGTACTGAGTAATAGCCCTATCTTTTTTGTACTGCTGATTATTATAATGTAATTTGGGGGGTTTGTATATACTAAAAATAGTTGAAAAGCTTATGTTATAGTTATATGCCAGCATACTGAGCTAAGAAAAAAGGCTACTAAATAAACAAATATGGATTGTGTTCACTGATCTTAAACGTATCTCACTAACTAATTCAATTAATTTTAGTTCAATTAATGCATTTCACAAAGTACATATTTGTTAACGCAAAAAATGGATCAACACCCTGGTTTGAGTGTGAAAGCACCAGCCCTATTTATCAAGGCAAATAAAATAGAAAAAGCAATAGTAAATAACAAAAAAGGTTAAGAGGCAAGAGATTTTTATAGTGGATCGGTTGTTAATGAAGCCCATGTCCACTTTATAGATTCTTTTGTTAATTAATGGCTATTACAAAGGAGTTTAGATTATAATATAATTCTCCTTTCCTAGATTAGATTCAGCCACCATTGTTAGAGACAAAAGGAAAATCTCAATTGTCCCTAAATAGTTGTTATGTGGGAGAAGAATGAAGAAAATAATGGCAGAGCTTTAGCAGAGATCAAATCCCCTTTATTGTTGTAGACATGATGGTATTTATAGGGGTTAGAGAGCATTTAGGTAACAGCCACTTTACCAAAAGCCTGTAATCATCATGCAGAGGTCGCTCAGGAAGTTGGCGGTGTTTGGAGCTATTTTTCGGATCAGTACCAATCCGATCGGATTGCCACTGATCCAAAAAGTTATGTAATTTTTGAGTTTTTCACTTTGGTTGTCTTCCTATTCCATAATTGAGTGCCTTGTCCAGATATCTAGTTGTTTGGAGTTAGTTTGATCATCCATCTTCATATATCATCCAATCCATCCCTTCGTAGAAGATCCATCCATAACTCACTTAATACTTGACCAGATGACACGAAACTTCATACATTTAATATAAATGAGTAGGAGAGCCTCTAAATTGGATCTCATGGGGGCGAGGCCTAGCCTAGGTGGGTCGGGCCTGATTTGTCAAACTAGTTCAATTTGAAGGAGATCAATCCATAACTCACTCGATACTTATCAGAATCAAATGAAACTTTGTAAGTAGCTTCTAGAGGGTGTGTGAGACCTACACATCAGATGTTAGGTGGTGGGGCCCATGCTAAATGGATTGGATGATCCGATGAGTTTGGATCGGTGCCGATCCAAATTGGCTTAGCAAAATGGCTTCATTTTTTGTGTGAGCCTTCGTTTTTGTCTTCTAAGCGTTCATTCAAAATTTCACGTCAATCGGAGTCGTATGAGTTCTATAGGTCCGTTTTTAAGCTGCTCTGGTCCAAAAGCAGGTAAATATTTTAATGGATCGCATGAGTCTTCATTTTTTGAACTAGGTTGTTTGGAACGCTATGAAACATGGAAAGTGTACTTAGGAGAGGTATAGAATCATGATGCAAGAGGTTGGAAGTCCCCGTGACTCATTCTTTTAGATCGGTACCAATCCTATTGATTCAAATAAGTGTCGATTCAAAAAAAATTCTATTTTTAGAGATATTTCTTAGGGGCCATTGTCTTGTCATTCTAAACTCTTTGGTCATGTTTCAAGTCATTTAGGCTTAATTTGGGTGTTCCAATTCCTTTCGAATCCTATTGGGTTAAAAACCCAGTTAACTCTTACCCCCCAAAGTATGTCTTTTGAGTGAAAGGTGTGCTTTGCTACAGAACAAGTTCCAGTAATGAGTCTTCGATTGTTAAGCTTTCCAGCTGCTTCAGCCTTGGTGAACTGTCTGGTTCCTTCGGATTCTTTCATCAGTCATAAGTCGTTCCAAACCTATTATTTCCCAAGACTTTAGACTCCACCTAACTTCAATCTATACATCACAATCATTCTAGTTTGTTCAAAGGTATTACATCTCATGCCTCTAATTACATCACATATCCTTAATTACATTACACATCTCGAACTGCCCCATGTTCATCTAGGATTTGCTTCATTGCCGCTCAGATTTAATTAAGAGTTATAATATCATATATAAAAATCACAATATCTATATCGAAATCACATCATATCACATCATATATCAAAATCATTCCTATGTTCATCCACGATTTATCTGTTTTATTCTATTTATAAGGCATTCAAATCCTTTTCGCAAAATCTGTTTTAAAATTTGATTTCTTCGGATTGTTTAAGTTTAATGCGCGATCTCCCCGGATCGTTTAATGTTTAGTTAGGGGGCGACCTCTCCGGATCGTTTGTTGTTTCAATTTAGGGGGGTAATCTCTCAGGATCATTTGCCTATTAAGTAAAGGGCTATTACGTAAGCTCATCCACTCACTCTCCAGTTAAGGGACTTACTTCTTGCACTCTGGACCGACCTCTTTGGTCGGGACTCTATGGCTTTCGATATTGTACAAGTCCATCAAATCTCTCTCCTACAAGGGGACTTGCACCTTGCACTCCGATCCCTCCAGTCGGGACTCTATGGCATTCAAAATCAATCATCACATTAAATATGGATTTTACAAAATTCAAATCAAAGCAAACAGGTAGAAATTAAATAAGCGAAAATCCTAGATGTTTATCCCAAATATCCGACTTAGAGTGTGGCAAGGGATCAATCTAGGTTTTGTGCACGTCCAAGCGGTCTGAGATTACTATCCTAAGCAGTCATGCCAAATATCCGACTCAGAGTGTGACTAGGAAACAATCTTGGTTTTGCATACATCTAAGCGGTCTGGGTTCATTATTGTTTTTATCTTTAACATACGAAAAGAAAAGTGAAAAAAAGAAACCAAAGCAAAGAGTAGTAGCTGGACCTGACTTCCCATCCACTCCGGTTATGGGATTATTTGTCTTCGCTTAGATCCCTAGGCATTCCTTGAAGCATCTATTATGGGTGATGGATGCTTCGACTGTGCTATCACTGCTTTGTTCCTCACGTACTGTGGCAACTGGTTGTTCCGAACCAGCTCTTCTATTTGATCACAAGGTGTCAACACTCATTCGTTTCATGTCCGCTCAGCTCATGGAAGATGCAAAAACTTTCTAGACCCTTTCTCTTAATTAGTGGGCTCTCTTCTTGGAGGCTTTCGATGGAGAATTTATTCCATAGTATCTACGTATATCCTTTTGAGAGTTTCGGTCGGCTCAGAGTAGGAAGAGGATTTGGTCCCTTCATTTCGGTTCTCTAGAATCATCATCAGCTTCTCTTTTCCCTTTATCTTTTCCAAATCTTTCTCCAGAGGATCCATGCCATCTATCGCATAAATTTCGACGTCTTTAGCTTCATCTTCAGCGTTAGCATCCTCCTGACGTAAATATGTCTCAACTTCAGAGTAAAACTCAACAAGATCCATTGGTGGATCTCTCTTAAGTGCAGCCTTGAAGTCGGTCTTGCTTGCGACTCCATACACTACCACCATCAAAATCACTGATGGGTTCGCCCTATCAACCACAGCCGCTGTTGCATTGAATCTTGTTAAATAACTTCTTAAGGTCACCCCGGGCCTTTGTTTCACATTTTCCAATGCCATCACATTCTTCGGTTGTGAGACATGAACTTTAAATTGTCTTAAAAGTCTACCCACTAAATAAGTCCATGTGCTAACAGACCCATTCTCCAGCTGTCTAAACCACATCGCCGCCAAACCCGTCAATTATATTAGGAAGCACCTTCCCATTACTTCCTCATAAGCACCCAACACCTCCATATGTCGGATATATCTCATCGAATCGGTTTTTCCGTCGTACATTCTAGTGTTGTAAGCTTAAATCGGGAGGATTTCTCATGTTTCAGATAGTAGCAGTAAACGGGTTTCTGTGAACATCTTCCAAACCCTAATCTGTGGGTCCTCCTCTAACCAACCTTCTTGGTAATTTAGCAACTCGACTTTCACCATCCAATGAAGGTCTTCGTCCGAAAGCAATATTCCATCCCCCACCTTGGCAAGGGAAATCCGCCGCATACTTTGCTGGCTGCACAATAGTGTTCTTCCCTACTCTCCTAGTCTCATTCTGTCCTTCACTCCTTCGGGGTAGCCCTGGCACATATTTCTCTGCCGGTTGCACTCTAGTATTTGGATTAGCTCCCATACCACCAGTTCTTGAAGTTTCAACGGTTACTCCATTGTTGGCCCTTTCGGTGCCAGCTTCAACATTGATCCCATCATCAACGTTGATTTCCAGGCCGACTCTCGTGTTTCCCCTAAGTATTGGTTGCTCTAGGTGAGGAGGAAATGTCCCATCTCATTCTAATCCAACTCCAGCAGCTCCTGTATTGTTTTCTAGGGTCTAAAATCCTACAGCTCTGGCAGTTCCTTGTTGTCCCATCCTTTTGACGAATCCCTCCATCATCTCTTATTGCCTAGCTAAGATTCCATCCTGCATCTCCTTCATCAGCCTTTCCATTTATTCTCTAGCTACATAGTTGGATTGGTGAGAAATTGAGGATACTTCCTGACTGCCCCCAAGCTCTGTTTGACTTGCTCCAGTTCCAGATCGAGTGTTAGACCTCTTCATTTTTCCCAAATCTCATATTCAAGCTTCAAGTTTCCGGATCTACCTTTGTTCTTGGTGAAAGCATCAAAATGCTAACCCAAAAAATGGATCAACACCCTGATTTGAGCGTGGAAACACCGGCCCTATTTATCAAGGCAAATACAATAGTAAATAGCAGAAAAGGTTAAAAGGCAAGATATTATTATAACTATTCGGTTGTTAATGAAGCCTACGTCCACTTTATAGATTCTTTTGTTGATCAACTGCTACTACAAAGGAGTTTAGATTACAACATAATTCTCCTTTCCAAGATTAGATCAAGCAACCATTGTTAGAGATAAAAGGAGAATCTCAATTGTTCCTCAATGGCTGTTGTGTGGGAGAAGAATGAAGAAAATAAGGGCAGAGCTTCAGCAGGGATGAGATCCCCTTTATTGTTGCAGATAGGATGGTATTTATTGGAGTTGGAGAGCATTTAGGCCAGAGCCACTTTACCAAAAGCCTATAGTCATCATGTAAAGTTCGCTCGGGAAGTTTGCGGGTGTTTGGAGTTAACTTTTCATATCGGTACCGATATGAAACGTTGTGCAATTTTTTAGTCTTCTCAATTTGGTTGTCTTTCTATTCCATAATTGAGTGCCTTGTCCGGATATCAAGTCGTTTGGAGTTAGTTTGATCATCCATCTTCATAGATCATCCAATCCATCCATTCGTAGAAGATCCATTCATAACTCGTTTAATACTTAGCCAAATGACATGAAACTTCATACATGTAATGTAGATGAGTAGGAGAGCCTCCAAATCGGACCTCATGCGATGAGGCCAATCTTAGGTGGGTCGGACCTGATCCGTCAAACTAGCTTAATTTGGAGGAGATTCATCTATAACTCGCTTGATACTTATCAGAATCAGAAAAAACTTTGTAGGTGACTTCTAGAGGGTGTGTGAGATCTATTCACCAGGCTTAGGTTGTGGGGCCCACACTAAATGGATCGGACGATCCGATGAGTTTAGATCGATTCTGATTCAAATTGGCTTTGCCAAACGACTTCAATTTTGGTGTGACACTTCTATTATGTCTTCTAAGTATTCCCTCAAAATTTTAGGTCAATCCGAGTCTGTATGAGTTCTATTTGTCCATCTTAAGCCGCTCTGGTCCAAAAGCGGGTAAATATTTGAATGGATCAGACAAGTCTTCATTTCTTGAACTGCGTCGCTTGGAATGCTATGAAACATAGCAAGTGTACTTAGGAGAGGTATAGAATCATAATGCAAAAGGTTTAAGTCCTATGACTCATTCATTTGGATTGGTGCCTATCCAATTGATTCGGATCGGTGCCGATCCAAAATGTTTGTCTATTTTTGAGAGATATTTCTTGGGGGGCATTGTCTTGTTATTCTAAGCCCTTTGGTCATGTTTCAAGTTATTTGGGCTTAATCTGGATGTTCTAATTCCTTTCGAGTTCTATTGGGTTAAAATCCCAGTTAACAATATTCAACGCTCAAACTTATAATAAAACGGTTAGTAAATTTATACACATGTGGATAAACTAATAAATTAGTTAATACATCCATACGTGAATAAACTGAAAAATTAGTTATGGATAAACTCAAGTGTGGATCAACTAATAGAAATAGTGGATAAGAATAAAATCTCCCTTTCGATACTGTAGCACAAAATTAAAACATAAGGGAGTGGTCCCACTTTCTCATGGAGTCCATATGATACACGTACTCCTTGAACGTTTATCGAGATTACATTTTCCGTTATAATACCATTACCGTAAGCTGTTTACTTGAACTAAGTTTATGTAACAATATAATCAATATAGTAATGATAAATCTACTATTTCTAATGGTAAAATATTTGGTAATATTTTTGCAAAATCAATTATGACAATAATTTACCAATTCATTATATTTTATTCTATTTAATCAACACTTCTTTTCACAAATAATACAAGTCCTTTAGAAAAATATTGTATCACTTAACCACTAAATTCATCTTAAGCTGAGCTTATTCTTTAATTTTGAGGACTTAACAATCTGTTGATTTCTAACCTACACGAACGAACTTTGAGAAATTCACCAAATTATGTTATACGACATAGATGTTCATGTAACTAATCATATTACATGTGTTTAGACACAAGTGATCAGATTTAATATAGAATTTTGATTAAATGATGTTAAATGTTTCCGTCTTCTTTTTGGTTGATGGTTTTTATTAGATGACATAATGATGGAAAAATAATATCAAACCTTTTGATTTTAAACCAGTGGCATTTTAAATTAGCAACGTTAGAATACACATTTTTAGTTTACCAATAAAAATTAATGCATAATGATATTACTAAAATTACAACGGTGGCGGTTAACATATTAATTTTATTAATAGTACAATGACAATAGGCTTACAAAGGTGGGTTGTGAAGAAGTCTATTTATATAAACTTAGAAAGAAATTTCATCATTTTGAATACATTATAAGCTAACTCAAACAAGTAAACCAATATACGATGCAACAAATAGAGAAATATGAATAAACTACTCCATAACAAACAAGGAAATATGAATATATTACTCTTTAATATTCCAATACTATAATATTGTGACAAATACACATAGAGAGAGAAAGGCTTATGCCTCCGCACATTCTATATTCACATATCCCTTTCCATTCCATGGGACCAAAACAATCAACGCATTGACATTCCACCACCAAAACATGTTAAAAGCAAAGAAAACATCACCCTTTATTATTAATTTCACACAAACAATCAACGACATTTGTAGTTTCTCCCCGGACCTCCATAGTAAAAATAAGTTCCCCACTCGGCATTAGACGAGCTCCTAATGTCGTAGCAATTAGTGTTTTCAGCCAACGTCATAACAGACTCAACCGAGCTCAAGCTATTATCCGAATCCACAACCTCCAAGTTACGAAAGTAGCTTGCATGACCGAACCCATCTTCGGCAAACCTACCTAAAATAAGTAAAAACCTCTAATATTATTTATTATTCAAATAAAAGGAGTTGGCTATTTGGATATAAAATAAAATACAATTGGTGACACGGTATATACGGACCATTGGATCTCATTTTGTTCACAGTGGATTGAAATTAGAGGCAATCCAATGATTGAGATTCATTATGTCATCAATTGTCACCATTTTGTTTTCCAATATGTTTTCCCCAAAAAAAATTCACCCATCATTGTAATACATGAACACCATCCTCATCATTTTCTTCTTCTTTTTATGTTTTCCTAAATTTTTATTTGAATCGCATGTTTAGTCAAATTTATCTTTTTGATCATTTTAATAACATTAAATCTCAATAGACACTTACCAAAAAAGGTTATTATACAAATAATCTCCATTGCAAACTTATTACATAAATAGACTTGTTTTTCATAGTTTGAAATTTGTACGCACACACTTTTGTAGTGCGAATGTGTAGAGAAAAATAATCTACATGCCCACCTTAAAAGCGTGCATGTACAAATGCATGGCCGGGCGAAAATCAACGTTATTTATGTATTCAATATGCAATGGAGACTATTTACACTTCTTCTTCTTCTTCTTCTTTTTTTTTTTAACATGGGTGGACAGACAATAAAAGAGCTTCTATTCAACAAAAAAACTGACCTGAGCCCATTTGAGTCGAGGTGTGCTCGCCATTCGAGCGCATGTTGACGACTTCACCACCCCATTCCACCATGGTAGCATGATCTGCTAAGTGTGTGAAAAGCTCGGCCGGCCAATACCCTACCAATGCATTGTCCCCAAAGCTCATCCACCAGTGCCCTAGCTTAGGGTCTTTCCATATCAGAATAGTGATGTCGAATTGGGTGCCTGAGTTTGATGAAATCGGTGATATTGCAGCTCCAATTGCGATTCTGCTGTTTGTTTGTATGAACCCTGAGCATAGAAGATTGTAGCATCCTGTAGATTCATATGCATCGCTCTGTGTTGGCAATGCTCCTTCAATTCCCAGTTTACGTGATATTTTATTCATGTAAAGAAAGAGAAAAAAAATAAAGAAAATAAAAAGCTTACAGTCCAGTAGGTAAAAAGCCTGGGACTGTTGTCTCCATAAAGCTCAGGGCTGACCTGACTAGAAAGAAATGCAAAGCTTCAGAACAGTTAACATTGCAACAGACTACTTATTAGCTACCAGCAACATAAATTTATGGCTGCCTGCAGTGTGGGTGTTATGCAATTCTTACAGTAGGACATACTTTTGGAATCAAAAGTAAAAGTTTACTATTTTTGTGATCTGATTCTTCTGTTATGGTCATATATACTTCTATAATAAGTTGCTCCGAAGAAGGTCATCAAAATGTGGCCATCTTTTGTTAGGGTGTTATAGGATATATTCAGACACGGATACATCAAATTTGCATCTAAATCCAAAATTATTTCCGGATATTGAATACCAGCTTCCGCAAAATACGGACGGTTATCGAATAACTATCCTATCTACCAACAATCGATAAATCAAGAAACATAAATATATCGATTTAACATTAAAAAAAAAAGTCAATCCCATGATTATAAAAGTATGAAAAAGAAACAAATATGATGATAATAAATAGTTTGACCAGTTAATATGCATTAAATGCATATAATATAAATTATTAACTTAATAAACAATAAATACACATCTTTTATTGTACTAAAATAAACATAGTATAAAGTATAATCTTTTAAAAAAATTAGATGGATAATTTTCGGATGTAGATGCCTTCATATCAACAACCGTAGCCGTTTTTTCAAATATCAGATATTTATCTGCTTTTCAGATACAGATGCGAACAAATTTCAGATTTTTTGGATATCCATTGATACACTTATTTGTCGTGCATGAATTAATACTTCAGGATTCATAAAATTTATAGTTTTGGCTTTAAAACGATTAGGAAGAAGCCTATCTATATATACATCGGCTATTAAAAAAATACATGAGAATGTGATATCCTTTATCCCTAATTATTGCATGACTTATGTTCCTAACGAATCACATCCATCCATACATCCATCCACTTATAGCTTTTTTTTAGTTAAATCATACAATTAATGAAAGGATGACATGTCATGGACGGGGCCATGGTGATTTGTTTATGGAACATCTCAACTAAAAAATTGTATAAAGTTGCACTGTGGGTAACTCAAATCCTCTGATCTCATTTTTTTTTTTTTTCCAAACCCAAATGCCAGGTGAATCTCAACCATTTATCTTTTAACCACTTTTTTAAATACCACCCAGAGAACCAAATTATTGCTTTAAACTCTATAGAAGTATGCACCGTGCCCCTCACACGTAATTCAGGTATATCATGTGGATAATGTAGTTAGTGTATTAATTAATTAATTAATTAAATTTACTGCCATTCAAAGGTGAAGATTCAACTGCTAAATGAGTCCTGGAAGAATAGGGACTTGAGGATTCGGACTCTGAAAGGAATTCTAGTTGACACTGAATGCAGATGTCTGCATTGATGAACAGCATGTGTATATATTTATTTAATTCAGTAATCAAAATTCACAACTGTTGTTTCCCAACTTGATGTGATGCACATGCCATTAAATTTGATGCAAGTATGGCATTAAGTGATGATAATTAAACCCGTCAACTACTCTAATATAACCATCTATCTAATTGATTGCATGCAGGTGAAGATGCGCTGAATTTTCAAGTAGAAGATTGAGAAACCGCTGTTTTGATTATTCAACAAGAATGCAAATTTGATAAAATTGTTTCTCAGCAACTATGATATGCATATAGATCTTCATTTCTACATTCCTCAAAACTTTATTTCATAAAGGTTTATCTTTTGTTGGTCAAATTGGATCATCAAAAATAACGCTTGACACATAGATTTAGATTTTTCAAATTTATATATTAAAAACATACATATATCTCTACTACATTTTAAAAAAGTGACATGTGTATTAAAGTTGCTAATAAATTGATAGTATAGCTCAACTGATAATAACATATAATTGAAGAGTTAAATACCTGCCAACCGGCTTCAATGCTATTCAGATCAGAACCATCAAATGAGCCTGAAAGTACCCATATTTGAGATAAGCTAAATTCATTGCTTTCTTCTACAGATGGATTCCACACATTTATTGTAGCTTTTGCTCCATAAACTTCTTGCGATGTTCCAGTATATGCAATTGCATGCTACATTTTAATTTAATCACTTAGCAGAAGAATTTCTTAATTTGAAAATGAATCAGCTACATATCTTTATCAATCAGAGTTAACCACACATAATTTCCAAACTTGACTATTATATCTGTCATCATTTAAGTTTTATATAGAAACCATAATAATTCAAATTTTGTTTCATAATTGTGGTGGGACAGATATGCGCGCGCGCACACACTTCTCCGACGCTTTGAGAATAGTCCATTGGATTTTCAATGAAAAATCTCGTGCTTGCATAATGTGGATTACCCTTACATATTTTACTTTATTTCGAAAGGTTGTTTATATGATTGTTAGGATAAATGGAAATGCTATGCTGAACACATAAAGAATATTCTATTAAAGATAACTCCTAAAAAATATTTAAGAAAAATGAAAGCCACGTTAGCTATTGACTGCCTTAAAGTTCATTCAATGTAAACTCCAATCTCCACCTTCCCTTTTCCAAATGCTAAGCAAAGGTGCCCCACATTGGGATTGAATAATAAAATATGTAGAAAAACAACCTCATCTATCTTTCTTGCAATAGAATATGGTACCTATTTATTACTCTACCTACATATTTATTACTGTCATCATAGAAAAAATAAAGAAGTGTCTGAAAGAGGAGACCATCATCATGATTTTAATAATTAATTTATTTTTAATCAATTCCTTCCGTTGCTAGTTTACTGCAAGTAGACTTTTGAATAAGTCTTTGAATGTTCCTTCAAGCTTCACTGTCGTTTATTTTCTTTCTCAAACACAGAGGAGAAATAAAAATCACTAAAATATTTGTATATTGGCTGTAACGTTGAGTATTAAAATTTTATTTTTCAGTAATTAAAAAGTTGTTATATACATAATAGAAGATTTGTTACTTGACATTATACTGGATTTTCACAATAAACTTCTCACATGGAATTGTGGAAATGTAAAAACAAGCAAATGAAAAATGAATGAAAAAGGGGCTGAAAAACTTCTAAAACAAGAATTTCAGAACTAACTAGCCTGTAACAAACATAAAAATATGGTATGATTACCTCATGTCCATTACCACTGACCACATCAGGAGCATCAAAATTCCGCAACGTAGATTTCACCTTCTTTCTCTGTTTTTTACCATAATGATACAAAGACTTGGCTCTCAATATGTCATCTGCTGAACTTCTGCGAATGGGGATCGTTCCTTTCGGGCAGTGTCCTACATGATGCCATGTCTGCCATGCCCCTCTGATTTCATCTGTATAGTTTTTCATTACTAATTTTCCATCTTTAAACTTTGGTCTCTTTGGAGCTTTCATCTACTTATCAACAACAACAAAGAATATTAGAAGTGTAAGAATGTTATCTACATTTCACATTATTGCTGGCAAAAAAAAAGATATTGCAAAGTTGACTTTTTTTTACATACCTGAATCTTATGGTTGCTGAGAAGTGGATGATCTAATGCTGGTTGCTTGTGTGTATGAACACAGTCAATTATATCACCATCTGGACTCTACAAAAGCATTGTTTTTCCCCATGTTATAAATAGCAAAAATGAACAACAAGTTATATGTATCTTACATAATTATCATACACATGATTTACCTGGATAGACCTTACGGGTGGTTTGGTGATCTTATCTAAATGTCTCTCGATCTTGGCAAGGCGTAGTGAGGAAAGTCTCTTTGTGTTGTTGTACGCAACAGCTCCATTAAGAAGAAACAAGAAGATAAAAAGTGGAAAGAGAAGAAGAGATTTTGGCATATCTTTTATTGTCAACAAGAAAGAAATTTTTGGTGCAAGAAAAAGAAAGCAACACATAAATCAGAGCCACCGATACAGTGAAAAAGACATGCTCTTTTTAATATCTTCAAATGTAGAATATATATTGCTTAATTTGATCATGCGTATGGAAGTAAAGTGAGAATAAGGTGGCTCTAATATGATCACAATCTCTATCAGAGTTTTTAACTCTGAGCTGTTTTTTATTTCTTTTAGTTATTATTTTTCTCTTTCTAACTTGTGCGTAAAGGTAAGACCAGTGGTGGAGGTAGAAAAGGCAAGACCATTATCCTAGTTGTACGTATGAAAAAGAATCTATACATTTAAATTATATATTAGTATAAATGAGAGAAAATTCACCAATTATAACTCGATGACATGTTCTTAAATCTTGATAAGTAAAATGTTGCATTGGAAGTAGGGGTAAACAATATATACCTAGAACTGGATAAACCTACCAAATTGATTCATTTTAGTCGATAAGGTCATAAAATAAAATTGATTTATAATAGATCCCAAAGTAATCTTATTTCTTTTAGCAACTTTTTCATACTTCTTAAATTGTCAAGACTCAAAACTAGCAACTTTTTCATACTTCTTAAATTGTTCTAGCAATCAAAATGATCTTTACGCATCAGAAATAAATCGATATTGTTCTTAAAAGCCATAAAGATACTCAATGGAAACATTTTAGCCATTGCTTAATTTGTGTTGTCTTCTTGAGAACACTGAGCATTCTAATCACACTATACATTTCTGTTTTTAGTTTGATTAAAATTACTGTCATTAATTTGTTTTTATCCTTTTCCCTCTGTTTTTAATTCGGTTTAATCTTTTGCACTAAAATTAAACTAATCGACTAAATGTTCACGGTAGTGTGAAGACTACCTAAATTCATTCAAGATAACTAAACATATTTCTATATCACGTTCAAGGTTTGAGACTTGGTCCAGTAGAATAAGTACTAATTTAGAAAAATGGTTAACTTTCTATATGAACATCATAATCAGATAAAATATCATTGTGTTATACATATGTTTCACATTTTTATTAAAGGGGATCGATATTCATACTTCTTTTTACTTCTCATACTCCTCTTAACATATAACATCATCATCGAAGTTTATATGTAAAAGTGGAATGAGGAATGTAACCAGAAAGAGAAAAATAAATGTACTTATCACTGTTTTTGTGTTGCTCTTCGATTTGAACTTTTAAATAGGGTTGCACATAGATCGTGTTGGATCAAATACTTCATCCAGTCCACATAGGTTCACGTTGAAGGAACATCAATCCATATATAACCTCGTAAGACGTTGGATTGAATCACTTACATACATAGGTTGATTTACGTCAAATGAAGTTGGATCGATTATAAAAATTTGGTACAAGAAATGATATTAAAAAAACTTGAAATGCATCATAAATTATTGTAATAATCGATCCGAAATTTAGAATTTAACATCTCGTTGTGCATTATAAAATACTTCAAAAGATTCACCATACTTTTTACATTAGATAATCCATTAAAAAGTCAATTACACGGTTGAATCAGAGTAGCGTCTCATAATTCGTCACATTTAACTATAACACTACATCACAATGATTGAGATATCAGATATGAGTTTAATTTTTAGACATGAGCTGGCGTAAATGGATATTGTTTTGAAGTTGAGCCGATCAGCTTTTTAGAAAAGAGTTTGGGTTGAATTAATATATGGGTCGAGTTGGATAAAATCCTACACATAATCCATAATTGGTCTAAATTGAAAACCTTAATCTATATCCGATCCAAACTATAGGTTGGATCGAGTCTAAATTATAAGAATTGGATAGAGCTAGTGGATTGAGTTGGTTTTATGATGAGTTTTGCACAACTATATCTCAATATAATTATAATACTATTACAAATTTTGGTTTGACCTCAAAATTCTTAGATTGCTCCTCATACATAAACGATGTCGCAACATTGAATTCCAATCATGATAATTGGGTAGAAATGTGAAGTCGCAAGTTAGAATCTTAATATTGGCAAAAAAAATTATACATTTTTTATCTTTTGTTTTTTTTTCAATGAGGTAGCCTCTCTGAAATCCACATGTCCACTTTTGTGCAAGGATAACATGAATATTTAAAATAATTTCTTCTTCTTCGTCTTTTAGCATAAACCAATCATTACTAACACGTTTTCTTAGAGCACGGGTTAACAATACACATTTATTTATGCTTCTTAGTTCTTAGATTCTTTTACCAAAATTTATAATATATTCACATTTATTTACTTTTATACATTCATTAATATATTTATTTTCATGGTTCATGATTCTTTTACCAAAAATTATATGAAAAAGGTAGAATTTCAAATTTGAAATTCTATGTGTGTTTCAAAGATATTTTTCTGCACACGTGCATTGTGTGCGTCATTAGTCTTTAATAACAATTATAATATCAATTTCTGGTCAAACCACAAAGTTTTTAAACTGCAATTGATATATAAATTAGTTTACAATTTGAATCTCATGCCTAGAAAGATATCCTTTTCCAGTTTATTTACATCCAGTATCAATAAACATATTTTTAAAGTATTAATTTTTCACGATTTTGTTTTACATTCCATTCCCTATATTTTTTTTATTTAATAACTCTCCTACTAAAAATTACATGCAAGATTACAATTAGATGATTATTTATTTTTATATATACATGAGTCTTCACAAGTAATGATTTCCTCTCCCCTGCAGTTGGGACAATGAGATAAAGCAAGAGCTGTAAAATAAAGGCTCAACCTACCAAGCACTACAAGATTTAATGGCTGACTTGAGCAGGGAGCCCAAACTGCTATGCTGACTCAACTCAACCACAATTCAGACATAATAAACCCAATGTTGGCCGTGGGTTTTAAAGTAGTTGTAATTCCAACTTTTAATGAGCTGCATTAATTAACATAATAAATGTTTTGATTTCTGTTTTTATTGTATTTTTTCACACCAAACCGTATACCTCATGTGTTTCCTTGCAAATGCTAAAATGTATCGTAATATGATATAATGCTCCATAGCTAGGTTTATTAAGAAATGAATATATTGAACTAAGGATATAAAACAAGTTATATATCATGATATACAGGATTATAATATTCACGTAGAGATATTTGAACATTTAATCTGAACGCAAATATAAAATTTTCAATAGCAATATATAATTATGTTTGAACATATATGAATATAAAAAAGAGTTGCTACGAATCCAAAATTTTATAGAACTTGTTGAACACATGTATTTGTGATCCATGGATTGAACCAGGCTGCATTAAAATTTGATAAAGCAATTTGACATTTGTACCATAAACAAATTTAGGTGCATGGTTCATACACCTGACTTTTGTCTTGTAGCACACATGACAAAAATTAAGTGTAACCGTATCAAATTTTGATGCTATGCATATAGGGACAATTCAATAATTATTTATTTAAAAAAATTATAGTGTTATTAAAATGACATCTGACGCTAATAAATGAGATAATATTTCACGGTATTTACATAATATCCTCAGGGGGCATTTCATATTTTGAATGACTATTAAAAATCATAAGAAAAAACATGACCCATATATGCTTCAAAATGATGCTCCCCGCACCCAACAAATCATGATTTTCCTGGAGATAGTGCGAAAACCATGATTTCCCTTACCCCAATATTCATCGGAAAATTCAAGCTCGGGTCAGCCTCCTTTTGCGTGCATCCGTCAACCTCCTCGTTGTCTACCAGTTTGCGCCCCTTCAGTCGCTTATATCCGCTCCTCCTCGCTCCTCTTCAAGGTTGAACCCTATCCCCAAATTCTTTTGATTATGCGATATCGGAGAACAGAGAATGTGAATGACTGATTTTTACAATGACGACAATGAGAAAGATTTACATTTCATTGTTGTTCGTTACTGAAAATCTGATATTGATAATATTGGATGTGCGTTGATCAAATATATGGGAAAACGAGGGTTAACGATGATTTGTTGACTTTCAGATGAGTGTTCTGAATTCAAATGCCGGTATCTTGTCACTTTTACAACCGTAGAAAATTAAAAAAGCAAGGACCAGTATACATGAGTTGAATTAATAAAAGGAAATTTTACGAATATAGCACACTTTGCATAAAGAAATAACAAGAATAGAGCACTTTCAAACTTATTTACAAATATATATGTGTTTTTGGATTTTTGGACTTTAGCGTTGGCGATTACCAACAGAAAATTGCTTTATTACCAACAGAAAATTTGTTATTTCCTTTTGGCGATTTTTGAAAAATCGTCTGTTGGTTTTTTTTGGAAAATCGTGTGTTGGCGATTTTTGAAAAATCGTCAACGCCAAAGTCCAGAAAACCAAAAACATGTCTATATTTGTAAATAAGTTTGAAAGTGATCTATGATTGTTATTTCTTTCTGGAAGTGGCCTATATTGGTAAAATTTCCTTAATAAAAACAATAAAATTCATAAGGATAAAATAATTAGAAATATTGTTGTTTCGCGATAATTAAACATGGTATATACAAACACCAAAAATATCCCTAATGTCGCCTTCTTAAATTAATTCATCAGAAAAAAAGCACGCATATTGGACAGCGTTGGAAGATTGATTGAAAAACTAACAACATTGTTGAGCATAACCGAACGAAGCTTAACAAAAAAAATATAACTCTAATTGTCATATATACTGACCTCTTCATTCAACCCATTTATAATAGACGAAAAGGAGATGAACGAGCTAATCGTAACTTATGTTACTGTTTTGATATTAGTATTTTATGATTTGAGAGATTTATATTAATGTTTAGACCATGCATGTTAGTTATCGTTCATGTAATCTCACTATTTTCAAGAAAAATTTATAGAAGTAATTAATGATGTTTGACGTAATAATAATTTTAGTTCTGTGAATATTTTAGTGGGTGAGTTAAGCGTTTGAATGGGTCATTTAGAGAGACGGGTATGGAAGGTGTTTGTGTGTACACAAATAGTTGCACCTTAAATATAGGTCTTCTTGGCACTAAAAAATTTAGCTGGTCAAAATAATCATAGAGTTGAACAATTATGTAATTTAACTTTTGAAGAAATTTTATTTGAAATAATTATTTGTTAGTTGTATTTGAATTATTTCTATTATATGTATAAAAATATACATAATGTTAATTGTACTTTATATGTGTGTGTGTGTTTGTGTATCTTATGATAGAATGTTTAGTTGATTGCAGTTACGAAAGAGTTCGTAACACTTATCCTCAAACATTCCTAGTCATTTGGTATTTCAAGAATGAGATATTGATATACTAACAAGACTAGTGTACGTAGTGTTATCCATATGATGAACATTAATTTTTCTCATGACTGTTAGGGACACCAATATGTCACATGCTTGTAGCCATTTGGAATGATTAGAAAATAACTTTGCGGGAGTCTTTTATAGGATATTGTATCGAATTCAAATAAAAATATCATGTCATGATATACAACAGTCTTTCGACTTTAAGAGGATCGTGAACCTCATGTATGGAACCTTACTTTGACAATAGTCAATCACGTTATATTGGTTCGCATTACACAATAATTAGGAATGCGTTAGAGACATATGAAGTGAGGCATTACTCAAGAAAGGATTCTCTCCTTCAATATAGAAGGTTAGTATCACCATAATAAAGTCAACCTTAATGTCAAAGTCTTTAGATGGAGCATTAAAATTTGTCGGATTAAACCGTGTGCCTTAGAAGTTTGGATTTTGTGATTATATAGAAATTAGATTTAGACCTTCGCCTTACCTCTAGATGTCTAAATGATATGTTGTCGAAGAGACATAATGTGCACAACATATCGTTGCTTAAATGTGTTGCTTAAAGATGATTAGGAATAGAATTTTACCTAGAAGATTATAAGCAAGCAAACTCATGTTCATTATTTTATTGCAGGAAAGTCCATACTATAGGATCGATTTCACCCTAGAGGGGGTGTGAATAGGGTGATACTAATAATTATAAAATTTAATGCAGAAATATATAAAATAATTGCAGCACAGATAATAGCAGAATAATAGCAGCACAGATAATATCAGAATATTATAAGCAGAAATAGAACAACACAGATTTACCCAGCTTCGGCAAAACTTTACCTACGTGCTGCCCCCAAGATTTCTACTAGAAATTAAGTAGTCAGACGCTTACACACGTAAACTCATGACACCCGCTATCGACTAACCTAATTCTACGCTCAAAACTCTGCCACAATTCAGCCACTGAGTTGCGAATTCTCGAACTACACCACCGTAGTTCGTCCCTTAGTCACACGACTAGACTTTACAAAAGTTTAAAAGAGAAATACAAAATAAAAATAACTAAAACAATAAAACCCTAATTTAAAAACTAAAATCCTTATATAATAGTTAAAACCCAAACATAAATAAAAGCCGGCCCAAAAAATTTAATGATAAAAACTATTCCCCTTTTTCCCTTGTTTATTCCTTTAGCCCGTGACTCTTGCATTAAAAAATAGCTGGTTCTTTCGTTCGTTCCTCTTCGTTCAAAATTAAGGCTTCTTCTTTGTTGAAGAAGTCGCTTAAAAATGATGCTTTTAATTCACTTTGAGGCTTCCTTGATTAGTTGATTTGTTCACGGCTGCTTCAAAATTGTTGAGCTTGAATGTTTAAAATGGTATGTGATTTTGCTTTTCCAATTTGCTTATGGTCGACTTGATTCGAGTTTTAATGATTTATTACTTCTCTGTTTTGCTTGAACTCGAATGAATTTAGCTACCAATGATGATATGTGTTATATAGGGATAAAAACCCTAAATTTATGTTCGAATTTATTTTTGAATTCGTCTGTTACTTTTTGCTCTGCCGTTCGATTTTTCTTTGTTGCTTGTGATTGATCCTGACTAGTTCAATTTGTATATTTTCTGCTTTCTTGATCACCACGACTTCATGAATTTGGATTTGGTTTCGTTCTTTTTGTTATGACTTCGACTTCTTAATTTTTTAGATCATTGACTTAGTTACTGATTTTCGATTTTTCGTGCATACGTGTTACTCTGATAGTTGCTTAAATATATGTGATAAGTTTGGACTAGTTCAATTTCGAATTGCTGAAAATCGACTGTGGTATTGAATTTTTGATATTTCCTGGACTTGTTCAATTGGCTTTGACTTTGACATTTTTAGTTTGAATTCCCTCCGACATTGACTTTGTTCATCTTGATTTTGGACTTTGGTTCATGTCTGCACTTTGCACTTCATTGTTCACTGTCTTTTGTTATTATGTGCCTCCGGTCAAGTTGGTGTTGCAGTGTTGTTTTTTGTTGATGTCGACACACTTGTGCACACGTTCATGTGTGGTTTGCTTGGAGTTGCCTTTGGTCATTTTTGCAAACCAACTGATATATCTTTTACCTACCTCTCCATAATAATCAATGTTGTTTCCATATTCATTCTTAATCATGTAGTTTGCTCTTGACCATTTATATCTGGTCTATATGTTGTTTCATTTGGACTGATGCATATGTATACATCCACTGACTCCATCATCATGTTGCATTACTGTGTGCATTCAGTTGTGGTCGTGATGGTCTGTTGGTTCATCACTATTTGATCATTCATCCTGTTTGCCTCATTATGTGTTGCTCGCCACTTTTTGTACTAGTTCATTTTGTTGCTCCTTAATTTTCTGGCCAATTTTTCTTGTATCTGATCTGGTTGCATTCACTTTTCACTTTGATATTTGCAGTATGGTTTTGTAATCAGTTGTCTAGGCACAACCGTGTTCATATTTGAATTTGAATGGTTGAGTTGTTTTCATGTGTACACATTGAATTTTTGGTCGAGGCTTGTTCCAGTCATTTAAAACTTGACCATTCTATTTTTTTTGTATTGCACCTGAGTTGAACCTAGCTTTGACTTAGGTTTGACCTTATGCTCGTATCGTGACTTTATTTGTGTTGCACTTGAGTTGATCCTAGCCTTTGATTGGGTTTGACCTTGTGCTCACATGTCCCTGTAATTTTATCAAGTGTATATCGGTGTGCACGGCCTTGTGGCATGTACAGTGATACAGCGTACATGTCACAAGCTGTCCGTGTAAGATGAATTTAAAATAAATATGATGATGAACAACCCAAATAACCGAGACAAATAACATTTTCAAAATACACATTTTATTTTACACCGCACAAATAATTCTTTTTCAATTTTACCGCGTCAGTGTTTATTTTGCAGATAATTCAGATGCTGAGTACAAATTAGAGTTGAAGATAAATATGAGTGAATGAGTGATATGTAGTGAGGTGCAACTGTAAATTGAAAATTGTGATGTAATCGAAATTGTATTGTAATTGAAATTGTGTATATATAGTGAGAGCTCAAATTTATACTATTCAAACTTGTAATAAATTATGTGTTTAAATTTTAAACTTTGTATTTTTTATTTTATTCAGCAAATATTTATTTAATTATGTGAAAATAAAACAGTACAATAACAAATACATTTAAATGAACATATATATGTTTATTATCGTCAAAAAAAAATCATATACTAGCATATTCAACACATACAGGCTCTAATATTTATTTATTTGATTAATACTAAGGGTAAGTTCACACCTAAGAGTCGCTCAACTAAGATTCTTAATATTTAATCAAAATTAATTTAATGAAATAGTTTCTAAATATAATAAATTATTATGGAGATATTATATATGATTATATATATATATATGTGTGTATAATTATTTAACTATTATTTTAGTTTGATTTTAGTATAAAGTGTATAAAAAGTCATATACACTTATTTAACATGACGACCACGCCACACCTTGGGTACCTAAATACCATAAATAATGCATTGTAACGATATTCAGCCGATATAGAGTGGAAGTCAAGGTAAAGTAATAATTGTATATCTCACAACATATAGGATAAAGTATAATAACCATCATATATATAATACAAATGAGATGTTAATATAACTAAATGAACCAAACAGAATCAGAGTGCATCAGATCCGTCACGGTTACACAAAACAAAATGCAATAGAGTTTATACATCTAATCAAATAGACTCTAAATAGAAAATTGTCTCTACTAAATAAACAAGTATTGATATAGATCTAGAGTTTCACATAGCGATAATAGTATAATAGCTCCAAAAATGGATATACGAAAGCGCTAGCCACCTGCTCGTTCTTCATGCAGCTTCATGTGTTATCTCATATCCGCTACCTCCAATATATACATTTAAGAGTATGCAGATGGTAAGAAGTAATGCAAATAATCTTGGGTCAAATTTAAGCCTCATATGAGCGATCTATAATCTTAAAATAGACATAAGTTGTAAGACCTCGTAAATAGGAACAAATGGTCTATAAAGTCATACATGCCTTATCCCTGCATCCAATAAATTAACACACATAACAATATATGCTAAACTATCATCATGTGAGTGTATTACTACTCAAAGTACAGTATGTGGTGTCCTAACGACCAATGTTTTATGTATTGAAGGATCATAAAGTATTTTTATTTTATTCATATGAGGTCGTATGCTTCTAAAATTTTTAGTAATCATATGCATATACCAGTGTAAAAGTTAGATTTATATGGGAATTGGCTTGTTTATCACATTCTTGTGAATTTCTTGTTTGGATGGATGTATATGCATGTTATTCTATGTTTATCTATTGTGCTTTGATATTGTTTTTTAGTGTTTTGCATGCTTAGGTAGATAGGTTGGTTATTTGGCAAATCGGAGGCAAAGTTGATCGGAATTGAACGAAACTTAGAGGAGAGACTCTGGAGCATAGAGGAAACCAATAGCTTAAATCGCAAGTCCAAATTGGCTAAGTACACAACTCGGTGCTGAGTTATTTAACTCGGTACTCAGTCATTTTAATGGCTCGGTTGGATCGGTCGACGTGATAGATGGATAGAGCATGGTCAGTTAAGGTTGTCCATATCTTGATGTAGGGTATTGGCTAGTATTGGATACTATAATGAGTTGTTTCTATACATTACTACAAAACATTCCATTTGCTTCGGTTTACCACCCTGTTGCTTCGGTAGTTACCTCTTTGTTGCTTCGGTTTTACGGCCGTAGCAAGTGAAGATGACACAATAGGTCATTTTCTGTTATGACGATTGGAGGACCGAAGAAAAAGATGGTATATTGCTTCGGCCATTACCAAACAGCCGAAGCAAAAGACCATCAAAGCAAATGAGGGATTTTTGCTTCGGTCGTTTCCAAACGACCGAAGTAAATGATGGTCTATTGCTTCAGTCATTTCCAACCTACCGAAGCAAATGCCAGCTGAAGCAAAAAAAATTGATGTCGTTTCAGGTTTTAAAACCTAAAACAGTATCAAATTGAATTTAAATTTTTTCATAAATGCATTATTACTACATTTGCTCCAATGTTTCTTTTAATATATATCTAGGTATTATGATATATAAAGCATGCACAAATCAATACATATTTAACATCAAACCAAATCACGTCGTACTTGTTTGTAAATATATAGGCACGACTCAAAATATAAATAGAAATATCTCCATCGTTCAACAAGGCTTTGAATTGAGTGATACCTTGCCTTCTTAATCACTAAGTAAGATTTCATAGTATGTTTGCTTTAGATATTTTTTGTTTAAAAGTTCCTACTTCAAGTTTGACCACTTGACATCAGTGGAAAGATAATTGCATGCAGCTAATGTAGATAAATGTTATTTCCCAACTACATAGTTGGATTATAAACGAAGAAACCACTTGACATTAGTGGGAAGATATTCTATTTTACACATTATGTTAAATTTGTCATGTAGTTACATGTCTCGGTTTAAACATGATTTGGGTTATGAAATTTATACCTATACCCATACTCGATTAATTTAATTAATTACAAATTTAGATCTGGTTGATTTATCCAAACGTAACCTAATCAAAAGTGATTTGGATTTCACTAGAGTGAGTAATTGTATTCGTTATCAAAGAATACGTTAGACCTATTCATTTTATTATTAATTACTCTCGTCTTACATAGCTGGGAATCTATGCAAATTATGCCTAGTCTATGTTTTGTAATTTATGACTCCCTAAGTCCAAACATCACATCACAATGTCTTTTATTATTTTATAACATGGAACACGGATTCTGGATATTTACTTCCACCTAACTGTTGCTTCAAATGGAAATAAATGAACTTTTTTCTCTTTAATAATTCAGACTTATTATATATATTATGGTAAGTGATTAAGCTTCTTTCCTAAATTGTTCTAAATGTATTATAGAATAATAAATGTTACGTCTATTGTATCACATGATTTCCCAAAACTAACACTTTTTCAGTTTTATTGAATAAATTTTTACTTTTTCAATTTGGTTATTCTAACCAATATGAAAGTGTCAACAAGTAAGATCAGTAATAGCACAAACAAATCTTAGTATCAACCAGCAATGCAAAAATCACCAATTCTGGCCAATGGATTTTCAATGTTGAATAGAAATTTGTCAAATAATCAAATTATCTTGTAAAACTAAAACATATCAAATAAAATCATTATATTTCAGAAAATAGTATAAACCACATTTGTTACAAGCAAAGCGCGAAGGATAAATGAAGGAAGCGTGTAATACAAAAGACATACCTCACAAGTCCGCAATATAAGCTCCTCCATTGCTGCTGCACCAACACCACTAGCTGCTTGATACGTACTAATAACCGCTTGCACCACCTTCATAGAAATATGATTAATATAATATCCAATAAGGTGGAATTCCACCATTAGTACAAAATTCAACAAATGAAAACAAGCAACATATATACATAATGTTAAAGTGCTAATAAGAAAATTACTTGGTGATAAAACAACTTTTTATTTATAAATATGATTATTTATATTAATGATTAGTTAACGTATATAATAAGATAAAATAATATTCAAACACTATACATACTAAAATAGCAATGGATATATATTTCGAGATTACAAAAGCCATGAACTAGCACTTTTCTAAATAAATTACACGCATCTCCTGTTACTTACAACCACTGGTATTCACATAACTTAAATACTAAAAGTAACATTAAAATAGAAGAATGCAAAGAACGTCTTAACAAAAATGTATAACCTACAAATAATATTCACACATGTCACAATCACGTACATATAAATATACAACACCCTCTCCCTAGCATATAAACTCATGCCCAATCAAAAAAATTGGCCCTCTCCAACACATAATATATATAGCAAGACGGTCATGTAAATATGAAACAACAACTGTTCACATGCATAAACAGTTTTACCCCACTCCTGATCGCTCATACTTGCTGAAGCAAGCATACTGTAACAACCCCACCGCTATACCCATTTTATTAAAGAACGTTATAAATAATGTCGTCTAATAACACATAGAATATGGTTTGTTAAGGACGACCAATTGTGAATATATCTTTAAACTAACACTGACGCGTCCTATTTACTATAATATTTAATGTTTGAAATAAATTTTGACGTGTACAGCCTCGATCTAAAGTAATAAACAACCGATTTCCCAAATCAGAATAGTATATTATATAAAACAATAGCCACATATCAAAATGCAATAATATGCATCGTATACCACTACATATTGCGAGTCTACAAATATAATACTTGTCCCACATTATATACATCCAAAACAAATCACTATCTCAAAATATACATCCCATCATATATATATATGTGTGTGTGTGTGTCTTATAGAAGATAAAGTGAAAAGTCATAATAGTCTATCTTCATGCTAGCACGCCTACCCAAAAGCCTACATGTCATATAACCTGAAAAGTCTCGGTCTGACCCGAATATTATAAAAATTAAATGGGTCGTACTATCTTTAAATATCCAAAAGGGTGAGAATAAAATATAACACAAGGATATATGACTTTATAATAAATATAGATGTCATATATTTAAACAAGTCACTGAAATAATTTAACTCAGAATCCATATCAAGACACGGGAATGTCATGAAATACGAAATAAATCACAAAGCCTAGAATTGAAAAATAAATAATAATATCTCAAAATCCGAGAAAATCTAATCCACACTGATCATAGTGTGACGACCCGGAATTTTTAAGCAATTTAAATTGAAATGTTTAATTGATTTTAAATATTTAAAAGTTAGTTATTCACTTGAATTCCAAATACCACTACTTATTGGATAATTTAATAATTAAATTAAATAATTTGAAGTTGGGTAAAATGTTGAATCTGGAATTATAAGCCGGTTAATAATAATTTGAAGGCTTGTAAAATTTATATTGATAGAACTGAAGATAGTAAAAGTGTTAAAATTGAATTTGGAAGTGCTTTGTTAGGTTTTAAAAATATATAGTTTAAATTGAATTTAAAAATAGCTTTCCGAGGCGCATTCTCGGATTTCGACGAAACCAGTTCCATTGGATCCGTAATATTGTACTATTATCGGATTTCAAATTTCGTAGTGATCAGAGCTGTTGTGTGAGCATACGTTATATAAACGCGTTGAAATCGATATCGAAAATTTAATAAAATAACTGAATCCAAAAAGTTATCTTCTTCATACGATCGAATTAGGACTCGAAATCTTTTCCATTGTGTTCATAATAGGGGTATAACATTATAAACGCCTAATGGCAAGCCTCGATAGGGGTTCGAAATTTCAAACTGCGTAAATCGAAACAATTTGTATTCAATTTAAATATATTTATATGCCGATCCCCTTCAGCCGAAATTCTATCCACATAAGTGCTTTTGCTTTCTCCATCAAAACTTTTTCCTTCACTTCAAAGTCAAAGTCATTGCCGCCTCTCTGCAAGTTGAGGCGTATACGTTTCTGATTCCTTCTCACATATGATATTCTTTTTTTTAATGGCATATGAATCCATCTCTTCTCGTTCAAAATAAACAGAACCGAACTTTTCATTCTATTCGAAACAAAATTAAATCGCTCAAAAAAAATGGCCGGTCATTAAAATTTCGTTCGAATCGAACGCAAATCAATTTATAACTTCGATTCCAAATCGATTCGAAAAAGGGGAGAGATCGAGTCGCGATTTAGGGTGGGCTGCAGTTCGGTTCAACTATGTTGAAGCTCTTGCGCGTGTTCATTGGTGACAACTGGCGTAGTGAGGGGCGACGGGGTTTTGAGAGTCGCGTGAGTCGAAGCTAAGGCTGGAGGCGAGTTGCATCGCGTGCGCTAGGGTTTGCTAGTCGCGATGTTTTAGGATGAGACGTTGGACTCATTGATTGATGGTTCGAGTAGTGACTATGGATAGGGTGTCGACAAGCTGGAGTGTTAGATTGGGGTTTCTGTTTTGCGCGAGTGTGTATTGCAGAGACTGATGTGATGGCCGCAAGGGTGTAGATGTTGGTCAAAACCCAGGTTGCCTCCTTTCTGTAACGTAAGGCAGTTCCCTTTCGATTGTTAATCTATATAGTTTTGAGTCAGAAGATTTATATGAGTGTTAATCAGTAAGGTAATGATATACCTACAAGATTCTAAACAGAGAAAATAATTTATGTATATAAAAGTTGGTTTCGAAATTTCTATAGGTTTTTGGTATTATGCAATTCAAAGAGAAATGAATTTACATATGTACACATTTTTAATCTACCAGGTTATTTTAAAATAGTGTATTTTTGGAAATTAAATTATTTAATTAACTTATTAAATATTTGGTTGCTAAAACATTCTGTTAAAAATGAGATTAGTTTAAAGGTAAATTTATTTGTTTGAAATGAAATCACTGGTTAATTAAATTTTCAAATGGAAATTAATTGTTCAATTAGCTAGAATATTAATAAATGATATCACTATTTATTCAAGCTCTAAATCTTGAAGAAATCTAGCCGGAATGTGAATGGATTACAAACAAAATCAAAGGTGAGTTAATCTCACTCAGTTAATTTGAATTTGAATTTAAATGATTAAATTTAAATAATTGTTTGAATAGGTGAAATTGATTGATATGCTATAGTGTGGTATATTTTGGAATTGGCATATTATATTGTGCTAACATCTGTGGATGCAGGGAAAACATGTTGGAGGGATCCAACTAGACCCCTCAACATGTATTATTTAATATTCTCTGATGTGATTACTTGATATTCTATGTTGAATATATTGGAATATTAAATGATATGATTGGATTGGATATATTGGTTATAATGAATTACCAAAAATATATATAAATTGGATTTTGGAAAGAAAATGAAGGAAATAAATTTGTAAACAAAATAATCGTAGAAAATTTAATAAATTAAGAATGAATCGGAAGAGAAATAGAAGTAGGTTAAATACTAATAAATAACTTCGAGTATGAAAAGAAAGGGGTTTGAATAAACAGTAATTAATGAATTGTAAAATTATGTGATATTAAATTAAATGAATAAAGAATTATTTTAAAACCTAAAGATTTAAATTTATTTAAAGGTATAAGAGGTAAATTGAGAAATCTAAATTGGTATTTCAATTAAAAGTATTTTAAATCATAATTAAGGAATAAAATCTGAAATTAAAGGATTTTTGAATAAATGAAGTAAATTGGAAATCAATTTGGAAATTGATTTAAGTATTTGAAATTGGATATTTGGAAAAATAAATTCAAGGTGGGAATTTATTAAAGGTATGAGAAAAATTGTTTAAAAATAAATAGTGATTTATTTTTAAAGGTTGTGAAGAGAAGTATATTTCTCTGGATAGCCAAGTACGTTTTCAAAGTAAGTTTTTAAATAAAATAAAGGTTTTAATGTTGTTTTACAAAGTATGTTCTTGGAAATTTATTATTTCTAAATGTTTAAATCCTAAAGTAAATATTTATTCAAATCTATTACCGTAATAATAACGTATAAAGAGTGACTTAGTAATTCTGTTTTAAAGGTGAAACCTAGTTTATATTTATAAAGTAACCTTATTTTCAAATATTCATATAGTATATATTTTTAATCAATTATTGAAGTAGTTTTAATTTAAATATTTTAAAGTAAATTCTAAAGTAAGTAAATTGTTAATCTATTATCGTAATAATTATATAAAGAATGATTTGGTAATTTGTTTAAAGAAGAAAATCTAATGGATAGTTATAAGGTAACCTTATTTTAGTTATTTCTAGAGTATTATTTTAAATTAAGAACTAAAGTAATTTTTCTATATTAAATATTAAATGTATTTTACAATAAGGTATTTTTAAATTATTAAAAAAAAATGTAACATTTTGTGCTTGGCGATTCCAGTGGAAATAGAAATACTTGGAATTAATTCTGAGTAAGGCAGATAGTTTTGGAAAACTGTTTTCAAAGGAGTTTGGAAAGTGAAAATTTATCTTGTGAAGATATTTTTGAGATAAATAAATAATTTGGAAAATTATTTATTGGGTGATGGATGTTGTGAACATTAATTGATAGTTAAATCACCGACTATCAATATTGGCCAAATGCGTTGATCGTTTCGAAGAGACCGGGATCGAGATTTATTTCTCGAAAACCACTTCGATCCGGTTTGTACGTTTCGTGGTAACGAATTTGAATTCGAAGATGGAGTAGTGAAGTTCAAGGGCTAATCGCTACTAATCCTGAGGATATTTCCAAAATGGATGTAGTAGGAATAGTGTCTTCGGTTCCGTTCGAACCCGGGACGGACTTATATGGATGAATGCTTGTGAAACATCGTCAGGTGGACGATGGGCATTCTAAGGGATATGTTCTAAAAAGGTAACGCTTAGCCTCAAGCCTCATCAAATGGGAATGGCTGAAAATCAGGGGTTATGCAGCAAGGCTTCGTGGCTAGCCCCCACTGGAGGGTGAGGTCATCCCTGTCTAGATATCCCTTTTATTTTCGGCTTAGTGGGCGGTTGCTGATCCCAACCACGAGGTGATCTTGCTCGGGACTGTCCAGTAAGGGATGGTTCCGGTCTTGTGTTGCAGGGGAGTTAGGGTGGCTCCTCGGTACGCTGATCTAGACCAGGTACTGTGACAGGTGGTACCCCAGTGCCTAGCCATTAGTTGGAATCCATTTTCCCTACGCTCCCGTACGGTTTTGATTGTGTCCAACTATTGCTGAAACGTGAGACGCAAGTATTTCAGCTAGATTCTATTTTACTTTCTATAGACACTATTATAATATCAGAGGATTTTAATAAAAATGTTTTAGCCATCGTAAGGTAAAAACCCGACATGTTTATTTGTAGCGTGGTCTTACGAGATGCTTTTTTTTTCAAAGGATTTTTGAAACTTTAATAATCAAATTGGGTGTGATTTTCTCACGCTGGCGAAATTTTTCAGAAATTTAGAGAGTTAGAAAATTTTTGAGAAAATTTTGTTAATTTTAAATTTGATTTAAAATTTAAATTTGAATGATTGAGTAGGTAATATTGTTTGAAACTATGGGGAAATTGGGAAGTTAATAAGAATTGTAATGGGTCTTTTATAAAAAAAGAGATAGTTGGTTAGATGTTGAACAGTTTGGTTTTGAAAAAAATAGTAACGGGTATTGGACCATTCCTCCTAACTAGTAATTTCGGGGACAAAATTCTTTTAAGAGGGGAGGAATGTGACGACCCGGAATTTTTAAGCAATTTAAATTGAAATGTTTAATTGATTTTAAATATTTAAAAGTTAATTATTCACTTGAATTCCAAATACCACTACTTATTGAATAATTTAATAATTAAATTAAATAATTTGAAGTTGGGTAAAATGTTGAATCTGGAATTCTAAGTCGGTTAATAATAATTTGAAGGCTTGTAAAATTTATATTGATAGAACTGAAGATAGTAAAAGTGTTAAAATTGAATTTGTAAGTGCTTTGTTAGGTTTTAAAAATATATAGTTTAAATTGAATTTAAAAATAGCTTTCCGAGGCGCATTCTCGGATTTCGACGAAACCAGTTGCATTGGATCCGTAATATTGTACTATTATCGGATTTCAAATTTCGTAGAGATCAGAGTTGTTGTGTAAGCGTACGTTATATAAACGCGTTGAAATCTATATCGAAAATTTAATAAAATAACTGAAT
Source organism: Allium cepa (assembly GCA_030765085.1). Taxonomy (NCBI): domain Eukaryota; kingdom Viridiplantae; phylum Streptophyta; class Magnoliopsida; order Asparagales; family Amaryllidaceae; genus Allium; species Allium cepa. The sequence continues at coordinate 113,293,720 of CM060944.1, forward strand.
CCAAAAAGCTATCTTCTTCATACAATCGAATTAGGACTCGAAATCTTTTCCATTGTGTTCGGAATAGGGGTATAACATTATAAACGCCTAACGGCAAGCCTCGATAGGGGTTCGAAATTTCAAACTGCGTAAATCGAAACAATTTGTATTCAATTTAAATACATTTATATACCGATCCCCTTCAGCCGAAATTCTATCTACATCAGTACTTTTGCTTTCTCCATCAAAACTTTTTCCTTCACTTCAAAGTCAAAGTCATTGCCGCCTCTCTGCAAGTTGAGGCGTATACGTTTCTGATTCCTTCTCACATACGATATTCTTTTTTTTTAATGGCATATGAATCCATCTCTTCTCGTTCAAAAATAAACAAAACCGAACTTTTCATTCTATTCGAAACAAAATTAAATCGCTCAAGAAAAATGGCCGCTCATTAAAATTTCGTTCGAATCGAACGCAAATCAATTTATAACTTTGATTCCAAATCGATTCGAAAAAGGGGAGAGATCGAGTCGTGATTTAGGGCGGGCTGTTGTTTGGTTCTACTATGTTGAAGCTCTCGCGCGCGTTCATCGGTGACAACTAGCGTAGCGAGGGGCGACAGGGTTTTGAGAGTCGCATGAGTCGAAGCTAAGGCTGGAGGCGAGTTGCATCGCGTGCGCTAGGGTTTTCTAGTCGCGATGTTTTAGGATGAGACGTTGGACTCATCGATTGATGGTTCGAGTCGCGACTATGGATAGGGTGTCGACAAGCTGGAGTGTTCGATTGGGGTTTCTGTTTTGCGCGAGTGTGTATTGCAGAGACTGATGTGATGGCCGCAAGGGTGTAGATGATGGTCAAAGCCCAGGTTGCCTCCTTTCTGTAACGTAAGGCAGTTCCCTTTCGATTGTTAATCTATATAGTTTTGAGTCAGAAGATTTATATGAGTGTTAATCAGTAAGGTAATGATATACCTACAAGATTCTAAACAGAGAAAATAATTTATGTATATAAAAGTTGGTTTCGAAATTTCTATAGGTTTTTGGTATTATGCAATTCAAAGAGAAATGAATTTACATATGTACACGTTTTTACTCTACCAGGTTATTTTAAAATAGTGTATTTTTGGAAATTAAATTATTTAATTAACTTATTAAATATTTGGTTGCTAAAACATTCTGTTAAAAATGAGATTAGTTTAAAGGTAAATTTATTTGTTTGAAATGAAATCACTGGTTAATTAAATTTTCAAATGGAAATTAATTGTTCAATTAGCTAGAATATTAATAAATGATATCAGTATTTGTTCAAGCTCTAAATCTTGAAGAAACCTAGCCGGAATGTGTATGGATTACAAACAAAATCAAAGGTGAGTTAATCTCACTCAGTTAATTTGAATTTGAATTTAAATGATTAAATTTAAATAATTATTTGAATAGGTGAAATTGATTGATGTGCTATAGTGTGGTATATTTTGGAATTGGCATATTATATCGTGCTTACATCTGTGGATGCAGGGAAAACAGGTTGGAGGGATCCAACTGGACCCCTCAACATGCATTATTTAATATTCTCTGATGTGATTACTTGATATTCTATGTTGAATATATTGGAATATTAAATGATATGATTGGATTGGATATATTGGTTATAATGAATTACCAAAAATATATATAGATTGGATTTTGGAAAGAAAATGAAGGAAATAAATTTGTAAACAAAATAATCTTAGAAAATTTAATAAATTAAGAATGAATCGGAAGAGAAATAGAAGTAGGTTAAATACTAATAAATAACTTCGAGTATGAAAAGAAAGGGGTTTGAATAAACAGTAATTAATGATTTGTAAAATTATGTGATATTAAATTAAATGAATAAAGAATTATCTTAAAACTTAAAGATTTAAATTTATTTAAAGGTATAAGAGGTAAATTGAGAAATCTAAATTGGTATTTCAATTAAAAGTATTTTAAATCATAATTAAGGAATAAAATCTGAAACTAAAGGATTTTTGAATAAATGAAGTAAATTTGAAATCAATTTGGAAATTGATTTAAGTATTTGAAATTGGATATTTGGAAAAATAAATTCAAGGTGGGAATTTATTAAAGGTATGAGAAAAATTGTTAAAAATAAATAGTGATTTATTTTTAAAGGTTGTGAAGAGAAGTATATTTCTCTGGATAGCCAAGTACGTTTTCAAAGTAAGTTTTTAAATGAAATAAAGGTTTTAATGTTGTTTTACAAAGTATGTCCTTGGAAATTTATTATTTCTAAATGTTTAAATCCTAAAGTAAATATTTATTCAAATCTATTACCGTAATAATAACGTATAAAGAGTGACTTAGTAATTCTGTTTTAAAGGTGAAACCTAGTTTATTTTTATAAAGTAACCTTATTTTCAAATATTCATACAGTATATATTTTTAATCAATTATTGAAGTAGTTTTAATTTAAATATTTTAAAGTAAATTCTAAAGTAAGTAAATTGTTAATATATAATCGTAATAATTATATAAAGAATGATTTGGTAATTTGTTTAAAGAAAAAAATCTAATGGATAGTTATAAGGTAACCTTATTTTAGTTATTTCTAGAGTATTATTTTAAATTAAGCACTAAAGTAATTTTTCTATATTAAATATTAAATGTATTTTACAATAAGGTATTTTTAAATTATTAAAAAAAATCTAACGTTTTGTGCTTGGTGATTCCAGTGGAAATAGAAATACTTGGAATTAATTTTGAATAAGGCAGACAGTTTTGGATAACTGTTTTCAAAGGAATTTGGAAAGTGAAAATTTATCTTGTGAAGATATTTTTTCAGATAAATAAATAATTTGGAAAATTATTTATAGGGTGATGGATGTTGTGAACATTAATTGATAGGTAAATCACCGACTATCAATATTGGCCAAATACGTTGATCGTTTCGAAGAGACCGGGATCGAGATTTATTTCTCGAAAACCACTTCCATCCGGTTTGTACGTTTCGTGGAAACGAATTTGAATTCGAAGATGGAGTAGTGAAGTGCAAGGGTTAATCGCTACTAATCCTGAGGATATTTCCAAAATGAATGTAGTAGGAATAGTGCCTTCGGTTCTGTTCGAACCCGGGACGGACTTGTATGGATGAATGCTTGCGAAAGATCGTCAGGTGGACGATGGGCATTCTAAGGGATATGTTCTAAAAAGGTAACGCTTAGCCTCAAGCCTCATCAAATGGGAATGGCTGAAAATCAGGGGTTATGCAGCAAGGCTTCGTGGGTAGCCCCCACTGGAGGGTGAGGTCATCCCTGTCTAGATATCCCTTTTATTTTCGGCTTAGTGGGCGGTTGCTGATCCCAACCGCGAGGTGATCTTTCTCAGACTGTCCAGTAAGGGATGGTTCCGGTCTTGTGTTGCAGGGGAGTTAGGGTGGCTCCTCGGTACGCTGATCTAGACCAGGTACTGTGACAGGTGGTACCCCAGTGCCTAGCCATTAGTTGGAATCTATTTTTCCTACGCGCCCGTACGGTTTTGATTGTGTCCAACTATTGCTGAAACGTGAGATGCAAGCATTTCAGCTAGATTCTATTTTACTTTCTATAGACACTATTATAATAACAGAGGATTTTAATAAAAATGTTTTAGCTATCGTAAGGTAAAAACCCGACATGTTTATTTGTGGCGTGGTCTTACGAGAAGCTTTTGTTTTCAAAGGATTTTTGAAACTTTAATAATCAAATTGGGTGTGATTTTCTCACGCTGGCGAAATTTTTCGGAAATTTAGAGAGTTAGAAAATTTTTGAGAAAATTTTGTTAATTTTAAATTTGATTTAAAATTTAAATTTGAATGACTGAGTAGGTAATATTGTTTGAAACTATGGGGAAATTGGGAAGTTAATAAGAATTGTAATGGGTCTTTTATAAAAAAAAAGAGATAGTTGGTTAGATGTTGAACAGTTTGGTTTTGAAAAAAATAGTAACGGGTATTGGACCATTCCTCTTAACTAGTAATTTCGGGGATGAAATTCTTTTAAGAGGGGAGGAATGTGACGACCCAGAATTTTTAAGCAATTTAAATTGAAATGTTTAATTGATTTTAAATATTTAAAAGTTAATTATTCACTTGAATTCCAAATACCACTACTTATTGGATAATTTAATAATTAAATTAAATAATTTGAAGTTGGGTAAAATGTTGAATCTGGAATTCTAAGTCGATTAATAATAATTTGAAGGCTTGTAAAATTTATATTGATAGAACTGAAGGTAGTAAAAGTGTTAAAATTGAATTTGTAAGTGCTTTGTTAGGTTTTAAAAATATATAGTTTAAATTGAATTTAAAAATAGCTTTCCGAGGCGCATTCTCGGATTTCGACGAAACCAGTTGCATTGGATCCGTAATATTGTACTATTATCGGATTTCAAATTTCGTAGAGATCAGAGTTGTTGTGTAAGCGTACGTTATATAAATGCGTTGAAATCTATATCGAAAATTTAATAAAATAACTGAATCCAAAAAGCTATCTTCTTCATACGATCGAATTAGGACTCGAAATCTTTTCCATTGTGTTCGGAATAGGGGTATAACATTATAAACGCCTAACGGCAAGCCTCGATAGGGGTTCGAAATTTCAAACTGCGTAAATCGAAACAATTTGTATTCAATTTAAATATATTTATATACCGATCCCCTTCAGCCGAAATTCTATCTACATCAGTGCTTTTGCTTTCTCCATCAAAACTTTTTCCTTCACTTCAAAGTCAAAGTCATTGCCGCCTCTCTGCAAGTTGAGGCGTATACGTTTCTGATTCCTTCTCACATACGATATTCTTTTTTTTTAATGGCATATGAATCCATCTCTTCTCGTTCAAAAATAAACAGAACCGAACTTTTCATTCTATTCGAAACAAAATTAAATCGCTCAAGAAAAATGGCCGCTCATTAAAATTTCGTTCGAATCGAACGCAAATCAATTTATAACTTTGATTCCAAATCGATTCGAAAAAGGGGAGAGATCGAGTCGCGATTTAGGGCGGGCTGCTGTTCGGTTCTACTATGTTGAAGCTCTCGCGCGCGTTCATCGGTGACAACTGGCGTAGCGAGGGGCGACAGGGTTTTGAGAGTCGCATGAGTCGAAGCTAAGGCTGGAGGCGAGTTGCATCGCGTGCGCTAGGGTTTTCTAGTCGCGATGTTTTAGGATGAGACGTTGGACTCATCGATTGATGGTTCGAGTCGCGACTATGGATAGGGTGTCGTCAAGCTGGAGTGTTCGATTGGGGTTTCTGTTTTGCGCGAGTGTGTATTGCAGAGACTGATGTGATGGCCGCAAGGGTGTAGATGATGGTCAAAGCCCAGGTTGCCTCCTTTCTGTAAGGTAAGGCAGTTCCCTTTCGATTGTTAATCTATATAGTTTTGAGTCAGAAGATTTATATAAGTGTTAATCAGTAAGGTAATGATACACCTACAAGATTCTAAACAGAGAAAATAATTTATGTATATAAAAGTTGGTTTCGAAATTTCTATAGGTTTTTGGTATTATGCAATTCAAAGAGAAATGAATTTACATATGTACACGTTTTTACTCTACCAGGTTATTTTAAAATAGTGTATTTTTAGAAATTAAATTATTTAATTAACTTATTAAATATTTGGTTGCTAAAACATTCTGTTAAAAATGAGATTAGTTTAAAGGTAAATTTATTTGTTTGAAATGAAATCACTGGTTAATTAAATTTTCAAATGGAAATTAATTGTTCAATTAGCTAGAATATTAATAAATGATATCAGTATTTATTCAAGCTCTAAATCTTGAAGAAATCTAGCCGGAATGTGAATGAATTACAAACAAAATCAAAGATGAGTTAATCTCACTCAGTTAATTTGAATTTGAATTTAAATGATTAAATTTAAATAATTGTTTGAATAGGTGAAATTGATTGATGTGCTATAGTGTGGTATATTTTGGAATTGGCATATTATATTGTGCTAACATCTGTGGATGTAGGGAAAACAGGTTGGAGGGATCCAACTAGACCCCTCAACATGTATTATTTAATATTCTCTGATGTGATTACTTGATATTCTATGTTGAATATATTGGAATATTAAATGATATGATTGGATTGGATATATTGGTTATAATGAATTACCAAAAATATATATAAATTGGATTTTGGAAAGAAAATGAAGGAAATAAATTTGTAAACAAAATAATCTTAGAAAATTTAATAAATTAAGAATGAATCGGAAGAGAAATAGAAGTAGGTTAAATACTAATAAATAACTTCGAGTATGAAAAGAAAGGGGTTTGAATAAACAGTGATTAATGATTTGTAAAATTATGTGATATTAAATTAAATGAATAAAGAATTATCTTAAAACTTAAAGATTTAAATTTATTTAAAGGTATAAGAGGTAAATTGAGAAATCTAAATTGGTATTTCAATTAAAAGTATTTTAAATCATAATTAAGGAATAAAATCTGAAATTAAAGGATTTTTGAATAAATGAAGTAAATTGGAAATCAATTTGGAAATTGATTTAAGTATTTGAAATTGGATATTTGGAAAAATAAATTCAAGGTGGGAATTTATTAAAGGTATGAGAAAAATTGTTAAAAATAAATAGTGATTTATTTTTAAAGGTTGTGAAGAGAAGTATATTTCTCTGGATAGCCAAGTACGTTTTCAAAGTAAGTTTTTAAATAAAATAAAGGTTTTAATGTTGTTTTACAAAGTATGTCCTTGGAAATTTATTATTTCTAAATGTTTAAATCCTAAAGTAAATATTTATTCAAATCTATTACCGTAATAATAACGTATAAAGAGTGACTTAGTAATTCTGTTTTAAAGGTGAAACCTAGTTTATTTTTATAAAGTAACCTTATTTTCAAATATTCATATAGTATATATTTTTAATCAATTATTGAAGTAGTTTTAATTTAAATATTTTAAAGTAAATTCTAAAGTAAGTAAATTGTTAATATATTATCGTAATAATTATATAAAGAATGATTTGGTAATTTGTTTAAAGAAAAAAAATCTAATGGATAGTTATAAGGTAACCTTATTTTAGTTATTTCTAGAGTATTATTTTAAATTAAGCACTAAAGTAATTTTTCTATATTAAATATTAAATGTATTTTACAATAAGGTATTTTTAAATTATTAAAAAAAATCTAACGTTTTGTGCTTGGTGATTCCAGTGGAAATAGAAATACTTGGAATTAATTCTGAATAAGGCAGATAGTTTTGGAAAACAATTTTCAAAGGAGTTTGGAAAGTGAAAATTTATCTTGTGAAGATATTTTTCAGATAAATAAATAATTTGGAAAATTATTTATTGGGTGATGGATGTTGTGAACATTAATTGATAGGTAAATCACCGACTATCAATATTGGCCAAATGCGTTGATCGTTTCGAAGAGACCGGGATCGTGATTTATTTCTCGAAAACCACTTCGATCCGGTTTGTACGTTTCGTGGAAACGAATTTGAATTCGAAGATGGAGCAGTGAAGTGCAAGGGCTAATCGCTACTAATCCTGAGGATATTTCCAAAATGAATGTAGTAGGAATAGTGCCTTCGGTTCTGTTCGAACCCGGGACGGACTTGTATGGATGAATGCTTGCGAAACATCGTCAGGTGGACGATGGGCATTCTAAGGGATATGTTCTAAAAAGGTAACGCTTAGCCTCAAGCCTCATCAAATGGGAATGGCTGAAAATCTGGGGTTATGCAGCAAGGCTTCGTGGGTAGCCCACACTGGAGGTTGAGGTCATCCCTGTCTAGATGTCCCTTTTATTTTCGGCTTAGTGGGCGGTTGCTGATCCCAACCGCGGGGTGATCTTGCTCGAGACTGTCCAGTAAGGGATGGTTCCGGTCTTGTGTTGTAGGGGAGTTAGGGTGGCTCCTCGGTACGCTGATCTAGACCAGTGACAGGTGGTACCCCAGTGCCTAGCCATTAGTTGGAATCCATTTTCCCTACGCGCCCGTACGGTTTTGATTGTGCCCAACTATTGCTGAAACGTGAGATGCAAGCATTTCAACTAGATTCTATTTTACTTTCTATAGACAATATTATAATATCAGAGGATTTTAATAGAAATGTTTTAGCTATCGTAAGGTAAAAACCCGACATGTTTATTTATGGCGTGGTCTTACGAGATGCTTTTGTTTTCAAAGGATTTTTGAAACTTTAATAATCAAATTGGGTGTGATTTTCTCACGCTGGTATTCCAGACTGACTCGGGTGTTATTTAACTGTAATGCTCGGGTCAGACCGAGTGTTATATGGTACAGGATATGATGCTGTGGAGCTCAGAAGACGAGCTGGACGACGATACGTATTTCCGTACTTGTTTACGTATATATATTCCGCTGAGTTGAGTTGTTGTGTATCCATTTGTATGTTATTGATGTTGAGTTGTGACTGATGTACTCTGATGATGTAAAATATTTAAGCAGATATATTTGGTTTTGAGTAAAGTTTAATTACTATCTATTATATTTTACTCCGCTGCGATGGTTAGATTCTGATGTTGTTTTCTATTATTTTCTTCAACCTCTTCTCCTTTAACCCAAATGGTTCATATTTCTGTGCAACTTGAGTTGATTGTTGTAGAATAGTGTTGACTCAAGGGGTACGGATTTGCGGGTCGTTTCAACAGTGATCGTCCATACCAATCACAATGATTGTCCATACCATAGAAAACAAAATCCTAATCCTTACCGATTTCAAGGACCATGGAAAACAAAACCTCAACCAATTTCAAAGATCATGGAAAACAAACCTCAATTGATCTCAAGGATCATGGAAAACAAAAGCTCAACCGATCTCGAGGATCGTCGAAAACAAAATCTCAACCGATCTCAAGGATCGTAGAAAACAAAATCTCAACCAAACGCAAGGATTGTGAAAACTAAATCTCAACCAATCTTAAGGATTATGGTAAACAAAATATCAATCAATCTTAAGGATCATGGAAAAATCCATGAGTGTACCTCTTAAGGATCTATCGGCTAGAAATCCGTACACGAGAAGAGAATACACTCTAAATTGTCAAATATTATCACTTTAGTAATCATGAGAACTTAACCAGAACCTATACCGCTTGGTGAAATTCAAATATTTTCTAGAAGCTAGTAAGTCTCACTCATTACAGATATAATTGAAGAACTTGAATTATATATATCTTAAGGATCTATCAGCCTTCACAAATGCTGAACACCAAAAGAGATACTACCTCAAAATATTAAATATTTTCCCAAAGGCAATCACAATGATTTAACCAAAGTAGCCCATGCTACCCGGTGAAATTCAAGTATTCGCATATGGTTAGTAAATTCCACTCAAACATTCTATTCAATGAGTTATACCACATTCGATGAAGTGTAATTTGAGAGCATTTAAACCAATCAATCACACTAAGTCAATTATTAGTATTTCTCATAGTATAGAATTAAGGCTCTCTAAATATTCTCTCAATATTTATGTAACATCCCCCTAGTTGAAGGCCCAAAACTAATGGCTACGGATGTTGCAATCATCCATAGTTATTAATCATCGAAGACCAAATACGACAATGTTAGATACATTGATACGCAGAAACACATAAATATGGAAAATTTGAAAAATAAATAAATTCTACATTCCATTTCAAAATATTTCAAATTCATTACATAATCCAGAGCGCAGACCACGTTCAGACAAAATATACATATTACAAAATACGCCAGGAGCGACATATGAAGATGCCTCCTTAGACGATCAAAGTATATAATATGGTAATAAAACAAGTTTACATTTACAACCAAACACAATGGAAATATAAGAAATCTAAGTAGCTAATATGCCTCCTGCACGTCACCGGAAGCTTTATTCGTCTAAAAGAACACCTGAAAACCTTAACTCTCAACCTACTCAAAGTCAATTGATTACCCGAGAGTTTAAGGGGAAAAAACTTAGAGTCAAACATAAGCCTGGTATGAATAATAACCTACCATCTCGAACCATTTAGATATCTAGTGAGACCACGTTGCTTAGTGGAACATGTTTTTCCCTCACTAGTATCCTAAAACATTCATAAAACCATATACTGTGCTCCTGCATCCACAATGGTTAAAACATAGTATTTTGAAACATTATGATGATATGAAAAACAAGTAAATCAAATTTGGATTACCCATCCCCTTTCATTCTGACTATCTATCTCAATTATAGTTTCTAGGATTACTATTAACCTGCTAAATATTTATGGACTATCTGTCCAATTTCATAGTTTTCATGGGATCACTAACACCTATTGGTAACTCCAATATCTTTTCTATTATCCTAGTTTTCATGGGCTAACTAGGAACATATTGCCTAACTGTCAATATCTTAATCCGAATATAGTTATCATAGGAAAACTATAAACCTATTGGCCCCTATCAATATTAAATCATAGTTTTCATAGGCTGACTATGAACATATTGGTCCCTGCCAATACCTTTCCCTTTACATAGTTTTCATGGGATTACTTTGAACCTATTGGCCCCTGCCAATATCTTTAATTAAAATTTTATCAATTCATAAGTTATATTCACTACCGAGTCAACCTAGCTGGTTATTCTGCCCTTTCCCAAAGTACCTTTATGGTTTAATTACAATGTGAATAAATATATGAAGAAGTAATACACTCAAAAATCTTTATTTATGCCATGGTATTTCCTTTTAAAATGAAAATGGGTTATTTGTTTTGAAACCTTAAAATATCACTTTCCAAACCACTGGATGACCTCCTTCGAAAGCATAGAAAACCTCTTTTCAAAACTCTAAGTATATACCTTTCGAAGCTCTATAAATCAATCCTGTCGAAATCAAATCATACATTTCGAATGTATTAAAACCTTTCTTAATAGTCTTTAGGAAAATAGCTTTGAAACTAATGAAAGTGCCCCTTTCGAAAACATTAGGTTTTACTCTTTAAAACAAGTATCTCTTTTAAAACCTTTATAGAATTGTTTGGGGAAAAGTAGATGGAGTTGGAACCATCTATACGAAAGCTTAAAATCTTTAAGTTAAAACTTCGAAGGGTAGCATCGAAACCCCCTTTCGACCCCATTTCCTTTAGAACCCTCACCCCTTTCAAAAGCATTTAGGAAGTGGCTTAGCTTAGGTTAAAACAGAGATAACCTGTTGAAAGCATTGACGGCTTCAATACACTTGGAAGGGAAAATAGCAGCTGGGTTTCGACTTGGTCGAAACCATTACTTTCAAAAGCACTTAAAACAAAAGGAACCCATTCGAAAGCTAATACTTTAAACATAATACGGCAACCTTCTTCAAAAGCTATTTATAAACTCCATTCGAAAACATACATTTTCGACTGGGTCGTAGCTCTAAGCAAATACTTAACTTTTGAAAACCAAACAGGGTTTCGACCCTATCGGAAGCATTCCTTTTGACATCATAGCTTTTGCATTTCCTCCAATCCGTTACATACCAACCGAGTGATACTATATGTATTGGTTTTGATTAGGTGGGTTTTGGATGGGTTAGTTTTGACTGAGTTGGAGCGGAAGCAATGAAGTTGAAAGAGTTTTACTAAAGGAGGCGGAACCCTCTTTTCTAGTTAAAGGCTGAAATCAGGCACATATTTAGTAATTTCTTTAAATAATCTACCTAAGTGTGCTCTTTTAATTTGTTGTCTTAAAACTTTTCAAATACTTTACAAAATAACAGCTGCATTTATCAGATCTAAATCAAAGGAAGATTAACGTTTAAGCCCTTCCATTAAGCAAACCAATATTTGCAGAAAAGCCTCTCTTCTGAAATAATTTATTTTCCCTAGTAAATTAATTGGGATAATCCCCAAAAATGATAGAAAATATCTTTCACCATATAATCAAACATATTTAAATTTCTGACCCAATTTCTTCCTCAAATACTCGAAATAAATTTTAAACCCAAATATATCATATTTTCCTTTAGAAGATCATAACAAATTTCTCATAGCTTGAAAATTATGAAAATTTATACCCATCTCTAAATTCATGTTTTACCAAACATATAATTTTTCCATGGCATTCTAAATTCAATAACAATTGGCTTTGCCCTAAAACCGTGAATGAATTGATTTAAATCAAACATAATATAGCCCAAGCATATCATCATCATCCATAGCATCATAAAAACGGGTTTAATCTTAAATCCGAAAATATATGATTATAAAACAAACTAGAAATGGAATGAATTATTATCCACCTTAGATATAATAAGGAATTTGAGATTTGTTGTTGATTAATCCTTCTTAACTTTAATCCTTAGCTTTATATTGAATTTTCCTCTTTTCCTTCTTGTTAATGGCCGACTCTAATTTAGGTTTTGATTTGCATTTGTGAAAAATGAGAAGTGAAACTTGAATGGGCAATTACAAAAGTGTATAGCCATGAGTATGAGGAGGTGCTGCTATATACTAATATGCTCATGTGTATATTAATTAGCTTACAAACCAAATTAAGCCCATTTATTTTATTATTAAGCACGGCCGTATATGTTTTATCCAAATCTCAATCACCTTATGATTATTATTTTATTTAATTTATCTAATTAAATATCCTGAATAATGTCATCAAAAATTAGTGATGTTACAGGCTCCCCTCCTAAAGAATTTCATCCTCGTAATCCAGTAAGGACTAAATACTAAACATAGCAATCATCCGTAACAACTCCTAACAAAATACTAGCATATCTGACTAGTATCTATCTATATAAATCTAATACAGACATACCCTCAAAGCAGTTGAGGATAAGTACCTCTAATCCTAATCTCTATCTCTCAAGTACAGTCCTTCTCGTTGTCGCTCCACTAAACTTTCACCAACCTGACTGTCTTGTTCCTCAATCTTTTCTCATCTCTTGCTATAATTTGAACTGGTTGTCTAACAAAAGTCAAATTAGGCTCTACTACCAAGTCTTCCAACCTTGTCGGAGGAATAATAGTCTCGGGATCATGCACATACTTGCAAAGATGAGACACGTGAAATACATTATGGACACCTACCATATTTCTTGGCAACTCTACTGTGTATGCGAGCTTCCCAGTCCTCTCTATAATTTGAAATGGTCCAACATATCTCAAGGCTAACTTCCCCGACTTTCCAAATCGTACTACACCATTCATCGGTAACACCTTAATAAAAACCTTATCTCCAACTGAGAACTCTAAGTCCTTACGCCACTTATCTACGTAAATTTTATGCCTGGATTGAGACTCCTTCATCCTTCCTCAGATTAACTCAATCTTCTCGGACGCCTCCCTAACCAAATCTGGACCTAAGACTAATCGGTCTTCAGTCTCCAACCAACATGCTGGCGATTTGCATGGCCTTCCATACAAAGCTTCAAAAGGCGCCATTCCTGCGCTAGTCTGGTAGCTATTATTATAGGAAAACTCCACTAAATGTAGGTGATCCTCCTAAATTCCACCAAAGTCTAATACGCAAACTCTCAATAAATCCTGAGTACCTTATTGACCGTCTCTATCTACCCATCTGTCTGAGCATGATATGCAGTACTCATATTAAGCTTGGTGTCCAGTACTTCATGTAGACTCTTTTAAAATTCACTAGTGAACAAGGCATCTTTGTCACTGGCTATACTAGTAGGAACTCCATGTAGTCTAACTATGTTCATCATGAACAACTTAGCAAAAACATGTGCCGTCCTGGTCAACTTAACTGGAATAAAAGGGGCACTCTTCGTCAATCTGTCGATTGTGATCCATATACTTTCATTTCCCATATTTGACCTTGGCAACCTGTCTATAAAATCCATAGACATCGAATCTCATTTCCAAATCAAAATCTCTAAAGGTTGAAGCAATCGACTCAGCTTATAATATTCGGCCTTCACTTGTTGACAGTTTACACACCGCCTAACCCAAAAGCCAACATCCCTTTTCATACCTTCCCAATAGAAGCTCTTCTTCGTATCCTAATACATATTTTCTCCACTAAGATGAATCATAAACTTGGATTGATGACATTCTCTGAGAACTTCCTTCCTCGACTCCTCCACATTCTGAATGCACAATCTTCCATTCTTTCTCAACCATCCTTTTTGGTCAAGACTAAAGTCTTTTAGATCATCGATCTCATCTCCTATCTCGTGCCTCTTAATCCTCTCGGCTAACAGTGGATCCACTTTTTGGTTAGAAGCAATCCTCTCAATCAACACTTGTCAGACTTCTAAGAAAGACAACATGGTGGTACTCAGACTAGAACCAGCAGTCATTCTTAACTGTACTCCACATTTGGCCAAAACTTCTAATCTTCCATTCTGCCAACATAGCCAGCACCACATTCTGATGTCTTCTACTAAGAGCATCTGATACTTTATTACCTTTCCCTGGTGTATACTCTATACCAAAATCATAAGCAGCCAAAAACTCCAGCCACCTCTATTGTCCCATATTCAACTCTTTCTGAGGGAATAAGTATCTTAAAGATTTATAATCTATGTATAGCTCGAATCTCTCCCCTAAAACATAATGCCTCTAAATCTTCAATGCGAAGATCAATGCAGCCAACTCTAAATCATGATTAGGATATCTCACCTCATGCGGTCTAAGTTGTCGTAGGCAATTACTTTACCCTTCTACATCAACACAGCTTCTAATCCAGTTCCACATGCATCAATATACATCACTAACCCTCAATTTCTGTTTGGAACTACTAACATTGGCACATTGGTCAACAAATACTTTAACTTAAGAAATGCTTCCTCATATTTGTCGGACCAAACAAACTTCACCTCCTTCCTAGTTAGCTTAGTTAAAGGTGCTGCTATCCGTGAGAAATCCTTAATGAATCTCCGGTAGTCGCCAGCAAGTCCAATAAAACTTCTAATCTCGGTCACCGTCTCCGGTCTTTCCAATTATTCATAGCTTCGATCTTATTTGGATCAACTGACAAGCCTTTCTGTGAAACCACGTGACCAAGAAACTTAACATCTTTCTTCCAAAAATGACACTTGGTAAACTTCGCCTTTAGCTGATTCTGCCTCGGCATCTCAAGCACCACTCTAAGATAAACTTCTGCTCATTTTCATACTTAGAGTATACTAAAATGTCATCTATAAACACCAGAACAAACCTATCCAAGTATTCATGGAAAACTAGGTTCCTCAAATCCATGAAGAAAACATGTGCATTTGTTAATCCAAATGGCATCACCAACCACTCATAAGAAACATATCTAGTTCGAAATACTGTCCTCCACTACTCTTAACTGATAGTAACCCGTCGTCAAGTCCAACTGGGAAAACATCTGGCTCCATTCAACCGATCAGACAGATCATCTATCCTTGGAAAAGGATACTTAATCTTAATCATCCTCTCTGTGACGACCCGACTTTTTCTCCACAGAAAGTCGTATCATCTTTAAGAAAGAAATGGATAAAAAAGAGAAAAGAAAGAAGAGAAAGAAGAAAAGAACATCAGAATCTCAACAGCGGAACGAATAAATTATATTAATAACACAAATATTACATAGTATACAAAACCTATCAGAGTTACGCAGCATAAACAACACATACTAGAAAGTTATAAACACCTGTCTAGTATTTACAACTCAAAACACAATACAGATAATCACTCAGAGATACCAACACAGCGGAAAACTATATATCAACATGCAGAAGCCTCCTGCTCCATTTGCTCCTCCAAAATTTGTCAAAGATAACCTGAATCCCTTGGCTACTTGTAAAAATTTGAGTACCCAAGAGTTTAAGAAAAACAGAAATAAACTCCGGGTCAGACATGGGTCTGGTGTGAGTAACAGGTTAAAGTTGCTTAACTTTTGAAAAACCTTTGGAAAGAAAGGTATCACGTAAGACTTCCCACACATAAACATGGAGAAGTTTTTACCTTATGCTAACCAAAACATTTGATAGGAAATCCAGTGATATTATAACAGTGTCTAGGATTTTCAAGTAAATAAGAAATAGACGAAATTGTTACATTCATTAAATTCCAGCTACTAGCCACAAAAGTGGGTAATACAATCAAAATCGAGAGCACTTATTGGATTTTGGATTCCATACAATGACAGGGCTACCGGGGTACCGTCCGTCACAGTACTTGGCCTAGATCACCATACCGAGGATCACTCCCAATCCCCTGCAACAAAAAGCCGGAACCATTCCTCACTGAATAGTTCCGAACAAAACCACCCCGCAGTTGTGATCAGCAACCGCACCACAAAGCCGAAATAAAGGGACATCTAAACAGGGGTAAATTTCGTCCTACTTAGGCATGACCCACTTAGCCTTGCTGCACCTCCCCTGTTTTAGCCATTCCCGGCTGATGAGGCTTGAGGCTACGATTATCTTTATAGGACATATCACTTAGAATGCTCATCGTCCACCTGACGATGTTCTGAAAGCATTCAATCCATACAAGTTCATTCCGGGTTCGAATGAAACCGAAGGCATTATCTCGTTACACTCATTTTGAAATCACCCTCAGAGTTAACGACGATAACCCTTGCACTCTGAATCTTCATCTTCACTTGAGATTCACGACCTACCGTTAATTTGGATCAATGTGGTATTCAGATATTCAAATATGGAAACCCGATCCCGGTCTCATCGAAATCCAAAACGTGTCTTTTAAGGCCATGTTGTTTTAGAGTTTAAAACAATTTCAATTCATTATCTATATACACAAAGATAGATGATTCACATCACAATGGATAATCAACATTATCATCACAATAGATAATCAATCTCATTAAAAATAGATAATCCATATCTTCATCACAATGCAACCAATGCATCCATATCATATAACATTACTCATCTCATAGCTGAGATTACAAACCATACAAGGCAACCAATATCATCCATTCATACATAAGCAATGATCTAATGATCACACCATCTATAATTAATTTAAAGTGAATTAAATTAATTACTTAATCTCTAATTAATTTAAAACGAATTAAATTAATTACTTCATCATTATAATCTTGCTTACTTAATCATTAATTGATTACAAATCAATTAATTTATCACCATCTCATTAGTCATTTCAATTAATCATTACTGATTAACAATATTTCTAATTACAATAAGTAGTTAGCCTTTAAATTAATTACACAAGTTAATTATACTTAACCCTTACAATAATTAACTTGTAATTACTTAATCAATTAATTAATTTACATTAGTCCTTTATTAATTTATTACTTCATTTATTAATTATTCCTTAATCAATCAATTCTAAATTACATCATTAATTTTATTAATTAATGATTTCTAATTACCTTTAATCAATCTCTCTATATAAATTAATTACATTAAGTAATTAATCCGCAATTAAACCACACATATATTAATCACCCTTGATTAATAACATCCAGTAATTAACTACCTTTAATTACTCATTGAATAAATTAATCCTTAATTTATTCTTTAATTAATCCCTTGATTAATTACATTCAGTAATTTAATCCAAAATTACTTCCATCATTAAACATCTTTAATTACATTCAGTAATTATCAATTAATTACTTCCCTAAATAATTACAATCCCATTAATTACAGAAAGTAATTATCAAATCATCAAATGTTTAAATTAATTAAACTTAATTCATCAGTATAAACTAATCACATTAACCCAATTAATTACATCAAGTAATTAATTCATTAATTACTTACATTAAGTAATTAAACATAAAACTTACATAAATGATTATTATTAATTAATTAATCTAATTAATTATTAAAAATTAATCACATTAATTAATTGTTAAATAATCTTAAGTTAATAACCCTCATTAACAAATCTTTAATTACATTATTAAGAAATTAACTCAGATTAACCATCATTAATTACAAATTAATTAATATTTAATTACCAATTAATTAATTACTAATTATTAAATTAATTAAGTGTTAACTGCAACTTAATTAATCCTTAATTACTTGATTAATTAATCTTAATCATTAATTAAAATCTAATTAATAACCCTTAATTACAAATTAATTAACGTTAATTAATTAATCTCAATTCTTAATTAATTAATTTAAAAATTCTTAATTACTTAATTAATCATCCATATTATTAATTAATTAATTAATTACCCATTTAAATTAACTTAATAACTTAAATGAATCCAAATCATTAAGTTTTATTTATCTTTAAGATAAATATTTCTTACTTAATCAAAGTACTTAAAACAATTTTTTTCCAAATTTACCTTAAATTCTAATTTAAACTTTATTTTAAATTTAAGATTTTAAAATAAATACTAATTTATTTAAACAAGGTTTGAAAACAATTCAAACCCTTTTATTTCATATGTTAAAGATATATTCATTTTATAAATAAGTTTAAAAGAAATTTAAACCCAATTCATTTTTAAATTCAAATTAGTTCAAAATACACTTTAAACTTTCTAAATTTATTTTAAAAACAAATTCAATTTTAAAATTTTCTTTTAATTTCAAATCTGAAATACAGGTTTAATCTTCATTCCAGATTTAAACTTAAATCTTAAAACTTACTTACATTTACATCTTCATTATAAAATTTAAATCATTTTACCATTTTTAAAAGTAATTAACGATTTAAATTTAAACTTTATTTTAATTAAAAAAAACTGAAACTCAACCGAAATTTCCAGATTTTAAAACTAGAATTTAAACTTATTCAAATTTTCTCTTTTACAATTTATACTTTCGGTTTAAATTCAAAATCAATATACTTTATACTTAAAAGTTTTTAAAAGCCAAATTTAAATTTCAAACTTAAATTATTTTAAAACTCAGATTCAAACAAATTTGAAATTAGATTTCAAACTCAGGTTCAAACTCATTTTAAAGATTATATTTTACAATTTAAACTTCCAGTTTTAAATTCACAACCAATACTCTTTATTACTTTAAAAGTTGTTAAAACTAAATTTTAAATTTCAAATTTCAAATTATTTCAAAAACCAAGATTCAAACTATTGAATTCAGATTCAATTCATGTTTAAATCCTAATTTAAATTCCAGGTTATATTTAAACTTTTCTTTTAATTTTAAAAATAGAAACGGGTTTCTGTTTGTTTTGTAAAACCTAAAACAAAGTTATACTCGAGCCTTCCCTACATTACTTCGAGTCACATCTCTATCTGCTTTGAGCTAAAGCTCGGTTTACCCTAGACAATCCCGAGGCCATCAAACCTGCAGCACCCCAACTAACAACACCAAGTACATCAGAAAAATTAAGGCACTGTGCACATGCACATCGACGCCGGCCATCCCTGATCATTATTGCGACCTTCCCCCAGTTGACATTCAACTCCTCTGGTCATCCAAACAAAAATTAAATCGACATATGCAAGAATTCAAATCGCGACCAAAAAATCCCCAAACCTGGAACAACATGCAGAATTCTACTCCCAAACCCGTCAACGTCACGTACACGCGCCTCCGGCCACCGTTACCCCTGACACTTGAGCGAAGACCTCGACAACTCACCATCTACCAATGCCCAAGGAATAGTTGAACTCGATCAACTATACTTGCCGAAATGATCACTTCTTCCTTAACCCAGAAAACTAGGGTTCTACACTGCAAATCACAACCACAACATCAAAAATGAATTGCAACCCAATCTAAGAATTTTCTCAACATCCCTAATCACTACACCATCTCCAGGAGCAGATTCAACTCAATCGAATACATAAATCAACAGTGCTAACCCAAAATGTAAAATACAGTGAAATTAAAACTGCACTCTGGTTCAAGCATTGTAAATTGTAATATTAGATTTAAAATTCATGAAATTTGCATGATGTTTTGATATATAAACCTGAAACATAAATTTATATAGTTTGAATTTTACCCTTATACAGTTTTTTTTGCTCTGTTATTTATATTTCCAGGCATTACAAAAATTTATTTAACTTATATAAATTTTTTAAAACTTTCTCTATGACCTAACAATCAAATTTTAGTTTATATTCAAAATCATAACAGAGATTGCAATAGGAGGAAATGGATTTTAAAGTCAAACAGAAGTTTGAAATTGAGA
This sequence comes from Allium cepa, assembly GCA_030765085.1. Lineage (NCBI taxonomy): Eukaryota > Viridiplantae > Streptophyta > Magnoliopsida > Asparagales > Amaryllidaceae > Allium > Allium cepa. The sequence continues at coordinate 113,313,752 of CM060944.1, forward strand.
AACAGAAATATGACAGATAACAAGCATGCACATAGAAATATATACACATATGTATTCATAGCAAATTCATATTATATATTCATTTCTAATTAAAAGCATGAAAACAACTTTTACCTGTTAAATTAATTTTTAAAAATTGAGTTACTCACAGATTTTTGAAGAGCAGAGAACAGATTTTTCTCTTTTTGAATAACCCCAGAATCTTTTGCAAACTGCTTTTATTACTGTTTTATCAACCTTAAACTTGAATGCTTGCAGAAAGCTTTAAACTTGAATGTTGTTCGTCGACGGAAATTCTATCGAGTTAGAAAACCGTCGAACGAATTATGAAATAAAAATAATCGCAAGCGCACGGTGTACGAATGTAGCACGTGGTGAATACGGGTCGATCCACAGAGAATTGTTGACTTAAATTTCCTACTCAATCAAATTAACCCAAAGTTGAGAGTGTGTTTAGCTAGAAAATGAGAAAATGAACTAACTAACAAATGAAAAGAAATGCAAATATGAGAGTTAAATGACAATTTAGAGAATAAATCCACTCTCTAGATCATGTAGTTCAACACATGAAATCATGATCTCTCTTTTATGGTCATTAGTGTTTTATTTGATGTGTTTATTATAAGTATGGCATATTTGAGCTATTGATTAGCCAACATAAGCCATCAAACTATAACACACCCCTTAAAACACTTACTAACTTTCATGAAAATTGATAAAGAAAATGAAAATAAAATCTATTTTAAGTATGGCCTATTAACTATTGATTAGAAACATAGACCATCAAATTTTAATTTCAAATCACTTTCTTATGCCATAATCATATATTCATGAAGAGGCATTTATGTTAGTGATTGTTTAAGCATAGCCTATTTGGTGTCAACAATATAGACTATCAAATTCAAAGCAAAGACAACAAATTAAACCACTTCAATCATTCTCATTAAGCACAAAAAGAGAGCATGAATTGACAAAATGTTGAAGCTACATTAATTAGAGAGCTTTATTACCCCTAAATTGAAGGGGTTTAGCCTCTCATATTTGTCATCATATAAACAAATATAGCTTGCAACATTAAAGGAAAAGAAAAGGAAAGCAAAATGAAAAGATAAGCTAATTAACTTGCATAAAAGAAAAGAGATCTACACTACAACATAAAAAAGAGGCATGTAAAAGGAAAGAGCATGTATTAATAACATAAAAAGAAGGAAAATTACATGAAGATAAAAATGGCTAAGTAGCCATGAAAAGAGAAAGAGAGCTTTCTTTTATTTTCTAAACTAAAACTAACTAACTAAGAGGAAGGTGGCTACATGAAACATAAGGGGTATTTATACAAGTTAGAAACCCTAATGCATATTTTTGAGGAGTACCCAAAATGCCCTTGGAGGAAGTGTGGTGGCCAAGTTATCATTAGCTTTAATAATCCCCCACTTAAATGTACATGAAGCTTTAAATGTCTTTTAGCATGTGCATTATCCTTTAATTTGTACATTAGGTAGTGAGTAGGTGGGGTCCTCCATGTTCTTCACTTTGAATTATTTCCATCTTCATGCCTTTGTATTCATTTTGTGCATGCATATTCCTTCATGAACTCACTTGTAATTGAGTGTAATTTCCTACAAAATAATATAAAAATTGCCAGTTAAATGTTCTCAAATTAATATATGCACAAAAATGACCATTTTGCCCCTGGATGAAGATGAATATGTGACAATTTCAAATAATATGAATTTTGGTTTAAACAAGTTAAAATACCCAATATGATCATTTATTTAATTTAAAAAGAATAAATATGGTGGTTAAAATATGCACATTTACATGCACATCAAATGTTGAATGCCTTTAAAACTTGCTTTAAAATGCTTCCAACTTTGAAAAATTTCATGCATGTAGGTTTGCTTGATTTTCTAGTTTGAAGAGAGAAACGCAGGTTGCTATGCATTTGATTTTGCATGTGCTTCCAGAAAAAAATGCAGAAAACCATTTCAGGTTTTTGAAAAATGAATGCAGGCCTTTGTAAGTGGATCAGGGATTGATATGCATTTGAACAGGGATTTTTATTTTATTTTGAGGATTGTTTTCAAAATAGAATGTTTTTAAGATGGAAGAAATTTTCTTAGTTTTAGAATGAAGATGAGAAAAAGGAAAGGAATGGAAAAATGTAAGTTTATATAACTTATTTATGATTTATTTTAAAATCAAAGAAAAACAAAATTAAAACAATGACACTTGTCTTTAGTTACTAACACTTGTTAACTTTCTTATGTGTTTAAATTACACATGTTAATTATGTTCTAAGATGCTTACACTTGTCCTTTAAGTGATTTGTATTTATAATTAAAAATTAAATGAAAGTTTAAACTTAATTAATTAGTTCTTTAATACTTAGTTATATATAAAAATAATTTAAAAAAATAAAACCAAGTGTTATTATAAATAAAAACAATATACAAATCAATCATTTGAAAATAATATTTTTAATCATTTAAAATAAATTTATAAAAGAGATTGTAACTTATTTGTTATTTAAATGAATAAATGTTTCATTTATTAATTGTATTTTAAACTCTCATATCTAATTTACAAATCACATTTATTAATCAATATTTTAAAAAGAAATAAAACATTTTTATAAGTTTATTTTAATATTCAAACTCAAGTCAAAATATATTTTAAACAAATAAATTTTTTATCTTATATATTTAAAATCATATAGTTATTTCATTAAATAGTTTTGAAAAGCTTAATTCAAAAATAAATCATAATTTCCCAATTTCAAAATATTAGAAAATTTGCTATATTAATTACATTTAAAACCAAACTCATCTGTTTAAAATATATATAAATATATATACATATTATAAATAGAAAACAATTTATTAGCTTATTAAAAATAAATTCACTAATTAATATTTAATAAAAGAAGATTATTGAATCAATTCAAATTTATTAACAAAAATTATCAAATTAATTTAATTTTAAACACATATTATTAAATTGATATTGTCAGAAACTCCGGGATATCACAATCCTCCCCCCTTAAAAGAATTTCGTCCTCGAAATTTAAAACAAAGGTAATTTAATAATCTCATTAAAGATTTAATTTTAAAACACAACATATGTTAATCATATGCTAACAACCAAAACAATCAATTCATACAATCAAAACAAATCTAACTATCCAGAAAAAAATTTCTGAATAGAACTTCCTCGAGTTTTCCCGGTAAATATCGGGATACTCGCTCCATAAAATCCAAACAATCAATACTACTAAGCTATAGAGCTCCTATTCATCAATATCTACAACTCTAAATAGGGTATCAGACTATAGACGAGTCAGACTCAACAACCAAACCTCCTGAACTGCTAGTTCCAAAACCAGAGATAGATCATACACGTACTCCCTCAGAGATACGTGAAACACTCTGAACCCCAGTTATCTCAACTGGCAATTCAACTCTGGAAAACCAAACACTTATCTTACCAGAACACAAAAGAAACCCCAAACACCTCGGAGCTAGCTTCCCAAACTTACCAAAACTTATAGCTCCTTGGATCGGAGAAAAACTTAATCCAAAACCCAATCTCCGACTCCAGAATCCAAATTCCTCCGTCTCTTATCCATAAAAACTCTTCGGACGATCCTGGACTACCAACTTCCTTCCTGATCAGCTCAACCCTAGCTGATGCCTCTAGAAACAGACTGGATCAGAACAACCCAACACAATGATCTCCTCAAGATCAATCCAAAACCAGGAACACAAACTCTACTCCTCAAACATCAGAAGACAGAACAAACTTCTCCTTATCCGGAAAAGATAAAACAGTTGCACCCTCAAACTGCTTCCGCTACACAACTCTGGTCCGAAGTAGAAGAAAATGCTGATGAAGAGCACGAGCTCAAACTGGACCACACACCCCAGAAATATGGTTCGACAGATCCATAAAGAAAACTCGGAAATTCTTCCGAAACCTGAGTTGCTTCACCAACTCTATCTCTAGGTACCATCCTTCTACTAACTGAACCACCAGTACCAAATCCAAGAACACTAGTCGATAAGAAAACTCGATCTCCAGATGCGGACAAAGCTCTGACTTCCATAAAGACATCCGGACAATATCCAATAACCCAAGAGAACACTCAAACTATCGCAAGTCACTTTTGCGATCAGCCCAGCCTAATATCCTAAAGAAATTGCTCTCTCTTTATCAATCAGAACAGCTTATGCTGGCCTAGCCAATCTATCAAAGAAACGGATCCACACTGCTGCTTCTGAACTCTACTTCAGAAAAACTACTCAACCAGAAAACTTCCTGCCAACACAGAACACTTCGAGCTGCACTGCTAACACCAATGCCAAAGAATTCCTAATCCAAAGCTCTCCGAGAAACTTGGACCTCCAACCAAACAGAAACACCTTGCTGGACTCAGCCACAACACCAAATAGACTCACTTCCTTACTCTTGTTCCAATGAAACATCTTCAGAAACATCCATTGTCACTGCATCTCATCACGCAGCTACTGCTTCCTGAGGTATCAAGATACCATCACTCGCTTGCTTCTGCCCAACCGACAGATCCAAACTCAACTCACCCAACTCTGCACTTCAAAGATGAAATCCGAACCTTAACAGGTTTCCTTCGGAGATCGATGAAATCCTTACACCAAGCTAAACTCACTCGAGACGGTATTAGGTCTACAGTCTCGACAAATACACTTCCAATCTCAACCGTTTAAATTCCAACCAATGGTAGTTGTGTTACACACACCACTACCTTATCTACCTTTATAACTTATATTGGAATGTACGGGTAACCCAACAAATAGGTAGAAATATATATATATATATATATATATATATATATATATTAAAAATACAAATACGCTCTCTCAAGATAGACACCACTCCAGAGTCTAGGTATTCGCTCAACCTAGCGCTCTGGTACCAACTGTGACGACCCGACTTTTTCTCCACAGCAAGTCGTATCATCTTTAAGAAAGAAAGGGATAGAAAAGAGAAAAGAAAGAAGAGAAAGAAGAAAAGAACATCAGAATCTCAACAGCGGAACGAATAAATTATATTAATAACATAAATATTACATAGTATACAAAAGCTATCAGAGTTACATAGCATAAACAACACATACTAGACAGTTATAAACACCTGTCTAGTATTTACAACTCAAAACACAATACAGATAATCACTCAGAGATACCAACACAACGGAAAACTATATATCTACACGCAGAAGCCTCCTGCTCCATTTGCTCCTCCACAATTCGTCAAATCTAACCTGAATCCCTTGGCTACTCGTAAAAAATTGAGTACCCAAGAGTTTAATAAAAATAGAAATAAACTCCGGGTCAGACATGGGTCTCGTGTGCGTAACAGGTTAAAGTTGCTTAACTTTTGAAAAACCTTTGAAAAGAAAGGTATCATGTAAGACTTCCCACACATAAACATGGAAAAGTTTTTACCTTACGCTAACCAAAACATTTGATAGGAAATCTAGTGATATTATTATAGTATCTAGGATTTTCAAGTATATAAGAAATAGCCGAAATTGTTACATTCATTAAATTCCATCTACTGGCCATAAAAGTGGGTAATACAATCAAAATCGAGGGCACTTATTGGATTCCATGCAATGGCAGGGCTACCGAGGTACCGCCCGTCACAGTACGTGGCCTAGATCACTGTACCGAGGATCACTCCCAATCCCTTGCAACACAAAGCCGGAACCATTTCTTACTGAACAGTTCCGAACAAGACCACCCCGCAGTTGTGATCAGCAACCGCACCACAAAGCCGAAACAAAGGGACATCTAGACAGGGGTAAATCTCGTCCTACTTGGGCATGACCCACTTAGCCTTGCTGCACCTCCCTTGTTTTAGCCATTCCCGGTTGATGAGGCTTGAGGCTACGATTACCTTTATAGGACATATCACTTAGAATGCTCATCGTCCACCTGACGATGTTCTGAAAGCATTCAATCCATACAAGTTCGTTCCGGGTTCGAACGAAACCGAAGGCATTATCTCATTACACTCATTTTGGAATCACCCTCAGAGTTAACGACGATAACCATTGCACTCTGAATCTTCATCTTCATTTGAGATTCACGACCTACCGTTAATTTGGGTCGATGTGGTTTTCGGATATCCAAATATGGAAACCCGATCCCGGTCTCATCGAAATCCAAAACGTGTCTTTTAAGGCCAAGTTGTTTTAGAGTTTAAAACAATTTCAATTCATTATCTATATACACAAAGATAGATGATTCACATCACAATGGATAATCAACATTATCATCACAACAGATAATGCATCTCATTATAAATAGATAATCCATATCTTCATCACAATGCAACCAATGCATCCATATCATATGACATTACTCATCTCATAGCTGAGATTACAAACCATACAAGGCAACCAATATCATCCATTCATACATAAGTAATGATATAATAATCACACCATCTATAATTAATTTAAAGTGAATTAAATTAATTACTTAATATCTAATTAATTTAAAATGAATTAAATTAATTACTTCATCATTATAATCCTACTTACTTAATCATTAATTGATTACAAATCAATTAATTTATCACCATCTCATTAGTCATTTCAATTAATCATTACTGAATAACAATATTTCTAATTACAATAAGTAATTAGCCTTTAAATTAATTACACAAGTTAATTATACTTAACCCTTACAATAATTAGCTTGTAATTACTTAATCAATTAATTAATTTACATTAATCCTTTATTAATTAATTACTTCATTTATTAATTATTCCTTAATCAATCAATTCTAAATTACATCATTAATTTTATTAATTAATGATTTCTAATTACCATTAATCAATCTCTCTATATAAATTAATTACATTAAGTAATTAATCTGCAATTAAACCACACATATATTAATCACCATTGATTAATAACATCCAGTAATTAACTACCCTTAATTACTCATTGAATAAATTAATCCTTAATTTATTCTTTAATTAATCCCTTGATTAATTACATTCAGTAATTTAATCCAAAATTACTTCCATCATTAAACATCTTTAATTACATTCAGTAATTATCAATTAATTACTTACCTAAGTAATTACAATCCCATTAATTACATAAATTAATTATCAAATCATCAAATGTTTAAATTAATCAAACTTAATTAATCAATATAAACTAATCACATTAACACAATTAATTACATCAAGTAATTAATTCATTAATTACTTACATTAAGTAATTAAACATAAACACTTACATAAATGATTATTATTATTAATTAATCTAATTAATTATTAAAAATTAATCACATTAATTAATTGTTAAATAATCTTAAGTTAATGACCCTCATTAACAAATCTTTAATTACATTATTAAGAAATTAACTCAGATTAACCATCATTAATTACAAATTAATTAATATTTAATTACCAATTAATTAATTACTAATTATTAAATTAATTAAGTGTTAACTGCAACTTAATTAATCCTTAATTACTTGATTAATTAATCTTAATCATTAATTAAAATCTAATTAATAACCCTTAGTTACAGATTAATTAACCTTAATTAATTAATCTCAAGTCTTAATTAATTAATTTAAAAATTCTTAATTACTTAATTAATCATCCATATTATTAATTAATTAAATAATTAATTACCCATTTAAATTAACTTAATAATTTAAATGAATCCAAATCATTAAGTTTTATTTATCTTTAAGATAAATATTTGTTACTTAATCAAAGTACTTAAAACAATTTGTTTCCAAATTTACCTTAAATTCCAATTTAAACTTTATTTTAAATTTACGATTTTAAAATAAATACTAATTTATTTGAACAAGGTTTAAAAACAATTCAAGCCTTTTTTATTTCATATGTTAAAGATATATTCATTTTATAAAGAAGTTTAAAAGAAATTTAAACCCAATTCATTTTTAAATTCAAATTAGTTCAAAATACACTTTAAACATTCTAATTTATTTTAAAAACAAATTCAATTTTAAAAATTTCTTTTAATTTTAAATCTGAAATACAGCTTTAATCTTCATTCCAGATTTAAACTTAAATCTTAAAACTTACTTACATTTACATCTTCATTATAAAATTTAAATTATTTAACCATTTTTAAAAGTAATTAACAATTTAAATTTAAACTTTATTTTAATTAAGAAAAACTGAAACTCAACCCAAATTTCTAGATTTTAAAACTAGAATTTAAACATATTCAAATTTTCTATTTTATAATTTATACTTTCAGTTTAAATTTAAAATCAATATACTTTATACTTAAAAGTTTTTAAAAGCCAAATTTAATTTTCAAACTTAAATTATTTTAAAACTCAAATTCAAACCAATTTGAGATCAGATTTCAAACTCAGGTTCAAACTCATTTTAAAGCTTATATTTTACAATTTAAACTTCCAGTTTTAAATTCACAACCAATACTCTTTTTGCTTTAAAAGTTGTTAAAACTAAATTTTAAATTATTTCAAAAACCAAGATTCAATCTATTGAATTCAGATTCAATTCAGGTTGAAATCCTAATTTAAATTCCAGTTTATATTCAAACGTTTTCTTTTAATTTTAAAAATAGAAACAGGTTTCTATTTGTTTTGTAAAACCTGAAACAAAGTTATTCTCGAGCCTCCCCTACATTACTTCGAGTCACATCTCTATCTGCTTCGAGCTAAAACTCGATTTACCCTAGACAATCCCGAGGCCATCAAACCTGCAATACCCCAACTAACAACACCAAGTACATCAGAAAAATTAAGGCATGTGCACATGCACAGCGACGCCGGCCATCCCTGATCATCATTGCGACCTTCCCCCAGTTGACATTCAACTCCTCTGGTCATCCAAAAATCAAATCTACATATGCAAAAATTCAAAATCGCGACCAAAAATCCCCAAACCTGGAACAACAGGCAGAATTCTACTCCCAAACCTGTCAACGTCACGTATACGAGCCTCCGGCCACCGTTACCTCTGACACTTCGGCGAAGACCTCGACAACTCACCATCTACCAATGCCCAAGGAATAGTTGAACTCGATCAACTATACTTGCTGAAATGATCACTTCTTCCTTAACCCAGAAAACTTGGGTTCTACACTGCAAATCACAACCACAACTTCAAAAATGAATTGCAACCCAATCTAAGAATTTTCTCAACATCCCTAAGCACTACACCATCTCCAGGAGCAGATTCAACTCAATCGAACACATAAATCAACAGTGCTAACCCAAAATGTAAAATACAGTGAAATTAAAACTGCACTCTGGTTCAAGCATTATAAATTGTAATATTAGATTTAAAATTCATGAATTTGCATGATGTTTTGATATATAAATCTGAAACATAAATTCATATAGTTTGAATTTTACCCTTATACAGTTTTTTTTGCTCTGTTATTTATATTTCCAGGCATTACAGAAATTTATTTAACTTATATTTTTTTTTTAAAACTTTCCCTATGACCTAACAATAAAATTTTAGTTTACATTCTAAATCATAACAGAGATTGCAATAGGAGGAAATGGATTTTAAAGTCAAACAGAAGTTTGAAATTGAGAAACAGAAATATGACAGATAACAAGCATGCACATAGAAATATATACACATATGTATTCACAGCAAATTCATATTATATATTCATTTCTAATTAAAAGCATGAAAACAACTTTACCTATTAAAGTAATTTTTAAAAATTGAGTTACTCGCAGATTTTTGAAGAGCAAAGCACAGATTTTTCTCTTTTTGAATAACTCCAGAATCTTTTGCAAACTGCTTTTATTACTGTTTTATCAACCTTAAACTTGAATGCTTGTAGAAAGCTTTAAACTTGAATGTTGAATGCCTTTAAAACTTTCTTTAAAATGCTTCCAGCTTTGAAAAATTTCATGCATGTAGATTTGCTTGATTTTCCAGTTCGAAGAGAGAAATGAAGGTTGTTATGCATTTGATTTTGCATGTGCTTGCAGAAAAAAATGCAGAAAACCATTTCAGGTTTTTGAAAAATGAATGCAGGCCTTTGTAAGTGGATCAGGGATTGATATGCATTTGAACAGCGATTTTTTATTTTTTTTATTTTGAGGATTGTTTTCAAAATAGAATGTTTTTAAGCTGGAAGAAATTTTCTTAATTTTAGAATGAAGATGAGAAAAAGGAAAGGAATGGAAAAATGTCAGTTTATATAACTTATTTATGATTTATTTTAAAATAAAAGAAAAATAAAATTAAAACAATGACACTTGTCTTTAGTTACTAACACTTGTTAACTTTCTTATGTGTTTAAATTACACATGTTAATCATGTTCTAAGATGCTTACACTTGTCCTTTAAGTGATTTGTATTTATAATTAAAAATTAAATGAAAGTTTGAACTTAATTAATTAGTTCTTTAATGCTTAGTTATATATATAAATAATTTAAAAATAAATAAAACCAAGTATTATTATAAATAAAAACAATATACAAATCAATCATTTGAAAATAATATTTTTAATCATTTGAAGTAAATTTATAAAAGAGATTGTAACTTATTTGTTATTTAAATGAATAAATGTTTCATTTATTAATTGTATTTTAAACTCTCATATCTAATTTACAAATCACATTTATTAATCAATATTTTAAAAAGAAATAAAACATTTTTGTAACTTTATTTTAATATTTAAACTTAAGTCAAAATATATTTTAAACAAATAAAACATTTATCTTATATATTTAAAATCATATAGTTATTTTATTAAATAGTTTTGAAAAGCTTAATTCAAAAATAAGTCATAATTTCCCAATTTCAAATTATTATAAAATTTGCTATATTAATTAAATTTAAAACCAAACTCATCTATTTAAAATATATATAAATATATATACATATTATAAATAGAAAATAATTTATTAGCTTATTAAAAATAAATTTACTTATTAGTATTTAATAAAAAGAAGTTTATTGAATCAATTCAAATTTATTAACAAAAATTATCAAATTAATTTAATTTTAAACACATATTATTAAATTGATATTTTCGTAAATTACGGGATATCACACTTTCGTTCAACTTATGTTAGTCGATACACATCCTCGATGACCCATCTGGTTTCTTTACAAATACCGCTGTAACGATCCAAAATTTGACCACTTTAAAATATAGTATTTAAAGTGATTTTAAATATAAATAGGTAAGGTTATATGATTCAAACAATATTAGATAGGATTTGGAAAGAGAAGTATACATAAAAATAGTAACATTTGCCTATATCGACAAAAGTGACAAAATGCTGATTTCAGAAAAGTATGTTTCAATGGTTAAAAAAATTATTTTAGTTAATTTATGAGTGTTTATATTTTAAATGGAATTATACAAATTTATTTTTAAATTTAGTTTACATAAATAAATAGTTTAACTAAAACGTCAAAATATGACCGTAAAATATTTTGTTGAAAAATGACGTTTTGTAGATTAAAAGTTGTCGCAACGTCGCCGCACCTTTATTTTCTTATATAGGAACATATATTCAAATAGTATAAGTATTAATTAATTCACTAAACATGTTTACTTTTACTAAATAAGATTATAAAACTTCTAGAAGTCATTAGTAAAAGTAAGTAAGAATTAATAAAAGTAAGAAAAAGTAAACATCAAATCACATCAAATCAAAGCCAACATAATTATGATATTCTTTACTTAATCTTTAAGTGACTAGGACATAAAGTAAGGATGTGAAATCTGATGTTAAGTATTTAAAAAGTAGAGTTTTCTTTAGCTTGAAGTAAGGTTAGTTTGGTAATTTGGTAAGAGGTTATTTTGGTAAATTGACCACTTCTTTCTTTTTCTATAAATACCCACCTCCTTCTTCACTTTCATTCACATTTCTTCTTCTTCTTTTCTCAAGCTTCTTCATCTTCTTCTCCTCCTCTTTAACGGCTTCCATGCCATATAAAACAATTAGAAAGAAATAATGTCCAAAATATTTATAAAATATTCAAAAGAAATCAATGTCTATTCTCTTCAAATCAAACTCCTCTTTTCTCCACATTTTACCTCTTCTTCTCTCGGCCATAACTTCTTCAATACCGAATCAAATTATAAATTTCTTTTTTTTAAATTATGTATTTTTCTATTTGACACAACTTTCATGTTCACCACTTTACCTCATTCTAAAGTTAACTATGTCAAAAATACACTTCTTTCCAGTGCATTTTCGGGCCTAGTTTTTAAGCCAGAGAATAGGCTATTTTGTTTTGATCATAAATTGATCATAACAGATCCAAATTAAAAGATTCTTTTACTCAAACCATATAAAATTCCAATGGCTATAACTTTTATGTTGATCACTTTTTTCAGTTTTAAGTTTTGCTATACCTGAAACTCAATTCTTTAAAGCGTATTTTCGGGCTTCATTTTTGTCAATCCGACAATACCTCTTCTTAATTCTGTCATATCTCCCTCAATACAACTTGGATTCAAATGGTTATTTTTTTAAATTTAAGAGAAAATAATTTACAACAACTTTTTAGTTAGAAAGTTTTTTAACTTTTGAGAGTAAGAGACAAAAAACAAGAGAGAAGATGACTTATTTTTCGGATCTAAATCTTGGGAATTCAAGTTCAAAGCTCTACCGCTTCTTCTCTATATTTTCGGCCAACCTCCATCTCAAGCCTCGGCCAAGCTATTCAAAGGGAGAGGGTGTTGTTTTCTAGTGTTTAATGGAGTAGGAATTAATTAATGAAGTGTTGGTTGATTAGAATGTTGGTAGGAAGTTAATCGCTTTGGTTTATGGTGAAAAACTCTATTTAGCATCTCTACTTATATATATACATGTTTGATGTTGTGTTATGATTGCCATGGATGCTTATATATGCTTTGATCATCAAGTATTGATTGTTTGATATGATTGTTAAATTGTTTTATCAAGTCACGTTAATACATGTCGATAAGCACAAAGGAAAGCACTTTCCTTTAGAAAATGAAATGATGTATATGGAATGCTTAAACCTTTTGGAAATAGTTTTAAAATAAGTTAGAAATGTTATATAAACATTTAAATATGTATAAAAAAATAAAGGAAGAAAAATCAAGATTTTATCTTGTATATTTTAAATATGTCCAAAACAATTTTTCAGAAAAATCGCGCTTTTGCAGTAAAGTGACCAAAGTTTAAAATTAATATTTTAAATGTTTTAAAAATATGAAATAAATCCTAAAAATATTTTAAAATGTATGAAAAGAGATTTAATTTAAAATTTTGGATTTCTAAGTGATATAAAAGTCATTTTGAAGAATATAGGTTTTAAAATGCTATTTGTAACACTTTTCGCAAGGCTTTTCGCAGCAGTTTGAAATAACTTTTGAAATGCAGTTTTAAACTTAAAAATTCTTTCCTATATAATTTGTAAATGATTTTAAAAGAATAATTAAGTCATTTAAAGATGATCTGGAAGTTTTAATGAGAGTTTGAATAAATGGGAAAGAGGAATTGTTTATACCACTTAAACAATAAGTAAAGAAGATTGAATATAATAACAAACTGAGTAATGTGGAGATGACTAGTACATTTGTCCCGCCTGTGAGATCTGGGAAGATAAAACAAGATGTTTAACTAAGTTTAGGAATGGAGCAAGCAGTGCCCTGAACTTACCTGGCCTATTTCTCTTCTTAGGCGAGGGGTGGAACATATCGAAAGGAAAGCCCGGATGCTCTAAAAGATCATAATTATGTTTTTTCTGAGATAAAAGAAAAGAAATAAATTCTCTGAATTTATTATGAATGGTCTATATATAAGATTTATAAAATTGATATTTTATAAGTAAAAGTTATGGAATTATAAAAGTGTTTTATAAATATTAAATGAGATTGTAATCAAAGTTATATATGGGTTTACAATTGAAATTTAGTAAAGAATTTATAATGGATTTTATAAATAATAAGATTTGAAAGGAATGAATTTGTAAATAAGAGTTTTATAAGTAACTAAATTATGATTGGATTTTGACTTATAAGTGAAATATAAATGAAATTTGTTAGTAAAGAAATTTTGTTTGTGGAAGTTTATAAAATAAAAATGGAATTTATAAACACCATTTTGTAAATCTGAAATCAATTTAAATTGATAAGTTAAATGTGAAAGTTTATTAAAGGAATTATATTCGCTATTTTGGACAGTGGATAATCCTTTAAATTAAATGGATGTTTTGGAAAGTGATATTATAAAAAGGGAATATTTTCCCGAAGTTAAAAGTGAAAATCTTTGATTAAGATTCAATGAATGATTTGGAAAGGTTTTCCTAAGTAAAAGAGAAAATGATTTAGAACTATTCTAGGATTTAAGAAAGGTTTAAATAAACCAAATGATTTGATAAATGAGGCTTAATGATTCCTTATACCCTTGAAAAGAAAATAGAATAAATTGAAAAGAATATGTCTAACAAAGAAATTTTATAAAAGATGAAGTATTTGATTGATGTTTGATATCCACATATGAACTTAACATCTTTTAAATCAATAATTGGCTTCGAAAGAACCGAGGTCGGATTTGGATAATTCCTATCCGAAAACCACTTCGAACCAATGTATACGTTTCGAACATGAAGACATGCTGATGACGATGATTATTGAAGACCGTGGAATTTCATAGCGTGGGGACTGCTTGTTGATTTGCTCGGGGTCGCACCCATTATAGAGTTATATATAGCAGTGGTTTGCTCCTTGTGGAGATTTTTCGGATTGCAAGGACTACTCGCTACTAGTGGTAGTAGGAGAGTGCCTTCGGTTTGTCCTAGTCCTGGACAACTTGTATGGACGTTTGTCTGACATTGCATTTCTAAAGATTACGTACATTGGTTTTTACAAATGTACATCAGTGGTGGCAGAGAAGACAACTTCTCTTAGCTTAACACTTTCCTTGAGACGTACGAGCTCAAGGGTTGTATTTTTGTGGAAGGCAACTAGTAGTTAACAGAAATGGAAATGTGGCATTCAAAGATGTGATATGTGCTTTGTAGAAAGGTAATCGTAGCCTCAAGCCTCATCAAACCGGAAATGATTGAAACAGCATTAGATGCGACAAGGCTAAGTGGGTCATTCTCAATTAGGGTATGATCATCCCCTTCTAGATATATTTCTTCCCGCTATGATGTTCGAGATGTAAATTAATGTGGTGTATGGAAAACGAGCGCTCGGTTAAAGGTCGGTAACGACCGGGGGATGACATATTCAGTACTATCTAGCTACAGAGGTCGATCTTGTGTTGGTAGAGGATCCTTTGTGATGGTTCTCGGGGCATCCATCTAGAGGTGTACCCATTTCGGAAGGTAGATCCTTCACCTAGTCATTTGTATGGAAATCCATTCTCCAATAAGAACCTACAGTTTTGTTTGTATTGGTGTAATGAATAGCCTCGAAATGCTACATGGGTAACCATTTCGGATAAGATTAATAAGTTTATTTGCAAATGTTTTCAAAGAATATCATTAGAAATAATATCAAAGGTTTTGATGTAAAAGTGTTTTAGTTATCATAAGGTAAAAACCCGTCTGTGTTTACGTGTGGGCGTGGTCTTATGAGATACTCTTTCTTTTCAAAGGATTTTATAAAAAGGCTGATATATGACACTGTCATTTATTATTGAGTTTTTCTCACGCTGGTTTATCAAGCCTGATCTGGGTATTTTCAATACTCGGGTCAGATCTGAGTAGTTTCAGGTTTAGTCGAAGACGGTTGGAGTTCCCGGAGGAGAGCTAGAGATAATCATCATACATATGAACATATTCTATTATGCGTTGTATGTAGTTTGTTTTATTTGATGTTTGTCAGCAATTGTAAGGACATATGTTTATAACTGTCCAAGCTGAATTTAGGTTAGACTATGATATATGTATTTAAAAGTTTTCCGCTGTAAAAATATTCATTCAATATTATACGTTATTCAATTCGTGTGAGATTCTATTCTATCTATTTTATCTTTCTACCCTTAATGATCCGTCTTTTCATGCAATTTGAGTTGGACATGTGTGGTTTATTGTCGATTCAAAGGGTACGGGAAAATGAGACGTTACAACCGTGGTCACTCCCTAATGCGAACTGCTTGGCCTGATAAAATTCCTTCCTTCAAGATCCACTAGCTGCACCTTCAATTCCTTCAGCTCAGTAGGTGCCATCTTGGTCTACTCATAGGTTCAGCTTAGGACACAAGATCTATTCTAAACTCCACAGCTCATTTCGGTGGTATTCCTATCACTGGCTCAAAGACATCCACAAACTCTCTTGCTACCCGAACCTGACTTAACTCATCCCTTATCTCCATCGCATTAAGCAAAGTACTATCACTCTGGTCAGAATTTTCCACTGAAAATATTATTCATTTATGACTATCATGGTGTCTCATTGATATCTCGTTATTCCGGCAAAATATTTTAGCCTCATACCTACCCAACCAATCCATACTCAAAATGATTCCAAAATCTACGAAATCAATAACATACAAACTGCATGCAAACTTATAACCTAATAAGTCGAGTTCTAACGAGTCACATCTCAACCCTAGAATTGCATACTCATCTATTGGATTCGCAACCCTTAAGGAAGTAACAAGGTAGATGGGTTCTAAGCATAGCTTATCAACTAAATAGTGAGATATAAATGAATGTGATGCACCGGTATCAAAAAGTACCCAAACTGGTATACTCTGACTCAAAAACATACCTTCCATCACCATCTTTCCTTTATCAACAGCAGTAGTCCTAACTGGTCCAATAGCAAAAACCTTTCATTTGTCTTCCATAACTGGCTCTGGACACTGATTCTTATAATGCCTAACTTGATCACAGTTAAAGCACTTCACATTCTTCTTACTTAGAGATTTCTTCCTATTTCTTGACCGGCACTCATTTGCAAAGTGACCTTTCTTGTCACACTTATAGCAAACTATCTTTAGCCTTTGACTTTTTAGCAGTATCTCCCTTCTGGGCCCCCTTATTTTTAAAGAATTTTCTCTTCTTCCCTTGAGAACCCCGAGTTTCCACTAACTCCTCCTTGGCATAATCAACAAGTAACTCTTCATGGCGAATGGCCATCTCTACCACCACATTACAAGGATCACGGACATGTGTCATGATTGCTCTAGCGAGCTCGGGCCTCAATCCCCGAATGAATCTCTTGTTTATTCTGTGTCAGTATCTATGGTAGGATATCCATATCGAGACAACTCTTCAAACTTAGTAGCGTACTCAACTACTGACATCTCTCCCTAAACTTGATCCGTAAACTTCCTCATCAGCTCCAATTTAGCATATTCAGACACAAACTCCTGCTCAAATCTCCATTTAAAATCAAACCAAGTCAACTTCTCTTCTGGAACTTCGATAGTAACACTATACCACCAGTGTAACGCTAACCCCTGCAACTGTCTGGAGGCTAACCATCTCTTTTGCCCATCATTCAGACTCAATTCAGTAAATTTACGTTCATAGTGCAACAACCAATTCTCAACCTCTATGGCACTCTCCGTCGCCAAGAATGGCTTCCCACCCAAACTTGTGTAGTCTCTATTCAGCAAGGCATAATTATTCCCAACTGGAGCCACAAGATTAGCTCCTCCTACATTTCCAGCCATTCCAACAGTAGCTCCGGCTTGCATCAAACCGACGAAGAACTGATACATCACCTCCATATCTACTAGTGGATTTCCAACACCCGCATTGGCATCAGCATTTTGATTATTAGCATTTGTCGATCGACCCGAGTTCCTCCTAGTAGTGGGTCGAGCATTTCCATTAGTTGTGGTTCTCCCTCCACCAAGATTTCCTCTTCCATTTCCTGCTTCCATATCTCCTTTCTCATAAACCTGCATACGAGCCTTAGTAAGATATAGAAGAATGGTCAAAGAGAGCAGGGAATACGTACTTATTTATATATGACTATATATCCAATATAAATACATTAACCCAAACCCCAATCCTGTTGTTTAATTTATGGATTATGTTTGAAAAATCTTTTAGGTTTAAGTTTCTTTTAAAGTTTCATAAACCTATGCTCTGATACCCCGTACTTGGAGGCCTAAAACTAACAAATATGGATGCTCCAGTCATCCATAGTAATTAATCGTCGGCGACCAAATACGGCAATATTAGATACATTAATACGCAGAAACACATGAATATGGAAAAAATTTGAAACAACAAACAAAGTCCATGTTCCATTTCAAAATATTCCAAATCCATTACATAATCCCAGAGCGTAGATCACGTTTAGACAAAATATACATATTACAAAATACGCCAAGAGTGACATATGAAGATGCCATCCTTGGATGATCAGAGTATATAATATGGCAATAAAACAAGTTTTCCTTTACAACAAAACAAAGCGGAAATAAAAGAAATCTAAGTAGCTAATATGCCTCATGCATGTCACCAGAAGCTTTCTCCATCTAAAAGAACACCTGAAAACCTTAACTCTTAACCTACTCAAAATCAACTTAGTGCCCGAGAGTTTAAAGGAAAAACAAAAATTTTGAGTCAAACATAAGCCTGTTATGAATAATAACATACCATCTCGAGCCATTTAGATATCTAGTGAGACCATGCCACTTAGCGGAACGGGTTTTCTCCACACTAGTATCCTTAAACATTTATAAAGCCATATACCATGCTTCTGCATCTACAATGGTTAAAACATAGAATTTCGAAACATTATCATGATATGCAAAACAAGTATATCAAATCTGGATTACCCATCCCCTTTCATTTTGACTATCTGTCTCAATTATAGTTTCTAGGGTTACTAGTAACCTGTTAAATATTTACGAACTATCTATCCAATTTCATAGTTTTCATAGGATCATTAAAAACCTATTGGTAACTCTAATATCTTTTCTATTATCCTAGTTTTCATGGGCTAACTAGAAACTTATTGACTAACTGTCAATATCTTAATACAGATATAGTTTTCATGGGCTAACTATAAACCTATTAGCCCCTACCAATATCAAATCATAGTTTTCATCGGATGACTATGAACCTATTGGCCCCTGCCAATACCTTTCCCTTTACACAGTTTTCATGGGCTTATTATGAACCTATTGGCCCCTGTCAATATCTTTAATTAAGATTTTATCATTTCATAAGTTATATCCACTATTAGTTCAACCTAGTTGGTTATTCTACCCCTCTCCAAAGTACCATTATGGGTTAATGTATGAAGAAGTAATACTCTCAAAAATCTTTATTTATGCCATGGTATTTGCTTTTTAAATGAAAATGGGTTATTGGTTTTGAAACCTTAAAACATCATTTTCAAAATCATGGATGACCTCCTTCAAAAGCATAGAAAACCTCTTTTCAAAACTCTAAGTATATACCATTCGAAGCTCTATAAGTCAACCCTTTCCAAACCAAATCATACCTTTCGAATGTATCAAAACTTTGCTTAATAGTCTATAGGAAAATAGCTTCGAAACTAATGAAAGTATCCCTTTTGAAAACATTGGGTTTTACTCTTTTAAAACATCTTTTGGGTCAAAGTGGTTATATACGGAAGTATCTTTTTCAAAACCTTTACAGAATTGTTTGGGGGAAAAGTTGATGGTTTCGAAATCACCTATTCGAAAGCTCAAAACCTTTAAGTTAAAACTTCGGAGGGTAGCATCGAAACCCCCTTTCGACTGCATTGCCTTTGGAACCCTCACCCCATTCAAAAGCATTTAGGAAGTGGCTTAGGTTAGGCTAAAACAGATATAACCCTTCGAAAGCATTGATGGCTTCAATACACTCGGAAGGGAAAATAGCGGCTGCGTTTCGACTTGGTCGAAACCATTACTTTCAAAAGCACTTAAACAAAAGAAATCCATTCAAAAGCTAATACTTTAAACGTATTACGATAACCTTCTTCAAAAGATATTTATAAACTCCTTTCGAAAACTTACATTTTCAACTGGGTCAAAAGCTCTAAAAAAACAAAGTAAATACTTAACTTTTGAAAACCAAATAGGGTTTCGACCCTATTAGAAGCATTCCTTTCGACACCATGCCTTCCGCCTTTCCTTCAGTCCACTACGTACCAACTGAGTGATACCATGTGTGTTGGTTTCGACTAGGTGGGTTTTGGCTGGGTCGGTTTCGATTGAGTTGGAGCGGAAGCAATGGAGTCAAAAGGTATTACTAAAGAAGGCGGAACCCTCTTTTTTGATTAAAGGTTAAATCATGCACATTTTTAGTAATTGCTTTAATTAACCAACCTATGTGTACTTTTTTAATTGGTTGTCTTAAAACTTTTCAAACACTTTACAAAATAACTACTACATTTATCAGATCTAAATCAAAGGAAGATTATCGTTCAAGCCCTTCCATTAAGCAAATCCAATATTTGTAGAAAAGTCCCTCTTCTAATATAATTATTTTCCCTAGTAAATCAATTAGGAAAAATCCCCAAAAATCTCTTTCACCATGTAATCAAACATATTAAAATTTCTAATCTAATTTCTTCCTGAAATACTCGAAATAAATTTTAAACCCAAATATGTCATATTTTTCTTTAGAAAATCATAATAAATTTTCCATACATTAGAAAATTATGAAAATTTAAACCCATCTCTGAATTCATGTTTTATCTAACATATAATTTTTCCATGGAATTATAAATTCAACAAAAATCGGTTTTGCCTAAAACCATGCAATTTAATATGTAAACGAACTGATTCAAATCAAACATAATATAGTTCAAGCATATCATCATCCATAACATCATAAAAACGGGTTTAATCTTAAATCCTAAAATATAGGAATATAAAAAAATAGATATCGAATGAATTATAATTCACCTTAGATATGATAAGGAATTTGAGATTTGTTATTGATTATTCCTTCCTAGTTTTGTTCCTTAGCTTTAGATTGAATTTTGCTCTTTTCCTCCTTGTTAATAGCCGGCACTTATTTAGGTTTTTGATTTGCTTTTGAGAAAAATGAGAAGGAAAACGTGAATGGGAAATTACAAAAGTGTATAGCCGTGAGTATGAGGAGGTGTGGCTATTAACTAATATGCCTTTGTGTATAATAATTAGCTTACAAACCAAATTAAGCCTATTTATTTTATTATTAAGCACGACCCTATATGTTTTATCCAAATCTCAATCCCTTTATCATTATTATTCTATTTAATTTAGATAATTAAATTTCTTGAATAATGTCATCAAAAATTAGGGATGTTACAATTTACTCCAAATCCTTAAATGAAAATGAACTACCAAATCCAAGAATCAAAGTCGGCAATCAGAATCCAAATAGAAAAACCATAAAAATCATATGAGTTTCTAGTTTTGAAAGCAAGTAATATACTTTTATCTTATAGAAAATGATTTCTAAAATACTTTATATATATATACACTTTCAAACTTGTCATTTTATAATCCATAAACGCATTTGTTATTCAATTACATATACTCATATTCCAAAAAGCATATTGATATTCAAACATTTGTTTAGAAACAACATAGGTTTATATTTTCAAAACCATACTTCTTAAATCATAACTATTTCTACTAAAAATACTTATTATATATACAATTACTTATTAGAATCATTTATAAAAGGAATTGAATTGATATGGAAATTAGTTTGAAATGGATAAGTTATAATATACTTTCTTTTGGTAAACTACTTGCATTTAATTTACATAATAGAATGACTTTTTTAATATAAATACTTGAAATTTTAATTCACAAAAATCATTATAAAGTGGAATCTAAATTAATAAAACAAAGAAAACAAAGAAGGCTTCATATGTGAACTTAAGAGCAGTCAATTTTCAAAAAATCAGGACAAAACAAAAATCAAAGGAACAAACCAAATATGGGACGTACAAAACAAACCAAACCAAAGCAACGAAAAGTAATATTTACAAAATGAAAATTTTCACTTAGGTCCAAAATAATGTGTTCAATTGCATTATGGCATTGCATATGTCTATTTATCGAAACAAAGCAGGGTGCATGTCCCACTTCTCAATCAATATGGCAATGGACATACAAAATCAATGCAACAAAATGGAACATTATTCATAAAGCGGGGATTTGCAATTAAGTTCAAATAAATGTGTACAATTGCGAATATGGATAGGGACATGTCAAGTTTTCAAAACCTCAAAGCATATAGAGAATGAAACAATGTTTCAATGCATCATGAGAATGTACAAAATTAAAGCAACGTATGGGTGCGTGATGTAAAAATCAAAGCAATAGGACACTTCTTTTCCAGGCTTCGTACGAAAACATGGCTATATTGCATTGCGTCAAATTTTTTAAACAATAAGGAAGGGATGCTTAAATCAAAGCTATCGATTAATTTATAGTGAGCAATTTAGTGCGTACGAATAGCAATCATAGTAGATTATCAAAATCACTCATCACTAAAATCAACCAACACTTAAAATCGGTACAAAACACAAATCACCATTTTGATTTCTCAACCATATACGATAAAATTCCAAAAGCATATTAATCTGAGATAGATTGTGTGAGAATTAACTCATCTTGAATCCCTAATTCAGCAGCCAGCAAAATCGCAGCAGTTCCAATTTCTCAAAAGAAAGCCCTTGATTTTTCTGGATTTTCTAGGAATTAGTTCCTATTTTAATTTGCTAATCTGTATTTAGGTTTAAAGAGGAACTTAGTTTTCCTTTTGTTTTCTATTTACTAAATTTTAGAGAATGAACATACAGAATATTATAAGGAGAACTTCTCATCTTAGTTATCTTATTTGGGCTTTGGATCTAAATTTACAACCCAATAGGATTTAGATAACCTCTTATATTTAATTACTTACTAATAGCTTCATAAATCAAGAACCTAAGAATTAAACCATACCAGATGAATAAAATGAATTCTTAAATTATTTTAACAAAGAATAACATTTTTATAAAGAAGTCTACAATCCTTAACTTCTCCTTTTATTTAAAAATAAAAGATTCAACTGAATAAATATACTTGTCCAAACTATAATTCCAATTATCTTTAAATAAAACTATAAAATTCCAATTTCTCCAATATTCTATAAATTTAGAATTCACCGTGATTAAATAAAATCTCAATAATGTTTTCAGGTGATTTTTAACACTTTGACAATACTAATATTTCTCAATTTCACCATCATTTAGAATTAATAATTTTAAAATAAATTATCTTTTATAAAAAAATACAAAATCCAAATTAATGATTTAAATTCTTTAATTTAAATCATTATTTATTTTTTAATTAATTCAAAAATCCGGGTTGTTACAAACTTCCCCCTTAAAAAATTGCGTCCTCGCAATTTCAATTCAGAGAAAAGTTTATAATATATATATATATATATATATATATATATTCAAAAGTTCATCTTTTAATTCTTTCTTCATTCTTTAAATTTAACCAAACACTACAGGAATAAAAATATTTTTTGACTTGACAATTGAATTTATAAAAATCAATATCATCCTTCCTTATTTTATGATTTGAAAACAAGTTCACACAGTTATTTTGCAGTCTTCAAAAGAATATAATAACTTCTTAGGGTAATTATTTATATAATATCTTATTTATATATATAATCTATCTCTTGGATTCCAAATCATCAAAATATGAAATTCCAATTTCTTTTCCAATTAATTTCCTTATTTTGAAATTCCAAAATTTATTTGCACAATTACTTACATCTTTTATATTATCCTTTTATAAACTAGGGCTCAAATATAAAATCAACATCAATTTAAAGCATAGAATGATATACACAATAAATCAAAAATATCAAACACCATTCTTCTTAGCATATATCTTAAAAGTCACTATATACAATTTACAAATATCAATTAATTTTATGATGTTGCTTTACCATCTATTTATAGCAAATAGCTTTGTCAAATGGCTACGATGTTGACCGTGAAATCAACATTGCCTCGCCACTAATCTTTGTTATTGCTAATATTCAGTGGCTGCACATGTTATCTAAATCAATACATATAATTCATCTTTATAGTTTCATTATAATATTCTAAGCTACCAAATTTTTTTAAACACATATCTACATATAGATAAATCTTCCTTTTAAATTTATTTTTCAAAATATCTTTCCACAAAATATTTTATTTTTACAAATAATAATATTCAGTTTCAAATCATGTACTAAATATTATTATCAAAACTTCAATTAGTGTTTCCTTATCAAATGATCATATAGTTCATTATATTTTATTTTAAAATATTATTATTCTTCAAGACACTTTTTTTAGTATCATCACATTTTTATATACATGTATACGTATTTTCCCCTAAAATATCTTTTCATTTCCAAAATTTATTACATATGCATATAAATATATTTTTCAAAACATGTATCCCATTTTAAAATAATATCTAACTCACTTAAAAATTTATTTCGTCATTAAATATTATATATATTCATAGTTATTTATAATACTATAAATATTTTAACTCAAAATTACTGTGTCTGACTGTCTCGTTAAAGCGTTTAGAAATTCCTATTGACACCTTGGTGTTCCACGTCTCGACTAAAACTCTCAATGGGTGATTTAGTACAAATAAATTCCAAAATTTTCTTTATCAATCTCTATGTTTTCATATAATTGGAATTCTATTAATAACAATCAAATAATGCAACCATTCATTCATGTATACATCATCCAATCAAAGATATCTAAATGATTAATTACGACGCTCAGCGGAAATAGTCTATCAGCTTTCGCTACACAACTCTGATCACTAACGGACCAGGACACTACTACACAACACTAAACTTTAAAAATCATTTTATAACAATAATTTGTAAAATAATTCAAAATTTTCACAAATACGGCCCGATGATTATTCCCATAATCATTTTATATTCCTATCCCTATATATATATAATTAATACAAATCTACCACACACCCTAAGGGACATTACTCTAAGTCATTTAGGTCTCAGATCTATGATATTATATTCTATAATGTTTTGACTTAGCTCTAATACCAACTGTAACGACCCAATTGATATACCCATATTATTAAAGAATACTATAAATAATGTCATTTAATAACAGGGAGAATATTGCTTATTAAAGGCGACCAAATGTGAATATATCTTTAAACTAACACTGACACATCATACTTACCATTTTACTGAATGTCTAGAATAAAATTTGACGTGTATAGTCTCAGTCTAAAGTAATAAACAGATTGGTTCCTCCAAATCAGAACAATATATCATATAAAACCACAATCACAGATCATATCGAAATAATATACATCATATACCACTGAATTATGTGAGTCTAGAAAATATAATACTAGACCCATATAATATGCATCCAAAATAAGTCACTATCTCAAAATATAATTCCTATCATATACATATAAATTCTATAAAGATAAACAAAAAAAATCAAAATATTCCATCTTCATGCTAGCACACCCACCCAAAAGCCTGCATGTTCTGTAACTTAAAAAGTTTCGGCCTGACCTGAGTATCATAAAAACAATAAACAGGTCAGACTATCTCTAAATATCCAGAAAGGTGAGAATACTTTAACACAAGGATGTATGACTTTATAATAAACATAGATGTCATATATGTAACCAAGTCACTGAAATAATTTAACTTGGAATCCATCTCAAGACACTGGAATATCATGAAACACAGAATATATCACAAAGCCTAGAATTCCAGAATAAATACTAATATCTCAAAATCCAAGAAAGCTTAATCCATACTGAGCACAATGATCGTCCGTACCAATCATAATGACTGTCCATAACCTTGAAAGTGAAATCCTAATCCTTACTGGTCTCAAGGATCAAGGAAAACAAAATCTCAATCTCAACCGATATTAAGGATCATGGAAAACAAAATCTCAACCGATCTTAAAGATTGTAGAAAACAAAATCTCAACCGATTGCAAAGATTATAGAAAACCAAATCTCAACTAATCTCAAGGATCATGGAAAACAAAATCTCAACCGATCTTAAGGATCATGGAAACTAAAATCTCAATCGATCTTAAGGATCGTGGAAAAATCCATGAGTGTACCTCTTAAGGATCTATTGGCCTGAAATCTGAACATCAAAAGAGAATACACTCTAAAATGTCAAATACTATCACTTTAGTAATCACAAGAACTTAACTAGAATGTCCCATACCACTTGGTGAAATTGAAGTATTTACTAGAAGCCTGTAAGTCTCACTCATTACAGATATAACTGGAGAACCTGGACTATATATCTCTTAAGGATCTATCAGCCTTCACAAATGCTGAACACTAAAAGAGAATACAACCCTAAAGTGTTAAATACTTTCCCAAAGGCAATCATAGGACTTTAACCAAAGTAGCCCATGCTACCCGGTGAAATTCAAGTATTCACAAATGGGTTAGTAAATTCCACTCAAACATTCTATTTAATGAGTTATACCATATTCAATAAAGTGATATTTGAGAGCATTTAAACTAATCAATAATAATAATTCGATTATTAATATTTCTCATATTATAGTAGTAAGGCTCTCAAAATTTTATCTCAAGATTTACTCCAAATCCTTAAATGAAAATGAACTACCAAATCCTGGAATCAAACTTGGAAAATCAAAAGCCAAATAGGAAAACCACAAAAGTCAATATGAGTTTCAAGGTTTGAAAGCAAGTGATATACTTTTATCTTATAGAAAATGATTTCTAAAATACTTTATATATATATATATATATATACACACACACACACACACACACACACACACTTACTTTCAAACTTCACATTTTACAATCCACAAACTCATTTGTTATTCAACTATATATACTTATATTCCAAAAAACAAATTGATATTCAAATATTTGTTTAGAAACAACATAGATTTATATTTTCAAAACCATACTTCTTAAATCATAACTATTTCTACTAAAATTACTTTATATATATATATATATATAATTACTTATTAGAATTGTTTATAATAGGGATTGAATTGATATGGAAATTAGTTTGAAATCGACAAGTTATAGTATACTTTCTTTTGGTAAACTACTTGTATTTATTTTACATAATATAAAGATTTTCTTCATATAAATACCTGTAATTTTAATTCACAAAAATCATTATAAAGTGGAAGCTAAATTCATAAAACAAAGAAATAAAAGAGGCTGCATACGTGAACATAAGAGCGGTCCATTTCCAAAACATCAGGGATAAAACAAAAATCAAGGCAACAAGCTAAATACGGGGTGTGCAAAACAACTCGAAGCAACAAAATGTACTATTCACAAAAAGAAAATTTGCACTTAGGTCCAAAATAATGTGTTCAATTACATCATGGCATCGCACGTGTGCATATATCAAAACAAAGTAGGGTGCGTGTTCCACTTCTCAAGCAACATGGCAATGGACGTACAAAATCAATGCAACAAATTAGAACACTATTCACAGAGAGAGGATTTGCAATTAAGTTCAAATAAATGTATACAATTGCACAAAAGGATGGGGACGTGGCAAGATTTTAAATCCTTGGAGCGTATGGAGAATGAAATAAAGTTTCAATGCATCTTGAGAATGTACGAAATCAAAGCAACGCATGGGTGCTTGACCTAAAAATCAAAGCAATAGGATATTGCTATTCTAGGCCACGTACGAAAACATGGCGGTAATGCATTGCATGACTAATTTTTAACAACGGGGTAGGGACACATAAAAATTTCAAGTGGAAATTGGTCACATGGGCCTCTTTAGCAAGCACGGTTACTTTATCGGACACACAACTGAAATAATTACTTTTAAAGACAAAATGCGAAATAATTAGTTTTTAAGGCCTGAAAACTTATGAAATTACGTCCTTTAAAGTAATTGGACTATTGACTTTGTCCTTTAAAATAATTATTCTGCTGACTTTGGCCTTGAAATTAATTTCTATGGATGTGTGTCGTAGAAACTAATTGGATGACAAAGTTTGTCCTTCTAGTGAAATGGTCCTAAAATCAAAGCGACTATTTAATCTACGTGAGCAATTCAGCGCGTATGAACAATAATAACGATAGATTACCTATAAGCATCCATCACAAAAACCAAACAACACTTAAAATCAATACAAAATATGGATCATAATTCCAATTTCTCGACTATATAAGGTAAAATTCCAAAAGCATGCTATTAGATAATCCGAGTGTGAGAATTAACTCACCTTGAATCCCCGATTCAATGGCCAATAAAATTGCAACAGTTTCAATTTCTCAAAAGCAAGCCCTTGATTTTCCTAGATTTTCAAAAAATTGATTGCTGTTTTAATTTTCTAATTTGTATCTAAGGTTACAGACGAACTTAGTTTTATTTTTATTTTCTATTTACTGAATTTTAGACAACGAACGTACATAATACTGTAAGGAGACCTTCTCATCTTAGTTATCTTATTTGGGCTTTGGATCTAAATTTACAACCCAATAGGATTTAGATAACCTCTTATATTGAATTACTTGCAATTATATAAGCACATATACATTTGTATAGGTGCATAAACATGCAATAGCAGGTTGAAGTAGATATTTCCAAATATCTGAAATACATGGCAAGTTAATGTGTGGGCAGCGTTGCTATTAGGTATAGCTTTGCCTCTAAAATCACTTGCTATACTTAATTGAAAAACATAAAGACGCAGGTATACAATAAAATAGTGGCCCAAAAAAAATTATATACATTAGAACAGTGTTAATATGAGTAGATATCTAATTGCTAAAATTCAAACAAATTTCTAATATGATATCCTATTGCTGGTAGAAAACAATATAGGAAATAGAAAATTATTGGAGTAATATTAATACATAATCAATAACTAAAACCCGAATTCCATAAAAATTAGTTACACAAAAATAAAGTTGAAGAAGGCATACCTAATCTAAAGCCTTGGTTGCAACTCAAGTGCATTGAACCATAATCGAATAAATTCATATTAGCTCTTGAATTCATCACTTGATGAATATTATTCCAACTACTTTCTTGCAGCTACTTGTGATGCTATAAAATTTATAATGTCTGCAAATATGCAACCATAATTAGTATAGAGTTTGTTACCTTTCCCAAAGATCTTTGTTAGACTCAAGCAGAATTTAATCCTATAAGTTCAAAAGAGTATAATAAGTAAACATAGATTACAACATATTCAGTGAATTTATATATGCTATATTGCATTTGTTTGGAGCTCTGAGAGCTGGTTAAGCATCATCTCGGTCTAAAAATTGATAAACAATGAGTGCATAAGCTCAATACTTATAAGTACTTCAGAAATTAAAGGTAATGGTTATTCATTTCAATACCCATGTTGATCCGACATGCTTTAGGGATGAACCAAGCTGATTCTTGAGGAGGTCAAGTTCCTTGCAGCTTAGAGGTCCCAAATCCTCACCTATTATATAATTAATGAAAAATTAACATCCTACGGTCCACTAGTTTAAAGAATCAAATATTGTAACAAATTTATTGTATACAACCATCATTATCCCTAACCATTATGTAAAGCATATACAGTAGCATAACACATCAAACTATGTAGCATTTATCTTCACCATAGTTTTCACTAATAGCAAGCACAGTAACATAATCAATCATGCTATGCCTTGACGGTATATTCCTTAGAAAACTGATTAGTGCTAGCTTTTTTTTACAAGAGTGTAACAACCCCACCATGATACCCATATTATTAAAGAACATTATAAATAATGTCAAGGACAACCGAATATGGGTATATCTTCAAACTAACACTAACATGTCGTACTTAAGATCTATTTAATCTCTGTAATAAAATTTGACGTGTACAGTCCCGGTTCAAAGTAATAATCACACCACTTTGCAGGAATCAAAATAGTATATCATATAAACAATAGTCACAGATCACAATAGAATAAAAACATCATATACATATATAGAAGTGAGAATATATCAAATATAACACTAGACTCACATAATATACATCTGATACAAATCTCTATCTCAATTATATATATATTATAAACAAACACGAATCCTAAATTTGATAAAGTAAAAAATATTTATCTTCTTGCTAGCACAACCATCAAAAGGTCAACATGTCCTGTAACCTGAAAAGTCTCGGTCTCACCCGAGCATTAAAATAACACCCGAGTCAGACTATCTTTGAATATCCAAAAGGATGAGAACAAAGTATAACATAAAGATATATGACATATGTTGACACCAAAAATGGGCATCAACACCCAGTAGAATCTAATAGAGATTAAATGAAGAATGAAATTAAAACAAAGTAAATACCATAAATGAACACATAGATTTTTATAATGGTTCGACAATCTTGACATACGTCCACTTCATATTTTTATTTATCTTGCACATGATTATAATTACAAGAATGTTTAGATTAGTTGGGATCCATTAGTACAAAAGTGAAGAATAAAAATGGCAGAGCTTCGGTGGAGAAAGTAAGATCCCTTTTCTGACGACATGCCTATTGTATTTATATGGGAAAACGTTCACGGATCGGATTGAAATTTCGGCAGAAGCTTCGGGAGACTAAGACGAGGTCACCTAAAAATTTGCAGGCCCACTGGGGCCCACAAAAGGGATCGGTACCAATCCCTATTAGCGTGTCCAAATGGGCTGCAATCCTTATGTGGTGTGCCCCATGATGTTAGCTACTTGCTCCGCAACGATCCGTATTTTTAACTCTTTTAAATTATAGGATTTGATATAATTATTGAATAAAAATGATTAAATATAAAATTTAGATCATTAATGTAGTCATTGAGTATGAACTTGAATAAAATTTTAAGATAAACAAATTCCGAAGATTTTGGCGATAATAAATATTGAAATGAATTCTGTGTATTAACTGTGTTTATAATCAATAACTAGAGTTGAATGATAATTGTGAATTATTTAGATAGGAATAAAATAATGTTGATAACTAAAATTTATGATTGTTAACAATTGTTGAATTATTTATTAATATGGTGATTTAATGGATAATTAAATCGTTTGAATTTAAATATTGGAAAATTTCCAAATAATTAAATCATGTATTAATTATGTATGAAAATGGTATCGAAAATTGATAATTTTTTTATTTAAATATGAATGAAGATAATTAACATTTAAAATTGGATTTGAATGTGAATAATTAAAAAAATTGAAATTTTCATATTTTAATTGACGAGTAAAAAATAGTCATTTTGGCCACTGTCCGGATTTCAACGAAATCAATTTTATCGGATTCGTTATAGTGAGTTATTGTAGGATTTCAATTTTCGTAGCAATCAGGCTTGTCATTTGGCCATGCAAGCTTGAAACGCGTAGAAATTAATTTAAGGAATTCGATAAAATAATTTGACTTTGAAAAATTATCTTCTAAACATAATAAAATTAGGCTTTGAAACTAGTTCCATTGCATTCGGAATGAGGGTAAAACATTATGAATGTCAGACGGCACGCCTCGATTGGAGTTCGGACGATTTTGGACCTTACGCTATAAATACGGCACGCGAAACGAGAAAATAATATTAAATTGTTTCTAAAACCTTAATCTAAACATGGCCACCGTTTTTAACTTTCAACGGCCGAAAATTTGCCAACTTTCCTCCTTAATTTCTCTCAATCCGTTCATCAAATTCAAAAACCTCCAACATGAAATTTGTAGAACTCAACATCCTCTTCAAATCCGTATGGTTGAATTGTTTTATTTCTTCACGGTTTCGCTAAGATTTGCATTGAAAGGCATGCGTGTTTTCTCGAATTGTGCAATAACGGCGGTGAATGGGGTGGCGAATCTTGGTGCATTGATGGAGGAGGATGGGACGCACGTTCTGGTGGGTGTTGATCAACGTGCGGCGGCCGTTGGTGTTGTGCGTGGAGAATGGAAGTCGCGAATGATGGGTGCATGAACGTGCTGAAGAACGAACGAGGGAGATAGTATATTGTTTATTTTATTTTATTAATTAATTATTTTATATTAAAATTCAAATGTTCTACCTCGAATAACTTTTGCATACGAGTTCGGATTTACGTGCGGTTTTCTCCATCGTGTTCATATCGAAATTCCAGACATTATAGAACTAGTTAGGCTGCATTCTAAAACTGTTCAAATTTGGGCCTTTATTTGGATTTTTAATCGACGAAAAATCGAAGCTGAGTGTTTAGACGTTCACAATTGACTGAACTGATTTTTTACTTTAGTTAAATTATACCGTGAAGTGATTTAAATTTTATTGATAGTTGTTTGATAAATTCAGTTGACATTTAAACTGAATCTGAATTAATTGATAGAATTTGAACTGACACTTAAGTTTAATTAGAATTAAATTGCTAGTTAATCCTCGATTTTTTATAATTGTTTGATTTTTGTGTTTTTTGACTGTTTGCATGATTGATTGAGATGGATGCTATTGATTGATATTTTGGATGATTTGGATATTTGTTTATGTTTAATGTATCCTGTTATCATCCGGTATATTATTTACAGTATATAAAATTGTAAATTGAATTATTTGGAATAAACTAATAAATATGCTGAAATGATATATACCTATGACATTTATTTTGGATTGAAATAATATATATCCATCCCGATAATTAAATTGAAATAATTGATTTACTTAGCCATAGGATGGAGAATCATATACAAATATTGGATTGGTTAAATTAAATGATTATAAAATTTTGATTTGAAATTATTTAAATGATTTGGTTTTAAGAAATAAAAATCAAATTTATGGAAATCGAATTATTTTCGGATTGGAACTCGGAATGTTGAAATTCAAATTTGAAACAGGAATTATGTAATTAATTGAAGTTGAGATTTTTAAATTATAATCGAAATTTGATGTGAATTTCAGGAATTGATTTGTTTTAAAAGATTAGACTTTTATTCGAACTTTAGATATTTCTATGTAAAAGTGATATAGAACAATATTTTGAAATTAAGCTTGGAATGATATTTGAAGGTTTGAATTTTTAAATTGGATATTGAAGGAAAATTTGATTTAAGTGTTTTGAATCGATATTTTGGAAATCAAGCTCGGAATTGATATAAATTGAAATGGTTTAAATTTGAGACTTGAATTGAAATAAATTTGGAATTAGAATTGAAATTAATTTGGAATTGGAATTGAAATTAATTTGGAATTGGAATTAATTTGGAATTGAAATGAATTCGACTTGAAACCGAAATTGGATCGATTTAATCGAAAAGGTAATTGGAACTGATTTGAATTGGGAAATTTGGAATTGAATTGGTTTGACTTTGAAACAATATTCAAATGAATTATTTTAGTATAAATGATTTAAAATCTATATTCTTTAAAATTTTAAATTATTTTGATTTTTCAAACTATTTTACTATATAAACCATTTTTAATACTCAAACTATTTTATATCAAACTATTTTAACTATTTAACTATTTTAAAACTATTTAAACTATTTTCTAAAAATTCAAACTGGTCAAAGGGTGGAATGTTTATATTTAAATCTTGGATTTAAATGCAAATTGGGATAAAGTGAATTATAATCAAAATTGTAATTCGAATCAAGCTTTGAAGTGAAATCGATATATCGAATTGAATTAATATTTTGAAGTAAAATATGATTTTATGAAGCCGATATGATGATTTCAAAATGAATTTTATTTTTGAAGCGATTATGATGAGTTTGAAATGGATTTGATTTTTGAAGCGAATATGATGATTTCGAAATGGATTTGATTTTGAAGCGAACATGATATTTTGATATCAAGTACGAATTATTTTCGAAATATAAAAGTACCAACCGATGTGTAAAATGACGTTTGGTTTTTAAAGAGATCGAAGCCTCTTATTGACATACTCTCTGTCCATATTGAAATCGCTTTTAACAACTGTGTACGCGGTGGATGTTATCCAGAATGTAGTGGTTGAATTGGCGAACGTTTACTAGAATGAAGTAAGAGAACGATGATGGATAGCTTTGACATTTGTGTCATAATTAAAATGACTAAAACAGGAGCATATGTTTGGCCAATGAGGTTAGCTACCTCTAGCGATGTTGATCTCCCATATTACTATTGTGATTTCGTATTCGATGGGTGCATCTTTCTCGTTTGGATTGATTGTCGCGGTCGGCCACGGATGGATTACGACCAGCCAGAAAGGGTAAACTGGTAGAATTCTACCTTGGGCATTGTCTCACGTGCCTTATCATACTTATCCTTATATGAGCCCATTATGACTTTGGTATTATACCTATAAAAATGTGTTAAGGTGGATCAATGTAAAGCCTTAACGCTATTTGACATTTACTTTACTAATGGATATTATCTATTATAGCGTACACTATTATATATAAATAGTTTAACAGATCCTTAGGAGATGGAAAATCCTATAACATCACTTAATTTATTGTACTCATATTTCATGATATTGATTTGACTTAGATAAGAATATTTTAGTCCTGATTCGAGATTTTTGTCTTTTCATTATGCTCGGGTCAGTCCGGAGTTTTTCAACGTATTGAAGATTATGCTCTGGAGGACGAAGACAAAGATTTGGTATATTACCATAATTATTATTCCCTACATCATGCTATTCTACTGCATTGATTATTTATCCCTGATGTGCATATATAACTCTGATAAATGTTGTGTAGATTATAATCAAATGTATAGTAAACAGCTTCATGAACTGTTATTTGATTATTATATTTTGTCATTCCGCTGTGAGATTCTTTGTTTGTTTTTCTTCTTCTTTCCTTATTTTCTTAATTATCCCCCTTGCTTATCTACATTCCAGATTGTTTAAGTTGGATATGTGTTGATTATTGCCAATTTAAACCTTCCGAAATGTAGGTCGTCACATGCTCCTTAAATTTCGTGCAATTCTGACATATGGTTTGTGAGATATCGCATTTTCCATGAAGTAGTGTTGCTTGAAGTCTGATTTCTATAGATCCCTCCGAAGGGAGTTATGCCAATCCCTTCAACTTCCTCTAATTGGAATGAGATCCCTAAGGGATGTTCCTCAAGTTGTAGTAAGTTTGTACTTTAAGTTTCATGTTGATAACATGTGTAGATTTTGAGTTATTGACCGATCATCATTACAAAATTGAGTTCTGGAATCGATACGATATGATCCATAGTGTTGAATATGGATCGTACCTGATCCATCTTCGGGGAGTAGTTAGCTTTCATGCTTCTGCTTCATATTATCATATATGCTTGATTTTTGGACCCCACAAGCATCGCCCTGGGCTACTGGCCTTGATGACAGTCGAGTGTAACTTGTCTAGTCAGTTCGAAGATAGCGGGATCAAAATGATGGATAACAATATATAAGTAAATCAAAATTTCCAAGATATAATAGGTCACAGAACTAATTTAACTCAAAATCCACCTCAACACACAAGAGTATATATTTATTTCATAAACACATAATAGTCATAGAATCCAAGAGGTCTTAATCTATACAATCGTAATGATCGTCCATACCAATCGTAATGATTATATTCAGATCTTGGCAAACAAACAAACAAATAAAGTTATCATTCAAACCGATCCAATACCAAAGGTCATACTTATACCAGGAACATAGAATCACAACTGATTTCAAGGGTAGTCCATACAAATCAAGACGATTGTAGCAACCACGACTCGAAGACTCTAGATTATTCATCTTTATAAATTTTTAATCGTAAAGAAATCCAAGATTATGCCTCTTAAGGATCTATCAGTCCTACTGAACACTAAGTGATAAAAACTATCACTTTCAGTAATCACTAAGACTTAATCAAAACGTCCCATACCGCTTGGTAAAATTCAAGTATTTACTAAAAGCTAGTAAAACTCACTCGTTACGGATACCATCATAAAACCTGAACTATATTCTCTTAATGATTTATCAGTCCCAACGAACACCAGAAGACAATACAACTCTAAAGTATTAAATACTTCCATAAAGCAATCATAAGAACTTAACCAAGGCATCCTATAGTACCCAATGAAATTCAAGTATTCGCTAATAGGCTAATAAGCACCACTCAAACATTCTATTCAATGAGTTGTACAATATTCGATAAATTGTTACTAGAGAGCATTCAAACCAATCGGTAACACTAATCGATTACTAGTACTCCTCATATTATAGAACTAAGGCTCTCAAAAAAAATTTCTTTTTGAGTTTAAAGTTGAAAAAGCAAATATTATAATTTTCCATAAATTCCTTTATTATTTAACTTTATATAAATATTCACTAATTGACCATAAATCTGAATTGTTCCAAATAGCACTTATATATACATAGTTGTCTCAAATTTCCATAAAGTTATATTATTCACAAACCATATTCCAAAACCATATATATACATATATTTAAGTAGCCATTTATTTTATAAAATATTTTTATTATTCTCCCAAACCCCTTTTACACACACACACACATACACGCACATGCATACTCACACACACAGATATATATATCCATATTATTTAGAAATGAATTAATTTTATATTTTCGAAATCATATTTCTTAATCCATAACCATGTATATTAGAAATATTTAATATACATAACTATTTGTTAAAATCATTTATGAAAGAAACTAGATTAATTTAGAAACGAGTTTGATATTTGTAAACGTAAGTAAACTCTCTTTAAAATAAAGATAGATATAAGTTTGTAATATTCTGAACCTCTGAATCAAAGTAATTCAAAGTCCATAGAACACAAGAGAATTTACCATAACTAATTTCAAGGTTATCACAAGAATATAATAATAAATCAATCCATAGATTTCAAATTCTATATCATCTCCTAAACATAATTTATAATTAAGCAAATGAGTTACAATAAGTGCTAAAAATGCAGCAATATAACACACATAGCATATGAATGATTAACAATAAACAAGGCGACAAACAGGTCAACAAATGGGTGAACCGGGGCTTCACCTGGAGCTGAAATAGCTCCAGGAGTACATGCCACCGGTGCATTGATGGTATCCCACCGTTCCACTTATGGTGTTGAATCTTGGAGCTATTTCAGCTCTAGGATGACCCTTAGCTGATCTCTAGTGGTGGCAGTTTTGCTTCGGTGTTTTGTGCAGTTGATTAGAGGTGTATATTCTAGCATTTCAAGTGACTCAAGGCATCATACATCAATTAGATCACCATGTTTACTAATTATATATAACCATAACTTTCAGCAAACAAGAAAATGAAATTGAGGTCAAAAACATCACAATAAATGAGATCAAATCAGTCATAGGTTCATCCAAATAAACAAATAGCAACTTGCATTTTATTTAGAGATAGCAATGTGAGGTAAACTCACAATTTTAAGCTCGAGTTGATGATAATAACTTGGATTCTCCTAGGCCAATGGCTTTTAGCAATTAATCTTAGGTTAAACTCGAAAATTGGAAAGACAAAGTTATAACCCAAGATAAAAAACGAGATTAAAACTCCAACTGATGCAATATATAATGGAAAAGATTGCCTAAGTTTTATATCTTAAATTCTTATCAATTTCCCTTTGATTTGGCTCCGATTTGGGGTTATTTAGTTCTAGGGTTTGTGAGAATGGAGATAGGGTAGTCTGTTTTGGTTTTGCTGAAAATGAAAGTGAGAGGAGAATAAACGTACAAGTTTATTTCTCACTACTCATACAACTACATGGGCAATTTGGGCCTAAGGAGGTTTATTAACTAAGAAATGAATTGTTATTATTATTTCCTTTTTGATTATTTTTCATGTTTACACTTATTAAACAACAGTTTACATATAAACAATCTTTACACAATTTGTAAATTAATTTCTCCAATTTTAATAAAATAATCAATATGCTAAAATTCACATTCCCCTTAATAATGGAATATTTTTAAAAACTTAATACAACTGTTGAAATCAAAATTTATTCTCATGTTATTAATAAAAATGGTTTAATAATCATAAAATCTCATTTTAAAATAAATCCCAATATATCTATTTTTAATTAAATTCATAATACTTTGTTGGAATAATTTGAAATGGAAAATATTTAATTACAAATCATTACTTATAAATAAATGAATGAATAAAGCATTATTATTCATATGCTATTAGAATTATTACCATATATTTGATTACTCACTTCCTCTAAAATCTCATTTTAACAATAATCTCAATATTAACAATTTACCCTAAATGCCATAATTAAAGAATTGATTAATAATATTTCAAATTTAAATTGAAACCCACTTTAAGAAATAAAACTCATTTCTTAAATATATCAAATAAACTATTCTCAAAACTAGATTTAATTTCATAACTAAATTTCACAAACTACAACTTATAATTGATTATTCATAATTAAACTTAATTAATTAGATAATTAATAACAGAGTTGTTACAAGAATATATTTTTAGAGTACCGTTGATGGTTATAACAAAAAATATACACAATATAAAATAAGTAGAACTTAACTGCCACTTGGTGTACTTACATTTGAATTGCTACTTGTAGTCATGAAGGATTCCCCATAACCACACTGCCCTTTCGAGTTAGGTTTGATACGTACAAACTCTAACCTATATAAAACATACTAGTTAAGAAAAAGAAAAATCATATACGGATGAAAGACAATGTTACAAGATAAAGCATAATCATATTGTTGAAAGCCAGATGTTAAGTCCCTTGGTAACTGCTACAAAATTGCTAGTCAAAAATTTAAATACTAAAACAAGAAATTAGTATAGATCGTAGAAACTATAAATTAAAGGCAAATTCCTACTTCAGTGGGTCGTCTATAAAATATCTTTGTGCCAATGACATGCATAAGTGCTTTCAGATCAATCAAAACTCTAACATTTACCCTTGTCCTCAACCAACTCATCAAGTTTACCCTTCTCATCTGTATACATTTTTTAAATAATAAATCATAGGGATTTACAGGCATCGAATTCATAGAGTACTCCATCTTCTTACCATGATGAAGTGGGTAAATTCTATAGAATACTAGATGTAATGATTGTAAATAAACTCATACATTATTTGTCGAAAAATAATAATATAAACTCATTACATGTCTATATTTGTAGAATTGATGCATATTTCAGCAATACAGATATTCATGTATTGCTTCATCAATTACAAAGCAATATTAAGGTAATTTTTATTTACCTGTCAATAATTTTCTATATATATATATTCAGTCACTCCATTTGAGAATATGAGCTTCAGTTTACTTATAAGAATAACATGAGTTTTAAGTTACGAATATGTTCATGGCTACCATTTTAGGCTGTCAATATTGATAATGGGCCATTTGTCAATTAGGAAAACTCAAAATAAAAAATTTCTAAGTCAATACCAATTTACCATTTCAGGTTGTCAGTGATTGTGACATCCTTTATTTTAGATAACATTATTCAGGAAGTTTAATTAGATAAATTAAATAGAATAATGATGATTGGGGGAA
This sequence comes from Allium cepa, assembly GCA_030765085.1. NCBI lineage: Eukaryota > Viridiplantae > Streptophyta > Magnoliopsida > Asparagales > Amaryllidaceae > Allium > Allium cepa. The sequence goes on from CM060944.1 coordinate 113,353,246, forward strand.
TGAGATTTGAATAAATCATATATAGGGCCATGCTCAGTAATAAAATAGATGGGCTTAAATTGGTTTATAAGCTAATTAATTTACACCTGGGAATATTAATAAATAGCCACTTCATTATACATGGCTATACGCTTTTGTAATTGACCATTCACATTTCATTTCTCATTTTCCACAAACGCAAATCAAATATTAAAATAGAGTCTGCCGTTAACAAGGAGGAAAGTAGGAAAATTCAATCTAAAGCTAAAGATCAAAGCTAGGAAGGATTGATCAACAATAAATATCAAATTCCTTATTATGTTTAAGGTGAATAATAATTCATTCCATCTCTATATTGTTTTATAATCATATATTTTCGGATTTAAGATTAAGTTTGCTTTTATGATGTTTTGGATGATGATATGCTTGAACTATTATTTTTTTGATTTAAACAATTCATTAACATGTGAATTTACATGGTTTTAGGGTAAAACCGAGGGTTATTGATTTTAAAGTGCTATGGAATTTTTTTATGTTAAGTAAAACATGATTTTGGAGATGGGTTTTAATTTTCATAATTTTCCGAGCTATGTAAAATTTATTGTGAATTTTTAAAGGAAAATATGATATAATTGGGTTTAAATTTATCGACTATCTCAGGAAGAAATTAGGTCTGAAATTTTAATATGTTTGATTTAATGGTGAAAGACATTTTCTATGATTTTTGGGGTTTTTTCACAATTGAATTACTAGGAAAAATAAATTATTTTAAAAGAGAGACTTTTTTTTGTAAATATTGGTTTTATTGAATGGAAGGGCTTAAACGTTTGATTTTTTTGATTTAGATCTGATTAAATGCGACAGTTCAATTGTAAAGTATTTTAAAAGTTTTAAGGCAATCGATCAACGGATTACAAATAGGCAAGTAGTTATAAAGCAATCACTAAAAGAAGCTAAATTTCAGCCTTTATTTCAGAAAATTTGGTTCCGCCTCATATAGGAGGACCTTTCGACTCCAATGACCTCCGCTCCATTTCAGTTGAAACCGCCTCAGTCGAAACCCACTTAGTCGAAAACAATACACAAGGTATCATTTAGATGGTACGTAGTGGTTTGGAGGAAAGGCGGAAGCTATGGTGTCGAAAGGAATGCTTGTGATGGGGTCGAAACCCTGTTTGGTTTCCAAAAGTTAAGTATTTGCTTTGAGCTTTCAACCCAGACTAAATGTATGTTTTCGAAAGGAGATTATAAATAGCTTTCGAAGAAGGTTGCCGCATTATGATTAAAGTATTAGCTTTTGAATGGGTTCCTTTTGTTTTTGAGTAAGTGCTTTCGAAAGTAATGGTTTCGACCAAGCCGAAACCCAGCCGCTATTTTCCCTTCCGAGTGTATTGAAGCCATTAATGCTTTCGAAGGGTTATCTTTGTTTTAACCTAAGCTAAACCACTTCCTAATTGATTTCTAAAGGGGTTGAGGGTTATGAAGGCAATGGGGTCAAAAATGGGTTTCGATGCTACTTTTGAAGTTTTAGCTTAAAGGTTTTGAGCTTTCGAATAGGTGGTTTCGACACCATCAACTTTTCCCCAAACAGTTTTATAAGGGTTTCGAAAGAGATACTTTTGTATATAACCACTTTGACCTAAAACATGTTTTTAAAGAGTAAACCTAATGCTTTCGAAAGCGGTATTTTTATTTGTTTTGTAGCTATGTTATAAAAACGTTCTTATACCATCGAAAGGTATATTTGGTTTCGAAAGAGATTATTTAACAAGGGCTTCGAAAGATATTTTTATTATGTTTTGAAAAGAGGTTTTCTTTGCTTTCAAAGGAGGTTATCCAGAGGTTTCGAAAGAGATGTTTTTAGATTTAAAAATATAAACCAATCTCAATTTAAAGGAATAGCCATAGCATAAATAAATAAAGAAATTTGAAATGGAGTTTTGAAGAAGTTTTCCTTGATTAATAGGTTAAAGGGTTTAACCAGGACTTATATAAAAATGCTTTCAAGGATATTAAACCACAGGTGCTGGTGTTATTTGTTATTATGACTACTTCTTCATATAAATATTCACATTGTAATTAACCCATAACTGCATTTTGGGAAAGGGTAGAATAAAAAGCTAGGTTGATCCAGTAGTAAATATAATTTAAGAAATGTTAAAATCTTAATTAAAGATATTAGTAGGTGCTAATAGGTTCATAGTAAGACCATGAAAACTGTTTATAACAAAAGATATTAGCACGAGCTAATAGGTTCATAATCAACCCATGAAAACTGTGATTTGATATTGGCAGGGGCCAATAGGTTTATAGTTAGCCCATGAAAACTACGCACGGATTAAGATATTGACATTTAGTCAATACGTTCCTAGTTAGCCCATGAAAACTAGGGTAATAGAAAAGATATTGGAGTTACCAATAGATATTTAGTGATCCCATGAAAACTATGAAATTGGACAGATAGTTTATAAAATTTAATAGGTTAATAGTGAGCCTAGAAACTATAATTGTGGCAGATAGTCAGAATGAATGGGAATAGGTCATCCAGATTTGATTTACTTGTTTTGCACATCATCATAATGTTTTAAAATACTATGTTTTAACCATTGTGGATACAGGAGCACAATATATGGTTTTATATATGTTTTAGGATACTAGTGAAGGGAAAATCCGTTCCGTTAAGTGGCGTGGTCTCACTAGATATTTAAATAGTTTAAGATGGTAGGTTATTATTTATACCACGATTTATGTCTGACTAGAAGTTTTTGTTTTCACTTAAACTCTCGGGTACTCAATTGACTTTGAGTAGGTTTAGAGTTAAGGTTTTCAGGCGTTCTTTCATACGAATAAAGCTTCCGAAGATGTGCAGGAGGCATGCTTGTTACTAGATTTCTTTTCTTTCCACTGTGTGTTTGATTGTAAAGGCAAATTTCTTTTAGTGCCTTCTTATATACTTTGATCAACCAAGTGGGCATCTTCATATGTTTCTCTTAGCGTATTTTGTATTAATTATATGTTATCTAAATATGGTATGCGTACTGGGATTATGTAATCAATTTGGAATATTTTAAAATGGGATGTGGAATTTGGTTGCTTTTTAATTTTTTTTCCATATTCTTGTGTTTTTGTGTATCAATATATCTAATATTGCCGTAATTGGTCGCCGATGATTAATAACTATGGATGACTGCAACATCTGTAGCCGTTTGTTTTGGGCCTCTAAGCAGAGGGATGTTATAGTGATGGTATAATGCTTATTCAATACCAATTTCTTGACTAGATGATGCTATTGCTCTTTTACCACATGCTCTATTTAGCTTCAAATAGCCTTCATATCTGATTGGGCACACCAGATGCAACACCACTCGCTGCCTTGTTTCTCACTAGCTATTTTTTTCAATCATAAGTAGTAAATAATGCTTTACTATCTTTTCTCTATTTCATCTGGCTTCATGCTCGATTGGCCCTTACTTGTGTAGATCGCATCAGCATGTAGAACCATTCAGCACCCAATTTCCGCAACACCCGATAGCATCAATTGGTGCTCTATGTCAATACTCAGCTTTTTACTGCACTTACGAGTAACCATCCTCCAATTCAGCTTCGGACTTTGTAGTGACATCACTTCACATAATGTACCACATCAATACTTTTGACTGCTACTACATGTCTGGTCTCGAAATCAATACTTTTCAACCTTGTTGCATCTACCCATAGAGGTTGAGAATTGGCCGTTACACTGTGAGCGTATATTTGCTGATTTGTGTCTGAATGATGGGCAATAGAGAAGGTTGGCCTCTAGGCAGTTGCAGGGATCAGCGCTACATTGGTGGAATAGTGTTACCATCGGAGTTCTGGTACAGCAGTTGACTTGGGCTGATTTTAAAAGGAGATTTGAGCAAAGGTTTATGTCTGAATTTGCTAAATCGGAGCTGATGATGAAGTTTATGGATCTAGTTCAGGTAGAGATGTCAGTAGTTGAGTATGCTACTTAGTTTGAAGAGCTGTCTTGACATGGATATGCTAACATAGATACCGACATTAGAAGAAATGAGAGGTTCATTTAGGGATTGAGGCCCGAGCTTGCTAGAGCAACCATGACACATGTCCGTGCATTCGCCACGAAGCGTTACTTGCTGATTATGGTAAAGAGAAGTTAGTGGAAACTCAAGGTTCTAAGAGAAATAAGAGAAAGTTCTTAAAGAAGAAGGGAGCCCAGAAGAGAGATACTGCTAAAAAGTCAAAGGTTGTGGTAGTTTGCTATATGTGTGACAAGAAGGGTTACTTTGCGAATAAGTGCCGGTCAAGAAATGGGAAGAAAGCTGCAAGTAAGAAGAATGCGAAGTGCTTCAACTATGATCAAGTTGGGAACTATAAGATTCAATGTCCAGAGATAGTCAGATCATACAAAGGAAAAGTTTTTGCTATCGGATCAGCTAGTTCTACTGCGGTAGATAAGGGAAAGACTGTGATGGAAGATACGTTTTTGATTCAGAGTATACCCGTTAGAGTACTTTTTGATACTGGTGCATCACATTCATTTATATCTTAGTGTTTGGTTGATAAGTTATGCTTAGAACCCACCTACCTTGTTACTTCCTTAAGGGTTGCAAATCCAATAGGAGGGCATGCAACTCTAGGGTTAAGATATGGCCAGTTAGAACTTGATTTGATAGGTCATAAATTTGCATGCAATTTGTATGTTATTGATATCGTAGATTTCAGAATCATCTTGGGTATGGATTGGTTGTGTAGGTATGGGGCTAGAATATTTTGCCAAGATAGGGAAATATCACTAAGACACCCCAATAGTCATAACCGAGTTATAATCTCAGTGGAGAATTCTGACCGGAGTGTTAGTACTTTGCTTAGTGCTATGGAGATAGGTGATGAGTTAAGTCAGGTTCAGGTAGCAAGAGAGTTTCCAGATGTCTTTCAGCCAGTCACTGGACTACCACCGAAACGAGCTATTGAGTTTAGAATAGATCTTGTGCCCAGAACTGAACCTTTGAGTAGACCACCTAGCACGATGACACCTACCGAGATGAAGAAATTAATGGTGAAACTAGTAGATCTTGAAAGAAGGATTTATATTATACTAAGCAGTTCACCTTGAGGAGCGGCCACGGCGTTCGTGAAGAAACCAGATGGGTCATTGAGGATGTGCATCGACCATCGTAAGTTAAATGAAAGGACAATTAAGAATAAATATCCTTTGCCGAGGATAGATGATCTATTTGATCGGCTGAGTGGAGCTAGAGTGTTTTCCCAGTTGGATTTGGCAACAGGTTTCCATCAGTTAAGAGTGGCGGAGGATAGTATTCCTTTGACAGAATTTGGAACTTGGTATGGTTCTTATGAGTGGTTAGTGATGCCATTTGGATTAACGAATACACCTGCTTTCTTCGTGGATTTGATGAACCGAGTTTTCCGAGAGTACTTAGATAGGTTTTTTCTATTGTTTATAGATGACATTTTATTATACTCTTACGATGAAAAGGAGCATGAAGTTCATCTTAGAGTGGTACTCGAGACGCTGAGGCAGAATCAACTGAAGGCTAAGTTTACCAAGTGTCATTTTTGGAAGAGAGAAGTTAAGATCCTTGGTCATGTGGCTTCAGAGAAAGGGTTATCAGTCAAACCAGATAAGATCCAAGCTATGAGTAATTTGAGAAGACCAGAAATGGTGACTGAGATCAAGAATTTTCTTGAACTTGTTGGCTACTACTGAAGATTCATTAAGGATTTATCGTAGATAGCAGCACCTTTGACTATGCTGACCAGGAATGAGGCTAAGTTTGTCCCGTTTGAAAAATATGAGGAAGGTTCCTTAAGTTAAAGCATTTTTTAACCAATGCACCAGTGTTAGTAGTTCCAAACAAAAACCAAGGGCTGGTGGTATATACTGATGCACGTGGAACTGGATTAGGAGCATTATTGATGCATAATGGTAAAGTTATTGCCTAAGCTACACGACAGTTTATCCCGCATGAAGTTTGATACCCTACTCATGATTTGTAGCTGGCAGTAGAAATCTTTACATTGAAGATTTAGAGACATTATCTCTTAGCAGGACCTAGTTTTTTTGATGGATGGTCTGGGGTCTAAAGCATCTAGGAATGGAGTATTAGAAGCAAGGAAGGGGACTTAGCCAAAATTGGCTAAGTATATGAGTCGGTGCTGAGTTGACCAACTCGGTACTGAATTATTTTGTTAGGTCCAATGGATGTGAAACTTCCTGTAGGGGAAGCAGAGGCCATGTAGATTATGCTAAAGATGTTTGTTCATTCACTTGACGTTTGATGGTGACATAGTGGCATGATGATAGCTTCGAGACTTTGATGACAACATGACGATGAAAGGAGTTTGGTTCTGATGCTGGTGGCTCGATGTTGAATGGAAGTCGTGAGAATGGTTATCCATAATAGGGTGGGTTCTAAGAAAGGTGATCCGCGGATAGAATGTTTGAATGGTTTTATCGTGTAGTGAGAGAGTGTAGAATGGTTCCTCGAGGATAATGAAAATTGGATGGAGCAAAGAAAGGGCTCGGATACGCGTACTAAGGGATCATTGGTACTCGGAATGTTTTCTAATGTACTCAAAGCAGGGGTATTGTGAGGACGCTCATGGGTACGTTGAAAGGCTACCCTGGATCGGTTGAATAGATCCCTATACCCTAGACCAGTTGAAAGTGTCTAGTATTAGAACAAGAGTACACTGAAAACTGGGATTTCCATTAGTCCCTGGCAGTTGAAAGGTCAGACGAGTTATCATATATCTAGAGAACATTAAGTGATAGTAAGGATTGTTTGATGGATGCTATGGTTGTCTTGATTGTTCTTCCACCTCTCACTCTCGAGATGTCATTGTAGATAGGTATTAGATATAAGGATACCTAGACAACAGTCATCACACTTAGTTTGTAGTGTACCTTTATTGTATTCATAGAGTATCATATTATGTTATTGTGTGCTAATTCTTTGGTTGTAGGGAAATGTAAGGCATGCTTCGTACACCTTTGTTCTTTATTATATCGGCTTGTATAGTATTTTGAGATTCATTTATCGCTCACACTGGACTGTTGTTTGACTCGAGATTTTATGCTTTGGTTCTTATTATACCGGTACTCTTAAATGAGTATACTAGATAACATGTATAGGTGCAACACAGTAGCTGTGCAGAGGACGAGCTGGATGGAGCTATCTTATATTATATATGGATTTTATGCTTATTCCGCTGTGAAACATATGGAGCCTTGTCAGTGCCTTCTTATTATTATGAGATAGTTATTTGAGTTTATTTTCATTGTATAAACTCCATTAAGAATTGTATAACTCTATGAATTTGTACTTTGATATCTGGATCACATAGTTGTTATTGTCTCTCTTATTTTATAACTGTGATTTATTTTATATTTTATTCAATGCGCTTTGAGATATATGATAGGTTATATGATGTTTATTTCATTTTAAAACCCTAATTATCGTTCTACATCTGCCGAGTCAGCATCGCACTATCTTATGTATATCGATGACAGAGGTGTAGGGCGGTCGTCATATTAGTATCAGAGGTAAAGTTATGCGATTAACCTTAGTTAATTTCGTGGTCCAGTAGAGATAGGAAGGAGTTATTGTCCTAGACTAGATCAAGAGTATATATATATAAATGAGAGAGTGCGTACTTGTTATATATTTTGGTTTTCAAAACTATATAGTAGTATATATAGTAAATAAGTCGCATGCACACGCACAACCGTTGACACAGTTTTCCTTTTGAGAGACCGATCATTCTTGTTATAGATCAAGAGTGAGCCAAAAAAATAAACATCATAAGGAACTCTATCTCTAGAGTTGAGGAAGGAGCGGGATCAGGGGAAGCTAACCCTGACTTGCAATCTATGTTCAACACGATGATGGAAAACATGCTTCAAAATGCCTAAGCGACTGTTCCAAATTTTGTTGTTGGTGGTGGTGCTCAAGTGCAAATGCTGATAGCCGACTTTGCCAAGTTATGAAAAGATTATTTCACCTTGGGAGGCAAATCATTCCTAAGAATGGAGTTGGCTATCAAAATGCAGGATTAGTTGGACACTTGCGAGCGCATCTCTGGTGATATGGAAATAGATGATGACATTAGAGGAATCTGGCCTTTAGACAGCTTCATGGGAGAGCCATGAACTGGTGGAATGCCATTACCATTGCTACACCTGAGGATCAGTTTACATAGGACCAATTAAAGGCTAGGTTTGGAGAGGAATTCATCCCAACTGCTCAGAAGTTGGTGCTATTCAGAAAATTTGCTGATTTGAAGAAGGAAAAATGTATATCTACGAATAAATTTCTTAGTTTGATGCTTTATCGAAGCATGATATGTCTTTCATCGATACTTTGTTGAGAAGGAATGAGAAATTCATTATGTAGTTGGATGACTACTTGAGGGAGAAGTTGGTTAGTCATATCAATGAGCCATTCGAAAGACTTGTCGAGAAAGCTCTTCGCTAGGAGAGTATATAACCCAAGTCCAAATTGGCCGTGGTGCAAAGGAAGAGCAGAAACTACAAAAAAGCGGTGGAGGTAAGAAGAAATGGAATGGAAAGAGGAAACAGTCTCATGGAAAGAATACTAAAAAATGCTAAATGGGATCCTATTTGTTATGGTTATGGAGACAAGGGTCACCTAATCAGAGACAGCAAGACTGATATGAAGAAGAAGTAATATAGCTGTGGCAAACCCAGACATATACTTAAGAATTATTCGAAACCACCGCAACAGAAATAGGTTGTGAAGGCATATGCTTTAGACGATGTTCCGACTTCATCGAGTGCTCCCTTAGCGAAAGAGAAGGGGAAGAGCATTGTTTTCATAGCATGCTTTCCATTTCTGATGTTCTCATACGTGTTTTATTCGATACCGAGGCTTCACATTCCTTCATATATAGTGAATTGGTAGATAGGTAGGGATTCAAACCTGAAATAGTTGACCAACCTTTGATTGTGACGAAACCTATTGGAGGCTCCACTAGCCTATGCACTGTTTGTCATGGTTTGACTTTACTAAGTCATAAATGCTCTTTTGTTTGTGATTGCTTTGTTTGAATTTCATCATGTTTGGGATTATCTTGGGAATGGAATGGCTAAGAAGGTATGTGGTAGTACTGGATTGTGAGACGTTGTTGGCGATGATTGGGCTATGAAGGGGCGGATGGTAGTGATTAGCTGCTTGTAGGAGGATGGGGTTATGGTCACGTTGAGAAAGCACAAATTGAAAGTGAAGTTATCAAAGTGTCACTTTTGGATGAGAGAGGTAAGGTTCTTGGATCATGTCGTCTCGTAGCAGGGCATCGTAGTAGATCCTGCCAAGGTGGCAATGGTTTAGGATTGGGACCCACCCAGGAATGCTATAGTTGTGAGAGTTTCTTAGGTTTGGCGGGATATTATAGACGTTTTATCAAGGATTTCTTGAAGGTAGCAGCACCATCAACCAATTTGGCAAAGAAGAATCGACTTTTGTTTGGAACGTGAAGTGCGAGCATGTGTTTGTAAGTCTAAAAGAGAGGTTGACAAGTGCAGCAGTAATGACTATTGCAAGCGGGAATGAGGAAATAACAATGTACACAGACGCTTGTGGTGCTAGATTAGGTGTGATGTTAATGCAAAAGGAAAATTTATCGCCTACACTAGTCGACATGTGAAACCACACGAGAGAAATATCCAACTCATGATTTGGAGCTGGCGGCTATAGTGTTTGTTTTGAAGATTTGGGGGCACTACCTATTAGGAGAAAGGATTAAGCTATTTATGGACCAAAAATCCTTAAAGTACCTTTTCTCTCAGAAGGACCTCAACCTTCGTCGGAGCGATGGTTGGAATTCTAGGCCTTCTATGATTTCAGCATTTCTTATACACCCAGTAAAGGGAATGCAGTCAACGATGCATTGAGAAAAAGACATTCCAGTTTGGGAGCGATGTTTATGGACTGGAAACAATTGGAGTATATTGCTAGCTATGACTTCAGACCCCATTTTGAGTTAGAGCAAGGGATGTTGGCAAGTTTGACTATCAGGCCTACTATGAATTGAGCGAATTGGTGCTAGTCAGAAGCAAGATGCTAGACTAGCGGAGATCATGGTGAAAATAGAAGGAGGAGGAGTCTGAAGACATGAAGCAATACAGACTCGATCGAGAAGGTTGGCTCCGTAACGATGGGAGCCTGTTTATTCCCGATGTTGATGGATTACGAGATGAGGTGCCATGAGAGTGCCACCGTTCTAGGTTGACCACACATCCCAACGGTAATAAGATGTATTGATATGAAGCAGACCTACTATCGGGAGGGGATGAAGAAGGATGTCAGGATATTCATCTCTAAATGCATGAACTACTAGTTGGTGGATTGTTGCAATCACTTGAAGTTCCAGAGTGGAAGTGGGAGTAAGTATCGATAGACTTCATTGATGGACCGCCAAGAACCTAAGCAAGGTATGACTGCATTTGGGTCATAGCCGATCGATTAACCAAGAGTGCTAGGTCTAACCCATCAAGTTAAGTAGAACAACAACCAAATTGGCCGAGTTGTATGTGAAATGGGTTATACGATTTCACGGTGTGCTGAAGATCATTGTGAGCAACCGAGACCCATTGTTCATTAGTGGGTTTTGGAAGAGCTTACAGGAGGCATTGGGTGCCGACTTATATCTCAGTACAGTTATCACCCACAAACTGATGGGCATGGCAAGAGAGAGAATCATATCTTGGAGGATCTCTTGCGAGCCTGTATTCTCGATTTCAGAGGCTCGTGGGATGGTCACTTCCATTTAATAAAGTTTGCATACATCAATATCTACCAGTCTAGTATTAGTATGGTACCATATGAGGCATTGTATGGACAACAATGTAATGCTCCTTCATGTTGATTAGAAGTGGGCGAGAAACTAATACTTGGGCCAGATATGTTCTGAAAAACCTCGAAGAAAATTTAGATCATTCGACAGCGAAGAAAGCTGCTCAGGATAGGAAAAAGAGCTACGCCGATAGAAGACCTAGAGATTTGGAATTCTCCGTCGATGATATTCTGTTTGTGAAGATCTCCCCTTTGATTAATGTTATTCGATTCGCTAGTAAGGGGAAGCTGGCACCGAGATTCTTAGGTCCTTTTCCAGTAACAAAGAGGACAGAGAACCTAGCATACAAGTTCAACTAACCTAAGAATATAGCGGGTGTGCATAATATCTTCCACATTACTCACTTGTGGAAGTTTATGCATGACTCAGGCATGATGATTACATCGAATCAATTGGAAGATATCGATATTAAATTAGAAGCTTCCAAACCTTGTAGGCCGGTTCGTATTGTCGGATGCGATACGAAACAACTTAGGAGGAAAACAATGGAGTTAGTGATGGTTAAATGGGGTAAAAGTGAAGACGATTGCATATGGGAATTGAGGAAAGCATGAGGGCCACGCATCCGAAGCTCTTTATATGGTAAGACCTAATGTTTATCGCATTTTCTTTCCCTTTTGATATCATATAGGATAGTTTAGTATCATGTATGCTAGGATAGGTTTGCTTATGTTATTGATTGCACGACTACTTGTTTGATTTGTTTGATGGTTGCATGTGATTGATAGGCATGCTGGGTAACTCTGGGTGACTATTCCTTAATTCATGTGGGGATTTTGGGGGCGAAATCCCTAAAGTAGGAGAGCGTAACGATCTGTGTTTTACGTATTGGAGGATCATAAAATATTTTTATTTTATTTATATCAGGTCACATGACCCTAAAATTTTGGAAAGTGACTCTTCTGGACATTTTCCACAGCTATGATTTTTACCGAATTCTATGTAACCATTTTGACCCTAAAAATATTGTTTGGACTATTACTTTTGATATAGGGTCTCAAACCACTTTCATTGCTTCAGAACCATGGTTCCCCATTCTATGGAATGGTTATAATAGAAAAATGAACTTATTTGGAGGTTATAGCTGTTTTAAGTTTTGGCTGCTGCTGACAAGATTTAGTGGGTAATTAACTAAGCCCGTGCTTAGTCCCACTAACCCACTTTGGAATTTGTGCTAAGGGAAGGTTATAGGAACTGATCTAGGTCATTTTCATCTTCCCCAAAATATTTCTATCTATTAACCCTAATTTCATCAAAAACCATATCTTTTCCTTACTAATCTTAGCCAAATCATTAATTAGAAGGGTGATAAGCACATAGAAGCTAGAGATTATCATTTTGGGTGATTTGAATCCTACTTATTTGCTGTCCACTTCAATTATAAGGGGAAATATTGGTATACTGGATATTTGGTGAGTGGTTCTTGGTCTCTCACTCTACCATGCATGTTTATATAGTTAAAAACGATGTTTTTATATAATTTCAAAGTAAATGATTAAAAATGAATTTTTAAGATTCAAATGATTTTTAAATGGTTTTGCAATTCATATTAATCATATGCGTATGCTAGTATAAAAGTTAGATTCAGACTAGAATTGGCTTGTTTATCACATTCTTATGCATTACTTATATGAATGGATGTATATACATGTTATTCCATGCTTGCATGTTGTGCTTTAATGCTGTTTGCTAGTGTTTTGGATGCTTAGGAAGATAAGTTAGTGAATTTGGAAAATTGAAGGCAAGTTGGTCGGAATTGGACGAAGCTTGTAAGAGAGGCGCTGGAGCATAGAGGCAACCATTTTCTCAAATCATAAGTCCAAATTGACTAAGTACACAACTCGGTGCCGAGTCATTTTTATAGCTCAATAGGATTGATCAACTTGATAGATGGATAGAGCATGGCTAGTGAAGGTTGTCCATATCATGATGTAGGGGATTGGCTAAGTATTGGATACTATGATGAGTTATTGTAATGATCCGCAAATCCGCACAATTAAAGCTGACAATAAACCGCACATGTCCAACCCAATTTGAACGGAAAGTCGGACATTTATGGGAAAGAAAGAAGAAACAAAAATAGAAAAGAAGAAGAAAAAAAGAAAACTGAAACAACATAGAATCCACTTTATTTACCTTTACTTGGGTCAATTTTCTCAAAATTCATTTTATGTAACTTAAGTTAAACTTCATTTCATAGTTCAATTTCAAATTTTTCTTTCCTTAACATTTATATTCAACAACTTTTAAAAATATTCTAACTTACTAATTCTCAAAAATTAAAAGTTATAAAACTTATTTTCTCATGTTTATCAAATTATACTTTGGATTCAAAAATCAAAACTTGTTATACTAAAACAAAACTCCAACGATCCATCACTTAAAAAATCGTAAATGAACGCCGACGATGCCGTAGTCATCAAAGAATTATTTTCCAACGATTAAAGTGAGTTCAGCACTTTCTACCTCTTTTAAATTCCCTTTGAAATATTATAGTTAAAACATTTTCAAAATAATACTATTATTATAATTATTCAAAACTTTAGGAAAAACAATTTTCAAAATTGACGGGATTTAATTTCTCATATTTCTTATTTTAAATCCATTTTATCTACAAATCATATTTATAAATTTCCCTTATATATAATTTCACTTTGGTTATATCAAAACCATTTCTTAATGGTTTATCTTTGTTTACATTACAATAACAACAACTTTTATTAGAATACAAACAACAAACAACAGATGATGATAATCATATATTATCATTCACTAACAACCAAACACACCATATATAACTATAATAATTTCTGAAAAAATTATTCTTTTATATAAAATAAAATCAAGTTAAATTATTTCAGTTACCCATATCAAAACAACACTATGTCGGTTTGCCTTATTCAAGTGTTTAGAAACCCCTATCGATACCACGACGTCCGACATACCGACTAGAATTCATAAGCTACTCAACAGATAATTAACAAAATATAAAACATTCTTATAATCACTGACAAATACGCACTCATACACACACACACTCAAACTCGTAATAAGGCATTTCATTACCTTATCTCTTAATGAGTTGCCCCACTAAAGCCAAGGTTCTCGCTTAGCCTTATGCTTTGATACCAAGATGTAACGACCCGCAAATCCACACAATTAAAGCCGACAACAAACCACATATGTCCAACCCAATTTGAATCAAAAGACTGATAGTTATGGGAAAGAAAGAAGAAAGAAAAGGAGAAAGGAAGAAGAAGAGAAAAAGAAAACTGAAACAACACAAAATCTCATAATCGCAGTGGAATAAAATATAATGTACTATCAATGATCTTTACAAAAGAGAAATTGTTATATACATAAATCAAATCAGATAACACAAATAACCAATCCCAATCATCAGCCATGACAGTTATAACAACTTGTCCTCAACCTATCCTCACAAATGCTGATAATTTTAACAATAATGCAGCTAAAAATAAGCATATACGTAGACACGACTTGGAGACCTCCATCATGCCATCTGATCTCTAATACATCCAAAACAATATGTAATTATGTTCAGTCTGACTCGAGCGTTATAATAAAATAACACCCAAGCAAGTCTGGTAAACCTGTGTGAGAAAACACACCCAATTGGATTTTTAAAATTATCAAACTCTTTTCAAAATAAAGGTATTTCGTAAGATCACGCCGCACCTAAACACAGACAAGTTTGTACCTTACGATAACCAAAACATTTTCTATAGAAAATCCAATGATATTATAATAGTGTCTAGAGTAGAAATACTTATTAATCATAGCTGAAATTGTTACATTAATTAAATTCCAACATGCTAGGTTCCACAATCAAAATTATAAAGGTTATATTGGAGATTGGATTCCATACTATAACAAGGTAAGGAACTACCTTTCGATGATACATCTTTAGATAAAATGCACCAGAGTCTGACAAGAACATCTTGTACCCTTGCCACAAAAGGCTGGCCTATCACTTGACTAGTAGCGCAGAATATGATCACCCCTTTCGTTAATGGGCCCCGAAGCATATGTGAGTAGATAATAATCGATCTAGATTTAGAATGACCATACCCTGATGGGAGCAACCCACTTGGCCCTGCTGCATGCTCGATTTTTGTCATTCCTCGATTGATGTGGCTCGAGGCTAAGTTTTACCTTTATATAACACTTCCCACTTGGAATGCTAACATTACCCTCCAAGCGAAAATGCAATGCCAGCATTCATCAATACAAGTT
Organism: Allium cepa; assembly: GCA_030765085.1. Taxonomy (NCBI): domain Eukaryota; kingdom Viridiplantae; phylum Streptophyta; class Magnoliopsida; order Asparagales; family Amaryllidaceae; genus Allium; species Allium cepa. The sequence goes on from CM060944.1 coordinate 113,368,381, forward strand.
CGTTTTGGGACTGAACAAAATCTAAGGCACCACTTTTACCACATCCATTTTGGAAATCACCCTCAGGATTAGTAGCAAATAGTCCTTGCACTTCAAAAGCTCCATTTCGATTATCTTCAAGGTGTTCCAATTTAAAACACTACTGTCGGTTTGAAGTGGTTTTCGGATAACATATCTAGTCCTAGTCTCTCTGAACCGACAAAGTTAGTTTATAAACTAGCCAATATTAGATAGTTGGTTATTTAACTATCAAATAAACAAATAAACCAACCATAAATCAAATTTTCAAAGGAAGCAACACTGGTTATGAACCAAGCACAATAAGCCTCTTTAATTAATCTTTTCATTAATTAGAATACTTCCCAAATGTTTATCTCAAAATATCTTTACGAAGATATACCCGGAAACCCCTATATTTTTGATGCTTGGGAAAAATCTATATACTTTTCTCAACAGTATAAGTATATTCACAGAACGGTGGACGATTTTCTTTTCACACAATTCTAGAACAATTTATAAATTTCTTCATAAATCTCTAAACCCATTTATAACCCAATTCATCAATCTCTGAAATTATGTATAAAAATCCCTTTTATACATTCCTAAAAATCTCTAAAACTCATCAATCAACAATATAAACCCTTTATAAATCCATAAACCATTTGTAAACTACTTTTATAAATCTATAAACCCATTTATAAAACTCTTTTTACCCGTTAATTAATCTTCCTTTAAGTTTTCCAAACCATGTTATAAGATCCCTCTTATAAAACCCACATTTGTTTATAAAAACATTTATAAATGAATTCTAATCATTTACATAAAAACTATTATATAATAATAAATATTATAATCAAATAATAATTAACTTTAAAACATCTTAAAAATAATAATTAATTATTTCAAAACATTCTTAAATAAACAATAATGATTTATCTTCAACATTTTTATAAATAATAATTAATTTTCAAAACTTTATTGATAAATAATTATAATTAATTTCAAACCATATTAATAATTTAAATAATTAATATTTCAAAATATTAAAATGTTGATAAACAACTTTAAAATAATATTAATATAAATAAACAACTTTTAAACATAAATATACTTCCTTGTTAAAAATCCATACTTAAATTTCAACATAATCATTTCCATATTTATAAAACTGTATTTATAATTCTCTTTCTATTGTATATCATGTTGTTTAACATCTCCAAATCTATCCTCACTTTCAATTTGCAAAATAGAATCAACTATTTTTCTAAAATAACATCCCACATCTTATTATAAATCCATAACTGAGATTTATTTTTCCTAATTTATTCAATGATAAAAGTTTCCCTTTATTTTATAAACACCGTTTATAAATCTATCCTTTTATTAATAAAATATGATTTTACAAATCTTCACTTTATTTTTAAATTGTCACTTTTATACATTATCACATTTATAAACTTTCACATTTGTAAATAAATCTTAATATATGTTTGTATATATACACAAACACATCACTTTACAAAAAACGGTTAATAAATATTTAAACAAAAAGATTTCTATCTACTTTTTGAAACCATATTCCTTTATTACAAAGGATGGACTTATTTTTAAGATTTTAAAAATATTTACTTTACAATTCAAAAGTCTCTATTTAAAATATTTCGTAAAACTATTAATTTATAATATCTACAAATCATAGCTTTTATTTTAAAATAAATTCCTTCTTTAAATAAATTTCAAGAATAACACATAAAATTTTGAAAATCACTTAAAATCATTTTAAAAACAAAATATTCACTTTATAGTATTTCATAATACAGAAAATATGGCCTAGTGCTACTATAGTACTAAATAGGGAAAAATTCATCCATGTCATCAAATATGGCATCCAACACAACATATATCAAAATATATGAAAAGTAAAACAACATTGTAAGGAATCCAATTAGATCCCTCCAACCTGTCCCCCTGCATCACATACAATACAAAATCACAAAACATAAATTAACCTCTTCGAGGCGGGATCGCATATAATGGGTCATCCGCTCTTACACGGGAACGTAATAGGGCCTCATCCGCTCCAGGAGTGGGAATTTATCCAAACCAACAAATAAACTAGTAAATCATCTAAATAGTAAATAAACAATCAACAATAAAATTATCCACATTTATATAAAAATATAAGTGGGCCAAAGAGGTGAGTAGACTCACTTTGTTTTCAGTAATCGCCAAAGCGCTTTGGTTTGAATTAAAACTGAACCGGTGTTCACTTTTAACCCAAATTCCTACTAGCTCCAAATCCATCCAATCCAACTCTATATTGTAGTATTCGCTGTAATGAGCGCAATGCAACTTGTTGCTTCGAATTTCGACCTCATATGAAAACGTTATGAATTGATGGACATTTGAAATAATTAAATTATAATTAACTTTAAATTTATAAAATTTAAAACTTTAATTCACCTTTTACCTCTTCCCCATGTTCGCTTGCTCCAGGCATCGAGACTTCAAAGCCAGGCATGCGTGACATCTTCGATCACGTAGCTGTTTTTCGATGTCGCGACTTTGACGTAGGCAGCCCCTGACCTCGCCTCGCCCTACGACCCCACAACGCCACCCAAAGTCTCGTCGATCATGCGAAAAACAAACCAAAAGCTGCCCCACGTCGTGCCTAATTATGGCCACCACGGCGCTCGATCATCACTCTCCACCTTTGACTTACTTTTCCTTGTCGAGCTCTACAACGTTGTAGTTGGGGTGATTGGCTCCGATGAACATGACCCATTGGATGCAGGGTTTGGTTAATGGCGGCTATTGTTTTATTTGGTTAGGGTTTGCAAATGAAAATATTGTTGAATATGCGCTTTGCGCTTATATGATTTTTGTTTGATGATAATAAACATATATACATTCGTTTAAATGTATTTGTTAATATACTATTCTATTTTTCACAGTTTAAATAAATATTTGTTGAATAAAATAAATTACACAGAATTTGAATTCAAACAGATATTTTATTCAAATAAATATTTATTACATTTTTGAGTAGTACAATTTCAAGCTCCCACTATAACTATACAACTTTGATTACATCACATTTTTCACATTTACATCAGCACCTCACTACATATCACTCACACTCATATTTCTATCTTCAACTGCATTCCAGTTTGAATCCAGCATCTGAGAAATCTGCAAAAATATTCACTAACGCAGTAAAATTGAAAAATAAATATTTTTTGCAATATAAAATGAAACATGACTTTTGAAAATATAATTTGCCTCAGTTATTTGGGTTGTTCGTCATAATTTACATTTGAATTCATCATACACGAACAAATTGTGACATACACAGTGTATCACTGTATATACCATAAGGCCGTGCACACCGATATACACTTGATAATGCTACAGGGACAGGTGAGCACAGGTCAAACCCAAATGAAAAGCCGGGTTCAACTCACGTGCAATATGTTCAAAATCACGACTCGAGCACAAGATCAAACCCGAGTTTTTTGAAAAACTGGATTCAACACAGGGCAGGTCACAAGTCAAAATTAGTGCAACAAAACTCAATGAAAGTTCAAGTCAGATCAAACATAATGGACTGCATGCAACAGAACAATGAAGTTGTACAAGTACAGTCAAGTCAAATGGAACTCAACAAAGCAGCTCAAGTAACAAAACTCGAGTGCAGCAATGAAACCACAAGTTACACAATTCAAATTCAACACAGCTAGTGATATATGCAAACAAAGAAATGCCACCAAGATCATATGTGCAGAGGACCAGTAATACAAGCAACAATGAAGACCACCAGGCAAATAGACAGAGGGAATTATACAACAGTGAAGAATAACCAGAGTGATGCAAGTGTCGACCAAGTAACAATGCAAGCACAGTCTCAAACATGAAACAAGGTGCACCAGACCAGCTAACAAGATGATCAAGGCAGACTACAATTTCAAGTGGACAGTGCAAACAATAATCAAGTGATCAACAGAACATGGACTGCAACATGAATGTCACAAGCCAATATTACAGCAAACGGTGTGGCAAATGCATGTACAAACTATGGTGAACAAGTGACCAAGTGCAACTGGAAACAACAATGAGTGCATGCTACAACAACAAAGACCACGGCTACTACACAACACAGCTACAACTCAAATGCAAATACCACTAATCCAGACTGCATGGTGAACCAACTACACAAATTGCAATTCGAACTAACATGACAGCAAACAACTGCATAGTAACTAAAGTACAGGGAACAACAACAATAAATACTGCAACAACCAAAGCTAAAGTGTACAACTTGACTGTCAAGACTCGGTAAACAACAAGCAGTGTTCAAGTGGAGACCAAAGAAGAAGGCCAGAGACGAAGACTACAAGATGAACAACGATCATGCTACAGAAATGCATGTATGTAGCAGAAATAATAACAATGATTCACGGTAAAGTCGAAGTGTTCTAAAACCAAGTCAAAGCGGGTAAAAATCGAAACATCTCAAAATTCAAAGTCAATGCAGAAAGTCAAAGCCGTAATTCACATGAAGGCCGTGCGCATCGAGCAAATTGAACAAGTCACAATTCAAAACCGTGGTAGCCAAGCAATTTGAATTAGTCAGTGAAAATCTCAAGCATCAATACCAGATCAAACGATCAAAGCAACAAATATGAAATTATCAGACGAACGAGAAAATAGGGCAACGAACCCTATAAAAGACCCAACATCATCATCATCAGAACGTGTGAGTTCGAATAAAAAAGAACGAAGAGGAACAGAGCTAAAGCAAAATCGAACTCACCAAAGCGCGAAGCCATAGCCAAGTACAAATCTAATTTGCGCCAATCCAAAGCCATAGCAAATTCTCACAGAAGCAAAAGCAACTTTGAAAGCCCTAATTTATTGAAGGAAGAGGAACGAAGAAGAAACGCAAGCCCTAATTCAAGCGCAAAGAGGAACAAAAGGGAGGCCGTGTTTTTACAGAAGAAAATAAAAGGATCGGGTTAAAGAACAAGGAGCCGGCCCTGTTTATTATAAAAGGGGTTTAGTGTTTTAGGGTTTTATAAAAGAGTCTTTTTTTTATTTGAGCAAAAATTTAGGCATTCAAGTTTATATTTTAATTTTTTCTCCTGCTTGTATTTTTGAAGTTGTTTTTATTTTTCAAATCAAAAGTTTTGTAAATCACCACCTAGGGTTTAGGTAGTGTCAGATTGTCTAGTTAGAATTAATTCAGTGAGCAGGGTGTGCGAGTTTGCAGAGCTCTATAGGCGGGAGCAGTGTTTGCGAGTAATCAAAGCTCTATGAGCGGGAGCAGAGTTTGCAAGTAAACGAAACTCTATAGGCGGGAGCAGGGTGTGCGAGTCTAGTAGAGTGTTTGTGAGCAGGAGCAAATGTTTGCGAGTCTAGTAGAGTGTTTGTGAGCGGGAGCAAAAGGGTCTGCGAGTCTAGTAGAGTGTTTGTAAGCGTGATACTGTTTAATTCTAATAGAAATCTGGGAATGCAGCAGTAGGCAGGGGTTGCCGAAGCTGGGTAAATTTTGTGTGTGATTTACTTTTCAGCATATTTATTTCTGCAGTTTGTTTCTGTGTTTATATCGAGAAAATTTGCTATAACCCTATTCACCCCCCTCTAGGGTTAATCTAGATCCTACAAGTGGTATCAGAGCTAGGTTTTGTACTTTAACTCTAGAGATATGTTTCAACGCTTTTTAACTTTGGTATACAAGGTCTTTGCAGCGACTTGGGATGGTCAAGAAGGAAAGGAAGCTTCAAACAATAGCTCAGAGGAAGCTAATTTGTGTTTGATGGCAAAATCAGACTCAGAAGCCGGCACAGAGGAAACTAGTGAGATTTGTTGGCGGGCTAAGGAGCAACAAGAATGGTTTCTAGATTCAGGCTGTTCTAGACATATGACAGGTGACAAATCGAAGTTCCTTAGTCTAGAGAATTTTAAAGGCGGAAATGTGATCATGGGAGACAACAGTAAGTGTAAGATCATTGGTAAAGGTGAAGAGGGTAACGGTAATTTTTCTTTGACTAATGTTTTATACGTTGAAAATTTGCATTACAATCTCATTTCTATTAGCCAACTATGTGACAAAGGTATGAATGTTGTCTTCGATAGTGATACTTGCAAAATCATTGATAAAGATTCTAATAACATTGTCTTTATGAGCAAAAGAAAAGGAAATGTTTACTCACTTTCATTTGATAATCTAAATCTTTCTAGATGTTTGGTAGTCACAGACGAAGAGGCATCTTTATGGCATCGGAGACTTGGTCATGCTAGCATGAGTCTCTTAGAAAAACTTGAAACGAAAGAATTAGTCAGGGGGTTACCACATCAGAAATTTAAAAATAACAAAGTGTGTAAAGCATGTTCCTTGGGCAAGCTTAGTCGATCATCATTTCGTCCTAAAAACATTGTTAGCACATCAAGGGTCCTTGAATTAATTCACATGGATTTATTTGGACCAAATGAAATTGCAAGCTTAAATGGAAAACGTTATTGTTATGTATTGGTTGATAATTACTCTAGATTCACATGGGTTTATTTTTTAGCCAAAAAGTCTGAATCTTTTGATTATTTTTCAAAATTTGCAAAACTTGTTCAAAATGAAAAAGGAGTTTCAATTAAAACCTTGAGAAGTGATCATGGAGGCGAATTTGAAAATTTGGAATTTGAAAACTTTTGTGAAGAAAATGGTTTAAAACATGAATTTTCTGCTCCACGAACACCTCAACAAAATGGGGTGGTTGAAAGGAAAAATCATACATTGCAAGAATTGGCTAGATCCATGTTGAATGAGTATAAACTACCTCTAACCTTTTGGGCAGAGGCAGTGAATACTTCGTGCTATATAATGAATAGAGTAATGATTAGACCAATACTTGGCAAAACATCTTATGAATTGTGGCATGAAAGGAAACCTAACATTTCTTATTTTCGTGTATTTAGATGTCCTTGTTTCATTCTTAACACAGGTGATCAACTTGGAAAATTTGAATCAAAGGCTGATGAGGGAATATTCATGGGCTATTCAACAAGGAGCAAGGCTTACAGAATATTCAACAAACGAACAAAGACAATTGTTGAATCAATCAATGTGAAATTCGATGAATCTGACCTGGAAAGGATGACTGAAAAGACGGATGACGATGGGATAGATCATGAAGACATTGAAGATGAGACATTTAGTGAGAAAGCTGAAAATAGAACTGTTGATGCTGGTAGATTGAAATTTAAATCCAATCATCCTCCTGAATTGGTTATAGGTGATCCTACGGAAGGTATACGTACTCGCTCTTCATTTGATAAAAAATTGTGTTCGTTTTGTTATCACAGTGGTTTTATTTCTGAAATTGAACCTGATTCCGTTGAAATGGCTCTTAGTGATGAAAATTGGATTTTAGCAATGCAAGATGAACTTAATCAATTTGAGAGAAATAAAGTTTGGAAATTAGTTCCCAGGCCTAATGACTATCCAATTGTTGGAACTAAATGGGTGTTCAAAAATAAACTTGATGAATCGGGAAACGTAATTAGAAACAAAGCTAGGTTGGTCGCAAAAGGATATAACCAAATTGAAGGCTTAGATTTTGATGAAACATTTGCTCCAGTTGCTAGGTTAGAAGCCATTAGGATTTTGCTAAGTTTTGCATGTTATAAGAGTTTCAAACTTAAACAAATGGATGTAAAAAGTGCCTTTTTGAATGGTGATTTGAAAGAAGACGTTTTTGTTGAACAACCCCCCGGTTTTGAAAATCATGATTTTCCAAGTCATGTGTATAAATTAGAAAAAGCATTATATGGTCTTAAACAAGCTCCTAGAGCTTGGTATGACTGCCTTAGTACATATCTTTTGGAAAATGGTTTTAAAAAGGGGAGTGCTGACACGGCACTGTTTCTATTACATAAAGGAAGTGATTTTTTGATAGTTCAGATTTATGTGGATGATATCATTTATGGTGCTACTAATGAACTCTTGTGCGAGAAATTTGAACAAGTCATGCAGGCTAAATTCGAGATGAGCTTAGTTGGAGAATTGAAATATTTTCTTGGATTTCAAATCAAGCAAAGCAGTGATGGTATTTTCATCTCACAATCCAAGTATGTGTTGGAATTGTTGAAGAAATTTGGAATTGAGAACTCCAAACCATTGAGAACTCCTATGAGTCCATCAACAAAGTTAGACAAAGACGAGAAAGGAATTGCTGTTGATCAGAAGAAATATCGAGGAATAATTGGTTCACTTCTGTATCTTACTGCCTCTAGACCTGATATTATGTTTTCTGTGTGTTTGTGTGCACGTTTTCAATCTAACCCTAAAGAATCTCATTTGAAAGCCACTAAACGAATTTTGAGATATCTTTCACACACACACAAATTTGGATTATGGTACCCTTCTTGTGAAAATTTTGATTTAGTTGGTTATTCTGATGCTGATTATGCCGGTTCATTGGTTGATAGAAAAAGCACTAGTGGGACATGTTTCATGCTAGGACACTCATTAGTTTCATGGTCAAGTCGGAAACAGAATTGTGTTGCATTATCCACCACTGAAGCAGAATATATTGCTTTGGGAAGTTGTTGTGCTCAAATTTTATGGATGATGCAAACTCTTTCTGATTTTGGCTTAGTCTATAAACAAGTTCCATTAAAATGTGATAGTAGGAGTGCTATAGATTTGTCAAATAATCCTGTTCATCATTCATGCACAAAACACATTGATGTGAGACACCACTTTCTTAGAGATCACATTGCTAAAGAAGACATTTGCATTGAATATATTTCAACTGAAACTCAACTTGCTGATATTTGCACAAAACCTTTCCCCGAAGACAGATTTTCCAGATTACGTTTGGATTTGGGAATTATAGAAATTGACTAATCATTTTTTTTAAATCTTAAAAAAAATTTGATTTTTTGATTTTAAATGACTATTTTGACTAATCTGACTCCCTTTGATTATCGAAAAGATGAATAGTGATTGAAAAAGTGACGAGTGTTGATATTTATCATATATTATAACTCGAGAAAGTATAATTAGAAAATTTCTTTAGAATTTCATAACAAGAGTTATAAAAACTTATTGTTGGGTAAAAGTTCCATGACCATTTCTATTTCTATCATCTTTCTATTGACCATCACTCATCAAAATTACATATAGTATGTAAATTTGTGGTAGTTTACAAAGGAAATCATTCGTTCTTCAATATCTTTAAATTTGTAAAGGAAATTATTTGTGCTTCAATCTATTATATTTAGCAATAAAAATAAATATCCAAAGTATTCACTCTCATTTAAAAGTCCTCACGGTTATGCATGGGTGAATTACTTGGATTTTTGATTATGTGCTTCCATGCTCATTTAAAAGTCCTCACGGTTATGCATGTATGGAACGCATATCAAAATTAATTGATTTAATAGACAAGTTGATTCTAATCCCATTTAAAAGTCCTCACGGTTATGCGGGGTTAGAAGATACTTGAATTTTTTTTAAAATAAAAATTGTGAATACTACTAATCTCATTTAAAAGTCCTAACGGTTATGCATGGTTAGTAGATATTCAAATTTCCTGAAATAAATATACCACAAATAGACAGAACTGTATGATTTTTGATGATTTTATCCCCATCACTTCTGAAAGTGGAATATGCGTCTGACAAGGGCAATTATGATTTTTGTTTGAATTTTATTGAAATTTGATATTTATATTCAATTGAGTTAAATGTTTGATTCATGTCTTTCACTTCATCCCTATTTTTATAACACTGTTATTCTTTTGCTGATAACAATAGGGGGAGAGAAAAGTTAAGATTTTGTCAAATAGAATCAAGCAAAGGACAAATAATTTTCCATTTGCATATAGGCTCATTTACATATTTTTATTTGTATGCATATATGTAGGGGGAGTATCATGTAGAGAGGAAGCATTTAAATAGGGGGAGCAAATTGAACGATCAAATACATTTAATACATTCAAAATCTTAAATATATGTTTGTTATCATCAAAAGGGGGAGATTGTTGAATATGCGCTTTGCGCTTATATGATTTTTGTTTGATGATAATAAACATATATACATTCGTTTAAATGTATTTGTTAATATACTATTCTATTTTTCACAGTTTAAATAAATATTTGTTGAATAAAATAAATTACACAGAATTTGAATTCAAACAGATATTTTATTCAAATAAATATTTATTACATTTTTGAGTAGTACAATTTCAAGCTCCCACTATAACTATACAACTTTGATTACATCACATTTTTCACATTTACATCAGCACCTCACTACATATCACTCACACTCATATTTCTATCTTCAAGTGCATTCCAGTTTGAATCCAGCATCTGAGAAATCTGCAAAAATATTCACTAACGCAGTAAAATTGAAAAATAAATATTTTTGCAATATAAAATGAAACATGACTTTTGAAAATATAATTTGCCTCGGTTATTTGGGTTGTTCGTCATAATTTACATTTGAATTCATCATACACGAACAAATTGTGACATACACAGTGTATCACTGTATATACCACAAGGCCGTGCACACCGATATGCACTTGATAATGCTACAGGGACAGGTGTGCACAGGTCAAACCCAAATGAAAAGCCGGGTTCAACTCACGTGCAATATGTTCAAAATCACGACTCGAGCACAAGGTCAAACCCGAGTTTTTTGAAAAACTGGATTCAACACAGGGCAGGTCACAAGTCAAAAACAGTGCAACAAAACTCAATGAAAGTTCAAGTCAGATCAAACATAATGGACTGCATGCAACAGAACAATGAAGTTGTACAAGTACAGTCAAGTCAAATGGAACTCAACAAAGCAGCTCAAGTAACAAAACTCGAGTGCAGCAATGAAACCACAAGTTACACAATTCAAATTCAATACAGCTAGTGATATATGCAAACAAAGAAATGCCACCAAGATCATATGTGCAGAGGACCAGTAATACAAGCAACAATGAAGACCACCAGGCAAATAGACAGAGGGAATTATACAACAGTGAAGAATAACCAGAGTGATGCAAGTGTCGACCAAGTAACAATGCAAGCACAGTCTCAAACATGAAACAAGGTGCACCAGACCAGGTTACAAGATGATTAAGGCAGACTACAAGTTCAAGTGGACAGTGCAAACAATAATCAAGTGATCAACAGAACATGGACTGCAACATGAATGTCACAAGCCAATATTACAGCAAACGGTGTGGCAAATGCATGTACAAACTATGGTGAACAAGTGACCAAGTGCAACTGGAAACAACAATGAGTGCATGCTACAACAAAAAAGACCACGGCTACTACACAACACAGCTACAACTCAAATGCAAATACCACTAATCCAGACTGCATGGTGAACCAACTACACAAATTGCAATTCGAACTAACATGACAGCAAACAACTGCATAGTAACTAAAGTACAGCGAACAACAACAATGAATACTGCAACAACCAAAGCTAAAGTGTGCAACTTGACTGTCAAGACTTAGTAAACAACAAGCAATGTTCAAGTGGAGACCAAAGAAGAAGGCCAGAAACGAAGACTACAAGATGAACAACGATTATGCTACAGAAATGCATGTATGTAGCAGAAATAATAACAATGATTCACGGTAAAGTCGAAGTGTTCTAAAACCAAGTCAAAGCGGGTAAAAATCGAAACATCTCAAAATTCAAAGTCAATGCAGAAAGTCAAAGCCGTTATTCACATGAAGGCCGTGCGCATCAAGCAAATTGAACAAGTCACAATTCAAAACCTTGGTAGCCAAGCAATTTGAATTAGTCAGTGAAAATCTCAAGCATCAATACCAGATCGAACGATCAAAGCAACAAATATGAAATTATCAGATGAACGAGAAAATAGGGTAACGAACCCTATAAAAGACCCAACATCATCATCGTCAGAACGTGTGAGTTCGAATAAAAAAGAACGAAGAGGAACAGAGCTAAAGCAAAATCGAACTCACCAAAGCGCGAAGCCATAGCCAAGTACAAATCTAATTTGCGCTAAGCCGAAGCCATTGCAAATCCTCACAGAAGCAAAAGCAACTTTGAAAGCCCTAATTTATTGAAGGAAGAGGAACGAAGAAGAAACGCAAGCCCTAATTCAAGCGCAAAGAGGAACAAAAGGGAGGCCGTGTTTTTACAGAAGAAAATAAAAGGATCGGGTTAAAGAACAAGGAGCCGGCCCTGTTTATTATAAAAGGGGTTTAGTGTTTTAGGGTTTTATAAAAGAGTCTTTTTTTTATTTGAGCAAAAATTTAGGCATTCAAGTTTATATTTTAATTTTTGCTCCTGCTTGTATTTTTGAAGTTTTTTTTATTTTTCAAATCAAAAATTTTGTAAATCACCACCTAGGGTTTAGGTAGTGTCAGATTGTCTAGTTAGAATTAATTCAGTGAGCAGGGTGTGCGAGTTTGCAGAGCTCTATAGGCGGGAGCAGTGTTTGCGAGTAATCAAAGCTCTATATGCGTGAGCAGAGTTTGCAAGTAAACGAAACTCTATAGGCGGGAGCAGGGTGTGCGAGTCTAGTAGAGTTTTTGTGAGCGGGAGCAAATGTTTGCGAGTCTAGTAGAGTGTTTGTGAGCGGGAGCAAAAGGGTCTGCGAGTCTAGTAGAGTGTTTGTAAGCGTGATACTGTTTAATTCTAATAGAAATCTGGGAATGCAGCAGTATGCAGGGGTTGCCGAAGCTGGATAAATTTTGTGTGTGATTTACTTTTCAGCATATTTATTTCTGCAGTTTGTTTCTGTGTTTATACCGAGAAAATTTGCTATAACCCTATTCACCCCCCCTCTAGGGTTAATCTAGATCCTACAAATATTTCGTGTCCTTTTATCGGAAAAAATTCAAAACATTATTCACACGTTAAATTTTCGAACTCCAATCGAGGGAGTCGCCCGGCGTTTTATATGTAATACTCCTTTTCTGAACACAATGGAATTAGTTTCGAAAGCCAATTCCATCATATATAAAAGTTAACTTTAAAAACCAAATTATATTAATTTAAATTTCTTTAATTAATTTCTACGCGTTTCGAGCTCACACGACCAAATGATATGTCTGATCACCGTGAAATTCAAAGGCATACCATAATTCACTATTACTTGAACTAGTTACGTCCAAATCCGAGATAGTGTCCCATAAAGCTATTTTCACAAGTTAATTAAAGTGATTATTATAAAACAAGTTTAATCATTTTTAAATTCAAATTCAAAAGTTTACTATCTTCATTCTTATTCAAACTGAATTTTAAATCAACTTTCAAAATCATTTTCAATCACGTAAATTCAATATTTAATTTTTTTAAACAATACCAAATATTCACTTAAACAGTTCATTTATCAAATAAACACTTGAATTTGAAATAGAAGTTTTTTAACTTATAAAATTAACTTTTTAATATTTAAATTCGTTATATTCCAAATTTAAAATGAAATTCTAGATCATCACATTCTACCCTCCTTAAAAGAATCTCGTCCCCAAAATACCAAGGTGAGAAAAATGCACCAAACTCGTTAACTTTCAAAACAAATTAGTTGAAATAGATTACCAAATCCTTTTAAACCCTTAACCTCCCAAAATAATTTGTTGAAACTTTGTTATGACATTTTTTAAATCTTTTATTCCTTTCACAGGTTTAGCTAATACCATTTAAGGTTATAACACAAAAATCAAATTTTAGTTATCAAAAATTTCTAACGTCTTAAATTTAGGTAAATTTTTTCCAACGTCTCCTTTGCGCCGCTTGATCGAATTTTTTTACAATATATATATAATCATAAATATAACTCTCATCTTTAAGGATGAGTCATCCCATAGGGGAAAATATAAAAATACGATATTGTAATCTGAGATGTGTACCTTTTATTAATATTAGCAAGCATATACAACCAATAAAATGCGTAGTATATGCCATTCTACCTATTAATCACTCAACAACCAATGAAAACATGTATGTATATAGAAAGTAACATTACTATATAACATAGAATATACAATAACTATATGCAAATGTAGCAAATATAACAAGAGAAACCATCAAACAAATAATATCCATCCAATTAATTCATAACCATATCAATACATTTTCCAATGTCAACATTTAATTTATTAAGCCCGTATGATGTGCATATATCATCCGTAAGCAAAATCATACATGATTGCTCGCTCGATCATACAACTTCGCTTCCGAACTTGTATCGTTCACTTAACCACTCTAGTGCTTGAACAGAAACCGCCATTATCCTTGCATTGCCATATACTATGATAGAGAATTCTAGAATCAATCAAAACTTCATATCCAATGTTCACCGTCAAGAATCGAATGAAAAATCCTAACTTGGATTGGTGTAAATCACATCGAAATCGTAAATTAGAATTTGGATCAAACAGTTGTGCAAATAAAATAATATGCGTACAACTTACGTATTTATTTTCATTTGTTTCTTAATTATACCAAATTCTTTTTATTCTCATTCCACTAATTCATATTCAATTAATTACATTCCATTAATTTAGTATAGTTCTTTTAATACCGATAACACTAGGAACCCTTTTATAGAATTTTACTTAAGTCTATTACAAACATTTTATACAACCACCTATGTTTATTTTCACTTCATTACTTAAGTTCATATTCAACTCTATCAAACCACATTCCAAAACATATTCAATTCGTCTTACAACTTGTGTTGAATTTCAATTTATAATTCAAGTTCACATCCATTTAACTAATTTATTGTATTAGTTCATTTCACTAATTCACTTCAATTACCTTTACTTGAGCCAATTTCTTTTCAAAGTTCATTTTATTTAACTTAACTTAGGTTGAACTTCATTTCATAGTTTAATTTCAAATTATACTTTCCTTAACATTTGTATTCAACAACTTTTAAAAATTTGTTTTAACTTACTAAATCCTAAAAATTTGTAAGTTATAAAACTTATTTTCTCATATTTATCAAATTGTACTTTGGATTTCAAAATCAAAACTTGTTTCACCAAAACAAAACTCCAGTGGTAGCAATCCATCACTTAGAAACATGAAAATGAACGCCAATGATACTGCAGTCATCACCATAATTATTTTTCCGTGACTAAAGTGAGTTCAATGCTTTCTGTCTCTTTTAAATTCCCTTTAAAAATATTGCTAGTTAAAACATTTTCGAAATAATACTATTATTATTGTTATTCTTCAAAACTTTTGAAAAAACAATTTTCAAACTTAATGGGATTCAAATTCTCAAATTTCTTATTTTAAATCCATTTTATTCACAAATCATGTTTATAAATTTCCCTTATATATAATTTCAATTTGGTTATATAATTTCAATTTGGTTATATAAAACCATTTCCTAATTGTTTATCTTTGTTTACATTATAATAATAACAACTTATTAGAACACAAACAACAAACAACAAACAACAAACAATAAACAACATATGATACTAATAATCAAATATTGTTACCCACTAACAACCAAACATACTATATATAACTATAATAATTTCGAAAAAAATTATTCTTATATATATGTAAAATATAATCAAGGTAAAATTATTTTTTTAACCTATTTCCAAACAATACAGTGTCGGTTTGCCTTGTTCAAGCATTTAGAAACCTCTGTTAATGTTTGGTTTAGAAACCCCGACCATAAGCCACTTAACAGATAAATTAACACAAATATAAAATATTTTTATAACTACTAACAAATACGCACTCACACACACACACACACACACACACACACTCTCTCTCTCTCTCAAACTCATAATAGGGCATTCCATTACCTTATCTCTTAATGAGCTGCCCCACTAAAGCCAAGGGTCTCGCTTAATCTTGCGATCTAATACCAAGCTGTAACGACCCACAAATCTGCATAATTAAACCTGATAATAAACCACATATGTCTAACCAATTTGAACGGAAAGACGGATTGTTATGTGAAAGAAAGAAGAAAGAAAACGAGAAAAGAAGAAGAAGAGGAAAAGAAAACTGAAACAGCATAGAATCTAATAATCGCAATGGAATAATATATAATATAATATCAATGATCTTTATAAAAGAGAAACTGTTATATACATACATCAATCAGATTGATTACATAAATAATCTATCACAATCATCAGCCTGGATAGTTATAACAATCTATCCTCACAAATGCTGATAACTTCAACAACAATGCAACAGAAAATAACATATACGTAAATACGACTTAAAAAGACCTCTAGCTCGTCTCCTAAGCTCCAATGCATTCAAAACAATCTATAATGCTCGGTCTGACCCAAGCACTATAATAAAATAACACCAGAGTCAGTCTAGTATAACAATGTGAGAAAACACACTTAGTTGGATTTTAAAAATTATCAAACTCTTTTCAAAATAAAGGCATCACATAAGACAACACCAAACACGGATAGGTTTTTACCTTATGATAACCAAAACATTTTCTATAGAAAATCCAATGATATTATAATAGTGTCTAGAGTTTAAATACCTATTAATCACAGCCGAAATTGTTACATTAATTAAATTCCAACATGTTAGGTTCCATAATCAAAATAAAAAAGGGTTATATTGGAGATTGGATTCCATACTATAACAAGGTAAGGAACTACCTTTCGATGATACATATCTAGATAAAATGCACCAGAGTCTGACAAGAACATCTTGTACCCTTGCCACACAAGACTGGCCTACCACTTGACTAGTAGTGCAGAATATGATCACCCCTTTCGTTAATGGGCTGCGAATACCCTGATGGGAGCAACCCACTTGGCCCTGCTGCATGCTCAATTTTTGTCATTCCCCATTAATGTGGCTCGAGGCTAAGTTTTACCTTTGTATAGCACTTCCCACTTGGAATGCTAACACTGCCCTTCAGGCGCTAATGCAATGCCAGCATTCATTCATACAAGTTCGTTTTGGGACTGAAGGAAACTGAAAGCACCACTTCTACTGCATCCATTTTGGAAATCATCCTTAGAATTAGTAACAAGTAGCCTTTGCAATTCAAAAGCTCCATTTTTATTATCTTCGAAATATTCCAATTCGAAACACTTATGTTGGTTCAAAGTGGTTTTTGGATAACATATCCAATCTTGGTCTCTTCGAACCGACAATGTTAGTTTATAAACTGGCCAACATTTGATAGTCGATTATTTAACTATCAATTAAACAAACAATCCAACCAGAGATCAAATTTTCAATGGAACCAACACTGGTTAAGCTCCAAGCACACTAAGCCTCTTTAATTAATCATTTCATTAATATAATTACTTTCCAAATAATTATCTCAAAATATCTTTACGAAGATATACCCACAAACCCTTATATTTTTGATGCTTGGAAAAAATCTATATACTTATCTCAACGGTATAAGTATATTCACAGAATGGAGGAAGATTTTCTTTTCACATAATTCTAGAATAATTTATAAATTCCTTTATAAATCCTTAACCCGTTTATAACCCCAATCATTAATCTCTGAAATTATTTATAAACCTCACTTTTATACATTCCTAAAATCATTTATAAACCCTATATAAATCGATAAACCATTTATAATTTATAAATATATAAACCCATTTCTAAAACTCTTTTATAAATATATAAGACTATTTATAAAACTCTTTTTACCCTTTAATTAATCTTCCTTTAAGTTTCCAAATCATGTTATAAGATTCCCCTTATAAAACCCATATCTGTTTATAAAAGTCTATTTATAAATCTCAAAAACATTAATAAATAAATTCTAGTCATCTACTTAAAAACACTTTTATAATAATAAACATTATAAATAAATTAAAATTAACTTCAAACCATCTTAAAAGTAATAATTAATAATTTCAAAACATTCTTAAATAAACAATAGTGATTCTTTAACATTTCTATAAATAATAATTAATTTCCAAAACTTTATTGATAAATAATTATAATTAATTTCAAACCATATTAATAATTTAAATAATTAATTTTTTAAAATATTAAAATATTGATAAACAACTTTAAAACAATATTAATATAGATAGACAACTTTTAAAACATAAATATACTACCTTGATAAAAATCCATACTTAAATTTTAACAGTCATTTCCATATTTATAAAACTGTATTTATTAATCTCTTTCTGTTTATAACATATCGTTTAACATCTCCAATTCTATCCTCTCTTTCAATTTCCAAAATAGAATCAACAATTCTTCTAAAACAACATCCCACATCTTATTATAATCCACAATTATGATTTATTTCCCCCAATTTATCAAATCATAAAAGTTTCCCTTTATTTTATAAACACCGTTATAAATCTATCCTTTTATTAATAAAATACGATTTTACAAATCTTCACTTTATTAGTAAAATGTCACTTTTATACATTTATCTATGACTACCTGGAATTTTTGGATATTTGAAATTAAAATATTTAATTAACTTTAAATATTTGGAAGTTAGTTTAACTTGAATTTCAAATATCACTATTTATTTGATAATTGAATTATTGAATTTAATTACTAGGAATTGGGCAAAATATTAAATGTTGAGTTTTAAGAATATTAAAAATATTTCATAGGCTTATAATATCTATATTGATAATACTGAAGGTAATAGAAGTGTTAAAATTGAATTTAAAGGTGATTTGTTTAGTTTTAAAAATATATCGTTCAAATCGATATTTAAAAATAGCCTTCCTAAACACAGTCTCGGAATTCGACGAAACCAGTTCCATTAGATCCGTAATAGTGTATTATTATCGGATTTCAAATTTCGGAGTGTTTAGAATTATCGTGTGGCCGCACGGTATATAAACGCGCTGATATTTGTATCGAAATTCAATTCAATAACTGGATCCAAAAAGCTATCTTCTCCATACTATCAAGTTAGGCCTCGAAACCTTTTCCATCGTGTTCGTAATAGGCATAACATTATAAACGCCTAGCAGCATGCCTTGATAGGATGTAAAAAAATTTAAGCTTCAAATTGAAGTCTATTTAAATTTGAATTTAAAATTTAAAATATATATATTTATATACTCTAGTCAACATCAACTGTTTTTATCACTTCAGAACACTGTAGCAAGTTGGGTGAGCATGTAGGGCAGTTTTCAACATGTGTTCACTTGGTATAACACGCGTCTTATTTTATTTTTTTAAAAAAGGATAGTAGAGTTACGCATCTTCATTTTAAAAAAAGCACACAATGTAGATCTTAAAAAAATGAAGAATTTTTTTTATTAATGGCCGAAAGTTGAATTCAAAATCAAATTAAACGCGAGCCCCCTTCTTTTTGCTCCAGATTTCAATCGACGAAGGGAGGAAGGGCACGCGTGGCCAATCAATACCAAGTCAAAATCATAACCTTGTCACGATTTTTTGGAGCTAGATGCGTGCGCACATATGAGAGACGGTACGGGGTGGTGAGGCAGGAGGCTAGCCGCGATGTCGAGGGTTCGAGTTCGATGGCAAGGAGCATGCGGTCATGGGTTCATAGGTTCAAGTGAAGGTGAAGGCGAAGGCTTTGCAAGGGTTGTGGAGAAGCTAAGCTAGGGATAAGCGATTTAGAAGCTGATGGCCAACATGGCGATGGTTGAAGCTTTCTAAGGTGTCATTTGCTTGTTCGCGATTTGCTTAGGAGCGGCAGTGAGGTATTTTCTGATTTTAATTAATCTGGGTTGAAAAAATTATAATAACTATAAGGCATAAAACAATTCTGTTTTAATTTAGTGCATAAACATACATGTTAGAAAAATATATAACAGTAAGTTTTATAAAAAAATAAAAATAAAAGCAGAAGGTTATTTTGAATATCTACAGTATATATATATATATATATATATATATATATATATGAATATGTAGAGTTCGATTTTTAAAAACCTATGTAGTTTATTTTGAAATAAAAATACATACACATTTTTAAATCTACTAGTTTATTTTAAATATGCATTTAGGGTGATTAATTTTAGTTAATTAACCCGTCAAATTTATTTTAGTTACTAAAAGATTTTTAAGAAGGGAAATTAGTTAAATTTAATTATTTGTTTAAATTAAATCATTAGTTAAAATTAAATTATTAGTTTAAATTAAATTTATCAAACGATAATTAATTGTTCGATTATTTAAAATATTAATAAAACCATAAATGTTGTTCAAGGTCTAAAACCAAGGAGAAAATAGGCCGGATTAGATCGGAATACCAATCAAATCAAAGGTGAGTTAATCTCACCCATTTGGATTTCCACTTAAATTTAAATAGTTAAAATTTAAATTATTGGTTGATTGATTTAATTGATGATTTATTATCAGCTTGGATATGATATATATATATATATATATATATATATATATATATATATATATATATATCGGAGCGATTGATTTCCCGCATTATATAGCGGATGAGACCCTATGCGCCCCACGTAATAGCGGATGACCCTTTATACCGTGATATCCCCCTCGAAGTGGGATTGGCATTTCAACCATTGACTAATATCCATGGATGCAGGAAAACAGGTTAGAGGGATCCGTCCGGATTCCTCAAAATTTTGAATTTATTTTATATTCAGTAATGTGATTTATGTGATAATCTATGATGATTATATTGATTATATTGGGAATTGAAATTATTGAATGCTATGGTTTGGTTGAATATATATTGGTATTTTGAGAAAACAAATAATATATAAAGTTTGGATTTTTAAAGGAAATAAAAGGGAAATTTTTAAATAAAATAATTATAGTGAATTTTGGTAAATTAAAGATTGAATTTGGAAAAGTATGAAAGTTTGATTTGAAATTCTATTAAATAATTTCCGAGTATGGAAATGAAGATAGAGATTTTAAACAAATGAGAATAAAAGATTTTTGGAGATTTAAGTGATATTTTCTAAAAATTTAAAGGATTTTATTTTCAAAATTTAAGATTTAAAATGTTTGGGAAGAAATAAAAGGGTAGAATTTCGAATGAAGTGGATATTTCAGTTTAAAATAAGATTTTAAATCATAAATATAGAAGTAAATATGGAATTAATGGGTTTTAAAATAAATTTAAGTAAGTAAAGGAATTTATTTTAAAATGGAGTTAGTTTTGAAAATCGATTTGAAAACTGATCAAGTATTTGAAACTGAAATTAATGGAGAATGAGATTATGGAATTTATAAACGGGGTTTATGAGTTAAGTGAAATATTTATTAGAGGATAATTTGAAAGTATAAATTCAGGATGAGAATTTAAAAGGAAAGGGTGACTTGTTTAAAAATAAATAGTGATTTATTTTTAAAGGTATGGAAATGGAAAGTTTATTTCCCTGAAAAGCCAAGTATATATTTTCAAAGAAAGATTTTCAAGTATAAGTTAGAGGTTTTAAAGTGGTTTTAAAAGAATATTTTAGAAATAATTATTATTTGGTGGTTTTAAATTTTTTAAAGGTAAATATTTATAAAGCTATCTATATAAGTAAATTATTTTAAAGGTTTACTAGTATTATGATTTAAAGGATAATTATTTAATATTTATACCTTATAAAATAACTTTTATTTTAAATTTAGTTTGGCTTAAGTTTTACATGAGAAATAATTTTAAAATTTCATAACTAATATTTTAAATAAAGTGTTTAAGTAGTTTTTGTTTTAATGTTTTAAAGTATATATTTTTGGATAATGTGATTTAAATTATTTTAAAATCTGAAGTATTAAGGCTTGGCGATTTTTAGTGGAAAGGAAACAATTGGGTGGAAATTTATTCCGTGAAAAAATGTTTTGAAAACTATTTTCAAATGGGTTGAAGTGTAGAAAAAAATATCTTGCGAAGATATTTTGAAATAAATAATTTAGAAAATTATTTAGGGCCTGATGGTTGTTTGTGAATGTTATTGATAGTTAAATAACCGACTATCAATATTGGCCAATGCGCTGATTGTTTCGAAGAGATCGGGATCAGGATTAATTTCTCGAAAACCACTTCGATCCGATTTGAGCGTTTTGTGAGGAAGACAAGAGCTTGGGGTCGAAGATAGAGCAGTGAAGTGCAAAGGGCTACTAATCCTAAGGGTGATTCCAAAAAGGATGTAGTAGGAGTAGTGCCTTCGGATCCGTTCGGATCTGGAACGGACCTGTATGGATGAATGCTATCAGAACATCATCAGGAGGACGATGAGCATTCTAAGTGAGATGTGTTCTAAAAAGGTAACGCATAGCCTTGAGCCTCATCAACCGGGAATGGCTAAAACAGGGGATGTGCAGCAAGGCTAAGTGGCAAGCAACCAATTAAGGTAAGAGCATCCCTGTCTAGATGTCCCTTTTTATTCAGCTGTGTGGGCGGTTGCTGATTCCAACCGTGGGGTGATCTTATTCGGACTATCCAGTAAGGGGTAGCTACGGTCTTCTATTGCAGCGAATCAGGGTGGATCCTCGGTACGATGATCTAGACCACGTACTGTGACGGGCGGTACCCCAGTAGCCCTGCCATTGATGGAAACCCAATCTCCAATAAGTGCCTTCAGACTTGTTTGTATACCTATTGTGCTGGAATTTAATGAATGTGATAATTTTGGCTATTTGAATAAGTATTTGTATATAGACACTACTATAATATCAGAGGATTTGATAAGAAAATGTGGTTATCGTAAGGTAAAAATCCGACATGTTTATTTATGGCGTGGTCTTATAGATACCTTTGATTTTCAAGGGTTTTTGAAAACTTTAATAATCCAATTGAGTGTGTTTTCTCACGCTGGTTTTCCAGACTAACTCGGGTGTTATTTCACTACAATGCTCGGGTCAGACCGAGTATTATAGAATACAGAATGAGATGCAATGGATCTTAGGAGACAAGATAGATGGTGAGACGAATCACGTACTTGATGTATTATCCGCTGTGCAGTACAAGCTGTGTATAGTCAGCTTTGTGGGGACAAGTTAATATAACTGTTCAATATTTTGCTATTGATTGTGTTGTTGATTTAAGTTGTACTCTGTTGATGTACTGTATAAATCAGTACAGATTTCTTTGTGTCTAAAATCTGTTGTCACCTATTGTATATTATTCCGCTGCGATTGTGAGATTCTGATGTTGGTTTTTTTATTTCTTCTTCTACCTTCTTCTTTCCCTTACGGTCTAGTTTTTCGGCACTCGATTGTTCGGCATTTGATACAGTGGATGTATTGATGTAGATTTTCAAGCGTCGAAAAATCGGGTCGTTACATTATCACATTTATAAACTTCCACATTTATAAATAAATCTTAATATATGTGTGTATGTATAGACACACACATACATCACCTTATATAAACAGTTAATAAATATTTATACTAAAATATTTCTATCTTCTGTCTAAAATCGTGTTCCTTTATTCCCAAATCGACAACTACATCCTAACTACACCCAAAACATTAAACAAAACATACCAAAGCAACACGTGAAATATCAACCATCGTTCACAAGCATTCATTCATCACATACAATTTACTCAAATGTGATTAACATATAAGATCATTCCTAGGTCTAATTTCATACTAAAATGACAATAAGATTCATAGGAAGTTACAAAACCATTTAAAATTCATTTCTACCTTTTTAATTTCGCCCATATATATATATATAAATGTTTAATTAATGTTTAACACATTTCAAATAGGAATCGTATCGAAAACACTATTTTTAAATCTATGGACATGCATGGATAGTGAGAGTTCGTAAACCACTCACCTAATACTAAATTACCAACTTTAATCCCAAATCTAAAAATAGACAACAAGCAATCCAAATCCAAAGCAATCAAAATGATAAATCTCAAATCTTCTTTGCTAATTAAGCTTCTAATGATGGTTTAAGCTACGAATGGTATGGAGAAGATGGTTTTTTTGATGAGATTTAGACTAATGAAGGTTTAGGCCATTTATGGGAACGAGAAAATGATATGATATGTACCAATTAGGCACAGATCCCAAAATGGGTTAGTGGTCATAAGCTTGGGCTTAACTAATTACCTACTAATCAGACCAGTTGTAGTCTAAACTTAAAATGGTCGTATTTCCTAAACGGTAAATCCATTTTCCTATTATGACCGCCCTTTGAAAAGAGAAACCATTATTCCAATCTAATGGTTGTGGTTTCAGACCCCAATTCTACCCTAATAAAAAATTATTGGTCATACAAGAATTTCTGAATCCAAATTGTCAGATAAAAATCCTAAAGGTGGAAAATGTCCTTAGTAGTCGTTTACCAAAGTTTTAGAGTCATACAACCTCATATGAATTAAATAATAATATCTTACAATCCTCCAATACATAAAATATGGGTCGTCGCAGCCTTTTGCCGTTATATTTCTTTTATGGACCCTGATATGGGCATGAACCGCATTGTGATTAAGAGAAATAGTTGCTAACCCTATAGTGAACTCTATCGAAGCGATCTTGTTTTACCATTGTACCTAAAAAGGGGAAAGAATTGGATCAAAACTAGTGAATTGGATTGAAACCAACTGCAGATCGATTGTACTCGTAGTCCAAAGAGATGTGTAAAGTGCTGGCTTGTCTGAAGTGATCTACGGACCTTGCTATTAGGGTTGGAGAGGCGGAGTTCCCTTCCCTTCCAAGTGTAAAGGCATGTTTTTTGTAGTGAAGTTGAGGTCCATTAGATTGGATTCTAGAAGATCGTTGAAGTTAAGATCGTTTGGAGTGAAATATGGAAAGCTCCTAATGTCACCTAGCGAGTTGAAGATGGCATTAGTTGTGCCTAGAGCGGTTGGTTCCCTGATAGGGTCTAGGTGTGGCTTGTGTGTAGGGAGCGAAGTGTAACATCCACTACTTGGAGGCCCAAAACTAACGGCTACGGATACTGCAGTCATCCATAGTTATTAATCCTCGGTGATCAAATACGGTAATGTTAGATAAATTAATTTACCAGCAACATGTGGATATGGAAAAACATTTAAAATTTCAAAACTACTTCCATATTCCATTGTAAACTCATTCAACATTCTTTACATAATCTCCTAATGTTAACCACATTCATATAGATATAATTATTACAATATACTCCAAAAGCAACGTATGAAGATGCCCCCTTGGTGATCAGAGCGTATAATAGGCAATAAACAACTTTGCCTTAAAAAAATACACAGTGGAATCATATGAGAAAGGACTTAAATAACTACCTGCCTTCTACACGACTGCGGAAGTTTTTTCGTCTTAAGAGGTACCTGTAAACCTCAAATCTCAAACTGCTCAAAATCAATTAAATACTTGAGAGTTTAAAGGAAACATAAACTTCGAGTCATATATAAAGTCTGGTATGAATAATAATATACCGTCTCAAATCATTTAGATATCTAGTGAGACCATGCCGCTTAGTGGAATGGGTTTCCTCTCACTAGTATCATAAACCTTCATAAACCATTTTTCGTGCTCGTACATCCATAATGGTTAACTCAATTCAAAACATCATTATGTGATGACATGAAAAACCATTGAATTAATTCTGGATTATCCATCCCCGTACATTTTGACTATCTTTCATAGTTATAATTTCTAGGGTTACTATTAACGTAATAGTTTTCATGGGCTGACTAATAACCGATTAAACATTTAAGGACTTCCTATCCAATTATATAGTTTTCATAGGATCACTATGAACTATTGGTAACTCCAATATCATTCCTTTTATCCAAGTTTTCATGTACTGACTAGGAACCTATTGACTAACGGTCAATATCTTTCTTTTACCCCAGTTTTCATGGGCTGAATAGGAACATATTGTCTATCTGTCAATATTTCATTCCCGGATATAGTTTTCATGGGCTAACTTTAAACCTGTCTAACTGACATCTTTAATTATACATAGTTTTCATGGGCTAACTATGAACCTATTGACCCCTGCCAATATCTTTTCCTTTATACCGTTTTCATGGGCTTACCGTTAATCTATTGGCCCCTGCCAATATCTTTTATTTATATACTACTAGGTTAACTCTACTGGTTATTTTACCTTTTTCCAAAGTGCAATTTTTGGATTCATTATAAAGTGAATATATATTCATATATGAAGAACAAACAATATAACTTGGTTAATTCCTCTAACCCATTTAGACTTCTTCATAAGTTCCATTTTCAAAGTACTTTTTTTATTAACATGCCATAGTTCTGCTTTTAAATAAGATTGGGTTAATTATTTTGAAAACTATACTTTTGAAACCTTCGAAACCTTGCTTTCGACCTCATTGGATAGCCTCCTTCGAAAGAATATCTCTCTTTCAAAATATTAGGCTTCTGCCTTTAAAAACACTTTAAAATCCTTCTTTCGAAACCTTTCGACTATAATAAAGTGTTATTTATTAATTATTAGAAGCATAGCTTTGAAACAATTGGAAGTATTTATTCCAAAAGCAATGAAAGCCCCCCTTTCGACATCATTGGGTTTATCTTTTAAAATATCGTTTGGATAAAATTAAACTTAAAAGAAAGTATCCCTTTCAAAACCAATCTTTATTATATAAAAATATTGGGGAATTTATGATGGTGTCGAAACAATATCTTTTGACAGAGTCGAAAGCTTACCTTTTAAAATATTTAAGGATAGCTTCGAAACCCCTTTCGAAACTATTGCCTTCGAAACCCATAATCCCTTTCGAATGCATTTAGAAAGTGGCTCAATATAGCTTTAAAATAAATAATACCTTTCGACAATATTGATGACTTCAATACACTCGAAAGGCACAAGAATCTGTGGCAGGGATTCGACTAGATCGGAACCCCTTCTTTCGAAAGCATTGATTTATAATTAAAGGAACCCCTTCCAAAGCCATTATAAAACTTCTTTTAAAAATATACTTATTGACTAAGTCGAAAGCTTAGTAAAACAAAGGCAAGCGCTTATCTTTTCAAAACAAACTGAGGTAACGACCCCATAGGAAGCTATGCTTTCGGCGCCATGCCTTTTGCCTTTCTTCAATCCATTGCGTATCAACTTGATGATACCATGTGTATTGAATTTAATTTAATGGGGATTCGACATGGTCGAAGACGAAAGAAAAGGAGCGAAAGGTACTCTGATTAGAGGCGAAACCTATTTTTGTGGGTTAAATACTAAATTAAGTAACTTATATAAACTAACCTACCTACATGTTCATTTCTTATTGGTTGCCTTACCTTTTCCCATGCTTTTCAAAACTAGCCGCCTCTTTAATTTTTTGGATAAGATCAAACTTAAACTTTTACAAATAAAGCCTTCCTCTTTATTTATACGTAAATCATTTTGATCCTCTTCTCAAAATAATTTATCTTATATACCAACTCACTTAAGAAAAATCCCCAAAATTTACAAAAATTTACTTTGATCATGTTATTTAACATATCAAAATTTCAAATCCAAGTTCTCAATATATTTTCTGAAATAAATTACTAAACCCAACGTGATATATTTTCATTCAAAAATTCATAATAATCTTTCCAAAGCTTTGAAAATTATCAAACTTAAAACCCAAATCTAAAATCATGTTTTGTATAACAAATAATTTTCCTATGGCATTCAAACATCAAAATCCCTCGGTTTTGGCCTAAAACCGTATAGATTCTTATTTAAACAATCGTTAATTCTTACATATCATCATAACATCATATATACAAATTTAATCTTAAATCCAAAACATATATTCAGTAAATAGAGGTGGAATTATTATTCACCTTGATCTTTGATAAGGAAAGTGGATTGAGAGAATTTTGATTCCCCTTTTCAATTCTTTTTCTTTGAATTTCTCTTCTTCTTTTCCTTTTTAATGGTCGGCTCTATTCTTCTTTTACTTACATTTTTTACTTTTCTTTTAAAATAAAGTCAAGAGGAAATGAAGTGTTAGAAAGAGAATATATATATATATATATATATATATATAAGGATAAGGGGTTAGGTAAATCTTATTGCCAATATAGCCTTAGGTAGATTAATTTACTTATAATCCATTCTCATGCCCATTTAATTTATTACTTAGCAAGACAACTTAAATTTATTCAAATCTTAATTTTCTTATCACTTAACATTTCGATTATTTTAATTAATTTATCTAATTAAATATGCTGACTAATGTTATTTAAAATTAGGAGTGTTATAGGCTCCCCTCCTTAAAGAATTTCGTCCTCGAAATTCAATAAGGACTTAATACTAATAATAGCAATCATTTGTAACCACTCATAATAACTATACTAGTTTATCTGACTAGCGATTATCTACATAAATCTAATATAGACATGACATTTAAAATAGATCAGGATAAGTAACTCAAATCTTGTCTTCTATCTTCCAAGTACAGTCCTTCTTGGTTTCACTCCACTGAAATTTCACCAACTTGACTGTCTTGGACCTTAATCTTTTCTTATCTCTCGCTACAGCCCGCACTGGTTGTCTAACAATTATCAAATTAGGCTCTACTACCAACTCATCCAATCCTGTTAGGGAATAGTAGACTCCGGATCATGTACATACTTGTGAAGATGAGACGCATGAAATACATTATGGACACCTACTATTGCTCGGTAATTCTACTCTGTATGCGAACTTTCCAATCCTTTCTATAATCTAGAGTGGACCAACATATTTCGGTGCCAACTTTTCTGACTTTTTGAATCGTATCACTCCCTTCATCCGTGACACCTTAATAAAAACTCTATCTCCAACTGAGAACTCTAGGTCTTTATGCCTTTTATTTGTGTAACTTTTATGTCTGGACTGAGCTTCCTTCATCCGATCTCGGATCAACTCAATCTTTTTTGACGCCTCTCTAATCATATCTGAACCAAAGACTAATCTATTTCCAGTCTCTAACAAACATGCGGGTGATTTGCATGACCTTCCATACAAAGCTTCAAAAGGCGCCATTTTGTATACTAGTCTGAAAGCTATGATTATAGAAATACTCAATAAAATGCAGGCGATCTTCCCAAGATCCACCAAAGTCTAGTACACATGCCCTCAATAAATCTTTGAGTACCTTATTAACTCTCTCAGTCTGCCCATCCATCTGTGGGTGATATGTTGTACTCATCTTGAACTTGGTACCTAATACTCTCTGTAGACTTTCCAAAATTTGCTAGTAAATATTGCACCTCTATCGCTGATTATTCTACTAGGAATTCCATAAAGTCTAACTATGTTCTTCATGAACAATTTTGCTAAAATATGTGTCATTCTGGTTAACTTGATTGGAATGAAATGGGTGCTCTTGATCAATCTATCCACTATGACCCATACGCTTTCATTTCGCTTGTTCGACCTTGGCAACGCGTCAATAAAATCCATGGATATAGAATCCCACTTTGAAACTGGAATCTCTAAAGGCTGAAACAACCCGCCCGGCTTTTGATGTTCGGCTTTCACTTGTTGACAGTTAGCACATTGTCTAACCCATAAGCCAATATCTCTCTTCATGCCATCCCAATAGAAGTTTCTTTGTATATATTGATACATCTTGATTCCTCTAGGATGAATCGTAAATTTGGATCGATGACACTCCTCTAGAACTTCTTTTCTCAAGTTCTCTAATTCAGAACACATAATCATCCCTTCTTCCTCAACCATCCCTTATAGTCAATGCCAAAATCTTTAAGATCATCAATCTTGGATCCCACCTCGAATCTTTTAATTTTCTCGGCTATTTATGGATCCTCTTTCTGTTTAGAAGCTATCCTCTCAATCAGCACTGGTCGAACCTCAAAACATGCCAACATAGCAGTACTCTGACTAGAATCAGTAGTCGATCTCGACTTTATACATGTTGCTAAATTTTTTAAATCCTTCCATTCTGCCAACATAGCTAACACCACGTTCTGAGGTTTCCTGCTAAGGGAATCCGCTTCCTTTTTCCTTTTTCCAAGAGTATATTCTATACCAAAATCATAAGCAACCAAAAACTCTAGCCACCTCTACTGTCGTATATTCAACTCTTTCTAGGAGAATAAATATCTTATAGACTTGTGATCAGTGTATAGCTCAAATCTCTCTCCTAAGAGATAATGTCACCAAATCTTCAATGCGAAGATTACCGTAGCCAATTCCAAATCATAAGCAGGATATCTTACTTCATGCGATCTAAGCTGTCGAGAAGCGTAAGCAATGACTTTACCATTCTACATCAATACAGCTCCCAATCATGTTCCACATGCATCAATGTACACCACCAACCCTTGGTTTCCATTTGGAACAACTAACACTGGCGCATTAGTCAACATACGTTTTAATTTAAGGAACCCTTCCTCACATTTTTTGGACCAAAAGAACTTCACATCCTTCCTGGTCAACTAAGTCAAAGGTGCTACTATCCGCAAAAAACCTTTGATAAATCTTCAGTAATAGCTAGCAAGTCCGAGAAAACTTATGATCTTGGTTACCGTCTCTGGCCTCCTCCAATTATTGATAGCTTCGATCTTAACTGGATCTTCTGCCAAACCTTCCTTCGAAACTACATGACCAAAAAATTTGACCTCTTTCTTCCAAAAATGACATTTAGAAAACTTTGCCTTTAGCTGATGCTGCCTTAGCATTTCAAGCATTACTTTCAAATGATTTCATGCTCTCTCTTATCTTTTGAGTACACCAAAATGCCATCTATGAATACTAACACAAACCTATCCAAGTATTCTCGAAAAACTTCGTTCATCAAGTCCACGTAGAAAGCAGGTGCATTCGTCAACCCGAATGACATCACTAACCATTCAAACGAACCATACCTAGTTTAATATGCTGTCAAAGTAATAATTTCCTCTACCACTCTCAACTGATGGAAATCGGTCGCCAAATCTAATTAGGAAAACACTCTGGCTCCACTCAACTGATCGAACATATCATCAATTCGCAACAAATGATATATGTTCTTGATCGTCCTTTTGTTTAGCTTACGATAGTCGATGCACATCCGCAATGACCCATCTGACTTCTTTATGAAAATCACGGTCGCCCCCCAAGGCGAACTGCTAAGTCTAATAAAATTTCTTCCTTGTAGATCTACTAGCTACATCTTCAATTCTTTTATCTCTGTTAGTGTCATTCTACTAGGTGGTTTACTGACAGGTTCAGCTTTGGTACAAGATCTATCTGAAACTCAATAGCTTGTTTTAGTGGTAGTCCTGTAATCGGCTCAAATATATCTGCAAACTCTCTTGCAACTCGAACACGACTTATCTCCTCCGCTACTTCCAAGGTGCTTAACACAGGACATACACTTTGGTTGGAATTCTCTATTGAGAAAATGATCCGGTTATGATTATCTGGGTGTCTTACTAATATTTTCCTATCCTGGCAAAATATCCTAGCCTCATATCTATCCAACTAATCCATACCCAAAATGATCCCGAAATCTATGAAATCATAAAATAAAAACTACATGTTAACATATGACCTAACAAATCAAGTTCTAACTGGTCACATCTCATCCCTAGAGTTGCATACCCTTCTATTGGATTTGCAACTCTTATGGAAGAAATAGGGTAAGTGGGTTCTAAGCATAACTTATTAACCAAATTCTGGGATATAAATGATAACCGATATCAAATAGTATCCTAACCGGAATACTTTGAATTAAGAATATACCTTCCATCACAGTCTTTCCCTTATCTGCTGTAGTTGATTTGGAAGAAGACGGTGGTCCAATAGCAAAAACCTTCCCTTTTCTGCCCTAACTGGCTCTGGACACTAGTTCTTGAAATGACAAACTTGATCGCAATTGTAACACTAAATATTCTTCTTATCCGTAGCCTTCTTGCACCCCTTGCCTAACCAGCATTCGTTTGCAAAATGGCCCTTCTTGTCACATTTGTAGCAGACTAAATCAGCTTTTGACTTCTTGGCTGAATCTCCCTTCTGGGCTCCTTTCTTTTTGAAGAACTTTCTCTTATTTTCCTGAGAACTTTAGGATTCAACAGGCTTCTCTCTAGCACAGATAACAAGCATCTGTTCGTGGTGAATGGCTATCTCCACCACCACATTAAAGGAATCACGAATATGAGTCAGGGTCACCCTAGCAAGCTTAGGCCTCAGTCCTCAAATGAACCTTTCGTTCCTTCTGATGTTGGTGTATATAATAGCATATCCCTATCGAGATAGCTCATCAACTCTATTTGCATATTCGATAACTGACATGTCTCCCTGAACCAAATCCATAAAATTTCTCTTCAATGCTGACTTGACAACTTCAGAAATAAACCTCTATTTGAATCTCCTTTGAAAATCAGCCCAAGCTAACTCTTCCTCCTAAACTCCGACAGTCACACCATTCCACCAATGAAGTGCTGACCCTCACAACAATCTTGGGGCCAACCTTCTCTTCTGTGCATCTTCTAAACCCAAATCAAAGAAAAACCTTTCATAGTGCAACAATCAATTCTCCACTTCTATAGCATCTCGATTTAACATGGCATAATTATTCCCAATGGAATCATGGGATTTGCTCCTCCAATATTTCCAGACACTCCAGTAGTTCCTGCTTGCATCAAATTAGCAAGGAACTAATACATCATCCCCGCATCTACTGGAGGTTCCCAGCACGCACTTTGGCTTTCGCATTTTAATTAGCGTTACCCTGTCGACCTTGATTCCTTCGGGTGTTAGGTCGAGCATTTCGATCCGTTGTAGTGCTTCCTCCACCTAGATTTCCTCTTCAGTTTCCTTCTTCCATATCTTCTTTCTCGTAAATATGTACACTAGCCTTAGTAGGATACAAAATAAGGTCTAAGAGAAAGGGGAATTATGTACTTATACACATAAACACACACATACACACACACACACCAAATACAAGTACGTTAAAATCGTGTTAACCTAAACCCCGATCAATATTTTCGATTCATTGGATTATGTTTTGAAAATCTTTTAATTTTGAGTTGCTTAAGTTTTCATAAACCTATGCTCTGGTACCAGCTTATAACATACCCCACTTAGAGGTCCAAAACTAACAGCTACGGATCCTGTAGTCATCCATAGTTATTAATCCTCGACGATCAAATACGGTAATGTTAGATAAATTGATATATCAGCAACATATGGATATGGAAAAAAATTCAAAATTTCAAAACAACTTCCATATTCCATTCTAAACTCATTTCAACATTCCTTACATAATCCCCCTAATGTTAACCACGTTCAAAAAAATATAACTATTACAATATACTCCAAGAGCGACATATGAAGATGCCTCCTTGTGATCAGAGTGTATAATAGGCAATAAACAACTTTGCCTTAACAAAAACACACAGCGGAATCGTATGAGAAAGAACTTAAATAACAACATGCCTTCTGCATGACTTCGAAAGCTTATTTTTCTTAAGAGGTACTTGAAAACCTCAAATCTAAAACTACTCAAAATCAATTGAGTGCCTGAGAGTTTAAGGGGAAACATAAACTTCGAGTCCGACATACAGTCTGGTATGAATAATAATATACCATCTTAAATCATTTAGATATCTAATGAGACCATGCTGCTTAGCGAAACGGGTTTTCTCTCACTAGTATCATAAAATTTTTATAAACCATTTTCTATGCCCTGCATCTATAATGGTTAATTCAATTCAAAACATTATTATCTGATGATATGAAAAAAAATTGAATTAATTCCAGATTATCCATCACCATACATTTTGACAACTGTCATAATTATAGTTTCTAGGGTTACTATTGACCTAATAGTTTTCATGGGCTGACTAATAACCAGTTAAACATTTAAGGACTTCCTGTCCAGTTATATAGTTTTCATGGGATCACTATGACCTATTAGTAACTCCAATATCATTTCTTTTATCCATGTTTTCATGGGATGACTAGGAACCTATTGACTAATAGTCAATATCTTTCTTTTACCTTAGTTTTCATAGGCTAACTAGGAACCTATTATCTATCTTTCAATATTTCATTTTCAGATATAGTTTTCATGGGATAACTAGGAACCTATTATCTATCTGTCAATATTTCATTTACAGATATAGTTTTCATGGGCTAACCATAAACCTGTCTAACTGACATCTTTAATTATACATAGTTTTCATGGGCTAACTATGAACCTATTGGCCCCTGCCAATATCTTTTCCCTTATACAATTTTCATGGGCTTACTGTTAACCAATTGGCCCCTGCTAATATCATTTATTTATTCACTACTAGGTCAACCCAACTGGTTATTCTACCTTTTTCCAAAGTGCGATTTTTTGGATTCATTATAAAGTGAATATATATACATGTATGAAGAAGCAAACAATATAACTTGGTTAGTTCCTTTAACCTAATTAAACTTCTTCATAAGTTCCATTTTCAAATATTTTGTTTATTAACATGCCATGGTTTTGCTTTTAAATAAGATTGGGTTAATTGTTTTGAAAACTATACTTTCAAAACCTTGCTTTCGACCTCATTGGATAGCCTCCCTCGATAGCATATATCTCTTTTCAAGACATTAGGCTTCTGTCTTTAAAACTACTTTAAAACCCTTCTTTCAAAACCTTTCGACTATAATAAAGTGTTACTTATTAATTATTAGAATAGTAGCTTCGAAATAATTGAAAGTATCTCTTCCAAAAGCATTGAAAATCCCCTTTTTGACAACATTGGGTTTGTCTTTTAAAATATAATTTGGATCAAAGTAAACATAAAAGAAAGGGTCTCTTTCAAAACCAATGTTTATTATATAAAAATATTGGGAAATTTATGATGGTATTGAAACCATCTCTTTCGACAGAGTTGAAAGCGTACCTTTTAAAATATTTAAGGATAGCTTCAATACCCCTTTCGAAATCATTGCCTTCGAAGCCCATAATCCCTTTTGAAAGCATTTAGAAAGTGGCTTAATATTGCTTTAAAATAAATAATACCTTTCGATAATACCGATGAAGTCAATACACTCGAAAGGCACAAGAATCGACGGCAGGGCTTCGACTAGGTCGAAACCCCTTCTTTCGAAAGCCTTGATTTATAATTAAATGAACCCCTTCGAAAGCCATTATAAAACTTCTTTTAAAAACATACGTATCGACTAAGTCGAAAGCTTAGTAAAACAAAGACAGACAGATATCTTTTCAAAACAAATTGAGGTAACGACCCTATCAGAATCTATGCTTTCGACACCATGCCTTTCGCCTTTCTTCAATCCACAATGTATCATCTAGATGATATCATATGTATTGAATTTAACTTAATGGGGTTTTGACATGGTTAAAGGCGAAAGAAAAGGAGCGAAAGGTACTCTAATTAGAGGCAAAACCTATTTTTCTAGGTTAAATACTAAATTTAATAACTTATATAAACTAACCTGCCTACGTGTTCATTTCTTATTGGTTGCTTTAACTTTTTCCATGCTTTTCAAAACTAACCGCCTCCTTATTTTTTTGGATAAGTATCAAACTTAAACTTTTGCAAATAAAACCTTCTGCTTTATTTATATGTAAATCATTTTGATCCTCTTCTCAAAATAATTTATTTTGTATATCAATTCACTTAAGAAAGATCCCCAAAATTCATAAAAATTTACTTTGATCATGTCATCTGACATATCAAAATTTCAAATCCAAGTTCTCAATATATTTTCTGAAATAAATTACTAAACGCAACGTGCTATATTTTCATTCAAAAATTCATAATAATATTTCTAAAGCTTGGAAAATTATCAAACTTAAAACCCAACTCCAAAATTATGTTTTGCATAACATATAATTTTCCTATGGCATTTAAACATCAAAATCCCTCGGTTTTGGCCTAAAACCGTATAGATTCTTATATAAACAATCTTGTTTAAATTAAACAAACATTAGTTCTTACTTATCATCATCATAACATATATATGAATTTAATATTAAATTCGAAACATGTATCCAATAAATAGAGATAGGAATTATTATTCACCTTCATCTTTGATAAGAAAAGTGGATTGAGATGAGTTTGATTCTAACTTTCAATTCTTTTTCTTTGAATTTCTCTTCTTCTTTTCCTTTTTAATGGTTGGCTCTATTCTTCTTTTACTTACATTCTTATTTTGCTTTTAAAATGAAGTCAACAGGAAATGAAGCGTTAAAAAGAGTGTATATATATAAGAATAAGGGGTTAGGTAAAGCTTATTTCCACTATACCCTTATGTAGATTAATTTACTTATAATCCATTCTCATGCCCATTTAATTCATTATTTAAGCTTGGCCACATAAATTTATTCAAATCTCAATCCCCTTATCACTTAATATTTTTATTATTCTATTTAATTTATCCAATTAAATATTCTGAATAATGTTATTTAAAATTAAGGGTGTTACACGAAGTCTTGATGATGAGTCGTTTTAATTTATTGGAAGTTGTGACCTAAGTGCCTTTAGGCGATGTCTCCACAAACGATTCATCATCATTTGCATCGTTGTCTTCTTCGTCGTCCTCCTCCTCTCTTCCATTCTCTTCTTCTTCCACTTGACTATCATCTTCTTCTTCTCGTCTTTCACCTTATTGTTCTTTATTATAGCTTGGAACCTCCTCGACTTTCAATAAGACCCATGAGGAGTAACGGTTTTTCTTTCGCTTGGGTGGCTTCGGGAAGATTTGGTTCATACTGAATTCTCCTACCATCATAAAGCAGTCGATTTTGGTGCATCGTGACATTGGTAAGAAAGTGTGTTTTTGTGGTGCATCGATCCCTTAGAGAAGTTGTAGGGTATTTTTATGGAAAAAATTCACAACCCTTTATGGAATATCTGTAAGAAGGATAAAGAAAGGTTAGTCATTCGGGTAGAGCTTAAACATGATGAAACGGTTAAATTAAAAACTTACGTCTAGAGAGCCACTTTCGATGGACGCCATTAGGGCTTCGAACGAAGAAGTATTCATCTTTAACGTAACTTCTCTTCTTGTATAGCCCTTCTACAACTTTTCATCTGTTGATGTACTCAAGAATCAGGAGTGAAGGGCAGTTAGATCTCTTCTGGAAATAAAATATAAAGTTTATCTTAAGGAATGCGGATGACTACCCTAAGTGCTTTCTAAAGATAATGTAAATGGAGTTCAGAGTGGCGTAGCCATTTGGATGGATTTGAGACGAAGCAAGTCCCAACATCTACAAGTTAAATCTAAAGAAATGCTGGACAGAGTGGTGGCCCCTAACATGCACATATACCATTTACTAGTGGTGTAACCTTCCGATGGGTCGTAAGCTCTTTGGTTTGGTAAAGGTAGAATATACTTAGGGAGCGACATAGTCTTAAGGTCCCATATAAGGAGCAATTTGGAGCTCTTAAGTGATTAAGCGTGCAAATCTTTTTGGAGTAAAAGAAGATGCTAGGGTAGGTGAGCATGATTCTACTGGTGTGAAGTGGAAAGTAGTTGGGCCATCGGTAGTAATGAGACGAGGAGATCATTTGCTGTCAACCATTCTATACTGAAATCTTAAGAATGATCATGGTCAAGCATGATTTAATTAGTGTTATACTCTAATTGAAAATTGTGTATCCAATGCAGAGGATCTATCAAATGTTGATATTTCTTGATCAATCAGATTATTTACATCGAATAGGTGGTGCAATGTTTCAGTCTACACAATGTGTACCTTGTATCCCTGGCACAGTTTACGAACCACTTTGTGTAGATAGCCTGCTAAAGCTGGCAAACGAGGTCTATCACACGATGGAACTATCTGTTGAATTTTACCCATTATTGTAGAGTCTACAGTAATGAAATCATTGTCTACAGCAACATGAAACTTTTCTTTCTAAGACTATAGGAATGTGATAAATGATTTCAAGTGTTGATGGGAAGAAATATCCTAGAGTGTCGATACTTGAAATCATTGAACGTCGGTGAGTGTTTGACGAGGCAATTTTCCAAATCATCTCATTTGAAGCTAAGTGTTTGTCCATCACAAAAAAATGAATGCATGATAATCTCATCACCATTCCTTATTTTTCTTTCCTCTCATGGGTTGATAAAGCATGCCATAGGTCAACTCAAAGGGGATGTGGCAACCGTGATATGAGTCAACGAAGGCGATGAGGGTAAACAACGATGAAGGTGTTAAAATGAAGCAACGACCCACCTTTTTCTTGACATCTGAAAGAGGAAAAGATTACAAATGGTTAAATCCAAGTTGGTATTATGCTTTGTGGTTGACGATGAGCATTTTGATTAAGATTTAGTCGAAGTAAGGTATGGCGATGTTGGAGGATTCTCAAAGTGATGGCGAGGGTAAGGAGTTAATCCAACTATAGAAATTGTGAGTGAAAAGAACTTAAGAAAGATAAAAATGAAAATGAGGTGGAGAAAATTTTCTAAGTGTTGATTTCAAACAGCACTTAGAAAATCATTCAGTACTAACCATAGTCGATCGGTGCCGAACGGTATTGATACTCATGCTTTAGAAAAAGAAACCTACCTGACCAAGGATTGGAGTAGCTTTTGGAAAATTCTTATTAAGAGTTGGAACTTCGAATAGAGAACTTTAATTTTTATATCTGTAGAAAGAATGTACTTCACGACTGTATGGAACAAAGTGCCAATATTCTAAGAGTAGATGAAATGTTCTACAAAAAAAATTCATGTGATGGGAGCATAACTGCAAATTGAATTTAAGCTCTTGCCTTAATCCAAAACATGCTTTGTTATCACAAAAAAATACATTAGGGGAAATTGTTATTCGACATTTCAACTAAGTGACATTTTAATGAATATGGACTTCAAGACAATAGAGAAATGGATCAAGAAGCTCATTGGATGTCAATATTGAGAATGAAGGCGCCCTAAGAAATTCGACTAAGTTTGGAAGAAGCCAAACCTATCAACACTGAATACGGTATTGAACGATCCGAAGTGAATAAGGGGTCCATTTTATTCCATGGTTAATGCTACTTGATAATTTGAAGCCGAAGACAAGTTTTGAATGGGAAAAACTAGTCAACATTGACTATTCCTTGATTGGCAATTATTTTTCAAAGGTACAAAACTTGAAGACTTATGCATATATAAAGGAAAATAAAAAAGACAAGAAAAACCATTAGGCATCGACCAAAACTGGTTTGTAAAGAATGGTCAATTGTTACGATATACGCTCTTTACAACTCCTTCATGGCTGGAACATCGGATCTGAAGAGCTCTACTGAACATGTACATTAATAAATAATAGACCATACACAACAAAGAAGGGAATTATGGAATCTATTTTGGGTTTTTATAATGAGACACTGCCATTTTTAAAAATCAATAATTTCAAGCACTGAATTCATTGTAATTTTGCTTAATTTGTGAAAGTAAATTGAAATAAAATTAATAGTGGATGTTGGCTTAACAATCAAGCTGGACCACTTTAAAAATCTTGTGTTTTCCTTATTTTACCTTTTTTTTAATTTCATCTCATTTTTTTATCAATTAAGGGTGTTGTACCAATTTTTTAGGGAGTAGTAACGCTCTTCATATGATGAACAGTGAATTTCTCATAATATTTGGGGATAACAAGAGGTTACATACCTCTGGTTCTTTGGAATAATCATAGAACAACTCAATAAGGGTCTTTTATAGCTAATACAACTAAGTTAAAATAGGAGAACCCATGTAACAATCTATAGTAGTTGTCGAACCTGAGGATACTATGGATCTTAGGTAACTAGGTTACACTTTGATTATAGTCAATCACAAGACAATGATTATGTTGTGGCCATAGTTGAGTATACGTTGAATTACTTGAAGTGAAACACTACTTAAGAGAGGACTCATCCCCTATGTTGTAGAAGGTTAGTTTATCATAATTAGTAGTCAACTAAAAGTAAAAAATCTCTTGCCAAAGTAAATCGGCTAGTCGATGAATATTACCAAATTGATCAAGGACTTTAAAGTGGTATACATAGTGAACTACATATATAAATAGAGTTTTTGACCATTGACCAAACTCTAGATATCTTCGTGATACGGTATATGACGAAAAGAAAAGGTGTACAAAATATCGTTATAAGGTGTAGCTTAATAAAGATTAGAAATTGGATTTCACCTCAATGATCTATAAGAATCTGAACTTATGCCTGATATTGTACTGCAAAATTCCATGCATGCTTCAATGTTTAAATTATATAAATATTGACCGAGTACCAAGTTCACATTATGGAGTTAACACAACCATGTTGTTAGCAAATTTTCAAGTTCAACCAATTTAAATTAATTTATAAATGTTATAGATTAATAATAAAAAATAATACAAATGTTGTATTTAATTTTACAGCATTTTAATTATTTATTTGAAGCCTTAAAATTAACTAAATGTTGTATGATTGTTATATATTGATTTAAGTAAAGTATGAGCTCAAAAATTTAATAAAATAATTAATGTAAATGTTAAATCAATTTAGCTTGAAGTCTAGAAGCCTGGACCAAGGAGGCAGGTCAACCAATAAAGGAAAGGGGCCTAGAGACTTGGTCTTTGGATTTAGAGAAAGAGGTAGTAGATATTTGATGTTTGGTTGGCTATAAATAGCCATACTCTTCATGTTATCCACAAGCATAATAACCTAGCCTCCATTAATATAAATTGGTAAAGCCATGTTGAAGGACTTGCAACCCGTAGTCGAGGAAAGGGAACTAAGGTTGTAGAGAGGAGATTACAAAAGCAACCAAGGTATCGCCAATAAGTAGGATCATGAAGAAGGTAAATGTTTTCAACATATTTATATTGTAAAAATTATCACTCTTCACCCATGCATGCATTCAGCCATTCATATAAAAAAGGTTAATTTTAATTTTTGAAAACTATAATTAATGTTTACTAAACATATTTAATCAATATATATACATACATAATTTAAATTATTTTTGTACAAAAAATTCTCACGGCTTGGCGTATATATATTGTTTTCGATTTTTAAATTAAAATATGCATAATAACCGTTTCAATTTATCAAAAAATTAGATTTTTTGCTTGGTTTAAAAGTAAATAATTTTTCAGTTTTGAAGGTTTATATATATGTGTATGCGTGTTAGATTGTTTAAATAAGTAAAGGTATTTATATATATTTAAATTAACACTCATGGTTTATAAAATATATTATTTTTGTTGTCTACTTTTGTTTTAGAAATTATTTGAATAGGTCAAATATATTTAAATTTCAAATGAGTATAAGTATATTTAAAATTCAAATTTTAAAACAAAGCATTTTATAATATTATATCTATAAATATGCATGCATGTATGTAAGTATATGTATTTCAACATTTATCTAAGAAAATAATTTTAAAAAATATATATTTTAATACATGTATATATATATACACAATATTTAATAAAATGAATTAATACATTAAATTAAATAACAGCTAATAAAAGAAAATTAAATAAATTATATACATTTTAGCTAATTCATTCTATGTGTGATATTTCCCATGATAAGGTTATCATCCCTTGACATTATATCACATATGTTAACTATAGATCCCAAAGGTTAATTATACATATATGACATTTATTCACTATTATACCTTAGAGTAGTATACCATATTTATTACAATTATAATGTTTGGATTTTGAATGCAAACATATTATAATTAAAATGATTAAATTAAATTAAAATGATAATGTACATATATATTTGTTTAATAAAGATTAATCATAAAAGTTTTAATATAAATTGATTAAATTTAAATTAAAACACCAAGCTTTTTTACTAATAACCACTAAATATGATTTAATGCAATATCAACTACAAAAAAAATAAAAGATCTAGTGCACATTAATAAAAAGAATTTATTTTGAAATCGCCAATTTTACCTATTGCCAATGCACTTGATCTAACAATGGTATCAGAACTTGCATTGTGTTCACATGAATAATTAGTCAACACGTAAGACTGTCACTTGGAAAATTAATTAGATGGGTGTCTAAGGAAAATGTGTTTAATAAAGGAGAAGGATACTTAATTAAAGAATGTTCTTATGACGAAAAACTGCCCGATCATTAGGACTTTACCTAGTTCGTCGACGTAATCAGTTTCAAAGGTATGCTCTAATGAAAGCCTCAAAAGTGTTTTGTAACTTATGTTGGTTTAAATCTGTAACGATCCACTATTTTGTGCCATTCGAATTCGACAAATATGATAATTGTCGAGCTGGAATAGTTCAAAATAATAGATTGTAAATATAGCTAAGGAACAAATGAAACCAAATACACAGAATCACAGACACAGATATCAGAATCTCACAGCGGAATATAAAATACTACAGTGGTTCATGACGCCACTGGAAACTTTTACAAACAGAAATACATTGTTCAAAACTTTAATACAAATTTTTAAGCCATAATAAAACATAGTCTTCCAAAATGTCTTGAATTACAAAATAGATAAAGACGAAGAAGCTTCCAACTAGCAAGAGTGATCTAGTCCTAGCTCCAGAAAGAAAAGCTGAATCTGCAACTCAGGATGACCCGAGCGTACAATAAAACAAAACACTCGAGTCAGGACATACATACTTATATGAGGTAAGCTAAATCAAGTGTACTGTAATGTAAAGAGCAAGTAACTCAAAGGATGCTTGGGATCGCCCATCCTCTAAGGATCCGTTAAACTATTTACTATATAGTATATTGCGCTATTACCATAGTGTCTATATTAAAATAAACTTACTTTTAAATAGCGTTAAGGGGTTACCCATATAGCCCTTAACACGTAATAGTCCCAGTAGTCCATCTAATATCGTAGCTCCTCCTGATCGGGAAGCAACTAGAGGATACCACACGGGCTACGGGAGAAAACCAAACTCGTACAAGGCTCGATATGGTAGGTGACACGGCACAACTAGGCAATGCCAGGGTAGATATACCAATTACGCTTCCGGACCGGTGGTAACGCGAAGCCGCAGCAACCGCCCACCTCGAACAACACTCCTAAATCAAAGGTGCGCGCACCAAACAATCACAAGAGTAATAGAATGGCAACCGAAGAAGTGTGTTCGATCAGAGGAGCTACCTCATTAATCCGTCGATCGCTCCTGTTTTAGCCACCTTAAGCCAACTCACGGGAGTCGGGTCCACGTATATACCTTTCAAGAAACCGTCACCACCATCCTACTTCATTCTGGAATCTCCACCGCGTACACGGTTGTCAAAGTGGTTTTCGGTATCGACAGAGAGTATGCCCATATCCGATCCCAGTCTCTTTGCCAACCAAACGTTATTATAACCCGTGGTTTTAGTTTGAAAAAATGGTATTTTTTTTTTTTTAAATCAATATATATATATATATATTTCAAGTACCTTAAATTTTCAAATCCTTGATCCAAACATTTTCCTTGAAAAGATATCATTTCAACTTATTCAAACCAATTTGGAATTTTATTTCCTTTAACATAGAAATCAAATTTCCTCAAAAATCTATCCAAACTCAAATTTTAGATTCTTTTATTTATTAAATTCCAAAGTTTAGCTTATTCTCAAAATTTCTATAGAATTCCAAATAAATCAAATTCATCTTCTACAGCATCAAAATGCTGTCTAAAGTTAAGAGTTTAACCTAGTCTAATTTCAAAAGATAGCATTTAAATGCTGTTGTAGATTTTTTGATTAAAAATCTATTTCTAAATATAACTTGTTATATATATATATAATTTTCTAAAT
Organism: Allium cepa; assembly: GCA_030765085.1. Lineage (NCBI taxonomy): Eukaryota > Viridiplantae > Streptophyta > Magnoliopsida > Asparagales > Amaryllidaceae > Allium > Allium cepa. The sequence continues at coordinate 113,411,996 of CM060944.1, forward strand.
TTAAATCTTATTCTTTCAAAACTCCAAAAATTTTGGAACAAGTTATACTAAAATTTTATTCTATATTTATTTATTTTTAACATTTAAAACATTATAAAATTTTTACTAGAATATCCTCAATTTCTTAAAATAATTTAAAATATTTCCAGAAAATAATATATATAAACCACGGGCCTGTATAAGATTTTCTAGCCTAGGTCAAGTGGAACGGATTTATATCATTTCAATCCGATACTTAAAATTTTCCGGGTTCTATCATTTCGAACCCGCAATCCCAAGATAATTTACAGCAGTTATATAAAGAGTGAATAACAATCAATCTGGCCTATCATTTCAGCCATAACAATATATATATAACAGGGAACTTGCAGTGTGATTTAAGCAGTAAATAATAACATAATATAACTGCAAATATCATATAACATATAAATAACTGATGGGGTGTAAATTTAATGGGGTTTATCATTCTATATTACACTACAGACAGACAATAGTGAAATACAAATTTACACATACACTTGTAATAATTTACGAAATATAAATACGTATGTCTGGTGAGAAATACTCACCTGGATGTTGCAGCAAATTTTTGAATTCAAAATTGAAAATTCACTGGTATAGACTGACGGAGAAAAACAGTCAAATTTTCCGGGCGTCGCCTAGAGTTAGATCTAGAACAAATTTCAAAATATAGGAACGCGACTTAGATTTTGTAGTCAACGAAAAATTAAAGATAGGAAAAGAAATTTGACTTGCTCGACCAAATTTTCTAAAACACGACTGCAAAATGAATTCGAGTGCACCACTCTTCCTCTAGCTTGTTCATGCTTATTCCATACCTATGCACTGCCTACCCCTTCATTCATTCATCATTTTCACTCTTTTTTTTTTCTTCACAAATGGTTTCCACAATTTCATCAAATTCATTTCAGGTTACAACTGAACACAGACCCAAACTTACATTCCAGGTCACCACTGTACAACAGACTCAAACAATCTCTAACCCGAGTTTCCATCCTACATGCTTCGAGTCAGCCCCGGCCTATCTTCGAGTCACAAATCATTCTGCTTCGGGTCAATTGGTATTTGCTTCGAGTCAAAACCTGGAAATGATTGAATCGTTGCAATTTCCAGGAACTCAGTCCTTCTTCTGGTCTTCACTGCCACTGCCTTCCTCCTACCACTGCCTTCACCAGTCTCCAGCCACCTCCTATACACCATGCCAATTTGTCAGACCCCATCAGGCCTGGACTTGAGTGCCCCTGCTGTGCACAGGCCTTGTGCACGTGCACACTCCAGATTTGCAACTGTGGCATCATCTCTCCCCTCTTTTCAAACTCTACTGCTAGCCTATTGCAAAACTTAACTGAGCAACCAAAGTCTCAATCCAACATCAATCTACCTATGCCTTATCCTGATACAGACACTCCTATAATAAATTATAGCCTATTCTTTCGACTGCACTGGAAATCACCCTGCCTATCCACTGACCTCCACCTACTTCAGTCAGTCTCCTCATTCAAACACTTAGCTACTTCACCAATACAACATATGTAAATTAATGCAGACTCCATCAATTACACAAACACACTATGATCCAATACCAAAAAGATTGGCATGGCCGAGCAAGTCAAGAAAAACACATAGGATAGGAAAAAGAAAGACCATTACCTGATAGGCTTGAACAAAAGAATGGCCTGGAATTGTAGAGAAAATATGTAGAGGAAGATGAAGAATATATAGGCCGAGACTTGAATTTATGCAGAGGAATCAAGGGCAGTTTCCTTTGTCATAACTCTAGAGAATTTGCGAGCTACTAATCCATCAGTTTCAATATGAATAGCTGATGCGTGATCAAAGCAGTGAATGGTGAGATGGAGATAAAAGTAAATGCAGAGCTTTTAATTCCCAAACAGAACGTTAAGCCTTTTGCTTAAATTATCAATCAGTTTCAAATATTGAAGTTTATCTGATGCTTTGATTTGGAAAACAATTAATGGCTGTTTTAAATTGAAAAGAATTGGTCATTGATATGGCTTGCGAGATGACAGCCTTGATAAATGAAACTGACGTTGAAGTTAAGGGAAAGGTTGATATGTTGATGCAAAATTTCAGTTATATATATCATGCCTTTATTTTTGATAACTGATGAAGCATGATTATAAACAAGGCTTGATAATATACACGAGAGATTTGCGTGGTTTATGTTTTAAAATTTTGATGATGCACAGGCTAAAGAGAGAAATGGTAAGTACTCATAATAGAAGGCTGAACAAAGATGGTTGATATGGTTTTCAGTTTATATTATTTTCCAGTGCATGTGTATATTCAAATTTCAAACACAATCAGGGTTTCTTTTAACTCATTTATGTGAGAATGGTGTCAGCTTGGTCACGCATGAGATAGGGAAGTTGATGTGCATGTTTTCAGTTTGAATATGAACGTGTACAAGATAAAAAGAAACTGCCGAGAGAAGAATACAAAGAAATGCTTGACGTTTTTACCAATTAAATGTGGATTCATTTTTGTTTAAGTTTTACCTGATTTAGTTTGACATTTTTAAATGCAAATGTTAACGTTTTTATGTATTCAGTTTAAAATATTAACGTATGTCAAAAATATATAAAACAACGGTCCTTTAAAACGAACCAACGTCCGTCTTAAAACCACTGACCAAAAATTTTCTTCAAAAAATTTGAAAATATTATTTTTACACTGCGTTAAACAGACGCAGTCTAAAATATCAAAAATTTTCACAAAAATGACATTTTGAAAACACACGTTTTATAACGTCACTTTTACCCTATAAATCACGCGTCTTTCAAACGCGAAATTTAACGGTTCAAACCTAGCTTAAAATTTTGCAGTTATTGTTTAAGTTTATTGACATATAAAATTTTTCAAAATATATCTCAAAATTTAATATTCAAACTATATTATTAAACACAATTTATACAATATATTATTTAAAAATTAAAATAAATTAAATAAAATAACTAGCTGAAACTAGGGTTGTTACACTCTCCCCCACTTAAGAGCTTTTCGTCCTCGAAAAGGAACGAAAGAAAAAGAAACAAAGGAAGAATAAGCTAGATAGATAAGTACCTCAAACGAATAGCTCTGGATTTGAAGCACGGATGCTTTCCTCCGTTTCCCATGTGCAATCTCGCCCATCAGTGCTCCATTGCACTTTGACCAACGGGACTGATTTTCTTCTGAGCTGTTTCGTACCTTGATCGACGATACGAAGCGGCTTCCTTTCCATAGTCAGATCAGGCTCGATGTCCAGACCATCGAGAGCAGTAGGCTGGATGACTAAAGATGGGTCGTGAAGATAGCGGCGAAGGTGAGATATATGGAAGACATTGTGGATTCCGGCAAATTTCTCTGGTAGATCTAGTCGATAAGCCAGAGATCCAATCCTCTCCAGAATACGGAATGGACCGATGAATCTAGGGGCTAGCTTTCCTCTTCGACCAAACCGGACTACATTCTTTAAAGGAGAGATCTTTAGAAACACCAAATCACCAACATCAAATTCTAACTTCCTTCTACGCCGATCAGCGTACTTCTTTTGTCTATCTTGAGCAACCTTTAATCTCCGCTTAATCTCCTCTACCTTCTCTGAAGCTTCTAGAATCATCTCAGGACCAAGAACTAGACGATTACCAGACTCAATCCAACACGAAGGAGATCTACACGGTTTCCCGTATAGAGCAGCAAAAGGGGACATCTTAAGACTAGCCTGATAACTGTTGTTATAGGTGAATTCCACAAGATGGAGATGATCTTCCCAAGATCCTCCATAGTCTAAGATGCAAGCACGAAGAAGATCTTCAAGAATTTGATTCACCCTCTCTGTCTGACCGTTAGTTTGTGGGTGGTAAGCAGTGCTCAGGTTCAAACGAGTACCCAAGGACTCTTGGAATGCTTTCCAAAACTGACTAGTGAAAATGGGGTCACGATCGCAGACAATGCTTAGAGGAACGCCATGGAGGCGAACGATCTCCCTCATATAAATCTCAGATAAACTCGAAGCTGTGTGGGTAGATCTGACTGGAATGAAATGAGCAGACTTAGTCAGTCTATCCACAATAACCCAGATACTTTCATTTCCTCTCCGGGATCTCGGCAATCCATCAATAAAGTCCATAGAAACTTGTTCCCACTTCCAGTTTGGAATTTCCAAAGGCTGCAACAAACCGGGTGTCTTCTGATGGTCTGCTTTGACTTGCTGACAAGTCGCGCATCTACTGACAAAGATAGAGACATCTCGCTTCATACCTCTCCACCAATATAGTTTCTTCAAATCCTGGTACATCTTAGCTACGCCAGGATGAATGGAGAGTCGGGACTGATGATGTTCCCGGAGTAATTCCTGTCTCAACCCATCAACATTCGGCACACAAATCCTTCCATTTATCCTTAAAACTCCTTTATCATCGATCTGAGCTCCCTTTCCATCAGAGCTATTACCACCAATTCTGCTACGAACACTTCCCTTTATACGCCTAAGCATCTCGTCTTCATCTTGTTTAGCCACGATACGATCCAAAAGAGGGGAAGATACAAAAATCTGACATAACAAAGATTTCTTTCTACTCAGCGCATCTGCCACTACATTGGCTTTCCCGGGAGTATAGTTGATGTTGAGATCATATGCAGCAAGGAACTCGAGCCATCGCACTTGTCTCTGATTTAAATCTTTCTGAGTAAAGATATATTTCAGAGATTTGTGATCGGTGAACAGATCAAACTTAGCTCCTAAGAGATGGTGTCTCCAAAGCTTCAAGGCAAAAACAACAGCCAACAACTCTAAATCGTGGGCAGCATAGTTAGCTTCATGTGTCTTCAGCTGACGACTAGCATAAGCAATTACTCTCCCATCTTGCATTAGCACTGCTCCCAAACCTTCTCGACAAGCATCAGTGAATACCGTTAATCTTTCACTTCCATTTGGTACAGTAAGTACTGGGGCGGAGGTGAGCTTATCCTTTAACTCTTTGAAAGCAGCTTTACACTTATCGCTCCATACACACTTGACATTCTTCCGAGTAAGAGCCGTCAGAGGTGCCGAAATCCGAGCAAAGTTCTCAATGAATCTTCGGTAGTAGCCGGCAAGGCCTAGAAAACTACGGATATCGGTGGGAGTCTTAGGTTCTTCCCAATCTTGGATTGTAGCAATCTTGACTGGATCAACAGAAACTCCTTCTCTAGAGACAATATGTCCAAGGAATCGGACTTCTTCTTCCCAGAAATGGCATTTAGAGAACTTAGCCTTCAATTGGTGATTCCGGAGAGTCTCTAAAACATACTTCAGATGGACTTTATGTTCTTCCTCAGACTTGGAGAAAACCAGGATGTCATCAATAAAAACAAGGACAAATTTATTGAGCACATCTCGAAAAACTCGGTTCATCAAGTCGACGAAGAAAGCAGGGGCATTTGTCAAACCAAAAGGCATAACTAGCCATTCAAAGAAACCATTCTCCGTTCTGAAAGCAGTTTTGGGAATGCTTTCCTCAGCAATTCTTAGCTGATGGAAACCTGTGGCTAAATCAAGCTGAGAGAAAACAGCTGCTCCATAGAGTTGATCGAACATATCATTTATGCGGGGCATAGGATATCTGTTCTTCATGGTAAGCTTGTTGAGTTCTCTATAATCAACACACATCCTGAGAGAACCATCGGATTTTGTGACAAAGACAACAGCTGCTCCCCATTCAGAGAAGCTTGGTCTGATCAGACCTTTGGAGGATAGGTCTTGAATCTGATTCCTTAATTCGCTCTTTTCCCGTGGTGCCATTCTTCTAGGTGGAAGGACTACAGGTCGTGCTCCCGGAATAAGGTCGATACGAAAATCAATTTCCCGTTTTGGAGGTAAAGAAGTGACTTCACCGAACACATCGGGAAATAGTTTGACTACAGGGGTCAAATGGATATCATCCGGGAAAGTGTCGAGAGAATAGATGAAACTACCAGCAAACTCCTGAGGCAATTTACACTGGATCACCAAAGAATCACCCTTATCACCAACAAGCGAAACAGTTCGGGAACTACAGGAAATTTTGGCATCATGTTTATCTAGCCAGTCGCCTCCGAGTAGAAGATCGAAAGCGTCAAAGCCCAGAACATAGAAGTCTCCAGTGAAACGATAATTTCCAAGAAAGAGTTTCACATCCCTACAAACTTTGTTAAGGTTCGCAGGACCGCCAATGGGGTTTGAAACACATAAAGGTACAGAAGAATACTCGGGAGTAAGAAGATGTTCAAATCTATCACAGAGATCTGACGAAATGAAGCTGTGGGAAGCTCCGGTATCGAAGAGAACTCTTACAGGATGAAAATGCAAGGTAAAAGAACTTTGAAGGGTACCTTGTGAGTCATCTGGAGCTGGAGCTGGTGCAGGTTGCGGAGCTGTAGGAAGTGCAGAAGTTACTGCAAAGACTCCGGATGTTGTGCCCCTCTTCTGAGTGGGAATATCCTTCTTGTAGTGTCCTGGCTGGAGGCAGATATGACAAAGATCTCTCCTAGCAAACTGAGCTGGTGGTGGAATGGCAGCACCCAAAGTAGGACAACTACTAGCGTAGTGTCCCTTTTTGTCGCATCGGTAGCAAGTAATGGTAGACAGATCTACAGGTGGCCTCGAAGAAGCAGAAGATGATGATGATCCCAACCCTTGAGTCCTGTTCTTCTTATTGCGGTAGAAATTTGACTTCCTCTTCCTTGAATTTCCAGAGGACTGGGCTGATGCAGAAGAAGCAGCAGGAGTGGCCTTAGAGGTAGGGTTCTCATACCTGAGAGCCATATCCATCAATGCCGTGAACGACCCATGCACATGAGAAATGAGTCGATCGTAGAACTCGCGTCGAGCGCCAGCTATAAACTTCTCGTTCAGCTTGAGCGGAGTGTCAATCAGATTTAGACCATATTGAGAGAGTTCGTTGAATTTCCTCTCATACTCCGTGAAGGTCATATTACCCTGCCTAAGATCCATGAATTCCCTATAGAGTTGAGACTTGCCCGCTTCGGGCATCCATTTGGCCAGAAAGGCCTCCCTAAAGCACGATAAGAGATTAAAAGATAGATTCAAAAATGGGAAATTTGAATCCGAATTTGGACAACCCAAGAAGATACCTAAATTGCTCCCAAGTGAGGTCGGCCTCATTTGTTTGAGCTGTAATAGATAGCCACCAATTCAAAGCAGCGCCCTTCATTTGCCAAGCTGCGAGTTGCCTCTGCTGGGCATTAGTAATCTCGAGACAGATGAAGATCCTTTCTAAGTCCCCAAGCCATTGTTGAGCTTCTATGATGGTTTCTGTTCCCATAAATTTTGTGCCACCTAGCTCAACATAGTCCTTGCACAATTTAGTGAATCAGACTGGGGCAGCAGGAGGAGGAACAGCTTGCCCTCGACCACGATTATTTCTTCTATTCATCCTGAAAGATTCGGGATCGGATACTAAGGATAGAGGAAAAATATATTAAGATGTTCTAGGATAAGATAAAATTAAGAAACTACAAAAGTTCGACTATAACGATGGAGAGAAAGAAGAAGTGTTTGGAAGCTTATTTTTAAAATAGGAAGTTTTTTTTCTAATAAAATACTTCTTTAAAATCTTTTTTTTAAAATCATTTTATACTTTTAAAATACGTTCTCTCAGAAGGAAAGATTCTGGAATTTGACTTCACTCATTCTAGAGTATTGCTACTCTATCTCTAATGAGTTTTTGTTCCTTAGGCTATGGTTTAAACCTGGCTCTGATACCAACTGTAACGACCCACTATTTTGTGCCATTCGAATTCGACAAATATGATAATTGTCGAGCTGGAATAGTTCAAAATAATAGATTGTAAATATAGCTAAGGAACAAATGAAACCAAATACACAGAATCACAGACACAGATATCAGAATCTCACAGCGGAATATAAAATACTACAGTGGTTCATGACGCCACTGGAAACTTTTACAAACAGAAATACATTGTTCAAAACTTTAATACAAATTTTTAAGCCATAATAAAACATAGTCTTCCAAAATGTCTTGAATTACAAAATAGATAAAGACGAAGAAGCTTCCAACTAGCAAGAGTGATCTAGTCCTAGCTCCAGAAAGAAAAGCTGAATCTGCAACTCAGGCTGACCCGAGCGTACAATAAAACAAAACACTCGAGTCAGGACATACATACTTATATGAGGTAAGCTAAATCAAGTGTACTGTAATGTAAAGAGCAAGTAACTCAAAGGATGCTTGGGATCGCCCATCCTCTAAGGATCCGTTAAACTATTTACTATATAGTATATTGCGCTATTACCATAGTGTCTATATTAAAATAAACTTACTTTTAAATAGCGTTAAGGGGTTACCCATATAGCCCTTAACACGTAATAGTCCCAGTAGTCCATCCAATATCGTAGCTCCTCCTGATCGGGAAGCAACTAGAGGATACCACACGGGCTACGGGAGAAAACCAAACTCGTACAAGGCTCGATATGGTAGGTGACACGGCACAACTAGGCAATGCCAGGGTAGATATACCAATTACGCTTCCGGACCGGTGGTAACGCGAAGCCGCAGCAACCGCCCACCTCGAACAACACTCCTAAATCAAAGGTGCGCGCACCAAACAATCACAAGAGTAATAGAATGGCAACCGAAGAAGTGTGTTCGATCAGAGGAGCTACCTCATTAATCCGTCGATCGCTCCTGTTTTAGCCACCTTAAGCCAACTCACGGGAGTCGGGTCCACGTATATACCTTTCAAGAAACCGTCACCACCATCCTACTTCATTCTGGAATCTCCACCGCGTACACGGTTGTCAAAGTGGTTTTCGGTATCGACAGAGAGTATGCCCATATCCGATCCCAGTCTCTTTGCCAACCAAACGTTATTATAACCCGTGGTTTTAGTTTGAAAAAATGGTATTTTTTTTTTAAATCAATATATATATATATATTTCAAGTACCTTAAATTTTCAAATCCTTGATCCAAACATTTTCCTTGAAAAGATATCATTTCAACTTATTCAAACCAATTTGGAATTTTATTTCCTTTAACATAGAAATCAAATTTCCTCAAAAATCTATCCAAACTCAAATTTTAGATTCTTTTATTTATTAAATTCCAAAGTTTAGCTTATTCTCAAAATTTCTATAGAATTCCAAATAAATCAAATTCATCTTCTACAGCATCAAAATGCTGTCTAAAGTTAAGAGTTTAACCTAGTCTAATTTCAAAAGATAGCATTTAAATGCTGTTGTAGATTTTTTGATTAAAAATCTATTTCTAAATATAACTTGTTATATATATATAATTTTCTAAATTTAAATCTTATTCTTTCAAAACTCCAAAAATTTTGGAACAAGTTATACTAAAATTTTATTCTATATTTATTTATTTTTAACATTTAAAACATTATAAAATTTTTACTAGAATATCCTCAATTTCTTAAAATAATTTAAAATATTTCCAGAAAATAATATATATAAACCACGGGCCTGTATAAGATTTTCTAGCCTAGGTCAAGTGGAACGGATTTATATCATTTCAATCCGATACTTAAAATTTTCCGGGTTCTATCATTTCGAACCCGCAATCCCAAGATAATTTACAGCAGTTATATAAAGAGTGAATAACAATCAATCTGGCCTATCATTTCAGCCATAACAATATATATATAACAGGGAACTTGCAGTGTGATTTAAGCAGTAAATAATAACATAATATAACTGCAAATATCATATAACATATAAATAACTGATGGGGTGTAAATTTAATGGGGTTTATCATTCTATATTACACTACAGACAGACAATAGTGAAATACAAATTTACACATACACTTGTAATAATTTACGAAATATAAATACGTATGTCTGGTGAGAAATACTCACCTGGATGTTGCAGCAAATTTTTGAATTCAAAATTGAAAATTCACTGGTATAGACTGACGGAGAAAAACAGTCAAATTTTCCGGGCGTCGCCTAGAGTTAGATCTAGAACAAATTTCAAAATATAGGAACGCGACTTAGATTTTGTAGTCAACGAAAAATTAAAGATAGGAAAAGAAATTTGACTTGCTCGACCAAATTTTCTAAAACACGACTGCAAAATGAATTCGAGTGCACCACTCTTCCTCTAGCTTGTTCATGCTTATTCCATACCTATGCACTGCCTACCCCTTCATTCATTCATCATTTTCACTCTTTTTTTTTTCTTCACAAATGGTTTCCACAATTTCATCAAATTCATTTCAGGTTACAACTGAACACAGACCCAAACTTACATTCCAGGTCACCACTGTACAACAGACTCAAACAATCTCTAACCCGAGTTTCCATCCTACATGCTTCGAGTCAGCCCCGGCCTATCTTCGAGTCACAAATCATTCTGCTTCGGGTCAATTGGTATTTGCTTCGAGTCAAAACCTGGAAATGATTGAATCGTTGCAATTTCCAGGAACTCAGTCCTTCTTCTGGTCTTCACTGCCACTGCCTTCCTCCTACCACTGCCTTCACCAGTCTCCAGCCACCTCCTATACACCATGCCAATTTGTCAGACCCCATCAGGCCTGGACTTGAGTGCCCCTGCTGTGCACAGGCCTTGTGCACGTGCACACTCCAGATTTGCAACTGTGGCATCATCTCTCCCCTCTTTTCAAACTCTACTGCTAGCCTATTGCAAAACTTAACTGAGCAACCAAAGTCTCAATCCAACATCAATCTACCTATGCCTTATCCTGATACAGACACTCCTATAATAAATTATAGCCTATTCTTTCGACTGCACTGGAAATCACCCTGCCTATCCACTGACCTCCACCTACTTCAGTCAGTCTCCTCATTCAAACACTTAGCTACTTCACCAATACAACATATGTAAATTAATGCAGACTCCATCAATTACACAAACACACTATGATCCAATACCAAAAAGATTGGCATGGCCGAGCAAGTCAAGAAAAACACATAGGATAGGAAAAAGAAAGACCATTACCTGATAGGCTTGAACAAAAGAATGGCCTGGAATTGTAGAGAAAATATGTAGAGGAAGATGAAGAATATATAGGCCGAGACTTGAATTTATGCAGAGGAATCAAGGGCAGTTTCCTTTGTCATAACTCTAGAGAATTTGCGAGCTACTAATCCATCAGTTTCAATATGAATAGCTGATGCGTGATCAAAGCAGTGAATGGTGAGATGGAGATAAAAGTAAATGCAGAGCTTTTAATTCCCAAACAGAACGTTAAGCCTTTTGCTTAAATTATCAATCAGTTTCAAATATTGAAGTTTATCTGATGCTTTGATTTGGAAAACAATTAATGGCTGTTTTAAATTGAAAAGAATTGGTCATTGATATGGCTTGCGAGATGACAGCCTTGATAAATGAAACTGACGTTGAAGTTAAGGGAAAGGTTGATATGTTGATGCAAAATTTCAGTTATATATATCATGCCTTTATTTTTGATAACTGATGAAGCATGATTATAAACAAGGCTTGATAATATACACGAGAGATTTGCGTGGTTTATGTTTTAAAATTTTGATGATGCACAGGCTAAAGAGAGAAATGGTAAGTACTCATAATAGAAGGCTGAACAAAGATGGTTGATATGGTTTTCAGTTTATATTATTTTCCAGTGCATGTGTATATTCAAATTTCAAACACAATCAGGGTTTCTTTTAACTCATTTATGTGAGAATGGTGTCAGCTTGGTCACGCATGAGATAGGGAAGTTGATGTGCATGTTTTCAGTTTGAATATGAACGTGTACAAGATAAAAAGAAACTGCCGAGAGAAGAATACAAAGAAATGCTTGACGTTTTTACCAATTAAATGTGGATTCATTTTTGTTTAAGTTTTACCTGATTTAGTTTGACATTTTTAAATGCAAATGTTAACGTTTTTATGTATTCAGTTTAAAATATTAACGTATGTCAAAAATATATAAAACAACGGTCCTTTAAAACGAACCAACGTCCGTCTTAAAACCACTGACCAAAAATTTTCTTCAAAAAATTTGAAAATATTATTTTTACACTGCGTTAAACAGACGCAGTCTAAAATATCAAAAATTTTCACAAAAATGACATTTTGAAAACACACGTTTTATAACGTCACTTTTACCCTATAAATCACGCGTCTTTCAAACGCGAAATTTAACGGTTCAAACCTAGCTTAAAATTTTGCAGTTATTGTTTAAGTTTATTGACATATAAAATTTTTCAAAATATATCTCAAAATTTAATATTCAAACTATATTATTAAACACAATTTATACAATATATTATTTAAAAATTAAAATAAATTAAATAAAATAACTAGCTGAAACTAGGGTTGTTACAAAATCAGCGTATTTGAATATAATAGATTAAAATTAAAAAAACTTAAAATTTAAATAAGAAGCTAAAAATGTTATAAAGAGTTATTAAATGCAATTTTTTAATGTACTTAAATACAAATAATATTTTTCTAAATTAATTAAAACGTTTAGTGGGTACATATGATTATGTGTATATATATAACTTAATGAATTATAAATGTTGTGATAAATTATACACACACACATATGTGTAACAAACCCACAGCGATACTTGTATTATTAAAGAATAGTATAAATAGTGTTGTCTAATAATACGGAGAATACGGCTTGTTAAGGGCAATCGAATGTGAATAGATCTTTAAACTAACACTAACACATCATACTTACCATTTCATGGAATTTCTGAAATAAAATTTGACATGTACAGTCTTAGTTCAAAGTGACAAACACATTGGTTTCTCAAAAACAGAATGGTATATCATGTAAAATAGTAGTCACATGTCATTGCGAAATAGTAGATCTCATATACAATACATATTGTGAGTCTAAAAAATAAAACACTAAACTCACATAATATACAACTGGCACAAATCTCTAACTCAAAGATACATTTCATATAAATACACAAAAATCCTGCAAGAGATATACTAAAAGTCAAAATGGTTTATCTCCCTGCTAGCCCAACCATCCATAAGTCTACCCGTCCTGTAACTTGAAAAGTCTTGGTCTGAACCGAGCATTAAAATAACACTAAGATCAGACTATCTCTAAATATCCAATAGTGTGAGAACAAGATATGACATAAGCTATAAAGTACAATAAATGTAAACTAGTTACAAAAATAGTTTAACTCGGAACGTATCGCCAAACTCAAGAACATTTAAATCACAAAACATTAGAAAATCCTAAAAACCAAAACAATCCATATCGATCACTTAGAACGTTCATACCAATCATAACGATCGTTCATACCGTGGAAACAAACAAGTATCACTTGTGCCGATCTGATACTAAGGATCGTCCATACTGTAGTATATCAAATTAAATATTCTCAAAAACTAGATTTAATTTCACAAACAAATTTCACTAGTCACAATTTACCATTAGTATCCATAATTAAGCTTAATTAATTAAACAACATGATTGTTACATTATGTGTAACGATTTTCCTTTCTTACTCCTAAAGACGACACTTAATACATCCACAGTATTTGTGTGCTGATCATCTAGACGTCCGAAAGACAGACCTTTGGGGTAAAAGAAAAGAAGAGACAAGAAAAAAGAAACATGGAATCTCACAATGCCTGGAAATCATATATAATAAAACATAAGATAGCATATACAGTCACTTCCAAAATGGAACATCAGAGTACCATAAGTACTAACTTTAGCCATGGACTTATAGCCGCCTTCTCCCATAATGCTGATACGTGACTACATACAATTAGTGGAAATAAATGGATAACTAGATAATAGTGAAGCCTCATAATTCATGCTCTTCCAAAATGCATCAGTAAGAACCTGGACCACTTGGCTATTGAAAAATTAGAGTACTCAGGAGTTAAAGGAAAAGAAAGAAAGAAACACTAGGTCAGACATGGTTCTGGTGTGAGTAAACTCAAAACATATGAATTTTATACTTATAAAACCCTTTATAAATAAATGTATCTCATAAGACCACACTGCATATAAAAACCTATACCTTACAATAACCAAACCCTTTGTAATAGGAAATCCAGCGATACTATAATAATGTCTAAAGTTCAAATAAATATATAACATAGCTGAAATGCATGCATCTCATATTCTAGCATATTTGGAATAAAAATAAGTCCGTAAAGCATGTAGTGGAAACTGGAAAATGGATTCAAACAATGATAAGGCTACTGGGGTACCGTGTAACGACTCGGAATTTTACTGCTTTGATTTGAGAATATTTAATTAAATTCATATATTTAATTAATAGTTTTTATTAGTCAAATAATACTATTTTAATTAAAAAGTAATGATGGTAAACTCATTTTCAAAGATTGTTTACAAAATAAATAGTTCGATGAGACATTGAAAATGTGATCGAAAATCCTTTATCGGGTTTTCGACTTTTTATTGAACGAAAGTTATCACAATTTTGTTGCACACATGTGTAAAACTTTTGTAATGTACATTTATACATATTATAAGAGATCTAATAAAGTAAAAGGGTAATAAAATTAAATGTGATTAAAGTGTTTAAAAAGTAAGTAATTAAGTTAATAAAGTAAGAAAATAAACTTCTTTCTTATTTTAAGTGTGAATTACTTAAAGGACATTAGCAAAAGAAGGAGGTAATGACAAGTGTCTTAAGGAAAGTGTTGCATAATTTAGTAGAGGGTAGTAGTTTCTTTTAAAGGTAAGGAGTAGCATATTTTATGGAAGGTTAGTTTAGTAATTTTGCAACGATCTCGAATTCCAAACACAATGTATTCAAATATATGAATTATTTAAACATTTGTATCTAAGACTTAATGCGATTAAATATAATTTTACAACCTTGTTAAACACTTTCAAATTAATAATTAATGGTTGAAACCTTATTTTCGAAATGTGTTTACAAAATATACACTTTGAATAAATGTTGAAAATATGATCGGAAAACGTTTTGTTAAAAATTAACTTTTTGTTTAATACAAGTTGTATAAATATTTTGCAACTTGTATAGTAACATATGAACATATAAATAAGAATTAAATTGTAATATCACGGAATTTTTGACAATATCAATTTAATAATCTGTATTTAAAATTAAATTGATATTGATAATTTTGTTAATAATAATTCAAATAGATTTAATAATCTTCTTTAATAAATATTAAATTGGTAGATTTTATCTTTTACAGCTAATAAATTGGTTTCTATTTATAATATAAATATATAGTTTATATTGTAAATAGATTAGCATTGTTTTAAATTGAATAAATAAAGCATATTTTCTAATTCTAATATTTTTTGTAATTCGGAAAATTAGTTTTTATTTAATATATAAGCTTTTCAAAGTTATTAAATAAATAATCTTGGTTTAAATTTAATAAATGAATCTTGATTTAAAATTCTAATATATACATTAATAATTGAGAAATTTTGATTTAATTTAATATTAAGTTTTTCAAAACCTATTTAAATAAATAAGTATATGATTTTAATTTGTTAAGATAGATGTTTTGATTTTGGCTTAAGTTTTAAATTTAAATTTAAATTTAAATGAATTAACAAAAAGGTTTGTTTGTTTTCTTTTTAAAATATAGCTTAATAAAATCAGTAATTTATTAACTAAGAAATAAATTTCTTTTATAATTATTTCAAATTGATAATGTGTCATTTCTAAAAATAATATTAATAGTGTATTGTTTTACAATTGGATTTTGAATAAAAATAGCAATTGTTATTTCAAATTTAATTTGTATTCATAACTTGATTTTTAAACATTAGATTTTGAATTTGATTTGAATTTAAAATCCAAAGTATGGATTTTTAATTGTTTTAATTTTTACATACATAAGCTTTATTTATAAGCATAATTTATTTTTATTTCTTTTTAAATTCATATACAAATGTAAAATTCTAATTAACAAATTAATTAGGCATGACTATTATATTAACATGTAAATCAAATACTAATTACTTTAAATAGGACATGTGTTGATTTCTTAAAGCCTCTTATAACATATGTTATAAGATTAACATATTAAATTGACAAATGTTGAAATTTTATACAAGTGTCACATTTTGTTTTAATTTTCTTTTATTTAATAAAGTATGAAAATAAACCTATATAAGTAATCATCTTTCATTCCTATCCCTTTTTCTCATTTCCTAATCAAAAGAAACTTCAACCTTTCTCATACATCAGTAAATTCTTTTCAGATCAAAAACCAAATTTCCAGTAAACACCTTCAAACATTTACCTGAAAATCAAACTCCTCTTCAAAATCTATAGCCTGTATTTTCAAAACCCTGCACTTGCCCTCTTCAAACAAATCTGAGCATAACCACTTCCCTGTAAATCTTCAAAACCCAAAATCAGTTTGCAAAACTCCTCATATCAAAAGCATCTGCACATCTTCAAAAGCAAAACTGCATTATCATTATTTTTGCAATCTGGAAATTTGTTCTGCATGCCACCTGAAAACTAAGCAATACAAATCCAGAAATCATGTTCAATACCAAATCAAAACTCCTCAATTTAAATTCTGTTATGCACCATTTTTTTGCAATCTTGAAGCCTGCAAACAGTTTTACAATCAAGCAAGTTCAAAAGCATTTCAAAATGGAAGTTCTGTCTTCTCAAAATTCAGGTGAGTAACTTTTAAATCTTAAAATATAAATTAGGTTGCATGCTTGAAGGGTTGAATATAAATAAGTATTTCTTGTGAATATAGGTAAAATTGGATGTGAATATTGATTGTGTGAAGTACTATATGTATAGTGTGCTCTGTTTTGTACCCAGGCTCAAGATTTCTATTTAAAATTCCTATTCTTTTAATTAGTTGCAGATTAGATGTAATTTATAAATCAAAGCTATTTTATTTATCTTAAGTTAATTTTTAAAATTTTAAGAAAGTTAAAATGAAGTTTGTTGCCTCTGGACATATTGAAATATCACTGCATGTTGATACAAACCAAAAATTCAAACCGTAAAATTTATCAATTCAGTATTATAAATCTAAAACAGCAACTAAATCATGATTTTTAACGTTAGAATCAAGATTTTTAGAATTAAGTTGAAGGAGCAGTTAAGAGATGAACTGAACATGAACTATTTGGTTTCTCTGGTGATGTGTGTATTTTGAGGACTTGAGTTTCTTCACGATGATGGAGGAGAGTTAGGAGTTGATGGGAAAAATGCTAGTTGGTGTTGTATTTCACCATGGAAGTTGCTACTGTGAATTTTCTTCTGACAACCCTAGTTTTAACTAGGTGGAGAGTTTTGATGGCCATGGCTTGTAGGGTTGATCGAGTGTTATGATATTTTGGGGATTGATAGTTGGGTCGTAGTTGAAGTCGAGGCCGGAGTGGCTGACCTTCAGGAGGTCGGAGCGGCGAGGTCGAGCTGTTGACAGGTTTGAGGGGGAAACCTAATTATGTTTCCATGTTTTGGAATTGGGTGGTCGTCTTTGATTTCTGGGAGTTTGTCACGAATTGATGGTCGTGGGTGGTTGCTGGGTTGGTTTCTGGAGTGCAGCGATCATCAACGATTACCAATAGTGGCCGGAGTCACCGTGCATATGCATGGTGAAGTATTTATCTGGTGATGATTTGAGTTTTGAAGCAGAGAAAGGCACTCGAAGTTATTGGGTAGTTGGCTCGGGGAAGATGGGTTGTAGACTCGAAGTAAGTTTGTGGTTACTCGGGTTATTCAATGTTTTCAAGTTTTACAGAAAACCTGTAATATCAGTTTTAAATTTTTAAAACCTGAAGCTTTTAGATGTAAAGAAAAGTTTAAACTAAGTTTTAAATTCAAGTTTAAATTTTAGAATCCAAGTTTAAAATTAAAATCTCAGTTTTAAATAAAAAATAATATAAAAGTAATAAAGTTTAAAACTTGAATTATTAACTACTGAAAAATAGTTAGTAGTTTGAAAATTTTAAAACTGAAGTGTTAAAATATGAGCAAGTTTAAAGTGAGGTTTAAATCTGGAAATCAAAAATTAAATATGAACTTCGGTTTTGAAATTAAAAGAAGTTTTTAAATTAGAAAGATTTAAATAAAGTGTAAATTTAAATTATTGAATTTTGAAATGAATTTAGTTTCAAACTCTTATGAATTTATTTTATTAGACAAACACTTGTTTGCCTTGTACTTTATAAAAGTTTTAAATTGTTTAAACTTTGTTTAAGTTTAAATTTTATTCATTTTAAATTTCATATTTGAAATAAAATTTTAAAGTAAGTTCAAAGGTAAATTGATTTCAAATAAATTTGTTAATGACAATTTAAACATAATTAAGAAATGTTTTTATCTTAAAATTTAATTAAGATTTAATGTTTTGAAATTAATTTAATTAATGGAGTAATTAAGGAATAATTAGTTAATTTAATTAATTAATTGATTAGGATTAATAAATATTGATTAAGGGCTAATCAATTTGTAATTAAGATCATTAATTAGATTATTAAATTAATGATTAAAGATTATTAATTAAACAATTAAGTTATAATCATGGTTAATTAATTAAATAATTAAGGATTAATTAAGTTACAGTTAACACTTAATTAATTAAATAATTAGGGATTAACTAATGGATAATTAAAGATAAATTAAATTGTAATTAATAATGGTTAATCTAAGTTAATTACTTAACGAAGTAATTAAAGAATGGTTAATGAAGGTCATTAACTTGAGATTATTTAATAATTAATTAATGTGGTTAATTTAAATAATTAATTAGATAATTAATTTAATGATAATCATTTGTGAATTGTTTAAGTGTAATTACTTGATGAAGTAATTAAGAAATTAATTACTTAAGGTAATTAATTGTGTTAAATGTGATTGTTTAATTTTATTAATTAAGTTTAATTAATTTTAAAACTTGATGTTTTAATGATAATTACTTAATGTAATTAATGGATTGGAAATTACTTAGTGAAGTAATTGATTGGTAATTACAAGATGAATTAATTGAAGATGATTTAAGAATGGAAGTAATTTGGAGTATAATTACGTTGTAATTAATCAAGGGATTAATTAAGAAATTAGTTAAGGAATAATTTATTTATTTTAATTAAATAATTAAGTTAGTTAATTACTGAATATAGTTAATCAGAGGGATTAATAATTATGGGTTAATTACTTAAGGTAATTAATTTAAGAGGATAATTAATTAAATGTAATTAAGGATCATTAATTTATATAATTAATGATGTAATTAAAGTTGATTAATTATGATTAATTGACCAATGGTAAGTGATTAAAGGTAATTAATGTAATTAATTAAGGATTAATGTTATTAATTGTAGTTAATTAATTAATTGAAGTAATTAAAGGTTAATTACTATTTTTGGTTAAGAATAATTAATTTGTGAAATTAATTAAGGATAATTACATGAATATAATTAAGAATAATTAATCAAGGGTGATTAATTAAGGTGATTAATTTGAATGATTAATTAATTGATTGTAATCAATTAAATGGTTAAGCAAGCAAGATTTAATGATGAAGTAATTAATTTAATTTATTTTAAATTAATTAAAGATGAAGTAATTAATTTAATTCACTTTAAATTAATTAGAGATAGAGGTAGTTAATTTAATTTATTTTAAATTAATTATAGTATGATGAAGTAAATCTTTGCTTATGTATGAATGGATGATATTGATTGCCTTGAATGGTTGTGATCTCAGAAATGAGATAAGTGATGTTGTGTGATATGAATGCTTTGGTTGCATTGTGATATGGATTGTCTATTTTGATGATAGTATGGATTATATGTTTATAATGATAATGTGGATTACCTGTTTATTATGACAATGTTGATTATCAATTGTGATTTGTGAGTTATCTATCTGTGTGTATATAGATAATTGAATTTTTTTACACTTTAAAACAACTTGGACCTAAAAGATGGCGTTTTGGATTTCGATGAGACTGGGATCGGGTTTCCACATTTGGATATCCGAAAACCACATCGATCCAAATTAACAGTAGGTCGTGAATCTCAAGTGAAGATGAAGATTCAGAGTGCAAGGGTTATTGTCGTTAACTGTGAGGGTGATTCGAAAATGAGTGTAACGAGATAATGCCTTCGGTTTCGTTCGAACCCGGAACGAACTTGTATGGATTGAATGCTTTCAGAACATCGTCAGGTGGACGATGAGCATTCTAAGTGATATGTTCTATAAAGGTAATCGTAGCCTCAAGCCTCATCAACCGAGAATGGCTAAAACAGGGGAGGTGCAGCAAGGTTAAGTGGGTCATGCCCAAGTAGGACGAGATTTTCCCCTGTCTAGAGGTCCCTTTTATTCGGGTGTGTGGGTGGTTGCTAGCTACAACTACGGTGTTGTCTTGTTCGGAACTGTTCAGTAAGGAATGGTTCCGGCCTTGTGTTGCAGGGGATTGGGAGTGATCCTCGGTACGTTGATCTAGGCCACGTGCTATGACGGGCGGTACCCCGGTAGCCCTTCCATTGTATGGAATCCAAAATCCAATAAGTGCCGTACGTATTAGTTGTGCCCAACTATATTGGAATGTGAGATGTAAGCATTCCAGCTATTTCTGTATTTTACTTGAAAACCCTAGACACTATTATAATATCATTGGATTTCCTATCAAATGTTTTGGTTAGCGTAAGGTAAAAACTTTTCCATGTTTATGTGTGGGAAGTCTTACGTGATGCCTTTCTTTTCAAAAGGTTTTTAAAAGTTAAGCAACCTTAACCTGTTACTCACACCAGACCCATGTTGACCCAGAGTTTATCTTTTATTTTCTTAAACTCTTGGGCAGACCCATGTCTGACCCAGAGTTTATCTTTTATTTTCTTAAACTCTTGGGCACTCAAATTTTTACGAGTAACCAAGGGATTTAGGTTAGCTTTGACGAATATTGGAGGAGCAATGGAGCATGAGGCTTCTGCGTGTGGATATATAGTTTTCCGCTGTGTTGGTTTCTCTGAGTAGTTTCTTGTATTGTATTGAGTTGTATAACTAGACAGGTGTTTACAACTGTCTAGTATGTGATGTGTAATCTGTGTAACTCTGATAATGGTTGTAAACTATGTAATATTTATGTTGTTAATATAATTTATTCGTTCCGCTGTTGAGATTCTGATGTTGTTTCTTCTTTCTCTTCTTTCTTTTCTCTTTTCTATCCCTTTCTTTCGTCAAGATGATAAGATTTTCTGTGGTGAGAAAGTCGGGTCATCTCACTTGGTATCAGTGCATTAGGTTGAGTGAATACCTAGGCTCTGGAGTGGTGTCTATTTTGAGAGAGCGTATTTGTAATTTTTAAATATATATATATATCTACCTATCTGTTGGATTACCTGTTCAGGTTTTCCAATATAAGTTTTAAAGGTAGATGCGGTAGTGGTGTGTGTAACACGACTACCATTGGTTGGAGTTTGAATGTTTTGAGGTTGGAAGTGTATTTGTCGAGACTGTAGACCCAATACCGTCTCGATTGATTTTTGGAGTGATGAAGGATTTCATCAATCTATGAAGGAAACCTGTTAAGGTTCGGAGTCTATTTTTGAAGTTGGATGAGTAGAGTTTGGATCTGTTGGCTAGGCAGAAGCAAGTGATGGTATTTTGATACCTCCGGAAGTAGTAGCTGCGTGATGAGATGCAGTGACTACGGATGTTTCTGAAGAAGTTTTCTTTGGAACAAGTTTAAGGAAGTTAGTCTGTTTCGATGTTGTGGCTGAGTTCAGCATGGTGTTTCTGTTGATTTGAGGTCCGAGTTTCTCGAAGAACTTTGGATTAGGATCTTTGGCATCTGTGTCAGCAGTGCAGCTCGAAGTGTTTCGAGTGTTGGCAGGGAGTCTTCTGGCTTAGCAGTTTTCTGGAAGAGGAGTTCAGAAGCAGCTGAGTAGACCCGTTTCTTCGATGGATTGGCTAGTTAAGTGTAAGCTGTGCTGTTTGGTAAAGGGAGAACAGTTTTCTTTGTATTTGGTTTGGATTGAATCGCAAAAGTGACTTGCGATTGTTTGAGTGTTCTATTGAGTTATTAGAGTTTTTTCTGGATGTCTACAGGAAAGTCAGATTTTGTCCGCATCTGGAGATTGAGTTGGTGTAGCAGCTCAGGTTTTAGTGGAGCTTCTGAGTTTTCTTTATGGATCTTTTGAACCATATTTCTGGGATGGGTTGTCCAGTTTGGTTTCTGCTCATGTTTAACATCAGCATTTTCATCTACTTCGGATTAGAGTTGTGCAGCGGAAGCAGTTTGGAAGTGCATCTGCTTTTCTTTTCCGGATAGGAGAAGTTGTTGTCTTCTGATGTTTGAGGAGTAGGGTTTGATCTTGTTTGATCTTGAGGAGATCATTTTGTTGAGATGATTGGTTTTGTTTGTTTCTAGAGGCATCAACAAGGGATGAGCTGATCAGTAAGGTTGTAGGCAGCCTAGGATCGTCCGAAGATTTTTGAGGATAAGAGTCGGAGGAATTTGGATTTCGAAGTCGGAGATTTGATTTGGATAAGTTTTCTCCGATCTAAAGGGAGCTATAAGATTGGGTAAGGGTGGGAAGCTAGATCTGAAGTGTTTTGGATCCTTTCTACGATCTTGGAGAATAAATGATTGATCTACAAGATTGAATTGCTAGTTTGGATAACTGAGATTCGATGAGTTTCACGTATCTCTGAGGGAGTACGTGTATGATCTATCTTTGGTTGTGGAACTAGCAGTTCTGGAATTTTGGTTGTTGAGTCAGACTCGTTTGTAGTCTGATATCTTGTCTAGTGTTATAGATATAGATGAATAGGAGCTCTGTAGCTTAGCAGTATTGATTGTTTGAATTCTATAGAGCGAGTATCCCGGTGTTTGCACTTGGGGAAACTCGAGGAAATTCTATCTAGAATTTTGTATGGATAGTTAGATTTGTTTGATTGGATGAATTGGTTGCTATAGTTGTTAGCATATATTTGATATATGCTTGTGTTTTAAAATTAAATCTTTAATGAGATTATTAAATTACCTTTGTTTTAAATTTTGGGGACGAAATTCTTTTGAGGGGGGAGGATTGTAATATCCCGGAATTTTTGACAATATCAATTTAATAATCTGTATCTAAAATTAAATTGATATTGATAATTTTGTTAATAATAATTCAAATAGATTTAATAATCTTCTTTAATAAATATTAAATCGGTAGATTTTATCTTTTACAGCTAATAAATCGATTTCTATTTATAATATAAATATATAGTTTATATTGTAAATAGATTAGCATTGTTTTAAATTTAATAAATAAAGCATATTTTCTAATTCTAATATTTTTTGTAATTTGGAAAATTAGTTTTTATTTAATATATAAGCTTTTCAAAGTTATTAAATAAATAATCTTGGTTTAAATTTAATAAATGAATCTTGATTTAAAATTCTAATATATACATTAATAATTGGGTAATTTTGATTTAATTTAATATTAAGTTTTTCAAAACCTATTTAAATAAATAAGTATATGATTTTAGTTTGTTAATATAGATGTTTTGATTTTGTCTTAAGTTTTAAATTTAAATTTAAATGAATTAACAAAAAGGTTTGTTTGTTTTCTTTTTAAAATACAGCTTAATAAAATCAGTAATTTATTAATTAAGAAATAAATTTCTTTTATAATTATTTCAAATTGATAATGTGTCATTTCTAAAAATAATATTAATAGTGTATTGTTTTAGAATTGGATTTTTGAATAAAAATAGCAATTATTATTTCAAATTTAATTTGTATTCATAACTTAATTTTTAAATATTAGACTTTGAATTTGATTTGAATTTAAAATCCAAAGTATAGATTTTTAATTATTTTAATTTTTATATACATAAGCTTTATTTATAAGCATAATTTATTTTTATTTCTTTTTAAATTCATATACATATATAAAATTCTAATTAACAAATTAATTAGGCATGACTATTATATTAACATGTAAATCAAATACTAATTACTTTAAATAGGACATGTGTTGATTTCTTAAAGCCTCTTATAACATATGTTATAAGATTAACATATTAAATTGACAAATGTTGAAATTTTATACAAGTGTCACATTTTGTTTTAATTTTCTTTTATTTAATAAAGTCTGAAAATAAACCTATATAAGTAATCATCTTTCATTCCTATCCCTTTTTCTCATTTCCTAATCAAAAGAAACTTCAACCTTTCTCATACATCAGTAAATTCTTTTCAGATCAAAAACCAAATTTCCAGTAAACACCTTCAAACATTTACCTGAAAATCAAACTCCTCTTCAAAATCTATAGCCTGTATTTTCAAAACCCTGCACTTGCCCTCTTCAAACAAATCTGAGCATAACCACTTCCCTGTAAATCTTCAAAACCCAAAATCAGTTTGCAAAACTCCTCATATCAAAAGCATCTGCACATCTTAAAAAGCAAAACTGCATTATCATTTTTTTTTGCAATCAGGAAATTTGTTCTGCATGCCACCTGAAAACTAAGCAATACAAATCCAGAAATCAAGTTCAATACCAAATCAAAACTCCTCAATTTAAACTCTGTTCTGCATCATTTTTCAGCAATCTTGAAGCCTGCAAACAGTTTTACAATCAAGCAAGTTCAAAGCATTTCAAAATGGAAGTTCTGTCTTCTCAACATTCAGGTGAGTAACTTTTAAATCTTAAAATATAAATTCGGTTGCATGCTTGAAGGGTTGAATATAAATAAGTATTTCTTGTGAATATAGGTAAAATTGGATGTGAATATTGATTGTGTGCAGTACTGTATGTATAGTGTGCTCTGTTTTGTACCCAGGCTCAAGATTTCTATTTAAAATTCCTATTCTTTTAATTAGTTGCAGATTGGATGTAATTTATAAATCAAAGCTGTTTGATTTATCTTAAGTTAATTTTTAAAATTTTAAGAAAGTCAAAATGAAGTTTGTTGCCTCTGGACATACTGAAATATCACTGCATGTTGATACAAATCAAAATTTCAAACTGTAAAATTTATCAATTCAGTATTATAAATCTAAAACAACTACTAAATCATGATTTTTAACATTAGAATCAAGATTTTTAGAATTAAGTTAAAGGAGCAGTTAAGAGATGAACTGAACATGAACTATTTGGTTTCTCTGGTGATATGTGTATTTTGAGGACTTGAGTTTCTTCATGACGATGGAGGAGAGTTAGGAGTTGATGGGAAAAATGCTAGTTGATGTTGTATTTCACCATGGAAGTTGCTACTGTGAATTTTCTTCTGGCAATCCTAGTTTTAACTAGGTGGAGAGTTTAGATGGCCACGGCTTGTAGGGTTGATCGAGTGTTATGATATTTTGGGGATTGATAGTTGGGTCGTAGTTGAAGTCGAGGCCGGAGTGGTTGACCTTCAGGAGGTCGGAGTGGCGAGGTCGAGCCGTTGACAGGTTTGAGGGGGAAACCTGATTATGTTTCCAGGTTTTGGAATTGGGTGGTCGTCTTTGATTTCTGGGAGTTTGTCACGAATTGATGGTCATGGGTGGTTGATGGGTTGGTTTCTGGAGTTCAGCGATCATCAACGATGACCAATGGTGGTCGAGTCACCGTGCATATGCACGGTGAAGTATTTGTCTGGTGATGTTTTGAGTTTTGAAGCAGAGAAAGGCACTCGAAGTTATTGGGTAGTTTGCTCGGGGAAGATGGGTTGTAGACTCGAAGTTAGTTTGTGGTGTCTCGGGTTGTTCAGTGTTTTCAGGTTTTACAGAAAACCTGTAATATCAGTTTTAAATTTTTCAAACCTGAAGCTTTTAGATGTAAAGAAAAGTTTAAACTAAGTTTTAAATTCAAGTTTAAATTTTAGAATCCAAGTTTAAATTTAAAATCTCAGTTTTAAATAAAAAATAATAATATAAAAGTAATAAAGTTTAAAACTTGAATTAATAACTACTGTAAAATAGTTAGTAGTTCGAAATTTTTAAAACTGAAGTGTTAAAATATGAGCAGGTTTAAAGTGAGGTTCAAATCTGGAAATCAAAAATTAAATATGAACTTCAGTTTTTGAAATTAAAAGAAGTTTTTAAATTAAAAAGATTTAAATAAAGTGTAAATTTAAATTATTGAATTTTGAAATGAATTTAGTTTCAAACTCTTATGAATTTCTTTTATTACACAAAAAATTGTTTGCCTTGTAATTTAAAAAAGTTTTAAAATTTTCAAACTTTGTTATGTTTAAATTTTATTAATTTTAAATTTCATATTTGAAATAAAATTTTAAAGTAAGTTCAAAGGTAAATTGAATTCAAATAAATTTGTTAATGACAATTTAAACATAATTAAGAAATGTTTTTATCTTAAAATTTAATTAAGATTTAATGTTTTGAAATTAATTAATTAATGGAGTAATTAAGGAATAATTAGTTAATTTAATTAATTGATTAGGGATTAATAAATATTGATTAAGGGCTAATCAATTTTTAATTAAGATCATTAATTAGATTATTAAATTAATGATTAAAGATTATTAATTAAACAATTATGTTATAATCATGGTTAATTAATTAAATAATTAGGGATTAATTAAGTTATAGTTAACACTTGATTAATTAAATAATTAGGGATTAATTAATGAATAATTAAAGATAAATTAAATTGTAATTAATAATGGTTAATCTAAGTTAATTACTTAATGAAGTAATTAAAGAATGGTTAATGAAGGTCATTAACTTGAGATTATTTAATAATTAATTAATGTGGTTAATTTTAATAATTAATTAATGTGGTTAATTTTAATAATTAATTATATTAATTAATTAAATGATAATCATTTGTGAATTGTTTAAGTGTAATTATTTAATGAAGTAATTAAGAAATTAATTACTTAAGGTAATTAATTGTGTTAAATGTGATTGTTTAATTTGATTAATTAAGTTTAATTAATTTTAAACACTTGATGTTTTAATGATAATTAATGGATTGGAAATTACTTAATGAAGTAATTGACTGGTAATTACAGGATGTAATTAATTGAAGTTGATTAAGAATGGAAGTAATTTGGAGTATAATTACTTTGTAATTAATCGAGGGATCAATTAAGAAATTAATTAAGGAATAATTAATTTATTTTAATGAAATAATTAAGTTAATTTAATTACTAAATATGGTTAATCAGAGGGATTAATAATTATGGGTTAATTACTTAAGGTAATTAATTTAAGAGGATATTTAATTAAATGTAATTATGGATCATTAATTTATATAATTAATGATGTAATTAAAGTTGATTAATTATGATTAATTAATCAATGATAAGTGATTAAAGGTAATTAATGTAATTAATTAAGGATTAATGTTATTAATTATAGTTAATTAATTAATTGAAGTAATTAAAGGTTAATTACTGTTTTTGGTTAAGAATAATAAATTTGTGAAATTAATTAAGGATAATTACATGAATGTAATTAAGAATAATTAATCAAGGGTGATTAATTAAGGTGATTAAGTTGAATGATTAATTAATGGATTGTA
The DNA here is from genome assembly GCA_030765085.1 of Allium cepa. Classification (NCBI taxonomy): domain Eukaryota; kingdom Viridiplantae; phylum Streptophyta; class Magnoliopsida; order Asparagales; family Amaryllidaceae; genus Allium; species Allium cepa. The sequence continues at coordinate 113,439,470 of CM060944.1, forward strand.
ATCAATTAAATGGTTAAGTAAGCAAGATTTAATGATGAAGCAATTAATTTAATTTATTTTAAATTAATTAAAGATGAAGTAATTAATTTAATTCACTTTAAATTAATTAGAGATAGAGGTAGTTAATTTAATTCATTTTAAATTAATTATAGTATGATGAAGTAAATCTTCGCTTATGTATGAATGGATGATATTGATTGCCTTGAATGGTTGTGGTCTCAGAAATGAGATAAGTGATGTTGTGTGATATGAATGCTTTGGTTGCATTGTGATATGGATTATCTATTTTGATGATAGTATGGATTATCTCTTTATAATGATAATGTGGATTACCTGTTTATTATGATAATGTTGATTATCAATTGTGATTTGTGAGTTATCTATCTGTGTGTATAATTGAATTGTTTTAAACTTTAAAACAACTTGGACCTAAAAGATGGCGTTTTGGATTTCGATGAGACTGGGATTGGGTTTCCATATTTGGATATTCGAAAACCACATCGATCCAAATTAACGGTAGGTCGTGAATCTCAAGTGAAGATGAAGATTCAGAGTGCAAGGGTTATTGTCGTTAACTCTGAAGTTGATTCCAAAATGAGTGTAACGAGATAATGCCTTCGGTTTCGTTCGAACCTGGAACGAACTTGTATGGATTGAATGCTTTCAGAACATCGTCAGGTGGACGATGAGCATTCTAAGTGATATGTTCTATAAAGGTAATCGTAGCCTCAAGCCTCATCAACCGGAAATGGCTAAAATAGGGGAGGTGCAGCAAGGTTAAGTGGGTCATGCCCAAGTAGGACGAGATTTTCTCCTGTCTAGAGGTCCCTTTTATTCGGCTCTGTGGGCGGTTGCTAGCTACAACTGTGGGGTTGTCTTGTTCGGAACTGTTCAGTAAGGAATGGTTTCGGCCTTGTGTTACAGGGGATTGGGAGTGATCCTCGATACGTTGATCTAGGCCATGTACTATGACGGGCGGTACTCCGGTAGCCCTGCCATTGTATGGAATCCAAAATCCAATAAGTGCCGTACGTATTAGTTGTGCCCAACTATGTTGGAATGTGAGATGTAAGCATTCCAGCTATTTCTGTATTTTACTTGAAAACCCTAGACACCATTATAATATCACTGGATTTCCTATCAAATTTTTTGGTTAGCGTAAGGTAAATTTTTTTCCATGTTTATGTGTGGGAAGTCTTACGTGATACCTTTCTTTTCAAAAGGTTTTTCAAGTTAAGCAACCTTAACCTGTTACTCACACCAGACCCATGTCTGACCCAGAGTTTATCTTCTGTTTTCTTAAACTCTTGGGTACTCAAACTTTTACGAGTAGCCAAGGGATTCAGGTTAGGTTTGACGAATATTGGAGGAAAAATGGAGCAAGAGGTTTCTGCATGTAGATATATAGTTTTCCGCTGTGTTGGTTTCTCTGAGTAGTTTCTTGTATTGTATTGAGTTGTATAACTAGACAGGTGTTTATAACTGTCTAGTATGTGATGTGTAATCTGTGTAACTCTGATAATGGTTATAAACTATGCAATATTTATGTTATTAATATAATTTATTCGTTCCGCTGTTGAGATTCTGATGTTGTTTCTTCTTTCTCTTCTTTCTTTTCTCTTTTCTATCCCTTTCTTTCTTCAAGATGATACGATTTTCTGTGGTGAGAAAGTCGGGTCGTCTCATAAATCTTCCATCTTCCTAAGCAAATAATCAATTAAACTAAGTGTTATATTAGTAAAAGTTAGTATAGACAAAAAGTACAAAAGGACCCTTAAATGGATGAGCGATTTTAGGAGGGTATGTTTGTGTAAAGGTATGGTGTGTGAGGATGTGGGCAATCATGATAGTGGAGGGGTATTGATGGTCGTTTATCAATTTTCCTAAGGATATAAATAAGCATGCAAGGCCTCTTCATTTCATCATCAATTCTCAAACTCAAATCCACGTCTTCACTTCTTCATCCTTTCTGACTTTCTAGAAATTTATTCAAACCAACTCCTTTCTCGACCAAACTTTCCCAAAGTCCTTATATCATCTAGGATACATGGTATAACACCTAAGAAGTGATGAAATGATGGAGCAAGAGGGGAACAAGGCCTTAGGACATGAGTTTTTGGGGAGTGGCCTTTCTAGGCTTGGCCATGAGCGAATGAAGGAAAGGGGAGGTCTTGGCCGTGAGCTAAGAGCAAGTGGAAGTGATTGTAGGAGTGTTTGAGTGTTTGAATGTTGGTAGAAAGTTTTTGGGTTGGATGAATGTGAGTTATGCTCACTATGAATGATGTTAATTACTTGATATTAATGCTTGTTGAAATTGCTTACTATTATGTATGATAATAGACACAACTACTTAAAGTTATAACCTTTTGTTTTATGCTTCCAAAAGCATATAATTTGTTAAAGTAGTTGCCTTAAAGAGAATGGAATTATGTTGTTTAAGTTAAGCACATTTAAACATTTAAAGTGGTCATATTGATTAGTATATATGATAGTACACGTCTAGTAGAATTATGGTTTGAATTTTGAATCATACATGCCTATAAAATGGAATGAAACAATATATTAAATTGAATATGGAATTGTCCATATAACAATTGTCGCTATAAACGCACTTTGAAATCCCTTAAGTTTAAATTGTGAAAAATGGTGATTTAATGACATATTTTAAAACAACTTGTTCTGGTTGATTTATAAACTTATATAATTGTTTTAAAAAGTAGAGAATGTGTCTTGAATTGATATAGGGAACATAAAAAAGTTAAGAAAGAATGAAGTAAAAATGTCGTTACGTGACATTTTTTAATAACTCGTTTTTGAAAAATAACGTTTATTTTTATGGAAAATTTCTTAGGGGTTTCTTTAAATTTTTGACAAGATAATAATATATTATTCTTATTGGAAAATTTTGAAGTTAAAATCATTTGATAGCTAGTTAAATGAAGAAGCAAAATTTATAGAGAAATAGTCACTAGAGAAATAGTCACTATATGAGCACTTTGGAAAAATACCTTATTTTCAGATTTCTATAAAATAACTAAAAGATATTCTTTTGGGTTTTTCTTCATGGTTTTCAAGTACCCAAAGTATACTAAGTATTGTAAAAAAATGGATCTAAAATCAATTGTTAAGGTATTGAAAACTAGACGTAAAGTTGTAGAAAAAATGTATTAAAACTTGTAAGAGAACTTTAGGCGGCATTTCCAAAAATGTTGTCTTTGATATTTGAAACTATAAATTGTTCAAAAATGATATCTAGATTGTATATTTTTCTCTAATCTTTTTAGGGTTGTTTCTAACTTATAATAAAGCATTTTAAAATTGGTTTCATCTTTAATTATATTATAATAATTATATAAGCTTTGAAAAAGATAATCAGCTTTGCTTAACGCTAAAAGTGTAACATCCCCCTATTTAGAGGCCTAAAACTAATGGCTATGGATGCTGTAATCATCCATAGTTAAACTTGGCAACTAAACACGGCGATATTAGATACATAGAAACACAAGAATATGGAAAATTTAAAACGGCAAAATAAATTCCACATTCCATCTCAAAATATTGCAAATTAATTACATAATCCCAATTCGTAGATCATGTTCAGATAACATATAATTATTGCAAAATACGATAAGATCAACATATGAAGATGCCCCCTTGGTAGATCAGAGATATAGATAGGCAAGAAAACAATTTTCCCTTACAAACAAAACGCACAACGAAAATAAAAGAACTCTAATAATAAGTCTACCTCATGCACGTCCTTGGAAGTTTTATTCGTCTGAAAGAACACCTGGAAGCCTTAACTCTCAACCTACTCAAAGTCAATTGAGTACCCGAGAGTTTAAGGAGAAACAAAAACTTCGAGTCAGATATAAAGCTTGGTATGAATAATAATTTACCATCTCAAACCATTTGGATATCTAGTGAGACCATACCGCATAGCGAAATGGGTTTTCCTCTCACTAGTATCCTAAAATATTTATAAAACCATATACCGTGCTCCTGCATCCACAATGGTTAAAACATAGTATTTCAAAATGTTACAATGATATGGAAAGAAAGTAAATCAATTCTGGATTACCCATCACCGTTTATTCTGACCATCTATCTCAATTGCAGTTTCTAGGGTTACCATTAACCTGTTAAATGTTAAAGACTATCTATCCAATTACTTTGTTTTCATGGGATCACTAAGAATCTATTGGTAACTCCAATATCTTATTTCTTATTGTAGTTTTCATGGGCTAACTAGGAATCTATTGGCTGATTGCGAATATCTTAATCCGGATATAGTTTTCATAGACTAACTACAAACCTACTAGCCCCTGCCAGTATCAAATCATAGTTTTCATGGGATGACTATGAACCTATTAGCCCCTGCCAATATCATACAGTTTTCATGGGCTTACGTAAACATATTGGCCCCTGCCAATATCTTTAATTAAGAATTTAACATCTGTTAAGTTATATTCACTACTGGGTTAACCTAACTGGTTATTCCGCCTTTTCCCCTAAATATAGTTATGGGTTAATAACAATGTGAATAATGTTTCCAAAATCTTTAATTATGCCATGGTTTTTCCTTTAAAAATGAGAATGGGTTGTTTGTTTTAAAACCTTAAAAAATTACCTTCGAAACCCCTGGATGACCTCTTCGAAAGCATTGAAAATCACTTTTCAAAACTCTAAGTATTTACCTTTCAAAACCAATGATACCTTTCGAAGGTATCAAGAAAACATTCTTTAAAACATAGCTTCGAAACATATAAAGTACTTTTTCGAAAGTGTTGGGTTTTCTCTTAAAATAAATCATTTTGGTCAAAACGGTTATATACGAAAGTATCTCTTTCAAAACCAACAAAAATTAGTTTGGGGAAAATTGATGGTGTCAGAACCATCTTAGTCGAAAGCAAAGCCTTTAAAATCAAAACTTTGAAGGAAAGAGTCGAAACATACCATCTTAATCGAAAGCAAAGTCCTTTAAAATCAAAAATTCGAAGGAAAGAGTCAAAACCCTCAACCCCTTCGAAAACATTCAGGAAAAAAGCCTAGGTTAAAATAGAAGCGATCCCTTCGATAACATAAATGACGTCAATGAGCTCGAAAGGGGAATTGGTCACTTGGTTTTGACTTGGTCGAGATCAGTCATTTCGAAAGCTCTTATTTAAGGAAAAAGGTACCCCTTTGAAAGCTATTACTTTAACATAATATGACAACCTGCTTCGAAAGCTAACTATAAAACCCTTTTGAAAAATTACATTTCGACTATGTCGAAAGCTTTAAGTAAAACAAGGCAAGACTTTAACTTTTGATTACAAAGTAGGATTTCAACCCTATCGTAAGCTACCCTTTCAACACCGAGGCTTCCACCTTCCTTCCAATCCACTACATACCACCTAAGTGATATCTTGTGTATTGGTTTCGACTATAGTGGTTTCGACTGTGTTGGTTTCAACTGGAACGAGGCAGAGCCAATGGAGTCGCAAGGTACTTACTAACAGTTGCGAAACACCCTTTTCTGATTTAAAGGCTGAATTATAGCAAATTTTAGTAATTTCTTTTTAACAACTTGCCTATATGTACAACAATGATTAGCTACCAGAAAACTTTTCAAATACTTTACATCTAAAACTACTATATTTATTTAGATCCAAAATTAAATGATTTTAACGTTAAAACCTTTCTATATGACCAAAAACCGATATTTGCTAAAAATCCCTTCTTTTAAAATAATTTGATTCCCCTAGTAAATCAATTAGGAAAATCCTCAAAAATCATAGAAATTCAACTTCATCATGTAATCAAACATAGTAAAATTTTAGACCCAATTTCTACCTGAAATGTTCAAATAAATTTTAAACCCAATTACATCATATTTTTCATCAAAAATTCATAATAAAATTTCCATAGCTTGAAAAATTATGGAAACTAAAACCTGCCTCCAAAATCATGTTTTACATAACAAATTTTTTTTCCATGGCATTTTAAAATCAATAACCTACGGTTTTGACCCTCAAACCGTGCACATTGCATTTATAGATAAATTGTTTAAATCAAACAATCCATAAATTAGGCATATCATCATCTAATATATCATAAAAACAAGATAAATATTTAATTTAAAAATCTCATGTTTATAAAACTAAAAAGAGATGGAATGAATTATTATTCACCTTAAACTTGATAAGGAGTTTAACATTTGTTGTTGATTAATCCCCACTAGCTTTTTATCCTTAGCTTTAGATTAAAATTCCTCTTTTCCTTCTTGATGGTGGACGACTATCTTAGGTTTATTTGCGTTTGTTTTGATTTGAGAAATAAAATGAACATGAATGGACAAAGGAAAATGTATAGCCGTGAATAGAAAGTGCGACTATTTTTACTAATAAGGCCTTATGTAAATTAATTATCTTATAAGCCAATTTTAAACCCATTTATCTAGTTAATAAGCACGACCCTATATACATAATTTATTCAAAACTCAATTACCTTATCTTCAATATTCTATTTAATTTATATAATTAAATTTCTTGAATAATGTTATCAAAAATTAGGGATGTTACAGACTCCCCCCTTAAAGGATTTTGTCCTTGAAATTCCGTAAGGACCACATACTAAACATAGCAATCATCCGTAACATTACCTAATAGTCTAACTGACTAGCAACTATTTACATAAATCTAATATTGACATACCCTCAGAGAAAATCAGGATAAGTATCTCTAACCATGTCCTTTGTCTTTCAAGTACAGTCCTTCTCGTTGTCGCTCCACTGAACTTTCACCAACCTGGCCGTCTTGTTCCTTAATCATTTCTAATCTGTAGCTACAACCTAAACTGGTTGTCTAACAAAAGTCAAATTAGACTCTACCACTAAGTCATCCAATCCTTTCGGAGGAATAGTAGTCCTTGGATCATGCGCATACTTGCGAAGATAAGACATGTGAAATACATTATGGACACCTGCCAAACTGCTCGGCAACTCTATTCTGTATGCGAGCTTTCTAATCCTCTCTATAATCTAGAATGAACCTACATATCTTGGGGCTACTTCCCTGACTTTCCAAGTCGTATCACTCCCTTTATAGGTGATACCTTAATGAAAACTTTATTTCCAACTGAGAATTCTAGATCCTTACGCCTCTTATCCGCGTAACTCTTCTGCCTTGACTGAGCATCCTTCATCCTTTCTCAGATTAACTCAATCTCCTATGACGCCTCTCTAACCAAATCTAGACCTATGACTAATCTGTCTCCAGTCTCCAACCAACATGTTGGTTATTTGCATGGTCTTCCATACAAAGCTTCAAAAGGCGTCATTCCTATACTAATCTGATAAATATTATTATAGGAAAACTCAACCAAATGTAAGTGATCCTCCCAAGATCCACCAAAGTCTAATACACAAGCTCTCAATAAATCTTCGAGTACCTTATTGACTCTCTCTATCTGTCCATCTGTCTGAGGATGTTATGTAGTACTCATATTAAGCTTGGTACCCATCGTTTCCTGTAGACTCTTCCTGAATTCACTAGTGAACAATGTATCTATGTCACTGACTATACTACTAAAAACTCCATGCAGTTTAACTATGTTCTTCAGGAACAAATTAGCTAAAATAGGTTCCGTTCTGGTTGACTTAACTAGAATGAAATGGACACTCTTGGTCAATCTGTCCACTATAACCGATATACTTTCGTTACCTCTATTTGACCTTGGCAACCCGTCTATAAAATCCATAGGTATAGAATCCAGTTTTCAAACTAGAATCTCTAAAGGTTGAAGTAACCCACTTGGTTTCTGATGTTCATCTTTCACTTATTGATAGTTTTCACATTGCCTAATCCACAAGCCAACATTCCTCTTCATGCCTTTCCAATATAAGCGTCTTTTCATATCTTGATACATCTTGGTTCTTCCAGGATGAATCATAAACTTGGATTGATGACATTCTCCAGGAACTTCTTTCCTCAAGTCCTCCACATTCAGAACACACAATCATCCCTTCTTTCTTAACCATCCTTTCTGGTCAAGGCTAAAATCCTTTAAATCATCGATCTCTGTTCCAACCTTCGGTCTTCCGATCATTTTTGCTAACACAGGATCCTCCTTTTGCTTAGAAGAAATTTTCTCAATCAATACTGGGCGAACTTCTAAACAATACAACGTGGTGGTACTCTGGCTAGAACAAGCAGTCAATTTTAATTACACATCACAACTGACTAAAACTTCTAAATCTTTCCCTTCTGCCAACATAGCTAACACCACATTCTAATGTTTCATGCTAAAAGCATCAGCCACTTTATTGCCTTTTCCTGGTATTTATTCTATACCAAAACCATATGCAGCCAGAAACTCCAGCCATCTCTGCTGTCTTATATTCAACTCCTTTTGAGAAAATAAATATCGCAAAGACGTATGATCGGTATATAACTCAAATATCTCCCCTAAGAGATAATGTCTCCAAATCTTCAATGCAAAGATCACAGCTGCCAACTCCAAATCATGAGTTGGATATCTAACGTCATGCGGTCTAAGCTGCCTAGATGCTTAGGCAATGACTTTACCACTCTGCATCAACATTTCTCCTAATCCAGTTCCACATGCATCAGTATACACCACCAATCCTTGGTTTCTGTCTAGAAATACTAACACAGGTGCATTAGTCAACAAATGCTTTAACTTAAGAAATGTCTCCTCACATTTTTCGAACCAAAAAAATTTCACTTCCTTCCTGGTTAGCTTAGTTAAGGGTGCTACTATCTACGTGAAATCCTTAATGAATTTCCATTAATAGCCAGCAAGTCCAAGAAAACTCCTGATCTCAGTCATTGTCTCTGGTCACTTCCAGTTAATCATAGCTTTGATCTTATCTGGATCGACTGACAATCCTTTCTCTGAAACCATGTGATCAAGAAATTTTACCTCTTTCTTCCAGAAATGACACTTGGTAAACTTCGCATTTAGCTGATTCTGTCTCAGCATCTCAAGCACCACTCTATCATGAACTTCACGCACTCTCTCATTCTTAGAGTATACTATAATATCATCTATAAAAACTAATACAAATCTTTCCAAGTACTCTTGGAAAACTCAATTCATCAAATCTACGAAGAAATCAGGTGCATTCGTCAATCCAAATGGCATCACCAACCACTCATATGAACCATATCTAGTTCGAAATGCTGCCAAAGAAATACTATCCTCCACTACTCTTAACTGATGGAAAGCTGTCACCAAATCCAATTGGAAAAACACCTTGGCTCCACTCATCTGATTAAATAAATCATCTATTCTTGGCAAAGGATACTTATTTTTAATTGTCCATTCGTTTAACTTAAGATAGTCGATGCACATCTTTAATGACCCATCTGGTTTCTTTACGAATACCACAACCGCACCCGAAGGCAAAATTGTTGTTCTAATAAAATTCCTTCCTTCTAGATCCACTAACCGCACCTTCAATTCCTTCATCTCAGTTGGTATCATCCTGCTAGGTGGTCTACTTACAGGCTCAGCTCCTGGCACAAGATCTATTCTAAACTCAACAGCTCTTTTCGAGGATAGTCTAGTGACTAGCTAAAAGACATCTGCAAACTCTCTTGCTGCCCAAACCTGATTTAACTCATTTCCTATCTCCATAGCATTGACACAACACTAATACTCCGGTTGGTATTCTCTACTGAGAATATCACTCGGTTATGACTATCAGAGTGTCTCAGTGATATTTCTCTATCCTGGCAAAATATTCTAGCCTCATACCTTCTCAACCAATCCATACCCAAAGTGATCCTGAAATCTACGAGATCAATAACATATAGACTACATGCAAATTTTTGACCTAACAATTCAAGTTCTAACTGGTCACATCTTAACACTAGAGTTGCATTCCCTCCTATTAGATTCACAACCTTTAAGGAAGTTACAAGGTAGGTGGGCTCTAAGCATAATCTATTAACCAAACGCTATGATATAAATGAATGTGATGCACCAGTATCAAAATGTACTCTAACTGAAATCCTCTGTATCAAAAGTGTACCTTCCATCACAGTCTTTCCCTCATCTGCTGCAGTAGGCCTAGTTGGTCCTATAACAATAACCTTTCCTTTGTCCTCCTTAACTGGCTCTGGACACTGATTCTCGTAATGTCCAACTTGATCACAGTTGAAGCATTTCACGTTCTTCTTAACTACGGATTTCTTCCCATTCCTTGATCGGCATTCATTAGCAAAGTGACCCTTGTGGTCATACTTATAGCAAACTACCTCAGCCTTTGACTTCTTAGCAATATCTCTCTTCTGGGCTCACTTCTTTTTAATGAACTTCCTCTTCTTCCCATGAGAACCTTTGGTTTTCGCTGACTTCTCCTTTGCCTGATCAGCAAGTAACTCCTCATGGCGAATGGCCATCTCTACCATTATTTTACAAGGATCACAAACATGTGTCATGGTCATTCTAGTAAGCTCGGGTCTTAGTCCTCGAATGAACTTCTCATTCCTTTTGATGTCAGTATCTATAATAGCATATCTATATCTAGATAGCTCTTCAAACTTAGTAGCATAGTCAACTACTGATGTCTCTCCTTTCACTAAATCCATGAACTTCTTCATCAACTTAGACTTAGTAAACTCAGATACAAACTTCTGCTCAAATTTCATTTTAAAATCAGTCCAAGTTAACTAGTCTTTCCGAACTCCGGCAGTGACACTATTCCACCAATGTAGTTCCGACCCCTATAACTGTCTAAAGGACAACCTCCTCTTTTGCCCATCAGTCAGACCTAAATCAGCAAATATACGCTTATAATGCAATAGCCAATTCTAAACTTCTATAGCACTCTCTATTCCCAAAGAATGTCTTTCTACCCAAACTGGTGTAATCTCTACTCAGCAAAGTAATATTCCCAACTGGAGCCACAAGATTAGCTCCTCCTGCATTCCCAGCAACTCCAGCAGCAACTCTAGCTTGCATCAAACCGACAAAGAACTGATACATCACTTTCATATCTACTGGTAGATTTCTAGTACCCACATTGACTTCAACATTTTGGTTACTAGCATCGACCGGTTGACCTGGGTTTCTCCTGGTAGTGGGTCAAGCATTTCCATTAGTTGTGGTGCTTCCTCCACTGAGATTTCCTCTTCCATATCTCCTTTCTCGTAAATCTGCACATATGTTTTAGTAAGATACAGAAGAACGGTCCAAGAGAACAGGAAATACACACTTATATATTTAACAATATACAGTAAATACAAGTATGTTACTATAGCGTTAACCCAAACCCCAATCTTACTATCTGATTCATTGGATTATGTTTGGAAAATCTTTTAGGTTTAAGTTCCTTTTAAAGTTTCATAAACCTATGCTCTGATATCAATTTGTAACATCCCCTTATTTAGAGGCCCGAAATTAATGGCCACTGATGCTGCAATCATCCATAGTTATTAATCCTCGACAACCAAACACGGCGATATTAGGTACATTATACATAGAAACACAATAATATGGAAATAAATTAAACAACAAAACAAATTCCACATTCCATCTCAAAATATTCCAAATTGATTACGTAATCCCAATTCGCAGACCATGCTCAAATAACATATAATTATTACAAAATACGTCTAGAGCAGCATATGAAGATGCCCCCTTGGTAGATCAGAGTATATAAATGGTAGGAAAAAAAATTTGCCTTTACAAACAAAACACACAGCGGAAATAAAAGAACTCTAATAATAAGCCTGTCTCATGCACGTCCTTGGAAGCTTTATTCGTCTAAAAGAACATCTGAAAGTTTCAACTCTCAACCCACTCAAAGTCAACTGAGTACCCAAGAGTTTAAGGGGGAAACAAAAAATTCAAGTCAGACATAAAGGCTGGTATGAATAATAATTTACCATCTCAAACCATTTGGATATCTAGTGAGACCACGTCGCTTAGCGGAGGGGATATTTCCCACACTAGTATCCTAAAACATTTATAAAATCATATACTATGCTCCTTTATCCATAATGGTTAAAACATAGTATTTCAAAACATTATGATGGTATGCAAAACAATAAATCAACTCTGGATTACCATCCCCATTTATTCCGACCATGTGTCTCAATTATAGTTTCTAGGGTTACTATTAACCTGTTACATGTTAAGGATTATTTGTCCAATTACTTAGTTTTCATGGAATCACTAAGAACCTATTGGTAACTCTAATATCTTATTTTTTATCCTAGTTTTCATGGGATAACTAGGAACCTATTGAATAACTACCAATATCTTAATCCGGATATTGTTTTCATGGGCTAACTAGGAACCTATTGGCTAACTGCCAATATCTTTATTTGTGAGGTTCAAGAAAGAAGTGCCTAGGCAAGACTTTGATGTAACCAGTGTTGTTACATGGCTTCACTCTTGGATGAGGACTAATATAAGTTGATATATCGAAATCGAGTTAAATATACTTCATTAATGACATCAATTTAGCGGAATAAATCTCTGATCTGCTATTACATAAATTTGGACATTTATTTATATATATACCTGTTAATTCTAATTTATGTGTTGTTATTCAATTTGTTGAATTATTAATAATAATGTGTTGTTATTGTTGTTTGTTTGATTATTTGAAATGTCCTTCGCCAGTTTATGAGCAATTAAAATCTGTATGCATGGGTTGGGTAGAAACGAACACCTTGTGGTTAGAAATTCACAGTTTGACAATAAGATGTTTGATGGAAATATATGATTAAGTAATTGTTATAATAATAGATGTTTATTATAATTTTAAATATGTTTATCTTTTAAATGAAATGGTTTCTTTGAAAAGAAATAGAAATATTTGAAATGAAGAAATATTTGACGCGATCTTAAATAAGGGTTGTTATATAATATTTAGAAATAAATGTTTTTGAAGAGATTTTATATAAAAATGATTTATATAAAGATATTTATAAAAGTTTGTTTTATGACTAAAACCCAAGTGGTTTTAAATAGGTTTCTAAATATTTTGAGGAAATAAACAATACTGTGTTTGAAAGTATTTGTGATTGTTAGCGCAAAATGATATGTTGCTTCGAAAAACAAAATGATTTATGATGTTACCGATGATTCAGGTAGCCCATAAATAAGAGTGGGTAGGAGGGTTCATGTAGCCCTTAGTGTAGTCTTCTCTTTGTATAAAGGGATATACTTTGTTTATTTATCTTGTGAAGGCTAGGTCCCAATTATCTTGTTATTGGGAGAAACCTCCAAATCTGGTTGCATATATTTTGATATGCTTTTATGATGGAGTATTTTTGGATTTCCAAATAAATATATGAAATATACCACTATATTATTATACATAGTAATTGATATCAGTTTTGAAAAGGTTTTGACCTAAATCCTGAAGAAAAGTATGATTTGATATATATATATATATACATATATATATATATATATATATATATATTATTTCAAAAGGATTTGAAATGAAATTGAGAATTTAGTTCAAAGAGATTTTTTTCGAATAAGTATTTTCAAAAGAGATTATTTTTGACAATAATAAAGTTAGTTAGATTTCATAAATCTAAACTTGTGATCATTAAGCTAAAGGGGTAGTTTGGGAATTGCATATTTATTTTTCTATACATCATAAGCTCCTTGAGTCCTATTTGTGAATAGAAGAACTACATTGGCTTGATTGTGTATTTAATTAGGTATCCAACTAGATAGTGGTACGTAGGTAGTCTCAGGTGATAGTGACGCAACCGCAATAGTAATATAACTTTTTCTTTTCTTTTTCTTTCTATTTATCATGTATTGATATTTCTTTCCTACTTAACATTTTATTCCACATTAACTTGCTTATTGGGTTCGCAAAAATGGTTATTGTTGTCGCTCTCATTAGAGTAGTGCAGTAGTAGATTTATTGTATTTGAGTTTTCTTTATACCAAATCACACCTAGTAGAATAAATAATTAAAACTATGATAAGTTGTATGATTGAAATTTTATCCTATACATTTAGCAGTGTTATATATTTATCAAATAACATTGTGTATCAAATTGGTAGTTTTCATTAGTAGTTTTAGAACAAGCGGGTTTTCAATGATTTTTACTGGTTCGAAAATCAAAGCTTAAGTTAGGTGCCTAAGTAAAATTCAGCTAGAGTTAGTAAATTAACCTAGAAATTTTTAAATAAATCTACTTAGTTTGAGAAATAAAAGTGGATAAGATAAGGCACATACCTCCGACCGGGGTTATGAGTGATATTATTTTTGGTGTACTTAACTTTTGTTGATTGTTTGTGTTTCATTATATTTTTCCACTCTTGGAATTTCGAGGATGAAATTCTTCTAAGGGGGGAAGAATGCACCGATCTAGAATTTCAAACACTTCGTATTTAAATATATGAATTATTTAATATTTGCACTTAAGATTTAATATGATTTTATAACCATGTTAAACACTTTTTAATTAATAAGAAATGATAGAAAACATATTTTTAAAATGTGTCTAAGAAACATCACTTTGAATAAATACTGAAAATATGACCGAAAATGTTTTGTAAAAATCAAATTTTTGTTCAATACAAGTTGTTTAAATATTTTAAAACTTTTATAGTAACATATGAACATATAAAAAAGAATTAAATCTTCCATCTTCCAAAGAAAATAACTGAATAAACTAAGTGTTATATTAGTAAAAGTAAGCATAGGGAAAAATACTAAAGGGCCCTTGAACGGTGGAATGATTTAAGGAAGGTATGTGTGTGTAAGGATATGGTGTGTTAGGGTTGGGCAAGCATGATAGTGGAGGGGTATTGGTGGTCTTTTACCACTTTTCCTAAGGCTATAAATAAGCATGCAAGGCCTCTTGATTTCATCATCGATTCTCAAACTCAAATCCATGTCTTCACTTCTTCCTCCTCTTTAACTTTCTAGAAATTTATTCACATCAATTCCTTTCACCACCAAATTTTATAAAAGTTCTTATATCATATAGGAAATATGATTTAGCGCTTAAGAAGTGAGGAAATGATAGAGCAATAGGGAAATAAGGCCATGAGTTTTGGGGGAGTAGCCTTTCTAGGCTTGGCCATGAGCTAATGGAGGAAAGGGGAGGTCTTCGCAGTGAGCTAGGAGCAAGTGGAAGTGATTGGAGTAGTTAGATTGTTTGAATGTTGGTAGAAAGTGATCGGGTTGGATGAATGTGAGTTATTATCACTTTAAATGAAGTTAATTACTTGATATTAATGTTGTTGAAATTTCTTGCTATTATGTATAATAATAGACACTAACTACTTAAATTTTTAACCTTTTGTTAATGCTTCCAAAAGCATATGATTTATTAAAGTAGTATCCTTAAAGAGAATGGAATAATGTTGTTTAAATTAAGCCCATTTAAACATTTAAAGTGGAATACTGATTAATATATACGGCAATGCATGTTTAGTAGTAGTACGGTTTAAATTTGGAATCATATATGTGTATAAAATGGAATAACACTAAATATTGAATCCAATACGGAATTGTCCATATAGCGATAGTCGCTATAAACACACTTTGAAACCCCGTAACTTTAAATTGCGAAAAACAGTTATTTAATAACATATTTTACTATAAATTTCTTTGGTTGATTTATAAACTTATATAACTGTTTTAAAAAGTAAAAAATCTATTTTTAAAAGATATAGGAAACACAAAACAAAGTTAAGAAAGATCGAAGTAAAATTGTCATTATCACGACATTTTAAATAACTTGTTTTTGGAAAATAATGTTTATTTTTGTGGAAACTTTCTTTGGTGTTCCTTTAATATTTTAACAAGTTAATAATATATTATTCTTATTGGGAATTTTTGAAGTTAAAATCATTTGATAGCTAGTTGAAGGAAGAAGCAAAAGCTATAGTGAAATAGTTGATATATGGGTACTTTGGAAAAATATCTTGTTTTCGGAATTTCTATAAAATAACTAAAAGATAACCATTAGGGTTTTTCTTCATAGTTTTAAAGTACCCAAAGTATACTAACTACTATATAAAAATGGATATAAAATCATTTGTAAATTTATTGAAAACTAGGCGCAAGGTTGTAGTAAAAATGTGTTAAAACTTGTAACTGAACTTTAGACAACATTTTCAGAAATGCTATATTTGATATTTGAAACTATAAATTGCTCAAAAATGATATTTAAATTGTGTATTTTTCTCTAATCTTTTTAGAGTTGTTTTCTAAGTTATAATAAAGTGTTTAAAATTGGTTTCATTTTTAAATATATTTTAAGAATTATATAAGCTTTGAAAAAGATAATTATCTTTGATTAACACTAAAACCAAGTAGACCTATTTATTTGTGAGATTCAAGAATGAAGTATCTAAAGTAGGCTTTGATGCAACTAGTTCTCTAACTGAACTTGTTTCACTCTTGGGCAAGGAATAATACAAGTTGAAATATCAAAAACGAGCAAGTATACTTCATTAATGACATATATTTAACAGAATAAATCTCTATTCTACTATTACATAAATTTGGGCATTTATTTATATATACCTATTAGTTCTAATTTATGTGTTATTATACAATTTATTTAATTATTGATTACAATGTATTGTTATTATTGTTTGTTTGATTGTTTGAATTATGGTCCGCCAGTTTATGAGCAATTAAAACCTATATGCATGGGTTGAGTAGATACGAACACCTTGTGATTAGAATTTCACAGTTTGACTATAAGGTATTTGATGAAAATATTTGATTAAGTATTTGTTATAATAAAAGATGTTTGTTATAATTTTAAAGATGTTTATCTTTCAAATAAAATGGTTTCTTTGAAAAGAAATATAAATATTTAAAGTGAATAAATATTTCAAAGTGAATAAATATTTCAAAGTGATCTTAAATAAGGGTATTTATATAATATTTGGAAATAAATAATTTTGAAGTGATTTTATATAAAAGTGATTTATATAAAGATATTTATAAAAATGTGTTTTATAAATAAAGAGAATTTCAAGGACTAAAACCCCGGTGGTTTTAAATGACTTTCCAAAGATTTTGAGGAAATAAACAATATTGTGTTTGAAAGTGCTTGTGATTATTAGTGTAAAATGATATGTTACTTCGGGAAGCAAAATGATTTTTTATGTTACCGATGGTTCGGGTAACCCATAACAAAAAAGTGCGCAGGAGGGTTCATGCAACCCTTAGTATAATTTACTCTTTGTATAGAGGGATATACTTTGTTTATTTATCTGTGAAGGCTAGGACTCAGTTTCCTTATTATTGGGAGAAACCTCCCAATCTGGTTGCATATATTTGATATGCATTTATAGTACAGCATTTTTGGATTTCCAGATAAATATATCAAAAACACCACTATATAATTATACAGAGTAATTATAAATGATAATTCTATTTGGAAAGAAATTATTTCTAAACATTATTATAATGGTAGTAATAATTTATACCAAATTACACTTACAATTATTAATAAATTGTCTAATTTTTGGAAATCAATTTTAAAATCTCATGAGATTTTTAACCTTGGTACTAATATGATTGTTCATTCAGGAAATAATACTTCTTTTTTGGCATGATCGTTGGTTATCTTTTGTTCCTCTTAGGGTAGAATTTAAAAAGCTTTTTGATATTTGTAACTTTAAAAATGCTTTAATTATAGATGTTTTTTCTCAGGATAATAAAATCCCTTGGAACTTTAGTTTTAATAGAATCTTAGATGGTACAACTCTTAGAAAATTTTCATTATTATGTGCAAGATTGAATTTATATAATATTGATAACGAAAAAGATATGATTGCCTGAGAATGGGACAAAGGCAAGAAATTCACTTCTAATTCTTTATACAAACTTCTTGATTTCTTAGGCGTTACTAATAACTCTTTCAATTTTATATGTAAAGCTAATGCTCCACCAAAAACTAAGATTTATATATGGTTAATCATGCATGGGAAATTAAATACTATTGAATTTTTAAAAAGAATGAATTCGCAAATTGATAATAAATGAACTTTTTATAAATTGCATTTTGAAGATATTAATCATATTTATTATGATTTTATGAATACTTGTTATGTTCTTAAAAACACTCTTAAGATTTTAACTTTATTCTTACAACTAAAGTTTCTGATTGTGATTTCTACAAGAATAATTTATGATTTAAGTTTGGAAAAGGGAAACAGATTTTTACTAAATGCTTTATTCATAATGATACGTTGGTATATTTGGTTTGAGAGAAACCAGATACTTTTTTAATAATAATTCAAGTCATATTAGTAGATTGATATTTATAATAACATCATTTCGTTTCAATTGAATCTCAGATCCTAAATATAGATTAGCTAAAAGTAATCATTTTAAAGAATATCTTAATAAGGTTGTGATATTCCGGAATTTGAAACCCAATTTAAATGTGATATTTTTTAATAAATTAATTAAGATTAATAAAATAGTTATTTTAAACAATAATAATAAATGGGTTGTAAATATATATTGATTTTAATTGAAATTAATATATACAAATGGAAATGGATTTGTTAAAATTGTATACATATCAAATTTGATTTTTAATTTGAATTTGAATTGTTAAATTGAAATTCAAAATAGGGTTATTTATATTTTAAATCATACTTTGATTCTAAAAGTGTATTTCTATGATTTTATTTAGAATATAAAATTTATTTTATATTTATTTCTTTTAAGAAGAATTGATTTATATAAATTAAAAATGTATTTAAAAATTGAAAATTTATTTATAAAAACATTTCTAAATCCATTTTTGCTTGAGAATTACATTTGTTAAATTATGAATCACTCTAATGACATGTGTTAAGAGGATAATTATATATAGTGACAGGTGTCACAATTTTTAAATTATTTTCTTTAATTTTTATAAAACAAAATTATTTCTATAAAAGGCTATTTCATCTTCTTCATCTAAAATTTTCTCATTCTCATTTTCTAAAAAACAAGAAAAAATCACTCCTTCATCTTCAAATATGAAATTCATCAAATCTTCACTCTTTCAACAAAAAAATAAAACAAGAATTCAAGTTTCTAATCTTCAAGCAAAATACAAAAATCTGCAAAAATCAAGTTCCAGTATAAGAAAATCCAAAGCACTCCTCAGTTCAGATCTTAAGTGCTGATTGAATTAAAGTTGAAAGCAAATAAAACAACTTCATCAAGCAATTTCCAGTTTTAGTACGTGCAATCCATTTTTTTCCAGAATTCAAATTTTTGGGTCTCGGCTGAAAAAAAATACAAGTGAGTAAATTTTTAATCAGAAAATTTAAGTAAATAAATTTGTGCATGTGAATTTCTGTGATGTTGGATGTCTTGCATGTGTATATATATAGATGAAATCTTTATGTTTATTTTGTTTTAAAATATGCATGTTTAAAATTGCCTGATGCTTCTCCGTTTTTCAAGTTACAGAGTAAATTTAAAAACAAATTTCAAAATTTACTTAACAAATCACTGTTAAGCTTGAATCTTCAAATGCGGTATGTTTATTTAAACACAAATTAAAGTTTTTAAATTTTATTTGAATTAAAATTGTTTGAATATCTTCAGGAAACAAGAAGATACCGTCGGAAAATTAATAACATGATAAAATCAAGTATTGTATTTTGTTGAATCAATTTTATATCTTAAATCAAGTTCGTAAAACATGATTTTTAAAATAACGATCATGATTTTTAGTTTGGTTTTGGGGTAGTAATTTCGATGATGGCCTAATGACTGTTTTTGGGCAAAATCTGATGACTGGGTAGGTTCTAGAGGTCGTGGCTTGGAGTTTTAATGGTGATGGGTGAATCTGAGAAAAATAGTGGAGGAGGAGTTTGATCACCGTGGAGTCGGAAATTGGTGATTTCGTTTTCTAACCCTAGTTTGGTCTGGGTTCATAGTTTTGGTCATGGTGAATTCGTGACTGAATCGAGCTTGGCTTAATTTAAGGAGGATGTACCGGAGTTGTGTTCGAAGCCATAGGCAGTGGCGTAGTGTTTCTGGTGGCGTGGATGGCCGTGGTAGGATGATTTTCTGGTGAAGTTATGGTTCAGATTCGACGGAGATGCTCGATTTTGTTTCGAGCTTTACGATTTGGGTTTGAGGCTCGAAATTGGATATGTGCTTGATCGCCGACCTATAGAGGGTGTCGCCGTTGGTGTCGACGCCGTTGGTGACCTGTGCACGTGCACAGTAACGTTGTCGTGTCGGATTTTTGTTGGGTTTGTGTGCGTTGGGATGTTGCTCGGGTGGATTGGCTAAAAGCTCGAGTTTGAACGTGAGTTGGTTAGGTGATCCTATTGAGGTTAGTTTTACTTAGCTAAAGAAATAGGAAGGGGAGAAGAAGAATGGACTCGAGTGTTCGAGTTTGGATCGGTCGAACCCAAACAAGTAATGTTCAAAAGTTTTTTCAAAATTTGTTTTAAGTTTTAAAATTTAAAATTTATTTAAACTACTTTGTGAAAATGTTAAACTACTTAATTTAAAGTATTTTAAACTTTGATAGTTAAATTTTAAGATGATTTTATATTCATTTAAATTTATTTTTTTAAAAGTAATTAGTTTAAACCAAATGGAAATGTTTTAAATATGTAATAATTTGAAGTAATTAATGTAATTGATTTGTTTTGAAAGTTATTTAAGTTTTTATGGTTAAAGATTATTTTAATTAATAAAGTAATTAAAGTTAAATGAATTAATAATTTAAGATTAATTAATTTATTAAGGTCTATTTAATTAATTATGGATTAATTAATTGATAATTAAGAATTAAATTAAATTAATGGATAATTAATTAAATAATTAAAGGTTAATTAATAGATGATTAGTAATTAATTAATTAAGTGCTTAGTGATTAATTAATTAATGATTAAGAATTAATTAAATAATTAGAGTTAATTAATTAAGTAATTAAACATTAATTAATTTATAATTAATAATTAATGAATGAATGATTAAGAATTAAATTAATTAAAAGATTAAGGTTAGTTAATTATAATTAATTAAGTAATTAAGATAAAATAATTAAGTAATTAATAAGATTAATTAATTGTAAATTAAGAGTTAATTAATAATCAATTAAGGAATGATTAATTTTTAATCAAGTTTTAATAATGAATAATTGGAGTTATTAATTAATAATTAAAGGATTATTAATTAATTAAAGATTAACTAATTGATAATGAGGATAATTAAGAAGTGATTAATTAATTAAATGATTTTGATTAATTAATTAATGATTGGTTAAGCAAGGTAAAGTGATTTATTCTTAAGTAATTAATTTAATTTGAATTAATTTAGAGATACGCTTGCTTATGGATGATTGTGTCTAGATTTGGTTGATATCTGTTGAACAATAATCTGAGATATTCTGTGATGAGATATTGTATATATCTGTGATAGATGTTTGTTATTATCTGTGGATAATGCTGTGTGGATTCAATGTTTAAAATTGAATGAAATTGTTTAAATCTTTAAACAACTTGGCCTTTAAGGCACGTTTGGATTTTGATGAGACCGGGATCGGGAATCAAGTTTGATTTTTCGAAAACCACATCGATCTAAGTTAAACGTTAGGTCGTGACATCTCAAAGTGAAGATCTAGATGGAGTTTTAGAGTGCAAGGGTTATTGTCGTTAACTCTGAGGGTGATTCCAAAATGAGTGTAATGAAGTAATGCCTTCGGTTTTGTTCGAACCCGGAACTAACTTGTATGGATTAAATGCTTTCAGTACATCGTCAGGTGGACGATGAGCATTCTAAGAGATGTGTCCTATAAAGGTAATCGTAGCCTCAAGCCTCATCAACCGGGAATGGCTAAAACAGGGGAGGTGAAGCAAGGCTAAGTGGGTCATGCCCAAGTAGGACGAGATTTTCACCTGTCTTGAAGTCCCTTATTATTTCGGCTGTGTGGGCAGTTGTTGGCCACAACTGCGGGATTGTCTTGTTCGGAGCTGTCCAGTAAGGGATGGTTCCGGCCTTGTGTTGCAGGGGAGTTAGGATGGCTCCTCGGTACGGTGATCTAGGCCCCGTACTGTGACGGGCGGTACCCCAGTAGCCCTGCCATTGATGGAAACCCATTCTTCCTACGAGACCCTGCGGTTTTGATTGTATTACCCACTTTTGTGGCTAGTAGCTGGAATTTAATAGATGTAACAATTTCGGCTATTTTCTATTTACTTGAAAACCCTAGACCCTATTATAATATCACTAGATTTCCTATCAAATGTTTTGGTTAGCGTAAGGTAAAAAAACTTACCCGTGTTTATTTGTGGGGAGTCTTACGTGATACCTTTTGTTTCCAAATGATTTTAAAGTTAAACAACTTTAACCTGTTTACTCACACCATACCCATGTCTGTCCCGGAGTTTATTTTGTTTTTCATAAACTCTTGGGTACTCAAATTTTTGTGAGTAGCCAAGTGATTAGGTTGGGATTGAAAAACGTTTTGGAAGCTGGAGCTGGAGTCCAGACATACTTATCAATCTCTATCCTCTGTAGTGACATTTTGATGTTGTATTTTGGGTTGTATGGTTTGGCAGACTCTTATAATGTCAAATGTAATGAAGTCGTATTATTTTGTGTACTCTGATTTGTAAAACTATGTAATGGATTTGTGTAATATTATATTTTGTTCCATTTCTGTTGTGAGATTCTGATGATTGTTGTTCTTTTCTTTCTATCTTTTCTATTTCTATCTCTTTCTTTCTTATTGATGATACGTCTTTCTGTGGAATGAAAGACGGGTCGTCACAAAGGTTAGAAATAAAATTAAGCTATTTAAAAAATACAATATTTTTAATAATGATTATAGCATTAACATTTTCTTGAATTTGAATGATGATTTTACTGATTATCATAATGTTTTTTGATCAAAGGAACATAATGTTAAATTTTTTAGATTTTACACTTTATAGGCTTTTAGCTTCATATTTTGTTTCTTTTTATGCCTTTTTGTTTTTGAAATCACTATTTCATAACTTTAGAGTAAGTTAAGGTGTTGCATAATGAATTTTGATCCTTTTGTTAGTCTTTCTCTTATTTTAGTTTCTTTACTTTTTTATAATTTCAACTTTAGCTTTATTACTTTCACTTCATCCATGCATATATATTATAAAAAATTCATTTATATACATATAAATATATGTGTATTATTCTTATGTTTTTCTTTAGTTCCATTTACAAATATAGGTTTAAGCCAAAAATGGTGCTAGTTTACTATTTGCAGGTTTTCAGGGTTGCTGTTACCAGGATTGCAGTGAGGCATTCATGTAGGATCTTCCACGTTTGCAGTGAGGCGATCTTTCCAATTCTTCCGAGTTTGCATTAAGGCGTTCTTTCTATGAGGAACTGCTAGTTGATCTCATTTGTGCACTTGGTCACATCATGGATCGTCTGCTTTTGTAGTGAGACGTTCTTTCTAGATCATCTGCATTTGCAACGAGGCATTCATTCTAGATCTTCCATGTTTGTAGTGAGGCATTCTTTCTCTGTTGGAGCTTTTTATCGATCTCAGTCGCACTGGGTTGCACCATGGATTTTTTGGGTAGTTCTAACACCTTACTATTAGGCGGTAGCCTTGCTGGATCTCATTAAGGTGTAATGGACCGTGGCCTTGCCGGAGCTCATTCTAGAAGTACTTGAGTCCATTTTTTTGACTTTTTGTATTATGATTTGTTACCTACCAGGCATGTTGGCAGCTCCTTTTTTCAGTGATATACACACACATATATGCATGCTCTCCTCTACTTTTAAGGATCACTCATTTCTCTCAAAAAAATTGTTATAATGAGCAATTGATACAAGTTTTTAAAACGTTTTGACTTAAATCCCGAAGAAAATATGATTTGATATAAAAGATATATATTATTATTTCAAAAAGAATTGAAATGAAATCGAAAACTTAATTTAGAAGAGGTTATTTTCAAATAAGTATTTTAAAAAGAGATAATTTTTGAAAATAATAAAGTAAATTAGATTTCATACATCTAAACTTGTGAACATTAAGCCAATGGGGTAGTTTGGGAATTGCATATTTGTTTGTTTTTGCATAGTAGGCTCCTTGAGTCCCATTTGTGAATAGGAAAACTACATTAGTTTGATCCTATATCTAATTAGGTACCTAATTAGATAGGGGTACGTAGGCAATCATAGGTGGTAGTGATACATCCCCAATAATAGTACATTTTTTTCCTGCTTGTTTTCTATTTATCATGTGTTGATGTTTCTATCCTGCTTAACATTTTATTCCACATTACTTTTTTATTGAGTTTGCTGAAATGTTTATTGTTGTCTCTCTCATCAGAGTGATACAGTGGTAGATTTATTGTATTTGTGTTTTCTTTGTACTAAAGCATACTTAGTAAAATATATAATTATAACTCTGATAAGTCGTATTATTGAAATTATATCCTATACATTGAGCAGTGTTACATATTTATCAAATAACATTATCTATCAAATTATTAGTTTTCATTAGTAGTTGTAGAATAGGTGGGTATTCGGTGATTTTTACTGGTCTGAAAATTCGAGTCGTCATAAATTTACCACTTTTCAATTATTATAAAAGAACACACACTCTTTACTTTTTCACTTTCATTTTTTATTTCCATTTCATATTTCATTTCCTCTTCCACTTTGCTCCGCTTTTCTTCATCTTTCCATTTTTAAAACCAAGTCAAAACTCCTTTTTCCCCAAACTTCTTCCATAAACTTTGATCTACCTAGCTACCACCACCACCATCTCAGAGATGTAAACTTTAGAACCTAAATCCTATTTTTGGCCTAGGGCCATGAGTATCATGAGAGAGAGAGAGGAGGTGGTGTGCATGAGCTTCTAGGAGAAAGTGGAGGGCTTTGGTCAAGTTCGAAGCAAGGAAGGTGGGGGCTTTGTGTTTGGTTTAAATTAAAGCAAGATATCTCACTTTGATTTAGTTTTTAAATTGACAAAATGTTGTACTAATTTAGTGCTTGCTCATAGTGTAGTACGTATGTATTTGTGATGTGTGAATATTTTTATTGTTAATTCCCACTTAAAATATGATGACATAAACAACCATTGTGTTACAAGGGGGAAAAACAATGAATGGAAGTCGAAGTGTCAAATAAGTCATTTTGGAAGCACTTCAAAGAATAGAAATTTGTAAAGGGATCCAAAAGGATTCCTCGTCCATTGTTTTACATTTCATTTACATACGCGTATAGATAGTATGATGGCTTTGTAATGTTGAATATAACTTGGAAAGTTGAATTCTATTGAGAATAAAAACAAATGGTAGCTTGTTTAAGTAACATAGTGCTCACAAAACCTTTTTTCGAATATAAAAAGTTATGGATTTTAAATTTTTTTCAACTTTATAAAATTTGGAAATGAAATGTTTTCTACATTTATAATGTTTTAAAATGTACAATTAAATGTGGTTTAAAAGGTGTTTGATTTAGAAATCAAACTCTGAAAAGTTACGGTCTATCTAGCGATAATCGCTATGGATGTACTTTGAAAATCCCAAATTTTAGTAAAGCAGAAGGAGTTTATCTATTTTAAATAATTTGTAAATTCTTTTCAATTTTTTTTATAAAATTTATATAAGTATTCTAAAAAGAGTCAGGGTTGTTTAAATATCTTTTGAATATTTAAAACAAGACGTTTATTTTAAAGAAATTCCTTTACCTTTTCAAATTCGGATTCTTTCTTAAAGTGATGGTTTTTATTTATGATTTGGATGGAGGTTTGTACTTTGTTTATAAGTGTTTAAAGGAGGTTTTGAATTTATATAAATGGTTATTTTAAGGATTTATATGTGAAGTATCTAAGTAAGTGGCTCACTCTTACATAAAAGGAAAGCTTGTCTTTCTTAATCAACTCTTGTTTAAAAATAATCTTCAAGTGATGTTTTGGATAAGAGCTTCAAATTATTAACTTTAATAATTTAAATTGTAAGGAAGAACATTTAAAAAGGATTTAATTTTCAACAGGATTTAATGTGAGATTTTTAAACAAGGGGTTTATTTAAAGAAAATCCATTCGTTTTTCAAAGTTGAATTCTCTTTTAAAGTGATGGCTTTTAAGTTATGTTTCGAATGGAATTTTAAACTTTATGTAAGTGTTTCAAAAGGGAACGTGAAACTTATTTATGTATTTTAAGGGATTATATGATATAATAAACAAGTAGTTTTTTATAAAGGGAATCTTCTTTTCAAATCAACTTTGATTTATACAAAAATTTCGAGTAAGATTTATATTGAGGGATTAAACTTTGTTTAAAGAAGTTTTTAAAAAGTATTTTTAAAAATGGAAGAAGTCGTGGATTACAACTCTTTTGCTATAATAAATAGTTTTGAGAAAAAGGAAGAGATTATGGACTATAATAAAAAAAATTATAGTAAATAATTTCAGGAAGGATGAAAGGAAGTCTTGTGATAATTTGTTTATTACAAATAGTATATGGAATTATGAATTTTATACTTGATATTAAACTTCAAGATTGGTGGAGTTCTGCCTATCCTAAATGTTAAGAATGTTGTCAAGTCAAGGTTTGAGAGGTAATAGTACCCCAACTTGAACAGGTTCATTGTTAGCCGAAGATAGTTTAAGTTTGAAACTGAAGATTGGTGCTGAGTATGTGAAGTATTATTTATGTATTCTAATTTGATTTCCACAACTGATCTTTTTAACTTATGGCGGTATGGAAAATATTTTTTTTCATGCCTAACACTAAATTTTGAGGTATGGAAACTCGTCTCTATCTTGAGAATTAAGAATGCATGTTGAGGAAATAATAGATTTTGAACTTACCTAACTTTATTGTTAATCAAGGGAAAGTACTGTTTGAAATCAGAAGGTGGTGGTAAGTATTTTTGGTCTAATTTCCGTATGATCCATTTACTTACACTAGAAAGAAAGTAGTTTAATTAATGAAAAGATAAAATAAAGAGGCTTAATGGTAGCTTATGTGCTTAATCATGTGGGTTTTTCATGCGAAATTAATTCTCTAATAGGTTTGTGTGTTTATTTGATAGTTAAATAACCGAATACCAAATCTTAGCCAGTTTTAAACTATTGATTGTTAGTTCGAAGAGACCGAGATCAAATAAGCATGAGTTATCCAAAAAACCACTTCAAACTGACATAAGTGTTTGAATTAGAGACATCTTAGAGATGATGGAATCGAAGACGGAGTTCTTTGAAGTGTAAGGGCTACTTACTACTAACCCTAAAGATATAGTAGAAGTAGTGCCTTCGATTTGTTCGTATCTTGAACAAATTCTATGGATAAAAGCCGACATTGTATTGTAGACTGGATGGCAGTGTTAACATTCCAAGTGAGATTTGCTAAAAAGGTAAAACGTAGCCTCAAACCCCACAACTGGTAATAACTAAAACATGGAAGATGTAGCAGGGCTATGTGGTTCACTACCGTTAGTGTAATAACCCTAATTTGGATTAACATTATTTGTAACATTTAACTGGTAAATTAAATAAAATAATATAAAAAAGTTAAGGAGTTTGGGATTTGATTATAATAAGTGGTCATTCCTAATAAATGAATTAGTAAGAAGGATCAAACTTCAAATAAGAAGAAGGAAACAGGCTAAGGGCAAAATGGGAAAAGGTTGCATTTCCTAAACAGACACCTTTCATTTCTTTTCCTTCATTTCATTTACACTATCATAGATTAAAAGAGTAAAGCAAGGCCGACCATTAATAAGAGATTTAGGAATAAGATAAAGCTAGGAATCAAGTAAAAGCTAAAGGGATTCAAATCAATAGCACAAATCTCAAACTTCTTAACCCATTCAAGGTGAATAATAGATGCATCTCATGTTTTACGTATTATTTTAGTTTTAATTATAAACTTAAAAAGTGTTAATGCCATTTTTTAGATGAATGAATGATTATATGCTTATTGGTGAATTTCTAGGATTAATGAAATTGAGTGATATGTTTGAGTTGGAAAACCTATTATATGACACACAAATGACATGAAATTTGGATACGATGTTAGAAACGGGATTCTAGAAATGAGTTTTAAATGTCATAATTTTTTGACAGTGTATGAATATTTTTTTATTTTTTCAAGAAAAGAAAATGGATTATTTTGGTTTTTAATTATTAAAAATAATTAAATTATGATTTTGCCTTGAAATTTTTATGTGTTAAAGAAGATAATGAATTTTATTTATTATGATTTTTGAGGGTTTCTCCAAGTGATTAAGAATGCTTAATAAATTATTTAAGCTGGAAAGGCTTAATCATTTTATTATGACATTAATATAAAGGGTTAATGTGTAAAATGTATTAGCACTAAAAATTCTTGTTTGCGGCGGTTTATGATAAAGAAAATTTATAACAATTTGTTAACCAATAAGATTTTGAAAAACAATGGGGGTTGGTAGAAAAGAAGTTGCTCTTATAAGTAATTTTATAGTTTTCGTGTTAATTACAATTTTTCCACGTCGGCAATGAAAACGTCGCCCTTCTATCTCTTTGCCTCCCAACCTCTTAGATGTTAACTAGGAAAATCCTTAGGATATCAATGCAGATGGGTATGGAAAGGATTGACCTTGGTCAAAGTTGAAGATGTAGCGTTAAAGGCTAAGAGATGGTCTTTGACGATAACTTGTCGGTCGGCATGGTCTAATTACCACATTTTATGTACAAGAGGCATTTCACCATTTATTTTTAATAAAATCACCGATCCCAATACTTTGAAGAGGCAATGTTTTTGAAGAGATTATGTTTTAAAGAAAACTAGGACATCGCATTTTATCACTTCAACCCTAATGGTTGTCTCTTTTATTCAATCCTTATCCCTTATTTTCGAAGGCGCTATGTCAACGCATATCATGATTTCGGCTCTATTGAGGCCGTTATTTTCTTTAAAGCATTGACGCTGACATTAACAAATTCAACCTTATTCTATCAAAAGATTTTAAACTATATAAATGCTCTACGACTTTGACACAATGAGAAGTGCAAAGTGAAGTTTACGGCCTTATGGCCTTATGTTTTGAAAGTTAAAGGTTTTAACTTGTTTTGCATGGCAAAGACCCTCTTCAGCTATACCTTTGTCGCTTATATCAATTTAAAGGTTCAATATTGTTTTGGCCTTATGGCCTAAGGTTTTGAGAGGCGATGACCTCAAATGACTTCGAATTTCATCAATATGGTTTTATAAAAGCATACATCATGGCATAAGCATTTTGTGTGAAGTAAAGGGCCAGTACTTTTCTTGTTTTAAAGACATGATTTCAAGGGTAAAATCATTATATAGATAAGCGTTTTCAAAGAATTATAAAGAATATTCTAACCTAGAAATTTTGCTAAAGAGATTAGTGTTTTTACCACCTTTGGATAAATTATGGTAAAATAAAATGACTCGGAGATTAGAAAACTTGATGGGACTGGTGTATGGTAGCACCCTATACTTCAACTGTTAGCCCCTAATTGCTATTAGTCCAAAATTCTAGCGCATAGGGCTTTGTCACAGGTAAAACTAAAAGTAGGTGCATGCACAGATAGAAATACATAAAAATGAGTTAGGTTATTGGAGAGCCCGCAAAACCATTAGGATCAGTTGAACCTAGGAATAGTAAGTTTCAGACAGACGATTTAGTTGTCTTCTAATAGCAGGTTAGACAATTTGATATATCTGGTAGACCCGAGTCAGCTTTAGGTTTATATTCAGCCCGAGAAAACTATGATCTTAGGATGGATAGTCTGTTGATTTAAGAAGATTTTTTATGACTACCCATGTTGCATGCCTGCGCAATATCATTGTTTATACTATTCACTTTAACCAGTTTGGTTGTAGGACTTTGATTTGCAAAGATGTTTTAAAGGATATTAGTGAGGGGAAAACCATTCGAGATGGCATATTTTTATTCACCCCAAGATTTTTGTCTGACTTGAAGTTTATATTTTCCCCTTAAACTCTCGAGTGTCAATATTTGGTTTGAGTAGGTCAGTAGTAAGGGATTTACAGATTAAGTAGGTTTTGGTGAATAAAGCTTCTAGATACGTACAGGAGGCAGAAGCTTGCTATCTATGAGTCTATTTCTATTTATTATCTTCTATGTTTTGTAAGTTATTGTACAAATGCATTGAAGTAGATGTGTCTTTCTATTTAGTAACTCCGACTGTCCAATGACGCATCTTCATATGTCACTCTTGACATATTTTGTAATAATTATATTTTATCTGAACCTGGGCAATGTTATGGGATTATGCAATGAATATGAAAT
This sequence comes from Allium cepa, assembly GCA_030765085.1. Classification (NCBI taxonomy): domain Eukaryota; kingdom Viridiplantae; phylum Streptophyta; class Magnoliopsida; order Asparagales; family Amaryllidaceae; genus Allium; species Allium cepa. The sequence continues at coordinate 113,469,717 of CM060944.1, forward strand.
ACTCTCTTTGAAATGAAATGAGAAAGCTTGTTTTGAAATTGTGTTTAAATTATTTCATATTATTGTGCATCTGATATTATGGATACTATTAACATAACCGTATTTTTTCATCGAAAATTAATACTATAGATGACTGCAGCATCTTTAAAGCTTAGTTTTGGGCCTTTAAACGGAGGATGTTACAACTAAAGTATTTTGAAATTTAAATGATTTTTTAAAACATAATAAAAATGAATCAGAGAATAAAATTAGGGTATAGGGTAACGCTATAGTAACATACCTGCATTTGCTATATATAAGTATATGTTTCATCTCTATTCTCCCATCCCTCTTAGACCGTTCTTTCATTTCTTACTATGGTTCGAATGTAGATTTAAGGAAGTAAGATATGGAGGCAGAAAATGGAAAGTGAATATCGATGTAGGAAGCACCATTACCAATGGTAATATCAGGCCAATACTAGGAGAAACCCAGGTCAGCAGACAACTGCTAACGTTGGTGCAGGAACACCATTGTTTGATATGGGAGCAACGTATCAGTTCTTTGTTAACATGATGCAAGTAGGAGTTGTTGTTGGGTTAGTTGGTGGAAATGTTGGAGGAGCTAATAAGGAAGTTTCGGTTGTCAACAATTATGCAATGCTGAGTAGAGATTATGTAAGACTCAAAGGGAAACCTTTCATTGGAATTGAGGATGAAATTGAAGTATAGAATTGATTACTAAATTGTGAAAGGATTTTTTTGATCTTAGTTTAAACGATGAATAGAAAAGGAGATTAACATCCAGCAACTACAAGGTGTTGCATTGTATTGGTGGAATAGTATGACAGTTAGAGTAGTAGAGGAAACTGTAACTTGGGTAGAATTTAGGAGAAGATATAAAGAGAGGTTTATGTTTGAAATCGCAAGTTTGCTAAATGATGCAAGGTGATATGACTGCGTTGGAGTATGTAAGAAGGTTTGGGGAGCTGGCCCGATATGGATATGCTATCATGGACACAGTGATTAAGAGAAACGAGGCATTCATCCGTGAGTTAAGGCCTGAGCTTGTTAGGGCGACTTTGCCACATCTCAGGGATTCATGTGATGTAGTCATGGAGATGGCTCTGAGAAATGATGAGACGCTTGCTTTCTTTGGTGGTAATAAGGAAGTGGAGGCACAGAGTGGGCAGAATCAGAATAGGAAGTTCTTTCATAAGAAAGGAAAAGCAAATGTTGAGTGCTATAAGTGTGATAAGAAATGCCATTTTGCGAATGAGTGTCATTCAGGAGATGGAAAGACCATTCATATTTAGTTACATCCTTAAGGGTTGCGAATCCGATAAGAAGGTATGTAACTCTAGGGATGATATGTCACCATTTAGAGTTTGCATTATTAGGTCATGTATTCGTCTATAATTTACATGTATTTGATTTCATGTGCTTTGGGATTATTTTAGGTATGGACTGATTATATAAATATAATGCTAGGATATTTTTCCACGTTAGGAAAATATCACTAAGACACCCTAATAGTAGCGATTGAATTATATACTTAGTAGAGAATCCAAGTTATAATATCTATGCTTTACTGGGTGTAATAAAGGAGTAAGATAGGTTGAATCGGGTTTTCGTAGTTAAATAATTTGCAACTGTTTTTGAGCCTGTTACAGGACTACCGACAAAATGAGCTATTGAGTTTCGAATAGATCTTGTACCCAAAGCTGAACCCATAAGTAGACCACCAAGCAGGATGACACCTACCGAGATGAAGGAGTTAAAGGTGCAGTTAGTGGACTTAAAAGGAAAGAGTTTTATGAGACCAAGCAATTTTCCTTAGGGACTAGCCACAGTGTTTGTGAAGAAACCAGATGGGTTGTTGAGATCGTGCATTGATTATGATAAACTGAATGAGAAGATGACAAAGAATCGATATTCATTGCCAAGGATAGATGACTTGTTTGATCAATTAAGTAGAGCCAAAGTATTTTTTCCATTTGGATTTAGTGATAGGTTCTATCATAAGAGTAGAAGAGGATAGTATTCCTTGATGGCATTTCGAATAATATATGGTTTGTATGAGTGGTTAGTAATGCCATTCGTGTTAACTAATGCACCTGCTTTCTTCATGGATTTGATGAACCTGATCTACAGAAAGCTTTTGGATAGATTTGTGTTGGTGTTTATAGAGAGAATTCTGATATATTCTAGGAATGAGGAAGATCATGAGACTCACCTTAGAATTATACTGAAGATATCGATACAACATCAACTAAAGGCAAATTTTTTGAACTGTCATTTTTGGAAGAATGAAGTAAAGTTCATTGGTCATGTAGTCTTAGAGACATGGTTATCAGTAGATCTAGCTAAAATAGAAGCTGTAAATAATTGGAAAAGACCCGAGATGGTGATTGAGATAAAAAAATTTCTTGGATTAGCTGGTTATAACTGAGGATTAATTAAGGATTTCTCTCGAATAACAGCACCATAACCGAACTAACGAGGACATACATGAAGTATGTTTAGACTGATAAATGTGAGGAGGCATTCCAGAAGCTGAAACATTTATTGACCAATGTGCCCATGTTAGTTTTTCCAAATGGAAATCAAGATTTGGTGCTTAATTGATGCATGTGGAATTAGACTAGACGCTGTATTAATTCGGAGGGATAAAGTAATTGCTTATGCTTCATGACAACTCAGACCACATGAAATTAGATATCCAGATCATGCTTTAGAGCTGGCTGTTGTAATATTTTCTTTGAAGATGTGGAGACATTACATTTAGGAGAACGATGCGATTTGCGTATAGATCACAAGTCTTTATGGTATTTATTCTCTTAGAAGGAGTTGAATATGAGACAGTGAAGATGTTAGAGTTTTTAGCTGCTTTTGATTTTGGATTTGAGTACACACCGGGGAAAGGAAACAAAGTTGCAGATGCATATAGCAAGAAACATCAGAATGTGGTGTTAGCTATACTGACAGAGTGGAAGTATATGGAAGCATTGACTACTTGTACTATGCGGTTAAGATCGACTGCTAGTTCTAGTCAGAGTACCACAGTGTTATCTTATTTGAAAGTTCGACTGGTATTGATCAGTAGAATTGCTTTTATGTAAAGAGAAGATCGAGTCTCAGTTGGAAGATTGGAAGGTGGAGCTAGGATCCATGACTTGAAGGATTTTTATCTTGATCAAGTTGGATATTGAAAAAGAAGGGATGATTTTGTGTTCCTAAAATTGGTGACCTAAGGAAAGAAGTTTTTAGGGAGTGTCATCGATCGAAGTTTATTATTCATCCTGAAGGAACTAAGATGTATTGGGATATGAAGATAAGCTTCTTCTGGGATGGCATAAAAAGGGATGTAGGCTTATGGGTCAAGCAGTGTTTGAACTGTTAACAAGTAAAAGCCGAATATCAGAAGCCAAGCGAACTGCTTCAACCTTTAGATATACTAGTTTGGAAATGAGATTCTATATCTATGGATTTTTATTAATGGGATGCCAAGGTCAAACTGGGGAAATGAAAGTATACAGGTTATAGTAGATAGACTGACCAAGATTGCACATTTCATTCCCATTAAGTCAACCAGAACGACACCTGTATTAGCTAAGTTGTTCATGAAGAATATTATTAGATTGCATGGGATTTCTATTAGTATAGTCAGTGATAGAGATGTTTTTTTCACTAGTCAATTCTAAAAGAGTCTATAGGAGGCATTAGGCACCAAGCTTAAGATAGGTACAACTTATCACCCACAGACAGATGGGAAGATAGAGAGATTCAATAAGGTATTTAAAGATTTATTAAGGGCTTATGTACTAGATTTTGGAGGGTTATGGAAAGGCCATCTACTTAGTCAAGTTTTGGTATAACAATAGTTATCCGATTAGTATAAGGATGGTACCTTTTGAAACTTTATATAGAAGGTTGTGTAAATCATCCTTATGGTGGTTAGAGACCAAAGATTGAATAGTTCTTGGACTAGATATAGTAAGAGAAGCCGCATAAAATATTGAGCTAATCGGGCTAGATAAAGGAAGCTCAATCTAGGTGGAAAAGTTATGCAGATAAGGGACATAAAGACTTTGAATTCTCAGTTGGAGATCATGTTTTCGTTAAAATATCGCTAATGAAGGGTGTAGTAAGGTTTGGAAAGATGAGAAAATTGGCACCGAGATATGTAGGTCCATTTCCTATCACTGAGAGGATTAGAAAATTCGCTTATAGGATAGAGTTACGGAACAGTTTGGCAGAAATCCACAATGTTTTCCATATTTCTTATCTAAGGAAGTGTGTTCGAGATCCAGAGACTACTACCACTTCGACTGCATTGGAAGACTTAGTAGTGGAATCGGACTTGACCATAGTTAGACATCTTGTTCGTATTGTGGCTAGGGATTTTAAGAAGCTAAGGAGCAAGATAATCAGATTAGTAAGGGTCTAGTAGAGTGATGACGGGAGAGACTGTACTTGGGAGACAGAGAGCAAAATTAGTGACGCTTATCCTAATTTTTTGTGATGGTATGTTTTACGCCTTGTTACAGGTTGTTACGTACCTTATCATAATTTCAAGGATGAAATTCTTTAAGGATGAGCGTTTATAACAACCTTAATTTTGATTAACATTATTTGTAACATTTAATTGGGTGAATTAAATAAAATAATGTAAAAGGTTAAGGAGTTTGAGATTTGATTATAATAAGGGGGCTGTGCGTAATGAATGAATTAGTAAGAAGGATCAAACTTTAAATAAGAAGAAGAAGAAAATAGGCTAAGGATAGAATGGAAAAAGGTTGCATTTCCTCAACATATACCCTTACATTTTTTTCCTTAATTCCATTTACACTTTCACAAATTAAAAGAGTAAATCAAGTCTGGCCATTAACAAGAGATCTAGGAAGAAAATAATGCTAGGAATCAAGTAAAAGCTTAGGGGTTTCAAATCAACAACACACATCTCAACTTTCTTAATCCATTCAAGGTGAATAATAGATGCATCTTATTCTTTAAGTATTATTTTCGGTTTTAAGTATAAACTTGAAAAGTTTTGATGATATTATGCCATCTCTTAGATGAATGAATGATTATATGCTTATTGGTGAATTTCTATGATTTGTTTATGTAATTAAGTGATATGTTTAAGTTAGAAAACCTAACATATGACATCCAAATGGCATGGAATTTGGATATGATGTTAGAAACACTATTTTATAAATGATTTTTAAATTTCATAATTTTTTGATAATGTACGAATATTTTATGTATTTCTCAAGGGAAGAAAATGGATTATTTCGGGTTTTAAATATTAAAAATAATTAAGTTATGATTCTGGCCTCGAAACTTTTATATGTTAAAGAAGATAATAAAATTTATTTATTATTGTTTTTTTGGATTTTTCAAAGGGATTAAGAATGCTTAATAAATTATTTAAGCTAGAAGGGCTGAATCATTTTATTATGACATTAATATAATGGGTTAATTTGTAAAATGTTTTAGCACTAAAAATTCTTGTATGCAGTAGTTTTCTGGTAAAGGAAATTTCTAAATTTTTTTTAACCAATAATATTTTGACAAACAATAGGGGTTGGTAGAAAAGAAAATGCTTTTACATATAAATTGGTAGTTTTCATGTTAATTACAATTTTGCCATGTCGACAATGATGATGTCCCCCTTCTATCTCTTTGCATCCTAACATCTTAGACGTTAACTAGGTCCTTGCTTAGGATATCAATGTAAATGGGAATGAAAAGGATTAATCTTGGTCGAATTCGAAGATGAAGTATTAAAGATGAAGATACAGTCTTCAAGGATAACCTTGTCGGCATGGTCTAAGTGTCGTGTTTTATATACAAGAGGCATGTCGCCGCTTATTTTGATAGAATCTTCGATACCGGTACTTTTGAAGAGACCATATTTTCGAAGAGATTATGCTTTAAAGAAAACCAGGACTTCAAATTTTATCACTTCAACCTTAATGGTCATCGCTTTTATTCTCTAAATCCTTAGCGCTTATGTTTGAAGAGGCTATGTCACTGCATATCGTGACTTCGGCTCTACTGAGGCTGCTATTTTCTTTAAAGAATTGATGTCGTCATTAACAATTTCGACCGTATTCTATTAAAAGGTTTTAAACTATATAAACGCTTTTTGACTTCGACACTATGAGAAGTGCAAAGTGATGTTTTAAGCCTAATGTTTTAAAAGTTAAAGCTTTTAACTTGTTTTGAAGGGCGATGACCCTCTTTGGTTGTACCCTTGCCGCTTATATTAGTATAAAGGTTCTACATTGTTTTGGCCTTATGGCTTATGGTTTTGAGAGGCGATGACCTCAAATTACTTCGAACTTCATAAATATGGTTAATAAAAGCATATATCTTGGCATATGTATTTCGAGTAAAGTAAATGGCCAAGATTTTTCTTATTTTAATGACATGATTTCAAGGGTTAAATTATTTGTAGAGATAAGTGTTTTCAAGGAGTTATAAAGAATATTCTAGCTCGGAAATTTTATTAAAGAGATTAGTGTTTTTTCCAACTTTGGGTAAATTGTGTTAAAATAAAATGACATAGAGATTAGAAAACCTCATCGGACTGTTTAGGGTCATGCCCTATACTTCAGCCGTTAGCCCTTAGTTGATATTAGTCAATAATTCCAGTTCATAGGGTTTTGTCAAGGGTAAGACTAAAAGTAGGTGTATGCATAAAAAAGAATACACAAAAATGAGTTAGTTTATTGGTGAGTCCGCAAAACCATTAGGATCAGTTGACCCTAGGAATAGTAATTTTCTGACAGACCTCCATTTGTCTTGTAATAGCAGGTTAGATGATCTGATATGTCCGGTAGGCCTGAGACAGACTTAAGTTAATAGTCACCTTGAGAAAACTATGATGTTAGGATGGATAGTCCATTGATTTAAACAGATTGCTTACGATTACCCATGTTGTATGCCTGGACAATATCATTGTTTATACTGTTTATTCTAACCAGTTTGGTTACAAGACATTGATTTGCAAAAGTTATATTATAAAGGGTACCAGTGAGGGAAAAACTCATTCCGCTTAACGGTGTGGTCTCACTAGATATTAATTAACCGAGATGGCATATTGTCATTCACTCCAAGTTTTGTCTAACTTAAAATTTATTTTTCCACTTAAACTCTCGGGTCCCAAAATTTGATTTGAGTAGGTCGGGAGTAAGGAATTTATAGGTTAAGTAAGATTTGGTGAATAAAGATTCCAGAGACGTGCAGAAGGCAGAAGCCAGCTATGTATGAGTCTATTTATATTTATTATATGTTGTGTTACGTCTGTTATTGTATGAATATATTGATGTCAGATGTGTCTATCTATTTAATAACTGTGACCATCCAAAGGGGCATCTTTATATGTCGCTATTGGTGTAATTTGTAATAACTATACTTTGTCTAGACATGGTCAACGTTATGACATTATATAAGAATATGAAAAACATTCTTAGAAATGAAAAGAGAAAGATTGTTTTGAAATTATGTTTAAATTATTTCATATTTTTGTGTATGTGATATTATGGATACCATTAACATAATAGTATCTTGTCAAAGGAAATTAATATTATAAATGACTACAGCATCTGTAGCGCCTAGTCTCGGGCCTCCAAATGAGGGATGTTACTATTAGGATATGGTCATCACTCAATCAAGATTGATATTTATGGATTAATATGCTTAGGGCATGATACGGTTGTCAACTGCAACCGAATGACACATCGGTATTATCCAAGAAGGGGTAGATTGGTCCTATGTTGGCAGTGGGTCTACATGAAGACCTTAGTACATTTTTTCTAGAGATGTAATGTGACAAGAGAAACCCCCGTAGGCTTGTCATTGATCGGAATCCATTCTCCAATACGTTCCTTACGTTAGTTGTATACCAAATATGCTAGCACATCAGATGCAAGCATTTCAGCTATGTTATATATTTATTTTAAAACCCTAGGTGTTATTATAATTAATATCACTGGATTTTCTATTTGAAATGGTTTGGTTATTGTAAGGTAAAAACCCGTCGGTATTTCTATGCAGCATTGTCTTACGAGATACCTTTATTTTTGAAAGTTTTATAAGATATAACAATCCATTTATTTTGAGTTTCTCACGCTGGTTTACCAGATTGTTCTGGGTATTATTTCTTATAATACTCGAGTCAGATGTTAGTAGTCCCAGATTTAGAAATGGAGGCTTGGAGCTTCAGGAGATAAGTTGGATGCTTCCAAGACTTGACGTATTTTATTTTCCACTGTATTTCTTGTTTGTATTTATCAGCAGGACAGGCAGTTATAACTCTCCAGGCTGATGATAAGTTAGATTACGTTGATTGTTGAAAAAAAAATTGTAAAGATCATTTGGATTTTATATGTTATTGGCCAGGATATGAGATTCTATTCTGTCTTTTCTTTTCTTTTACCCCAACAATCTATCTTTTCAGCACTTAGATGCTCGACACGTGAATACCATGCATGTATAAGTGTGAACTTTCGAAGGTCGAAAAGGTTGTTCGCCATAGTTGGCAATAGAGCTGAAGTTTAAGTGAGAACCTTAGCTTTGGTGGGGTAAACTCATTCGAATATGGTAAATGACACTCTAGAATGAGTTTGAGTGTATTATACATGAGAGCGCGTATTTGTTAGAGCTATAAAAATGCTTTATATTGTCTTGAAATTGGTAAATGAAATAATTTTACCAAGATTTTATATTCTATATATAAAAGAGTAATTTTCAAAAAAAGTGATATCGTTATTTTTGTTAATGTTTATTTGGAAATGATGATATTTATTCATTGTCAATTGTTGACTTAGCCAGTCTATGAGAATTTGTGGTTTGATTAAATTAAATATGAATACCTTGTGAATTTAGTTTCATGATTTGACTACAAGGCATTCATAAATAATGTTGGTTTAACAAGTTACTTTGTTAAAAGGGGTTACTATCGTAAATTTAGTTATTGTATAAAGATAATTTTATGTAAATTGGGTTTACAAGACGTGTCTTATAAAATAAGGAGGATTTTTGAAAATTTAAATGTAACGCCCCGTAAATTTGGCGTTAGTTATTTAATTAAATAGCTAGTTAATTAGGATCCAAAAATGGAATTTGTGCAAATGGTGGAATTTGACTGCGAAACTTGCACTATTGCTTTCATGGTGAAATTCTGAGTAATTTTCATATTTGGAGTTCAGAGTCTCAAAAACGAAGAAGTTATGGAAGAAAAATGAATTTGGAACGAAAATAATTAGATTAAAAATTAACATTTATATAATAAATATCTAGGGAAGTCGGTCGACCTGGAGCGGTCGACCACTATGATAGGGGCGGTCGACGGCTTTAAGCGTGTAGGCCAGGGTTTCGTTTAGCCCAACAGAGCTTGGATTTTATATATTTTAATCTAACAATTGCGGTTGGTTCGAATGCCTATAAATTCAAGCATAGCCCTCTCTTCACCTCTCATATTTTTCTGAAAACAGTAGCAAAGCTCTACCATTTTCTTCTCTCCAACATTTTCTAAATTATGAAATATAATAAGTATATATGTATATATACAAATTGGAGAAGAATATAAATTAAATAAGAGAAGAAGAGAAGCAAATCAACGTTGTGTGATAATGTGGTTATGTATATATACACGTATTTTTATTTTTATTTCCCTTCAACCCCAAAACTCTTCTCAAATCTATAATTCAAATATATGTATATAACCTTTTTATACATATTTTGTAACAACCCGCATATTTATCGAGTTTACATTTAAATATTTTTATTTAAATGTTAAATCGTTAATCGGATTTTGGTCCGAAAAAAAAACTACTTTTTGCAAACGGTCAAATTAGGACTCGAGACCACTTCCATTGAGTTCGAAATGTCGTTTACAACTTTTTAAGTATAAACATCGATAGGTTTGGAGTTAGTGAAATTTCACTAACTTTTCCCGCTTTGGACTTTGGGTTAGTTTAGCCTATTAAGCCCAAGTTCCAACCCTCTTCTCCTCACTCTTCATAAAATTTCCTAACTAACTCAAGCTTTAGCATTAATGGTGAAGAGAATGGGAAATTAAAACTCCAAGCTCAAATTCAATTGCAACTCCATCATTCAACTCCTAATTCAAGTAGAAAATATTGGATTCAAGCTTTGGATTGCTTCTCCTTGCTTTCAAGCTTCATCTTCATAAATTTTAGTGCAAAGGTGAGATTTTTATCTCACAATTCTAGCCTATAACTATATTGGACTGTTGGGAATGATCCCCCATCACTTTAGCATGTGCATTTGCATTTGGTTTGGATTGGATTGGCGAAAAACTCCAATTTTTAGCGTTTTTGACAAAAAACTGCAGTTAGGTCGCACTGCCTCGGATTTAGGTCGTTCTGGCCTTAAGTCGTTTCTGGCCATCGCTAAGTCGTCCACGAGTTAAGCCTAAGTCGTAAGTCGCGCACGTTGAAAAGTCACCGCCTTTGTATTTCTGTTCGCCTGTGTTGAGTCGTTCACGAGTTAGAGTGCTAAGTCGGCTGCGAGTTAAGAGTTAAGTCGTTCGTGTGTTATCTCGTAAGTCGTCTCCGACCTAAGCTCCAGTAAGTCGTTCGTGTGTTATCTCGTAAGTCGTCTCCGACCTAAGCTCCAGTAAGTCGTTCGCGTGTTATCTCGTAAGTCGTCTCCGACCTAAGCTCCAGTAAGTCGTTCGCGTGTTATCTCGTAAGTCGTCTCCGACCTATGCTCCACTAGGTCGTAGGTCGTATCCGACCTAAGCCTCTCTAAGTCGCGAATTGTTAAGTCTGCGTAGGCGATCCTATCTGAAGAACATTCAACCGAACTTCCTGAGCTGATTTCCTTGGATTTTATTCGCATCTCCGTATGCGATCTTTGTGACTGATTGTTTCTACACTTACTTATGTGTTTTGTCACTTTATAATATAAAGGTTTCAATACTAGTAGTAAATATCAAAACTCTTTTAACAAACAATTTCAACTCTATTTTTAATAACAAAGCTCTTTTCTTAAACCGTTTTCCAATCTATTAGTATATACAAGCCTTTACCTCACTCGGATGAGAAATCTAATTAAACGACTTAGTAAAACAAGTGGTATGAAACGCTTGCGTTCACTTCGTCGGTTAATTCTTGGACTTGTTCGATTGAACCTCTTATGACAATTTTATTAGTGAAGATTTACAGTTTGTTCGTAAATATTGAAGTTAAGCAAGTGGTTATGGGACATGAAGCTAAACTTCTATATTTACTAGCTTAGTGTAATTGACACTTCTCGTTGATCTTGATGATCGCTCTATGAATTAGACTAGCAATTGCGCGATGTCTCTTTCATTGCAAGGTTAGACTAGACACCACTTGTGTGATTCCATTCACACATACCTTTCTGCTTTTTGGTTAGTCTTGACCTCATTCTGTGTGATTCCACTCACACATGTGGGGTAGCTCCCCATGGTCTTCGGACCGTCATGTGATAGGCCTCTTTCCCTTTTTATGATTTCTGGATTTCTCGTGTTGATTTCTGGAATTTGTGTCATTGACTTGTTATGAGTACAAGTTTAGGGTATGATGCCCCTTCGAATCTTTGAGAAGATTCTTGTGATATTGATTATCTCTTATTGATTGATCTTCTGTTGATCATTATTTACATACTTATAGCGGTATGTCGTTATGGATGTTTATGTTTATGCCATATCTTTTATGTTATATCATGTCATCTGATATTTATAGCTAGACTGATCCGTTTATTATTTTCTTAAATAATACTCGGATCAGACCGAGATGTTACAGGTGCTTCTGCTTGACTTCCTCCCAGGGATTCATCACTCTGACTTTTGGCTAACTGTTTAGATTAGCAGTTTTTGCTGTATACACTTGAGATATAGACTCATAGTTGTATTCTTTTGTATAGCACGTGTTGCTATTCTTTTGTATTATCGTGGATCTTATTGACCACTACTCTGATGTACACTTTCATGTGTTAGTTATATATTCATATCTTCTTCCGCCTTTGTGATATGGATATCTGTGACTGATTTGTGATATGATTATTTCTATGTTTGTTTCCGAAGATTATTTATAACCACCGTGTGATAAGCTATTACATGGATGGTCGCTCCTCAACAGCCTTATTCTCCGTGCTAGTTGACAGCACTTCTCCGGAGTGTTCTTGGCTAGCGTGGGTATAGAGGTGGGGCGTCACATATTTCTTGGAATAAGAAAGAAATAGAGTCGAATCAAAGGTTTTACTTTAGATCTGGAGATTTGGGATGCTTTTAGAAGGTGAGTGGGAAATTTATATATTATTTATGATTTTGAATCTATTCCATTGGCATACGTTTGATTTTTATGCCTAATTAATAATATTTGTGAATTATATGTTCAAATTAGCATAGAAAACAATTGCCTATATATTTTTGTTTAGATCTGATAGGAATTACTCCTATACCCTGATTTGATAATCAGTCCTAAAAGTTATAGATATGAATATTTATTAGATATAAAATTTATTCCAAATCTGAATTAGGCTGTAGATTATTAGTATGATTTTGATTATTACCCAAGTTATGTTGAATAGAGATTTTCCGTAGTTTGATTTATGGGAAGAACGTCCATTCGTTCTTTATAAATTTGTTTATGTTTCCAAATTGCATAGAAAATGCAGATTTTGTTTTAACAAGGAATATATGCAAATGAAAAGGAAGAGATGCGTAAAGTACAGATTCATTTTCCATAGTTTACACTATCTATTCCAATAAAAAGAAAATAATCATTCCTTGTAATTTCAAACGAGTTATTGATATTTTGTTTTAAACTAATTTATGGAAATCACAATGGAGAATCTTCCTGAGAAATGTAATTTCCGCAAATTAAATATGGAAAAGAATATTTTAGTTAAAGATTTGCGACTAGAATATATTTGGTAAAAGTAGGTATTTATACATATATATATATGCGCTAATAAATATGATGATTTATGCATAACGTTCGCGTAGGATATTAGTTATACATAGTAATACGTTGATTTAGGGATATGAATTTGGAAGGAGAATAAGGAAAGGTAGTAAATTCGATTAATGGATAATAAATGTGGAATGAATTTTAGAGTTACAGATAATTGATATGGTAAATGGACTAATGGGATAGATAAATATGAAAGATTAGATAAATAACCACGGAATAGTTATAAAAGTCTACAAATTGGAAATTAGTAAATATATATATATATATATGTGTGTGTGTGTGTGTGTGTGTGTGTGTCTTAGGAAATGCCCATAGGATGATAATCTTTTATCATGGATAAGTTGGTATTCATGGAGGAATAGATAAAAAGGGGATTTATGGAAACTTGAATATTTAAGGTAACTTATTTAGCCTTAAATAAAAAAATAGGTTAGTAAGTGAAGTCCAAGGTCCAGTTTAGGATGATAAAGCTTAATAATAGTAAAGCCTGGGATAATATGACTTAAGTTAGTAAAGCCAACAATAATTAATTGGACTTATTAGATTGGGATATGAGGTCAGTAGAGTTATACAATGGAAGTACGCCCTTCACTTTGACGCTACCGGCAGTTGTGTACACTTCCTACTGATGTGAGACTTTTAACTACATGACCCATATAATAATTAGGATTAGAAGATTAGGATGCGTGGTTAGTAAGGCGGCATAACGTAAGTTCACCCTTCACTCAGATGCAACCGGAGTTGTGTATACTTATTACTGATGTGGGACATAACCAATCATAGGACCTATGGGAAACGATTATGGAAATATAGGATTTTCTTAGGGATTAAAGGTATTAAGTGGTTTTTTGAGGTCCCACCTCTTTCCTAATAAAAAGTATTAAATGGTCTAAATTGTCGATTAGGAATGGTAGTGGATATCTCGGGAAGGGTCTGCTTTGGGTTTGAGCTATTTAGTGACCGATCTATGGTCCACCTCTTTCTTATAAAGAAGTATTAAGTGTCCAGTGAGATTCCAAGCAATGTTAATTAGATAATACTAATGAGGAGTCCGCCTAAGGGTTAGGTATTAAATGACAAAGGCCTGCCTAGAATATAGGTATTAAATGGTCAAGGGTATGCCTAGTCCTTATTATTGAGGTATTAAGTGGCTTGGGTACTGTGTATCATATGGCTAATACCTTGATGACGATAGATGCGTGATTAGTATGACTATTATGTATTATAAAGCCATAAATAGGGTAAAAGATCTTTATAGTTAGGACCAATCGACCAACAATGACGATGCAATGAGTTTGCTTCATATTTGGAAGTATTAAGTGGTTAATAGACTTACGTTAGTATTTTGTACCTTAACAAGAGTAGGTAGATGAATGGTGCTAGGTAGGAATATCATGTATGAAATATTAGGAAAATTGATTAACCTTAGAAAAGTAGACATAAAAGTTAAATTGAAACCAATCGGTATAAATTTATGTTATGGACACTGTATAGTTTTCAGTCACTAGAACGTTGTTTTGATCCCTTCCTCATTACAACCCATATAATAGATTTAGAGGAACATGTCACTGGAGTTGGACGTTATTGACTATTAGAGAAGTCTTCTTTTCTCTCATGCTCGATGATGATGTGACAATTTGATATCCAAGGCATACCATTAATTCTAAGGTGGTAGTCATAGTAACAATAGTATAACTTAAATGTATTTATAAGTATAAATATTTCAAAGAGAATTTTAAAGTAAGATGCATTTTATTTGGATTGTTCATGGAATGACTCTCAATTAGTTTTGTGGTAATCTAAATAATCTTCTAAGTGACAATCAAATGCGTTGCTTAGGCGAACTTTGTAGTGCACTTAGTAAATTATTCCTTTTATCATTGTACGATCGAAACAAGTTCGAATTAGAACGAACCGAAAGCAAGTTTGGTAAATAAAGTGCTAAAGTTATTTTTATATATGCAAAATATTTGTAGTATTGTTTCAAAATGGGATTCAAAAAATAAAAAATATTATTTTTATGTTAACTAGTTCAAATGGCTCGAAAAGACAAAAAATGGACAAGAGATGTATTTAGATGGTAAGCACTTCTCTTCAGTATCAACCTTTTTGGTAAGGGGATGTATGATATTATTTGGTTGGACTCGGCTCCTTGGTATCATTTTAGTGTTACTCTATTTATATGTATATTTTCTGTGGATTAAAATATATAGTACCATTTCAAAAAGGTTTTGAAATAAAAAGCGGGTACTTAATTCTTAATTTTCCTTAAAGAAAATGGATTCAAAATAAAAAGGTTATTTTGATAAAAGAATGTGTTGGTAAATGGACTTAGTAGTATGGGTTAAATTTTAAAAGAAGGTTTTAATAAATTTTGTTATATAAAACCGTGTCTTTTGTTTTACCATCTAAGTTGTGAAAAACTATTTGATGTTCTTGGGTCGGCTAATAAACATCTTTACCTTAGAGAAGTCTATGGAAAAGTGGATTCTAGGACCGAGTTTGGATGACAACATCTTACACTTTTTAGCTAATTACCAAACCGAATAGGTAAAGAGGTCGACTCTGTTTTAAGACCCATATTCATTTTGGGCCCGCATCTAAATTTAAGAAAAGGTAAAAGATTAAATCGGATAGTTGTATGTACTCTCAGGATATAGTAGGATATTATACATGGTAAAAACTTAAATTTCATTTTTATGAATCTTTTCATAAATGATTTTAGAAGAAAAAGTAATTGGTATAAGTAAAAACCAATAAAAATAAGTATGTAAGTTGTACGTAGATCATTTCTTCGCATGGTTCTTGATCCAAGACTCGAGTACATGACTTAGAGTACATGACTCGATTCTTGACGGAAAACACCTGGTGAGGGTTCTTGATATGGTATAGAAGTTTCTATCATAATATATGGCTATACAAGGAGAACAGAGGATTTAATCAATGAGCTCGATCGGAGTCCACACTGGGGAAGTCGGGTGAGCGATACTTGTTTGAAAGAAAGGCTTAAGTATTCGAGTAAGTGAACAAATTAGATATTACATACAAATGATCTATATACATCATACAGGCTTAAGTATATTTGCCTTAAATGTTTTATGGTTTATGAGAAGTTGGGTAGTGACATTTTGATTTGTCATAAGGTAGTATAAATAAACGATAAAGTAATAACCTATGACTATTTTGCATGACGTATGCTCAATGGATTGTTTATTATCCTTATCTAGTGAGAAGGTTGTCAACTTAATTTTGTTTGTTAGTCGTTTAACATTTTTGGGAATGTTAAGAATTTTTATGGTCTGTTTATTGGTTTTTTTATTTTTGTGAAATTTCGAGGTCGAAATTCTTTCAAGGAGGAAGAACATAACGACTTGGAAATTTACCGTTTTGATTTGAGAATATTTTATTAATGGTTTTTAATGGTTAAATAACCCTCTTTTAATTAATAAGTAGTTATGGTAAACTTATTTTGGAATTTTTTTACAAAAATAAACAGTTTGATGAAAAATTGAAACCGTGATCAAAACTATTTTTTTATTTTTAGCATTTTATCAAACGAAAGTTGTCGCAATGTTGTTGCACACATGTGTACACTTTTGTAACATACTTATACATATTACAAGTGATTTAATAAAGTAAAAATATTTAATAAAAATAAGTGTGATTAAAGTGTTTTAGAAAAGTAATTAGTTAAGTTAATAAAGTAAGAAAAGACACTTCTTTCTTATTTTGATTGTAAAGTACTTAAAGGACATTAGTAAAAGAAGGTGGTAATGAAAAGTGTCTTAAGGAAAGTGTGTTGCATAAGGTAGTAAACGGTAGTAGTTTTTTTAAAGGAAAGGAGTAGCTTATTTTATGGAAGGTTAGTTTAGTAATTTACCACTTTACAACTTTTGTAAAAGAACATACACTTTACCTTTTCACTTTCAGTTTTCATTTCCATTTCATTCTTTCATTTCCTCTTCCATTTTTGCTCTTCTCTTCTCTATCTTCTCCATTTTCAACACAAATTCAAAACTCCTTCTTTTCTTCTCAAACTTCTTCCATAACCTTAGATCTACCTAACTACCATAGCCACCGTCGCAAAGATGTAAACATTAGCACCCAAACCTTATTTTTGGTCAAGGGCCATGAGCACCATGAGAGAAAGGTGGGGTATGAGTGAGCTTCTAGGTGGAAGAGGAGGGCTTTGGTCAAATTTGAAGCAAGCACGGTGGTGGCTTTGTGTTTCGTTTGAATTAAAGTGAGATATCTCATTTTGATTTAGTTTTAAAATTGAAAAAATGTTGTAATAATTTTGTGCTAGCTCGTAGTGTTGTATGTATGTATTTGTGATGTCTATATACTGTTGTTATTGGTTCCCATTTAAAAGTGGATGATATAAATAACCATTGTGTTGCAGGAGACAAAAGCGATGAATGAAAGTTGAACTGTCTTCGTAGCGAATAGGTCAGTACGGAAGCACTTCCAAGAATATAAATTTGTAGATGGATCCAAAAAGATTCCTCGCTCATTGTTTTACATTTCATTTATTTATGTGTATATGAAATGATAATATTCTATTGCTTGGTAACGTTGAATATAACTTGGAAAGTTGAATTCTTTTAAGAATAAAAACAAATAGTAGCTTGTCTAAGTATCATAACGGTCGCAAAGGATTTTTCCGAATTTGAAAAGTTATGGATTTTAAATTTATTTCAACTTTATAAATTTTTAAAGTGATATGTTTTCCATATTTATAATGGTTTAAAATATAGAAATAAATGTGGCTTAATAGGTATATGATTAACAAATCAAAGTTTGAAAAGTTACAGTCCATATAGCGATAGTCGCTATGAATGCACTTTGGAAATTCGAGATTTTAGTAAAGTAAAAGGAGGTTATCTATTTTAAATATTTCATAAATTATTTTCAATAGAGTTTTATAAAATTTATATGAGTATTGTAAAAGGAGCTGAAGTTTTTAAATTTATTTTGAGTACTGAAAACAAGAGGTTTATTTTAAAGAAATTCCTTTACTTTTTTAATGTCGGAATTTTTCTAAAAGTGATGGTTTTTATTTAGATTTGGATGGAGATTTGTACTCTATTGAAAGTGCTTAGAAGAGGTTTGGAATTTATTTAAATGATTTTTTAAGGATTTATATTTGATGTATCAAAGCAAGTGGCTCACTTTTATATAAAGAGAAATCTTATCTTTCTTAATCAACTTTTGCTTTACAATGATCTTCAAGTGATGTTTTGGATAAGAGCTTCAATTTATGATTTAAGTAATTTAAATTGTAAGGGAGAACATTTGAAAAGGATTTATGTTTCAAAGGTATTTATTATGCGATTTTTAAACAAGGGGTTTATTTAAGGGAACCTATTTGTTTTCAAAAGTTGAATTCTCTTTTAAAGTGATGGCTTTAAGTATTGTTTCGAATGGAATTTTAAAATTTGCTTAAAGTGTTTGAAAAGGGGACTTGAAATTTACGTAAGTATTTTAAGGGATTATTTTTATAATAAACAAGTAGTATTTTTATAAAAGGAATCCCGGTTTCCAAATCAACTTTGTTTTAAACAAAGATTTCAAGTAAGATTTATATGGTGGGATTAAACTTATTTAAAGAAATTTTTGAAAAATGTTGTTAAAAGAGGAAGAAGTCATGGATTACAACACTCTTGTTGTAATAAATAGTTTAAAGAAAAAGGAAGAGACCAAGGACTATAACATTTTTGTCATAGTAAATGATTTCGGGAAGGATGAATGGAAGTCTTGTTTTACAATAATTTGTTTGTTATAAATAGAATACGTAATTTATGAATCTTATACTCGATATTGAACTTTGAGGTAGGTAGACTTCCACATCTCCAGAAAGTTAATAATGTTGTCAAGTAAAGATTTGAGAGATAGCAGTACCCGAACTTGAAAGGCTTCATTGTTAACTAAAGGAAAGTTTGAGTTTAAAATCGAAGATTGATGCTGAATGTATTTAGTATTATTTATGTACTTGAGTTTGATTTCCATAGCTGATCTTTTTAACTTATAGTGGTATGGAAAATATTCTTTTCATACATAACACCAAATTCCAAGGTATGGAAACTCGTCTTTATCTTGAGAATTAAGAATGTATGTTGAGAGAATGATAGTTTTCTAACTTTCTTGATTTCGTTGTCAATCAACGGATGGTACTATTTAAAATCGGAAAGTGGTGGTAAGTATATTTGGTCTAATTTCCATACAATCCATTTACTTACACTACAAAGAAAGTAGTTTAATTAATGAAAGGATTAATTAAGGAGGCTTAGTGGTTGCTTATGTGCTTAATCATGCGGGGTTTCCATGTGAAATTAGATCTCTGATTGGTTTGTGTGTTTATTTGATAGCTAAATAACCGACAATGAAATCATGGCCAGTTTTAAACTATCGATTTTTAGTTTGGAGAAATCGAGATCAAATAAGCATGGGTTATCCAAAAAACACTTTAAACCGACATAAGCGTTTGAATTGGAGACATCTTGAAGATGATGGAATCGAAGTCAGATTTCCTTAAAGTGCAAGGGGTACTTACTATAAATCCTGAGGATGTAGCAGAAGTAGTGCCTTTTGTTTGTTCATATCTTGAACAACTTGTATGGATGAATGCTAAAATGGCATTCCAGGTGCGATTTGCTAAAATGGCAAAACATAGCCTCAAGCCTCAAAACCAGTAATGACTAAAACGGGGGAGATGCAGTAGGGCTATGTGGTTCGCTACCATTAGGATATGGTCACCACTCGATCTTGATCAAAATTTATGGATTTACATTTGCTCATGGCCTAATATGGTTGTCAGCCACAACAGGGGTAATGACATATTCGGTACTATCAAGGAAGGGATAGGCCGGTCCTGTGTTGGTCGTGGGTCTATGTGAGACTCTCGATACAATTTCTCTAGAGATGTACTGCGACAGGTGGTATCCTAATAGCCATGTCATTGTATGGAATCCATTCTCCAATACATGCCCTATGGAATTAGTTGTATACCAAATATGCTAGAACATGAGATGCATGCATTTCTGCTATGCTATATATTTATTCTAAACCCTAGACATTAGTATAATATCATTGGATTTTCTATTTGAAATGATTTGGTTATCGTAAGGTAAAAATCCATCTGTGTTTATATGCGGCGTGGTCATACGAGATACCTTCAATTTTGAAAGGTTTTATAAGATATAACAATCCATTTGATTTGAGTTTCTCACGCTGGTTTACAAGACTGATCCGGTTGTTATTTTCTTATAATACTCGGGTCAGACTAACTACCTTCCCAGATTTAACGATGGATGCTTAGAGCTTCAGGAGACGAGCCAGATGCTTCCAAAACTTAATTTACTTTATTTTCCATCGTATTACTTCTTTGTATTTATCAACAATTGTAAATAAAGTAGTCAAGGATGATGATAAGTTAGATTACTTCGATTGTTGTAAAGTTTCTTTTTGTAAATATCATTTGAATACGATACGTTACTCGTGATGATGTGAGATTCTGTTCTGCTTTTTCTTTTCTTTCACTATAACAAGTTGTCTTCTTCGGCACTCGGATACTCAGTATGTGTATACTGTGGATGTATTAGTATTGAATTTCGAGGATTGAAAAGGCAGGTCGTTGCATACCTCCTGTCATAGTACGTTTCTAGAGAAAATGTACCGAGGACCTTAAATGGACCCTGTAACGATCCGAAATTTTAGCCATTCGAATTTGGAATATTATTTGATTTTTAACATTGAAAAGTTAATTTTATAAGTTAAATAACTTATATTTCAAATGTAGCGATTTATTTGATAATTAAATTATTAAATTTAGTATATGAAATCATTTAAATAATTGAATCTTGAATTTAATGTGAATGAAAATGATTTCGAAAGTGATTCAAATTCTATTTAAATTAGAAGGAAGATAGTGAACTTTTAAATTTGGAATTAAAAGTGATTAAATTAATTTTGGGAATTACTCATTTTAATTAACATGTAAAATAGTCTTTTTAGGCACTATCTTGGATTTGGACGAAACTAGTTTCATTGAATCCATAATAGTGAATTATTATATGCTGTCGAATTTCGTGGTGATTGGACGTATCGTTTGATCGTGCGAGTTTGAAACGTGTAGAATTTAATTAGTGGAATTTAAATTAAAATAATTTGATTTTGTAAAGTTATCTTGTGTACATGATGGAATTGGCTCCTAATATATATTCCATTGTGTTCGAAATAGGGGCATAGTATATAAAATGCCAGGCGACATGCTTCATTTGGAGTTCGAAATTTTGACGGATGAATAGTGCGTTGGAAAATTTCTATAAGTAGCCCTCAAATTTCTTTCATTTGCAAACCCTAACTCCAAAATCTATTTTCAGCCGCCGTTAAAACTAATCCATCTAATGGCCATCATCGATCGGAGCCTCTAGAGGCTGAATTAGCTTTCGACTTCAACTAGGGAAATGTAGACCATACAAGCTTAACCAACGGTTGGATCGCGATCGATGAGCCAAGGCAGCTGCATGGGCCCACGTTCATCTGCATTTTTGGGTCATGATTTCATTTTCATTTGCGTGCATATGCATGGAGCATTGGCAGGGCGAGGCGACTATTAGTCGACGCAGCGGCGAGTAGGGTGGTTGGCAACATATTGGATGATGGCGCGGCGAATGACTGAAGAAAATAAAAAAAACAAAAGAAGGTCACGTGCCTGGAGAGTATGAACAGAGAGAAGAAAGCAATAGGTTTATTTTAAATTTTTAGTTAATTATGTTAATTAATCCTTAACTTTCTTATATTAGGTCCGTTTCGAGCGCGACAAGTTGCATGTCATCCATATCAGCAATCACTACGCTATGGAATTAGATTGGACGAATTTGGAGCTAGTAGGAATTTTAGGTTAAATTGAACGACCGTACAATTTTAATTAAACCGGAGCGCTTTGGCAATTTCTGGCATCTTTGTGAGTAAACTCACTTCTCTGATCTGCTTATATTTCTCCATAAGTGGGAAAAATATTATTTATGATATATGTTGTTGTTTGGATGATATACTATATATATATTAGTTGGTTTGGCTATGTTTTGCCTATTGGAGCGGATGAGACCCTATTACATTCTCGTGTAAGAGCGGATGACACTTTGTATACGAATCCCGCCTCAAAGCGGTTGATTATATTTTTTGATTATATGTTGTATGTGATGCGGGGGACAAGTTGGAGTGATCTAACAAGATTCCTCACACTGTAGATTTTGTTTTTTATATGCTTTGATATATGATGTTTTGGATGTCATATTTGATGACATGGATTGTTTTTTCTTATTTAGTGCTTTAGTAGCACTGGGCCTTATTTTTGGTATTTTAAAAAACTAAAAATGATGATTTCGATTTGAAAAAGGATTTTGAAGTAATTTTTGAAAGTACAAATATGTTTTAATAATTTTTAAATTATTAAAAGTAATGAATTTATTTTTAATAAATAAAAAGTTAAGATTTTTTATGTTATAAAAATATTGTTCTGAGAAATACTTTGATTTAGAGATTTTTAAATAAGTTTATATAAAAGAATCTACAGAAGTAATATTTTATAAATAAATAAATAGATTTATAATTGGAATTTTTGTTTAGTAAAGGGTTTTGAAGTTGTTACTAAATGGATTTATAAATAAAGGAATTTTAACAAATAAATTTTTATAAAATAGAAAGGAGATTTATAAATATGTTTTAAAAATGTGGAAGTGAAATATGTTAAGATTTAAGTATGGATTTTTATTTAAAGGAATGTTGAAAGTAATGTTTTTGATGAAGTAATGGTTTTAAAAGTAATTCCTCTTTTAAAAAACATATTTTGGGAAGTGATGGTTTTAAATGGAATTTAATAGTTTGAAAAATGTTTTAAAATATAGTAAGAAATGGAAACATAAATTTCAACGTTTATTATTGTAATAGACGTTTTCGAGGAAGTATGGAAAGCATGGACTATAACACAGTTGTTATAGTAAAAGATTTTCGAAAGAAAATGTTTTATATAGTATATGGGATTTATCTACATATGATTAATCGAATCCCTATACTAATGTTTTTGGGTTGTCATAAGATGTTTTGTGCAACATTCATATTGACCTAATAAATTATTTTTGACTTTCCATCGTGAAATACACGAATTGGTTCTTATGATCATACTAAAGGCTTGGTGGTGTAGGAGAATTGCTTTCTATATTTAACACCTGTCCAGAGCGTATGAACTCTAGAGTTGTACAGTTATAGAAATCTATTTGGCGGGTCTCCAAATGGTAGTGTTATTGAATATGCTTATATTGTTGATATAAGTATATAGAAATGTTTTTTAATATTGAAAGATTTGAAATGGTTTTGATGATATATCATTCTTAAAGATAATTTGAAGTAAATATTTAGAAATTGATTTAATAAATAAAAGACTTATTAAATGGGCCTAGTTAGTGCTTATGATGCTAGATAATATTGTTTGCTTTGATAGTTAAATAACCGACTATCAAATTTGGCCTCTTCATTGTTGTTTGTCTGGAGAAATTGAGGTCGGATTTATTTAAGAACCATTTTGGACCAACGTATATGCATTCGAATGTGCAGGTATTGGAAGACATTGATATTTGGGATTTTTCTGAGTGAAGGACTGGTTGTTGATGGTTTGGGGATAAAATCCCGATACACATATAGTAATAGTGGTCTCTTCGTTATAAATATCCAATGTAAGGGCTACTTGCTACTAATTCTAGGGGTAACTCCCGACATGATGTGGTAGGAGTTTCTTCGGTTTGTCCTGTTCCTGGAAAACTTGTATGGATGAATGTCCGACGTTGCATTTCTAATTACATTGATTGTTCTCAATGAATGTATTATCTGTTTGGTGGTGGAGAAAGCAACTTCTCCTAGTTTAACACCCTTTCCTGAGAAGTACAAGCTTAGAAGTTATACGTTTTTAGAAGTCAATTGTGTGACCAAGGAATGACAATGTGGCATTTAAAGTGGAATGTGCAATGTGAAAGGTAAATTTACCTCAAGCCTCACATCCAGAAATGACCAAAACAAGGTAGATGCAGCAAGGCTATGTGGTTCGCAACCATTACGATATGTTCATCCCCTTCTAGATATATTTGTTCCCGCTATGACGTTCGGGACTTCAATTATTATGGATGTATGCTTTGACGGCCCTCGGATAGGCTGGTAACGACCAGGGTGATGACATATTCGGTACTATCTAGACGAAGAGGTAGGCTGGTCTTGTGTTGGTAAAGGGCGGATGTTCTGTAGCCATAATACATTCCTCTAGAAATGTACTACCGGAAGGTAGTCCCTTCACCTGGTCATTTGTATGGAAATCCATTCACCACTACGTGCCTGCAATTTTTTTTGTAGAGTCCAATATGCTAGAATTTAATAATGGTAACAATTTCAACTATGATTAATAGTATTTGCACATTAGGCATTAGTATAATATGATAGGATTTGATATGAAAAGTTTTATTTATCGTAAGGTAAAAACCCATCAGTGTTTATGTGTGGGCATGGTCTTACGAGATACCATTGTTTTGATAAAGAAATTTTTTATAACTTTAAAATTCTATTGAGATATGTTTTTTCACGCTAGTTTACCAGATCGATCTAAAAAGTTCTTCTCTTTCAAGGCTTGGGTCAGACCGTGTATATTTACAGATATAGATTTGGATGCTTTGGAGCTTTAGCATACAAGTTGCAGCTCTTCTGGTTGTATTCACGTATATGTTTATGTTTTCGTTGCATTGTTGTTAAATTATCCGCAATTGTAAGGATAGATTATTATAACTGTCCAGGATGATGAATATTTGTTTGTGTACTTTGATAGATGTAAGCATATTACAGTTTCTGATTTGTAAAGATCATTGATATCATATCATATATTATTCCGCTGCGATGTGAGATTCTGTCATTATTTTGTTTCTTTCTCACTTCTTCACTCTTCTTTCTTTCTCATGACTATCCGTCTTTCCATTCAGTTTTAGTTGGACATGTGTGGTTTATTGTCAGCTCAAATAAGGTCGGATTTGCAGGTCGTCACAGACCACCTACATGGCATGACCGACCTACCTACCCCTTCTTGGATAGTACCGAATATAATTATTTATTGGTTGCGATCAACAACCGTACTGGGCTAGAAGCATACATTCAAATAAATATCGATCAAGACCAGGGATGATCATGCACTAATGGTAGTGAACCATGTAGCCTTACGGCATATCCTATGTTTTAGTCATTTCCAGTCATGAGGCTTGAGGCTACATGTACCTTTTATATAGTAATCCTACTTGGAATGTTAACCCTACCCTCTTGACAACAATGCTATGCTAGCATTCATCCATACAAGTTGTTCAGGATATGAAAAAACCGAAGGCACTGCTTCTACAATATCCATTTTGGAATCACCCTCAGGATTAGTAGAAAGTAGCCCTTGTACTTCAAAGAACTCCGTCTACGATTCCATCATCTTCCCGATATCTCAAATTTGAAGGCTTATGCCGTTTCGAAGTTATTTCTTAGATAACTCATGCTTATCCGAACCGCATCTCTTCGAACTAACGATTGATAGTTTCTGATTGAATTAATCCTAGTTCTTTAAGAAATAAACAGAATATATAAGAGTCCAAAGGGGACCTTGAATATACATTCTCAAAAGCGAACTACGTTACATAGGAATAAGTCCCTCTAGGGGATATTGAATTATACGAAATCGCGAAGTTTTTATGTACTTCTCAATTCAAAAAAGGGAAATTTATTGATAGTGGTCAAACCACTATCTTGTAAGTATATATTTTTCATATGGAAAATCAGACATCATATACTATCCATTGATCCACAATGAAGTTGGACAAGTTAGGAAACTGCATTGTCTCGACGTACAATAATAAACTGTCACAGATAGAAAACAAGGTTCCATACCTTGAAATGTAGTGTCAAGTAAAAGATGAAGTACCTTCCATATACATAATTAATCGTGACCTATTTATCGAAATTAACCCTCTTATACTTATACATTTTCGACATTTTGACTTCTCTGTCCCTCATGCAAAATCGAAGTCGGGTAAGTTAGGGTATTGGTTGCACCCCACCTTGCCGTAGTTACAACATTCCGATTCAAGATCTCACGGTTAAAGGAAAGTGTAATCAATAGCTTTTAGTGCTAAATATATGGCGACTTAGTTTCCATGAAACGTGTCAACATTTTAGCACTATTTTATCATACTGGTTTTGTGTTTTTTAATGAGACAAAGAAATCCCCTTTTTAAAAGCAAAATCCTTTTTAAAATAATTAGGAACCAGCTTTATAAACTTATTTCTAGCCTTTAGCGTCCAACTAGTAATTTAAACCTTTTCCAAAACTTCTTTGTTTAAAACTAAAGCTTGATTTTTGAATAAAATAACATTTTTCCTCTATAAATGTAAAACACCCTTTTAAATATATTCTAAACCACTTTTTAACCTCTTTGTAAAGAGTTTTGAAAACAAAAATTGAGTTCCAAAATGAAAACATTTTAAAACTTTTTTGGAAAATGAAAGTATTAAAATAGTATCAAGAAAACATCGGATCTCGATGTTGAATAAAAACCAACTCACGTATGTTAACTATAATAAGTAACATTTACATACATAAGCATATGTATAAAAACCATAATGGCGAGGAACTCTTTTGAGTCCCTCTACAAAGTACCATGTAAATCATTTCATATGCATTTCGATATTTGTCATCGCAACCTATTAGTTACAAACACTTAGACTTCATTTCAAGTCTTTTGTCAAAATCCTATGTGTCATCCGCTTCCCATCGGGAACCAAACCCGACTATAATAATTACATACATACACTTATACACATAAGTAAACAACATAAATCAATACAAAAAAAATAATGAATTTCAAACTTGCTTTTAAATGAGATTTACTTACTTAAAACAAGAATTTCACCTGAACTACCATGACCTTGCAAACAACGCGCAAACCTAGCTTCTTTCTACAAGCTTGCTTTTCAAGACTATAGGGACCAAGTTTGGGCTTGGCAATAGGTAGGGTGGGTTTTCCATGACTTAATAATAGGGTTTTGGATTTAGTTTTTGGTGAATGAGTGATGTATAGAGGAATAGAAATGGTTTTTAAGAACTAATTTAAGGAGTTAAAGAGAAAAGATGCAACTTTGAAACTATTTCTTTTAGGAAGCCATGGAAGAAGTGAGGTGAGTGGAGAGAAAGAGGGGTTTGAAATTAAAATAATGAACGAAAGTGGAAAGTGGAAAGGCAATGTACCTTTTATAAAAAAGTAAATTGGTAAATTACTGAACTATCCCTCCTTAATAAAAGCACCCACTCTCCATTCAAAATTTGACAACACATCCTTCCCTCTCTTGTTATATGCGTCCCCCTCCTTGTCACTCAAAGCTATTGTATCTCTCTTTTTAGTGTACTTTGGTATAAGATTTTGTGCTTTATTTCTTTTTAAATTATAAAAGAAAAGTCCATATTTACTTTATTAACATAAGTGTATTTTTAAACTTGTTTTAAACTAAACTAATCAATTAGCAAAAGTATTTGTTATTTAAATACACGTGTGTGTATATATATATATATATATATATATATATATATATATATAGACACACGCATTAATGTGCATAGAAAATTCCAACAACTTTTGAACGATGAAAAGTCGAAAATACGAAAAACGATTTTTGGTCACATTTTTGATTTTTCTCCGAACTAATTATTTTTGTAAACCAAATTTCAAAAAAAGTCTACTAAAATTAGTTATTACTTAAAATAGGTTTGTTCAAGTTATAAAATCCTTTATTAAGTCATTCTAAAAATATATTAAATATTCAAACTTAATGTGATTAAACTATAGGTCGTTATATTCTCTTCCACTTAAAAGAATTCCGGCCTAAAATTTAACACACAAAGAATATAACTCAAAAAGGACATATATCATATACAATGTAGCACATACTAAAGAAATACATAATTAGTGACTACACCACAAGCGGTGAGTATACTATCGACAAACTACTCAACTCATAGCAACTCGGCATAAGCTCCTCTCATGTTGTACTTGGTTTCCCAAGTGCAGTCTCTAGAATCTTCACTCCATTGAACTTTAACCAAATTCATGACCTTAGTATGCAATTATTTTACCTCTTGATCAACAATGTAAACTGGATGCCTTATTATGGTCAAGTTCGGTTCCACTTCCATGTCTTCTTGAACAGCTGGTTCAATAACCAGTAATGGATCGTGCACATACTTCCGCAAATGAGATAGATGTAAAACATTTTATATGCCTCACAATCTCTTAGGTAACTAACTCTATATGCAAGCGACCTAATGCTCTCAAGAATCTAAAAAGGTCCAACATAACGAGGTGCTAACTTTTCAGCTCTACCAAACCTCACCACTCCTCTCATTGGAGAATCCTTCACAAAAATAAAGTCCTCGATTGAGAACTACAAATATCTACACCTCTGACCAACATAGTACTTCTGTTAATCCAATCTTCCTTTATCTTCCTTCTAATCACAGCTACCTTTTTTCTGGCTTCAAAAATCATATCGAGACCAAATACTAATATATCCTTGGTTTCAACCCAACATGATGGTGATTTGCACAGCTAGCCATAAAGAGCCTCATAAGGTGCCATGCCAATACTTGCCTTATAACTGTTATTATAAGAAAACTTAACTCTGTGGGTTCAACTTTTAGGCATACAATAGAGGACCAAACGGCATCAGATTGAGCTCAAAATTGGTACGTGTATAGCAGAAAGCTTTATCTTTCAAACTAAAAAAGAATTATGCAATTTAGATAAAGTACGAGAAAGTTATGATGTCTCAAAGTTGAACACAAGTAGTGTTTTTACTGTAAAACTTTGGGCAAAAACATGCTTCGGATAAAAGTTTGGCAGCCTATTTCTATAAGCTATATAGGTCGAAATGATATGAAATTTGGTATGATTATCGTACAAACTTTATCTTTCAAACAAAAAAAGAATCACGTAATTCGAGAAAGAAACAAAAGAGATATACCGTCTCAAATATGGACTCGGGTCATGTTTGTAACAGTTCAACAAGAATGTGCCTTACGCCCCATCTCGAGACCCACATTAGCAAAGAGTATTATTGGATAATACCATCTGCTAATGTGGAGAATAGGCTGTTTTAGAGCGACCATTTATAGCCTTGTTTTAAATATCTATTGAATACGTCGATAAATGCTCTTTACTTTTTTCTAACTCAAGTGGATCGACACATCCAATAAATGCTTAATACAAAGCCATAGGTGGCCATAAGATTTATCAGAACAAAATACAAGAACTCAAATGTAAAAATATCATAGAATAGCAGATAATCATGTACAATGATCTTCCCATGATCCTCTAAAATCCACGATACGAGCTCTCAAAAGATTTTCCAAAACCCGATTCACCCTTTCTATCTGACCATCTGTTTGAGGATGATATGCGATGCTCAAACTCATCTTTGTTCCCAAAGCTGCTTGTAATGCTTCCTAAAATTGATTAGTAAAAATTGGATCCCGATCACTTACAATGCTACTTGGAACTCCATGCAATCGAACAATCTCCTTTATGAAAATATCTGCCAAACTTGCTGCAGTGCTTGTTGGCTTTACTTGAATAGAATGTGCACTTTTGGTTATTTGGTTGACAATAACCCAAAATCCTTCATTACCCTTTCTTGATCTAGGAAAAACATCTATAAAGTCCATTGATATTTGCTCCTATTTCCAAATCAGAATCTCAAGTGGTCGTAATAGCCAAGCAGTCATCTGGTGATCATCTTTGATTTGCTGGCAGTTGACACATCTGCTAATATAAATTGAAACGTCCCTCTTCATCCCTATTCACCAAAATACCTGTTTCATATCATAGTACATCTTAGTAACTCTAGAGTGGATACTTAGCTTGAATTTATGGCATTCTGTTAATTTTTTTTGCTTAAGACCATCACATCAGGAACATATATCTTCCATTCATCCACAATATCCCACGGCTGTCTATCTCAAAGCTCAAACATCACCCTTCTTCAACTTTTTGCATAAACTCTACCAGATGACCATCTTCTCTTTGCTTTCTTGCGATCCTTTTGAAGAGAGTCAGAGTAACTTCCAAAGAACCAAAAGTGTATTTCTATTTAGAGCATCAGCTACCACGTTGGCTTTCCCAGGTGTATATGAAATATCAAGGTCATATGCCACAAGAAATTATAACCAACGTTACTGCCTCATGTTCAAATCCTTCTGCGTGAACAGATATTTCAAGGACTTGTGATCCATGAAGAGCACGACTTTTTCACCTAACATGTAATGTCTCCACTCTTTAATGAAAACACAATAGCTAATAATTCCAAGTCATGAGTTGCATAATTACATTCATGAGGTGTAACAACCCTAATTTTTAATAACATTATTCAGGAGATTTAATTAGATAAATTAAATAGAATAAAGTGAATATTAGAGTGATAAAGGGATTGAGATTTAAATTTAAATTAAAGGTTGTGCTTAATTAAATACAAAGAATGGGCAATGAAAGGTTTCATATGTTAACTAATAAGAAAACAATTAACGCAAGGGCTTAATGGGTAATTGCCGCACCACAATCCCATTACCCTTAATATCTCATTTCCTTTATTATGCACGATCATTTTTAAAACACAAAAAATGTAAATCAAAGAAGAAAAACAAGCCAGCCATTACCTAGGGAAGAAAAGGAGAAAATCAAATTAAAGCTAAGTAATCAAGCAAGGGGAATCAAGCAAAGATCAAATCTCAAGTTCCTTATCCTAATCAAGGTGAGAAATAATCAAAACCATCTCTATTTTTATTTTTAATGATTATTTGATTTTTGGCTTAATTTTAAATCCATGAAGATGATTTTTGATAATGATATGCTTAGATTTCATGATATGTTATATTCAAACAAGTTTTTTTGATAAATGTTATATACAGTTTAAAGGCTAAAATCATTTATATTGTGTTTCTTATGTCATGAGGAATTTATAATTTATGTAAAATATTATTTTGGAGATGGGTTTTAATTTTTATATTTTTTCAAGTTATGGAAAATTTATTATGAATTTTCAAAGGAAAATATGAACAATTGGGTTTAGAAATTAATTTCTACTATATTATGAAGAATAAGGTTCTGAAATTGATATATGTTATACAACATATTAAAAGTTAATTTCTACGATTTATGGGGATTTTTCCTAAATAATTTACCATCGAAATTAAATTGTTTTAAGTGGAGACTTAAATGTTTTATTTGTTTTGCTTAAGAAAGGGCTTATTTGCTAAATTATTTTATTTAGATATGAAATTAGTGCGATAATTTTATTTTGGAAAGAATTTGAAAAGTTTATAACAACTAATTAAATGTTTACAAATAGGTAGGTTGGTTAAAAAGCAATTACTTAAAAAAGACATTAAAACAGTCTTTACCCAGAAATTATGTTTCACCTCTTTTAGACGCTACCTTTCGACCTTATACTTCCGCCTCAACTAACCAACCAAATTGAAACTAATGCATAAGGTATCAATAAGTTGGTACGTAGTGGATTGGAGAAAGTCAAAAGGTGTGGAGTCGAAACCTAGCTTTCGAAGGGGTCGAAGCCTTCGCTTTACTATCTAAAGAAATGCGCTGGCCTTGTTTTCAAAAGTATGCTTTCGAAAGGGTGTGCTATAGCTTTCGAAGAAGTCACTGCCTTTTTGTTTCGGAAAAATAGCTTTCGAATGAGTTGCCTTGTTTTTAAATTAATTCTTTCGAAAGGGTAGTTTCAACTCAGTCGAAACCATGCAGTCGACCTTATGCCTTCCGAATGGATTGAAGTCATCAAATGATTCAAAAGGTGGCTTTTGTTGTATAAACATAATAGCTGCTTCCTAAAGCTTTCGAAAGGTTTAATTGTTTGAAGGCAATGGCTTCGAAAGTGGTTTCGAAGCTATCCTTCCAAATATTTTGCCTAATTGATCAATACTTTTGAAAGAGTGGTTCGAAGTCATCAGTTTTTCCTAATCACTTTTATTTAAAGGTTAATGGTTTTGAAAGGGGTACTTTTGTTTATATTCCCTTTGACCCAAAAGATATTTTTAAAGATAAACCCAATGGTTTCAAAGCTATGCTTTATGAGTTAATAAGTGATGTTTTAATACTTTTGAAAGGTATGTTTTGATGGTTTCGAAAGAGTTGTTTTAAAGTGTTTCGAAAGGCACATGCCTAGTGCTTTGAAAAAAAAGATTTAAATGCTCTCGAAGGAGGTTGTCCAATAGTTCGAAAGTAAAGTTTTAAGGTTTCGAAAGCCTTAATTTTCAAAACAAAAAACCTAATCTCATTTCTAAAGGAAAAACCATGGCAGAAATAAAGGATTTTTAAAATGGCATTTAAGTATGGAGTTTTTGAGGAAGTTTTCCTTGATAAAATAATTGGTTAAAGGGATTAAACATGTTTCATATAAAAATGATTTCAAGGATATTAAACCATAGATGTTGGTGTTATCATGTTATAACGTTTGCTTCTTCTAATATACATATTCATTGTAAAATGGACCCATAACTATATTTTGGGGAGAAATGGAAGAATAACAAGCTAGGTTGACCTAGTAGTAAATATAAATTGAGATAATCTTGTATGAGTAGAATTGCATTCGGAAGGTCAGGAAGACCAGAATATAGGATACCTAAATACTAATTGAAGA
This sequence comes from Allium cepa, assembly GCA_030765085.1. Taxonomy (NCBI): domain Eukaryota; kingdom Viridiplantae; phylum Streptophyta; class Magnoliopsida; order Asparagales; family Amaryllidaceae; genus Allium; species Allium cepa. The sequence continues at coordinate 113,502,442 of CM060944.1, forward strand.
AGCTGTCAGTTAGACAGGTTCATAGCAAACTCAAGAAAACTATGCTTAGAAAGAGTTATTGGCAGGGGCCAATAGATTTGCAGTGAACCCATGAAATCTGTATCTAAATAAAGTTATTGACAGAAGTCAATAGGTTTCTAGTCAACCTATGAAAACTATGATAAGAGAGAAGTTATTGGAGATACCAATAGGCTCAGGAAGAACATATGAATAATGAAGTTATTGGCAGGGGCCAATAGGTTCTTAGTGAGCCCTTGAAAACTATGAGACCAAATAGGGAGTCCATAAGCTTTAAACAGGTTATTAGTCAGCCCATGAAAACTAATAAGTTAATAGTAACCCTAGAAATTATAACTATGACAGATAGTCAATTGAATGAGAATGGGAAATCCAGAATGATTTACTTGTTTCAATATCATCATAATATTTTGAATCGTTATGTTTTAACTATTGTGGATGCAGGAGCACAGTATATGCTTATCGTAAAGTTTTGGTTAAGTACTAGTGAGGGGAATACACGTTCCACTAAGCGGCGTGGTCTCACTAGATATCTAAATGGTTTGAGACGGTAGATTATTCATATAAAGCTTCATGTCTGACTCGAAGTTTATGTTTTCCCTTTAAACTCTCGAGTGCTCAATTAACTTTGAGTAGTTTGAGAGTTGAGGTTTTCAGGTACCTCTTAGACAAATAAACTTTCGGAGACATGTGGAAGGCAAGCTATCCAGTAAGAGTTCTTTCCTATTTTTATCCCATCATGTTTTGTTGCAAAAGGCAAAGTTGTTTAATTGCCTATATATATATATATATATATATATATACTTTGATCATCCAAGGGGGCATCCTCATATGTCGCTCTTGGCATATGTTATAATAATTATATTATCTCCAAATGTGGTTCTCGAATATAGGATTATGTAACAAATTTGAAATGATTTGAAATGGAAGGTGAAAGTTGTTTAATGATTTTAATTTTTTATATATATCCATATGTTTCTGTTATACCAATGTATCTAATATTACTGTATTTGGTCGCCGAGGATTAATAACTCTAGATGACTGCAGCATCCGTAGCCATTAGTTTTGGGCCTACAAGTAGAGGATGTTACACGAGGCTTCAGCTACCTACTAGCATAAGAAATCGCTCTTCCTTCCTGCATCAATACCACCACTAAACCTACACCACAAGCATTCGTATACATGTCAACCCTTCACCTCTATCTGGAATAGCTAATACTAGAGCGTTGGTTAATTTCTTCTTTATCTCAATAAATGCTTCTTCACACTTCAGAGTCCAGATTAACTTAACAACCTTCATTGTCAACTTTGTTAGGTGCAAGGCAATCTTGAAGAAGTCTTGAACGAATCTCCTATAATACCCTGCTAAGCCTAAGGAGCTTCGGACCTCCATCAGAGTCTGCAGCGTTTTCTAATATTCTACAACTGCTACGTTCTCTGTATCAACTGAAATACCATCCCCCAGCATAACATGTCCAAGGAAACTTTCTTCCGATTACTAAAATGGCACTTAGAGAATTTAGCTCTTAAAATGTGTTTCCTAAACAGTTCAAGCACAACTTCCAAATGGCGTTTGTGTTCCTCCATGGTCTTGGAATAAATAAGAATGTCATCTATAAAGACCAACACAAATTTATACAGCACATCTCTAAAAATCGATCATAAGATCAACAAAATAGGTGGGTGCCTTAATTTTCCCAAAAGGCATAACCAATCAATCATAGAAATAATCCAGCCCTTTAAATGATGTTAAAGTTATACATGAAAGTCTATATGAGTGGGTCGTATATGATATATATGCAAGTATGAACAACTAACTATACAATATAACTAGATAGATAATAATAGCAACGTAAATTAAAATAATCACACCAGGATTTTATACTGGTTCGGGCCTCCCGTCCTACGTCCAGTCCCGAAGCTCCTCTTCGGATTTTCCTTTCAACTAACCATCACTTGACCCGAAGGAACAGGTTTACAATAGCAGAGTTTCTTTGTCAAGAATGTGTTCTATAACATTGATGTTGACTATTGAGTACAAGTGCTTCCAATATATATATCTATCTAGAGGATATTGAATGATGAATTCTGAATATATGAAAGTGTTAAATACAAGTAGTTGATTGCTAGAGAACAGGTATAAGTTAGAGTATAGGAAATAAGAGCATAAGTAAGCAAGGTGAGAAAACTCTTTGCATTCCTGATGCTATTTATAATGATGAAGAGTTTTCTTGTATAGTCGCATCTGTTGTAATCTTCCTAAAGTCACTTCTGATGGTGATGAAGGGTTGCGATAAAGAGAAGCAGATGTGTCCTTTCGAATGTGACAGTTGCTCTTGAAATTGCTTGGTCGAGTTCAAATTCAGACGTCTGGAAGAATGCTTCAGACGTCTGGTCTTCATATGTTTTTTTGTGTCTGGTTGCTATTCAGACGTCTGAGTTTATTATCAGACGTCTGGTTCCTTCTGAATTGTGAACCATATAGTTTAACCAGACGTCTGAGCTTATTTCCAGACGTCTGTTTCCTTCTAAATTGTGAACCAGAGAATTTATCCATACGTTTGAGCATATGTAGTAGATGTCTGATTTTCTCTGATTTGAAAACCAGAGAAAACATTCAGATGTCTGGCTATTGCACTCAGACGTCTGAAAATGTATATGATGCTTTATTTGTGTCTGTGCCATTTCTTTTCAACTTCTACCGATTTGACGTCTTTTGATACTTCTCTTGAGTCTTGTTTTTCTTTCTTTGGTGATGTTACTCTATCATCTACCTATAAATATATATATATATATATATATATGCACACATTCGATTTCCATTGTATAGTTGTTATCATCGAAACCATAGAGTTGATTTCCTAACAATCTCCCCCTTTTTGATGATGACAACTATTCAATGTACTTATATATAGATTAAAAATCTCCCCCTGAATATGTGCTTATTTTTATTATTTTATGCTTATATTTAAATTTCTCCTCCTTTGACATTATCAAAAAGAATTCGTAATAATTAAGTTAATTGTCAAAAAAGAATATTTTCATTAATAACATAAAGGAGTTACATTCAAGGATGTGTACAAAAACATAAACAACTACGATTCCTAATTTTTAGAGTTTCTTTGGAGAAGATTGATTTGGATCATCATCCTTTGGCGAAGCTTGATTTGTATCACCCTCGTTTGGTGAAGCTTGATTTGTATCATCTTCCTTTGGTTCTTCTTTGGTAGAAGTGCTAGCTTTTGAAGGAGATGTTAAAGCTTCCTTTGGAGGTTTGTCCTCAAATAATTTAGAATGTTTTGCATGAGGAGAAGGTACAGGGGTTGCCCAATCGTCAGAAGATGGAGTTGGACCACGAACCCTTTGTAACACTTCTTTAAGAACCGATAGAACAGTTGAAAGAGAATCTTCAACTGTGGCTAGTCGTGTAGCGAATGAAGTTTCAAAGCTCTCAATTCGGTTAGCCAAATACTTTTGATTTAGAGATAGTATAAGTTGGTTTCGGAGAGTGAGATCTCGAATACTTTCGTTTGGATTTGTTTCTAGTCGAGTTTCTAAAATTTCTTCTTGTCCCGGATAATCAAAAGGTTTTAGAGGAGAAGGAGTAATTTCTCGTTGTTGCTCTTCTTGTTGAGATGGAACAATGGGTGGTTGAGGGAGATTTTCAACTCTTCTAGATTGTCGATGATGCGTCCAATCTTCAAAGGACATGAATTCCGGAGGAATTTCAGGTAAGTGCATCAAGGAAAAGAATTTTGTGGAAGCGTATTTTCGCGAAATTTCTTCGAACGTCGAGAGATAAGAAGGAATATTATGTGAACGAAGAAGTCTCATAATACAGGTAGGATAGATGATCGAGTCCAAAAGTGTTTGAGCTCGAAGCTAAATTTTGCCCAATTTACTCTTGTCCTACTAAATATAGCATATAATGCTTTATGCTCCAATTCAGTAATTTGCTCGTGACTACCCATTCTTGGAATAATTGTATTAATTAACATCCGTGTTAGGAGTCGAGCTTTCGGACATAAATACTTTGAAGCAAACTTGGGCATTTCGTCTTCCCAGATTTGGCGAGTAATAGTATTTCGAGGCTTGAATCTCATATCTGGTATGTTGTGTAAGTCTTCCCCGGTGTCAGAGCAACCTAGGGTTTGTCCTGTCAAACCATGGGTCAATCGAATCGTATTCCCGTATATACTAGACCAAAGCCAATTGTCCTCGTCCTCAGAGTTCCATACTGAGGTACTATCTAGATTCGCATAAAATAGAAAAATGGCTAATTGGTCTATTTGGATATCCTTTGATGTAAAGTTAATTAGAGTCTCTAATCCGGCATCTTCACATAACTCATCCAATTCATGCACAGGGAATTTTAAGTGATTGTAAAAAGGTCCTATGTGAAGTTTCTTTTTCTGGATATCTTCATACCTTTTTATAGAATCCGGAGCTCTATTCATCCACCGTTCAATTTGGTCGTTCGAGCAAACTTGGGGATTCGAAGATGTAGTCGGTTGATCTTGCTTTCTTTTGGACATTTTAGGATTCTTAGTACGAGGCGGCATCGTGGTAATATTTGGTGTAGGATAGTGAATTGGAGCGAAAATTTTCTTTAAGAAAATCGTAGGAAGTAATAATTTTGAGATAAAAGAAAAAAAGTGACGTTATCTGATCGATTTTAAATGGTCGATTGGGAATCAAACGTCTGGATTAGAAATCAGATGTCTGGTTTGCCCTAATTTTTGTCCAAAGGATAAAATCAGACGTCTGCTTTATGACCTAGTCGTCTGGTTTTGAGCATAGTTATAAAATTGTAGATACAATGAGATTTTTCATACGTCTGGAATTGAAAACAGAAGTCTGTTTTTGTTTAATTTCGAAACAGAAAACTTAGGCAGACGTCTGGATCTTATTTCAGACGTCTGCATTGTTCTGAATTTTATTTGGAGAAGACAGAACAACATTTCAGATGTCTGGAGGGTATATCAGACGTATGATATATGCACACTCCTAAATTTTGAATAGTATATCCTTGTGTCAGACGTCTGGAAGTTGTTGATAGACGTCTGAAAATTGCAGATGGGCTAACAGTGACTTAAAGTGTGATGATTTCACTTATATATCGAATGTAGATAACAAATAACTTTATTGTTGTAAAAATATAATAACAAGTAAGTTTAGATACATTCAGTAATTAATACAATTTATTTATTTAGATGGAGTTTTTGGATTTTCTGACTCATTATCCTTCCATGGTCTAAGTGGAGACCATATATTTCCACGTTCATGAGTCCTTGGAGAGCCAGAAAATCGTCTTGGTGAGGGATCTGAAGAAGTACGATACGAAGAAGATGGATCCAATGAACTACAAGGTTTTGTTAGCGGTTCATGAACATCTTTCTTTCGGGACGAACAAAACTTCATCGCCACTTGCTCGAGAAAGTTTAACCTTCGTGCTGTAACTTTTTGTTCGAAATAAAGCTCTCGTTGAAGATCCATCTGTTGTTTTTGGTAATGATGGATTTCATCAATTTTCTCCTTTGTGTTAGGAGAAATAAATAGAGAACTTTTAGTTTTCTTATTATCCGGAGTAAAACCCGTACGATACGAAGACCACCTATATGTTGGCTCTTGCTTTGGTGTAGGTGTCGGAAGTCGTTGTGGGGTGTCAACCGAGCTGTCCGTTAATGGTGTTGAGACAGAGATAGATATATAGGAATCTTCTGACGACATTGTTATATTTTGTTTCTTCCTTCCTTTTATTAAAAAATTCAATTGTTTGAATGTAGTTTATCTGTTTGGCTATATTTACATGCTGAAAATATTAAATATAGGCAAACTAATTTTCTAAAAGTTTAAAGGTGCAGAAATCAATGATATAAATTGCGGTGATTACTTTGGTGACTAATTTTAGCCTTAAAAAAATTATTATATATATATATATATTATTAAGAAAGAAGGTCATTTAGTGAGCAAATACCTAAACTTCATCGGAATTTAGAGAAAGTTTGTTCATTTAATGGTTTTGTAAAGATATCGACTACTTGATTTTTGGTATTTACGTATTCTAATGAAATGGTTCCTTTTTCAACATTGTCTCATAGAAAGTGATGTCGTATATCTATATGTTTGGTTCGTGAGTGATTACCAGGGTTTGTTGACAAATTAATTGCACTTGTGTTATCACAATAAATTAGAGATTTGGTGATAATTTTACCGAAATCTGTTAATGTTTGTTGCATGTATATTACTTGCGCACATGCTAGAGCGGCAGAGATGTATTTGGCTTCGCAAGTAGATAAAGAAACACAATTTTGTTTTTTTACTAAACCATGAAACTAAAGGTTGTCCGATAAAATGACAAGTTCCACTAGTACTCGTACGATCTGTTCTACATCCACCGAAATTTACATCGCTATATGAAACAAGTTCAAACGATGATCCTTTAGGGTAGAACAAACCATAATCTTTAGTGCTAGATAGATAACGTAAAATTCGCTTAACCGTTCTTTGATGAGATTCTTTTGGTTTTGCTTGAAATCGAGCACAAAGACATACACTCATCATAATATCCGGTCGACTAGCCGTTAAATAAAATAGAGAACCAATCATGCTACAATATAATTTTTCATCAAAATATTTTCCGTTTTCATCTTTTTCTAAGTGAATAGTGGTGCTCATTGGTGTTGGTTTGCTTGATGTTTTATCCATTTCAAATCGTCGTAATAAATCGTTACAATATTTTTCTTGATGAATTAAGATTCCATTTTCGAGTTGTTTTTTTGTAAACCTAAGAAGAAATTTAATTCTCCCATGTGTGACATTTCAAATTCATTTTTCATAATATTAGAAAATTGATTACATAGTTTTTCGTTGGTTGAATCAAAGGTGATATCATCAACATAGATTTGTACAACCAAAATATCGTTATCTTCTCTTTTAATAAATAAAGTTGTATCTATTTTTCCTATATGAAAACCAGATGTTATTAAGCGATTTTTAAGACGTTCGTACCATGCACGAGGCGCTTGTTTTAATCCATATAGTGCTTTATGTAATTTAAAAACATGATCGGGATATTTTTCGTGAACAAATAGTGGTGGTTGTTCGACGTATACATTTTCCTTAATAAAACCATTCAAAAAGGCACTTTTTACATCCATTTGAAATAGTTTAAAATTGTTATGAGTTGCAAAGACGAGTAATGTACGAATGGCTTTTAATCTTGCTACTAGAGCAAACGTTTCATCGTAATCTATGCCTTCTTCTTGATTATAGCCTTGAGAAACCAAACGTGCTTTATTTCTAACAATATTTTCATTCTCGTCTTCTTTGTTTTTAAATACCCATTTTGTTCCTATTACCGATTGATCTTTAGGTCTTGGTACTAATTCCCATACGTTATGACGTTCAAATTGATTTAATTCTTCTTGCATAGCTATTATCCAAAAATTATCCTTTGATGCTTCTTTATAATTCTTTGGTTCAAAGTTTGACACAAATGCTATATGGCTTATATGATTGAGTTGATTTCTAGTTACTCTTGAATTAAGATATCCAATAATATTATCTATTGGATGATCCTTAAGAATTCTAGGAGATGATATCAAAGTGTTATTTTGACTATTTGTTTCAATAGTGATAGAGTTTGTTGAATTTGTTAGTGGAATAATTTCTTCTTCATCATTAGTATGATGTTTAAAAAGATTTTCGTCGAATGAGACATGTAAGCTTTCTTCAATAGTATTATTTCGTTTATTAAAAATTCTATATGCTTTGCTACGTTCCGAATATCCAACAAAGACACCTTCATCGGCTTTTGGATCAAACTTTCCTAAATTATCTTTTGTATTTAATATAGAACATTTTGAACCAAAAGTTTTAAAGTATGATACTTTAGGTTTTTTACCAAAAAAATTTTCAAAACAAGTTTGTTTAGTCATGGGGCGAATAGTTACTCGATTTAGTACATAACAGGATGTTGCAATAGCTTCAGCCCAAAAGTGTTTTGGTAATCCATTACTATTTAGTAATGTTCGTGCACATTCTTGTAATGTATCATTTTTTCTTTCTACGACACCATTTTGTTGAGATGTACGAGGAAAAGAAAAATTATGAGTTATACCTTTCTTATTGCAAAAGTTTGTAAAAAGATCATTTTCAAATTCTCCTCCGTGATCACTTCTAATATTTTTAATTTTTAAATTCATTTGAGTTTTAATTCTTTTAGCAAATATTTTAAACATACCAAAAGTATCGCTTTTATGTTTTAAAAATAAAGTCCATGTATATCTTGAAAAATCATCGACTATTACGAACACATATTTATTGTGATTTATAGACCGTACTTGTGTTGGACCAAATAAATTTAAATGTAATAATTCTAATGGTTGTTTTGTAGAAATATTATTTTTAGATTTAAATGAGCTTTTCTTTAGTTTTTCAATTTGACAATCATTACATAAATTTTCTACTTTGTAATTTATTTTAGGTAATCCTCTTACTAACTCATATTTTGCCAAATTATTAATACTTTTAAAATTGATATGGCAAAATCGTTTATGCCATAACCATGGATCATCGTGTTTGACGGTTAAACATAAGTTTGAATTTTTATTTATATTCATGTCTAATACATAAATATTTTTGTTTCTAAATCCTTCAAAATGAGTTGTGTGTTATTATCTAAAATATTACATCTATCTTTTTCAAAATTTATTTGAAAACCTTTATCACATAATTGACTAATGCTTAGCAAGTTATGTTTTAAATTTTCTACTAATAAAACTTTTGTAATAATAGGAGAATTAGATATACCAGAGTTGATGATTTCTCTAATTCCTATGACATATCCTTTTGAATTGTCTCCAAAGGTTACCGTTCCACCATCGATGTATGTTATATTTGATAATATTTTTGAATTTCCGGTCATATGCTTGGAGCAACCGCTATCTAATATCCATTTCTCCTTATTTTTTATTTGGGTACCTGCAAAATAGAACATGTTTTAATTGGTACCCATATATTTTATTAGGGTCCTATTTGTTAGAGGAAGGTAGCCATACCCAAGATGGTTTGGTACCTTTATAAATATAATTTTTATTATAGACTACATTTTCTAAGTAATTATTAATATGCTTTTGTCTAATCAAATTATTATTTGTTTTAGGAATCCAAATTTTCATATTACTGGTATTCAATTTAGTCTTAGACAAACTTTTAGCTTTTATATGTCTACTATTTTTAGCATTATTTTCTTTTTGTTTAAAAGAATTTTTGAATCCTATTCCATTTCTATTACCTGATGGTTTTGAGGTTTTGATAAGATTTTCCAAATCTTGTTTACCTTTATTAAATTTTGACACATTATTGGTAATTTTATCTAATTTTTCTCTCAACTCTATATTTTCAATTTTCAACAATTCAATACTATTTTTAAAATCAATATTTTCTTTTAACAAATTTTCTTTTTCTGTAGAAATATTCTCACTTTCTATCATATTATTTTTGATTTTTTGTTGAGATATTTCAAGTTCTTCATCTAGAATATTTTTTTCATCTTTCAACATTCCTACCTCAAGTTCTAATCTATTTATTTTGACTATATATTCTTTGTTCAATTTTTTTATTTGTCTAAATTTATCGTCTAGTTCCATGCTAAGTTCTAATAGTTCATCATAGCTAAGTTCAGGACATACCTCTTCAGTTTGTGCCATAAAACATACATTAGCTTGTTCTTTGTCACTATCGCTATTACTTTCAAAAGATGAAGAATCCGAATCATCCCAAGTTACTTTGAAAGCCTTCTTCTTCTTGAATTTTTGAATTTTGTTATTCTTTTTGTCATTATTGAGTTTAGGGCAATCCTTCTTCATATGTCCTTATTGATCACATTCATAGCACTTGATTTGAGATATGTTTGTTGTGTTGGACTTCCCTTCTTTTTGAAACTTGGTCATCTTTCTAAATTTCTTGAATCTATTATAATTCTTGGCAATAAAAACTATTTCTTCTTCATCTAGATCTGAGTCATCATTTTTTGTTGCTGGAAATGCTATATTCATTTTCTTCGAATTTAGTTCTTTTCGTGCCTGCAAGTTAGCTTCATAGGACATTAAATTTCCTATCAACTCTTCAACTTTGAGAGTGGAAAGATCAATAGCTTCTTCTATAGCCAAAACCTTCCTCTCCCATCTGATGTCAAAGAGTTGAGTATTCAAGATATTAAATCAAAATCAGTGAATTTAACTCCTAATGCTATAAGATCATGTTGGATAGTTTGAAATCTAGAATACATGTCAACAATAGTTTCATTTTGCTTCATTTTGAATGAAGAAAATTGGTTTTGCAGAATCGAAATCTTAGTTTGTTTGACCTTTGTTGTACCCTCATGTGTAATTTGTAAGGTATGCCAAATATCGAATGCAGTGGTGCATAACATGACACGTGAAAATTCATTTTTGTCTAAAGAACAAAATAAAACGTTCATAGCTTAGCATTATTTGATGCTAAGGTCTTTTGTGCATCAGTCCAAGTGTTCATAGCAGTGGCAGGTACTTCATATTTATCTTGTGTGGCTGACCAAATTTCAAGACCATTAGCTTCCATAAAAATTCTCATACGTGTTGACCAATATGCATAGTTAGATCCATTAAAAAGTGGGGGTCGTGCAGTGGATTGTCCTTCTTGAAAAATACTTGCCATATTAAATTGATTCAAAAACATGTTATTGTTATTTGATCAAAACCTTGCTCTGATACTAATTAAAAGTCTATATGAGTGGGTCGTATATGATATATATGCAAGTATAAACAACTAACTATATAATATAACTAGATAGATAATAATAGCAACGTAAATTAAAATAACCACACCAGGATTTTATACTGGTTCGGACCTCCCGTCCTACGTCCAGTCCCGAAGCTCCTCTTCGGATTTTCCTTTCTACTAACCCTCACTTAACCCGGAGGAACATGTTTATAATAGCAGAGTTTCTTTGTCAAGAATGTGTTTAGATGTTGACTATTGAGTACAAGTGCTTCCAATATATATATCTATCTAGAGGATATTGAATGATGAATTCTGAATATATGGAAGTGTTAAATACAAGTAGTTGATTGCTAGAGAACAGGTATAAGTTAGAGTATAGGAAATAAGAGCATAAGTAAGCAAGGTGAGAAAACTCTTTGCATTTCTGATGCTATTTATAATGATGAAGAGTTTTCTTGTATAGTCGCATCTGTTGTAATCTTCCTAAAGTCGCTTCTGATGGTGATGAAGGGTTGCGATAAAGAGAAGCAGATGTGTCCTTTCGAATGTGACAGTTGCTCTTGAAATTGCTTGGTCGAGTTCAAATTCAGACGTCTGGAAGAATGCTTCAGACGTCTGGTCTTCATATGTTTTTTTGTGTCTGGTTGCTATTCAGACGTCTGAGTTTATTATCAGACGTCTGGTTCCTTCTAAATTATGAACCAGAGAGTTTAACCAGACGTTTGAGCTTATTTCCAGACATCTGTTTCCTTCTGAATTGTGAACCAGAGAATTTATCCAAACGTCTGAGCATATGTACCAGACGTCTGATTTTCTCTGATTTGCAAACCAGAGAAAACATTCAGACGTTTGGCTATTGCACTCAGACGTCTGAAAATGTATATGATGCTTTATTTGTGTCTGTGCCATTTCTTTTCAACTTCTACCGATTTGACGTCTTTTGATACTTCTCTTGAATCTTGTTTTTGTCTCTTTGGTGATGTTACTCTATCATCTACCTGTAAATATACACACACACACACACACACACACACATTTGATTTCCATTGTATAGTTGTTATCATCGAAACCATAGAGTTGATTTCCTAATAATACAGTCCTCTGTAATCCTTAATTGGTGAAATCCCATGGCAAGATACATTTGTGAGAATATTTGATCACCATGTAGTTGGTCGAATATGTCATCTATATGGCATAAGGGATACTTATTCTAAGCCGTTTGTTTGTTTAGCTTATAGTAATTTGCACAAAGTCTTAGTGAACCTTCTGATTTTGAAACAAAAACTACAACTGCTCCCCGACTTGAGCAACTTGGCCTAATCAGTCCCTTTCTTAACAAAACATCTGCCTGATTTCTCAACTCCTTCTTCTCTCTTGGAGCCATCTTACAGATATGATGCATAACAAGTTTCCAAGTGGGAATTAAATCAATACAAAACTTAATCTCCCAATGTGGAAGTAGATTGTTAACTTCTTTAAAAACATCTAGGAAGTCCTTAAAATTAATATTGATCTAAACGGTTTTTGGGATGAATGTAAAAACTTGCTTTTTGGACAGTTTTAGTCGACAATAAACTACCCGCCAGGTGCACAAGAAGACACACATGTCCAACTCAAACTATTCAAAAGATAGATTATTAATGGGATTGTTCTAATGAAATAAGATTCAAAAGAACAGAATACAGAATCTCACAGCGGAAGAATAAATATAATACGCAAATTAAATACATAAACGGTTCATGAATTTATCTATAACAAAATCAGAATTTACATTTTTTTACAGGCAGAATAGAAAAATGCTATAATAGTAGTAGATACGGTCCTCAACTCCGTCTTCGTCTTCAGAAATAAGTGTCTTCGCTAAACTGAAATACTCGGTCTGGCCCGAGCGTAGAGTAAAACAAAACACTCGAGCCAGGACTAACATTCTTATGTAAGTAAGTCAATCAAGTAAAATGTTTATATAACTCATTGAGTGAAATTCTCAAGTTTAAATAAACATCATCTTTCATATTATAAATTAGTTCAGTTCAAATACTGATTTTCATATTCGTTCCAATCGACGCATTATTAAATTCAACATCAGATTCAAATTCCCGTATCACAAGACAGCTTATTATCATAACTTCAAATTTCAATTTCAAATTTCAATTCTAGATTTCCATATCAAAATTATCTTAGTGAAATCTTTATATTCAAATCATTTGAACTTAAACAATTCGGGTGGAAATGGGCTTTTATTCAAAAGAATTATATGAATGTAATAGTAAAATTTTAATACATAATATTAGTTAAAATTGTCGTAGATTATAATTAATTAAATTTAATCTAAAATAGTTTGATAAAATATAATTACTTAAATTTAGTATCAAAATAGTTTAAGTGAAAATAGTTATAAAATATAAATAATTAAAGTTAATAGTTTATTTGGAAATAATTATAAAAGATAAATGGTAAGGATAAAATAGTTTAATAAAATAGTTATAAAAAATAAATAGTTAAATTTAATATGAAATTCAAATTGAAATAATCACATTCCATGATCCAACCCGAACCATATATCAAAATTTCCATTCCCGACTTCAATCAATTCAGATTTCAACTTTCACATTAACTTAAGGTTTAAAGGTTTAAATTTCTCATTTACACTATTTACCTCACTTTAATCGAAACTATCCACTTTCATCATTCAAATCCAATTCTTTTTAACTTCAACATTTACCTTTAAAAAAACAGTTACTTGGTAATTCCAAATTCATATCTTTTCATAAGTCAATTTTTGACAAATCAATTAAACCTTTTAAAGTTTAACTTGAAATTTTATACCAGTATGTTAATTTAATCTTTAAATTGAATCAATCCAATTTCTACATTAATTTTAAATTAATTCACCAAACCAAATAAATTTTCGGATTAAATTAAACCTTTCCATAAAATCTATTAAATTAAAATCAGACAATAAGTTTAAATCTAAAAATCTAATTAAAACTTTTCATTAAATCAATTAAATTTCATAATTTCAAGTTAACATTAATTTAAACCTAAAATATTTCAATTAAATTTCTAAATCAATTTATTTAATCCCAAAGTGGTTTTATATCGGGTATATATCATTTCAACCCAAAATGATTTCCTAACTATTAGGGAACTTGCAGAGTGAGAACAATAAAATAATAGCATAAATAACATAACATGTCAATGACCAACATACATACATAATTGACAATTAAATATGTGTATACATGCCTAACTAACTATCACATGTGTCACATATTATAAACAACATAAGTGAATATTTTCAAATTCTAACATGTCATGTATTAAAATAACATATAAATATATAACATGACATATATACCAGGAACTTGCAAGGAGATTTACAATAAATAACATGGCATATGTCACAGCAAATTACATAGCAACCATTTACAAATCATGTCAACTTGCATCACATAGGTGGGTCATTTTTTTTCATGTCCAATATGTGTCATTTTATATGTCTATGTCGAAATGGACATATAAATTAATTTATATCATATGAATTTAACTATATTAAATCCTAACTAAATAACATTTCAATAACTTTTCACATGCTATTAATTCACTAATACAAAAATATCAGTCGTGAGTGATTTTCCACCTTTCGTGGCTACAAAGGTGATGATAAAAATGGAGCAATATGGAGATTCCTAGCAAAGATCCAAACACAAAGAAAATCCAACAAAGCTTAGACCCGAAAACGAATCAATAAACAAGTTTCAACTACTTCCAACTTCCAAATAACCCAAGATCTAAACTATGGACAATGCTGAAGCTAGATCATCTTTAAGAAAATATTTGGATCAGAATATTACTGAATCTGTAAAAGCAACTAACTAGAAAGTTGTTGCAAATTCTTTTTTCTCCACTTTCAAAAATAGGATCACTCAAAAAGCTTCTATCATTAGGAAATTATAGTCAAACAAATAGAGGTGTTTTCTGAGTTGAAAATTTGAGTTCAAAAATACTTCGAAAAGTATTGAGTTTTTGGCATAGAAAATTAAAGAATTTGAAGAACTAATCTAAATAAAATTGAAGCCACTGGAAAAATAAATGGTTTGAAAAAAGAATCACATAATTTGGTTCTTTTTGATGGTGATATGCTTGATATAACATGGGGTATTTTCAGCCCAAATTGGACCCGAAAAGGACATGAAAAATGGAGTTTTTGATATAGAATTATTCGAAATGGGAAGAATGGTTCAACAAAAAAGTTGTTGCCATTGAAATTATACACGGTTTCAAAAAATTAAATTATTTGATTTGGAGTAGTTTTTTGGAATATAGAAGCCATGGAAATAAGGGGAAGAAAGAGGAAAAAAGGGAAGGGGAAAGGAAGGGAAAAAGGAGAAAGAAGAGGAGAGGGAAGGTGGGGCTTTGGCCATGGGTTGCTGCCGTGGGTTGTGGGTGGTGATGGAGGTGGGTGGCGGCAGCAAGGTGAGGGGAAAAGTGGCGGCGTGGGTGAGGGAGGGGGAAGAGAGGCAAAGGTAAGGGAAGGTGGAGGCAAAGGTGAAAGGAAGGAGATTGATTGAGTTTTATAATTTGATTTATTTTAGATCTAGGGATTAGAGAGGAAGAAAAAGATACAAATATTTTTTTTTTCAAAGAGGAGAAATGTGAGAAGAGATGTTCTGTACATACATGTTCAGAAGAAATGAAAAGGTACAGTCTCTTTAATTTCTCAAAGCCCATTAGTCTACTAGTCTATTTGCATTCTAATGACTCCTTAAATTCCTAGAAGCCCAAAGATAAATAAGAGAGTCCATTAGAAACATAAAAAGGAGGAGAATAACATATGTAAATACACAAAGGAAATACTGACAAATTACGCGATTTTTTAACTGAAAACTGCACATTTAGAGTTCTAGAACTCTGATTTCAATGGAACGAAAAGCAGAGTTCTGCTTAAAATTTTGTCTTTATTTTTTCAATAATAAAATTAAAATTTTGGAACTTTTAAATTTTTACCAAAATTCAAATTTTACTAAGTTTTGACCTGAATTTGACTTTTTCCAAAATTGTTCCTTTGATTAAATTTGATCAAATTAATTATTCAGAAGCACCCAATTAATTATTTTAAAATTAAATCTCAAATTTTTATTAAATTCAAATAAATATTCAATTTTAAATCGTTCAAGTTTACGAGTCGTTACACTCTCCCCCACTCAAAACTTTTCCACCTCGAAAAGGAACGATGTAAAGAATCCATCATTTGATATATTTAGCGAAATAATTTTCCACTCAAATTATAAAACATTTAAGCTTACATGGATAGTTTTAATATAAATTTGAAAATAACCCCAATTTTCATGAAAACTTTTCTAAGTCCTAAATTTACAAAAAAATTCGGTTGAGTCTTCTTTGTACGTGTAGGTCCGAAAAATAATAATATCAATCATTATATATGTGTGTGTGTATATATATATATATCACAGTTCAAAAATAAATATCCCAAACCATAGGAAAAACAATAAAAATATCGTTCTAAAACCATAATCCGGAAACGTACCTATTTGTCGGGCAAACAACATTATTTATGAAACCAAAAGCAGTAGCTATTGCTTCCATAAACCTATATTCACTTATATAATCCAAAAGAGTAAAAATATGTAAAGATTACATATTAGTTGTTTCAATTAATAGTGCAAGCAACATACAATATATATAATAATCATATGCAAACAAAAGAAGTTCTATCGTTATATATACAACAAAGGAAACTATCAAACATCCATAACAACCAAACTCATGGTTTGTTCAGGTTCATAAATTTTTCATTGTCCAAGAGTGCAAAATAAACAACCTACTGTACCTTATGCTCAGTGACCTTTGTTAATTACTTAATAAATTACTCATATAACCTTAAACAATTTAACATATCATTCCCCAGACATCCTATGAGCCAAACACATAGGATTTTAAAATATTATTTAAGTTTATTCCATTGGTTTTTTTCATCATTTACTTCTTCATTCATTTATTTATATAAAGACCAATCACTTACATAATTTGTTTTCCATTAAAGATTTAAGTCATTAATGAATCATTTCATAAAATATTACTTAAGCTTCTGCTGCCTTACTTAAGTTTATAACTTAATTCGGTTATAGAATAAAAATTAAAGTTTTGGGTTGTTATCTCGCCTTTTGGCAAGGCCGTGACACCAAAAAGTTGACTGGAAATCAAGAACAGCTCATCCAAAGATTGGTTATATACTGTTTCGCTATAGATATCGATGAATTTTGTCCGAGCCTGGATCAAGCTACAATTGACAAGACATGACAAGCAATACTATGAAAGCCAACGTTCCAAATTTCAAGTCAATCGAAGTTCGTATGCTCAAGATATGATCGATGCAATTCAAGCAATCAACTGTTCGTATCCATCAAGTGTAGGGTCTTATTCGTATCCATCAAGTTAAGAGTCTTGTTTATATCCGTCAACTGAAGGGTCTTGTTCGTATCCATCAACTGAAGGGTCTTATTCGTATCCATCAACTAAAGGGTCTTGTTCATGTCCATCAAGTGCAACTACGATCGAGTACGAGCAGTGCAACAACGATCGAGTATGAACAGTGCAGCAGCGATTGATATGAACAATACAACATCGATCGAGTACAACAGTGCAGCAGCGATCGAGTACGAACAGTGCAGCAGCGATCGATACAAATAGTGCAACAGCGATCGAGAACGAATAGTGTAGCAGCGATCGAGTACGAACAGTGCAGCAGTGATCGAGTGCAAACAATGCAACAGTGATCGATACGAAGGAGACATCCTTCAAATTTGACGAACTTGCATCGATCATATCTCATAATCTACAAGTCTAAATACTATGAAATTTTCACTGGAGCTTACGTACAACCTAAAGAATGTTTATGCTCGATTTCGACTCGATCTAGCAAAATCTTGATCGATACGAAATTCGTTCGTATCGATCACGGATCGGGTCTAAATCACACAGGATCGATCGCATGGGCCCGCACATGTGCCAGAAGAGGTCTCCTGAGATCTGAGCAAGATATTTGCAGCTTACGCCTATACATAGCATCCCAGAGTCTACAGAAAAGGGACCTTTTATTCTTCTACATCCAGAGTCTACCGGATTCATCATTGTACTCAAATTTTGTTATTGTAATCAGTAGTAACTTGTCATAACCAGCAAGTATACATCAATAAAATCATCAAATTCAAAGTGGACGTAGGCCGAATTTCCGAACCACTATAAGCTTTGTTTTCTTTACTGCTTTCTTCTTAATTTTCAGAGTGTTCTTCAATTTCAATTCTTTACATACTTATTATATGTGATCTGTGATTATAAACGGGTGCTTTCATTGACAATTGGGTGTTTGTAACCAATTTTGGTGCAGACATTTTGTTGCTTTCACTGAGAAGGCTAGCATTCAGGAATTCTACCACTTGGACTTCAAATTTGAATGCTTAAAGACTTAGATTGGACAACTATGACGAGGCAATCGGCAAAAAGGCAAAGAACGGAGAGGAGTAATCATGAAGGGAGTCAAGAAGCCTCCTCAAGGGCTAATCAAACTTCAGCTTTCATCACCAAGGATGAGATGGAGATGATGATGGGAGCCATGCACGAGGAGCTATACAAAATGCAAGAAGAGATGATACAGAACGTTCTCAAACGAATTGAGCAAGCGGATCAGCTAGAGCTATTGGAGTTCAGACCAACGTAGTAAGACCGGAAGGACCAAACCGGGAACTAGATAGAGCAGGACCATTAGAGGCAGCCCCTGAATTAGGGGGCACCCCCCAGAAGCGAGTTGATCCAACCTTAGGCAGGATACCGGCTGAGATTAGACCGCAATGAGCTAACAGAGGAGCGGATGCTCATCCAGAAGAGCATATTCCAGCAAACCCTCACAAACTCGAGGGGCAGATCGGAGGCACTGTACAGGGGTTACAGCATGGAGATAGTGATAACTTGGCAGAAATGGTCAGACGAGCCATGAGAGGCATATTAGTAAACAGAGATCTATATGTGAACATGAGTCCTTTCACTCCTGTGATTAGAATGGCTAGAAATCCACCAGAATTCAAACTACCAACATTAGAAATGTATGATGGGTGGATAGATCCTGCAGTTCATCTAACCAGATACATAAGGCATATGGAGGTAATAGAGGCATTGGAGGAGGTCATGTCTTGGTGTTTCCTATTATATTTGACAGACATAGTAGCACTATGGTTCAGGCAGTTAGAGAGCGGTTCCATTGGAACATGGATCGAGTTGATTGAAGAATTTATGAGACAGTTCAGAGTTCATATTTCAAGGCCCAAGAATGTGATGAGTTTGACAACATTGAAGCAGAAGGTAGAATAATCTTTAAGAAGTTTTTTGACACAATTCAACGCAGCGGCAGCATCAGTGGATCGACTAGATCCATCCATGGTTATGATGGCAGCTGTATCCGGAATAGCTGATGGCACAGAGTTCAAGAATTCATTGACTAGAGATCCACTTATGAATCTAGGAGAGTTCTACCATGAAGGTAAAAAGTTTCTACGATTGGAGGATGCTAATGCTGAAAGAGAGGAAGGAGAAAGAGTTGATGTTTAAGTAGTAAAAGGTGGGGACCCAACTAGGAAGGATTCTGGCAAGGATAAAGGGAAGCGGAAAACGGAAGATAATGACGATAGGTCAAAGCGGCCGTGGAGGGAGCCACATTTCACCTCTTATTCAGAGTTGAATGAGAGTATGGAGCGAATCTACCAGGATACCATGGGGCAGATTCCTTATAGAAAGCCAATGAGAAGGGATCCGACCAGCAATGAAAGAAGATCCGACAAGTATTGCTTATTCCACGAGCTGAATGGTCATAACATGAATGACTGTAGGCACTTGAAGGATGAGGTTGAGGGGCATATGCGAAATGGTCTACTATCGCGGTATGTGAGAAGGGAAACCACAACGGTGGAACAAGAACGACCACCACCTGCACCAACCGGGGACGACTCAGGATCAAGGCGTTAACTTATCATCAACTGATTTTAATAATGATGAATAATCGGAAAACTTCACACCGACACGACAAAGTCATTTTACACATGTACAGGATCAAGAAAGATCCTCAACCATGCTCTGATATGACTATAAATCGCATCAGTGTAGATGTTTTCACTTTGACGTCCCTGTTTTTCTTTTGTTTTCTATTTCTCATGTTTAGACTTGATTTTGTTAAACATTTCTGTTGAAAGACTTATTTGAATGTAAATATGATATTTGTGATTCCATAATGGCTAAACCACTTACACATGTAAGGGATCACGAACGGTCCTCAGGCACGCTCTAAGATGGCGATAAACTGCCATAACCAACAACTCAAAAACTCACTCGAACGTGAAATCTGACAATAATGATACTAAGTGCCCCCCCCCAGGCACACACAACTTGCCTTAAATGGCACTCGATCGCGAACGATCATAATTCTCCTCATACGACACTCGACAGCGAATGGTCACAATTCATTTAGAATGACACCCGACGAAGAAAGGTCACAAATCTCCTCGAACGGGACCCCGACTACGAACGATCATCATTTGCCGCGAATGGCACCCGACCTCGAACGGTCTTCATTTTCCTCGAACTGCAT
This sequence comes from Allium cepa, assembly GCA_030765085.1. Taxonomy (NCBI): domain Eukaryota; kingdom Viridiplantae; phylum Streptophyta; class Magnoliopsida; order Asparagales; family Amaryllidaceae; genus Allium; species Allium cepa. The sequence continues at coordinate 113,522,882 of CM060944.1, forward strand.
CTGATCGCGAACGATCTCTATTCACAGTCAGACATGATTATCTATTTCTTTGCAGATCATTAACAGGATACGAACATCAAGCTCATCGAACTACAAAACACACCTTCCAATCGCAAGGCATGTTTTGGAGGGCAAGTGTTATCCCGCCTTTTGGCAAGGCCGTGACACCAAAAAGTTGACTGAAAATCAAGAACACTCCGTCCCAAAGATTGGTTGTACATTGTTTCGCTATGGATATCGACAAATTTTGTCCAAGTCTGGATTGGGCTACAGTTGACAAGACATGACAAGCAAAATTATGAAAGCCAACGTTCCAAATTTCAGGTCAATTGGAGTTTGTATGCTCAAGATATGATCGATGCAATTCAAGCAATCAACTATTCGTATCCATCAAATGAAGGGTCTTGTTCGTATCCATCAAGTGAAGGATCTTGTTCGTATCCATCAAGTGAAGGGTCTTGTCGTATCCATCAAGTGAAGGGTCTTGTTTGTATCCATCAAGTGAAGGGTCTTGTTCGTATCCGTCAAGCGAAGGGTCTTGTTCTTATCTATCAACAGAAGGGTTTTGTTCATATCCATCAAGTGCAACAGCGTTTGAGTACAAACAGTGCAAAAGCGATCGAGTAAGAACAATGCAACAACGATTGACACGAGCAGTGCAGCAGCGATCGAGTACGAACAGTGCAGCAACGATCGATACGAACAGTGCAGCAACGATCGATAAGAACAGTGCAGTACTGATTGAGTACAAATAGTGCAACAGCGATCGAGTACGAATAGTGCAGCGACGATCGAGTGCAAACAGTGCAATAGCGATCGATACAAATGAGGTAGCCTTCGAATTTGATGAACTTTCATCAATCATATCTCACAATCTACAAGTTCAAATGCTACGAAATTTTCACTGGAGCTTACGTACAACCTAAAGAACGTTCATGCTCGATTTCGACTCGATCGGGCAAAATCTTGGTCGATATGAAATTCGTTCGTATCGATCACGGATCGAGTCAAAATCATATAGGATCGATCGCGTGGGCCCGCACACGTGCCAGAAGAAGTCTCCCGAGATCTAAGCGAGATATTTGCAGCCTACGCCTATAAATAGCATCCCAGAGCCTACAGAAAAGGGACCTTCTGTTCTTCTACGTCCAGAGTCTGCCAGATTCATCATTGTACGAATTTTGCTATTGTAAACAGTTGTACTTTGCCATAACCAACAAGTATTCATCAATAAAATCATCAAATTCAAAGTGGACGTAGGCCAAATTGTCGAACCATTATGAACTCCGTGTTCTTTACTGCTTTCTTCTTAATTTTCTGAGTGTACTTCATTTTTAATTCTCTATATACTTATTATCTATGATCTGTGATTGTAAACGGGTGCTTTCATCATCAATTGGGTGTTTGTGACCAATTTTGGTGCAAATATTGGTCACCCTTGACGAGAAAAGAAATATTTTAATATATCTAAAATTCAATTAAAACATTTAACCACGTTCACTTAGTAAAAATATAAGATATGTTTAAAACATCCTCATAGCATTATGCAAGGATTTTCTAAAAGTTTGAAACAATGTTAGAAATTTATATCAAAACATTATGAAAAGCTTTAAAAATAAAGTTTCTTAAATTTGATAATTTATTAGGCTCATTATTTTAAAATAAGTATAAACTCAAGATTATTAAACTTAAACTAATAGTATGCTCAAATCTTACATTAAATTTCCAAATCAAAGTATAAAATTTCATATCTTCATAATTAATTTTACACGCTTGTTTTAAATGGATATTCAAATCATGGACAAACATTTATTATGGTTTAATACAAGATTCAAATAGTAAATAAACCTTTAAATTTACTATTAGTACTTCAAAATGAAGTAAATATTTCAAACCATGCTTTTAAAAATAGCGATTTCAATTTATTTTTCCAACATATTACTATTAATAAATTTCCCAAATCATTTATCTTTTTATAAAATTGAAAAACATTTTTTTCTGTAATCCATTTACATAGTATCTTTAAAATATACATTCAAAGAAACTTATATGAATTTTACTTGAAATATTAATTTTAAAACTTCATTTGCAAATCAATCATCTTTAATACTTTACAAAAATTCATCTGTAAAATTTCTTGCTTCATTTATAAATACCATTTAAAAATTTTAAATAACATATTTATAAATATATGTAAACTATTTGAAAATAATTATTTACATCATTACTTATATTTAAAAAGGAGCTATTGAAAACCTTAAATATGTTATTTATAAATTTTATTAGTTTTAGATCTTATAATACATTTCAAACATTATTAATAAATCAATAATCATTAACTTTAAATATTTCTTATTTAGTTAATAACTTCTCACAATATTTACAACACCGATAATTAACTATTAAACCATGTTGTACAAATAAACAATATTTTAAATAATTAAACTATTTAGAAAAGAGAGGCAAAATAATCGAACTATCCTTTATATAGTACTTTTGTCAAAATACCTTTATAACTCGATGTTTTGACAAGTTTATCCTCGTTCTTACATACTCTGGTTGTACGTTGTTCAATCGCAAGACTAGAAATCCCCAAGTACGTAGTAGAACTGTTTCAATACCCAGTAAAAATAATTACAAACACATATGAAAAGTACCGCTCAAAATCCGATGTCAAATTATGATGTTACGATAGCAGGGGCCCGTTGTTGATCCAGTGTTAACGCAATGGACATAAAACCTTCCAGAAGATCCTTCCACCTTTTAGATTCCAAAAAAATATTGTATCCATTTCGTAAACAAGGGGCCATCGACCCCTGCCACAGTGGTACGCCGCTGATTCAATGATATACGCAATGGATGCACTTCCTTCTCGGAAGATCCATAAACAACAGATCCCAGGATTGAAAATGTCTCCATTGGGTAAATTAAAGAACCATCTACCCAAAAAAAATTCAAGGAACTAATGAGTTTAAGTCCAGACAACCATATCGGTTCGAATTCATTTCTGAATTCACACAAGTATATTAGGATTTTTTGGTCGAATCCATTCCTGGATTCCTAAGTCCATCTGGTTCGAAGCATATCATACTATACTTCTTTGCGGAGGGTACTTCTTTATACCTTTTACTTCAAAATATATCATACCATATATAGTACCCTTTCAAAATCATAACTTCGAATATCACATTTATATAAGTTCCATTATATACAAGATTTTCATTTTCAAATCGATTACTTTCCAAAATCAATAGTCTCAAACATATTAAATCATTATTATATAAATTCCGTTTTATATAAGATTTATCTCTTCAGATCGAATACCTTCCAAATCAATAGTCTTCAAAATCACCTTATATTTATATAAAGGCCATTAAATATAAGAATCAAAAAAATTTCCAAAACCAATTACGCTGCATAAAAATCCATATGGGATTGAGCATTTTTGCTTTATAAAAGTTTTTGAATTTAGAATAGTTTTGAATCTAAAATAGTTTTGTAAAATAGTTTTTTTATTCGTTTAAAATATTTTTGTAAAATAGTGATGAATTAAAAATATTTTTGGACTGAAGTACTTTTTTTAGTTTGAATAAAATAAAATAAAATAAAAATAGTTTTGTAAAATGGTTTTGAATTAATAGTGGTTTTTGCATAAAAAATTTCCAAATTAAATTACAAAGGATATCCAACCCAAGAACTTTCATTTTCAGCCTCAAAGCATATCAATTATATTAGAACATAAGATTTACATATGTCATCATCACGCAATATCACATTCGATCACTCGCTCGATCACACAATTTCGCTTTCGAACTAGTATTGTTCATTCGACTTCCCTAGTGCGAACTTTGATAAGGTTTCTTGACTAGAAACCATTATTCTCCTTGCATAGCCATATACTATGATAGAGAATATTAGAATCAAACCAAATTTCATATCAAATATTCGCCATCGAGAATCGAATGAAAAATTCTAATACGAAAAGGTGTAATTCACCTTGAACTTATGTACTCAAATCCAGATCAAATTAATTATGCGAATAAAATAATATACGTACAACTTACGTATTTATTCCTATTTGTTTCATCACAATTACTTTTCAATTCACATTAGAAATCTCATTCATTTATACACATTTTATCTCTTTAAAAATTTCTCCATTTAATGAAAAAATCATTAATAAATAACATTACTGCATCTCACTTCATTTTAAATCACACTGATTTTCACATATAGTATTTCTTATTTAATACTACATTTATTTTCATAAGAAATTTTCTTAAGTTTATAACCAATTAATAAAGGCCTAACTTCTTTTATAAGACATTATTCGAGTTTAAAGTTATCACAACTTTAATTATAACTATTTCCAGCAACATCCATTTATTTCATAAACAATTTACAGGTTATGACTTTATTTATAATCATTTCATTTTTCAGTTCATATTTGTTTATCCAATTAGTTTTCACTTTTACTTTTCAAATTATTTACGACACATTTCATAAATTTTAACTAAGTTTATAAACACTTTTACATCATTTAGCTTTATTTGTAACACATTTTCCCCTATTTTCAACTCAAACACTCCAATACTTAAATTCACACTTATAGTACCATATTTCGTCCCAAAAGTACATACAAACTTTCAGAATCATTTTCTTAACATAAATTTTAACAATCCAAATCTTGTTTTACTCATTTTGCCTTTTCCAATTAAGGTTATAATATTCAACTTTTATAATATTACAAAATTACTAGGTTTTAACATTAAAATTAATTTCAAAATTTTGGACTTTCTATAATTTCATAACATTCCATTTTATTTCAATAGTTGAAACTACCAATCAACAAAACAACCAGATCACAACAAAACATTTCAATTTCATAAACAAATATCCTAATTATTCACTTTATTTTCTTTAATATACCATTATTAAACTAGTGTTTATTTTATAAATTCAAATCAACATAATAGCCAATGCTTGTAAGCTGACTAAATACAATTAATCAACAATAAATGATAATAATTAAATATTATCATTTCCTAATACAAACATACTACAAATAACTATGTTAGTTATTAAAAAAATTATTCCTTTATATATAACATATAATATTAGGAAAAATATATTCCAAAACTATATAAAACATTTTACAACACTAACAAATATGCGCTCTCGTGCATATACACACACACACACACACACACACACTCAAACTAATTCTAGGGTATTACTAATACTATCTCTAATGAGTTAGCCCCAACAGGCTAAGGTATCAAAACCAAAGCTTGATACCAACTGTAACAACCTGCCTTTTTGGACAGTTTAAGTCGATAATAAACCACCCGCCAGGGTCCAACTCAAACTATTCAAAAGACGTATTATTAATGGGATTGTTCTAATGAAATAATATTCAAAAGAACAAAATACAGAATCTCGTAGTGGAAAACAAAATATAATGCACAAAATAAATACATAAACAGTTCATGAAGCTATCTACAACAAAATCAGAATTTACATTTTTTTATAGGCAGAATAGACAAATGCTATAATAGTAGTAAATACGGTCCTCAACTCCGTCTTCGTCTTAAGAAATAAGTGTCTTCGCTAAACCAAAATACTCGATCTAATCCGGGCGTAAAGTAAAACAAAACACTCAAGTGAGGACTAACATTCTTATGTAAGTATGTCAACTCAAGTGAAATGTACATGTAACTCAATAAGTGAAATGCTTAGGTTTAAACAAACAGCATCTCTCATATTATAATTCAATTAAGTTCAAATACTGATTTTCATATTCGTTCCAATCGATTTATTATTAAATAAAACTTCGGATTCAAATTCCCATATTACAAGACTATTCATTATCATAACTTCAATTTTCAATTCTAGATTTCCATATCAAAATTATCTCCGTGAAATCTTTATATTCAAATCATTTGAACTTGAACAATTCGGGTGGAAATGGACTTTTATTCAAAGAAATTATATGAATCTAATAGTTAAATTTTAATATATAATATTAGTTAAAATAGTCGTAAATTATAATTAATTTAATTTAATCTAAAATAGTTCGGTAAAATATAAATAGTTAAATTTAGTATCAAAATAGTTTAATTAAAAATAGTTATAAAATAAATAATTAAAGTTAATTAAAAAATAGTTTATTTAGAAATAGTTATAAAAGATAAGTGGTTAAGTATAAAGTAGTTTATAAAATAGTTATAAAATACAAATAGTTAAATTTAATATGAAATCCGAACCGAACCAATCACATTCCATGATCCACTCCGAAACATATATCAATATTTCCAATCCCGACTTAAATCAATTCAGATTTCAACTTTCACATCAACTTAAGGTTTAATGGTTTAAATTTCTCATTTACACTATTTGCCTCACTTTAATCCAAATTATCCAGTTTCATCATTCAAATCCAATTGTTTTAAACTTCAACATTTACCTTTCAAAAAACAATTACTTAGTCATTCCAAATTCATATCTTTTCAAAGTCAATTTTCGACAATCAATTAAACCTTTTAAAGTATAACCTGAAATTTTATACCATTATATTAATTTAATCTTCAAATTTAATCAATCCAATTTCTACATTAATTTTAAATTAATCCATTGAATCAAATCAAATTTTCAAATTAAATTAAACCTTTCCATAAAATCTATTAAATTAAAATCAAACAAGTTTAAATCTAAAAATCCTATTAAAATTTTTCATTAAATTAATAAAATTTCATAATTTCAAGTTTAACATTAATTTAAACTTATAATATTTCAATTAAATTTCTAAATCAATTTATTTAAACCCAAAGTGGTATTATGTCGGGTATACATAATTTAAACCCAAAGTGACTTCCTAACTATCCGAGAACTTGCAGTGTGAGAACAACAAAATAATAGCATAAATAACAGAACATGTCAATGACCAACATACATGCATAATTAACAATTTAATATATATATATATATATATATATATATACATACATACATACATTCATATACATGCCAAACTAACATATCACATGTGTCACGTATCATAAACAACATAAGTGAATATTTTCAAATTCTAACATGTTATGTACTAACATAACATATAAATATATAACATGACATCTATACAAGGAACTTGCAAGGTGATTCATAATAAAATAACATGTCACTTGTCACAACATATTACGTAGCAACCATTTACAAATCATGTCAACTTGCATTACGTAGTGGGTCATTTTTTTTTCATGTCCAATATGTGTCAAATATGTGTCTTTTTATATGTCAAAATGGATGTATAAATTAATTTATATCACATGAATTTAACTAAATAAAATCCTAACTAAAACCACATTTCAATAACTTTTCACATGCTATCAATTCACTAACATAAAAATATCAGTCGTGAGTGATTGGTCACCTTTCGTGACTACAAAGATGATGAAAAAAAAGGAGCAATATGGAGATTGCTAGCATAGATCCAAATGCAAAGAAAATCCAACAAAGCTTAGACTCGAACACGAATCACTAAACAAGTTTTAACTACTTTCAACTTCCAAACAACCCAAGATCCAAACTACAAAAAAACTGATGCTAGGTCATCTTTAAGAATATATTCGAACCAGAATTTTACTAATCTGTAAAAATGACCAACTAGAAAGTTGTTTTAAATTCTATTTTCTCCACTTTCACCAAAAGAATCACTCAAAAAGCTTCCTTCTTAAGGAAGTTATGGTCAAAACAAACAAAGGTGTTTTCTAAGTTGAAAATACCAGTTCAAAAATACTTCAAAAAGATTTGAGTTTTTGGCATAGCAAATTAAGGAATTTGAAGAACTGATCTAAAAGAAAGTTGAAGCCACTGGAAAGATAAATGGTTTGGAAAAAAGAATCATATAATTTGGTTCTTCCTGAAGGTGATATGATTGATACAATATGGGGTACTTTCAGCCAAAACTGGATCGGAGAAAGGACTTGAAAAATGGAGTTTTTGATATAGAAATATTCGAAACGGAAAGAAGGGTTCGACAATAAATTTGTTTCCGTTGAAATTATACACGGTTCTAAAAAAGAATTATTTGATTTGGAGTACTTTAGTGGAATATAGAAGCCATGGAAATGAAGGGAAGAAAGGGACGGGGAGACGAAGGGAAAAAAGAGAAAGAAGAGGAGTGGGAAGGTGGGGCTTTGACCATGGGTTACTGTTGTGGGTTGTGGGTGGTGATGGAGGTGGGTGGCGGCAGCAAGGTGAGGGGAAAAGTGGTGGCGTGGGTGAGGGAGTGGGAGGAGAGGCAAATATAACGGAAGGTGGAGGCAAAGGAGAAAGGAAGGAGATTGATTTGGTTTTAGAATTTGATTTTTTTTAGATCTAGGATTTAAAGAGGAAGAAGAAGATATAGATAATTTTTGTTTAGAGAGGAGAATTTCAAGGAAGAGATGTTCTGTACATACCTATTCAAAAAAAATGAAAAGGTATGGTCTCTTTAATTTCCTAAAGCCCATTAGTCTACTAGTCTATTTGCATTCTAATGACTTCTTAAATTCCTAGAAGCCCAAAACTAAATAAGAGAGCCCATTAGAAACATATAAAGAAAGAGAATAACATATGTAAATAAACAAAGGAAACACTGATAAATAACGCGAGTTTTTCACTGAAAACTGCATATTTAGAGTTCTAGAACTCTGATTTCAACGAAACGAAAAGCAGAGTTCTTCTTAAAATTTTATTTAGATTTTTTTACAGTAATAAAATTCAATATTTGAAACTTTTAAATTTTCACCAAAATTCAAATTGGACTATGTTTTGACTAGAATTTGACCTATTCCACAATTGTTCCTTTAATTAAATTTGATCAAATTAATTATTAACAAGCACCCAATTAATTATTTTAAATTACAATTTCAATATTTTCTTAAATTCAAATAAATATTCAATTTTAAATCGTTCAAATTTACGGTCATTACAATGAATCAAGTGCATAAAGGAAAGTACTTTTAGCTTGTAAGGTTATTCTCAAGACACCTCATAATGCTTTCCTCTCTTGTTTTGCAACAATACGATTCTCCTAACATAGTCAAGAACTGCTTTATACTCTACTAGCTAATCAATACCGAGTAAAACATCACACCCACTAAAATCTAAAACAAACGTATCCTAAAAGAAATGGTGATTAAAGTAGGTAACTTGTACATTTTCACAAATCATACATAGATTAGTTGCATAACCTACGGGGTTAGACACACAGATAAGGGTTTTAACAATCCTTGAGGCAAGTTGCAACCCATCGATCAATCTTTTAGAAATAAAACTATAGGAAGCTTCGATATCAAACAATACTCGAACTAAAATGCCATTAATATATAAAGTAACTTCAAGAATTCCTTTCCCTTTCGCATCCTTTGAAGCTAACGTTTCCTCTTCGATAGCATAAAATTTGACTTGCTGATCCTTTTATAACTTTGGGAAATCCTTTACCATATGCCCAAGTTGGTGGTAGTTAAAGAAGAGTGTATTTTGCACTATTGGAGAAATTAGTCATGCATGCTGCTTTTGAACTTTGGGATTCTTACAAAACCTTGCAATATGTCCCTTCTGCTTACACTCAAAACACTCGTCATCCTTGTACTTGTTTCCCTTGTCTCCTCCTAGCTTTGCTCTCCGCTGCTTCTTTCCTTGCGGATTGAACTTCCTTTTTTCAGGCTGTTGCTATTATTTTGCTTGGTGCTGCTGTGGCTTCTTCTTCTTCTAAAGAACTTTATAATGGAAAGCCATATCTACGAGGTCTATAAAAGCTTCTTTCAGGTGGGTAGTCATCTTCTCATGAAATTATTCCCTCATCCCAACCACAAACATCTCATTCTTCTTAAGAGTGGTATCAATAAGTCCTGAATCAAATCGCGACAACTCGTTGAACTCGGTCTCATACTCAACTACAGTCATTTTCCATACTTAAAGATCTAGAATTTTTTTTTAAAGACTAGTCTTTCCTACAGCAGGCATATACTAATTTTCAAACACCTCCCTAAACCTGTCCCAAGAAAAACCATCCTTTGGCACATTTGTTGCAACCGAATCCGACCTTGCCGAGGCTCCCTCTTGGAATTGCCAAGATGCCAGGAAACACTTTTGCTTATTAGAAATGCCAAGCCCCTTAGAGATCTTCTCACAAGAATGAAGCTAAGCCTGGACTTCGACAATAGACCCGATTCCCTTGAATGGCTTCCCTCCTAAATTGGTGTAGTCTTTGCATAAGGCAGCAAAGTTAGCATGGGTTTGCACAGGTGCCTCCTCTTATGCTACTCCTACCCTTCCAGCATTTGGAGATCGACCATTGATGATCGTAGTACTGCTAGTTACCATTCCTCGCTTTCCTTTATTACTCATTTCTTACTACTTGAATACTTTAAGATAACTTTAAAATATATAAACGAGATTATCCTAAGGAAAAAGGTACTAAATCACACATATAAATAATCAAAATAACTTAAATACACATATTTGGATAAAATTGCAAAAATGCGCTCTCATGGACTAAACTTATTCTAGGGTATTACTAACCCTATCTCTAATGAGTTAACCCCAACCAAGGCCTAGTTGCTCACTCAACCTAAGCTCTGATGTCACGTGACGATTCGCCTTTCTTACTTCAAAAGGCAACACTTAATTCATCCATGATATTCGTGTGCTGATCATCTAGGCATCTGAAAACAGGCCGTTGTGGTAAAAACAAAGAAGGGATAAGAATAAAGAAACATGGAATCTTATATTGCATGGAAATCATATGTACTATAACATAAGATAGTGCATATAATCACTTCCAAAATGGAACATCATAGTTACAATAAGTACTAACTTCAACAAGGGCAGTTATAATTACCTGCCTCCATAATGCTGGTACATTACTACATATAGATAGTGGAAATAAATGGATAACTAAATAATGGTGAAGCCTCCTATTCATGATCCTTTAAAATGCATCCGGAATAACCTAGACTACTTCCTCACTTAAAAATTAGAGTACCCAAGAGTTTAAGGGAAAGAAACAAAAAAAATCAGGTCAGACACGGGTCTATTATGATTAAGCTCAAAATATATTACACTTATAAAACTATTCAAAAATAAAGGTACCTTGTAAGATCACGACACACATAGACACAGAGGGTTCTTACTTTAGGATAACCAAATCGTTTGTTAATAGAAAATCCAATGATATTATAATAATGTCTGATGTTAATATAAATATATAACATAGCTGAAATGCTTACGTCTCATGTTCCAACATATTTGGAATACAACTAAGTCCGTAAAGCATGTAATAAAAAATGGATACTAACAATGCCAACGCTATTAGGGTAGCGCTATTCATAGTACATCTCTAGAGAAAATATACTAAGGGCCTAACATGGACCCCTTGCATGGCAAGACTGGCTACCCATTTCTTGATAGTACTGAGTATAATCATCCCTCGATTGCAATCAACAACCATACTAAGCCCGAAGCATACATTCAAATAAATATAAATCTAGATCAGAGATGATCGTAACACAATGGTACCGAACCACATAGTCTTGCGGTATATTCGATATTTTAGTCATTTTCGATTGTGAGGGTTGAGGCTACGTTTACCTTTTACATAGAAATCCTACTTGGAGTACTAACATTGCCCTCCAGGAAACAATGCAATGCCAGCATCCATCCATATGAGTTGTTCAGGATGTGAACAAACCATAGATATTGTTTCTACCACGTCCTTTTTTGGAATCAACCTCAAGATTAGTAGTAAGTATCCCTTGCACTTCAATGAACTTCGTCTTCGATTCCATCTTCTTTTAGATATCACCAATTCGAATGGTTATGCAGGTTCGAAGTGGTTTTTTGGATTATACTTATTTGAACTTGTTCACTTTGAACCAATAATCGATAGTTTCCGATTGACTCAATCTTATTTCTTTCAGAAGTAAGCAGAAGATATAAGAGTTCAAAAGGGATCCCGAATATACATTCTTAAGCGAACTACGTTTCATAGGAATGAGTGCTCCTTGGGGGATCTCGAGTCGTATGAAATCATTAAGCTTTTATATACTTCTCAATTCAAAATCAACAATGCTATTGATAGTAGTAAAACCACTATCTAGTGTAATTATATAGTTTGCATATGGAAAATTAGACATCATATACTTATCACCACTTTTGGATTTCATCCCCACACCATGCCTCGATTAACAATGAAGTCGGACAAGTTAGAGAGCTACTCTTGCCTTGACATATATTCTTAAACTCTCATATATAGAAAACGGGATTCCATACCTTGAAATTTAGTGCAAAGTACAAGATGAAGTACTTTCCATATACTTAATTAAACATGACCTATTTATCAAAATTTACCCTTTGGAACTTATCACGTTTTCGACGTTTGGACTTCTCTGTCTGCCACGACTCATTTTTTCGACCTTAGAAAATCGACATCAATGCGCCCACAATATTAAATGCCGAACAATCGAATGCTGGAAAACCAGACCGTAAGGGAAAGAAGAATGAGGTAGAATAAGAAATATAAAACAATATAAACATCTCACAATCGCAGCGGAACAATATATAATAGTAAACAACTGATATTTATATAAAAGATCTATAACTGCTTTTATACATTACATCATTAGAGTACATACAAACAATAACCAAATACTGGACTATTTTTAACTTGTCCCCACAACTGAATACACAACTTATACTGCACAACGGAATATACATCAAGTACGTGTGATACGTCTCTCCATCCATCTCGTCTCCTGAACTCCATAGCAGTCCATCCAGAATCTGTACTCTATAATACTCGGTCTGATCCGAGCATTATAGCGAAATAACACCCGAGTCAGTCTAGAATACCAGCGTGAGAAAACACACTCAATTGGATTATTAAAGTTTCAAAATCCTCTGAAATCAAAGGTATCTCGTAAGACCATGCCATAAATAAAAATATCGGGTTTTTACCTTACGATGACCAAAACACTTTTTATCAAATTCATCTGATATTATAATAGTATCTATTGAAAGTAAAATAGATTCTAGCTGAAATGCTTGCATCTCACATTCCAGCAATAGTTGGGCACAATCAAAACTGTATAGGCAATTATTGGAGATTGGATTCCATACAATGGCAGGGCTACTGGGTTACCGCCCGTCACAGTACCTGGTCTAGATCAGAGTACCAAGGATCCCCCACGATCCCCTATAATACAAGACCGGATCTACCCCTTACTGGATAGTCCAAATAAGATCACCTCGCGGTTGGGATCAGCAACCGCCCACACAGCCGAATAAAAAGGACATCTAGATAAGGATGACCTTATCCTAATTGGTTGCTAGCCACTAAGCCTTGCTGCACCTTCCCTGTTTTAGCCATTTTCGGTCGATGAGGCTCGAGGCTATGCGTTACCTTTTTAGCACATATACACTTAGAATGATTATCGTCCCCCTGACGATGTTATGATAGCATTCATCCATACAAGTCTGTTCCTGGTCCGAACGGAACCGAAGGCACTACTCCTACTACATCCATTTTGGAACCACCCTCAGGATTAGTAAATATTAGCCCTTGCACATCACAGCTCCATCTTCGACCCCAAGCTCTTTTCTTCCTCACGAAAATGTTCAAAAAGGATTGAAGTGGTTTTCAGGAAATTAATCTCGATCCTGGTCTCTTCGAAACGATCAACGCATTGGCCAATATTGATAGTGGATTGTTTAACTATCATATAACATCCACAAACAACCATCAGGCCTAATAATTTCCTAAATTGTTTATTTCAAAATATCTTCGTAAGATATTTTTCTATACTTCAACCCTTTGAAAAAGTTTTCAAACCACCTTTTGTCTTGCGGAATAAATTTCCACCCAATTGTTTTATTTCCACTGAAAATCACCAAGTCTTAATACTTTAGATTTTAAATAATTTGAATCACTTTATCCAAAAATACACACTTTAAAACACTTAAAATAAAAACTTCTTAAATCACTTTATTTAAAATACTAGTTATGAATTTTTTTAATAATTTCTCATGTAAAACTTAAACCAAAACTAATTTTAAAATTAAAGTTATTATATAAGGTATAAATATTAAATAATTATTTTTTGAATCATAACATTAGTTAAACCTATAAAATAATTTACTTATATAATTAACTTAATAAATATTTACTTTTAAATTTTTTAAAACCAATAAATAATAATTTCTTTCAAAAACATTCTTTTAAAACCACTTTAAAACCTCTAGCTTATACTTAAAGAAAATCTGCTTTGAAAACATACTTGGCTTTTCAGGAAAATACACTTTCCATTCCAAAATAGTCCATATAATCAGTTAATAAATCCTTCTCGATTTTTATCCCAATATAATTTACGTCTCAAGTCCGTAAATTTCTTTCCCATACCTGTAAAAATAAAACCACTATTTATTTTTAAAATAAACTACCCATTCCTTTATAAATTACTATCGTGAATTAATACTTTCAAATATCCACTGATATCTTATTTCACTTTATAAACCTAGTTTATAAATTCCATAGACTCATCCTCCTTTTAAATACAGTTTCGACACTTAAATCAATTTTCAAACGATTTTCAAAATTTACTCCATTTTAAAATAAATTCCTTTGCTTACTTAATTTTATTTCAAAACCCATTAATTGTAGATTTTACTCCTTTATTATGATTTAAAATCTTAATTAAAATGAAAATACCAATTTCATACTTTTTTCCCCAATTCTTCTTTATCTCTCCTAAACTATTTAAATCTTTAATTTAAAAATAAATCCTTTATTCCTTTAAATAATATCATTTAAGTTAAAAATTCATTATTCCCATTTATTTAAAAAAATTCCTTTCCCATACTCGGAATTTATTTATTAGAATTTAAAAATCAACGTTTTATCTTTTCCAATTCATTTTTTAATTTATCCAAATTCTCTATAATTATTTTACTTAAAAATTCTTTCTATAATTTCTTCAAAAATACAATCTTGATATTTTGATAACTCAATATACCCAAACATATTCAACTAAACCATAGCATACAATTTTTTCAATTCCTAATATAATCAATAATCTATCACAGATAATCAATGAATCATATCACAGATTATGAAAACAAATTCAATATTTTGAGGAATCCAGTTGGATCCCTCCAACCTGTTTTTTCCTGCATCCACAGATGTTAGCACGATATAAAAATACCAATCCCACTTCGAGGGGGATATCGCGGTATATAGGGTCATCCGCTATTATGCGGGGCGCACAGGGTCTCATCCGCTATATAATGTGGGAAATCAATCACTCCAATATATACATACACACACACTACTATATATAAATAATATCCAACAGATAATTATTCAGTTCATCCAAATACATCCAATAGTTTAAATTTAATTATGTAAATTAACTAGGCAATCTAAATGAGTGAGAAGATCTCACCTTTGCTTTTTAATATGCAATCCACTTCAATCTCGTCTCGATTTCTCGATTTTTAACCTCGTATAAACAATTGTATGATTTTATTAATATTCAACAAATCGAATAATCAATTTTCGTTTTATAATTTAATTTAACTAATAATTTAAATTTAAGCTAATGATTTAATTTAAACTAATAATTAAATTTGAACTAATTCTCCCCTTTTTAAAAATCTTTTAGTAAATAAATATAAGTAAATAAGTTTATTAAACAAGTTAATCACTATAATACGTTATTCAAAATAAACTAGTAGATTTAACATGGATATGGGTATATATGTATTTTTTATTTCTCATTTAGAAACTTCATAAGTGTATTTATAAAAATAATCCATATAGACTTTAAAAATCAAATTTTTCTATAAATTCTTATATTTTCCAAAACTTTATTCATATATAATAATATTTTTATTTTTTGTAAATATATAAAAATCTGCATATATATATATATATATAAACTTGACTTTACTGTAAGTTATTAACATTTTATTTACTATACATACACATTTATACATATTAACATTAAATTGAAATAAATAGTAAATATACCTTATAGCCTCAGGTGCATACGCGCACCTCTACCCTAGCTCCAATGTGAGCATCGCCCTCCCTGCAGTCGCCATCACGACCCCAAACCATCGAACACTGGTACCCACCCCTGCATCGTGCGAGCGCGTTCTCACCATCGCGTTCAGGTTTGAGCTCGAAAATTTCAATCAGCTCGATTCTATCGCTTATCCCTCACGTCATGATCGCCATCTCGCTACTCCACTCCCCTTGAGTTCGAATGAATTCGATAAAAATAGAGGTGGTCTCTCCTTTTTTTATTTCGATTTTTGTTGAAAGAGTAGCGGCGGCCATTTTATTTTTATGAATTCGATTTTGAGATTTTGAATTTTGAAGGGGCTTGGAAATTTGATTAAAGAAGGGAGGATGAAGAATAATAAAAGAAAAAAATGAGAAAGCCCGACAACCATTTTAACTTTCATTCTCCTTAGGTTTTCTTCTGCGAATTTGATTCCAGATTTCGATTTTTCTTTTCTTGGCTGAAAAACGAAGGAGAAGGGGACATCTAGTACGTGTAGGTGACAGATGGCGTGAACCAAAAGACAAGTGGCCAGGTATGGAAAAATAAAGTTCTAATGTGAATTATTTTAACCAGTCAAATTATTTAAATTTTAAATTTAATTTATCTCGAAAATGCAACATAAATTTCGAACTCTTATCGAGGCGTGCCGTTAGGCGTCTATAATGTTATACCCCTATTTCAAACATAATGGAAAAGATTTTGAGTCCTAATTCGATCGTATGAAGAAGATAGTTTTTTGGACCTAGTTATAATATTGAATTTACGATATAGATTTCAGCGCATTTACATATTGTACGATCACACGACAAATCCTACGCTGTGAAATTTGAAATCCGATAATAATACAATATTATAGATCCAATGGAACATGTTTCGTCGAATTCCGAGACTGTGTCTCGGAAGACTATTTTTAAATATCGATTTAAACGATATATTTTTAAAACTGAACAAACCACTTTCAAATTCAATTTTAAAAGTTCTATTACCTTCAGTAATATTGATATAAATTTTATAAGCCTTTAAAGTATTTTTAACAAGCTCAAAACTCCCGATTTCATATTTTACCCAATTTTCAAATTTTAATTTCAATAATTTAATTACCCAATAAATAATTGTATTTGAAATCCAATTTAAAAATCTACACCTGAATATTTAAAATTAATTAAATATTCCTATTCCAAATATCCCAAAATTCTAGGTTGTTACATTGTCCCTCGTCCAAAATCAAAGTCAGGTGAGTTTGGGTACTAGTTGCACCTTGCCTTGCCTTAGTTACAACACTCCGATTCTAGATCTCATAGATAAAAGATAGTCTACTCGCTCGCTTTTAGTGCTAAATATAAAGTGACCTATTTTCTGTAAAATGTATCAACATTTTAGCACAATTTTATCATATTGGTTTCATGTTACTTAATCGCATTGAAATCCCCTAGTTAAAAGAAAAGTCCTTTTTAAAATAATTGGGAATTATTTTATAAACTTCTTTCTAGTCTTTAGTTTAAAACTAGCAATTTAAACATTTTCCAAAAATCCTTTGTTTAAAACTAAGCTTGATTTTTAAACAAAATAACATTTTTCCTCTATACCTATAAAAAACCCTTTTAAATAATTTCCAAACCACTTTCTAACCTCTTTGTAAATAGTTTTGAAAAAAAAATTAGTTCGAAAAAGAAAACATTTTAAAAACTTTCTTGGAAAATGAAGTAGTAAACTAAATGAAAGAAACATGGATCTCGATGTCGAATAAAAACAAATTTGTATGTTAACTATACAAAGTAACATTCACAACATTTACATACACAAGCACATATGTAAAATAAAAAAGGTGAGGAACTCATTTGAGTCCCTTAACACAAACTCTATTATAAATCATTTCATTTGCACTTGGAAGTGTGTCATATTGACTTATTCGCTATGAACACTTCGAATTCATTTCAAATCCCCTGTCTAAATCCATTGTGTCATCTGCTTCTTAGCAGGAACCAAACCCAACAATAATAATTACATACACTTATACACATGAGTAAACAACATAAATAATTATAATAAAATAGTGAATTTTTAAACTCGCTTTTAAGTGAGCTTTATTCACTTAACAAACACGAACTTTACCCAAAACACCACGACCTTGCAAATAACACACGGACCTAGCTTCCTTCTACAAAACTTGCTTTTCAAGATCATATGTACCATGGTTGGGCTTGGCCATGGCTAGGGCGGGCTCGGTCATGACTTAAAAAGGGGTTTTTAGGTTTGTTTTTGGTAAATGGGTGATGTAGAGAGGAATAGAAATGGTTTTTAGGAATTAGTTTAAGTATTTGAAGAGAAAAGAAGCAACTTTGAAACTATTTCTTTTAAGAAGCGAAGAGAAATGAAGAGAGTAGAGAGAAAGAGGGTTTTGAAATGAAAATAATGAAGTAAAGTGAAAGGTGGAATGGTAGCGTTCTTTTTATAGAAACGAAAAATAATAAATTATTAAAACATCCCTCCTTAATAAAAGCTATTACCCTTTATTCAAAATTTGACAACACATCCTTCCCTCTCTTGTTATATGCGTCCCCCCTCCTTGTCACTCAAAGCCATCATATCTCTCTTTTTAGTGTACTTTGGTATAAGATTTTATGCTTTATTTCTTTTTAAATTATAGAATAAAAGTTCATCTTTACTATATTAACATAAGTATATTTTTAAACTTGTTTTTGATAAACTAACCAATTAGAAAAAATAATTGTTATTTATATACATGTGTACATATAGACACTAATGTGTACAATACATTCTGACAACTTTTAAACGATGGAAATCCAAAAAATGATTTTTGGTCACATTTTTTATTTTTCTCCGAACTAATTATTTTTATAAGCCAAATTTCAAAATAAGTCTACTATCATTAGTATTACTTAAAAGAGGTTTATTCGAGTTATAAAATCCATTATTAACTCATTTTAAAGTATATTGACTATTCAAACTTAAAATGATTAAATTACGGGTCGTTACATTATGTATAAAGAAAATAGGTGGTTTAAATGAATTAAAACTCACATAGACTTATGGTAGTATACATTAGATGTAAAGACACACAATGTCATGAGTTTATATCCATCTCCCTTATAATGTGAATAATAGTCAATTAATTTGATTTTGAAATAAAATTGCTCCCCATCACTTACAACATAAATAGAGTACTTTGCATACCTATGGTGGTTGAGCATCCTTAACCTACAGAATACCTAAAGCAATGTTTACATTGTCGCTTGATTGATAAGAATATTATTCAGTTGATTAAACACCCTTAAGGGTTTCATAATTACCCTTAGGCTATCAAGAAATGATGGGTATAGAGGATCTAATGTATTTTATGACTTGTTAGACACCTTCAAGGTCATAAAGATGATCATGAGAAAATAAAAGTACGGGTAGAATTATATGTCAGATATAACTAGTAAAGAGTTACTTACCATTTATAAAGACTATAAATTTTTGAGCACCCTCAAGGTTGTAGTAATATGATGAATGAGTTTTGACACCAAGTAAAGGAATTTATGAAATTTCGATATCTATTTTATGGTTTTTGAAAGATGCAGAATTCAGTGATGAACTTATTAGATAGATATAATAAATCGGTCTAATAAGTATAAGAATATATGTAATGTTAGTTGATTACTCTAATGGATTTGCGTAGATCAAATGGAAACTATAAAGCTATCTCTATAGAAAAACACATTGATCAGTGCAAACTCCAATGCTGGTCAAGGAATGTAAAAATTGAACTCACCTATAAAAAACACTTTTGTAGTGCCAATGATCCCATGGCTAAACCCGATAGAGATGCCATAATCGAACACATAAAATCCTATGAGTCATGCTATATAGACTATGAAATTGCTCAATATTACGTAGTGTCGACTATGAGCATTAAGCTCAAAATGCAGTAGGGGAAAATTGATGTTTGAGCAATATTCTAACACCTACAAAAGTTTTATGGTGAGAAT
Source organism: Allium cepa (assembly GCA_030765085.1). Classification (NCBI taxonomy): domain Eukaryota; kingdom Viridiplantae; phylum Streptophyta; class Magnoliopsida; order Asparagales; family Amaryllidaceae; genus Allium; species Allium cepa. The sequence goes on from CM060944.1 coordinate 113,542,983, forward strand.
TCACGTAGTGCAACGTATGAGATATCATGGAAATTGTTGCATCTAAAGATGGTACTCCCTTCCAAGTTCACGTAATCAATATAATTTGGTACATAGAGAGATTGGAAGAGTTGGAAATGACTCTTGACATTAAGCTACAGAAATATTTGATTCTTTGATCACTGACTCCACGGTATGATTTATTCATATTTAACTTCAATATATATTCCTTGAATTATTATATTATGGGCCTTCTTAATATTTTAACGGTAGTTGATAGTACATTTATGAAAGAATTGAGTATAGTGCTTGTTATGAAGGCTGCTTCTTCTAGTTCAAAGAAAAGAAAACATAGTTTGAAGGGTGGCAATGGTAAAGCTATGTCTAATGAAGAGAAGGGTGAATGTTACTATTTCTCTAAGAAAGGACATATAAATAGGAACTGTCCAGATTATCAGAAGATGCTTAAGAGGAAGGAATCTAATTTCACTCCTATAGAGGTTTTATGTATATAAAACTAGTTATATATAGATTCTTCTAGTTAGGTTTTAAATATTAGATATGGAACTTGTATATGTAATTTCTTATAGGAACTTAGGAGCAATAAGCCCTTCAGAAAAGAGACAAAGGAATTCCTTATTGTAAATAAAGCCACTTTAACTATCATTGCAGTAGAAGATTATCATGTGAAACTTGCTAGTGGACATGATTCGATTTTTATATAATTTTTATAACGTACCAAAGTTCATTAGTGGAACAATTTCTATATTTCTTTTAATGGAAAATGGATATTGTTTTATTTGTAATGACAATGTCATGAGTATTTGTTATGATAATAAAACTATGTTTTTGTATTTTGAATAATGGCATTTTTTAAATTTAATCATAATCATGATTTGATGTTGAAAATAACAATGCGCCTAAAATAAATGATAGTTATCTTTTGAATTATAGACTAAGTCATATACATAAGAAATGACCGAATGAGTTAAGAAACCAAGGGTTTTTATTTGATTCTGAATCATTTAATACTTGTACATCTTATCTTAAAGGTAAAGTGTCCAAGCACTTATTCATTAGGAGAAACGAAAGGTTACCAAACTCTTAGGACTAGTATATATTGATGTAAATAGTCTTATATCTACAACTACCAAAAGTGGAGCCTCTTACTTCGTTACATCCACTAATGATTTATCTAGATATGAATATGTGTACCTTATGAAGCAAAAATCATTGATTTATGATAAATTCATAAAATATAAGAATGAAGTAGAAAACTAGATGTATTAGAAAGAAAAATAAAATAATCCGACTTGATCGAGATGGAAAGCTCACTGGATATGAGCTCAAAGAGTACCTAAAAGATAGCGGGATTCTCTGTCAAGTCACTCCTCCCTATAGTCCTTCCCCTAATGGTGTTTCAGAAAATCGAACTCAACTGGATATGGTCGATCGATGATGAGTGATATCGAGTTACTCCTTCCATTTTGGGAATATGCACTTGTTACGTCTTCATATATGTTGAATCATGTACAATCTATATCTATGTCTAAGACCTCATATGATTTATGGACTAGTATGAAACACCATCTTAATTATCTTAAGGTATGAGGTTGTTCGGCTTACGTTAAGAATGTAAACCAAAGTAAACTTGAGGTAAGATCAGTTTTATGTAAGTTTATGGGGTATCCCAAAAATTCTCATGGATACATATTCCATCATATTAAGGAATAAAAGTGTTTATTTGGAGACATGTCATTTTCTGGGAAAGGAATTTCTTTCATGATAAATTAGTGGTAGTAAAATAGATTAGGATGAGATCCAAGAAACTTTCATAGAAACTGAGTATTTAAGAGTAAAAAAACACCCATTGAAGACTTGCAACCCCCTAGAATGTCTAGTTGAGAATCTCGTGTGCCATAGAGATACTGTGGGTTTCTCACTAATGGTGAGAACATGAACTGTGTCATTCATGACGATGATACTCTCACACATCGACAAGCATTGGTGAGTAAAGACTCAATCTTGTGGCTTGATGTGATGAAATCCGAACAGGATTCCTTGTATAAAAAAGTTATGACTACAGAGAATGTACCCAAAGGGGCAAAACCCATTAACTATAAGTGGAAATTTAGTAACAAGATCAGCGTAGAAGGAAAGGTCGAGACGTATTAAGCAATTTTAGTAGCAAAAGGTTACAATCAAATTCAAGGTATTGATTATGACAAAACATTTTCTCCAGTTTCCATGCTTAAATCAATTCGGATTCTACTTCCTGTCACTCTTATTATAACTACAAAAAATGGAAATGGACATGAAAACAACGTTTCTAAATAATGATTTTGAAGAGATTAATTAAATGTTGTAGCTAGAGGGTTTTGAGTTTGGTGGAAGCAGCGACAAGGCATGTAGACTCTTAAGATCAATTTATGGTCTTGAATTGGAATAATTTTTTTACATGGTAATTAAATAGTATGGTTTCATTCAAAACACCGAGGAAGCGTGTATATATAGGAAAGAATAAAATGATGCTACAATGCTTTTAGTTTTATAAGTTGATGATTTACTACTAATTATAATCGATTGAAACTTAGTTGTCCAATAATTTTTCAGTGAAAGAGTTAGGAGAGGCGTCTTTTGTACTCGGTATACATATTTTTAGAGACAGATCTAAAAGGTTACTGTGATTTTACCAATTAATGACACAAATACCATACTAAGAAGCTTTAGTATAGAAAACTCCAAGTGCAAAAATATTCCATTGTGGCATGGAATTGTCTTTTCTAAGATATACTTCCCATTTAAAAAATAGGAAGGACAACATATGAGTAGGATTCCTTATGCGTCGACAAATGATTCATTATGTACGCAATGTTATATACTAGGCCAGATGTCGCTTTTGTACCGAGTAAAGTCAGTTGATATCAATCAAATCTAAGGAAAAATCATTAGACATGAGTTAAGGTCATCCTTAAGTATTTGAGAAATAATAAAGCTTTGCTTCTTATAAATGGAAACAATGATCCACTTACGAAGGGGAACTCTGACTCGAGTTTTCAAAGTGTTGTTGAGGGTAGCAGATCAGTACCAAGTTTCGTATTTACCCTTAATAAAGGGGCCATTAGCTTGAAAAGTTCTAAACAAGAAGTTGTGGCTGATTCAGCCATGGAGGCTGAGTACATTGCCTTGGATGATGTCACAAAAGAAGCAATGTGGATATGAAAATTCATTAAGAACCCAGAGTGACCTAAGCATTGAAGGCGTGATGTTGTTGTATTGCAGTAATAATGTAGTAATACAGATTGCTAAGGAACCATGAGCTCATATAATATCAAGACACATCGTCTGCAAGTTTCACATGTTAAGGTGAGTAACATAAAGATCGTAATCGAGGTCTTAAATACTAATTATATCATTATAGGTCCATTCACTAGGGTTATTTCTCAATCTCTTTATGTAGACTAGTTGAATGCATGGGTATGAGGCTCCTTAATTGGCCCAAAAGTGCAAGTGGGAGATTGAAAGAGTTAAGGATGCGCTCTATAGGTAATTATGTAAATAGTTGTGTAATGTAACTCCAGTGAAACAATCTTTTTCTAAATAAAGTATTCTTTTGATTTTATATTATTTTATATGTGTTTTTGTATACAGATATAGATATTAGTACATTAAACGTATATATATTGATAAAATTCTTAGGAGAAGTGTTTATCGATCGCATATTCAAATGTGTTTGTAATTTTTAGCTTTGAATCGACATTATATTCTTTAAATGTTACTAGTCAAGATGTATCGAGAAAATAGTATCGATACTTCTGTTAAGGTTAGTGTATTGTCCTTCATACGATGGATAGTGAATTACTTATGACTGTTTAGGACACCAAGAGGTTATGTACTTGTAGTTTTTTGGAAAAACACAAAATGACTCTCCGAAAGTCTTTTAAAGGTTAATATAACTAATTCAAAATAGAAGATCTAATGTGATAATGTACAGTAGTCTTCGTACTTGAGGGTACTATGGATCTTAGGAAATTAGGTTGTACTTTGATTATGGTCAATCACACGACATAGAGATCGTGTTACAACTATAGTTAGGTATATATGAAACTACTTGAAGTGAAACACTATTCAAGTGAGGATTCATTACCTTTATTGTAAAAGGTTAACAACACATAATTGGCAGTCAAATTAAAGTCATAATCTCTGACTAGAGAAAATCAGCTAATTGATAAATGTTATTGGATTAAATTTAGGGATTGTGGTCTAAATAATTAATTACAGATATTATTAGAGTTTTTGACTACTAATGTAACGACCTGAAAATTTTCCATTTTGATTTGTAGATATTTAATTTATTGTAATATTCTATTTATAGTTTTAATAATTTAATAACCCTCTTTTAATTTATAACTAATAATAGAACAAATCATTTTGAATTTTTTTACTAAGATAGGTAGTTCAATGAAAAACAAAAAATGTGATCAAAATCGTTTTTGGATTTATAACTTTTTATCGAACGACAAGTTGTAGAAAGTTGTTGAACCGTTTTATACATTTTAAACAATATTGAATGTTTAAAAAATTTATTCTGAAAATGTAAAGTAAATAAGTAATATGGTAATAATAAGAATTAATTAGAATAAATTATAATTTAAAAAATGAAGTTTGAATTGAAATTAAAAGATTCCTTAAGTATAAAGATTAACAAAAGTACGTGATCCATGCTAACATCCTCCATATTTTCATAAGGGAGATGATGTGATGGGAAGGGGCAGCATGATGGTTGCGTGTGTGTAAAGGAAGGGCAGGGGATGTGGTGACATGGCATAAAATGGTGGAGGGTAACAGACCAAAGGGTATTTAAGTAATTTACTTATTCCATTTTGTATAAGAGCAATTTCTTTTTCTTCCTCTCATTATTCATTTCATTTCCCATTTTTCAAAACTTCCTTCTTCTTTACCCAGCTCTCTTTCATATTTACATGGCTTCTTAAATTTTTTCCAAGTTAAAAGCCTTCTCTTTTCTATTTGAAATCCTTTAAAACTATTTTAAAACACTTCCTTTCTACCTTGCACCTCCACTCTTCCCAAAAGCAAGCCCAAACCCACCTTTTTGAAGTTAGGTCAAGCTTACTCCTCCAAGGCCGAACCCTTTAGGCCATCTTAGGCCCATAAAAATCCCACTTTGACAAAGGAATAACTAAGTACTATGGTGGACACATGTTTTAGTGGTAGTTTTATTTGATTGGGATGATTTTTTCTGAGTAAAGCTCACATTTCTTTTAGCAAAGTTAAAAACTTTATTTTGTGCCAAGTAATTGGGATGATTATTTGTTGAAAAATAATGTTGCTTTGCCTACAGATGTGTGATTATGTGTAGTGATTGTTATGGACTTTGAATTGAAGTCAAAAAGTAAAGTGATATTGAAAAGTAGTGATCTTTACCATTTGGAAAGGATGTTATTGGATTTGTTTAAGTGTAAAAACTTATGTTTTAGTAGTAGTATATGGTTTGGAAAGTAAAAGCTTGAATTTGTTTTGTTGTGTGACATTGAGATCCCATGTTTGTAAACTTGTTTTTACTTATGTGTTTATAGAAAAGTTTTATAAAGTTTTAAATTTTACTTTTTAGTTGCCAAAACCTTTATAAAAAGTTTATAAAGTAAGTTAAAAATTTAAACGGTAAAGTTTTGAAGGCTATTTGGAATATGAAACTTGTTTTCGGGTTAAGGTATCCATAGCGATAGTCGCTATAGATGCAGTTCGTAAAAATGAATATTTTTTATAAATTAGAAGTATCTTCATAAGAAATTGCGAGTATTAAAAAGGTTTACTTATTATTTAATTAATTACGTAAGTAAGGAGTTAATGATTGTTTAACTTATTAATTAAGTAAAGGCAATTAGTACATAGTTACTAATTAAGCAAGGTATAATTATTAATTAAGTAAGTTTTCATTAATTAAGTAAAGGGTAATTATTTAATTAATTATTATTTAAGCGAGGTGTAATTATTTAATTAATCATCAATTAAGTGAGGTTTAATAACTTAATTAATTATTAATTAGGAAGGGTTAGTTATTAATTAAGTTAAGATTTAATTATTATTAAATAAAGAATTAAAACTTATTTAATTATTAAATAAAAAAATTTATTTGTTAAATTTCTTTATTTCTAAGGATTGGTCTGTTTAAATGCAACGTCATTTTTCAAAAATGGGTTTTAAATACAAGGGATTTTTTTGTTTGTGCCATTAAGTAGCCAAGCAAATATGATAAACGATGTTTAAACGTTGATTTACATAGTAATGTGGTTGAATTTATTTACACCCAGTTGGACATTTGTTTAGTAGAATAAACACCGTTTTATTATAATTAAACTACGTGGATTATTGATGATATTTGTTTAGCAGAATAAATTCTCGTTCTACTATTACATTAATTTGGACATTTATTCATATGCTAGTTGATAAATATTGGGAAAAGTGACGTGTTAACTATTGATGGTTAATTATTGATTTTGTTTACATATATGCATGCTCATATAAATACAATTTATGCAACCTAATAGGTCAAATTAAATTATAATGGTAACTTGATTTAGTACCATTGTAGTTGCTAAGCCTCTTTTCGAATTTGCAAAGTCATGGATTTAAAATAACTTAAATTTTATAATAATTTGAGGTTAGGTGTTTATAAATGAGATTTTAAAATAAGTTAGTTAGTTATTTATTAATGAGGTTATAATGTTAAATAATTATTTAACTACGATGTTTGAAGGAAATCGATTAATTAAATAAAGGAATCATAAATAATAATCTGCTTATAAAAGGGGTTTTATTTAAGAAAAGGATTTGTTTATACGAGATTTTTCAAATGATATTTGGTAAATGATGTTTTACAAAGGATTTTTATAAATTAGTTATAAAAGGTAGATTTATAAAATACTTTTATAAACGGAAAAGATTTTTATAAATTAGTTTATGATTTATAAAAGAAGTTTTGTAAATTAATTTGGAGATTTATAAAACTATTTGTAAATATGAATGGGCATACGAAAAAAGAATTTTATAAAGGACTGAGATTTGTTTTGACAATCAATCCTTCTTAATTATGGTGTTATGGAAATATTTTTTCATACCTAACACCGAAGGATAGTGGTTTGGTTTAAAATAAATAATGTTTTAAATGATATTTGTTTTGGCCCATTTAAATATAATTTTGCAGATGTGGATTTTTTTTTTAAGAATTAAAAGTATAATGTCTGTAATATACGTATACCGGTGATAAGTATATGAATGTTTTTCCAGTATTGATAAGTGTATAAGGGTTTTGTGAAAATATCTTTTGTGAAGGTATTTTGATTCCAACAATTTTAAAGAGATTTACTTAACAAAAGATTAATTAATAGAGGCTTAATGGATTCCACGAGGAATTAAATCTGTGTTTGATCGTTTGTTTAGTTGATAGTTAAATAATTGACTATCAAAAATGGAATTTCTAACTCTGGAAATATCTAGGAGAAAATACAAGAATTATATGGTATAGTTATCCTCGGGGATGTTATACTACACGGATAAACTCGTGTGTTCGTTTAAGAAAAATGATAAGGAAATCCATCCACTTAAACAGTTAAATGATTATAATGACCCCACCGCGATACCCATATTATTAAAGAACAATACAAGTAATGTCGTCTAATGACATGGAGAATACGGCTGGTTATGGGTGATTGAGTGTGAATATATCTTTGTACTAACACTGCCACATCTTTAGTACCTTCTGAGGATCTGAATTGAAAATTTTGAAGTGTACAGTATTAATACAAAGTAATGAACATGCTAATTAAAATATTCATAATAGTACATAATATAGATAAATCAAAATCAAAGTCACGTATCACAGTAGAATAATATACGTCATCCTATACATAATAAAATGCGAGTCTACAAAATATCGGTACTACACCCATATAATATATACATCAAATCCAAAATACTATATCAGGTACACAGTGAATACTAAATAATATACATGACATATCCTCATAAATGTCAATATATAAAAGAATGAAGTAAACTAAAACAGTCAAAATAGTCTACTCCAGTGCGAGCATAAAATCCAAAGGTCAGCGAGTCCCTATACCTGTAAAGTCTCCGCCTAATCCGAGTATTCTTAAAATAAATGTGTTAAACTCTTTCTAATCAAGAGATGAGACACTAATATCATAATTATATGAATTAAAAATAATAATAAGCCATAAACAAAAATACGCCAAAACCAAAATCATAATTATAAGGCATATTGACCAAAATCACCATCTCATAAACTCATATTGAGTCTCGATTGGAATATCATCAAAAATATGGTGATAAAAATTCAAAATTCTCTAGAGCCAAAAGATAAAAATTCAAAATTCTTTAGTACCAAATTCAAAATTCATCATCACTAGTAAATAATCATAGTCTTGGATCCGAAAAGAAAGATTATGATAACTTTTAGCAGTTTGACCAGTCGCTAACACCTCGCTTGCTGTTTACCCAGGTCGCTAACCCTCTCTTGTAGTTCGGCTAGGTCGCTGACACCTTACTTGCAGTTTCTCCTATGACAAGGTCACTAATACCTCTTAAGCAGTTTTTCCAGGTCGCTAACACCTTACATGTAGTTTTTTCAGGTCGTTTAAACCTTACTCGCAGTTTCGTCAAATGACAAGGTTGCTAACGCCTCATAAATTGATGAACAAAATGAGTCATTGTCACTCAGGGATCCATCGACCAGAAATCCGAACACCTCTATGATAATACAACTCTAAATATAGTTCGTTTTCACTTTAGTAATCACTCGAATCTAACTAACTATCCCACACCAAAAGGTGAAATACCAGTATTTACTAAAAGCTAGTAAATTCCATTCAAACTCTATTTAACAAATTACAATAATAAATGAGAGAATTGTACGAAATGTCCTATACCAATATGATAATTCAATCGTTTATTAGAAATCTTAGTTTCATAGAAAATTACGAAATTCAACAAAAATAGAATTAAGCTTATTCGTTTGTAATTTAAAAGAAAAGAGTTAAAAAAAACTTTATAAAAAAGAAAAAATAGAGTTTCTTTACTAAAATCAAGGATCAAACTAATATTTTTTATAGATACTAATTTATTTAATTTTAAAATCTACAAAGATATACATACATACATACATACATACATACATACATATACATATACACACACACACAGATATATATATATATATATATATATATATATATATATATAAAACACACACACACACACACACACTTTTCATAAAATATTATCAACTTTAAAACGTTATAATTATTTCAGGAAACGAATCATTTACTTTAAAATATAAGTATGAAATTTCCAAAGGCTTTTAAACTCTTTCTATAATCATTTAAACAGTTTTTACAACTAAAATCACATGAAATTAAATTTATTATTTTCATAATCACTTTTGTAAAATAATATCATGTCTTATCTCTTGCCTCTAAAACATTTCAAAAGCTTTAAATGGAAGTTTTTAAAATAAGCCATAAGTTAAGAAGGTAATATGATTTAACTACATTTCATAAAGTAGATTTCGATTAAGGATCAAAATAGATAAAACCTCAATTTGAAATATTTAAACACATTTAAACAATCCTAACAATAAACTCATCGAAAATTCAACATCAAAAGCCAATATCACCCTATAAAATATGATTCCATAATATGGAATTATTTAGCGACTCGAGTTACTTTTCGAAAACTCCAGCCATACAAACATTGAATGCACTATCAACCATCACCCAAAGCATTATATGATCAATGAATTTGTGATTACTTGCAAGTTTCAATAATCGATAATCAAATCAAATTCTACACTTAAACACACAACTCAACAAATTCATCCATCAAACCAATTGAAAACATAAAAAGAAATTTTGCATCAAGCATTTCAATAATTCACTACTAAATTTTATAGAAATTCTTAATCAAACAAATCATGAAAAAGCGATATACTTATTTCAGATCTAGATGTGTGAGTTAAATAGTATAATTCACCTTAACCATTTGTGTGCTTACTTCTCTACCTCAACTGTGATCGCTACCAATGTCGGCCAATCACAACAATTATCTTCGACCACTCTCGCGCCGCCTTGAAACACTCTCTTCAGCCTCCATTGAACTATCATTGTCAATGTAGCAACCATTTTCCTTTAGCCTTCGAGCCACCTTGATTTGATACCATCATCACGCGTAGTTCTTCTAACCTAAATTAATTAACCCCTAATAAATTTCTTTAATTAATCAATCCTTTAATTAATTACACTAAGTAATTGATCCTTAATTACTTCCATTAAGCAATTTCCCTTTAATTACTTTCATCAAGTAATTATCCCATTGGTTAATTATACTCAATTAATTAACCTTTGATTAATAAATTAATTTATCCTTTAATTACTGATTACTTTAAATAATCCTTAACAAATTTATCATTTAATTACTTATATTAAGTAATTATCATTTAAGAAATTAATCTCTAATTACAAATTAATTAATCTATAATTAATTAACTTATAACCCTTAATTATTAATTAATTAATCCTTAACCATTCGTTAATTAATTTCTCTTAATTACTTAATTAATTAATAAATCAAAAATTAACCCTTATTTATTTTTCCTTAATTAATCCATACTTTACTAATTACATTACATCATTTAAATCAGCACTATATAATTGCTTCTATAAAAACAATTTAAAAAAAAATTAAAACCTTGAAAATTTGTTTTAAAACTTGCTAATATTTTCTTTAGAACTTGGATTACACTTTCGCTTATTCGTTTTGAAAAGCTTTTAAAACTTGATCGCTACAACTCACAAAATACCATAGCTAAACGAGGAAAATTTCCGAGCCAACCCCAAGCATTCCTCGTGCCAACTTATCTTCTGAGGCATCCTTCGTCTACTTCGGGTTTAACCCGAGAAATAACCTACCTTCCTTCCCAAAATCAACAGCAACCCAAGTATTGATACATCAATGATGTCGTGCACATGCACCACCCATCGGAGCGACTCCGACCAACCTCATCATTGCCAGCGAGTCGACCCTGACCTCCCTACATGACAATAGCCATCAGAACTTCGAGTCGAACACAAAATCGAGATCGAGCCTGAGTGAATCCAGAACCTAAATGAACCATCGCCCAAAAACTTCCCCGTCCCACTACCTCTGGCCACCAGAACCATCGTCACTCTGACCATCACCTCGCCATAGGCCCACGCACCAAATCCCCCTCATGCGATCAAACCCGAAGCATCCACGACTTCGTAATAGCCTCGATTTCAACGTCGACACCACCAAATCCCAAACCCTACAATCACCCCGCCGCGCCACCACGGCGAGTGATAACACCTCCGACTATTTTTCCCATAATCATCGATCTACGAGCCACCTTTGGTCAAGACCCCGAGACTACAGACTATCGTGATCGCTAGAAATTGATGTTTACCTAATTTCTGATCAACTCACAAAATCACGACACTCATAATATTAAAAATCATGAAACTATTATCAAAAATCAGTATTTTTAATAACAATTCAGATTATAAACTTGAATCCAAAAATCATTTAAGTCGAAATTTCGATATAATTTGAATCTTACTGTTCTTCTTCCTCCCTGTTAAATCTAGCTACTAATTTAGCTTAAAATTATTTTTAAAATTGATAACGTGGTATAACAATCAAGTTTTGTTTATACATCATGTCCTAAAGAAGATCAGGGAAAGAGAACATATTTTTTTTTTCAAATCTTAAACTCTGAACAATAAGAACATAATAAATATTCTGTAAATAGACATGCTCATCCATTCAATTCATATATATACATAATTCATATTAAACCATCATATGAACATTTATCATATTAAACCATCATATGAACATTTATCATACTTCACTTCAAATTTCCTACATGCAACAAGATTTAAAAAATAGATTTGAGTTTGTTCACTCACCTTGTGTTTAAATAGACGAGGGTTTTAAAAATCTGGAACTTGGGTTCTGTAATCTAAAAATGATTTTGATCAAAATTTTATTGGTTGCTTGATATTAAGCTTATTTGAAATGATCTGGTCTTCTTCAATGGAGTTGAACTTGAAGGTTTGAGATTGTTCCAGTTTAAAATGCTTTGAATTTTAATCTGCTCAGGTTTGTTGCATCAGGATCTTTTTTCTCTTTTTTTTAAACTAAAATTGTTTTGATTTGTAATTTACTCCAATCTAATGTTTGAACATAATGAAGGAAAAATAGGAAGAGAATGGAAAGTAGATATATATATATATATATTTGAATTTATTAAATTTGAAAACAAAAGAATTAGGTGACACTTGTTTTATGCATGGCATAAATTACTTACATTTGTTGAAGGGTATGTTAAAATTTTACATTTGTACTTTTTTACGATTATTTATGGTTTACATTTGTTAACTTATGTGTATAAATGTTTTACTATGTTTTTTTTATAAATTTCCTTTTTTTATAAAATCTTTTTAAAATAAAATGATATAAAACCAATTATATTCTTAATAAAATTATATAAAATATATTTTAAATCCAAAATATTTTAAGAGATCTATCCTTTGAATTTCATTTTCAAATTCAAATTTAATTTTAAAATCCAATTTAAAATCAACTCATATATATATATATGTATATATATTTAAATAAACACATATTTAATTTGAAAAAAAATATATTTAAAATCTTCTTATATCTATATATATATATATTACAAACAATCATTATTATTTGTTTTAAAAGAAAATTTTGTCAATTTTAAGTAATTATATTAGGAGATTATCAAATAAATATCTTCCCAGATATGAATATTAATTGTTAGATTTATTTGTTTCAACTTTAACAATCAGTATTTTAATATTTAAAATCAGTATTTCTATTAATTAGCCCAGTTAATTATCAGTTAACAGATATTCAAAATCCGGGTTATCACATTCCTCCCCCCTTTGAATCTTTTCATCCTCGAAAAGGAACGAAGACAGAATTTATTTAATACTTAAAATAAGATAAATCACTCTTTTATCATTTTCAAAACACTTTAAAATATATATAATATTGTAAAATAGTTTTTTATAAAAATACTTTTTATAACTCGATGTCTCAACCAGTCCATCCTTGTTCTCATAGAAATTCGGTCATACGTCGATCAGGCATAGGACTGAAAATCTATAAGTACATAGCAGACCTATTTTCAACACCCAATGAAAATACTTAGAAAATAATTTTATTGAAAATATAGAAAACATTTTTGAAAGTAGAGGGAACATTTTTGGTGAGAATGCTCCAGAAATTATCACCCGCATCCATGGTCGCAGTTAACACGTTGTTTACATTGCCATCCCGGCAAAATCCATAAATAACTGTAGGCACTCCGCGCCCCTTGATTACGCCATTGAACCCGCTACAGATCGCAGCTACACCTGGGGTTACGTTGTTATCACAGCAAAAACCCATATAACTGTAGGCATCAGCACCCTCAAATTCCGCTGCCAAAAAATGAAACTTCTCCCCTCGACCATAGATCGCATTCTGTTAGTCCGTGAGATGATGTTTTTAATGACAACAACTTTAGAATAGGATTATAAAATATAAATACTAACATGATAGTTTAAAAATATATGTATATGCAGGATTTAACCATGCAGGTACGAAAAATGAAGACTATACAATATAGAGATTCAAGATATCAAGAATGAAGACTCATGAATATCAAGAATATCAAGATTATCAAGAGTTCAAGATTTCAAGTAATTTATCTTTTAATTTATTAGGAATTTTGTTAAAACTCCTAGAAAAGCACTGGCATCTTAAAATCCAATTTATTCGTGGAATGGAATCCACTTCGAGCCTGTTAAAGGGATAGAACCCTAAGTAGTATGGAACCTACGAAAAATCTAGTGGAACATTGTTTTGTATCTGCTAATTTTTATTCAAAATGATTTACAAAATTATATCTTGTTTTCAAAATGTTTTCAAAACCTACCTTTTAAAAGAATCAAAATCATCTATCCTAATTTTAAATACTTTTAGCCTCAAAATAATCTTTAATTTCATAATCAAATTATCCTTAGTTTTAAACTATATTTTAAAAATAATATATTTAACTTTTAAATATTTATACTTAGATTTAAATATAAAATTATAGTAAAATTTTATATATACCAAAATATTATTCTCTATATTTATTTATGTGTTTTAACTATAGTTAAGTGTATTTATAAAAGTTTAAAATAGTTTTAATATAAGATAAAATTATTTTTAAAGAAAAACAAACTACCAAAAATTCCTTTGCGATGTCGACATGCTCAATATACCCATGTCGACATAGTATCAGTTAATTTCAAATTTTAAATTTCAAAAGAAGTGTTTATTCGTCATATCTCTTCATGAATGGATATGGCTGTTGTTCTTCTATAAAAAGGGGTTGTTTTCAATGAATTTTCAATCATTTTTTCTAGTTTTCATTTCTCTTCTTCTTCTACATTTTCTTTATACATATTCCTATCATTACTCTGTCGAAATCAACATTGAATCTAACTAGATTATCACTGGTTTGATTCTTTATCACTATCTCAACAAAATCCTCAGTGCTGTTCAGAGTTATAGGCTTCTTTGTAATCAATTAAACGAGAAAAGGTGTGATTGTGGCCTTGGAAATCAATCAAGCGTGAAAAGGTGTGACTGTAGACTTGGAAATCAATTGGGTGAACTTGTTGCCCGTAAAATCAAGCATCTCTACCCGGAGGATTGTGAATCTGAAGGGTGTACCTCGTAGTCTTGAAATCGAGGGTGTAATTGTAAAATTGCTTTTGAAAGGTAATCTGTATTTGTATGCGGGACTGGATGTAGGCTAACTCCGAACCAATATAAAATCCGGTGTGTTATGTCCTTTACTGCTTTTATTTTATTTCTGCATCTGTATTTGATTCTTTGATCATATTTGTGTCTGAATATTGCATACATTTGTGTTCAAATTAACAAAAACTCAAAAAGATTAAATAATTCCTTAAAACACTATTCACCCCCCCTCTAGTGTTTATCCTAGCCTTAAGATCCATAATCCGCAATTCTCACATTTGGTATCAGAGCAAGGTTTTCAAAGTTTCATAATCTGATTTTTGAAAAAGTTTTTTTTTTAAATGGCTATGATTGTTAATACTAGTTTAGAAATATTCAGATCATCATTGTCTCATGAGTCTGTATATAATCAATGTTCAAATTCAAGTTGTCTACCAAAATTGTTTGATGTGCAGGAAACATGCTTTATGGGAGTTGAGGAATCAATCCACAACGGACAAATTGTGCAGATCAAAAAGAACAAATGGATACTCGATAGTGGATGTTCTAGACACATGACTGGCAATCTAGATATATTGAATGATATAGTATACAAAGACAGAGGACTGATTAACTTTGGAGACAATTCAAAAGGATATGTGATTGGCATCGGCGAAGTCGGTAACTCTGAAACTCCTATTATTACTAATGTTTTTCTAGTTAAAAATCTGATACATAATCTGCTAAGTATAAGTCAACTCTGCGATAAAGGATATAAAATTAAATTTGAAAAAGATAAATGTTATACTGAAGATAATAATTCAACCATAATATTTGAGGGAACTAGGAAAAAGAATATTTATATTCTTAGTATGAAAATTTCAAATGGTAACTTGTGTCTTTTGGCAAATACAAGTGACTCTTAGATTTGGCATAAGAGATTTGGGCATTTGAATTTCAAACTCTTATCTAGACTGTCAAAACATGATCTAGTAAGAGGTCTCCCTAAAATGAATTTTAAAGTAGATAGTCTATGTGATGCATGTCAATTAGGAAAACTTAGAAAAAGTTCTTTTAAATTAAAAGATATGATTTCAACTTCAAAACCTCTTGAATTACTTCATCTTGATTTATTTGGTCCATCTCAAATTCTGTCAATAAATCATAGTAAATATGTTTTTGTAATTGTAGATGATATTATTTTTGGATCAACTAATTTTGAAATGAATAAAGAATTTTCTGAAATAATGACAAAAGAGTTTGAGATGAGTCATATGGGTGAATTAAACTTCTTTTTAGGATTACAAATAAAATAATTAGATAATGGTATCTTTATTAGTCAAGAAAATATGCTAAAGACCTAATTAATAAATTTGGTTTGACTACTGCGAGTGGAAAATCCACTCCCATGGCAACCAATGAGTACCTTAGTAGAAAAGATCTCTCGAAAGATGTAGATCAAAAATTATATAGAGGAATGATTGGATCACTACTCTATATTACTGCTAATAGGCCTGATATCATGCATAGTGTTTGTCTCTATGCAAGATATTAATCCCAACCTAAAGAGACCCACTTAAAAGCCGTAAAACGTATCATAAGATATGTTAAACACACCTCTGATTATGGCTTATTTTACTCTAAAAATGATTCTTTTGACTTAATATCTTACTGTGATGCTGATTATGCTGGTTGTATATCAGACCGAAAAAGTACAAGTGGAACTTGTCACTTTTGGGGCATTCTTTGATTTCCTGGTTTAGTAAAAAGCAAAACATAGTTTCTTTATCAACAACTGAAGCAGAATATATTTCTGCTTCTTTGGCTTGTTCTCAAGTAATATATATGCAACAAACATTAAAAGATCATGGTCTAAATTTCTCAAAATCACCAATTTATTGTCATAATACTAGTGCGATAAATTTATCCAAAAATACTACTCAACATGCTCGAACTAAACATATTGATATAAGACATCATTTTCTCAGAGATAATATAAATAAAGAAGTAATTACTCTAAATTATATTAATTCCGAGAATCAACTTGCTGATATACTAACAAAACCATTAAATGAATCTATATTTACTAAATTACGAAGAGAATTAGGTATTTGTTCAATAACCGAGATATTAAAAATATAAATAACAAATTATAATTAAAAATTAGATCACAATAAATTAAATAGCAAAATTCAAGCACCATGTCGACATCCCCTTGAAACCCATGTCGACATAAAACAATTTTTTATTTTTTAAAATTTTTCCACCAAAATTCAAATAATTGGTTACATATTCTTCTCATTTTCGAAATTCTATTCATTCTTTCTGTTATTTCTCTGTTCTATCTTCTGAAATTAAATAATCAATGGTCTCCTCTTCCAAATCAAACATAAATTCAACCTTTTGATTCCCTTCTCCTACTTCTGGACCGTTTCAACGAACAACGCTCGCTCGTGTGACAAAAATGGAGGATTCTCTGAAGGATGCACTTCAGTTAATGACTGAAATCCAAGTGATGAAACTTTGAATGGCCAAAGAACAAGAGAGGCAAGGCAAAATCCTTAGGAATTTGCAAAAATTTCTAATGGATAATCATGCTAACCCAATCTTGATTGATGAAGACTCTTCAGGAGATCAAATACAAGAGGCCGGTGAGGAAGGAGAAGAAGAAGTCCCCATGGAAGAAGTATACGTGGAAGATGATGACAAAGTCGTTTGCGTTGGTGAAGTGTGCTTTGATAAAGATGGAAATATTGTCGAACAACGTGGAAATTTCTGTTTCCACTATCCGAATTGTTCGATTCATAGATCTCCCATTTTCAAAGATACTCATTAGTTTATTTTCTTTTTTGGTGTATGTTCTTTCTTACGTTTCCCACGAAATTGTAAATACAACTATTAACGAATAATTTGTGTTCTTATATGTGTTATTATATGGATACTTAGTTAGGATAGTTCGTAGTTTAGGACTGAGTTTTAGTTTTAAATTTAAGTGTTGATTATCTATGATAAAACTATCATTATAATCACATGTCATAGAGTATTAGATTTAGGGGGAGTTATATATTTTGAAGTTATATATTTGGAGTTAGTTTTTGTTGATGACAAAGGGGGAGAAATATAAAATAGGATAGTTAGGCATAGATCAAGGGGGAGTTATTAGGATAGAAGTAATAATTTATGAAAAGGTTGTCATAATCAAAAAGAGAGATTGTTAGTCCATGAGATGATGGTTTTGATGACAACAACCTTAGAATAGGATTATAAAATATAAATGCTAACATTATAGTTTAGGAATATATGTATATGCAGGATTTAACCATGCAGGTACCAAGAATGAAGACTGTACCGTATAAAGATTCAAGATATCAAGAATGAAGACTCATGAGTATCAAGAATATCAAGATTATCAAGAGTTCAAGATTTCAAGTAATTTATCTTTTAATTTATTGGGAATTTTGTTAAAACTCCTAGAAAAACACTGGCATCTTAAAATTCAATTTATTCGTGGAATGGAATCCACTTCGAGCCTGTTAAAGGGATGGAACCCTAAGTAGGATGGAACCTACGAAAAATCTAGTGGAACGTTGTTTTGTATCCGCTAAATTTTATTCAAAATGTTTTTACAAAATTATATCTTGTTTTCAAAATGTTTTCAAAACCTTCCTTTTAAAAGAATCAAAATCATCTATCCTAATTTTAAACACTTTTAGCCTCAAAATAATCTTTAATTTCATAATCAAATTATCCTTATTTTTAAGTCTCTTTTAATGATAATATATTTAACTTTTAATATTTATACTAAGATTTAAATATAAAATTATAGTAAAATTTTATATATACCAAAATATTATTCTCTATATTTATTTATGTGTTTTAACTATAGTTAGGTATATTTATAAAAGTTTAAAATAGTTTTAATATAAGATAAAAATTATTTTCAAAGAAAACAAACTACCAAAAATTCCATTGGGATGTCGACATGCTCAATATACCCATGTCGACATAGTGTCAGTTAGTTTCAAAATTTAAATTTCAAAAGAAGTGTCTATTCGTCATATCTCTTCACGAATGGACATGACTGTTGTTCTTCTATAAATAGGGGTTGTTCTCAACGATTTTTCAATCATTTTTTCTGGTTTTCATTTCTCTTCTTCTTCTACATTTTCTTTATACATATTCCTACCATTACTCTGCCGAAATCAACATTGAATCTAACTAGATTATCTCTGGTTTGATTCTCTATCATTATCTCAACAAGATCCTCAGTGCTATTCAGAGTTATAGGCTTCTTTGTAATCAATTAAACGAGAAAAGGTGTGATTGTGGCCTTGCAAATCAATCAAGCGAGAAAAGGTGTGATTGTAGCCTTGGAAATCAATTGGGTGAACTTGTTGCCCGTAAAATCAAGTATCTCTACCCAGAGGATTGTGAATCTGGAGGTTGTACCTCGTAGCCTTGAAATCGAGGGTGTAATTGTACAATTTCTTTTGAAAGGAAATCTGTACTTATGTGCGGGACTGGATGTAGGGTAACTCTGAACCAGTATAAAATCCAGTGTGTTCTTTCCTTTACTGCTTTTATTTTATTTCTGGATCTGTGTTTGATTCTGTAATCATATTTGTGTTTGAATATTGCATACATTTGTGTTCAAATTAACAAAAACTCAAAAAGATTTAATAATTCCTTAAAACACTATTCACCCCCCTTTAGTGTTTATCCTAGCCTTAAGATCCGTAATCCGCATTTCTCACACATTCTACCGATGTTATGTTGCCTTCCCAACAATATTAAACATAGACCGTTGACATTCACCACTGCATTATTTCCGCTATGGTCCATAGTAGATCGCAGCGACATCGAGTTACACTGTCGTCGTAGCATAACCCAAATGCCTTTGTAGGCATCAGCACCCTCGACTTTCGCTACCCAATAATCCTCAGGAACTTCAGTTTGTCCGGACTTCCTTAAAGGATCCACTTTAGAGCCTCCCCCCTTTGGGGCTCAAGGAAGTACCAACCTATGGTACTCTTGATAAGTTCATTTCATGGGAGCACCTTTTTCTCCATAGCCATTTTCAAAACACTTTATACTATACACATATAGTATCTTCCAAATCATACACCTAGTACGAATCTCATATAAATCTCCTTTCTCAAAATCGATTATCCCAAAATCGATAATTCTCAAACTAGGCTTTCCAAATTCCAAAATTGATTTTTCCTAAAAAACAAAAGCCTTTCCAAATCCTCCAAAAACCTTTTCCCAAAATCATTCTTATAAAATCCTTTATATATATATATATATACATATATAGATATATATATAACGTTGAAAAATCTTTGAATCACTTCATACTTGTATAAATTCCCTTTTTATACTTCAAATACTTTCAAAAATCATTTTCTTCTGGCAATAGATTCAACAAGGGGAGTTTATTAATTATATAAATATATATGTAACTTTGTTTATGCCAAATCAACATTCAAGCTTGATTACTCTATAAAGTCATTTACCATATTACTTACTTCGATAAAGTAAATTTCTACCATAGAAATATCCAATTTCCACTTTATTTCATCATATATTTCACAATATATACTTTTCATTTCAAAAACCATTTTTACAGTTCTTATCCACAAATTTTCAATATTAATTTCATTCAAACCCGTACGATGTACATATATCATCCGTATGCTATATCAATCTGATCACCCACTCGATCACACAATTTCACTTTTGAATTTGTATCGTCCACCCGACTCTAGTGCGGACTTAGATCTGGTTTCTTGATTAGAAACCATCATTCTCCTTGCATAGCCATAACTATGATAGAGAATTTCCAGAACCAATCAAAAACCCATATCCAGGTTCGCCGTCGAAAATCGTGTGAAAAATCCCAACTCGGATCGATATACTATCTCGAAATTCTATGCTCGAATTTGGATCAAATCGTTATGCGAAAAGAATAACATACATACATCCTACGTATTTATCTTCATTGATTATTAGCTAAATCAATTTCTCCTTTCTATTCACATTCCCCTAGATTCTTATTCATTTATTCACAATTGCCTCAATCCCCATTTGGATTATCATCTCAATTTTTATCCCAAATGGACATTTAATTATAAATAGTTTGCACTCTGACCAGCTTAAATTTAGGAAATAGCTTGAAAAGTTAAAAATAGATAAGTAGTTGAAAAAAATAATTATTAGTTTATAAAATAGCTGTAAAATAGTTAAGTAATTGTAAAATAGTTGGAAAATAGTTAAATAGTTATATTATATTTAGTTAATTGCAAAATAGTTGTAAAATAGTAATTAGTTATAAAGTAGTTGAAAAATTGTTGAAGAATAGTTAAATAGTTTCAAAAATAATTGTAAAATAAGTATAAAATAGTTTGGCCCTAAAAAAAGAAAGGTGGTATATAGTAAATTGCTTGGAAATATAGAATTAAGAAAGAGCATATTAAAATAATTTATTTGAAAATAGTCCAGAGCCAAACTGTTCAACTTCGCAATCTCCAATTCAATCAATTTCCCATTCCAATAAATTGATTCAATCCCAATTCAAGTTGAGTTAACTTTGATTTCTTTCCAAATTCAAATCAAATTCCATTTGAATTCAAAACTATTCATCTTTAATCACAATTCCAAATCATTCAAATCAAATTTCAATTTGGACTAATTTTCAATTTCCATTTCACTTAAACCATCTCGAATTATATAATTTCGAGTTAAATTTCAAAATTCCATTTTAAATTACCTTTACTTCTTCATAAACTTATTTCTAGGTTCAAATAATAATTCAAACCCTTTTTAAACAATTTAATCTTTGAAATCCAGTTTATTACCAAATTTCAACCTTGAAACCAATCCTTAACAATTTAAATTTGTAAGTTACCTTTTAAACATTTAAATCATAAATTCAAAGTGATTTCATTTTCTATTTATATCTTCAGTGGATATATGTATTATTCCAATCCATTTCTTATTCATTTCAAATATTCCAATTCACAGTTTCATAGATTACAACAGGATGATAGCAGGATGTGACAAAATAAATAAATATTCAATTTATATAAAACATCCATCAATATCATCCATCACACATTCCCAGAACTCAAACCCCTTTGAGACCTTATATAACTTCCTTCTAAATCAACCCATTTAACTTCCTTAAGTTAAATCTCAATTTCAACTTGAAATTTCCAATTCAGGTTGTTCATTTCAAACTTATTTAACTTACCCTAAGTTAAATTCAATTTAATCCCTTTAACCTTACTCAAATTTGAATTCCCACTTTAAATTTCAAATTTCTATCACTTAAAAATTCAAAAACGTATCACTTTGAGTTTCACATCACATTCCAAGGAAAAACTTAAAACTCAACACTAAAAGTTTATTTCAAATCATCTGCGATATTATGTATATCCTTCATATATACATATTTATTTCCTTTGCACGCCAAGTTATAGTTTAAATTTTTAAACCATCTTTGGTTTAATTCAAAACAGATTTCTTTAAAATTTCAAACAACTTCTTATTTTAAAATACGATTACATTCAAAAATAGTCTGAATAATATTGTTTATTCTTTTCTTTTAACACTTTGAAACAATTCAAATGTTTCTAGACTTAGGTTTTAAAACTTCACAATTTAAAACCCACTTCAATTTACAAGTCATACATATCTAAAGGTTACTCCTTAAACATTTTATTTTATTTATCATTAATTATTATCAGAAAATAAACATCACATTATTAGATACAATAACCATTTTATATCGTGGTTTGAAACCAATTCCAATTTATCTTATTTGTATAGTTCATACTATCCTTCTTATTTGGATATATATATATATATATACCACTTAATTCCTATTCAATTTCAATAACCTACAACCAATTTCCTTAATATATAATAATTGGAAAATTATCTGCTTTATATATCAAAATATAAGCTCGTATAAGAATCATTCATTTTTAAAACCATTTTAAACATTTATATAAGAAAATAACAAGTACGCTCACACACACACACACACACTCAACTCATTCTAGGGCACCACTGACCCTCTCCTTAATGAGTAAACCCACCAGAGCCAAGGTTCTCACTTAACCTTCAGCTCTGATGCCAAAAGCAACGACCCACAATTTTTGATCTCGAAAATTCCAGATAGTTAGGAAAAGAAGAAAAGAGATAGAAGAAGAAGCAGAAATGAAACACAGAATCTCAAATTCGCAGCGGATCAAAATATAATATCAAATAAAATAACAGTTATACAAGGAAAAAACTGTATCAGTTAATTTACATTAATACATCAGAGTTACAACATTTCACAATCACTGGACAGTTAAAATAACTTGTCCCAGATAAATAACAATATATCACAGTGGAATACACTCCATATGTTCCTGCCATCCAGCTCGCCTCCTGAGCTCCAGAACGTCCTTACCTGAAAATCTGTAATACTCGGTCTGACTCGAGCATTACAACAAAGTAACACTCGGGTCAGGCTGGAAGCCAGCGCTAAAACATAAATCTTATTTAAAACCCGAGTACCTCGTACTTCACTACAAGTTCCTAACTTGTTATAGTCAACATCTATTTTACATATCAATCCCAAAGTATCCTTACTTAGTTTCAGTCCAGTTCACTTAAATTGATTCATTCTAGCCTATGGATTTCACATATCAAATCTATAAGAATTATAGATTACAAATCGAAATGGTTTCGGGTTTGTACTGATACCCGACCCCGGTCTCTTCGAATCATCTTAAAACAAAGCTGTTTGAGTTTTAATCAGTTGCATTTATATCCAAAATTACATATTTAAATTGCCACTCACCACAGAATAGACAAACCATAGTATCACAGTTCAACCCAAACATAACATATCACATAGCATCACAAATCACATATAAAAGATATCAAATAATCCAAGGCATATAATATCATTTAATTATTCATAAGCAAGATAAATTAGTCACTCTATTCCAATTAATTTAAATAAATTAAATTAATTTCTTTAATCACTTTTAATCCTGCTTACTTAACATTAATTAATTACGAACCATTAATTAATCATCCCTTAATTTCCTCTTTAATTGCACTAAGTAATTAGCCTTTAGTTCATAACACAAATTAGTTAACCTTCACCTATATTACATTTATTCTTAATTAATTACTCAAATTAATTATTCTATAATCACTTACATTGATTAATTATCATTTAATTCACACTCATAAATTAACTAACACCTAATAAATTTCCTTAATTAATCAATCCTTTAATTAATTACATTAAGTAATTAATCCTTAATTACTTCCATTAAGTAATTTCCTCGTGCCACCACCTTTGGCCACCAAAACCATCGTCACTCCGACCATCACCTTGCCATAAGCCCACGCACCAAATCCCCCTCATGCGATCAAACCTGAAGCATCCACGACTCCGTAATAGCTCTAATTTCAACGTCGACACCACCAATCTCACAAACCCTACAATCACCTCGCCGTGCCACCACGGCGAGTGATAACGCCTCCGACTAATTTTCCCACAACCATCGATCTACGAGCCACCTTTGGTCAAGACCCCGAGACTATAGACTATTGTGATCGCCAGAAATTGATGATTACTCAATTTTTGATCAACTCACAAAATCATGAAACTCACAATATTAAAAATCATGAAACTATAGGCAAAAATCATTATTTTCAATAACAATTCAGATTATAAACTTGAATCCAGAAATCATTTAAGTCGAAATTTCGATATAATTTGAATCATACTGTTCTTCTTCCTCCCTATTAAATCTAGCTACTGATTTAGCTTAGAATTATTTTTAAAATTGATTACATGGTATAACAATCAGGGAAAGAGAACATGATTTTTTTTCAAATCTTAAACCCTGAACAACAAGAACAGAACAAATGTTCTGTAAACAGACATGCTCATCCATTCAATTCATATATATATATATATAATTCATATTAAACCATCATATGAACAATTATCATACTTCACTTCAAATTTCCTGCATGCAATAAAATTTATAAAATAGATTTGAGTTTGTTCACTCACCTTGTGTTTGAACAGAAGAGGGTTTAAAAATCTGGAACTTGGGTTTTGAAATTTGAAAATGATTTTAATCAGAACTTTATTTGTTGCTTGATCTTAAGCTCTGCTAAAATGATCTGGTCTTCTTCAATTGAGTTGAACTTGAATCCTTATGTTTGCTGCTTCCAGGTTTGGGATTGTTCCAATTTAAAATGCTTTGAATTTTAATCTGCTCAGATTTTTTATATCAAGATCTTTTTTTCTCTTTTTTTTAAACTGAAACTGTTTTGATTTTTAATTTACTCCAATCTAATGTTTGAATATAATGAAGGAAAAATAGGAAGATAAAGGAAAGTAGATATGTATATATATTTGAATTTATTAAATTTGAAAACGAAAGAATTAGGTGACACTTGTTTTATGCATGGCATAAATTACTTACATTTGTTGAAGGGTATTTTAAAAATTTACACTTGTATTTTTTTTACGATTCAAAGTTTACATTTGTTAACTTATGTGTATAAATGTTTTAATATTTTTTTTTATAAATTTCCTTTTTTTATAAAATCTTTCTAAAAGAAAATGATATAAAACCAATTATATTCTTAATAAAATTATACAGAATATATTTTAAATCCAAAATATTTTAAGAGATCTATCCTTTGAATTTCAATTTCAAATTCTAATTTAAGTTTAAAATCCAATTTAAAATCAACTCACACATATATATATATATATATATATATATATATATTTAAATAAACACATATTTAATTTGAAAAAAAAATTCTATTTAAAAACTTCTTATATTTATTTATATAAACAATCATTATTATTTGTTTTTAGAAGAATTTTTTTTCAATTTTAAGTAATTATATTAGGAGATTATCAAATAAATATCTTCCCAGATATGAATATTAATTATCAGATTTATTTGGCTCAACTTTAGCAATCTGTATTTTAATAGTTAAAATCAGTATTTCTATTAATTAACCCAGTTAATTATCAATTAACAGATATTCAAAATCTGGGTTATCACACCTTATCTTATGGCGAATTTTTATGTGAATTGCATAAGTAACCATTGGTAAATTTTTAATGGTACACATGAACAAGGATTGGACATTAGCTAGATCTACACAGCATGAGTATCAAACATGATGAGCAAGCAAATACATTGCATATTGGCATTTACAAATTTTATACCAGCTTACAACTTGAAATATCAGTGTATCACTAATGCACCATTTACTTCATGAAAATAATCGGAGTAATTAAGCTTAGAGCCAAACCGTTTTAATTGTTTACTGGATGATAACTGGAACTGCAAAGGCAACGCATTGGAGCTATGTCGCACTTGATCACTCCCCTATGTATGTATGTGTTTGTGTTTATCGTTGATGTTTGTATGTGTAACTATATTTAATTACCTTTGTTAATTAGTAAGCATATATACTATACCGCTCTATACAATGAATATCTCCCAAAATCAGCGGTATACATATCTATGCACACGTGCATGCAAACATTACAAGTTTAGAAAAATCTACAATCCTGCCTGGATTAGTGGGTTATGTATAAATTCTCTTTTATGGGCATCATTTAGGTTGTTTTCTTCCACTTGATAGTTATAATTTAAGATCTACTGTATCACAAGCTTATGTAAGAGTGGATTATGATATTTGCAACTAGGAATAATGCAAGTAAATATGCTAAAAAAATTAGGGCTTTGAAATAGATTATTACATATATATATATATATATATATATATATATCAGATGATCTGCAATGCTTTTTCTTAGATACTTATATATATATATATATATATATTGGACTAATAAACCATTGAACTTCCCTAAGACTCACTTAATTACTGACTACTTGAACCAACACATTTGACTAACTCTTAAAAAGATGAATAAAACTTTTCAACTTATTGAAACATTTGAAATCTTAGTTTGTAATCTTCATTTTAACACTCCCCCATGAATATTACTTCTTCAGAATGCCAATCTCATCTCGAATTTGTTCTTTTGCAGTGCTTTAGTAAGATATCAGCAATTTGCTCATCACTTGATCAATGGACTAATTTGACAACTCCATCATTGATCGCTTCTCTAATGAAATGAAACTTGATCTTGATGTGCTTCGTCCTTCGATGCATAATTTGATTTTTCACCGTCGCAATTGCAGATTTGCTGTTAGAATAAATCACAGTTGGTTCTGATTGTTGAAATCCCAAGTCTTCTAAAATCCTTCTCAACCAAACAACTTTATTAATCGCCAATGAAGCTGCGATATATTCTGCCTCTATGGTAGATTGTGCCACTCTTCCTTGTTTGTGTGAAAGCGAAGAAAAAATTCCTTTGCATAACCGAAACGCATAACTTGATGTGCTTTTCATGTCTGTCTAAGAACCCCCCAATCGCTATCTGTGAATCCTTCCAACTTGAATTGATTTTCTTCAGTCTTAAACCAAATCCCATAATCCAAAGTTCCCTTGATGTATCTCAGGACCCTTTTTGCTCCAATCATGTGTTCTTCACTTGGATTTTGCATAAATCTTAATAATTAGCTTGCTGCAAACATGATATCCGGTCTTGATGAAGTGAGATACATAAGACTCCCAACGATGCTTCTGTATATGTAACAACCCATATATTTATAGATTTTTATATTTAAATATTTTATCGTTCGTCGGATTTTAGTCCAAAAAGTCACTTTTTGCAAACAGTCGAATTGGGACTCGAGACCCCTCCCATTGAGTTCAAAATGTCGTTTGCAACCTTTTTGAGTATAAACATTGATATGTTTGGAGCTAGTCAAAATTTTGATCATTTTCACTTTGGGTTTGGGTTTGGGTTCAGCCCTATGTTTAACTTATACTCAAATCTGAACCACTCCTCCCCATTCACTCTCACTTCCTCCTCTTTTCAGTTCTAAAACATCAATGGTGGGAGGGATGGGAAATTAAAACTCCAAAACCCTAGTCTCCATTAGCAAATCCAACTTCTAGCTCCAAATTCAAGAGAACCCATTGGTAAGCTTCTCTTCATCTTCTCCAACTCATTCTCTTAATCAATTTCAGAAATTCCTAAAACTAATTTTGGGAATGTTCTTCTTTTAAGATTAGATTCAAGCTTCTTGTGTTGAGATTGAAGTGTGGTTGATCTTCCCTTGTCTTCAAGCTTCTCATTCATTTGTTTTGGGTTCAAAGGTGAGATTTTTATCTCACATCTATGACTATAATTATCTTTGGTTGTTAGGTGTGAATTCCTAACACTTCTTTATGTGAATTTGCTCTTGATTTGGATTGGTTTTGTGAATATTCCAATTTTTGGGTTTTTAAGTCAAATTTGTGTGAAAATCCTTTTATGGGTGTTTGATCATGCTTTTGGTGATGCATCAAGGAGAATATAGGGCCGGGTTGCCGATTGGCATAAACCCTTAGAGCCAATGTTCGTCCGGTTGCATTTTGGAAGAGTTTGCTCTTCATTTGGATAGGCTGAAAAACAGCCCAGACAAGATTCAGTCGACTGAAAAGTCTGTTCAGTCGACTGAACCTGGAACCCGAAAGTTTTCAGGCATGATTCAGTTGACTGAATCCTCTGTTCAGTCGACTGAACCTGGAAACAGAAAGTTTCCTGAACCTGGAAAATTTCCAGGTACAGGGTCAGTCGACTGAAAACTCTGTTCAGTCGACTGAACCTGCTGTTTCAGTCCATTTTGCCTTTTTGGATTGAATTTCCAACGTTAATCGATTCGTGTTGGTTCCCTTTTGTTATTATCACTTATTATCGACTTTGATGAAATTTTCTTCGTGATTTTTGGGAATATCCATTTTGATGGATTTGGTATCGATTTCTTTGGATTTTATTCACGTCTTCGAATGTGAATTTTAGTGATTGATTGTTCTTACAATCTTCTTTGTGATTTGTCACTTTAAAAATATAAAGGTTTTCTATACTAGTAGTAAATATCAAAACTCTTTCTTCAAATGATTTCAACACTATTTTATTACAAAGCTCGTTTATTAAAACCGTTTTCCAATCTACTAGTATATACAAACCTTTGCCTCACTCGTATGAGAAATCTAATTAAACGGCTTAGTAAAACAAGTGGTATGAAACGCTTGCGTTTACTTCGTCGGTTAATTCTTGGACTTGTTCGATTGAACCTCTTGTGACAATTTTCTAGTGGAGATCTACAATTTGTTCGTAAATATTTACGTTAAGCTAGTGGTTATGGGACATGAAGCTAAATTTATATATTTACTAGCTTAGTGTAATTGACGCTTTCTTGATGATCATGACGATCATTTTTGTGATTTAGACTAGCAATGTGCGATGTCTCTTTGTCTGCGAGGGAGACTAAACCCTGTTTTGTGGAGTTTTGACTCAAGTTGGTGGGGTAGCAACCCATGGTCTTCGAGTCGTTTATGGAGCTTCGACTCAATTTGTGATGGTTAGAAACCGTGGAATTAGCGTTCCGTTTGTGATACACGTGTTGGTGAGCTTTATGCTCCCGTTTGTGATAGGCATTTCCCCCTTTTGTGATTTCTGGATTTCTTGAGATGATTTTTAGAATTTGTGCTTCACCAATTTTCGTGATTTTCATTGATAAGTTTTATCAATATTTGTGCATTGGTGAATTTGTGCGTCATTTACTTTTGTGATTGATATTGATATAATCATCAATATTTATGGTTTGGCGAACGAAATAAAGAGTATGACATTCCTTTTAATCCTTGAGAAGGTTCTTGTGATATTGATTAATCTCTTGTTGATTTTCAATTACTTATTTATCACAGCTTGGTATTGTGATTATTATGCGTTTAGTCATACCTCTTATTCTATATCGTTTCATCTGATATTTATAGCTAGACTGATTCGTTTATTATTCTCTTATTAAATAATACTCGGGTCAGACCGAGATGTTACGGGTGCTTCAGCTTGACTTCTCACTTGGGATTGATTTCTCTGACTTTTGGCTAACTACTTAGATTAGTAGTTTATTTTGGTGTACACATTTGAGATATAGACTCTATGATGTATACTTATTCTTTTGTGTTGTTCTTGTAACTATTCTTTTGTGATAGTGTGGGTCTTGCTTGACCACTACTCTGATATACACTTATATGTGTAATATTCATATCTATTTCCGCCTTTGTGATATGAATTGTCTGTGACTGATTTATGTTATGTTTATTTCTATAATTGTTTCCGAAGATTATATATATAGCCACTGTGTAGTAGCTTTGAGTTTGCGTCGGTATGTCGGACTTCCTCTTGAGATGAAATGCATGTTATATTTTATCTGGCATATCGGTGCTCGCACAAAGCAATTACACGGATAGTCGCTCCTCAACAGCCTTATTCTCCGTCCTAGTTGACAGCATTACTCCGTAGTGTTCTTGGCTAGCGTGGGTATAGAGGTGGGGCGTCACAGCTTGGTATCAGAACCAAACTTCAAAACAATGTAGAATAGATTAACAAGGATCATCATCCCAAGTCCATCTTAGGAGTCGTGCTTTAGGATTTAATTCGAGTCTTCATACCGATCCATCCTATTTTCTTTATGATTCCTTGTTTTATCTACCAAGATTTCTTAATATTCATTTGGTGAATAACCTTTTTCTTCTTCTTTCTTTCTTTCTAAAGGAAGGGAAATGGTTAGACCAGGCCGTCCCAGCGTCGGTCAATCTAGTGCTACTCCCCAAGATGGAGTTTTTATGTCTTCCCAGCAGCTTGTTGATCTAGTAAAGAATGCTCTAGCAGCCGGTTCTAATTCGGAACCTACTCACCCTAAGTCTGGATTTGCACGCTTGTGCAACGATTATACCAACTTGGGTGGGAAGCCATTCAAAGGTTCTGAAACTATTATTGAAGTTCAGGCTTGGTTAAGAACATGCGATCGAATCTTTTCTCGCATGAACCTCATTGATCTTCACCGAGTTCAGGTGGACTCTAGTATGCTCCAAGAAAGAGCATTGGACTGGTACGAGCTTCTAATTTTTGAAATAAATGAAGCGGATCTCACTTGGGAGAAATTACGAGAGCGCTTCGAGTTAAAATTCATACCAGAAGCCGAGAAGGTGACTTTGGCTTGCCGTTTTATTGACCTTGTTCAAGGTGAATCCTCCGTGACCGATTATGTTGCATCCTTCGAGTCACTTTCCAAATATGGGGTTGAATACATCAACACCCCATTGAAGAAGAACCGAAGATTTGTCTATGCTTAAACAAAAATCTCAAGAAGCCATTACTTCTAAAATTAGAAGTTTCTTTCGACCAACTCATTGATATCGCTCTTCGTCTTGAAGAGGCGGATAGGGAAAATGATGTTAAAGTGGTGGGTTCCAAACCAAGCTTCAACAACAACAAGAAAAGGCCTAATAAATTCAAAGGTCCTTATCCCAATAAGAAAGGGAAGCAAGCAACTTCTGTGGCAAAGACTTGGTCGTGGGGAATGCTATAATTGTGGTTCGAAGGACCATTACGCGAACAAGTGTCCAAAGTCTCTCTCTTGTCGCTACTGCAAAGGTCCCGGTCATGTTATATCTTCATGCCCCAGGCTTCAGGACAAGAAGGAGGGAAAGTTAAATGTTGCTCAAGCCCCTGACAACACATCTCGTAGTCAAGGTATGTCTCATTCTATCCTTGATGGCACCATTATATTTCGTGATTAACCCGTTCGAGTTCTTTTTTGATACGGGTGCATCCCATTCTTTTATATCAAAAGAACTTGTTGATACTTTTCTATAAGTGTTGTTGCTTTAATGACTTCTTTAAGAATTTCGAATCCATTCGGCGGATCTGCAACTCTTAGTTTGCTTTGTAAAGATGTCGAGATTATTTTGTGTGATTTTTCTTTCCTAGCCGATTTGCATGTCATGCATTATTTAGGCTTTGGAATGATTTTGGGAATGGATTGGCTTAACCATTATGAAGCTCATATCCTATGTCCTGAGCGGACTATTCATCTTCGACATCCTCAATCTGTTAAGCAGATTTCTATTAATCTTAAAGATTCGGATTCCAGCTTGGTTGCATCTTTATATTCTTTAAATCCTAGTGATGACGATAATGATGATGAGGAAGATATAATTTCTATTATTCACGTTGTTCGTGAATTTTCCGACATATTTGAGCCCGTTTTAGGATTACCGCCTAAGCGAGCAATTGAGTTCAGAATTAATCTTATCCATGGAGCTCAACCTATTACTCTTCCTCCTTATCGCATGTCCAATAAAGAAAATGAGGAGGTGCGCATACAATTATCCGATTTGGAAACGAAGCAATTTATTCGCTCAAGTTCCTCGCCTTGGGGAGCTTCGACTATTTTTGTAAAGAAATCCGATGGTACACTTAGGCTTTGCGTTGACTACCGCAAGCTTAATGATCTTACTATCAAAAATAAATATCCTTTACCTCGGAATGATGATCTATTCAATCAACTTAGTGGTGCTAGAGTCTTTTCACAATTAGACTTAGCTACTGGATTCCATCAGCTTCGTATTGCAGAGGATAGCATTCCTTTGACATCGTTCCGTACCGGTTATGGATCTTATGAATGGCTTGTTATGCCATTTGGTTTAACGAATGCTCCGGCTTATTTCGTTGACCTTATGAATCGAGTTTTCAAAGACTTCCTCGACCGGTTTGTTCTCATCTTTATTGATGATATTCTTGTGTATTCAAAAACCGAGGAGGAGCATGAAAAGCATCTTCGGATTGTGTTGGAAACTCTTAGGAGTAATCAATTAAAGGCAAAGTTTTCTAAATGCCACTTTTGGCAATCTCGTGTGAAGTTTCTCGTCATATTATTTCCGAATCCGGAATTTTCGTGGATCCTTCAAAGATTGAAGCGATTCAAGATTGGAAGAGACCGGAGAGTGTGACAAAGATTCGTAGTTTTCTCGGATTGACGGGTTATTACCGTCGTTTCATTAAAGACTTTTCTAAGATTGTCGTGCCTCTTACTGGCTTGACTAAGAAGGGAGTTAAATACATTTGGTCGGACAAATGTGAAGCTTCTTTTCAGAAATTAAAAGAACTCCTTTCCGATGCTCCTATTCTTGTGATTCTTGAGGGGAATCAAGATTTCGTTGTTTATACCGATGCTAGTCGCATTGGTTTGGGTGCCATTCTTATGCAAAAAGAACATGTTATTGCTTATGCTTCTAGGCAATTGAAGCCGGCCGAGACTAGATGTGCCACACATGATTTAGAACTCGCGGCTATTGTTTTCGCCCTTCGAATTTGGCGTCATTATCTTTTGGGAGAGAAATTTATTCTTTACATGGATCATAAGTCTTTGAAATATTTATTTTCTCAATAGGAAACTAATTTACGTCAACAACGTTGGCTCGAGTTCCTTGCTCCTTATGATCTTGATATTCTTTATACACCCGGTAAGGGTAATCGTGTCGCCGATGCTCTTAGCCGAAAACAACAAGCTGTTGTTTCTATGATGATATTCGAATGGAACGATCTCGAGATTTTATCCACTTGCGAAATTCGAGACCGTGTTTCCGATTTATGTTCATATTTTGTTTTATGTAGCCTTGAGGCTCATCCTTCTCTTTTAGATCGCATTCTTGAAGCTCAAAGGCTAGATCCTGAATTGGCTCTTCTTGGACAAAATATTAAGGATAAAATTGATATTGAAGGTTTGAAAGACTTTGATATTGATTCTCGTGGCGGCATTCGAAAATTTGGTAGACTTATCGTGCCAAATATTAGCGATCTTCGAAAAGATATTTTAGAAGATTCCCATCGTTCTAAATTTACCATTCATCCCGGTAGTAGTAAAATGTACGCGGATATGAAGCGACTTTATTATTGGGAGGGAATGAAACTTGACATCGCTAACTCCGTTAAGCGTTGCATGACTTGCCAACTCGTTAAGGCCGAACATCAAAGGCCCGGTGGGTTATTGCAACCTTTAGAAATTCCAATTTGGAAGTGGGACCAAATTTCCATGGATTTTATAGACGGCCTTCCCCGTTCTCGTTCGGGTCATGATAGCTTATGGGTGATAGTTGATAGACTTACTAAATCCGCCCATTTTATTCCCGTTCGGCCCAATCGGACCGTACCTCTTTTGGCCAAATTTTTTGTTAAAGAGATTGTTATATTACATGGAGTTCCTACTTCTATTGTTAGCGATCGTGATCCATTGTTTACTAGTGGATTTTGGAAGAGCCTTCAAAAAGCTTTGGGAATGAAGCTTAATTTTAGCACCGCTTATCACCCACAGTCCGATGGACAAACAGAGCGTGTGAATCAAACTCTTGAAGATCTTCTTCGTGCTTGTGTGCTTGATTTTGGTGGAAGCTGGGAAGATCATATTCCTCTTGTTGAATTTTCCT
Source organism: Allium cepa (assembly GCA_030765085.1). Taxonomy (NCBI): domain Eukaryota; kingdom Viridiplantae; phylum Streptophyta; class Magnoliopsida; order Asparagales; family Amaryllidaceae; genus Allium; species Allium cepa. The sequence goes on from CM060944.1 coordinate 113,577,267, forward strand.
ATAATAATAGCTTCCAATCTAGTATTGGTATGGCACCTTTCGAGGCACTCTATGGAAGGCCATGCCGATCTCCTTCTTGTTGGCTTGAGGCCGGTGAGAAGCTGGTTTTAGGTCCAGACTTTATCCGTGATTCCACAGAAAAGATTGAACTTATTCGACATAGGATGAAAGAAGCCCAGAGTAGACAAAATTCCTATGCCGATAATCGAAGAAGGAAGTTAGAATTTTCTGTGGGAGATCTTGTGTTCATTCGTGTTTCACCTATGAAAGGTGTTGTATGTTTCAGTCGATCGGGAAAGTTAGCACCTCGATATATTGGGTCATTTCCTATCACCGAACGTATTGGTTCCGTGGCTTATCGCCTTTTACTACCGGCTCAGTTTTCTGCTATTCATGACGTGTTTCACGTTTCTCAACTAAGGAAGTGCCTTCGAGATTCCAATTCTATTCTTGAGTCCGGTGTTGTGGAAGAAATTGAAGTTTCATCGAATTTAACTTACGAGCAACATCCTGTTCGTATTATTGCTTCGGAGGTCAAGTGCCTTCGAAATAAAGATGTTCCGCTTGTTAAAGTCCAATGGTCCTCAAATCCTAAGGATTGCTCTTGGGAATCTAGAGAGTTCATCGAGCGAACACATCCGGACTTACTTTCCCGTGCTCTTTGAGGTGAATTTCTTATTTCGAATTTCTTCTTTTGTGTTGATATGCTTCTATGGTTGTTACTATTAGTTCTTTTATTCCTTATGATTGCGTGGACGCAATTTCTTTAAGTAGGGGAGTCTGCAACAACCCGCATATTTATCGGTTTTTATATTTAAATATTTTATCATTCGTCGGATTTTAGTCCAAAAAGTCACTTTTTGCAAATAGTCGAATTGGGACTCGAGACCCCTCCCATTGAGTTCAAAATGTCGTTTTCAACCTTTTTGAGTATAAACATTGATATGTTTGGAGCTAGTCACAACTTTGATCATTTTCACTTTGGGTTTGGGTTCAGCCCTATGTTTAACTTATACTCAAATCTGAACCACTCCTCCCCATTCACTCTCACTTCCTCCTCTTTTCAGTTCTAAAGCATCAATGGTGGGAGAGATGGAAAATTAAAACTCCAAAACCCTAGTCTCCATTAGCAAATCCAACTTCTAGCTCCAAATTCAAGAGAACCCATTGGTAAGCTTCTCTTCATCTTCTCAAACTCATTCTCTTAATCAATTTCAGAAATTCCTAACCCTAATTTTGGGAATGTTCTTCTTTTAAGCTTAGATTCAAGCTTCTTGTGTTGAGATTGAAGTGTGGTTGATCTTCCCTTGTCTTCAAGCTTCTCATTCATTTTTTTTGGGTTCAAAGGTGAGATTTTTATCTCACATCTATGACTATAATTATCTTTGGTTGTTAGGTGTGAATTCCTAACACTTCTTCATGTGAATTTGCTCTTGATTTGGATTGGTTTTGTGAATATTCCAATTTTTGGGTTTTTAAGTCAAATTTGTGTGAAAATCCTTTTATGGGTGTTTGATCATGCTTTTGGTGATGCATCGAGGAGCATATAGGGCCGGGTTGCCGATTAGCATAAACCCTTAGAGCCAATATTCATCCGGTTGCATTTTGGAAGAGTTTGCTCTTCATTTGGATAGGCTGAAAAACAGCCCAGACAAGATTCAGTCAAGTGAAAAGTCTGTTCAGTCGACTGAACCTGAAACCCGAAAGTTTCCAGGCATGATTCAGTCGACTGAATCCTCTGTTCAGTCGACTGAACCTGGAAACAGAAAGTTTCCTGAACCTGGAAAATTTCCAGGTATAGGGTCAGTCGACTGAAAACTCTGTTCAGTCGACTGAACCTGCTGTTTCAGTCCATTTTGTCTTTTTGGATTGAATTTCCAACGTTAATCGATTCGTGTTGATTCCCTTTTGTTATTATCACTTATTATCGACTTTGATGACATTTTCTTCGTGATTTTTGGAAATATCCATTTTGATGGATTCGGTATCGATTTCTTTGGATTTTATTCACTTCTTCGAATGTGAATTTTAGTGATTGATTGTTCTTACAATCTTCTTTGTGATTTGTCACTTTAAAAATATAAAGGTTTTCTATACTAGTAGTAAAATATCAAAACTCTTTCTTCAAATGATTTCAACACTATTTTATTACAAAGCTCGTTTCTTAAAACCGTTTTCCAATCTACTAGTATATACAAACCTTTGCCTCACTCGTATGAGAAATCTAATTAAACGGCTTAGTAAAACAAGTGGTATGAAACGCTTGCGTTTACTTCGTCGGTTAATTCTTGGACTTGTTCGATTGAACCTCTTGTGACAATTTTCTAGTGGAGATCTACAATTTGTTCATAAATATTTAAGTTAAGATAGTGGTTATGGGACATGAAGCTAAATTTATATATTTACTAGCTTAGTGTAATTGACGCTTTCTTGATGATCATGACGATCATTTTTGTGATTTAGACTAGCAATGTGCGATGTCTCTTTGTCTGCGAGGGAGACTAAACCCCGTTTTGTGGAGTTTCGACTCAAGTTGGTGGGGTAGCAACCCATGGTCTTCGAGCCGTTTGTGGAGCTTCGGCTCAATTTGTGATGGTTAGCAACCATGGAATTAGCGTTCCGTTTGTGATACACGTGTTGGTGAGCTTTATGCTTCCGTTTGTGATAGGCCTTTCCCCCTTTTGTGATTTCTGGATTTCTTGAGATGATTTCTAGAATATGTGCTTCACCAATTTTCGTGATTTTCATTGATAAGTTTTATCAATATTTGTGCATTGGTGAATTTGTGCGTCATTGACTTTTGTGATTGATATTGATATAATCGTCAATATTTATGGTTTGGTGAACGAAATAAAGAGTATGACATTCCTTTTAATCCTTGAGAAGGTTCTTGTGATATTGATTAATCACTTGTTGATTTTCAATCACTTATTTATCATAGCTTGGCATTGTGATTATTATGCGTTTAGTCATACCTCTTATTCTATATCGTTTCATATGATATTTATAGCCAGACTGATCCGTTTATTATTCTCTTATTAAATAATACTCTGGTCAGACTGAGATGTTACAGGTGCTTCAGCTTGACTTCTCACTTGGGATTGATTTCTTTGACTTTTGGCTAACTACTTAGATTAGTAGTTTATTTTGGTGTACACATTTGAGATATAGACTCTATGATGTATACTTATTCTTTTGTGTAGTTCTTGTAACTATTCTTTTGTGATAGTGTGGGTCTTGCTTGACCACTACTCTGATATACACTTATATGTGTAATATTCATATCTATTTCCGCCTTTGTGATATGAATTGTCTGTGACTGATTTATGTTATGTTTATTTCTATAATTGTTTCCGAAGATTGTATATATAGCCACTGTGTAGTAGCTTTGAGTTTGCATCGGTATGTCGGACTTCCTCTTGAGATGAAATGCATGTTATATTTTATCTGGCATATCGGTGCTCGCACAAAGCAATTACACGGATGGTCGCTCCTCAACAGCCTTATTCTCCGTCCTAGTTGACAGCATTACTCCGTAGTGTTCTTGGCTAGCATGGGTATAGAGGTGGGGCGTCACAGCATAAATGAGCATCTGCCGGTTTTACTCCATTTTCAGCTACTGTGTAACGCTGCTGGACTATCGGGGTTGTAACCCGCTTGCAACTCTGCATTTTAAATTTCTACAACATTTTTTCTGCATAACTCCTTTGACTTATAAAAATTGATCAGTCTGATCAATCTTCAAACCAAAAAAATACTTCATTATTCCCAGGTGTGACATCTCAAAATCTTGCATCATCTGCTGCTTAAACTCCAAAATCAACTTCTCGTTATTCCCAGTAATAATCAAGTCTTTCACATAGAGTGAAATGATTAAGATATTACTATCGTCTCTTTTGATGTACAAGGTGGCCTTATTTGCATTTCTGGTGAATCTAGTTTCTGCAAAATATGAATCATTTTTCCCATACCAAGCTCTAGGAGCCTGTTTGAGCCCGTAAAGCGCTTTATACAGTCTCATAACCTTTTCTTATTGACCAATAAATTCAAATCCCGGTGGTTGCTCAACGAATATCTCCTCTTGCAATTCTCCATTAAGAAAAGATGATTTTACATCGAGTTGATATACCTTCTACTTCATTTGATCATCAATGGATAACAACAATCTAATTATGTCAAGTCTAGAAACTGGAGCGAAAGTCTCGGTGAAATCCACACCTTCTTGCCGCGAATGCCCTTTTGCTACGAGTCTCGCCTTATATTTTTTAACGTTCCCATCCGGATTAAGTTTCACCTTGAACACCCACTTAACTCCGATGGTTTTCTTGTCCATTGGTTTCTCTACAAGTTTCCATGTCTTATTTTTCTCGATCGTCCTTATTCCCTCATTCATCGCTTTCCTCCAAACTTCATGTTTTGCCGCTTCTTCATAAGAACTTGGCTCCAAACTTGCCGCATAACACATCTCATAATTTTCTTCAATTTTTGGTTCTTGAACTTGAGGAAGACTTCTATAAAGATCTGATAAAGTTCTTGTTTTCCTCAATCTAGGGTCTGACTGTTTTGTGCTGGTGGATGAAGGGCCAATAGATTCTTCTGATGTCCGGTTATTTCCAGGTTGTAATTCCAGGTTACTTCCACGTTGTAACCTAGACTGCTGAGATGGTGACAAAACAGATGGTTGCAAACTCATTGGAACCAAAGCTTTTTTTTCCTTTCACTAAATTTTCTTCCCAGCTCCATCTTGAGTTCTCGTCAAATACCACATCTCTACTCACAACAATTTTCTTTGAATTCAAAAGATAACTCAGTATCCTTTAGACTGAGAACTATAACCGATGAAAATTCCTTTTTCTGCTTTAGGTTGTAACTTATGCCTTAACTCCTTGGGTACATGAATGTAACAAATGCATCCAAAAATCTTTACATGTGCAACGGATGGTTTGTGACCAGACGATGCCTTTAAAGGTGTTTTGTCCTCCAAAGACTTTTAGGCAACCGGTTTTGCAAGTAAACTACTGTATAAGTTCCTTCTGCCCAAAATGTGTTTGGTGGCCCTTGTCCTTGAGCATACATTGTGCCATCTCAGTCAATGATCTGTTTTTTCTCTCCGCTACCCCATTTTGCTGAGGTGGATATGGAACGGTAAGTTGATAATGAACTCCATTTTCGTCACAGAATGCTTGAAATTCCGTTGATACATATTCTCCCCCATTATTCGACCTTAATGTTTTGATCTTACAACCACCTACATTTTCAACAAGGCTTTAGAATTTCTTAAAACATTCCAACACATCTGATTTTTGTTTTAAGAAATAAATCCATGTCATACGGGAGAAATCATCAATAAATAATAGAATATAATTGTTATAATCTAAAGATGATGTTCTCATGGGGCCACAAACATCGATGTGCACTAATTCCAATCTTTCGATAGCTTTTGTGGCTTGATCACTTGGGAAACTTTTTCTTTGTATCTTGCCAAATTGGCATCCTTCGCATACTTGAGTCATATTGCCTATCGTCGGTATTTCACGAACCATCTCCTTTTGAGCCAAAATTTGAAGACTTTGTGTATTGTAATGTCCCATCCTCTTGTGCCATAGGTTGGTTTCATCTTCCATTTATGCATGATACATTGTTTCTTTTGGATAGTCACATCCCAAGGAGAAACTCTTCTCTTCCATAGGAACTTTAGCTACAAGAGTCTTGTTAGAATCATAAACGTAACAAGATTGGTTCTTAAAACTGACCTCATATTCGTTTCTCGTCATTTAAGAAACACTCAACAAATTTTTATCCAAGTCAGGGAAAAATTACATTCTTGATAACTCTTGCCCCTTTCTTTGTTTGTATAGTGATATCTCCTTTACCCTTTGCATGAATTACTCTTCCATTGCCAATCCTTACTGAAGCTTCAAAGGATGAATCAAGCTTTGTAAAACATTCTGGGTTTTTGCCATGTGATTTGTACAACCACTATCGATAAGCCAGCTTTCAACAGGCCGGGTTGGAGTTAAGGTTGTAACATGACAAGCTATGAAATCTACCCTTCTTCGTTTTTTTCTTGAGTGATTTGTGCTTGTTGGACTAGTTTGGCCCTACAAAACTTCTCAATATGACCAAACTTTTTACAGTGATGACACTGGGTTTGCCTTTCCAGTAGCAATCCTTGTCGATATGATTGCTCTTCTTGCATATGCTGTAACTTGAAGTTCTAATTTTTTGCTCAAAGCATTTATGTCCATTTAAAGCTTTATTTTCTCTAAAATTAATCTTCTTATATTCTTAACATGTTGAGCTTTCTTTCCTTTCCACTGGTTTTGTGGCTTGCCTTTGATTCGGGCATGAAAAGAACCTTCAGAGTTAGAGGTATCTTTGGTTACAACATATTGTTCATGTGCTTGAAGAGAAGCGATTATCTCGGTGAATGATAATGTTTCCAGATCTTTTGTTTCTTCTATTACCCCCACAATACTGTCAAATTTCGCTGTAAGGCTAATCAATACTTTTTGCACCAATTTCTTATCTGGATATCTTCTCTATTCAACCATATTTGATTGACGACATCCGTATGTCTTGTTGTAAAATCTTTGACCGTCTCATTGTGCATCATGTTCAAATTCTCGTTCTCCTTTCGCAATGCCTCCAACTTTATTGTTTTAACCTTTTGAGATCCTTGAAACTCCAATTGTAAAATCTCCTAAGCTTGCTTTGACGAAGTTGCTGGTGCAATTCTTGGAAAAATACCATCCGCTACCACTGTTTGTATAAGCTGAAGTGCAACCATGTCCTTCATCTTTGTTTCTTTGTAAGCTTTAAGCTGAAGCTCATCTTCAGCTGTGGTAGATGTCTCCACTCTAAGGTCTTTTTCTATTGGGGATTTTTCTACAGTTTGATTTGAAGATTTTCTTCCTTGATGACTCATGATAGGAGGATAACGTGGAACTCCATCATCTATTACTTCCCATGAATCTCTAGACATCAAAACTGTTTTCATTTTGATGTTCCAAAAGTCATATCCTTCACCTTCAAATATAGGAATCAACTGATGTGTTGAGTGAAGGTTGGAACTCGCCATCTTCAAAAATCTGTTTCTGTTCTAAGTTAAAGTTGCAAGCTTAAGTTGGAAATCAAATTATGCAGAACAAGTCTTGTACATATTGTGTTGTGCTTGATCTAGTGCGCCTTGTGCAACCTTGATATTTTTGTGCAACAGAATAGTTCTGGCCCTTAAGACTGCAAGAGCTCTGATACCATGTTGAGGCTTTGAAATAGATTATATCATATATATATATATATATATATATATATATATATATATATATATATATATATTATACTAATAAACCATTAAACTACCCTAAGACTCACTTTATTACTAACTACTTGAACCAATACATTTGACTGACTCTTAGAAAGACGAATAAAACTTTTCAACGTATTGGAACATTCTGAAATCTTAGTTTGTAATCTTCATTTTAACAAAAATGACCATATTTTGCCTGCTTAGTAAATATGTGGTGATATGCAAGTGATCGTATTTGAAAAAAGAATAAAATAAACCCTTACCTATTATAGTTGAGATGGCTCAACAATATTTTACATGCGACCAACTTGGATGTTCCCTACAAACGTGAAGAAACATTTAAAACCACGTATATATAATCAGGTATCAAGGTAACTAAAACTAACATGCAAATTCGTAAAGTAATATTTCTAAAGTGTTGTCCTTTATGGATAAATGAACATAGTAGTAATTTCCAAGACCAAAAGCAAATATAAGTTAAAATCTTCTTGATTCTACAATGCTAACTCTTCCTTAGTGTACTTGAATCTACCACCATTGGAATGCTTGTTCTAAATGCTTCTCTAACTTGAAATTTCAACGTCTTAAGTTATAACAGTCCTTGTAGTAGTATTAAAGTGCTGATAGTGCAATCTGCTTACTAATTGTTTAACCATACGATTTAAAATGCCTTTGTTCCAAGGAAGGGGGTAGGGCACAACCAGAAATCGTGTGTTCAGCCTAACCTGGCTGCATGAAGTGATTGAGTCGAGAGTAGTGCATCGTTTGATATAAATTCTAGCAACATTTTAGTAGATGGTGGACTAGCTAAGGTACTTGGTGCTCAATGGTTTAGATGATACTAAATCAAGTTCGTGAATAATTAAAGAATAATGATTACGAGTATTGAGATATGTTGATGCACATGTTAACTGATTAATGACATTATTTTATAATGAGAAGAATTTGTTTTGAATAAAACCAATCGCATGCTTAACCAATTACGACACATACATATGTATGTATGTATGCTTTATATCAAAATAATTCAGTTACTTTTTACAAAATTCAAATTCAATCGGTTAAAAACATAAGATTTTTTTCTTCAAAACATTTTATATATGATGTATTGAATTTTCAAACAATAAGCAAGTATTTACATCAATATTTTTTTCATTTGAAAATATTTGCCTACTTAAAACCCCATTTTTAATTTACATTCAAATAATCTAAAAATACTATGAAGATTTTCAATCTTGATAATTTTAAAATATCATATTTAAGAAATTCAAAAATCTAAGATTTTAAATGAATTTTTCAAACCCTAGCTTGTTTATCGTAAACAAAAACATTGTATTTATTTTTTTCCTTGCCTTGTATTATTTTCAAAATATCATTTCATTTCCAAAACATACTGTTCATTTCAAAGTATTGTGTCGAAACACCTCGTCTAATGTTTAGGAATCCCTATTGATAATGGTGGTCAAACGCATCAATCAAAATTCTTAAAACACTCAACGAAAAAATTAACACAAAATTTACAATTAAAATTCTTTTCAACCACTATGGAAAATAATATTCCTACTTCCTCAAAATCATTTTATTACAACATAAAAATATTAGTTTACGAGGTTACATATATACACATTTATTTATCAACCATTTGTAATCAAAACAATACATCATAACACATTTATTTATTCACAATAGCAAGCAACCATTCAATTTTTATTATATCATATTTTATTTATAAAGTATATTCCAATTTTAATTAGATATGTATAATTTGTCGTTCTATATATTATAACTATTAACTGCTTAATATTTTTATTATTCACCGGCGATTTTATTTTGTAGAAATGCTGGCTTTCATTAATAATCGAGTTCGTCCAGATTCAAATGGGATTATACCCTCTTCAAATGATAATGTATTACTCGATTCAACATTTTAAACTAAGCATAAACAAAACATACATTGATGTAAACAACATACATTTCGATCAAACAAACAATCGCCTTCAGCAGAAAGCTATCTTCTAGCTTCTATTGCGCAACCCTGATCACTAACAGATCAGGGAAAATAATTCAATTTTAAGCCATCTAATGTCTCATTTAAGCTATCTATTAAATCTCTCTCTTTACAGAAGTGAGTTCCAAATTTAAAATCACTTTCATAATAATAATTTGTAAAGTACTTCAAAAACTTCTACAAATACGTCCCGATTATTATTCCAAATAATCATTTATACTTTTATCCTAAATAGGAATGAATTCTAAGTTCTACCCTATACACCCAAGGGATGGGACTCTAAGTCATCTAGGCTCAAATCTCGACCATGTGTCAATTATAGTATATAATGTTTTGAACACGTCTTTGATATCAAGCCTTAACGACCCCATCGCAATACCATATTACTGAAGAACATTATAAGTAATGTTGTCTAATAACATAGAGAATATGGTTGTTTAAGGGCGATCAAATGTGAATATATCTTTGTGCTAACATTCTCTTGTCTTTATACCTTTTGACGATCTAAACTAAATTTTTTGATGTGTACAATATTAATACAAAGTAATAAACACACCAAAAATATTCAAAAAAATATATCATATAGATAAATCAGAATTAGAGTCATGGATCATCATATACATAATAAAGTGTGAGTCTACAAAATATCGATACTGGACCCACATAACATATATATAACATCTAAAATACCGTATCAGGTGCACAGTGGCTATTAAATACTATACATGACATATCGTCAATATATACAAGAGTGAAGTAAACTAAAACAATCAAAATAGTCTATTCCAATGCTAGCAAATAATTTGAAGGTCAACAATTTCCTGTACCCGTAGAGTCTTGGCTTAACTCGAGTATTTTTAAAATAAACGGATCAGACTATATATAATAAAGAGATGAGATACTGACATAATTATACGATTTAACAACAACAATAATAATCCATTAATAAAAATATTCCAAAAGCAAAATCATAATAATAAGGCATATTGATCAAAATCACCATTTCATAAACTCGTATCAAGACTCCAATGGACTATCATAAAAAATATGGTGATAATAATTCAATATTCTCCAGAGCCAAATGATACTAAATATCTATTTATAAATCTCTAAAGAAACAATCATCACTAATAAATAATCATAATCTCGGATCCAAAAAGAAAGATTACAATGGCTTTTAGCAGTTTGACCAGGTCGCTAACACCTCACTCACAGTTTGGCCAGGTCACTAACACCTCTCTCACTGTTCGGCCAGGTCGCTAACACCTTACTCGTAGTTTTGTCTTATGACAAGGTCACTAACATCACTAACACCACTTAGGCGGTTTTTCCAGGTCGATATCACCTTACTTGCAGGTTTGTCAGGTCTCTTACACCCTGCTCATTGTTTTGTCTAGTCACTGACACCTTACTCGTAATTTTTTCAAATGACAAGGTCGCTAACGCCTCTTAAACTAATGAATAAAATGCATCTTCGTCATTCAAAGATCTATCATCCCGAAATTCAAACACTCTATGATAATACAACTCTAAGTGTAGTTCAATTTCACTTTAGTAATTACTAGAATCTAACTAACTATCCCATACCAAAATGTGGAATGCCAGTATTTACTAAAAGCTAGTAAATTCCACTCAACTCTATTTAACAAATTATAATAATAAACGAAAGAATTGTATGAAATATCCCATATCAATCAGACAATTCAATCATTTATTAAAGTTCTTTATTTCATATAAAATCACGAAATTCAATAGAAATAGAATCAAACTTATTCACTTGTAATTTGAAAAAAGTGTTAAAAGATTTTTATTTTAAAAAATAGAGTGTCTTTACTAAAATCAAGAATCGAACTAATATTTATCATAAATACTAAATCACTTTATTTTAAAATCTATAAAGATATGTGTGTATATATACTATTCATAAAATATTATCAACTTTAAAACCTTATAATTATTTCTAGAATTGAAATATTTATTTAAAAATATGAAATTTTCAAAGGCTTTTAAACTCTTTCTAAAATCATTTAAATGGTTTTTATAACTAAAATCACTTTGAATTGAATGTACTACTTTCATAATCACTTTTCTAAAATAATATCATGTCTTATCTCTTGCCTCTAAAACATTTCAAAGCTTCAAATGGAAATTTTTGAAATAAGCCATAAGTTAAGAAGATAATATGATTTAACTATATTTTATAAATTAATTTCAATTAAGGATCAAAATAGATAAACCCTTATTTTGAAGATCCTTTAAATACATTTAGACAATTCTAACAATAAACCCATCAAAAATTCAACATCACGAGCCAGCATTGCTTTACAAAATATAATTCCATAATATAGAACTATTTAGCGGCCCGAGTTACTTTCTGACAACTTCGATCATACAAATAATGAATGCACTATCATTCATCGCCCAAAACAATATTTTAATAAATTTGTGATTACTTGCAACTTTTAATAATCGACAATCAAATCAAATACTACACTTAAACACACAATTCAACAAATTCATCCATCAAACCAATTGAAACCATAGTAAGCAATTTTACTTTAAGCACTTCAATAATTCACTATCAAATATTATCAAAATTCTTAATCAAACAAGTCATGAAAAAGCAATATAGTTATTTTAAATATAGATGTGTAAGTTAAATAGCATAACCCACCTTAACCATTCGTTTGCCTATTTCTCTACCTCAACCAAGAGTTCTACCAATGCCAGCCAATCACAACAAGCATCTTCAACCATTTTTGTGTCGCCTTGAAACACTCACTTCTGCCTCGACTAAGCGATTATCGTCATCGCAACAACCATCTTCCTTCAGCCTTCGACCACCTTGATTTGAAATCATCATCATGGTACTCCAGCATAAAATGCGCACTACTAGGCACGACCCCATGCTCGACCGTCGGTAGATCTATTTCCATCACTTGCGCATCATCATCCTCATCCATGTAATCGCGCCTGAAGTCACACTTCGACCCGGCGTGATTTCTTTCACTCGTTGCCTTTTTTATGTTGGTTGGATTTAGGGATATGGGGCTAATGTAAATTAAATGGAAATGAGGGGTCTTTTCTTGTTCTGAAAAGTAATAAGGTAGATATGTAAAGTATACTTGATAAACTTTGCTATTCTCCTTTTGTTAATATCAAGTTGAACTTCATTTCCAATTTATTTCAATCATATAAAAAGTTATTTATACTTTATAATATTTGGCAATTATTAAACACTCTATTTTAATTTTAATATTTATCCAAAAGGAATTTCGTTAACTAATTCAATTTATTACAATAATTTCTTTTATTAAATAGACTAAATGAATAATAGTTTGATTCTAAAAATAATAATTATCAAAAATCGAATTAAAACACTTTCATTTTAATTAAATTAGTTTAATATTACAACTTCGAAAATAGGGTTGCTACAGAGGTAATCTTCGCTCTTATGTATTGTTTGTATATTTCCAAAAGAACAACGGTCGAATTTACTGGAAACTTTCGAACGTTGGTTCGAAGAAACTAGGATCAGATAAGTATGAATTATTCGAAAACCACTTTAAACCAACTTAAGCATTTGAATTGAGGACATCTTGAAGACGACGGAATCAAAGACATGGCTGTTTGAAGTGCAAGGCTTCTTGCTATAAATTTTGAGGTTGATTCCAAATAGATGTTGTAGAAGTAATGCCTTCGGTTTGTTCATACCATGAACAACTTGTATGGAAGAATGCTAGCATTACATTGTCATCTGAAGGACAATGTTAGCATTTCAAGTGTGATTGCTATATGAAAAGGTAGAACTTAGCCTCAATCCCCATCAACTGGGAATGACTAAAACAAGGAATATGTTTTTGGATTATGTGGGTCATACCTATTAGGGTATTGTCATCGCCTTATCATATATATACATTTATGGATTTGGGTCTTCAAAAGAGCTCTTGGGAAAAGTTGCGAAAAAACCAGGGTGATGAAACATTCGGTACTATCCAGTAAAGAGTAGGCCCGTCGTGATTGCAGGGGGTTCATGTGCAGCCCTCGATACATTTTCTAGATGTGTACTATGGCATGCCTTCGGTAAATTAAAATATTTATTTATAAGGTGCTTGGTTGTTAGAAAATGATAATATTAACTTTTTATCATTTAGGGTTTGATCAGTCATGCTCATCCAGTTTTGAGGATTGTCTTTTGTTTGTTGATTTATCAGTAATTTCCCTTTTAAACCCTAGGTTAGATAGATAGAAATTAGGGAAGCATTGAAATAAACAGATTGTGAATTAAGTTATACAATCTGACTATAAGGCATTTGGGGTTAATGTTGGATTAAAATTTGATTTTAATAAAAGATGTTTATTAAAAGTTAAAATATTTTAGAATAAATATTTGGGAAATGATTTTATAGAAGAAGTCGATTTTATAAAATTGGTTTATAAGAATATGGGTTATAAATAAAAAGGATTAAAGTAAAGAATTTGAGGACTTAAATTCAGGAGCTCTTGGAAAATAATAATGGTAATACTTGAAAATATTTTTGTTTATGTATAAAAATTTTGGGAATGAAAATTTTATGCAGAGGCATATCCTTTGGTTGATTCGGGGAATGAGTCTAAATTTGTTTTGTGATGACTTAAATAATCTTCTAAGTGAGAATTGAATATTTGCCGAGGCGAACGTTGTAGTGCACTCAGTAAATTATTCTCCTTATCATTGTACGATCGAAACAGGTTCAAATCCAAATGAACCCAAAACAAGTCAGAAATTGGGATTTTATTAAAACTATTTGTTTGAAAAAATATATAAATTATTATTTTAAAGAGGGGATTTTGAAATAGAAGAAGTATTTTTATGTTAACTAGTTTGAGTGGATCAGAAATAACTAAAAATGGAGAGAAATGTGTTCGGGGTAAGCACTTCTATCAAGTATTACCCTTCTTGGTTAGGGAATATATGATACTATTTGACAGTACCCAGTTTCGTAGTATAATTTTAGGGCTACTCAGGCTATATATATATATATATGTGTGTGTGTGTATGTATGTGTATGTGTACATATATGTATGTATGTGTGTGTGTGTGTGTGTGTGTGTTTTTCTATGGTTAAAATATATAGTATCATTCAAGAAGGGGTTTGAAACAAAATCGAGCATTTAATTTATGAGTTAAACTTAAAATAAAATGGTTCAAATCAGATAGTTGTATATACCATTAGGATATAGTACGGTATTATACAATTTTTTTTAACTTAAGATAGTTTTTATGAAAATATTTAATAAATATTTATGGAAGTAAACAGGTTAAGTTGTGTTAACCAGTTTACTTCTTTTTCTAGGATAAAATTTCAAGGTCAAAATTCTTTTGAGGGTAGAATGTAACGAACCAGAATTTTATCACTTTGATTTATGAATATTTAAATTATTTTAGTATTCAATTTATGGTTTTAATAATTAATAACCCTCTATTAATTTATAACTAATGATAGAAAAATTAAATTTTGAATTCTATTTACTAAAATAAGCAGTTCAACGAAAAACAGAGAATATGACCGAAACCTTTTGTCGAATTTTCAACATTTCATCAAACAACAAGTTATAAAAGGTTTTTGAACCTTTGTGTACATTATAAACAACATCTGAGTATTCAAAACATTTTATTTTGAAAATGTAAAGCAAATAAGTAATATGATGATAATAAGAATTAATTAGTATATAATATAATTTAAAATATGAAGTGATGGATGTGATGACCCATCTCCTCGACCCTCAGGGATCGACATTAATACATCCACTGTATTCCCATGCCATAAACCCAAGTGCCGGGAGGTAGATTATCAGGGGTAAAATAAAGATAGAAACACAAATTCATTCACCTGGTCATTTGTATGGAAATCCATTCCCAATAAGTGCCTGCCATTTTGTTTTATGGCATGGGAATACAGTGGATGTATTAATGTCGATCTTGAAATCCATTCCCATGCCATAAACCTGGTCATTTAAAAACCTTGGATATAATAGTCTGGAAAATTCTTGTCTCGAGGAATTCCAAGCTAAATTCCATTCCGTATACTCATTTGAATTTTTCGGCGTGAAATCGCGAACTACCATTACGCGACGTGCCTAGTTTTGACTCATTTATTGGTTTTCATTTAAATTTTTTTGAAACAAGTTTATATATTTTCGGAACATTTCTAAAACATTTTCAATCAATTTAGAAGGTATTAAATGATTCCATACCACTTTTACAATTCATTCGGAAAGTATTTTCCATGTGAAATAACGATGTGTATATCATGACTTCTTCAAATATTTACATGAGATAAATAATATATGATGATCAAAATCATAAACAAACATCCATACAATCATATCACATCACCACATCCATATATATATATATATAACAATTAGGAGCTCTCACTTTTATTTTGATTTTCAATCGAAGAATCGGCTATACCTCCGCTACTTGAAATTTTTAGCTCACGAATCATTGCACGCTCGTCTCAAAATGGCTTTTATTGGACTTGGAGAGAGGGATGGTTGTCACGATTTTTCTAGGGTAAGAGATAGGCTCAACTGTGGGTAAGGGGTGCGGCTGTGGGTAAATGGAAGGGGAAGCGGGAGTTTGGGCGTGGTTTCGTGGTATTCGGATGGATATTTTCTTTCGTAAATTTTTGGAATAAATTTTGGCATTATTTAAATAAGGTGAGAAGCCATGAAAATGAAGAAATAAAGCTTAGAAATGAAGAACAAGAAGTGTAAAAAAAGTGATGAAATGGGTGGGTATTTATAGGAAAAAGTTTTGAATAAAATATTATTATGTAAAATGACCACAATGCCCTTTAATTCATCTTTAAGTACTACATTTTTCAACACTTAACACCACCTTCCACATCTCTAATTTATATCTTAATCACTTAGGTGTTAAGTAAAATAAAGTAAGATATTTGTTTAGATGTTCATTTTGACATATTTATCTTTCAGTGCTTACTTTTTGTTAATGATTTCTAGAATTTCCTAAACTTGTTTAGGAAAAGTAATCATGTTTAGTGACTTATTTAATACTTAACCTATTTAAATATGTTATACTTATATGTGTAAATAAAAGTGCAACAACGTTGCGACAACTTTTATTTGACAAAATATTGATTTTCGACAAAATGTTTTACGGTCGCATTTTGACATTTTCGTTAAACTATTTACTCATAAAAAAACTTTAAAATAAATTTGTATATTGTTATTAAAAATAAAAACCCTTATTAAAATAATTAAAATAATTTATTTAACCACTCAAATTTACTTTTCTGAAATAAGACTTTTGTCACTTTTACCAATATAAGTAACGGATCTTATTTTTGTGTAAATTTCTATCTCCAAATCTTATCTAATTTTATTTGAATCATAAAATCTTATATTTTATATTTAAAATAAATTTAAATATTATATTTTAGAGTGGTTAAAATTCTGAGTCGTTACATTCTCCCCTCCTTAAAAGAATTTTGTCCTCGAAATTTAAGATAAGAAGAAGATCAAAAGGAAATATATTCGATAAGATGGAATACATAAAAGAGTATGAATAAGTGACTACACCACACGTGGTGAGTACACTATGATGATACAATTTATATAGGCTATACATCAATCCTAGACTCAGGATATGCATTCCTCATTCTATCATCCGTTTTCCAAGTGCAATCCTTAGCATCTCCACTCCATTGAACTTTGACTAACCTTACCACCTTCTTCCTCAATTGTTTCTCAACATGATCAATGATTCGAGTAGGCCATCTAATAACTTTCAAATTTGGTTTCACCTCCAAGTCTTCCTGAGCAGTCGTTTCTATGATTTGCTCTGGGTCATGTACATGTTTCCACAAATGAGATACATGAAAAATGTTCTGCACTTCTGACAGCCTTTCTGGAAATTGCACTCGATAAGCTAGTGGGCCGATTCTTTCAAGAATGGGAAAAGGTCCAATTTACTAAGGTGCTAACTTCTCAACACTTCCAAACCTCACCACTTTCCTCATCGGAGAGACTTTAAAAAAGATTGAATCTCAAAACTAAGAATTCCATATTTCTATGCCTTTGGTCTGCATAACTTTTCTATCTGCTCTGTGCTTACTTTAGCTTCTTTTAATCATATCAACCTTCTCTAAAGCTTCTCGTATCATATTAGGACCAAGTATTAACCGATCTCTGGTCTCGATCCAACATGCCAGTGACTTACATGGGCGACCATATAGAGCTTCATACGGTGTCGTGTCGATACTAGCTTATAACTGTTGTTGTAGGATAAATCTACCAAATGCAAATGATTTTTCCATTAGCCTCCAAAGCCTAGAATACATGCTCTTAGAAGATCTTCCAAAACGCGATTGACTAATTCCGCCTGTCCATCAGTTTGGGGATGATATGCAGTGCTTTTACACAGCTTCGTTTCCAAAGCTGTCTATAATGCTTCTCAAAACTGTCTAGTAAAGATTGGATCCCGATCGCTTACTATACTGCTTGGAACACCATGCAATCAGACAATCTCTTTCATATATATCCCTGCAAGGCTTGCAACGGTCCATAATGGCTTTACTGGAATGAAATATGGACTTTTAGTTAATCGATCTATGATAACCCAAATGCCTTTGGTCCCATCCTCGTTCGAGGTAAGCCATCAATGAAATCCATTGATATTTGATCCCGCTTCCAAGCTAGAATCTCCAGAGATTGAAGTAATCTTGAAATTTTCTATTGGTCACTCTTGACTTGTTGAAAATTTATACATTGGCTAACATAAATGGATATGTACCTTTTCATACTACTCCACCAAAATGTGCGCTTCATTTCTTTGTACATTTTGTTAACTCCTAGATGAATGATAAGTTTGGATTTATGGCATTCATCTAAATCTTCCTGCCTAAGATTTTCCACATCCGAAACACAAATTTTCCCATTCAACCGCAATACTCCATAGTTATCTATTTCAAAGCTTGTATTCCCCCCTTTGTTTATATTTTTAATAATCTCCTTTAGGAATCGATCTTCTTTTTGCTTGTTGGTAATTCTTTCCATAAGAGTTGGAGTTACTACCAAATAAGAAATAACAACATTCTTCCTACTTAACGCGTCTACTATTACGTTGGCTTTTCCCGGTGTATATAAAACATTTAGATCATAAGATGCGAGAAATTCTAGCCAACGTTGCTGCCTCATGTTTAGATCTTTCCGAGTGAAAAGATGCTATAAAATTTATGATCCGTAAAGAGCTCAAACTTTTCACCTAATTAAAGAGAGAATTTTTATTTATTAAGGTCAATTCAAAGTTTTATTGAAATAAACTATGAAAAATTCTTGCCTAGCAAATAATGCCTCCATATTTTTAATGACAACACCATAGTTGATAATTCTAAGTCGTGTGTTGTATAATTCTTCTCATGAGTCTTTAGCTGTCTACATGCGTACCTTTCTGCATCAGAACTGCACTAACTCCTTCTCTACAAGCATTTGTATAAACATTTAATCCACTATTTCATTTATAATTGCTAGAATTGGAGCGGTTGTTAACCTCTTTTTGAGTTTCTGGAATGTTTCTTCACATTTAGGAGTCCAGATAAATTTAGCATCCTTCATTGTTAACTTCATTAGGTGATATGCAATCTTTGACAAGTCTTGAATGAATCTTTTATGATACCCTACCAAACCTAAGAAGCTACGAATTTCTTTAGGAGTTTGTGGCTACTTCTAATTTAGAACAGCTGCAACTTTTATAGGATCTACTGAAATCTCATCTCTTAATATATATGTCCAAGGAATTTCACCTCCTTTTCCCAAAAATGGCATTTCGGGAATTTGGCTTTATGCACATTATTTCCCAATATTTCCAATACAATTTCTAGATGTCTTTCGTGTTCTTCTTCTGTCGTAGAATAGATAAGGATATCATCGATAAAGACTAACACGAATTTATTGAGTACATCTCTATATACTCTATTCATAAGCTCTACAAAATAAGCGGGTGCATTGGTCAGACCAAAAGGCGTAACCAACCACTCGAAGAAAGTATTTGGATTTTAAATGCAGTTAGATGGACGCATTCTTCTGCGATCCTTAGTTAATGTAATCCCATGGCTAAATCCATTTATGAGAATATTCGAGCACCATGTACATGATCAAATAAGTCATCTATTTGGGGTATAGGATACTTATTCTTAATCATTTGTTTATTCATACATCGGCAGTCTACACACAACCTTAAAGATCCATCTGACTGGGCAAAAAAAACTACCGTCGATCCCCAACTTTAATGACTAGGTCTTATCAACCAGTTCTTTAATAGTTCATAGGTATGGTTATTCAACTCATCCCTCTCCATTGAAGCCATTCTTCGATCAGGTTGTTTAACTGACCTTGCACCAAAAATCAAGTGAATACGAAACTTGATTTCTTAAAGTAGGGGTAAACTCCTTACTACTTCAACAACATCCGAGAATTTTCTCACAACTGGTATGGTTTCTAATTCTTTTTGGGATGAATATAAGGCATAAAGAAAACTATCCCTCCTTGAACTAGTTTCTTTATAAGATATTTACATAAACTTCCCAAAGCCGGTAAAGATATCACCCTTCTATTACAATCGAGAACATCTTGGTCAACCAATCTATATTGAGCAAAACTTCGAATCCAATAAAATCCAAGACAAATAAGTCAAAAGGAAATTTATGGGAAGAGTGGGAAATTTGGACTTTTCACAATTCATACAAAGGTTAGTGGTACCACCTATAGGATTTGTCATGCAGATAGGGGTATCAACTAATTTAGGGTCAAGTTTTAATTCAAATAAGGGTTTTAAACGCGCACCCTCATAGATAAACTGCATTCTATGGTAATACTAACCCTATCTCTAATGAGTCATACCCCACCAAAGCCAAGGTTCTCGCTTAACCTTCGGCCATGATGCCAAATGTGATGGCTTGTCTTCTCGACCCTCAGAAATCGACATCAATACATTAATGGTATTCATGATTTGTAAACCCAAGTGTTGGGGAGGCAGATTATCAGGGGTAAAGTAAAGATAGAAACACAAATTCTCACATTTAATTAATTATACAGATAGATATTACATACAACCACCTCACTAGGGTACATTAGAGTTATGATATGAACTAATCCATCCAAGAACAGTTATAGCTGCTTGCTCCCACACTTGCTAGTATAAACAAAACTAGACACGATGGAAAATAAAAGATAAATAGATATCCACGTCATATGCTCCAGCTCTGTGCTCCAAAAACTCCTCCAGAATGCTCTGCCAAAAATGCTCCTAACAAATCCTGACTACTTGGTTGCCTGAAAAAGTTAGGCACCCAGAGTTTAAATGGAAAACAAAATAATTCTGGGTTAATCATGGGACTGGTGTGAGAACTCAAAATACGATGTCTAAATACAAAAAGGTATCTCATAAGACCACACCTTATATAAACATAGAACAGGATTTTACCTTATGATAAGCAAAACATTTTTACGTAAAAATATGTGATATTATTTTTAATGACATTTCTTTGAAAACATTTGCATGTAAACTTATAAATCATTGTTACATTGATTAAATTCCAGCATACTAGCCACAAAGTAGGTTCTACAAACAAAATGGTAGGCATTTATTGAAGAACGATTTCCATAAAAACGACAGGGTGGAGGGACTACCTTCCAGTAGTACATCTATAGAGGAATGTACCGAGGCTATAGAACATCTACGCCTCTACCAACACGAGACCAGCCTACCTCTACACTTAGATAGAACCGAATATGTCATCACCAAGGTCGTTACCGACCTATCCGAGACGTCTCTTAGTATACAACAAAATAATTTAAACCTAAACGTTTTAGCGGGCAAAAATGTATGTAAAAGGGGATGATCATACCCTAATGGTTGTGAACCACATAGCCCTATCGCATCTACCCATTTTCGGCCATTTTCGGGTGAGAGGCTTGAGGTCCCGATTACCTTTCACATAATACATCTTCTTTCCTCTTTGAATGCCACATTTCCATTCCATAATCACACAACAGATTTCTACAAACATATAACTCTAGAGCTCGTACGTCTCAAGAAAGGATGTGAAGCTAAGAGAAGTTCCATCCCCATCACCAAGCAGAAATACGTTCATAGAGATTAAGTAATGTGATTTTAAAATGCAATGTCAGACATTTGTCCATACAACTTTGTTCTAGGACCGAACAAAACTGAAGGCACTCCTCATACCACATCCTTTTTGGAAATCACTCCTAGGATCAGTAGCAAATAGCCCTTGCAATTCAAAGATTTTTATAACGGAGCATTACTTGCCACTTAAATATATGATGGTAAATTTCACCTCGAGGGACCAGTGACAAGTAGCCCTACATCATGAATATATTCATCTTCAATACATTTATCTTCATCATGTTTTACTTTGAAACGTAAATTGGTTCGAAATAGTCTTCGGATAGGGATTCCCCAAATCCGACCCGGTTTCGTCGAAATCCAATCATCGATAAAAATGGCATTTTATATGTACAAAACTATTGTTTGATTCGTTCATTTCTTTATTAAGATATCTTCGATAAATATATATCTTAAAAATATCCTTTTGGTAAATATGGAATCATTTCAACCTTCCTTTTTAAGTTTATCAAGTCAATTTTAGAAAGTAACTTATAAGTATTTAAATTTGGCAATTTTAACTTTTGTACCTAACTTGTTTGATTTCGACCTTATCTATCCCTCGCCTAGGGAAGAGGCCCGGTGAGTCAGGACTTTGGTTACTTCTGAACATCTTCTTAGTTTAAGCACTTTACATCTAGATCTTACGAATAGAAAAATTCAGTCTACTTGTCGGCTTTTAAAGCCAAGATTAAATCACCTGATTTTGAAACTTTTCTGTAAATCATTTATTTAAACCTTTTTAATTAGATTATAAAAATTCTCAATTCATCTTAAAAGCACTTAATCATTTATTTGAAAACATTTATAAAAGATTTGGAAAGGAATTTTCAAGTTAAAAACTTCATTTCTAAAGTTGTTGAAATGGCAGCCGAAAAGTGCTGAAGAAAGTGCTTAAAAACTGATTCGATTTAAAACAACTTTTCTAATAATCCATATTTTTCAATTCAAATATGTTCTAAAACATTTTAACATATTTATCAAATTTATTTCATACTTTTAAACATTTAAAAATATTCATTACAAAGAATTTCATACTTTGGTCGCTTACTGCAAAAGCGCAAATTTTCTGAAAATTTGATTTGGCCATATTTTTAAATTTACAAGATGAAATCTTGATTTTCTATCTTCATTTAGAAACTATGGAAATAATAGTCTGGAAAATTCTTATCTCGAGGAATTTCAATCTATATTACATTCCATACACTCCTTTGAATTCTTTGGCGCAAGATCGCTAGTTACCGGTACGCGACGTGCCTTGTTTTGACTTATTTATTTGTTTTCATTTAAAACTTTCTGAAACAAGTTTATATGTTTGTGAAACATTTCTAAAATATATTCAATCATTTTAGAAGGTATTAAATGATTCCATACTACTTTTACAATTCATTCGGAAAGTGTTTTCCATGCGAAATAATGACGTGTATATCATGACTTGTTCAATCGTTTACATGAGATAAACAATATATGATGATCAAAATCATAAAAAAACATCCATGCAATCATATCACATTACCACATCCATATATATATATATATATATATATATATATATATATATATATATACACACACACATACATATATATAGCAATTAGGAGTTCTCACATTTGTTTTGGATTTCAATCGGAGCATCGGCTATAGCTCCGCTACTTGAAATTTTTTGCTCACGAATCCTTACACGCTCGTCTCTAAATGGCTCTGCTTGGACTAGGGGAGAGGGATGGTGGTCACGCCTTAGCTAGGGGAAGAGGTTGTGACGACCCGACTTTCTACGACCAGAAAATCGTATCATCTTTAAGAAAGAAAGGGATAGAAAAGAGAAAAGAAAGAAGAGAAAGAAGAAACAACATCAGAATCTCAACAGCGGAACGAATAATTTATAATAATAACATAAATATTACATAGTATACAACAACTATCAGAGTTACACAGACAATACATCACATACTAGACGGTTATAGACACCTGTCTAGTTATTACAACTCAATACAATACAAAGAACCCACTCAGAGATACCAACACAGCGGAACACTAAACATATCTACACGCAGAAAGCTCCTGCTCCATTGCTCCTCCACAATTCATCAAAGCTAACCTGAATCCCTTTGCTACTCGTAAAAATTTGAGTACCCAAGAGTTTAAGAAAACAAAAGATAAACTCCGGGTCAGACATGGGTCTAGTGTGAGTAGCAGGTTAAAGTTGCTTAACTTTCAAAAACCTTTGAAAAGAAAAGGTATCACGTAAGACTTCCCACCCATAAACATGGGAATTTTTTTACCTTACGCTAACCAAAACATTTGATAGGAAATCCAGTGATATTATAATAGGTCTAGGGTTTTCAAGTAAATAGAAAATAGCCGAAATTGTTACATTATTAAATTCCAGCTACTAGCCACAAAAGTGGGTAATACAATCAAAACAGAGGGCACTTATTGGATTTTGGATTCTATACAATGGCATGGCTACCGGGGTACCGTCCGTCATAGTACGTGGCCTAGATCACCGTACCGAGGATCACTCCCAATCCCCTGTAACACAAAGCCGGAACCATTCCTTACTGAACAGTCCCGAACAAGGCCACCCCGCAGTTGTGATCAGCAACCGCACCACACAGCCGAAATAAAATGGACATCTAGGCAGGGGTAAATCTCGTCCTACTTGGGCATGACCCACTTAGCCTTTCTACACCTTCCCTGTTTTAGCCCTTCCCGGTTGATGAGGCTTAAGGCTACGATTACCTCTATAGAACACATCACTTAGAATGCTTATCGCCCACCTGACGATGTTCTGAAAGCATTCAATCCATACAAGTTCGTTTCGGGTTCGAACAAAACCGAAGGCATTATCTCGTTACACTCATTTTGGAATCACCCTCAAATTTAACGACGATAAACCTTGCACTCTGAATCTTCATCTTCACTTCAGATTCATGACCTATCGTTAATTTGGAATGATGTGGTTTTCGGATATCCAAATATGGAAACCTGATCCCGGTCTCATCGAAATCCAAAACGTGTATTTTAAGGCCAAGTTGTTTTAGAGTTTAAAACAATTCAATTCATTATCTATATACTCACAGATATATAATTCACAGATTCACAATAGATAATCAACATTATCATCATAACAGATAATCCACATTATCATCACAAACGGATAATTCATATCATCATCTCAATGCAACCAAAGCATCCATAACACACAACATTATTCATCTCACTTCTGAGATTACAAACCATTTAAGGCAACCAATACCATCCATCAAACATAAGCAATGATCTAATGATCACACCATCTATAATTAATTTAAAGTGAATTAAATTAATTACTTTATCTCTAATTAATTTAAAATGAATTAAATTAATCACTTCATCATTATAATCCTTCTTAACTTAACCATTGATTAATTACAAATCAATTAGTAAATCACCATCTCATTACTCATTTTAATTAATCATTACTGATCAACAATTTTCTAATTACAATAAGTAATTAGCCTTCAAATTAGTTACACAAGTTAATTATACTTAACACTTTACAATAATTAACTTTTAATTTCCTAATCAATTAATCAACTAAAATTTACTACATTAATCCTTTATTAATTAATTACTTCATTTATTAATTATTCCTTAATTAATCAATTCTAAATTTACATCGTTAATTTTATTAATAAATGATTTCTAATTACATTTTTAATTAATCTCTCTATTTAAATTAATTACATTAAGTAATTAATCTTCAATTAAACCACACATATATTAATCACCCTTGATTAGTAACATCCAGTAATGAATTACCCTTAATTACTTCATTAAATAATTTACTCCTTAATTTATTCTTTAATTAATCCCTTGATTAATCTCATTCGGTAATTAACTACCCTTAATTACTTTATTTCAAAAATTAATTACCCTTAATTAATTATCTCACTTAATCCCTTGATTAATTACACAGTAATTTAATCCAAATTACTTCCATTATAAAAACATCTTTAATTACATCCAGTAATTATCAATTAATTACTTCCCTAAGTAATTACAATTCCATTAATTACATTAGGTAATTATCTATCAAATCATCAAGTGTGTAAATTAATTAAACTTAATTAATTAATCTAAACTAATCACATTAAACTCAATTAATTACATTAAGTAATTAATTCATTAATTACTTCTATTAAGTAATTAAACAATTTCACAAATGATTGTTATCAATTAATTAATCTAATTAATTATAAAAATTAATCACATTAATTAATTATTAAATAATATTAGTTAATGACCTTCATTAACTATTCTTTAATTTCTTCCTTAAGTAATTAATTTGGATTAACCATTATTAATTACAAATTAATTAATATTTAATTATCAATGAATTAATCCCTAATTATTAAATTAATTAAATGTTAACTGCAATCTTAATTAATCCTTAATTACTTAATTAATTAATTTTTAATCATTAATTAAAATCTAATTAATAATCCTTAATTACAAATGAATTAACCTTAACTAATTAATCTTAAACCTTAATTAGTCAATTTAAAATTCTCAATTATTTAATTAATCATCCATATTATTAATTAATTAAATAATTAATTATCCAACTTAATAATTTAATGAATCCAAATCATTAAATTTCTAATTTAATTTAAGAAAAACATTTCTTAATTAAAGTATTTAAAACAATTTGTTTTCAAATATACTTTAAATTCATTTTAAATTTTAGATTTTAAAATGAATACAAATTTAACTTAAACAAGGTTTAAAAACAATTCAAAACCTTTTTATCTCATAAGTTAAAGAAATACCATTTTATAAAATAAGTTTAAAAGAATATAAAATTCAAATCAATTTAAACATACACTTTAAACATTCCAAGATATTTAAAAACAAATTCCAATTCAAAAATTTCCTTTAATTTCAAAACTGAAATACAGCTTAAATTTTCAATCCAGATTTAACTTAAATTTTAAAAGCTTTCCTTACATTTCAAATCTTCATTTTAAAATTCAAATCATTTAACCATATTTTTTTAAAGTAGTTAAACAATTTAAATTTAAACTTTATTTTATTTTAAAAACTGAAATTCAAATCCAAATTCCAGATTTTTAAATCTCAGATTTAAACTTATTTTAAATCTTCTATTTTACAATTTATACTTTCAGTTTAAATTCAAACCCACATATACTTTTATACTAAAAAGTTTTAAAACCAAATTTAAATTTCAAAACTTAAATTATTTTAAATTTAAGATTCCAATTCTTGAATTCAAATTCAAATTTTAAACTTAGTTTAAATTTTATTTTACATTTAAACTTTACTTTTAAACATTTAAAAGGAACGGGTTTCTATTTTTATAAAACCTATAAACAATACATTATACTCGAGCCTTCCCTAACATGATTTCGAGTCAAAAATCTTATCTGCTTCGAGTCATACACTCGAATCACTCGAGACAATCACGAGGCCACTAAAACCTGCAACACCCTAACTAACAACACATAGTTCATCAGAAAAATTAATGCACCGTGCACATGCACGGTGCCGTCGACCAACTCTTGTCGACTCCATACCCTCGAGCATAACAACAGTCACCCTCACACCAGAATCCAATCATCACAACATCCATCAAATCCTGAAATTGAACTCAAGCTTACACCTCAAACCTGGAATAGGCAGTAACTTAAACATCCTAACCTGTCAACACCACGCCATGGAAGCTCCGACCACCGTTCCCTCTGAAACTCCGGCGAAGACCTCGTCAACCCACCAACTTTCAATACCCAAGACATTATTGAACTCGATCCGTTACAAATGCCGTGGTGATCAATTCTATCTAACCCAGTAAAACTAGGGTTCCAAATTTTAATTCACAACCATCACCACCAAATTGACATTCACCATAATCTGATAATTTTTCCCTCATCCCTGATCACTCCTCCACCTCCAGGAGGAAATTCAAACCATTCGAACACATAGATCATCAGTTAGAACCCAAAGAGCAAAATACAGTAAAACTAGAACTACTCCCAAAATCTAACACTAGAAATTATGATTTTTCTTTTAAAAATCATGATTTGGTAAGATGATTTGATTTGCAACCCTGAAACATCAAATCAAGGTACTTGAATTTTCATAAATTTAATGTCTGATCATCTATTTATAAATTTCAGAGATGATGTAGAGTTGTTTAACTTAATATTTTCAAACCATAGTTTATGATGAAATAAACATATCTCGTTGAATCCTTAAATCTAAATCAAGATTTAATCAAGAGATTATGTTTTTAAAATTAAACAGCAGCTTAAAATTAAAGAAACAGAAATGTACAGGTAAACAAGCATGCACACATATATTCATATATATAAATATTCACTGCAAATTTCATAAAATATATTCATTTCAAATTAAAAGCATGCAATCATCTTTTACCTACTTAAATTTAAAATAAAAATGGAGTTACTCACCTTATCAGAAGACAGATCACAGATTTGAAAAACCCCTTGAATCTTTAAAACAGAATTGCCCATGCTTTAAAAACTTGAGTTGTTTGATGTCATAATCTTGCTTTAAAATGCTATTGCTCCTTGATTTACAACCTTACACGCATGCTGGCTACAGATTGAAGAATGCAGGGGCCAATTTCCAGATTTGGAAGAAATGCATGCAGTAACCATTCCAGATTTTGAAGAAATGAGTGCAGGTTTTCTTAATTTCCAGATTTTGGAAGAATTGAATGCAGGGAACAATTCAGGTTGGATATAAATGATGAAGAGGCTTCAATTTGGAAATGTGTTTACAAATTGAAGAAAGTAAAATGCAGACTTGCTTTTGCATTTTGAAAATGTGGATGGTTACAGATTTTTGAAGAGATGAAGTTTGCTTTTGAAAATGATATACAGGATTTACATTTTTGTTTGAAAATGAACTATGGGTTTTGATTCTTCAGATTTGGGTTTTGAGGATTGTTTAGAGTATTAAGTTTCAGCTGAAAGATTTACTTAGTTTGAAAATGGAAATGAGAAAAAGAAAGGTATGGAAAAATGCAAGTTTATATAACTAAATTTATGATAAATTAAAAATCATATAAAAATAAAAATAAACAATTTGACACTTGTCTTTAGTTACTAACACTTGTAAATTACTTATTTAATCACTTAACACATGTTATATTAGGTCCTAAGATGTCTACACATGTTCTTTTAATTAATTAGTATTTTTAATTAAAGTTTAATGTAATATAATGCTTAAATAATTAGTTTACAAATACTTATTTATATGTATAGATAATTTTTAAAGATTAAAACCATGTATAATTATAAATAAAAACAATACACATATCAATTATTTGAAAATAATATTTTTAATCATTTTAAATAAATTTATAAAAGAGGTTATAAATTACTTATTAATTAAATGAATAAATGTTTCATATTTTAATTGTATTTTAAACTTCATATCTAATTTACAAATCACATTCATTAAACAATATTTTAAAAAGAAAATAAAACAAATCTTATTATTAATCTTATTTAAATTTAAGCTAAAAATCTTTTTAAACAATTAAACATTTATTTTATGTATATTTAAAACCATATAGTTCTTTATTAAATAGCGTTGAAAAGCTTAACATTAAATAAATCATAATTCCCCAATTACCAAAATATTGGAATTAGAAAATATGCTATATTAATTAAATTTAAAACCAAACTCATCCATTTAAAATATATATATATATATACATTATAAATAGAAAACAATTTATTAACTTATTAAAAGATAAATTCACTTATTAAATATTTAATAAAAGAAGATTATTAAACCAATTCAAATTTATTAAAAAAATTATCAAATCAATTTAATTTTAAATACAGATTATTAAATTGATATTGCCAAAAATTCCGTAATATCACAATCCTCCCGCTTAAAAGAATTTCGTCCCCGAAATTTAAAACAAAGGTAATTTAATAATCTCATTAAAGATTTAATTTTAAAACACATCATACATTATCATATGCTAACAACCAAAGCAATCAATTCACAAAATCAAAACAAATCTTACTATCCAGAAAAATTCTAGATAGAACTTCCATGAGTTTCCCCGGTATAAATATCGGGATACTCGCTCTATAGAATCCAAACAATCAATACTACTAAGCTATAGAGCTCCTATTCATCTATATCTATAACTCTAAACAAGATATCAGACTACAGACGAGTCTGACTCAATAACCAAATCCTTCTGAACTGCTGGTTTCCAAAACCAGAGATATATCAAACACGTACTCCCTCAGAGATACGTGAAACATACTGAATCCCAGTTATCCAAACTGGCAATTCAACTCTTGAAAACCAAACACTTATCTTACCAAAACACAGAAGAAGTCCAAAACACCTCGGAGCTAGCTTCACAGACTTACCAAAACTTATAGCTCCTTGGATCTGAGAAAAACTTATCCATAACCAGATCTCCGATTCCGGAATCCAAATCCCTTCGTATCTTATCCACAAAAACTCTTCGGACGATCCTGGGATACCAACATCCTTCCTGATCAGCTCAACCCTTGCTGATGCCACTAGAAACAAGCTTAGACCAAAAACAACCCAACAGAATGATCTCCTCAAGATCAATCCAAAATCAACACAAACTCTACACCTCAACAACAGAAGATAGAACTCACTTCTCCTTATCCGGAAAAGACAAAACAGATGCACTCCTAACTGCTTCCGCTGCACAACTCTGATCCGGAGTAGAAGAAAATGCCGATGAAGAAAACGAGCACAAACTAGACAACACATCATAGAAATATGGTTCAACATATCCATAAAAGAAAACTCATAAATTCCTCCGAAACCTGAGTTGCTTCACCAACCCCTATCTCAAGGAATCATCCTTCTACTAAACTGAACCACCGGAAATCCTGGAATCCAAATTGATAAGAAAACTCGATCTCCAGATTCAAACAAACCTCTGACTTCCCTGAAGACATCCGGACAATCTCCAACAATCCAAGAGAGCACTCAACTATCGCAAGTCACTTTTGCGACCAGCCCAGCCTAATATCCCAAAGAAACTGCTTTCTCTTTACCAAACAGAACAGCTTATGCTGGCCTAGCCAATTCACCGAAGAAAAAGATCTACACTGCTGCTTCTGAACTCCATCTTCAGAAAACTACTCAGCCAGAAAACTTCCTGCCACCATAGAACACTCCGAGCTGCTGCTAACACCAATACTAAAGAATTCCTAATCCAAAACTCTGTGAGAAACTCGGACCTCAAAGAAAACAGAACATCCTGCTAAACTCAGTTACAACACCGAAACAGACACACTTCCTTAAACTTGTTCCAAAGAATGGAAATAATCCATAATCACTGCGTCTCATCACGCAGCTACTACTTCCTGAGGTACCAAGATACCATCACTCACTTGCCTCTGCCCAACCGACAAATTTAAACTTAACTCATCCAACTCTGCATTTCAAAGATGACTTCGAACTTAACAGATTTCCTTCATAGATCGATGAAATCCTTACACCAAGCTGCAAAGCTCACTCGAGACGGTATTACGTCTACAGTCTCGACAGATACACTTCCAACCTCATCACTCAAACTCCAACCAATGGTAGTAGTCGTGTTACACACACCACTACCTTATCTACCTTTATAACTTATATTGGAAAACCTATACGGGTAACCCAACATATAGGTAGAAATAATATATATATATATATATATATATATATATATATATATATATATATATATATATTAAAATTACAAACACGCCCTCTCAAGATAGACACCACTCCAGAATCTAGGTATTCGCTCAACCTAGCACTCTGATACCACCTGTGATGAACCGACTTTCTACGACCAGAAAATCATATCATCTTTAAGAAAGAAAGGGATAGAAAAGTGTGACAACCCGCATATTTATCAATTGTATATTTAAATATTTTATCGTTCGTCGGATTTTGGTCCGAAAAGCTACTTTTTGCAAACAGTCGAATTAGGACTCGAGACCCCTCCCATTGAGTTCAAAATGCCGTTTGCAACCTTTTTGAGTATAAACATTGATATGTTTGGAGCTAGTCAAAAAAATTTGATCATTTTCACTTTGGGTTTGGGTTCAGCCCTATGTTTAACTTATACTCAAATCTGAACCACTCCTCCCCATTCACTCTCACTTCCTCCTCTTTTCAGTTCTAAAGCATCAATGGTGGGAGAGATGGGAAATTAAAAATCCAAAACCCTAGTCTTCCTTAGCAAATCCAACTTCTAGCTCCAAATTAAAGAGAACCCATTGGTAAGTTTCTCTTCATCTTCTCCAACTCATTCTTTTAATCAATTTCAGAAATTCCTAAACCTAATTTTGGGAATGTTCTTCTTTTAAGCTTAGAATCAAGCTTCTTGAGTTGGATTTGAAGAGTTGTTGATTCTCCTTTGCTTTCAAGCTTCATCTTCATTTCTTTGGGTTCAAAGGCGAGATTTTTATCTCACATCTTAGTCTATAATTATCTTCGATTGTTAGGTATGAATTCCTAATGCTTATTCTTGTGCAATTGATTTTGGTTTGGATTGATTTGGTGTATATTCCAAATTTTTGGTGTTTTGAAATCAAAATCTATGAAAATCCTTTTATGGATATTTGGACATTGATATTTGAGGCGTATCGAAGAGCCGTTAAGGCTGGGTTGTCGCTTGGCGTAAATCCTTAGTCGTTGTCGCTCGATCGATCGCTTCCGATATTCGTTTGGCCATTTTTGGCCTAGGTTCAGGGAATGCCCTGAACCCTTGATTCAGACGTCTGAAACGTACAATTCAGACGTCTGAATATTATACTGGGAATTTTTATTCCCCAGGATTCAGACGTCTGAATCTATATTTCAGACGTCTGAATTGGTTTACTTTGGACCAGAAAGGAAATAGGCTAAAAATTGCCTATTTCAGACGTCTGAAATATTGGGTTCAGACGTCTGAATTGTGTTCTGGAAAACAATTATTTTTCCAGATCCAGACGTCTGAATCCTTGATTTTAGACGTCTGAATCTGCTGTTTGGGCTCTATTTTGCCTATTTAGCTTGAGATTCCAATTTTATCGATTCGTGTTGATTCCCTTTTGTTGTTATCATCTATTATCGACTCTGATGACATTTTCTTTGGGATTTTTGTAGATATCCATTTTGATGGATTTGATATCGATTTCTTTGGAATTAACTCACATCTTCGTATGTGAATTTTGGTGATTGATTGTTGTACAATCATTTTGTTATTTGTCACTTTAAAAATATAAAGGTTTTCTATACTAGTAGTAAATATCAAAACTCTTTCTTCAAATGATTTCAACACTATTTTATTACAAAGCTCGTTTTCTCAAACCGATTTCCAATCTATTAGTATATACAAACCTTTACCTCACTCGTATGAGAAATCTAATTAAATGGCTTAGTAAAACAAGTGGTATGAAACGCTTGCGTTTACTTCGTCGGTTAATTCTTGGACTTGTTCGATTGAAACTCTTGTAACAATTTTCTAGTGGAGATCTACAGTTTGTTCGTAAATATTTAAGTTAAGCAAGTGGTTATGGGACATGAAGCTAAACTCATATACTTACTAGCTTAGTGTAATTGACACTTCTCGTTGATCATGACGATCATCTTTGTGATTTAGACTAGCAATGTGCGATGTCTCTTTGTCTGCAAGGGAGACTAAACCCCGTTTTGTGGAGTTTCGACTCAAATTGGTGGGGTAGCAACCCATGGTCTTCAGGCCGTTTGTGGAGCTTCGGCTCAATTTGTGATGGTTAGCAACCATGGAATTAGCGTTCCGTTTGTGATACACGTGTTGGCGAGCTTTATGCTCCCGTTTGTGATAGGCCTTCCCCCTTTTTGTGATTTCTGGATTTCTTGAGATGATTTCTAGAATTTGTGCTTCACCAATTTTCGTGATTTTCATTGATAAGTTTTATCAATATTTGTGCATTGGTGAATTTGTGCGTCATTGACTTTTGTGATCAATATTGATATAATCGTCGATATTTATGGTTTGGTGAACGAAATAAAGAGTATGACATTTCTTTTGATCCTTGAGTAGATTTTTGTGATATTGATTAATCTCTTGTTGATTTTCAATTACTTATATATCACAGCTTGGCATTGTGATTATTATGTGTTTAGTCATACCTCTTATTCTATATCGTCTCATCTGATATTTATAGCTAGACTGATCCGTTTATTATTTTCTTATTAAATAATACTCGGGTCAGACCGAGATTTTACAGGTGCTTCAGCTGACTTCTCACTTGGGATTGATTTCTCTGACTTTTGGCTAACTACGTAGATTAGTAGTTTATTTTGTTGTATACACTTGAGATATGGACTCATAGTTGTATTCTTTTGTATAGCACGTGTTGCTATTCTTTTGTACTATTGTGGATCTTTTTGACCACTACTCTGATATACACTTTCATGTGTTAGTTATATATTCATATCTATTTCCGCCTTTGTGATATGAATTATCTGTGACTGATTTGTGTTATGTTTATTTCTATATTTGTTTCCGAAGATTATAATAGCCACTATGTAGTAGCTTTGTGTTTGTATCGGTATGTCGGATTTCCTCTTGAAATAAAATGCATGTTATACTATCTGGCATATCGGTACCCGCGCAAAGCAATTACACGGATGGTCGCTCCTCAACAGCCTTATTCTCCGTGCTAGTTGACAGCATTACACCGTAGTGATCTTGGCTAGCGTGGGTATAGAGGTGGGGCGTCATAGCTTGGTATCAGAGCCAAACTTCGAAACAATATGGAATATTATAACAAGGATCATCGTCCTAAGTCCATCTTAGGAGTCGTGCTTTAGGATTTAATTCGAGTCTTCGTACATATTCATCCTGTTTTCTTTATGATTCCTTGTTTATCCATCAAGATTGCTTGATATTCGTTTGGTGAATAACCTTTTTCTTTTTCTTTCTTTCTTTCTAAGGGAAGAGAAATGGTTAGACCTGGTCGTCCCAGAGCTAGATCATCTAGTGCTCCACCCCAAGATGGAGTTTTTATGACTACCCAGCAACTTCTTGACCTTGTCACGAATGCTCAAGCAGCTGGTTCTAATCCGGAACCTACTCACCCTAAATCTGGGTTTGCACGTTTGTGCAATGATTACACCAACCTGGGCGGGAAGCCATTTAAAGGTTCTGTAACGATTATTGAAGTCCAGGCTTGGTTAAGGACATGCGATCGAATCTTTTCTCGCATGAACCTCATTGATCTTCACCGAGTTCAGGTGGCTTCTAGTATGCTCCAAGAAAGAGCATTGGACTGGTACGAACTTCTTATTTCTGAGATTAATGAAGCGGATCTCACATGGGAGCAATTCCGGGAATGCTTCGAATTAAAATTCGTGCCAGAAGCAGAAAAAGTGACATTGGCTCGTCGTTTCATAGACCTTGTTCAGGGTGAAACCTCCGTGACTGATTATGTTGCATCCTTCGAGTCACTTTTCAAATATGGGGTTGAATACATCAACACCCCATTGAAGAAGAACCAAAGATTTGTCTATGGCTTAAACAAAAATCTCAAGAAGCCATTACTTCTAAAATTAGAAGTTTCTTTCGACCAACTCATTGATATCGCTCTTCGTCTTGAAGAGGCGGATAGGGAAAATGATGTTGAAGTGGTGGGTTCCAAACCAGGCTTCAACAACATCAAGAAAAGGCCTGGTAAATTCAAAGGCCCTTATCCCAATAAGAAAGGGAAGCAAGCAACCCCAGTGGCAAAGACTTCTTCCTTTGGTCGTGGGGAATGCTATAATTGTGGTTCGAAGGACCATTATGCGAACAAGTGCCCAAAGTCTCTCTCTTGTCGCTACTGCAAAGTTCCCAGTCATGTTATATCTTCATGCCCCAAGCTTCAAGGCGGGAAGGAGGGAGAGTTAAATGTTGCTCAAGCCCCTGGCAACACATCTCGTGGCCAAGGTATTTCTCATTCCATTCTTGATGGTATTATTTTATTTCATGATCAACCTATTAGAGTTCTTTTTGATACGGGTGCATCCCATTCTTTTATATCAAAAGAACTTGTTGATACTTTTTCTTTAAGTGTTGTTGCTTTAATGACTTCTTTGAGAATTGCGAACCCGGTTGGTGGATCCGCAACAATCAGTTTATTGTGTAATGATGTCGAGATTATTTTGGGTGATTTTTCTTTCCGAGCCGATTTGCATGTCATGCGTTATTTAGGCTTTGGAATGATTTTGGGAATGGATTGGCTTAACCGCTATGAAGCTCATATCCTATGTCCTGAGCGGACTATTCATCTTCGACATCCTCAATCTGTTAAGCAGATTTCTATTAATCTTAAAGATTCAGATTCCAGCTTGGTTGCATCTTTATATTCTTTAAATCCTCGTGATGACGATAATGATGATGAGGAAGATATTATTTCTCTTATTCACGTTGTTCGTGAATTTTTCGACATATTTGAGCCCGTTTTAGGATTACCACCTAAGCGAGCAATTGAGTTCAGAATTAATCTCATTCCTGGAGCTCAACCTATCACTCGTCCTCCTTATCGTATGTCCAATAAAGAAAATGAGGAGATGCGTAAACAATTATCCGAATTGGAGACGAAGCAATTTATTTGCTCTAGTTCCTCGCCTTGGGGAGCTTCAGCTATTTTTATGAAGAAATCCGATGGTACACTTAGGCTTTGCGTTGACTACCGCAAGCTTAATGATCTTACTATCAAAAATAAATATCCTTTACCTCGGATTGATGACCTATTCGATCAACATAGTGGTGCTAGAGTTTTTTCACAATTGGACTTGGCAACCGGATTTCATCAGCTTCGTATTGCAGAGGATAGCATTCCTTTGACATCGTTCCGTACTCGTTATGGATCTTATGAATGGCTTGTTATGTCGTTTGGTCTAACGAATGCTCCGGCTTATTTCGTTGACCTTATGAATAGAGTTTTCAAAGACTTCCTCGACCGGTTTGTTCTCATCTTTATTGATGATATTCTTGTGTATTCAAAAACCGAGGAGGAGCATGAAAAGCATCTTCGGATTATATTGGAAACTCTTGGCAGTAATCAATTAAAAGCAAAGTTTTCTAAATGCCACTTTTGGCAATCTCATGTGAAGTTTCTCGGTCATATTATTTCCGAATCCGGAATTTCCGTGGATCCTTCAAAGATTGAAGCGATTCAAGATTGGAAAAGACCGGAGAGTGTGACGGAGATTCGTTGTTTTCTTGGATTGGCGGGTTATTACCGCCGTTTTATCAAAGACTTTTCTAAGATTGCCGTGCCTCTCACTAGCTTAACGAAGAAAGGTGTTAAATACATTTGGTCGGACAAATGTGAAACTTCTTTTCAGAAATTAAAAGAACTCCTTTCTGATGCTCCTATTCTTGTTATTCCCGAGGGGAATCAGGATTTCGTTGTTTATACCGATGCTAGTCGCGTTGGGTTGGGTGCCGTTCTTATGCAAAAAGAACGTGTTATTGCTTATGCTTCAAGGTAATTAAAGCCGGCCGAGACTAGATATGCCACACATGATTTAGAACTCGCGGTTATTGTTTTTGCTCTTTGGCGTCATTATCTTTTAGGAGAGAAATTTTTTCTTTATACCGATCATAAGCCCTTGAAGTATTTATTTTCTCAAAAGGAACTTAATTTGCGTCAACAGCGTTGGCTTGAATTTCTTGCACCATATGATCTTGATATCCTTTATACTCCCGGAAAGGGGAATCGCGTTGCAGATGCACTTAGTCGAAAGCAACAAGCGGTTGTTTCTATGATGATATCCGAATGGAACGATCTCGAGATCTTATCCACTTGTGAGATTCGAGACCGCGTATCCGATTTATGCTCATCATTTGTTTTATGTAGCCTAGAGGCTCATCCTTCTCTTTTAGACCGCATTCTTGAAGCTCAAGGGCTAGATCCTGAATTGGCTCTTCTTGGCCAAAATGTTAAGGATAAAATTGATATTGAAGGTTTGAAAGACTTTGATATTGATTCTCGTGGCGGCATTCGGAAATTTGGTAGACTTATCATACCAAATATTAGTGATCTCCGAAAAGATATTTTAGAAGATTCCCATCGTTCTAAATTTACCATTCATCCCGGAGGTAGCAAAATGTACGCGGATATGAAGCGACTTTATTATTGGGAGGGAATGAAACTTGACATCGCTAACTTCGTTAAGCGTTGCATGACTTGCCAACTCGTTAAGGCCGAACATCAAAGGCCCGGTGGGTTATTGCAACCTTTAGAAATTCCAATTTGGAAGTGGGACCAAATTTCCATGGATTTTATTGATGGCCTTCCCAGTTCTCGTTCGGGTCATGATAGCTTATGGGTGATAGTGGATAGACTTACTAAATCCGCCCATTTTATTCCCGTTCGGTCTAACCGAACTGTTCCTCTTTTGGCCAAACTCTTTGTTAAAGAAATTGTTAAATTGCATGGAGTTCCTACTTCTATTGGTAGTGATCGTGATCCATTGTTTACTAGTGGATTTTGAAAGAGTCTTCAAAAAGCTTTAGGAACGAAGCTTAATTTTAGCACCGCTTATCACCCCCAGTCCGATGGACAAACCGAGCGTGTGAATCAAACTCTTGAAGATCTTATTCGTGCATGTGCTCTTGATTTTGGTGGACGTTGGGAAGATCATATTTCTTTTGTTGAGTTTTCCTATAATAATAGCTTTCAATCTAGTATTGGTATGGCACCTTTCGAGGCACTCTATGGAAGGCCATGCCGATCTCCTTCTTGTTGGCTTGAGGCCGGTGAGAAGCTGGTTTTAGGTCCAGATTTTATTCGTGATTCCGCAGAAAAGATTGAACTTATTCGACATAGGATGAAAGAAGCCCAGAGTAGACAAAAATCCTATGCCGATAACCGAAGAAGGAAGTTAGAATTTTCTGTGGGAGATCTTGTGTTCATTCGTATTTCACCTATGAAGGGTGTTGTACGTTTCAGTCGGTCGGGAAAGTTAGCACCTCGATACATTGGTCCATTTCCTATCGCTGAACGTATTGGTTCCATGGCTTATCGCCTTACATTACCGGCTCAGTTTTCTGCTATGCATGACATGTTTCATGTTTCTCAATTACGGAAGTGCCTTCGAGATTCCGATTCTATTCTTGAGCCCTGTGTTGTGGAAGAAATTGAAGTTTCGCCTAATCTAACTTTTGAGCAACATCTTGTTCGTATTATCGCTTCGGAAGTCAAACGACTTCGAAATAAGGATGTTCCGCTTGTGAAAGTTCAATGGTCTTCAAATCCTAAGGATTGTTCTTGGGAATCTAGAGAGTTCATCGATCGATCACATCCGGACTTGCTTTCCCGTGCTCTTTAAGGTGAACCTTTTATTTCAAATTTCTTTCGCATTGAATATGCTTTTATGGTTGTTACTTTATATTTTCTTCTTAAATATTGCGATGACGCAATTTCTTTAAGGAGGGGAGTCTGTAACAACCCGCATATTTATCAATTGTATGTTTGAATATTTTATTTAAATATTTTATCGTTCGTCGAATTTTGGTCCGAAAAGCTACTTTTTGCAAACAGTCGAATTAGGACTCGAGACCCCTCCCATTGAGTTCAAAATGCCGTTTGCAACCTTTTTTAGTATAAACATTGATATGTTTGGAGCTAGTCAAAAAAAATTGATCATTTTCACTTTGGGTTTGGGTTTGGGTTCAGCCCTATGTTTAACTTATACTCAAATCTGAACCACTCCTCCCCATTCACTCTCACTTCCTCCTCTTTTCTATTCTAAAGCATCAATGGTGGGAGAGATGGGAAATTAAAACTCCAAAACCCTAGTCTTCCTTAGCAAATCCAACTTCTAGCTCCAAATTAAAGAGAACCCATTGGTAAGTTTCTCTTCATCTTCTCCAACTCATTCTCTTAATCAATTTCAGAAATTCCTAAACCTAATTTTGGGAATGTTCTTCTTTTAAGCTTAGAATCAAGCTTCTTGAGTTGGATTTGAAGAGTGGTTGATTCTCCTTTGCTTTCAAGCTTCATCTTCATTTGTTTGGGTTCAAAGGTGAGATTTTTATCCCACATCTTAGTCTATAATTACCTTCGATTGTTAGGTATGAATTCCTAACGCTTATTCTTGTGCAATTGATTTTGGTTTGGATTGATTTGGTGTATATTCCAAATTTTTGGTGTTTTGAAATCAAAATCTATGAAAATCCTTTTATGGATATTTGGACATTGATATTTGAGGCGTATTGAAGAGCCGTTATGGCTGGGTTGTCGCTTGGCGTAAATCCTTAGTCGTTGTCGCTCGATCGATCGCTTCCGATATTCGTTTGGCCATTTTTGGCCTAGGTTCAGGGAATGCCCTGAACCCTTGATTCAGACGTCTGAAACGTACAATTCAGACGTCTGAATATTATACTGGGAATTTTTATTCCCCAGGATTCAGACGTCTGAATCTATATGTCAGACGTCTGAATTGGTTTGCTTTGGACCAGAAAGGAAATAGGCTAAAAATTGCCTATTTCAGACGTCTGAAATATTAGGTTCAGATGTCTGAATTGTGTTCTGGAAAACAATTATTTTTCCAGATATAGACGTCTGAATCCTTGATTTCAGACGTCAGAATCTGCTGTTTAGGCTCTATTTTGCCTATTTAGCTTGAGATTCCAATTTTATCGATTCGTGTTGATTCCCTTTGGTTGTTATCATCTATTATCGACTCTGATGACATTTTCTTCGGGATTTTTGTAGATATCCATTTTGATGGATTAGATATCGATTTCTTTGGAATTAACTCACGTCTTCGTATGTGAATTTTTAGTGATTGATTGTTGTACAATCATTTTGTTATTTGTCACTTTAAAAATATAAAGGTTTTCTATACTAGTAGTAAATATCAAAACTCTTTCTTCAAATGATTTCAACACTATTTTATTACAAAGCTCGTTTTCTCAAATCGATTTCCAATCTATTAGTATATACAAACCTTTACCTCACTCATATGAGAAATCTAATTAAACGGCTTAGTAAAACAAGTGGTATGAAATGCTTGCGTTTACTTCGTCGGTTAATTCTTGGACTTGTTCGATTGAAACTCTTGTGACAATTTTCTAGTGGAGATCTACAGTTTGTTCGTAAATATTTAAGTTAAGCAAGTGGTTATGGGACATGAAGCTAAACTCGTATATTTACTAGCTTAGTGTAATTGATACTTCTCGTTGATCATGACGATCATCTTTGTGATTTAGACTATCAATGTGCGATGTCTCTTTGTCTGCGAGGGAGACTAAACCCCGTTTTGTGGAGTTTCGACTCAAATTGGTGGGGTAGCAACCCATGGTCTTCGGGCCGTTTGTGGAGCTTCGGCTGAATTTGTGATGGTTAGCAACCATGGAATTAGCGTTCCGTTTGTGATACACGTGTTGGTGAGCTTTATGCTCCCGTTTGTGATAGGCCTTCCCCCTTTTTGTGATTTTTGGTTTTCTTGAGATGATTTCTAGAATTTGTGCTTCACCAATTTTCGTGATTTTCATTGATAAGTTTTATCAATATTTGTGCATTGGTGAATTTGTGCGCCATTGACTTTTGTGATCAATATTGATATAATCGTCGATATTTATGGTTTGGTGAACGAAATAAAGAGTATGACATTTCTTTTGATCCTTGATTAGATTTTTGTGATATTGATTAATCTCTTGTTGATTTTCAATTACTTATATATCACAGCTTGGCATTGTGATTATTATGTGTTTAGTCATACCTCTTATTCTATATCATCTCATCTGATATTTATGGCTAGACTAATCCGTTTATTATTTTCTTATTAAATAATACTCGGGTCAGACCGAGATGTTACAGGTGCTTCAACATGACTTCTCACTTAGGATTGATTTCTCTGACTTTTGGCTAACTACTTAGATTAGTAGTTTATTTTGTTGTATACACTTGAGATATGGACTCATAGTTGTATTCTTTTGTATAGCACGTATTGCTATTCTTTTGTATTATTGTGGATCTTTTTGACCACTACTCTGATATACACTTTCATGTGTTAGTTATATATTCATATCTATTTCTGCCTTTGTGATATGAATTATCTGTGACTGATTTGTGTTATGTTTATTTCTATATTTGTTTCCGAAGATTATTATAGCCACTGTGTAGTAGCTTTGTGTTTGTATCGGTATGTCGGATTTCCTCTTGAAATAAAATGCATGTTATACTATCTGGCATATCGGTACCCGCGCAAAGCAATTACACGGATGGTCGCTCCTCAATAGCCTTATTCTCCGTGCTAGTTGACATCATTATACCGTAGTGATCTTGGCTAGCGTGGGTATAGAGGTGGGGCGTCACAAAAAGAGAAAAGAAAGAAGAGAAAGAAGAAATAACATCAGAATCTCAACAGCGGAACGAATAATTTATAATAATAACATAAGTATTACATAGTATACAATAACTATCAGAGTTACACAGACAATACAACACATAC
This sequence comes from Allium cepa, assembly GCA_030765085.1. NCBI lineage: Eukaryota > Viridiplantae > Streptophyta > Magnoliopsida > Asparagales > Amaryllidaceae > Allium > Allium cepa. The sequence goes on from CM060944.1 coordinate 113,619,288, forward strand.
TAGACAGTTATAGACACCTGTCTAGTTATTACAACTCAATACAACACAAAGAAACCACTCAGAGATACCAACACAGCGGAACACTAAACATATCTACACGCAGAAACCACCTGCTCCATTGCTCCTCCACAATTCGTCAAAGCTAACCTGAATCCCTTGGCTACTCGTAAAAATTTGAGTACCCAAGAGTTTAAGAAAACAAAAGATAAACTACGGGTCAGACATGGGTCTGGTGTGAGTAGCAGGTTAAAGCTGCTTAACTTTCAAAAACCTTTGAAAAGAAAAGGTATCACGTAAAACTTCCCACCCATAAACATGGAAAAAAATTTACCTTACGCTAACCAAAACATTTGATAGGAAATCCAGTGATATTATAATAGGTCTAGGGTTTTCAAGTAAATAGAAAATAGCCGAAATTGTTACATTATTAAATTCCAGCTACTAGCCACAAAAGTGGGTAATACAATCAAAACCAAGGGCACTTATTGGATTTTGGATTCTATACAATGGCATGGCTACCGGGGTACCGTCCATCATAGTACGTGACCTAGATCACCGTACCGAGGATCACTCCCAATCCCCTGCAACACAAAGCCGGAACCATTCCTTACTGAACAGTCCCGAACAAGAGCACCCTGCAGTTCTGATCAGCAACCGCACCACACAACCGAAATAAAAGGGACATCTAGACAGGGGTAAATCTCGTCCTACTTGGGCATGACCCACTTAGCCTTTCTACACCTTCCCTGTTTTAGCCCTTCCCGGTTGATGAGGCTTGAGGCTACGATTACCTCTATAGAACACATCACTTAGAATGCTTATCGCCCACCTGACGATGTTCTGAAAGCATTCAATCCATACAAGTTCGTTTCGGGTTCGAACGAAACCGAAGGCATTATCTCGTTACACTCATTTTGGAATCACCCTCAAATTTAACGACGATAAACCTTGCACTCTGAATCTTCATCTTCACTTCAGATTCATGACCTATCGTTAATTTGGAATGATGTGGTTTTCGGATATCCAAATATGGAAACCTGATCCCGGTCTCATCGAAATCCAAAACGTGTATTTTAAGGCCAAGTTGTTTTAGAGTTTAAAACAATTCAATTCATTATCTATATACTCACAGATATATAATTCACAGATTCACAATAGATAATCAACATTATCATCATAACAGATAATCCACATTATCATCACAAACAGATAATTCATATCATCATCTCAATGCAACCAAAGCATCCATAACACACAACATTATTCATCTCACTTCTGAGATTACAAACCATTTAAGGCAACCAATACCATCCATCAAACATAAGCAATGATCTAATGATCACACCATCTATAATTAATTTAAAGTGAATTAAATTAATTACTTTATCTCTAATTAATTTAAAATGAATTAAATTAATTTCTTCATCATTATAATCTTTCTTAACTTAACCATTGATTAATTACAAATCAATTAATCTTAAACCTTAATTAATCAATTTAAAAATTCTTAATTATTTAAATATTCATCCATATTATTAATTAATTAAATAATTAATTATCCAACTTAATAAATTAATGAATCCAAATCATTAAATTTCTAATTTAATTTAAGAAAAACATTTCTTACTTAATCAAAGTATTTAAAACAATTTGTTTTCAAATATACTTTAAATTCATTTTAAATTTCATTTTAAATTTTAGATTTTAAAATGAATACAAATTTAACTTAAACAAGGTTTAAAAACAATTCAAAACCTTTTTATCTCATAAGTTAAAGAAATACCATTTTATAAAATAAGTTTAAAAGAATATAAAATTCAAATCAATTTAAACATGCACTTTAAACATTCCAAGATATTTAATAACAAATTCCAATTCAAAATTTTCCTTTAATTTCAAAACTGAAATACAGCTTAAATTTTCATTCCAGATTTAACTTAGATTTTAAAAGCTTTCCTTACATTTCAAATCTTCATTCTAAAATTCAAATCATTTAACCATATTTTTTAAAGTAGTTAAACAGTTTAAATTTAAACTTTATTTTATTTTAAAAACTGAAATTCAAATCCATATTCCAGATTTAAATCTCATATTTAAACTTATTCTAAATCTTCTATTTTACAATTTATACTTTTAGTTTAAATTCAAACCCACATATACTTTTATACTAAAAAGTTTTAAAACCAAATTTAAATTTCGAAACTTAAATTATTTCAAATTTAAGATTCCAACTCTTGAATTCAAATTCAGATTTTAAACTTAGTTTAAATTTTAGTTTACATTTAAACTTTACTTTTAAACATTTAAAAAGAACAGGTTTCTGTTTTTATAAAACCTGTAAACAATACATTATACTCGAGCCTTCCCTAACATGATTTCGAGTCAAAAATCTTATCTGCTTCGAGTCATACACTCGAATCACCCGAGACAATCACGAGGCCACTAAAACCTGCAACACCCTAACAAACAACACATAGTTCATCAGAAAAATTAATGCAGCGTGCACATGCACGGTGCCGTCGACCAACGCCTGTCGACTCCACACCCTCGAGCATAACAACAATCACCCTCACACCAGAATCCAATCATCACAACATCCATCAAATCCTGAAATCGAACTCAAGCTTACACCTCAAACCTAGAACAGGCAGTAACTCAAACATCCTAACCTGTCAACACCACGCCATGGAAGCTCCGACCACCGTTCCCTCTGAAACTCCGGCGAAGATCTCATCAACCCACCAACTTTCAATACCCAAGAAATTTTTGAACACGATCCATTACAAATGCCATGGTGATCAATTCTATCTAACCCAGTAAAACTAGGGTTCCAAATTTTAATCCACAACCATCATCACCAAATTGACATTCACCATAATCTGATAATTTTCCCCTCATCCCTGATCACTCCTCCACCTCCACGAGGAAATTCAAACCATTCGAACACTTAGATCATCAGTTAGAACCCAAAGAGCAAAATACAGTAAAACTAAAACTGCTCCCAAAAACTAACACTAGAAATTATGATTTTTCTTTTAAAAATCATGATTTGGTAAGATGATTTGATTTGCAACCCTGAAACATCAAATCAAGGTACTTGAATTTTCACAAATTTAATGTCTGATCATCTATTTATAAATTTCAGAGATGATGTAGAGTTGTTTAACTTAATATTTTCAAACCATAGTTTATGATGAAATAAACATATCTCGTTCAATCCTTAAATCTAAATCAAGATTTAATCAAGAGATTATGTTTTTAAAATTAAACAGCAGCTTAACATTAAAGAAACATAAATGTGCAGGTAAACAAGCATGCACACATATATTCATATATATAAATATTCACTGCAAATTTCATAAAATATATTCATTTCAAATTTAAAGCATGCAATCAACTTTTACCTACTTAAATTTAAAATAAAAATGGAGTTACTCACCTTATCAGAAGACAGAGCACGGATTTGAAAAACCCCTTGAATCTTTAAAATAGAATTGCCGATGCTTTAAAAACTTGAGTTGTTTGATGTTATAATCTTGCTTTAAAATGCTATTGCTCCTTGATTTACAACCTTACATGCATGCTGGCTACAGATTGAATAATGCAGTGGCCAATTTCCAGATTTTGAAGAAATGCATGCAGTAACCATTCCAGATTTTGAAGAAATGAGTGCAGGTTTTCTTGATTTCCAGATTTTGGAAGAATTGAATGCAGGGAACAATTCAGGTTGGATAAAATGATGAAGAGGCTTCAATTTGGAAATGTGTTTACAAATTGAAGAAAGTAAAATGCAGACTTGATTTTGCATTTTGAAAATGTGGATGGTTACAGATTTTTGAAGAGGTGAAGTTTGCATTTGAAAATGATATACAAGATTTACATTTTTGTTTGAAAATGAACTATGGGTTTTGATTCTTCAGATTTGGGTTTTGAGGATTATTTAGATGTTCGTCGATGGAAATTCTATCGAGTTAGAAAACCGTCGAACGAATTTTGAAATAAAAATAACCGTAAGCGCACGGTGTACGAATGTAGCACGGGACGAATACGGGTCGATCCACAGGGAATTGATGATTTTAAACTTCTATTCAATCAAATTAAACAAAATGGAGGAGGATTTGTTAACTCGAAATAAAATGAGGCTAACACTAGAAAAATGTGATTCAAAAACTATTAGACTAAAGAGCAATTTAGAGGCAAATCCACTCTCAAATTTTTGTAAATCAACAAACACATAATTTATGATCTCTAACTTTGATATTAAGTGAAATAATCATTGCATTTATCATAAGTATGGTTTGTTTATGTTATTAGTTAACATAACTCAAACCATTAAACTATAATACAACAATTATACCACTTATACTTCTCATGAAAAAGAAGCCAAAGCAAATACTATTTTAAGCATGATCTATTTACTATTGTAACTAGTAATATAGATCATCAAATTTCATTTTTACTTTCATTTCATAATCAAAAATTAATTAGCAAATGATGATGTAAATTGTGTTTATGTTGAATAAGAATAGCTCATTTGCATAGGCAATATAAGCTATCAAACCCACTTGTATAAACTTACATCAAAATTCACATTCATGAAGCATAAACAAAGAGATCATAAATCATAAAAATGTTGAAATTACATAAAGTTAGAGAGCTTCATCACCCCTAAATTGAAGGGGTTTAGCTACTCATTTGTGGCATTGAAGCAACACAAATAAATTTCAACATTAAAAAGAAAAGATAATAGAAAATAAGCAAAGAAAACAAAAGAGATTAGCTACTAACTACTTGCATAAATGTAAATCTAAGCTATGAACATAAAGAAGAAGAGGGCATAGAAATAAACATTAACAATAAAACAAAGAAAAACATGTAGAAAAGAGAGAAGAAAGAGGCTTGGAAGCCATTTTTATTTCATAGAACATTGAGCTTACACTTTGATTTCTTAATTTCCTAAGTAAAATGAAAGAGTAGATGATTGTTTCATATACATAAGAGAGCTATATATACATGCATAAAACCCTAATTCTATTTTTAGGGGGCTACCTAAAATGCCCTTTAGGAAGTGTGGCCAACAAGTAACCATTAACCACTAATTAATCCATCATTTGTTTTGCATGAAGCTTTAACCTCCACTTAGTTGTCCATTAGCTCCAAATTGTACTTTTAGGTAAGTGGGTGGGGTCCTCCATGTTCATGGCTTGAATTATTTCCCTCTTCTTTCCTTTGTATTCATTTGTGCATGCATATATCTTCATATAAGCCTCTTCCATATGCATCCAAATTCCTATAAAAATTGTCAAAAAATGTCCAAGTAAAAATTCTTATATTGACACATGCACAAAATGACCGTTTTGCCCCTGAATGAAGATGAAAATATGATGGTTGGAAATAATTGAATTTTGGTTTTAAACATGTTAAAATGCCCAAATATGATGATTATTTAAATAAAAAGAGATAAAATATGGATGTAAATATATGCACAATTACGTGCATATCAAATACCCCCATACTTATCTTTTTATTCGTTCTCGAATAAAGGAAAACTAAGATAAATCCGTTTTCGTAGGGAGCACGATTGCATTGAACGTATGCAACAAGCCGTTAAACCTTTGGGTATCCCCAGTAGGACGAGTGTTGTCTCGTGAGGGTTTTCAGCGGACACTACCCACAAAATTCAAATGCAGGATGAAAATATTTACAAAATGCAAGATTTATTTACAAAGAGATGAATGCGAGTTTTTGAAAATATTTACAAATGAAGGATTTATTTTTAAATTGACACGAATAAGTTAAATACAAGTTTTGGTCATTGTCTTGAAAATTTTACTCGTCAAAATTTCCAATAAAAATCAAGTTGTCATAACAGATTGACCATAGTTTGGCTAGTTGTTTCGGTTGATAACACAATGTAATTGTGAAATGGATCCTTAGTTGATTATCAAAGTTTATTAAAGTGGTATTTTCATTTCTTTTCAATAACAAGTTAAATCAAACAAGTTAAAATAGTGCTAGGATTTCAATTGCTTGCTCTCTCATTATTTGCAAGAAAAATTACGCACCTAGCTCAGGTAAATTGAGGCCAGATATACCACCCATGCACTGCCTTTCGGGCTTATATGAGGGGAATACAAAGCATGGCGAGTGCACACACTTTCGTGCATACACCTATCGACCGTAGGTGGTTTTTATTAAGTCTGTTTTTTTGTGTGTATGTGTTCCATACATACATAACCGTGAGGACTTTTAAATGAGTATGAAAGCACATAATCAAAGATTCCAAGTAATTCACCCATGCATAACCGTGAGGACATTTAAATGAGAATGAATACTTTAGATGTTATTATTTTGTATTTTTTATATTTTTTTAAGAGTGTGAGAGTTTTGCAAAACCATCTTAGCACCATTTAACTTAGAAGACAAAAATGTTATATCCTTACTTTCAATTTACCACTTTTTAAACAAAGATTTTCAATTAGAACATACTTCGTAATTAACATAGATGAACCTTCCTATATACTAGTAAAAACATTGTTATTTGTAATCAAACTTCATTTTTGTTTTTGTTAAGTCAAATAAATTTTCAAAAATTTCAATTTATTAACCAAAACTTATACTTATCCCATAGTGTTTCTTCAAAAATAAATCAAAACGGTAAAAAGAAAATGTTTTTGAGATTTAGGAGTTTTGAGATTTTTTTTTGAAGAAAATGAAAATTCAAAAATGCCATGAAAAACTAAAGAAAATGAAAATGAGACCCCCCCCCCCCCACACTTAATTTTGACTGTGTCCCCACAGTCGATGCATGATATAATGAGTGTAGCGGGGAAAATATGTACATATTTACAAAATGGGGTTAACATTCTTACTAGACGTAGCTTGGCTCATGAAGGATCATGAGCTCCTCCTCTTGGTTACCGGGAATTTCCAAGAAGGGTTTTAACCAATGACCGTTGATTTTGAAAATCGATCCATCCTTTGGGTTTTCTATTTCTATGGCACCATGTGGAAAAACAGTTCGTACAACAAATGGTCCAGTCCATCTTGATTTAAGTTTCCCAGGGAATAAATGAAGTCTCGAGTCATATAAAAGAACTTTCTGGTTAGATGAAAACTTTTTCCTTAGGATGACTTGTCATGAAAAACTTTGGTTCTTTCTTTGTAAATTTTCTCGTTTTCATACGCGTCTTTCCTAAGTTCTTCTAGTTCGTTGAGTTGTAGTTTCCGATTTTCGCCAGCTTTTTCATGATCAAAGTTTAAGTTTTTTATTGCCCACAACGCTTTGTGTTCAATTTCAACGGGTAAGTGGCAAGCTTTACCGTAAACTAAACGAAATGGGGACATCCCAAGGTTAGTTTTAAAAGCAGTACGGTAAGCCCAAAGCGCGTCGGTCAATTTCTGAGACCAATCTTTTCAATTTTTATTGATAGTTTTCTCCAAGATTTGTTTTATTTGTCGATTTGAAACTTAAACTTGGCCACAAGTCTGAGGATGATACGGAGTGGATAGCTTGTGGGTTATCGGGTATTTTTTCCTTAAAGTTTCAAAAGAACGGTTGCAAAAATGGGTTCCGTTATCACTGATTATTGTGCGAGGTGTGCCGAACCTCGAAAAGATGTTTTCTTTGAGAAATTTCACAACAATTCTATGGTCATTGGTTTTGCAAGGAACGGCTTCGACCCATTTTGAAACGTAATCGACAGCGAGAAGGATATACAAGTTTCCAAAAGAATTTGGAAAAGGTCCCATAAAGTCGATACCCCAAACATCAAAGATTTCGATTGTAAGAATGGGGTTTAGAGGCATCATATCTCGTCGAGAAATTCGTCCAAGCATTTGACATCGATCACAAGTTTTACAAAATTCGAATGAGTCTTTGAAAAGAGAAGGCCAATAGAAACCACACTGAAGCACCTTTTCCGCAGTTTTTCGAGGACCGAAATGTCCACCGCACGCTTGATCGTGGAAAAATGAAAGAACACTCCGTATCTCATTATCCGGAATGCAACGTCGGATGATTTGGTCGGGACAATATTTGAACAAGTATGGATCGTCCCAATAGAAATATTTCACTTAGGACATGAATTTACATTTGTCCTGTTTGGACCAAGATGAGGGAGTTTCTTTAGTGACTAAGTAGTTCACTATATCAGCGTACCATGGATCGATAGAAATCGAAAGAAGTTGTTCATCGTGGAAGTTTTCATTGATCGGCAAGGAAGATGGTGCGTTCGGAAGACGAGATAAGTGATCGGCTATGACATTATCGGATCCTTTTTTGTCTTTGATTGTAAGGTCAAATTATTGAAGGAAAAGGATCCAACGAATCAAACGGGATTAAGCATCCTTTTTAGCAAAGAGATATCGAAGCGCAGAATGGTCAGTGTAGACCGTAATGTGTGAACCTATCAAGTATGGTCGAAACTTTTCAAGCGCAAAAACGACAGCTAGAAGCTCTTTTTCGGTTGTTGTGTAGTTGAGTTGAGCGTCGTTCAAGGTCATACTCGCGTAGTAAATGACATGAAGGATCTTGTTGATGCGTTGTCCCAAGACAGCACCAACGGCAAAGTTCGAAGCATCACACATTATTTCGAAAGGAAGATCCCAATTGGGTGCGCAAATGATTGGGGCAGAAATGAGTTCGCTCTTAAGACATTCAAAAGAAGAGATACAATCAGAGTTAAAATCGAAAGGAACGTCTTTTCCAAGAAGGGTCGTCAAAGGACGGGCCATTTTGCTAAAGTCTTTCACAAAACGACGGTAAAAGCCAGCGTGTCCTAGAAATGATCGAATGTCCTTAACAGATTTGGGAATGGGTAGATTTGCAATGACATTGATTTTTGCTTTGTCTACCTCAATGCCTCTATTTGAGATGATATGTCCAAGGACTATGCCTTGTTTGACCATAAAGTGGCATCCCAATTCAAAGTCAAATGTTTTTCTTTACATCGATCCAGAACCAACTCGAGGTGATGTAAACACTGGGAAAAAGAATCACCAAAGATAGAGAAATCGTCCATAAAAACTTCTAAAAAGCGTTCAATCATGTCGGAAAAGATGCCAACCATGCATCGTTGGAAAGTCGCAGGAGCGTTACATAGTCCGAATGGCATACGTCGATAAGCAAAGGTACCGAATGGACAAGTGAAAGTCGTTTTCTCTTGATCTTCGGGAGCGATTGGAATTTGGTTATAGCCAGAATAACCATCAAGGAAGCAGTAAAATTCATGGCCGGCTAAACGTTCGAGCATTTGGTCGATGAAAGGAAGGGGGAAGTGATCCTTACGTGTCGTGGCATTTAGTTTTCGATAGTCAATGCAAGCACGCCAACCTGTTTGAGTACGAGTTGGAATAAGCTCGTTTGATTCGTTCTTGACAACGGTTAGGCCAGACTTTTTCGGTACAACGTGAATTGGGCTAACCCATGAACTATCGGAGATTGGGTAAATGATTCCGTTATCGAGAAGTTTAAGAATTTCATCACGCACCGCATCTTTCAATTTTGGATTAAGCCTTCGCTGCGCGTCACGAGTAGGCTTGGCATCGTCGATTAAATGGATGCGATGTTGAACAAGAGTGGGAATAATTCCCTTTATATCGAAAATCGACCATCCAATTGCTTCTCTGTTTTTCGAAAGAATAGAGAGTAACGAGGTTTCTTAATCAAGAGAGAGAGTTGCGGAAATTATGATAGGTAACGTTTCGTCTTCACCTAAGTATGCATACTAAAGGTGATCCGGAAGTGGTTTGAGGTCCAACTTCGGGAGTTTTTCGATCAAATAGTTGGATCGAGATTCGGACTCATCTTGAAGCGATTCAAAGGGAAGAGTGTATTCAATCTCGTTGGGAATTTCGGGAAACAACTTTTTGTACTCGGCTTCGCGTTCGTTGTTAAGGTCAAGTGTCTCATTTTCAAAGTTTTCATGAATGGCACTAACTTCCAACGTTTCGTTATGAGGTTCATTCGATTGGCTTTCAAGATTGAAAATGTTAAGATCCAAAGTCATGTTTCCAAAAGAGATTTTCATTGATCCGTTACGATAATTGATTAAGGCATTTGAGGTGGCTAAGAATGGTCGGCCTAAAATCAATGGAATTTGAATCGAGGGATTCGTCACGGGTTGTGTTTCGAGAACGATAAAGTCAACGGGGAATATAAATTGCTTTACTCGAATGAGCACGTCTTCGATTCCTCCCACGGGCTTCTTAATGGAACGATCGGCAAATTGAAGCGTAACTTTCGTGGGTTTGAGCTCACCTAAGCCTAATTGTTCGTACATGGAGTATGGAATCAAGTTGACACTCGCGCCTAAGTCTATCAAACATTTGTTAATCGTCTTGTCTCCAATTGTACACGAAATCGTAGGGCAGCCAGGATCTTTGTATTTAACGGGCATGGATTGGGATAAGACTTCACTCAAACTAGCGGCTAAGAAGACTTTTTTGGGCACTTGAGTGTGTCGCTTTTGGGTGCACAAGTCCTTAAGAAATTTCGCGTAAGTGGGGACTTGCTGAACGTTGTCAAGAAGCGGGATGTTCACTTTTACTTGTTTAAAAATTTCCAACATCTTTTCCATTTCGTCCTAGTGTTTCTTTGGTCGAAGACGATGTGGAAATGGAACACGATACTCGGTAGGCGGGTCTACTCGAGTAGAAGAAGAAGAATTTTGATTGTCGTTCGATTTGACGTTTGGCTCCACGTTCTGTTCTGAGTCGTTCGTTGTTTTAGAAGTGTCGAGAACAGTTTTCGGTAAATCATTTGGATTAACGACTTGATTATCGATTTGTTTACCAGAATGGAGAGTTGTGATAGCATACAACTGGGTGACGTTGCTATCTTGAACAACATGGGCTTGATTTGAATTTGCGTTTTGATTTCTGGGATTTGGAAGGGGCTGGCTTGGGAATGTTCCTCGTTCACGTTCACTTAAAGATGTGGCTAATTGACTTATTTGCATTTCGAGTTTTGCAATTGATTAGTTCGTGTTGTGCATATATGAAGTCAATGAATTTTGCAAATTATTGTTTGATTGAAGGATTTGAGTAGTTGCCTTAGCCAACGTTTCAAGAGTTTTCTCAAGTGAAGGTAAACGTTTATCGTCTTGGGGAGGATGAGAAGAATTTGTTTGAAAATTTGATTGTTGTGGTTGATTATGGGATGGACCCGCAAAGTTTGGTTGAAAATTGTTGGGCTGAAAGGGAGGACTCGAAACATTATTCAGAAATGCTTGAAAATTGGGACGAATCGTATTCGTGTTGGGATTGTTTTGGCTCCACGCAAAATTCGGATGATTCCCCCAACCAGGGTTGTACGTTGGAGAAAACGAGTCATTTTTGGCTTTATTGAAAGCATTGATTTGTTCGATAGAGTTGGGACACTGATTGGCTATATGATTAGGATCATTGCATTTATAACACATCGGTTGGGAAGCTTGGTTCATTTGATTCGATGAGAAAACGTTATCGAATTTTTTAATCATTGCGTCGATCTTAGCTTCCAAAGCAACAGAAGATCCTATCGAGTGTGCACTCGATCGTGAGTAGATTGATTTTTCGTTCGAGTGTTCCCATTGGGACGACTTTTCAGCGAGGTTTTCAAGAAATTGCCAAGCATCATCATGATGTTGGGCAAGAAAATTGCCTTGGCACATTGATTCGAGCATCGTTCGTGAGCTGTTTTCTAGTCCATCGTATAAGATTTGGCAAATCGTCCATTTTTCAAAGTTATGGTGTGGACATTTTATCAGAAGCTCTTTGAATCTTTCAAAATATTTTCCAAATGGTTCACCCTTGAATTGATGAAAATTTACAATTTCGTTTCGAATTCTACTTGTTTTTTCCATGGGGTAGAACTTTTTTAAGAAAGCTTTTACAAATTTTTCCCACGTTTTAATTGAGTTCGAAGGTTAGCTGTACAACCATTTTTCAGCGTAATCCGTAAGAGCAAATGGGATTAATCGAAGTTTGATTCTGTCATCAGAAAGTTGTTGGAGTTTAATGGTTGCACAAACTTGTTCGAATTTAGTCAAAAAGATGTATGGATCATCGTGCTCGAAATTGCCAAATTTTGGAAGCGTGGCAATATGGTTCGAATGGATTTCGAAATGGTTACCCGTAGGGGCGGGTAACGTGATGCAAGATGAAATAGAAACTCTATCGGGAAAGATTCTATCCATAAGAGTTCGAGGGGCGTTTTCGTTCGCCATTTCAGGAGGATCGTCTGTTCGAGTTAAACGGTTTGTAGAAGGGTCGCGAGTCCAACGATTCATTGTTGTGTCACGAGTCCAAGTACTCATGCACAAGTGAAAGTCAAGAAGAGAAAGGAGTTAGAATTGAGTTTAGCGAGTGAAAGAAGATTTGAAAACATGTTTTTGTTTGTTTTTTTTTTTTTGAATTTTTTTTTACAAGGGAGAAAACTATTTAACAAGTGAGATTTATTTTCAAAAGAAAAGTTTGATTTTTATTTTGTTTTTGGTTTTTCAAATTTTTTTTATATGTTTTTGGTTTTGTATTATTTTTGTTTTTTGAATTTTCAAATATTTACCAAAAAGATTTTTTTTAAGAAAATGGAAACTGATTTTTGTTTTTCAAATTTTTTTTCCTTTTTGAAAAGATTATAAATATTTTTTTTTTGGACTTTTGTTTTTGATTGAATATTTTCAAAGGAAATAAAGAAAAGGATTTGAATGAAAAATCAAGTTAAAATTTACAATTTTTTTTTTGGATTTTGGATTTTTTAATTTTTTTTTTAAATATGCATGAACTAATGCAACTAAATGAATGCAAAGGACTTAATTACAATTTTATGTCCTTAGTAGCTCCTAACCCAAAATTGTATAATCACACTTTGTCTTAAATCAACAAAAATATTTCTCAGCCAGGTAACGGACAGGAGTTATCGGTGCACCACGAATCACCATAGCAATGCAGCCGAAGGTTTAAGTACCTTCAGAGGAACAACCAGTATAATATTTACGTATCACCGTAATTTTTATAACTGGTTATTACTCTGCCGTAGCCTAGACACCAAGAAATAAAATCGTTCAAATAAAACAATTGTGAAGATACAATTAAGCCCTAAGTGAGCTCGTGACACCCTTAGGTCCAACGTCTAACCTTTATTATTAGTCAAATTCTACGATGAAATGTTTTTGTGGGCTAAGGAAAGGGTGATGAAATCCCTCACCTTATGTGAATTGGGGTATTGCCCTTAGAAAAGAAAATAAGATGAGATGAATGCAAAACAAGAAATTAAACGTGTATTAACAATGCAACTAAAATGAAGTTTGTTTTTGGTTTTTTTTTTGGATTTTGAAATTTTATTTATGTATAAATGCAAATGCAAGCAACAAACAATGCAATTCAAATAAAAATAAGGAAAAAGGTGCACGATACCAGAGCGTGCAGATTATTTAGCAATATTTTTTTTAGCGGCAATTTTTCTTAGCATAGCAAAGCAGTTTATTTGTTGGCAAGCACTTCTTTCTTTTGAATTTCTACTTTGACAACCTGAAATGAAGAACAAGATATATTTACAATTTTTTTTAATATAAGGATGAAACTTAAGAGCAACTTGAAACGAGACAAAACAAATATACAATTTTTTTTTACACCAACTATATAGTATAACAAAACCAAACTCAAAAGAAATCAAACAAAATAAATTGGGCTAACTTTTTTTTTTAAACAAACCAAAACTAAACAATTTAAAAAAAAAAGGAAAATGAAAACAAACACACACTAAAGCCCAAAACCCGGCCCACTTAGTATATTACTGCAAAACAGAGAGCACCACAAATCACAAAATTGAATTCTTAACCAAAAAGACAATCGATTTCACTGACTCAACAATCAAATTCTTAATCCCTCAAAAACAAAAACAAAACTCAATTCGTAAGTGCTCAAATTTGAGAATCAAAACGAAATTGAATTACGAAGGTTCCAAACGATTGAGGGATGCAGTGTTCGGTGGACAAGGCGGCTCGAGTTCGAGTGTCGCGATGGGTTGCTGCGGTTTGTGAGGTGGTCTGGCTTTGGATTTGATTTGCGTAAGGAGGTTGTTGACGATTTCTGGGTGAAGGCGGTTGTGGTAGTGGCTTGTAATTGATCTTGGTTTTTGCGAATTATGGAGGAAAGGGTTTGCAGTCAGATGCTGGTTGCGTGATGATGCGAAGGCGATGGATGGTGGAGTTCGATTGGTGGAAGTTCGGGGTGGTTGGGTTGCAAAGGGGGATGTAGTTTGCTGCAGGCGATTGGGGTTGGTAGGCTAGATTGGGTGGAGGCGGATTGAACTGGGTCGAGGCTGAGGATTCGATTGTTTTTTCTTTTTTTGTGATGGATCTATGCTTTTGAGGATTTGCACTTGTATGGTTGGTTTTGCACTTGTATGTGCACAGCTTGAAGGAGTATGAGTGGAGTTTAGAAGATGCAGTTTGTGGTTTAGATGGTTCTTGCAGTAGAGGCTGTTGCGTGATTGATTTTCTCGGCAGTGCAGTTGCTATTTCGATGAATCGGGTGTTGATGTTGGAAGGCGGAAGGGGGAAGGTGATGTTGTCGTTTATGGTGTCTGGTTGAACTGGTGAAATGATAGTTTGAGGAAGGTGTATACACGGCTATGGGAGGGAGGAAACTGTCAGCGGGCAGGGGCTGATGAAGTTAATGAGATGGTTGATGTCTTGGTTGTGGTAGGAGATTCTTGTGGTGTACATTGTACAACTGAGGAGTAGTAGGGGTATAATAGTGCAGGATGGTTGTTGTTGGATAAGAATGCAAAAGCAAGTATGGTGCTGTTTTGAATTGAAGTTGTGGATGGACTGACGTAGTGGTTTTAGGCAGGGCAAAGGGGCAAAGTTTGAAGGAGGTGGTTTGTTTCTGGTGATGGTTGGGTTTGTAGGTGACGGGTTGTTTGAGGGGCTGGAATTTCTGCTGTGTGGTGAAGTTGGAGATGTATGGTTATATTGTCAGTGTGGTATAATGGAGGAAGTGGAATTATTTGATGGGTTTTGATATTGGAGTTCTGTTGAATGGTAGGAGGCGGATATGTATAAATGCAAGTGTTGCTAGAGTATGAGGTGGAAGGTGTAGATGGATGATGTTGTAGTGAAATTTGTATGGTGTGAAGTAAGTCAGTGAGCAGTAACAGTGGAAGATGATGGTGTAGGAATGAATGTGCAGTAGTGTTGTTTGGAAGGTAGTGTAGATGGCAGTTTTGTAGGCAGAGGTGTGGAGACGGAAGATTGCGGATGAGGAGCAGGGAGGCAGTGTGTTCAGGTTAGTTTGTTTCAAGTTGCTGAGTGGATGACTGGTAGGGAAGGGGAACAGAGGTGAGTTGCTGTGATGGTGGCACTGTGTTGTAGAGAATACAATGCAACGGTGAATGTATACAATGCAACAGTGAATTGTAAATGTAAAAATTTGAATGCAAATGTAGTTGAAAATGGAAAATAATAAAGAAAAATTAGTTTTGAAATTGTGATTGTCTTTTTTTTCTTTTTGAATTGAAATGCAAAGCAACTAGAAGAACAAAAGAAAACACACAAATGGAAACAAAAATCAAAAGACACTCACACAAATTTCCTTTTTTTTAAGAAAAACAAACACACAAAATAAAAACACAATTAAAATCACACAAAAATGAATAGAAAATAAAAATCAAAACATTCCCCGGCAACGGCGCCAAAAACTTGTTCGTCGACGGAAATTCTATCGAGTTAGAAAACCGTTGAATGAATTTTGAAATAAAAATAACCGCAAGCGCACGGTGTACGAATGTAGCACGGGGCGAATACGGGTCGATCCACAGGGAATTGATGATTTTAAACTTCTATTCAATCAAATTAAACCAAATGGAGGAGGATTTGTTAACTAGAAATAAAATGAGGATAACACTAGAAAAATGTGATTCAAAAACTATTAGACTAAAAAACAATTTAGAGGCAAATCCACTCTCAAATTTTTGTAAATCAACAAACACATAATTTATGATCTCTAACTTTGATATTAAGTGAAATAATCATTGCATTTATCATAAGTATGGTTTGTTTATGTTATTAGTTAACATAACTCAAACTATCAAACTATAATACAACAATTATACCACTTATACTTCTCATGAAAAAGAAGCCAAAGCAAATACTATTTTAAGCATGATCTATTTACTATTGTAACTAGTAATATAGATCATCAAATTTCATTTTTACTTTCATTTCATAATCAAAAATTAGTTAGCAAATGATGATGTAAATTGTGTTTATGTTGAATAAGAATAGCTCATTTGCATAGGCAATATAAGCTATCAAACCCACTTGTATAAACTTACATCAAAATTCACATTCATGAAGCATAAACAAAGAGATCATAAATCATAAAAATGTTGAAATTACATAAAGTTAGAGAGCTTCATCACCCCTAAATTGAAGGGGTTTAGCTACTCATTTGTGGCATTGAAGCAACACAAATAAATTTCAACATTAAAAAGAAAAGAGAATAGAAAATAAGCAAAGAAAGCAAAAGATATTAGCTACTAACTACTTGCATAAATGTAAATCTAAGCTATGAACATAAAGAAGAAAAGAGCATAGAAATAAACATTAACAATAAAACAAAGAAAAACATGTAGAAAAGAGAGAAGAAAGAGGCTTGGAAGCCATTTTTATTTCATAGAACATTGAGCTTACACTTTGATTTCTTAATTTCCTAAGTAAAATGAAAGAGTATATGATTGTTTCATATACATAAGAGGGTTATATATACATGCATAAAACCCTAATTCTATTTTTAGGGGGCTACCTAAAATGCCCTTTAGGAAGTGTGGCCAACAAGTAACCATTAACCACTAATTAATCCATCATTTGTTTTGCATGAAGCTTTAACCTCCACTTAGTTGTCCATTAGCTCCAAATTGTACTTTTAGGTAAGTGGGTGGGGTCCTCCATGTTCATGGCTTGAATTATTTCCCTCGAAATCTTATTATTAATCTTATTTAAATTTAAGCTAAAAATCTTTTTAAACAATTAAACATTTATTTTACGTATATTTAAAACCATATAGTTCTTTATTAAATAGCTTTATAAAGCTTAACATTAAATAAATCATAATTCTCCAATTACCAAAATATTGGAATTAGAAAATATGCTATATTAATTAAATTTAAAACCAAACTCATCCATTTAAAATATATATAAATATATATACACGTTATAAATAGAAAACTATTTATTAACTTATGAAAAGATAAATTCAGTAATTAAATATTTAATAAAAGAAGATTATTAAATCAATTTAAATTTATTAACAAAAATTATCAAATCAATTTAATTTTAAATACAGATTATTAAATTGATATTGCCAAAAATTCCAGGATATCACAAAGGTGGGCTCGGCCGTGGGTAGAGGGTGTGGCTGTGGGTAAATGGAAGGGGAAGAGGGGTTTTGGGTGTGGTTTCGCGGTGTTCGGACGGATATTTCCTTGAGTAAATTTTTGGAATAAATTTTTGCATTATTTGATTAAGGCGGGAAGCCATGTAAATGAAGAAAGAAACTAAGAAATGAATAAGAAGAAGTGTGAAAAAGGTGAAGACCTGGGTGGATATTTATAGGAAAAAGTTTGGAATAAAATATTATTATGTACAATGACCAAAATGTCTTTACTTTATCTTTAAGTAAACTACATTTTTCAGCACTTAACATCACCTTTCACATCTCTACTTTTTGCCTTAATCACTTAGGTGTCAAGTAAAGTAAAGCAAGATATTTGTTTAGATGTTAATTTTGACATATTTGTCTTTCAGTGCTTAGTTTTTGTCATTGATTTCCAAAATTTTCTAAACTTGTTTAGAAAAAGAAATCATGTTTAGTGACTTATTTAATACATAACCTATTTAAATATGTGTACATATATATGTAAATAACGGTGCAACAACGTTGCGACAACTTTTGTTTGACAAAATGTTGATTTTCGATAAAATATTTTATGATATCATTTTTACGTTTTCGTTAAACTATTTATTCATATAATCAAAACTTAAAAATAAATTTGTATATTGTTATAAAAATAAAAAATCTTATTAAAATAATTTATTTAACCGTTCAAACTTACTTTTCTGAAATCATACTTTTGTCACTGTTACCGATAAAAGTAACGGTTCTTGTTTTTGTGTAAATTTCTATCTCCAAATCCTATCTAATTTTATTTGAATCATAAAATCTTATATTTTATATTTAAAATCAATTTAAATATTATATTCTAGAGTGGTCAAATTCTGAGTCGTTGCATTCTCCCCTCTTTAAAAGAATTTCATTTTCAAAATTTAAGATAAGAAGAAGATAGCTCAAAAGGTAATATATTCGATAAGATGGAACATATACAAGAGTATGAATAAGTGACTACACCATAGGTGGTGAATACACTATGACGATACAATTTATATAGTCTGTACAACAATCCAAAACTTAGGATATGTCTTCCTCATTCTATCCTCCGTTTTCCAAGTGCAATCTTCAGCATCTCCACTCCATCGAAATTTGACTAACCTTACCACCTTCTTCCTTAATCGTTTCTCATCATGATGAATGATTCAAGCAGGTCACCTAATAACTACCAAATTTGGTTCCACCTCCAAGTCTTCCTGAGCAGCCGTTTCTATGATTTGCTCTGGGTCATGCACATGTTTCCGCAAAAGAGATACATGAAAAACGTTGTGCACTTCTGACAACCTTTTTGGCAATTGCACTCGATAAGCTAGTGGGTTGATTCGTTCAAGAATGGGAAAAGGTCCAATATATCAAGGTGCTAACTTCCTAGCCCGTCCAAACCTCACCACTCCACTCATCGAAGAGACTTTCAAAAAGATTGAATCTCCAACTGAGAATTCCATATTTCTACGCCTTTGGCCTGCATAACTTTTATGTCTGCTCTGTGCTTCTTTTAGCTTTTTTCTAATCATATGAACCTTCTTTGAAGCTTCTCGTATCATATCAGGACCAAGTATTAACCGATCTCCGGTCTCGATCTAATTTGCTGGTAACTTACATAGGCGACCATATAGACCTTCATACGGTGCCGTGCCGATACTAGCTTGATAAATGTTGTTATAGGAGAACTCTACCAAATGCAAATGATTTTCCGATGGGCCTCCAAAGCCTAGAATACATGCTCTTAGAAGATCTTCCAAAACACGATTGACTCTTTCCGTTTGTCCATCAGTTTGGGAATGATACATAGTGCTTATACTTAGCTTTGTTCCCAAAGCTGTTGTAATGCTTCCCAAAACTGACTAGTAAAGATTGGATCCCGATCACTTACTATACTGCTTGGAACTCCATGTAAGCGAACAATCTCTTTCATATATTCTCTACAAGGCTTGCGGTGGTCCTTGTTGGCTTTACTGGAATGAAGTGTGGACTTTTAGTTAATCGATCTATGATAAACCAAATGCCTTCGTTCCCCTCCTCGTCCAAGGTAAGCCATCAATGAAATCCATTGATATTTGATCCTACTTCCAAGCTGGAATCTCCAGTGGTCGAAGTAATCCTGAAATTTTCTAATGGTCGCTCTTAACTTGTTGATAATTTAAGCATTGCTAACATAAATGGATATTCCCCTTTTCATACTTCTTCACTAAAATGTGCGCTTCATTTCTTTGTACATTTCGTTAACTCCAGGATGAATGTAAGTTTGGATTTGTGGCATTCATCTAACTCTTCCTGCCTAAGATTTTCCATATTCGGAACACAAATTCGCCCGTTCAACCACAATACTCCATGGTTATCTACTTCGAAGCTTGAATTCTGCCCTTATATACATTCTTAATAATCTCCTTTAGGAATCGATCTTCTTTTTGCTTGTTAGTAATTCTTTCCAGATGAGTTGGAGTTACTACCAAATAAGAAATAACAACATTCTTCCTACTCAATTCATCTGCTAGTACGTAGGCTTTCTTAGGAGTATATAAAATATTTAGATCATAAGATGTTAGAAATTCTAGCCAATGTTGCTGCCTCATGTTTAAATATTTCTAAGTGAAAATAACTTTAAAGATTTATGATCCGTAAAAAGCTCAAACTTTTCACCAAATTAAATAGGAAATTTTTATTTACTAAGGTCAATTCAAAGTTATATTGAAATAAACTATGAAAAATTCTTACTCAGCAAATAATGCCTCTATATTTTTAATGAGAATACCATAACTAATAATTCTAAGTCGTGTTGCATAATTTTTCTCATGAGTCTTTAGTTGTCTACTTGCATGCCTTTTTGCATTAGAACTGCACCAACTCTTTCTCCACAAGTATTTGTATGAACGGTTAATACACTATTTCCATTTATAATTGCTAGAACTGGAGTGGTTGTTAACCTCTTTTTAAGTTCCTGGAATGCTTCTTCACATTTAGGAGTCCAGATAAATTTAGCATCCTTCATTGTCAACTTCATTAGGTGGTAGGCAATATTTGAAAAGTCTTGAATAAATCTTTTATCATACCCTACCAAATCTAAGAAGCTACGAATTTCTTTAGGAGTTTATGGCTGCTTTCAATTTAGAACAGCTGCAACTTTTACGGGATCTATTGAAATCATGTCCCTTGATACTATATGTCCAAGGAATCTTGCCTCCTTTTCCCAAAAATGACATTTCGAGAATTTGGCTTTAAGCACATTATTTCTCAATATTTCCAACACAATTTCTAGATGTCATTCATATTCTTCTTCTGTCTTATAATAGATAAGGACATCATCGACAAAGACCAAGATGAATTTATTGAGTACATCTCTAAATACTATATTCATAAAGTCTACAAAATAAGCAGGTGCATTAGTCAGACCAAAAGGCATAACCAACCACTTGAAGAAAGTATTTGGACCTTTAAATGCAGTTAGATGGATGCATTCTTCTGTGATCCTCAGTTAATGGAATCCTGTACCCAAATTCATATGTGAGAATACTCGAGCACCATGTAACTGATCAAATAAGTCATCTATTTGGGGTATACGATACTTGTTCTTAACCTTTTGTTTTTTCATATCTCGGTAGTCTACACACAACCTTAAAGATCCATCTGACTGGGCAACAAAAACTACCACCGATCCCCAACTTGAACGACTAGGTATTATCAACCCTTTCTTTAATAGTTCATGGGTTTGGTTATTCAACTCATCCCTCTCCATTAGAGACATCCTTCGGTCAGGTTGTTTAACCAACCTTGCACCAGAAATTAAGTGAACACGAAACTCGATTACTTGATGAGGGGGTAAAATCTTTACTTCTTCAAAACCATCCAGGAATTCACTCACAACGGGTATGCTTTCTTATTCTTTCTGGAATGAATCTAAGGCGTAAAGAAAACTATCCCTCCTTAGACTAATATCTTCATAAGATATTTATATAAATTTCCCAAAGCTGGTCCATAAAGAAATCGCCCTTCTATCACAATCGAGAATGGCTTAGTCAACCAATCCATATTGAGCTAAATTTCGAATCCAATAAAGTCCAGGACAAATAGATCAAAGGGAAATTCATGCAAAGAGCGGGAAATTTGGACTTTTTCACAATTCATGCAAAGGTTAGTGGTACCACCTATAGGTTTTGTCACGTAGATAGGGGTATCAACTAATTTAGGGTCAAGTTTTAATTCGGATAAGGGTTTTAAATACGCACCCTCATGGATTAAACTCATTCTAGGGTAATACTAACCGTATCTCTAATGATTCATATCCCACCAAAGCCAAAGTACTTGCTTAATCTTTAGCTCTAATACCAAATGTGATGACCTGTCTCCTTGACCATTAGGAATTGACACTAATACATCCATGGTATTTACGTGCCATAAACTGAAGTGCCGGGTAGGTAGATTATCAGGGGTAAAGTAAAGAAAGAAACACAAATTCTCACATTCGGTTAATTATATAGATAATAGTACATACAACCACTCTCAGCAGGGTACATTGGAGTTACGGTATGAACTAATCCAGCCAAGAACAATTATAACTGCCTGCTCCCACACTTGCTGGTATAAACAAAACTAGACACAGTGGAAAATAAAAGATAGATAGATATCCACATTAGATGCTCTAGCTCTGTTCTCCAAAATCTCCTCCAGAATGCTCTACCAAAAATGCTCCTAAGACAATCCTGACTACTTAGTTGTCCGAAAAAATAGAATACCCAGATTTTTAATGGAAAACAAAATAAACTCCGGGTCAGTCTTGGGACTGGTGTGAGTACTCAAAACACGGTGTTTGAATACAAAAAGGTATCTCGTAAGATCACACCGCACATAACACAGAACGGGTTTTTACCTTATGATAACCAAAACCTTTTTACGTAAAAATATGTGATATTATTTTTAATGACATTTCTTTGAAAACATTTGCAAGTAAACTTATAAATCTTAGTCGAAATTGTTACATTGATTAAATTCTAGCATACTAACCACAAAGTGGGTTCTACAAACAAAATGGGGGCCACTTATTGGAGAATGATTTCCATACAAATGATTGTGTTAAGGGACTAACTTCTGGTAGTACATCTCTAGAGGAATGTACCGAGGTTATAGAACATCTACGCCTCTACCAACACAAGACCAGCCTGCCTCTACACTTAGGTAATACCGAATACGTCATCACCATAGTCGTTACAGACCTATCTGAGACGTCTCTTAGTATACACCACAATAATTTAAACCCAAACGTTTTAGTGGGTAGAAATATATCTAGAAGGGGATGATCATACCCTAATGGTTGTGAACCACATGGCCTTGCCGCATCTACCCTTTTTCGGCGTGTGAGGCTTGAGGTACCAATTACCTTTCACATAACACATCTTCTTTCCTCTTTGAATGCCACATTGTCATTCCATAACCACACAACTAATTTCTACAAACATATAACTCCTGAGCTCGTACGTCTCAGGAAAGGGTGTTAAGCTAAGAGAAGTTTTCTTTTCTACCACCAAGCAGAAATACATTCATAGAGATTAATTAATGTGATTTTAAAATACAACGTCAGACATTCGTCCATACAAGTTCGTTCTAGGACCGAACAAAACTGAAGGCACTCCTTCCACCACATTCTATTTTGGGAATCATTGCTAGGATCAGTAGCGATTAGTCCTTGCAATTCGAATATTTTCATAATGGAGCACTACTTGCCACCTAAATATATGATATGGTAAATTTCACCTCGAGGGACTAGTGGCAAGTATCCCTACATCATGAATATCTTCATCTTCAATACGTTTATCTTCATCATGTTTTACTTCGAAACGTAAATTGGTTCGAAGTGATCTTCGATAGGGATTTCCCAAATCCGACCCGCTTTCTTCAAAATCTAATCATCGATAAAAATGGCATTTTATAAGTACATAATTTTTATTTGATTCATTCATTTCTTTATCAAGATATCTTCGAGAAATATATAACCTAAAAATATCCTTTTAGTAAATATGGAATCATTTCAACCTTCCTTTTTAAATTTATTAAGTCAATTTTAGAAAGTAACTTATGAGTATTTAAATTTGGAAATTTTAACTTTTATACTTAACTCGTTTCCAACATTTCGACCTTATTTATCCCCCTCCTAGGGAAGAGGCCAGGAGAGCCAGAAAACTGGTTACTCCTGAACATCTCCTTAGTTTAATCACTTCACATCCGGATCTCACGGATAGAAAAATCCGGTTTACCTGTCGGCTTTTAAAGCCAAAAATCACTTGATTTTGACAGCTTTTCTATATATCATTTATTTAAACCTTTTTAATTAAATTATAAAAATCCTAAAATCATTTTAAAAATACTTAATCATTTATTTGAAAACATTTATAAAAGAGGTGGAAAGGAATTTTTAAGTTGAAAACTTCATTTCTAAAGTTATTGAAACGACAGCAGAAAAGTGTTGAAGAAAGTGCTTAAAAACCGATTTGATTTAAAACAACCTTTCTAATATTTTGAAAATCCATATTTTTCTATTCAAATATTTTCTAAAATATTTAAACATACTTATCAAATTTATTTCATATTTTTAAACATTTAAAAATATTCATCACAAAGAATTTCATACTTTTGTCGCTTACTGTAAAAGCGTGATTTTTCTGAAAATTTGATATGGCCATATTATAAAATATAAAAAAAGAAATTTTGATTTTCTTTCTTCATTTAAAAACTATGGATATAATAGTTCGAAATCCTTTTATCTCGAAGAATTCCAAGCTAAATTCCATTCTGTATACTCCTTTGAATTCTTCGGCGTGAAATCGCTAACTACCTGTACGCGGCACATTTATTGGTTTTCATTTAAACTTTTTGAAAGAAGTTTTTATATTTGTGAACCATTTCTAAAATGTTTTCAATTATTAGAAAGTATTAAATGATTCCATACTACTTTTTCAATTCATTCAGAAAGTGTTTTACATGTGAAATAACGACGAGTATATCGTGACTTATTCAAACATTTACATGAGATTAAACAATATATGATGATCAAGATCATAAATAAAACATCCATGCAATAATATCACTTCATAACATCCATATATATATATATATATATAGTAATTATGAGTTCTCACTTTTGTTTTGGTTTTTAATCGGAGAATCGGCTATTGCTCCACTACTCGAAATTTTTTGCTCATGAATACTTGCACGCTCGTCTCTAATGGCTTGGCTTGGATTTAGGGAGGGAGATGGTGGTCACGGCCTTGGCTAGGGAAAGAGGTGGGCTCGGCCGTGGGTAGAGTGGTGCGAATATGGGTAAATGGAAGGGGAAGAGGGGTTTGGGCATGGTTTCGCGGTGTTCAGACAGATATTTTCTTGAGTAAATTTTTGGATTAAATTTTAGCATTATATGATTAGGGTGGGAAGCTATATAAATGAAGAGAGAGACATAGAAATGAATAAGAATGAAGTGTAAAAAAAGTGAAGACGAGGGCGGGTATTTATAGAAAAAGTTTGGAATGAAATATTATTATGTACAATAACAAAAATGCCCTTTACTTCATCTTTAAGTAAACTATATTTTCAACACTTAACATCAGCTTCTACATCTCTATTTTATATCGTAATCACTTAGGTGTTAAGTAAAATAAAGTAAGATATTTGTTTAGATTTTGATTTTGACATATTTGTCTTTTAGTGCTTATTTTTTGTTAAAGATTTCTAGAAATTTCTAAACTTGTCTAGGAAAAGTAATATTTTTAGTGACTTATTTAATACTTACCCTATTTAAATATATGTACATATATGTGTAAATAAAGGTTCAATAACGTTGTGACAACTTTTATTTGACAAAATGTTGATTTTCGTCAAAATGTTTTACGGTCACATTTTGACGTTTTTGTTAAACTATTTATTCATGTAAGCAAAACTTGAAAATAAATTTGTATATTTTTATTAAAAATAACAATCCTTATTAAAATAATTTATTTAACCCTTCAAAATTATTTTTCTGGAATCAGACTTTTGTCACTTTTACCGATATAAGTAACGATTCTTATTTTTGTGTAAATTTCTATCCCCAAATCCTATCCGATATTATTTGAATCATAAAATATTATATTTTAGAGGGGCCAAAATTCTGGGTCATTACAATGGATATGAAGTTTGAATTAAAAATTAAATGAATCCTTAAGTACAAAGAATAACAAAAGTACATGCTCTATGCTAATATCCTCTATATTTTCATAAGCGTATTGATGCGATAATGTGATGAATGATAGAGAGGGGTGGCATGATGGTGGTGTATGTGTAACGACCCACAAATTTATCACTTGGATAAATTATATTTATTTAAAATATTTACATACGGGTTTAAATGTAACGACCCGAAATTTCAACCTTGAAAATTCGACACTAATACATCCACTGTAAAAGTGCCGAACTATCGAACGCTGTAAATTTCAGATTTTTAGAGTAAAGAAGAAGAAGGTAGAAGAAGAATAGGAAACAATAGCATCTCTCATTCGCGGCGGATTAAATATTGTATCAAATAATAGCATTTATACAAAGGAAGCTGTAATTGTCAGATTACATATAATTCATTAGAGTACAAGCATTACAAATAGACTAAACAGATTGTATCAACCTGTCCCAAACTACTATCAATACAACTCAAACACACAGCGGTAAACTCCATACGTTCCTGCCATCCAGCTCGCCTCCTGAGCTCCAGAATGTCCTAATCTAAAAATCTGTAATATTCGGCCTGACCCGAGCATTACATCAAAGTAACACCCGGGTCAGGCTGGAAACCAGCGTGAGTAAACCCATAAAAATTGAAATACTAAGTTATAAAACTTATTTGAAAATCTGGCGTAACTCGTACCTCGCTACAATTTCATAACTTGTTATAGTCAAGACTTATTTCTATAACGACCCTGACCCGACCTTCGAAAATCGGCACCGAATACATCACCCGTATTCGAATGTCGCAGATCCAAACATCGAACCTGGTTCGTTGGAGCTTATAACACATTAAGTACAACAATACAGCGGAATAAGATGAATATATCATTTACATACAACAGATACAACATCTGAAACAAATAAATATCAGCACTATCAGAGACAATATACATAGCGGAAAAGATAACACCAACAACAAAAGCTTCAAATAGATCCAACGCCCAAACTTCAACTCCATCTCTAATTCTCCAAAACCAAATAGCTCATCCCAAAAGCTTCGAAGACTCTAATCCAAAAGCAGTTATATCCAAACCACAAGCTTGAACCACCATCACGTTGAACTAAGCAAGGTCAGTCATCGATGTGATCGCTAAGATCCAAAAACTCCAAGGAGTTCCAAATGGAAAGCCGAAGGCTATCGAATCTATATCTACTAGCTGATAATCTGAAAATCTAACTCTAGGCTGCCCATGTGGAAAATTGTGGGCACCCAGAGTTTAGAAAGGGAACAATAAACTCCAGTTCAGTCATGGGACTGGTGTGAGCAAACAAAAACAATTAATCTTTAATAAAAGTAAAACAAAAGAATATTAAAAGAAATCCACAATGCTTTTTGGAAAATGAAACTACCATAACGCCTCCCGCCACACACACAATGCAAGCACACAATTGGAGGAGATTTCTCTTTATGATAGTCAAACATGCTTGATACGCAAAAATCTTTTAATATTATTATTAGTGCATAGTGCAGAAAACCTTTCGAAAGTATAATATTAGTCTTAGCCAGCATACAGCCATTATTGTATGCCTACTATAGCTACCATCTAAACAGTGGTGACCACCATAAGTAAATGGTAGGTTATACAACTAAAACTGTACAAGACGCGTATTGGATGATTGGATTTCCAACAATAGTCAGGCAAAGGAACTTCCTACACCGAATGGAACGCCTCTAGAGGGACGCCTCCGAGAACCTAACCGGATCTCTTCCAATACAAGGCCGGGTTATCTCTGTAACTAGGTTACTACTAACACGAGTATGCAGCCCTCCTATCGTTACCAACCTTTATCCAAGGCACCTTTCAACCAACAACCAAAAAGCAATAAGTTTGCAGAAGGTTAAGTATCTGGGCTCCATACCATGATACCACCTTTTATCTAGAAGGAAATGGACATACCCTCAGGGGACGCTATCCTCAAATAACCTTGCTACAACGATTCCTATTTCGACCATTTCGGGTTGTGAGGTCCGATGAAGTCTCGTTCACAAAGCTACGTTTTACACTAAAGCCATGCTTCGATCAACAAATGATCAGCAGCACTTCGTATGCCACATTACCAAATTGGGAATGTATTACTAATAATCATCAACTACATAACCTCTAAGCTCGTACGTCTCAGAGAAGGGTGTTAAGCTAAGAGAATAAATTCTCCGCCACCATACAGAAATGTATTTGATCGAAACCACTTTTACATCTCAAAGTGTAATGTTAGACACACATCCATACAAGTCAGTTTCGGGTTCGAACAGAACCGAAGGCACTTCAAAAGAAGCCCTTGCAATCCGGGTATTCACAATCCCGATCGGACTCCACATCACATATGGAGATTTCTATACCGTAGCTACTCAGTGCAGAGTCATTCGACGGGTAATCCTTTCATTCTCAAAAATACCCAGTCTTCACCACCGGCCTTCAAATGCTATCCGTTTTGTCGTATCATTATTCGAAATGGGTTATATGACATAAAGTCCTCTACCGACTAAACCGAATAATGAGCGCAATATTTAAAAACATATAGATATTGAGATCTTAGTTAAGTCACAACTTATTACCCAAAACCTTTCTTCAAATGGTTTAAACAAATTACCATTTTCAAATCTTAAAAAAAAATTCACTTCACAAAGTTCACCAATTTTTCAAAAAGATCCATTCATAGCTTTCAAAACTATTTTCAATTCCAAATCTTTTATATAAAAGATACACCTTCAAGATCCTCCACAATTTCAAAATAAGGTTCAACCATTTTTCACAAAGATTTATTCATAGCTTCCAAAACAAATCCATTTCAAACTTGAAATATTTTCAACAAAAACTGGAAGTTTTTCGTTATATGAAAGCTATTATCATTTGAAAACAAATACTTTTTGTTTCAGAAAAATTCGATCAAATATGCACAAGTTATAGACTTTAAAGTAGAAACTAGGTTTAATTTTAAATTACCAAAATAATACTTTTAAAATACTTTAAAGATGGTTTAAAAACCATATATATATTATATAACTTGTATCACCACTTTTCAAACCATATTATCCAAAATAATTTTTCAAATCTTAAACAAGATATATTCTATTCAAATTAAATTCAATTTCAAATTTCCCTCTCCAAAAGCATTCCACATTCAGTTCAATTCCTTTTCCAAAACCATTTGGAATAAAAATTCATCTTTTGAATAAATAATATTTAAACTCAAAATATCCGTGACTTAACCGTTTCCTCGTGAAATCCATATTTGTGTGTGTATGTTGTAGTCCAGGGGTTTACACAATAGTGCAACATCATTAATCATCACAATCCAAGCATAGCAATATCGATAAGCGGTATAATCCTATAACGCTTATCTTCAATCACAAATTCACAGATAAATAAATTACATTCATCACAGCTCAAATCAAAACAATTCATATTACAAAGCACCACACATCAAGGATATCAAACAATTGTACATTCAATAGAATCCAAACATCCATCAGTAAGATCAATTAATTATCTGATTAATTTAAATCAGATTAATTACTTATGAATAAACTACTAATCCTGGTTAATTAATTACAAACCATCTTAATTAATTAACCTTTAATAATTTATTAATTAACCTTAAATAATTAATTAATTATCCTTAATTAATAAATCAAACAACCTTTAATCATTAAATAATTAACCTTTAATTATTTAATTATCCTTTAATTAATTAATAAATTAATTAACCCGTAATTAATTACCATTTAATTAATTACCCTCAATTAATTATAATAAGCGATTATTCCTAATTAATTTCATTAGTTAATCGCAAATTAATTAAGTCATTATCCTTTAATCATTCATTAATCAACTTTAATCATTAATTAATTATTTTTAATCAAGTAATTATTCTTAAGTGATTAATTACCTTTAGTTACTTTCATTAATTAATATTAATTAATTAATTATCCTTTATTGTAGTTACACAAAGTAATTATACCTTAATTACATTAATTAATAATCCTTTATTAATTATACCAAATAATTATCCTTAATCACTTCATTAAGTAATTACTCCTTAAATTTATCAAAGATCAATCATTATCTTAATTTATTTCTCAATTATCATTTAAATCCTTATTTAATAATCCTTTGGAAAAAAACCATCATCAATACATTAATTGACTTAATGTCTTTTAGTTAGATTAAGGATTGTAAACATTCCATTTATTATTCATTAAATTACAAAAATCAAGTTTATAAACTTAAAAAACCAAAAGTTATATAGATAAAAAAAACTCTTAACTTAATAAATTTATTTCTAAACCTTTTAACAAATTCCAACTTGGATAACATTTATTATTTACCAAGAGAACTGGTTTTTACAAAAAATGTTTTAAATGAACTTGATTTGTTTTAAAGATTAAAACTGTTTTATACATGATTTACTTAAACCCGAGCCACACACCTATCTTACCCAAGCCTGACTTCGAATAACCTACATTCTTCCTAGCTTCGAGTCAGTCATTCGTTTTCCCGAGTTGAAACCCGAGCATACTTCCTCTTCCCCAACTTCACAAACTAACCTAACACAATAACTCGCGCGTGCACGTGCATAGATGATCGGAGCTTCTCTGATCATCGCTCTGACCACCTACATGCCATCAACGACCTCGCTTATCAGCACAAACACCCAGGTCGACGAATTCGACCGAGAATTTAAATTGAGAAATTTTAACAACCATCTGGAACAGACAGTTCATCCAAGAACCCCTTCTTATGACCACCTCCGGCCATCAGACGACCCAACATTCCGGCTAAAGCTTCTCCATGAAACCACACGTCAACTTCTCCACATGCAATCGATTTCGATCCACCCTAGTCAATGAACTTACCTCGTCAACCACTTCGTCCAGACCAGAACCTTAAACCCTAAATCGAAGAATGGAAACCACAACGTCCATCTATAGCAACTCCGCGTATTTTTTCCATGATCACCATCCTTCAAACTATATTCGACAACATGCATAATCTTCAGTTCGTCATTGAGCACCAGGGCTTGACGAAAAGACTAAAACAAATCATCTCGCAAATGCACATGATTTACGAACATGGAAATCCAAAAACTTATATCAAAATTCATGATTTTCCAATTCGAATTCAATTATATATTCAAAACACGAAATTTAATCCATCTATTTTCTTTTGTCTTATACACTTTTCCTGTAGTTTTTCTTATTCCCAGTTAAAAATTAACTAAATCCACTTAAAATTATTTTTAAAAATAAGAACTAATTAATCCAAACCTAATTCCTTTAGGGATCCTTGCCAGAAATCGTTTAGATTGAGAGATAATAATTTATTTTGATTGAATTGAACCTGTTAATACAACCGGAGATGAATATGCATATACACAGATATGCATATCAAGATACAGAGTAATTCAGACTTAATTCCAGTTCAAAGCATTCATGCAAACATATCTATAATAATGCTTCAATCATTCGTCACATCCATTAACATATTAGGGCTTTAAAAAAATGAGGTTTGCTCACCTGGAGATGATGTAAAACAGAGAAGAACAGAGAAGCCAGCATAATTTGAAATAGTCCTTGCATTTGTTTGGGTTAAGCTTTTTCCTTTGCTTGCTGTTTGATTCCTAGGTTCATTTTTAAAGCTTCCAGGTTTTTTTTAACTTGTTTGCTTGAATCTATTTTCAGGTTGAAGTCATTGTTTGCTTTTGATCAGGGTTGTAATTTTTTTTCCTTTTTTCTTTTCTGTTTTGTATTTTCTTTTGTCAGGCTCCATAGTTTTCTTCTCAGGTTTGAAAATCTTGGAAGGTTGAAACAATTTGAGTCTTGTTGGATTTACTTTCTCAAATATACTTTTATAAAAAAGTCAAATTTAAAAAGAAAAACGTGTTTGACACTTGTTCATTTCTAGTCTTTAGGTTTTACACTTGTAATTGTAAGTTAGAATTTATTTTACACTTGTTAATTACTTGTATTATCATTTTACAAATGTTAAAAACCACAAAATTTATATTTAAACCTTTTCTCAAATTTATTTAAATTTTTTGTTAAAACCCTTTTAGCTTATGTTTTTACATGTTTATGTAATATATGTATTATATCTTCAAAGAATATAACTTAACAATTAATTAAACACTAATATATAAGTACATATATATTTGAATTTAACTCTTTAAATAGCTTTTGGAAAAATTTATCTATATCAAATTCAAAATATCTTTCAAATCACAATGTATATATATCAAAATTACAAAACAAATTTTATTAAATTTTTATTCTAAGCTATCATCCCTTTAAATAAATAAGTATTTATTTATATTTTATTCAAATTATAACTTTCAAAATATATGTATATTAAAATTAGAAAAAAAATTCCTATTAGTATTAATTTATAGAATTTTCAAATCCAAATATTATTCATAAGATATTTATCTTTGAATCTCAAACCAATTTTCTATTTATATTCAATTTATATACATATATATAAATAAACAAAAAATATCTTATTTAATTCGGAAAAATTCAAATTAATTCATAATTAAATTCAAAAATTTATATTAATTATCAAATTAAACTTGACTCAAAAATCGGAATCGTTACAGATTCCCCCCTTAAGAAAATTTCTCCCTGAAATTTGCTAGACAGGGAGGCAAACAAAGAATAAATGGACACACAATGATAGGGAAACAATTTTTTTAGATCAAACTGAATATCTATTTTGCATTTGCCAAATCAGAATATCATCAATAATTACGAGAACGAACTCATTCCGTATCTCACAAGATACTCGGGTCACCAGATCTACGAAATATGCAGGGGCATTGGTTAGTCCGAAGGGATAACTAACCATTCGTAGAATATTTCTAGAGCCAACAGAACAAACAAATAGATTCAATCATCCACAATTCTCAAACACCAGGTATGGATTCCAAACTCAGGCCGGAATACCCCAAAGTTTACACCAGCTTGTTCCTCTTCGGACTTTGATCCATACAAGAAATTACAATAGAATTTCAAATTTGGGTTTTAACCGAAATCGTTTTATCGATACAAATTAATCTATCTTCATATTTTGCTAACCAATTTATTTTAATTTCAAATTTCAAATTCATTGAAGTTAAAATTGGAAAGATTGATAAGAAACTGGTGAAGAGAAAACAAATTAGGAACTTATCTATATGATTCGCAGGGCCATTATCACACCAAAGCTTCTTCCTGGAGCTGCCACAAAGCAATCAAGGAATCGAAATTGAATGGTGATCAAAAAAGATTGATAGAGAAATTTGTTTCCGTTGTTATTACAGGGTATCGACCATTTATAGTGGCACTCCCCTGTCCCCTATGTTGTCATCTTTATGCACTCATACTCACTATCAGTGAATAGTAAGTGAATTTATGAGGCATACAAACGGATATCTTAGAGATATACTCATTCTAGGGCATTTATAACCCTATCTCTAATGAGTTACCTAATGTGTTATGCTCCTGAGCTAAAGTTCTTACTCAACCTTCAGCTCTGATACCACTTATAACGACCCTGACTTGACCTTCGA
This sequence comes from Allium cepa, assembly GCA_030765085.1. Lineage (NCBI taxonomy): Eukaryota > Viridiplantae > Streptophyta > Magnoliopsida > Asparagales > Amaryllidaceae > Allium > Allium cepa. Next base: position 113,652,504 of record CM060944.1, read on the forward strand.
AAATCGGCACCGAATACATCACTTGTATTCGAATGCCGTAGATCCAAACGACGAACCTGGTTCGCCAGAGCTTATAACACATTAAGTACAACAACACAGCGGAAGAAAATGAATATATCATTGATATACAACAGAGACAACATCTGATACAAATGAATATCAGCACTATCAGAGACAATATACACAGCGGAAAAGATAACACCAACAATAAAAGCTTCAAAGAGATCCAATGCCCAAACTACAACTCCATCTCTAATGCTCCAAAACTAAATAGCTCATCCCAAAAGCTTCGAAGACTCCAATCCAAAAGCAGTTATATCCAAACCACAAGCTCGAACCACCATCACGTTGAACTAAGAAAAGTCAGTCATCGATGTGATCGCCAAGATCCAAAGACTCCAAGGAGTTCCAAATGGAAAGTCGAAGGCTATCGAATCTATATCTACTAGCTAATAATCTGGAAATCTAACTCTAGGCTGCCCGTGTGGAAAATTATGGACATCCAGAGTTTAGAAAGGGAACAACAAACTCCAGGTCAGTCATGTGACTGGTGTGAGCAAACAAAAACAATTTATCTTTAACAAAAGAAAAACAAAAGAATTTTAAAATAAACCTGCAACGCTTTTTGAAAAATGAAACTACCATAAGGCCTCCCGCCACATACACAATGCAAGCGCACAATTGGAAGAGATTTCCCCTTATGATAGTCAAACATGCTTGATACGCAAAAATATTTTGATATTATTATTAGTGCATAGTGCAGAAAACCTTTCGAAGTATAATATTAATCTTAGCCAGCATACAACCATTATTGTATGCCTACTATAATTACCATGTAAACAGTGGTGACCACCATAAGTAAATGGTAGGTTATACAAATAAAATTGTACAAGGCGCGTATTGGATGATTGGATTTCCAACAATGATGAGGCAGAGGAACCTCCTGCACCGAATGGAACGCCTCTGGAGGGATGCCCCCGAGAACCTAATTGGATCTCTGCCAACATAAGGCCGGGTTACCTCTGTAACTAGGTGACTACTGACACGAGTATGCCACCCCCGGTCGTTACCAACTTTTATCTGAGGCATCTCTCAACCAACAATTACAAAGCAATAAGTTTGCAGCAACCACATAGGTTAAGTATCTGGGCTCCCTAACATGATACCACCTTTTATCCAGAAGGAAATGGACATACCCTCAGGGGGCGCTACCCCCAAATAACCTTGCTGCAACGATTCCTGTTTCGACCATTCCGGGTTGTGAGGTCCGATGAAGTCTCGTCCACAAAGCTACGCTTTACACAAAAGCCATGCTTCGATCAACAAATGATTAGCTGCACTTCATATGACACATTACCAAATTGGGAATGTATTACTACTAACTATCAACTACATAACATCTGAGCTCGTACGTCTAAGAGAAGGGTGTTAAGCTAAGAGAATAAATTCTCCGTCACCAAACAGAATTGCATTTGATCGAAACCACTTTTACATCTCAAAGTGTAATGTCAGAAACACATCCATACAAGTCTATTCCGGGTTCGAACAGAATCGAAGGCACTTCAAAAGAAGCCCTTGCAATCCGGGTACTCACAATCCCGATCGGACTCCCCATCACATATGGGGATCTCTATACCGTAGCTACTCAGTGCAGAGTCATTCGACGGGTAATCCTTTCGTTCTCGAAAATACCCGGTCTTCACCACCAGTCTTCAAATGCTATCCATTTCATCATATCATTATTCAGAATGGGTTATATGACATAAAGTCCTCTCCCGGCTAAACCGAATAATGAGCGCAATATTTAAAAACATATGGATATTGGGATCTCGGTTAAGTCACAACTTATTACCCAAAATCTTTCTTCAAATGGTTTAAACAAATTACCATTTTCAAATCTTTAAACAAAAAGATCCACTTCATAAAGTTCACCAATCTTTCACAAAGATTCATTCATAGCTTTCAAAACTATTTTCAATTCCAAATATTTTATATAAAAGATACACCTTCAAGATTCTCTTCAATTTCAAAACAAGGTTCAACCATTTTTCACAATGATTTATTTATAGCTTCCAAATCAAATCCATTTCAAACTTGAAATATTTTCAAAAAAAACTGGAATTTCTTTTGTTATATAAAAGCCATTATCATTTGAAAACAAATACTTTTTGTTTCGAACAAATCCGATCAAATATGCACAAGTTATAGTCTTTAAAGTATAAACTTGGGTTAATTTTAAATTCCCAAAATAATACTTTTAAAATACTTTAAAGATTGTTTAAAACCCATATATATATTATATAACTTGTATCACCACTTTTCAAACCATATTTTCCAAAATAATTTTTCAAACCTTACACAAGATATATTCTATTCAAACTAAATTCAATTTCAAATTTCCCTTTCCAAAAGCTTTCCACATTTAGTTCAATTACTTTTCCAAAACCATTTGGAATCAAATTTCATCTTTTGAATAAATAATATTTAAATTCAAAATATCTGTGACTTAACCGATTTCCTCATGAAATCCATGTTTGTGTGTGTACAGTGTAGTCCAAGGGTTTTACACAATAGTGCAACATCATCAATCATCACAATCCAAGAATTTTCACATATCAAATCTATAAAGAATTAATGTAGATTACAAATCGAAGTGGTTTCGGGTAATTACTGATAACCAACCCTGGTCTCCTCAAATCCAATGTCATCTTAACCCAAGTTATTCAAGTGAATACAATTCAATTTTAAATACAGGATGTCACTTTTACACAGTAATTCATCTTCGATAGATAACTACATTATCACTGTTCAACCTAAACATATCATATCACAAAACATTCATATAAGAGATATCAACCAATTCAAGGCATTCAATATAATCCAATCATCCATAAGCAAGATTAATTAGTCACAACATTTCTAATTAATTAAAATAAATTGAATTAATTACTTCAATCACCTTTAAGTCCTGTTTACTTAACATTAATTAATTACAAACCAATTAATTAATCATCCTTTAATTATCCATCTAAATTAATTATCCATAATTACTTTCATTAAGTAATTATCCCATTGGTTAAGTATCCTCAATTAATGAATCTTTAATTAATAAGTAATTAACCTTTAATTACTAATTAAATTAATTAATCCTTAACAAATTAATCCTTTAATTACTTACATTAAGTAATTATTATTTAATAAATCACATTTAGTAATTACCCATTAATTACCCACCTTAATTAATGACATTAAGTAATTATTCTTTAATTACTTTCATTAAATAATTATCATAAATTAATTACATTAAGTAATTAACCTTAATAAATTAATCATCTTTACATTAATTACCATAATTAATTAATCACATTAATAAATATATCCTTTAAATTGATTACACAAATTAATTATCCTTTAATTAATTATCTCAATAAATTAATTAATTCATTTCTCCCTTAACTGATTACATCAATTAATCATCCTTCAATACATTAAATAAATAATCCTTTATTTAATTACATCATTTAAATCACCATTGAAAACATTTAGGAATTTAACTTATTATACAATTACCTCTAAACAACAATTTAAAAGTTTAAAATTTTGTTTAAACTCGCTAATACTTGTTTTAGAACTTGGCTTATATTTTCTTTTGAAACTTATTCATTTTGATAAACGTTTAAAATTTGATTCAAAACTGACTTCATTTGCTTTGAAACTTGGTTAACACCTGGCTTGAAAACTTGATTTCACTTACCTAAATTATTCACTTGAACCTGGTACAAAATAACTTCAAATTTTAAAAACCTGGTATCTTAAAAATAAAACCGAGCTACAATAAAACCACTCGAACAAATACTCGAGCAAACCACCCAACTTCTCGCGCATGTCCCTGAGCCAAACATCATCTCCTCCGATCTCTGTAACCATCCCAGCAACAACCGTTACAAAGACAACCTATGCACATGCACCAGAGATCAGACCAACTCTGACCACTTCTCCGACCATCAATGAGTCAGCGATCCTCCCTTGAGTCAAATCATCCACCTAGAATTCACAACATTGCCAGAAAAACAAAATCGAACCATTGAACACCTACAGGAAAACCAATCTCAGACAAAAATGCCTTGTACCGCCGCCGTTGACCACTGGACACCACGTCGACGAGCACCAATCCTTCGCCAGAGCCTCACGCTCCTAATCCACCTAACCCGACCATGTCCGTTGCGTCGAAGAACTCGAAATTTCCACACAAAGACCCTCGACCCAAACCTAAACTAAAACCCTCGCCATGCTGTCGCCAAGGTGATCGTAAAATTCAGCGATCAATTTGCCGTAACCGTCGACCTTCCATCCACCTCCATGCATGATCTCGAGATCCCGAACCCCGCCGATCATCAGAAAAATGCTCAAAACCCAATCACGTTCAACTAACAAATTCTCTAAATTACTCATCTGAAAATCCTGATTTCATTTTTAAAATTCATGATTTTCAATTGAAATCAATTTATATTCATGAAACTTTTAATTATTGAAATCGAATTTTTGATAAAAATAAAGTTTTTACTGCAATTTACCTACCAGTGGAAAGCTACCTACAAATCTTACATGAAACTATTTTTAAATCAAGATTCTTGTTACTTCTAACATATTTTGTTTAAACATCATCACTTATAGCAGATTAAGGAAAGAGAAATTAATTTTCAAATATTTTTAAGGCCTGTATAACTAAGACAGAGCCAATATATATGTTCCCAGACATGCACTCAATTTCAACATACATATATACATTCTTTCATTTCCAAACAAACATGCAAGCATATTTCACTTCATAATTTCAAGGACCATTACCTACATCAGATCATCAGGTAAATTTAAGCTTTTAGAGATTTGCTTACTCACATGTTATTAAAGAACAGAGAAGACTTTTGGAATCTAAAAAGTTTTGATGGTTTGAACAGACATTTGGACTTGATGATGATCTGATCTGCTCTGATTTCTTTACTTAATGAATTAGCTTTGAGACTGAGTTGAACTTGAATTTTGTTGAGCTTCAGGTTTGAAATAATTTTGAAAGATTTTGTTTGCTTTTTTTTCTGTGATTTTGTTTACTGGTTTATTACAGGCTTCGGTTTCCCTTAAGTTTTGAAACTGTAGATAAAAGAGAAAATGAAAGGGGGGTATAGAGAGATGTTTATATAGCTTTGCTTAATTATAAAAATATATAAATGACACTTGTTCAATTATCTTTCCATTTGTAATTTGCATGCTATATTGATTTACATTTGTTAAATTGTATTTTAAAATTTTTACACCTGTATAAATTGTTTTTTAATATGGTTTTTATATAATTTTTATCTTAGTTTTATATATATATACACATATGTTTTTTTCTTTTCTTTTTATATAAACTTTTTAATAAATTTCTATTTGATTAATACATCTTATTAACTTATTTTTATAAAATCCTTTAAAGAAAATAATATAGAACTAATTATATACTATTAAAAATCAAATATCCATTATTCTTAGATCCAATTTATTTTAAGATATTTGTCTTTTGAATTTCAATCTCAAATTCAAATTCAATCTAAAATCCACTTATAAATATATATGCATTTAACAAGCACATATTTAATTTGTTTGAAAATAATAATTTTTCTATTTAAAATCAACTTATATATATATAAACCATCATTATTGTTTGTTTTAAAATAATAATTTGTCAATTTTAAGTAATTATATTAGGAGATTATCAAATATATATTTATCCAGATATTTATAATTCAACTTTTATTATAGTCTTAAATTCATTTGCTTATACAGATATCTTTTATTATCAGAATTTTTATCTGTTCAATTGAATAAACCAGTTAATTATCTAATTATCAGATGTCCAAAATACGGGTTATCACATTCCTCCCCCCTTTGAATCTTTTCTCCTCGAAAAGGAACGATGCCAGAATTTATTTAATACCTATTATCAGATAAATTACCCCTTCGAACACTTTTAACTATAAACTCCTTTTCATTTAATTTTTTTTTAAAAACCTTAAAATCTACAAAATATTACCAAAATAGTTTTTTTACAAAAATACTTTTATAACTCGATGTCTCCACAAGTCCATCCTCATTTTCGTAGAAATTCGGTCATACGTTGATCGGGCGTAGGACTGAAAATCTATAAGTACTTAGTAGACCCATTTTCAACACCCAGTGAAAATACTTGGGAAATCATTTTGTTTAAAATATAGAAAACATTTTTGAAAATAGAGGAAACATCCTTGGTGAGAATGCTCTGGAAATCATCACCCCCTCCATGGTCGTAGTTAACCCGATGGTTACGTTGCCATCCCGACAAAACCCATAGATAACTGTAGGCACTCTGCGCCCCTCGATTACGCCATGGAACCCGCTACAGATCGCAGCTACATCCAGAGTTACGTTGCCATCATGGCAAAAATCCATGTAACTGAAGGCATCAGCGCCCTCGTTTTTCGTTGCCAAATGAAACTTCACCACTCCTACATAGGTCGCAGACAACATTAGTCAAGTCCCAATGTAGCCTTAGGCTCTCAAGGCCTCTCGACTTTCACTATATCTCCATAGATCACAGTTTATCGATGTTACATTACTATCACGGCAATATCAAACATAGACCGTCGGCTCTCACAGCACACACGACTTCCGCAATGGTCCATAGTAGATTGCAGTGACATCGAGTTACACTATCGTCACACCATAACCCAAATGTCTCTGTAGGCATCAGCACCCTCAACTTTCGCTACCCACACACAAAATCCTTATGAACTTCAGTTTTTCTGGACTTCCTCCCATGATTCAATTTAGAGCCTCCCCTTTAGGGCTCAAGGCAGAATCACCCTATGGATCACCTATGAAGTTCATTTCAATGGAAGCGCATTTTTCTCCAGAGCCAATCTCAAAACCCTTTATACTATACACTTATTATATCTTTCAAATCAGACCCTTTATGATTTACATAAATCTCCTTTATACAAAATCGATATCTCAAATCGATAGTACCAAACTTGGCTTTCCAAACTCCCAAAATTGATTTTTCCCAAAAATCGAAAGCCTTCCCAAAATCCATAGGTTCCAAAACTTTTTTCCCAAAATCATTCTTATAAAACCATTTATATATATAGATATATATATATATATATACACACACACACAACTTATCCTTTCCAACTTGGAAATAATCTTTGGATCACTTATATAGATTCCCCTTTTATACTTCAAATATTTTCAAAAACCCTTTCTTTTGGTTCTAGATTCAACATAGAGGGAGCTTATCATATATAACAAATATATATATATAACTTTACTATGCCAATTAGCATCAAATTTTTATTTTCTTTTATAAAGTTACTTACCATATCGCTCACTTTTCATAAAGTGAATTTCAAAGGATATCCAACTTCCACCTTTATTCATATATACTTCTCAAAATATATTTCAAACATAATTTCCATTTCTTTCAAAATTTCAATATCTATTTCATTTAAGCATGTATGATGTACATATATCATCCGTACGCAATATCAAATCTGATCGCTTACTTGATCATACGAATTCACTTCCGAACGAGTATCGTCCACCCGACTTCCTAGTGCGGACTCAGATTTGGTTTCTTGATCAGAAACCATCATTCTCCTTACATGGTCATAACTATGATAGAGAATTTTCAGAACTAATCAAAAATCCATATCCAGGGTTCGCCGTCAAAAATCAAGTGAAAAATCCCAACTCGGATCGATATACTATCTCGAAATTCTGTGCTCGATTCTGGATCAAATCATTATACGAATAGAATAATATACGTACATCCTACATATATATCTTTATTGATCATTATCCAGATCAATCCTCTTTCTATTCACTTCATTTTGATTATATTCACTCATCCACAATTTGCTCCCAATTTCCATTTGGGTTAACACTTCAATTCTTATCTCATTTGGTATTCAATTATAGACAGTTTGCACTCTGACCAACTTGTATTAAGAAAATAGCTTGAAAAACTTTAAAATAGATAAGTAGTTGTAAAATAGCTATTAGTTGCAATAGTAGTAAAAGAGTTAAGTAATTTTAAAATAGTTGTAAAGTAGTTAAATAATTGTAAAATAGTTGGGTAGTTGTAAAATAGTACTTAGTTTTCAAAATAATTGTAAAATAAGTATAAGATAGTTTGGGTTTTAAAAAGAAAGGTTGTATAGTAAATAGCTAGGAAAATAGATTTAAAACAGTTTATATTAAAACAATTTATTGAAAAAATAGTTCAAAGCCAAACTGTTCAATTCCCAATCTCCATTTCCAATCAATTTCCAGTTTCCACTTCCATTTAAATTGATTCAATTTCAATTCAATTTAAACTAACTTCAATTCCTATCCCAAATTCAAATCAACTCCCTTTTGAAACTCAAACTTATTCAACTTCAATTTCACTTCAAATTAATTCAATTCAAATTTTCCATTTGAATTTTATGCTTATCCTTCTTTAATCACAATTCTAATTAATTCAAATCAAATTCAATTTGAACTAATTCTATTCAAATCTCAATTTAAAACCATCTCCAATTTCATAAATTCAAGTTAAATTTTTAAATGTTGATTTAATCCTTTAAATCAAACCAACCTTTATTTTCAAATTAACAACTTAAAATTTTTAAACCATTTAATTCTGAGTCCAAATTTCAAGATTCCATTTTAAATTACCTTTACTTAACTTATTTCAAAGTTCAAATAAGAGAGTTTAAAACTTTTAAAATGATTTAATCTTCAGAATCCAATTTATTACCCAATTTTAACTTCGAAACCAATCCTTAACAAATTTTCAGCAAGCTCATTTCTAACATTTAAATCTTTAAGTTCAAAGCAATTTCCCTTTTCATAAGTTCAATCTTATTTCTATTTTATTTCATGGATGTATATTACCTCAATCCATTTTTTGTTTAAACTAATCCAATTCTCAGTTTCATAGATTATTAATAACAACAAGATGATATTAAGATAAGTCAAAACAGATAAATATCCAGATTATTCAAAAATTCATCAATAGCATCTAATTCGAATTTCCAAATCTCAAACCCATTTTGAGATCACACATACTTTCCTTCAATTCAACCCATTTAACTTCCTAAGTTAAATCTCAATTTCATTTTGAAATTTCCAATTCAGGTTGTTCATTCTAAACTCATTTAACTCCCCTTAAGTTAAATTCAATTTATTTAATCCAATCAACTTTACCCAATTTGAATTCCCATTTTAAATTTTAAACTTCTTATCAATATCCCTTCTTACTTATAAGTTCAAAGACTTATTTCACTTTGGGTTATTACATCACATATCAGGAAAATTCAAAACTCAACACCTAGTGTTTACTTCTAATCAACTTGTTACTATGTGTATCCCACATATACACATATCCATTTCTTTTGTACCCAAGACATATTTTCAATTTTAAACCATCTTTGGTTTTAATTCAAAAAAAATTTCTTTTAAAAATTTTAAACAACTCTTATTTGAAACATGACCCTTTTATTCAAATACATTGTTAATAATACTATTTATTATTTCTTTTAACACTTTGAAACAAATTCCAATTTTTCTAGACTTAGATTTAAAACTTCACAATTTAAATTATCTTTAATTCCAATTTATAAGTCATACTCACCTAAATGTTTACTTCCTTAAAACATTTCATTTTGCTTAATCATTAATAAACATTTCATTATCAAGATACAACAAACATTTTAGGATAATAACCAAGGTTATCATATCTGAAAACCAATTCACTATATGTTATCTTATTTTGAAAACACTTTTACAAATTCAGGATGTTAATTTCAGTTTGGATCCATTTATTTTATTTATATAGTTTATATTATCTGATTCCTATTTGGTTGCATTTCTATTACCACTTAATTATTATTATTATTTTTAATTCAACTAATACAATAACCAATTGCCTTAATATATTTGAAAAACTATTGCTTTATATATATATATATCAAAATACAAACTTATATAAAATCAATTTTTTAAAACCATTTTTAAAACCATTTTATAAGAAAATAACAAATACGCCCTCATATATACTACACTCAACTCATTCTAGGTACCATTGACCCTATCCTTAATGAATAAACCCACCAGAGCCAAGGTTCTTACTTATCCTTCTGCTCTGATACCAAAATGTAATGACCCGAAATTTCAATCTCGAAAATTCGACACTAATACGTCCACTGTAGAAGTGCCGAACTATCGAACGCCAAAAATTTCAGATTGTTAGAGTAAAGAAGAAGAAGGTAGAAGAAGAATAGAAAACAACAACATCTCACATTCGCAGCGGATTAAATATAATATCAAATAATAGCATTTATACAAAGGAATCTGTAATTGTCAGATTACATATAATTCATTAGAGTACAACCATTACAAAAAAGACTTAATAGATTGAATCAACCTGTCCCAGACTACTATCAATACAACTCTAATACATAGCGACAAACTCCATACGTTCTTGTCATCCAGCTCGCCTCCTGAGCTCCAGAACGTCCTAATCTAAAAATTTGTAATACTCGGTTTGACCCGAGTATTACATCAAAGTAACACCCGGGCCAGGCTAGAAACCAGCATGAGTAAACCTATAAAATTTGAAATACTAAGTTATAAAACTTATTTGAAAATCTGGGGTAACTCGTACCTTACTACAATTTCATAACTTCTTATAATCAACACTTACTTCACACATCAATATCTAAGTACCAAAACTTAGTTTAAATGGTCTAGTTACTTAAATTATTCCATTCCAGCCTATTGTTTTCATATATCAAATCTATAAAGAATTAATGTAGATTACAAATTGAAGAGGTTTCGGGTATTTACTGATACCCGACCCCGGTCTCTTCGAATCCAATGTCATCTTAACCTAAGTTATTCTAGTGAATACAATTCAAAATTAAATACAGGATGTCACTTTTACACAAAAATTCATCATCGATAGATAACTACATTATCATTTTTCAACCTAAACATATCATATCACAAAACATTCATATCAGAGATATCAACCAATTCAAGGCATTCAATATAATCCAATCATCCATAAGCAAGATTAATTAGTCACACCATTTCTAATTAATTTAAATAAATTAAATTAATTACTTCAATCACCTTTAAGTCCTGTTTACTTAACATTAATTAATTACAAACTAATTAATTAATCATCCTTTAATTATCCATCTAAATTAATTATCAATAATTACTTTCATTAAGTAATTATCCCATTGGTTAATTATCCTCGATTAATAAATCTTTAATTAATAAGTAATCAACCTTTAATTACTAATAAATAATTAACCCTTAACAAATTAATCCTTTAATTACTTACAGTAAGTAATTATTATTTAATATATCACATTTAGTAATTACCCAATAATTACCCACCTTAATTAATGACATTAAGTAATTATTCTTTAATTACTTTCATTAAGTAATCATTAATTAATTACATTAAGTAAGTAACCTTAATAAATTAATCATCTTTACATTAATTACCATAATTAATTAATCATGTTAAATCAATCCTTTAAATTGATTACACAAATTAATTATCCTTTAATTAATTATCTTAATAAATTAATTCACTTCTCCCTTAAATGATTACATCAATTAATCATCCTTCAATACATTAAATAAATAATCCTTTATTTAATTACATCATTTAAATCACCTTTGAAAACATTTCGGAATTTAACTTATTATACAATTACCTCTAAACAACAATTTAAAACTTTGAAAATTTGTTTAAACTTGCTAATACTTGTTTTAGAACTTGGCTTATATTTTCTTTTGAAACTTATTCATTTTGATAAACCTTTAAAATTTGATTCAAAACTTACTACATTTGCTTTGAAACTTGGTTAACACCTGGCTTGAAAACTTGATTTCACTTACCTAAATTATTTACTTAAACCCGGTACAAAATAACTTCAAACTTTAAAAACCTGGTATCTTAAAAACAAACCCGAGCTACAACAAAACCACCCAAACAAATACTCGAGCAAACCACCCAACTTCCTGTGCACGTTCCCGAGCCAAACATCATCCCCTCTGATCCTTGTAACCATTCCAGCAGCAACCGATACAAAGACAATCTGTGCACGTGCACCAGAGATCAGACCAACTCCAACAACTTCTCCGACCATCAATGAGTCAGCGATCCTTCCTTGAGTCAAACCATCCACCCAAAATCCACAACATTGTTGGAAAAACAAAATCGAACCATTGAACACCTATGGGAAAACCAATCATAGATGAAAACCACTCGTGCCGCCGCTGTTGACCATCGGACACCATGTCGATGAGCCCAATCCTTCGTCGAAGCCTCACACTCCTAATCCACCTACACCGACCATGTCTGATGCGTCGACGAACTCGGAATTGCCACACAAAGACACTCGACCCAAACCTAAACTAAGACCCTACATCGTCGCCACACCGTCGCCATGATGATCGTAAAATCCAGCGATCAATTTTGCCGTGACCCCCGACCTTTCGTCCACCTCCAGGCATGATCCCGAGATCCAGATTCCCGCCGATCATCAGAAAAATGCTCGAAACCCAATCATGTTCAACTCATAAATTCTCCCTAATTACTCATTTGAAAATCCTGATTTCATTTTTAAAATTCATGGTTTTCAATTGCAAATCAAGTTATATTCATGAAACTTTTAATTATTGAAATCGAATTTTTGATAAAAATCAAGTTTTTACTGTAATTTACCTTCCAGTGGAAAGCTGCCTACAAATCTTACTTGAAACTATTTTTAAATCAAAAATCTTATTATTTCTAACATATTTTGTTTAAACATCATCACTTATAACAGATTAAGGAAAGAGAAATCAATTTTCGAATATTTTTAAGGCCTGTATAACTAAGACAGAGCCAATATATATGTTCATAGACAAGCACTCAATTTCAACATACATATATACATTCTTTCATTTCCAAACAAACATGCTAGCATATTTCACTTCATAATTTCAAGGATCATTACATACATTAGATCATCAGATAAATTTAAGCTTTTGAAATTTGCTTACTCACAAGTTATTGAAGAACAGAGAAGACTTTTGGAATCTGAAAAGCTTTTGATAGTTTGAACTGGAATTTGTATTTAATGATGATCTGATCTGCTCTGATTTCTTTACTTACTGAATTAGCTTTGAGACTGAGTTGAACTTGAATTTTTTTGAGCTTCAGGTTTGAAACAATTTTGAAAGATTTTGTTTGCTTTTTTTTTTGATTTTTTTACTGGTTTATTACAGGCTTTGGTTTCCCTTGGGTTTTGAAATTGAAGATAAAGATGAAAATGAAAGAGAGCGATAAAGAGATGTTTATATAGCTTTGCTTAATTTATAAAAATATATAAATGACACTTGTTCAATTATCTTGCCATTTGTAATTTGCATGCTATATTGACTTACATTTGTTAAATTGTATTTTAAAAATTTTACACTTGTATAAATTGTTTTTAATATGATTTTTAAATAATTTTTATCTTAGTTATATATATATATATATACATATGTTTTTTTCTTTTCTTTGCATATAAACTTTTTAATAAATCTCTATTTGATTAATACATTTTCTTAATTTATTTTTATAAAATCCTTTAAAGAAAATAATATAGAACTAATTATATACTAATAAAAATCAGATCCATTATTTTAGATCTAATTTATTTTAAGATATTTGTCTTTTGAAATTTCAGTCTCAAATTCAAATTCAATCTAAAATCCACTCACAAATATATATACATTTAACAAACACATATTTAATTTGTTTGAAAATAATAATTTTTCTATTTAAAATCTACTTATATATATAAACCATTATTATTATTTATTTTAAAAGAATAATTTATCAATTTTAAGTAATTATACTAGTAGATTATCAAATAAATATTTATCCAGATATTTATAATTCAAATTTTATTATATTTTCAAATTCATTTACATATCCAAATATCTTTTATTATCAGAATTTTTATTTGTTTAATTGAGTAAACCAACTAATTATACAATTATCAGATGTCCAAAATACGGGTTATCACATTAAAAGTAAGAAATAATCATGTTTTTAGTGGTGAATAATAATAGTTATTTTGTTTGGTAAAAATATTTGCAGACAAATTACCGAGGTAAAATATTGACAATTTGTAAATATCGTCCCAGGCAAAATATCGATAATACAGTCGGAAATCGTTTTATTAATAAAATTGATTTCAAACAATAAGGATCGTGCATAGCTCTAGATACATACACAAATATATGTATTCAAACAAGATATGAAATAAATAATTTATTTCAGTTTTTGAAACTAAATGTATTTATGACATCGATAGTTGATATCATTGGTCTTGTATATTTCTTCGAAAATTCAAGTCAAATTTAAATATTAAATAAATGGGTTGATACTTACAAATAAATCTATTTTAATTATTTCATAATGATGGTAACATAGTCTTTAAAATTTGTTTACCAAAATAGATAGCTCGTAGAAAAATAGAAAATGTAACCGAAGAACTTTTTTGTATTTTCGAATTTTCGACACCGAAAAGTTGTCGGACACGTTGTTCGCCTTTCTACATCGTATGTAAACATAAATAAGAGATAAGTAACAATATAATAATACACTAAATTATAGATTATCATATATTAAATATGTTTAGATAGTGATGTGACAAGTCATGGTTTAAATTATAACATATATATATATATATATATATATATATATATATATATATGCACATGCACTTTATGTATATATATATAGTTCACCTTATCTCTTGTCATTTCTTTAACATCATCATCATTATTAAGCATGTAATCATAGCCTAAGGGATGGAACAATAGGGGGAATGATGGACATGACTAGATGGGGGGGTTAGATGGTGGTGTGACCTTACGAAATCATGACATGTTATGTTAATTAATTCAAAGGATAGTTTAGTAGTTTCCTTACTTTCTTTTATCTACAAATACGCATCCTCTTCACCATATTTTCATTTACTTCTCCATTGCCATTTCCCTAAAGCTTTCTTCATAATGTCATAGCTTCTTATGTTATTTTTAAGTTTTTTTTAAAATAAAAAGATTTAAATTGTTTTAAAGATACCAACTTGTTTTAAAATTATTTCTTCTCAATTTTTCCTCCAATTTATTTGGCATAACTTCCTATATTTTACACCAAATCAATATTTTTTTTTTCGAATTATATAAAATTTCAGCACCTACAACTTTCTCTTTTAACACTTTTTCTAATTTCAAGCTCAGGTATGTCAAAATCTCATTTCTTTGTTGTGTACTTTTAAACTTAGAAATTCAAGTCCGAAAATAGCTTCATTTTTTGACTATATCTACCTTAAACGGAATCCGATTTGAAAGATTTTTTTTAGTTTGTATGGAAAAGAATTTCCTAAAGCTTTTTTCGATCACTATTTCAAAATCCAAGAGTAATATGTCCAAAAATCACATGGAATATGACATATTTTTGGGATGATTTTTGTGCATCAAAGGCATTTCAGGTTTCAAATATTTTTGGTGAGTTAAACTATCTCATTTTTAGAAAGAAATAACTTTATTTCCATAGATTATATGTTGTGGAAATCTATAGTTCATGCTATCAAAATATCATGTTATGATAATGACATACATTTGTGATTTTTTGTTAGCACACTTTGGATGTTAAATATCGTGTTTAGATGTTAAGCATCATGTTTGGATGTTTAAAGTGGTATGTTTGGTTGTAATAATGTGATGTTGGTGTATGGTATGTTGGTGGTATGGTTGTAATCAAAACTAGTTGTATATTGTGTAAGAATTACAAAGTTTACATCTTTGTATGTTGCGACGGACGTGAGATCTGATTTGAAATCAAAACTAAGTTTTCTAGTTCCAAAATATGGAAATGGTTTCCAAGTTTTTATCTTTATTTTTAAGTTTCAAAAACTTTCAAAATTAGGTTTCCAAACTTGAAATAGCAAGGAATAAGCAAAGTATTTTGCTTAAAGTAAGTTTAAGCAAACTGCGCTCGTAGCGATAATCACTATGGACGCAGTTTGACAAAATTGTCGATTTTCGTTTTTAGATTTTTTTTCTTTTGGAATGTTTTGTAAAAATATTTTTGAACTTGATTAGTAACATAAAAAGATTTAAGTTTAGATAATTTAATAATTTATTTATTTAATTAATTAATTAAAAGTAATTAGTACTTAATTAGTAATTAAGTAAGTGATTAAGGTTTAAGTAACACTTAAGGAAGGTTTTTTTAATTAGTGATTTATGAAGTTAAGAAGTAATTAAATGGTTAATTATTATTTAATTAAGTTAATTAGTTATTAGTTATTATTTAGTTAAGTGATTATTTAATTAATTTTTAATTAATTAGGGTTTAACTAATAATGAACCTTAACTAAGATACATTAGGAAGTTAATTAGAACTTAACCAAGTTCACTATGTTAATTAAAGTTTGATTATAAATTAATCTTGATTTAATTGTGATATAATTAGGGTTTAAGCTAATTGAATGTACTTTAATCTTTTTAAGTCTATTTTTAAACTTAATCGGTTATGTTTTAAATCAGTTTTCTTTTTAAGGTTAATTGATTTCAAATCAAAGGATCTCTCATCTGGACCATTAAGTAGCCAAATGAATTAAAGTAGTGATTATAAAACGTTGACATGTTTTATGGGAAGTAGGTTGATTGTGTTTAGCACAAATGTTAAATATCGGTAACGTGATAAACACAAGGAAGTTAATTTCAATAAGCCGGTCATGGTAACTTAAGCATATAGAATATACTTCTATATGTACATTTTCCACCGATAATGTAAGTATATATATTTGTAACTTGGACTTCTACATATGATTGATTGTATATTATGCGTGAATCCCTTACATATCTCATGTTAGGCAATACCCATGATATAACTTGGATAAGTGAACCAAAACTTAATGATCCATTGTAGTCATTAAGCCTTTGTTTGGTTTTGGAAAGTTAATATTTAATTTTCTTTTAAAATGGTCTTCAAGATTATTCTATTTTGAAAAAGATATTTGAAGAATGATTTGACAATTATTTTGAATACTATATGAAGAAGTTTATGAATAATTTTGAGGTATTCGTAAAAGTAGTTTTAGAAATAGTTTTGAATGTATATAATTTTTTTTATAAATGGGTTTAGATGTCTATAAAGGGAAGTTTTATACAATGCTTGAAAGTTTATAAAGATGTTTATATAACTAGGTTTAAATATTTACAAAAATTCTCATAAATGAGTATGAAGGTTGATAAATGTTTTGTAAATGGGTTTGGGTTAAAGCTAAAAAGGATTTATTGAAGATAATTCTATAGGAATTCGAGGTTTGGGTTCCTCGAGGTTGACCTTTTAAAAAATGATGGTTTGGAACATCCGTTCCATACTTGTTAGCACCAGAAATGGTCGCTAACACCCTTGAGTAGAGTTATGTAGAGAGATTAATGAAGGAAGTAAAGTTAAACACAGAACAGTACGCAGATTTAAATGCAGAAAATACGAACACCAGATTTATAGTGGTTCGGCGTAATTGCTTACGTCCACTTTGAGGTTAATCTTTATTGCTTTTCTTGATAATCGATTATAGATACAATCTGTTGAATATGCGATTATATGATTTTTGTTTGATGATAATAAACATATATATATTCATTCAAATGTATTTGTTAATGTACTATTTTATTTTTCATAGATTAATAAATATTTGCTGAATAAAATAAATAACACAGAATTTGAATTCAAATAGAAATTTTATTCAAACAAATATTTATTACAATTTTTTAATAGTACAAATTTCAAGCTCTCACTATATATAATTTCAATTACAATTCAATTCACATTTACATTGCAACTCACTACATATCACTCATTCACTCAACTTGTACCGAACTTCAAACTTCATTCCAATGTGAATCCAGCATCTGAGAAATTTGCAGAAATATACATTGACATAGAAAAATTGAAAATAAAATATTTTTGCAGCATAAAATAAAATGCAGATTTTGAAAATAATATTTTCCTTAGTTATTTGGGTTGTTCGTCATCATCTAATTTTGAATTCATCATACACGAACAGCTTGTGACATACACAGTGTATCACTATATATGCCACAAGGCCGTGCACACCGATATATACACTTGATAAAATTACAGGGACAGGTGAGCACAGGTCAAACCTAAAACGTCGGGTTCAACTCAAGTGCAATAAACATAATATCACAATATCATCACAAGGTCAAACCCGAGCTTTAAAGCTGGATTCAACACAGGGCAGTTCGAATATAAAAGTTTAATAAAATGGTCAGGAGCAAGCCAGTCAAAGTATATAAACATGTACCAGCTCATACATATATGCAGCCTCGACTAGCCTCGACTAAAACTCCAAAGTACACATGAAGAGTACATGCAAAATGAAACAATTGACTCAAATGCATCAAGCAACACCAAGCAGATTGTACATGAAACAAATATGCAAGACTGGACAACATAGATGCACAATCACACATGAATACAACTCAGATGCAAGCACACTCAAGGCATAGTGCACATCAAACCAGAAGTGTGCTCGAAGCAAAAATCCAAACCAAGTTCAAGTCACACGTGAAAACAACTCAATGCAGCAACCAAAACAAATGCAACAGTGGATCAAATAATCGATGAGCAAGTGCACCACTGACCATATAGCAAGCCAATACACTAACACAAATGACCAAAGTCTATACAGAACAGTTCAACATGTATGCAATAGTGAAACAAAGTGGACAATGCAACAATACTAAAGTGAAGCCACCAATAGAACCAGACACAAGTCAAGCAGTGCATAGTACAATGAAGAACTTGAACAAGACTCGAGTGCAACCAGAATAGCAAGTGGAACTGACCACACAAGAAAAGCTTGACCAAGTGGTAAATAAACTACACATGAAAATGAAACAGGAATGCAACAGTGAATCACAAATCAAGTGCATATCCAGGAATGCAGCTGTGAAACTGGATAACGCAAGTGCAGACTCAAGTGATACAAGTTCGAAAAAAGCTCAACAGAACAAATACAACATTTCAACAAGACATATATATGTATCAATGAAGCAGTGCAGCAGTAAAAGGCAGCAACTCGAAATCAAGTCACGGTTCAAACCAGGAATGCAACACTGCTTCATATACATGTAAGTCAAGCTACATGAAGACTAACAGTAAGCAGTGCCAAAAGAAGAGCAATCTAAATGTAAAGTGAAGCCACCAGATTTTCAAATCAAGCAAGACAGTGGCTCAACATCAAAGACACAAATGCTCAAAGCAACATATAACTGATTATATACATACGTGAGCATGTATATATTTATACACGTGCAGGATGCAAGTTCGAACAAATCCATGTTAAAGCCTAGTGAAAAAAATCACATATTTGAAGTAACCGAAGTAGCAGGTTTTACTAAAATCAGAAAAGACTCAATGTCGCAGTTTCAAAATAATTAAAGTACAAGCCAGAAAAAGATAGCTTGCATTAGGAATTTAAATTTGAACAAGTCAAAAATCAATACCGTGGTGAGCAAGGAAAACCGGTTCAGAGAAATCAAACCGTGTCAACCAAGTAAACAACAATTATATGAAATTGACAAAGTCAGATAAATCATCAACATCAAAACATAATCAAGTGGCCGAGACGAAGTCAAGCAAACTATCAGACGAAAAAAAATTTGGAATTTGAATCTTATATAAACCCAATCATCATCGGCATTGAAAGGCATTCGAGTTCAAGCATATCACAGATCAAAACATCAATCAAAACTCGAATAAAAGTCGAGCATAGTAACAATCGAAAAAGGAACGAACTTACCAATTCACGCAACATTTGAACTCGACTTGGTTGAAGCTGCCATATAATCAATCAAAGATAGGAATCGAAGTATCATCGAATCAATTTGATGAAGTGGCGCTTCAACTACAGAAACCCTAAAATTGTGGAAAGAGGAACGAACGAAGAGAACGAGGAAGTAGGCATTATCTTTCTAGAAAAAATACCGGCCGATATCACAAATAGAACAAGGGGCTACTTTTTAACTTGGGCCGGTGTTTCTTTATTTGGGCTTTAACATTAAAATGGGGTTTCTAATTGTTTTATTGTTTTAAATTTCAATTTCCTTTTAAACTTGTGTAATTTCTAGTCGTATGACTAGGGGACAAACTACGTGGCGTAGTTTGAGAATTCGCAACTCAGTGGCTGAGTTGTGGCAGGGTTTTGAGCGTAGAGTTAGGTTAGTCAGTAGCGGGTGTCGCGAGTTTACGTGTGTAAGCGTGTGACTAATTAATTTCTAGTAGAAACCTTGGGGGCAGCACGTAGGCAGGGTTTTGCCGAAGCTAGGTAAATTCTGTGTCGTTCTATTTCTACATTTATTATTCTGCTATTATCTGTGTTGCTATAATTTTGATTTATCTGTGTTGAAATAATTTTATAAGCTTCCGCAATAATTTTTATAATTAACAGTATCACCCTATTCACCCCCCTTTTAGGGTGAAATCGATCCTATAAGTGGTATCAGAGCTAGGAATAGAAGTCAGCTTTTGTTTTTAAAAATTCATTTTTCAAAAATCAATCTTTATTTTAAAATTTTGAATTTTTAAAATGGCTTCTTTTAATAATGCTTTTGCTGAGGGTCAGTCCATAGTTAGACCACCAATGTTCAATGGTGAATACGCCTACTGAAAAAATAGAATGAAATTTTTTCTAAAAACCATTGATGCTTGGAATATTATTGAGGCAGGTTATAGAGCACCAACTATAACTGTAGATAATCAGGAAATAGATAAACCGATGGATCAATGGGCAGAACTAGAAAATAAATTACAAAATGCTAATGCTAAAGCTATGAATTCGATTATCTATTCATTGGATCAATTTGAATTTAATCGTGTCTCACATTGTCTAACTGCATAGGAAATATGGCAAACACTCGAAGTGACTCACAAAGGAACATCTAAAGTCAAAGAATCTCGCTTTGCCATGCTAAGCAGCGAATACGAAAATTTCACAATGGCTAAGGAAGAAAATGTCATAGAAATGTACGGACGACTTTCCAATATCGTATACAAATCAAAGGCTCTTGGAAAATCATACACAGAATTGGAGATAGTCCGAAAAATCCTCAGAATCCTTCCACGAAGTTTTGAAGCCAAAGTAACTGCCATTCAAGAATCAAAAGAATTGAAACAAATGAAAGTCGAAGAACTCATCGATAACCTCACCACTTATGAGCTAGAAACGAAATTCAAGGAAGAGCGTGAAGGAGGAGACCCTCGAAAGAAATCAATAGCTCTTAAAGGGACAACTGAAAGTGAAGATGATGATGATGATGATGATGGTGAAGCAGAACTAGCACTATTAATAAGAAGATTCAAATGGTGGAATCGCAAATATGGCAATCCAGTCAAAAATCAACAAGTAAAGAGCAGACTAAACAAAGCACTAGACAAACCAGAAGAGCAGAAAATCATTTGTCACAAATGTAATAAACCCGGTCATATTAAGCAAAATTTTCCCCAAAATCGACTCAGTCAAGAAAAGAAACTGAAGAGGAGAAGTTTTGCAGCTACTTGGAATGAAATCGATGAAGAAGAAAGTGATAGCACCGTTAGTGAGAGTGAAAGAGCACATTTGTGTCTTCATGGTGAAATAACTGACAGTGATGATGACGAGCCAAGTGAGGTATCAAAACTTACTCATTCAGAATTACTTATATATTTCTACGAAGTAAATGGCTGTTTTGAACGACTTAGGGAGAAGTATGCCAAACTTGAATCACAAAAGGATACTTTGATAGAGTTAAATAAACAACTTGACCAATTAGTTAAAACCTATCAAAGAGGGATCCATAAGTGTGATAAGTGTCCATTATTTGAAGAAGAAATTAAAAAATCAGAAATTAATATAAAATCACTTGAAAATGAAATTCTGATTTTAAAAGAAAGTGAAAATACAAGAAGAGAAAATTCTCTTAAAAAGTGCACACAATTGTTAAACGAAAATGAATCTCTCAAAACACAAGTCCAACAATTGTCAATGACTTTAGATAAATTTTCAAAAGGTGAAAAATCGTTGAACATGCTATTAGGGAAGCAAACTGTTAATACAGTTAGACAAGGACTTGGATATAATCAATCTAAAAATGTTGAAAGCAATATTAATCAAGTCAATTCTATGTGCACAATTTGTAGAAAATATGGACACAACCACAATAATTGTTGGGATAGACCCAAACATGTGAAAACTATATCACTTTGGGTTCCAAAAGGCACAAATATAAAATCTGTGAAGGTTAAACAAATCTGGGTGCCGAAAGGAACATATATAAATAGTTTTGGATCTCCACAAAATTATTTTTTAAAATATTCTTCCATTAACAATCATGGACCTATAAAAACAAATAGGTCACTAAACTCTCTTCTCGTATAGGTATGCTGGCAGGCTAAGGAACAACAGCAATGGTACTTGGATTCTGGCTGTTCCAGGCACATGACAGGCGATAAATCAAAGTTCCTTAGCCTAGAAAAGTACAGTGGTGGCAGAGCCACAATGGGTATCAATGACAAGTGTAAAATTGTCGGTAAAGTTAAAGTGGATAACAATACATTTACCTTGAATGACGTACTATATGTTGAAAATCTGCACCACAATTTGATATCAATCAGCCAGCTATGTGATAAAGGTATGAATGTTATTTTTGACTCTGATTTGTGCAAAATTGTTGACAAATCATCAAAAGAAATCTTATTTTCAGGTAAGAGGAAAGGTAATATATATTCTCTATCTTTTAATGATCTCACCCTTTCTAAATGTTTGATAGCTAAGGATATAGAAGTAAATTTATGGCATAGAAGTTTAGGGCATGCTAGCATGAATTTGCAAAACAAATTAAAAAGGAAAAATTTGGTAAGAGGGTTGCCATCACATGATTTTGAAATAGAAAACTTATGTAAAGCATGTACCTTGGGAAAACTTAAAAAATCATCATTTCATGCCAAAAACAATGTAAGCACTTCTAGAGTTCTTGAACTAGTTCATATGGATCTATTTGGACCTAACGACATTGCTAGCTTAGGTGGTAAGAAATATTGCTTTGTGTTAGTTGATGATTACTCCAAATATGCATGGGTATATTTTTGGCTAAAAAATCAGAAACTTTTTCATACTTCACAAACATCACAAAATTAGTTCAAAATGAAAAAAGAGTTCTAATGTTTCGTTAAGAAGTGATCATGGTGGAGAATTTGAAAATTATGAATTTGAAAACTTTTGTGATGAAAATGGTTTTAAACAAGAATTTTCTGCACCACGTACTCCACAACAAAATGGAGTAGTTGAAAGAAAGAATCGAACATTGCAAGAGTTGGCTAGGTTTATGATAAATGAGTATAAGCTACCTTTGCATTTTTAGGCAGAAGCAGTAAATACAGCTTGTTATGTAATGAATAGAGTTATGATTAGACTGATTCTTAACAAAACACCCTATGAGCTATGGTTCAAAAATAAACCAAACATTGACTACTTCAAAGTATTTGGGTGTACGTGCTATATTCTCAATACAAGTGATCAATTAGGAAAATTCGAAGCAAAAGCCGATGAAGGCATATTCATGGGATACTCTTCTAGAAGCAAAGCTTATAGAGTCTACAATAAAAGGAATAAAACAATCGTGGAGTCAATCAATGTGAAGTTTGATGAAGGCATTAATGAGCAGGAAATGGTCAAAAGCAATGTTGAAGAGGAGAACGAAAAAGATGAGAATGAAAAACCAAAAGAAACTACAACAAAATAAGTAGGAAGGAATCTAGATCCAGAGAGATTGAAATTCAAAGCAGATCATCCTCCAGAATTGATAATAGAAAATCCTATCATAGGTGTTCAAACTCGTTCCTCCTTTAGAAATTTGTGTGATCTGTGTCTATATAGTGGATTTATTTCAGAAATAGAACCCAAAGACATAGATACAGCTCTTAATGATGAAAATTGGTTTATGAATATGCAAGAAGAGTTAAATCAATTTGAGCGAAATGATGTTTGGAGTCTAGCACCTAGACCTAAGGATTATTCAGTCGTAGGAACAAAATTGATTTTCAAAAATAAATATGATGAATCTGGAAATGTGATTGGGAATAAAGCTAGATTAGCCGCTAAAGGATATAATCAAATTAAAGGAGTTGACTTTAATGAAACTTTTGCACCAGTAGCTAGACTAGAATCAATTAGGATATTGTTTTTGCTTGCTACAAAGGATTTAAGTTAAGACAAATGGATATTAAAAGTGCATTTCTTAAAGGAATTTTAAAAGAAGATGTATTTGTTGAACAACCAGAAGGTTTTTAAAGTCATGAATATCCTAACCATGTATATAAGCGTAAAAAGGCATTATATGGATTAAAACAAGCTCCTAGAACTTGGTATGAATGCCTCAGTACTAATCTTCTTGAAAATGGGTTCAAAAAGGGCTGTGTAGACACCACACTATTTCTGTTGCATGAAAACGATGATCTTTTAATTGTTCAAATATATGTTGATGACAATTTTATGGTGCTACTAACAATTTATTGTATGAGAAATTTGAAAAAGTTATGCAGGAAAAGTTTGAAATGAGCTTGGTTGGAGAGTTGAAATTCTTTTTAGGATTTCAAGTCAAACAAAGCGATAAAGGTATGTTAGGACAAATGCTAAATTTTAAACACCCCATGATTTGGTCTTTGGTATCCAACAAATGATAATTTTGAATTAAAAGGATTTTCAGATGCGGACTATGTTGGAACTCTAGTTGATAGAAAAAGTACTAGTGGTGCATGCTTTATATTAGGACATTCATTAGTTGCATGGTCAAGTAGAAAACAAAATTGTATTGCGTTATCTACCATAGAGGCAGAGTATATTGCTCTAAGTGGTTACTCTGCTCAAATCTTATGGATGATACAAACTTTGCAAGACTATGGTCTAAATTTTAAACGTGTACCACTAATGTGTGATAGCAAAAGCGCAATTGATCTCACAAATAATCCTGTACATCACTCACGAACAAAACATATAGATGTTAGACATCATTTTATTAGAGATCATATTTCCAAGGAAAATATCTACATAAATTTCATTTCAACCGATTCTCAGTTGGTAGACATTTTTACAAAACCCCTACCAGAAAATAGTTTTTGTAAACTACGTCTCAGCTTAGGTGTTTTAGAAATTTGATTTTCTAAATATTTAACATTTTTTTCTCCCTACTAATTATCAAGAAAAAAGATAAATAGTGATTGAAAAAGTGATGAGTGTTGATATTTATCATATATTATGACTCGAGATGGTATAATTAGTAAATTTCTTTAGAAATTTAAACAAGAGTTGTAAAACTTTTTTGTTGGTAAAAAATTCCATGACCATCTCTATTTCTATCATATTTCTAACGACCATCACTCATCAAAATTCTATATAGTTTGTCAATATGTGGTCCTTTAAACAGGAATCATTCGTTTTTCATTTTACATTTTTAACAAAATAATTTTTTTTAATAATAATAATAATAATAATAATAATAATAATAATAAATCCAAAGTATTCACTCTCATTTAAAAGTCCTCACGGTAATACATGGGTGAATTACTTGGAATTTTTTATGTGCTTCCATGCTCATTTAAAAGTCCTCATGGTTATGCATGTATGGAACACATATCAAAATTGATTTTTTAAAATAAACAAGTTGATTCTAATCCTCACGGTTATACGTGGTTAGAAGATACTTGAATTCATTTTTTTCAAAATAAAATTGTAATACTACTAATCTCATTTAAAAGTCCTAACGGTTATGCATGGTTGGTAGATATTCAAATTCCTGATATAAATATACCACAAATAGACACAACTACACGGTTTTATATGATGACATCATTCTCATCATTCTAAAAGTGGAATATGCGCCTAACAAAGTATTTATGTTTTTTGTTTGATTTTTATTGAAATTTAATATTCATATTCAATTGAGTTTTAATGTTGGATTAATATCTATCACTTTATCTCCATTTTCTAACACTGTTACTCTTTTGATGATAACAAAAGGGAGAGAGAAAAGTTAAGATTTTGTCAAATAAAATCAAGCAAAGGTCAAATATTTTCTATTTGCATCTAGGCTCATTTGCATATTTTTAATTGTATGCATATATGAAGGGGGAGCTTTGTGTAGAGAGGAAGCATTTAAATAGGGGAGCAATTAGAGTATATCAATGATCAAATACATTTAACATATTCAAAATCTTAAATGTATGTTTGTTATCATCAAAAGAGGGAGATTGTTGAATATGCGATTATATGATTTTTGTTTGATGATAATAAACATATATATATATATATATATATATATATATTCATTCAAATGTATTTGTTAATGTACTATTTTATTTTTCATAGATTAAATAAATATTTGCTGAATAAAATATAACACAGAATTTGAATTCAAACAGAAATTTTATTCAAACAAATATTTATTACAATTTTTGAATAGTACAAATTTCAAACTCTCACTGTATACAATTTCAATTACAATTCAATTCACATTTACATTGCACCTCACTACATATCACTCATTCACTTAACTCGTACCGATCTTCAACTTCATTCCAATGTGAATCCAGCATCTGAGAAATCTGCAGAAATATACATTGTAACAACCCGCATATTTATCGAGTTTGTATTTAAATATTTTATTTAAATATTAACTCGTTAACCGGATTTTGGTCCGAAAAGCTACTTTTTGCAAACGGTCAAATTAGGACTCGAGACCACTTCCATTGAGTTCAAAATGTCGTTTACAACTTTTTTAAGTATAAACATCGATAGGTTTGGAGTTAGTGAAATTTCACTAACTTTTCCCGCTTTGGACTTTGGGTTAGTTTAGCCTATTAAGCCCAAGTTCCAACCCTCTTCTCCTCACTCTTCATAAATTTCCTAACTAATCAAGCTTTGGCATTAATGGTGGAGGGAATGGGAAATTAAAATTGCAAAACTCAAATTCAATTGCAATCCATCTTTCTACTCCAAATTCAAGAAGAAGACATTGGATTCAAGCTTCTTGTGCTTAGATAGAAGAAGGATTGATTCTTGCTTGCTTAAAACTTCATTTTCATTGATATTTGGTGCAAAGGTGAGATTTTTATCTCACAATTCTAGCCTATAACTATATTGGACTGTTGGGAATGATTCCCTATCATTTTTGCATGCATGTTAGCATTTGGTTTGGATTGGATTGGCGAAAAACTCCAATTTTTAGCGTTTTGTTGAATTTTCTGCACTTGAGTCGTTCTGGCCATTTTTAGGTCGTTCGGAGTTAAGTCGTTCGTCCATAGGTCGTGAGTCGTTCACGAGTTAACCCTAGGTCGTTCTGGCCATTTTTAGCTCGTTCGGAGTTAAGTCGTTCATCCATAGGTCGTATGACCCTTGAGTCGTTAGGTCGTATGACCCATGAGTCGTTAGGTCCTATGACCCTTGAGTCGTTAGGTCGTATGACCCATGAGTCGTTAGGTCGTATGACCCTTGAGTCGTTAGGTCGTATGACCCATGAGTCGTTAGGTCGTATGACCCATGAGTCGTTAGGTCGTATGACCCTTGAGTCGTTAGGTCGTATGACCCATGAGTCGTTAGGTCGTATGACCCTTGAGTCGTTAGGTCGTATGACCCATGAGTCGTTAGGTCGTATGACCCTTGAGTCGTTAGGTCGTATGACCCCTGAGTCGTTAGGTCGTATGACCCGTGAGTCGTTAGGTCATATGACCCTTGAGTCGTTAGGTCGTATGACCCATGAGTCGTTAGGTCGTATGACCCTTGAGTCGTTAGGTCGTATGACCCTTGAGCGTTAGGTCATATGACCCTTGAGTCGTTAGGTCGTATGACCCTTGAGTCATTAGGCCGTATGACCCTTGAGTCGTTAGGTCGTTAGACCTCATTTTGTCTTCACTAGGTCGTACCGTTTTGGTCGGGGCGCTGCCCCCGCACCCCCACCTTGGGGGGTTGCCACCCCCCCTGGACCCCCCCTCCGTAGGGGATCTTATCTGAAAAACATTGAGCTGATTTCCTTGGATTTTATTCACATCTCCGTATGCGATTTTTGTGACTGATTGTTTCTACAATTGCTCCTGTGTTTTGTCACTTTATAATATAAAGGTTTCAATACTAGTAGTAAATATCAAAACTCTTTTAACAAACAATTTCAACTCTATTTTTAATAACAAAGCTCTTTTCTTAAACCGTTTTCCAATCTATTAGTATATACAAACCTTTACCTCACTCGGATGAGAAATCTAATTAAACGACTTAGTAAAACAAGTGGTATGAAACGCTTGCGTTCACTTCGTCGGTTAATTCTTGGACTTGTTCGATTGAACCTCTTGTGACAATTTTATTAGTGAAGATTTACAGCTTGTTCGTAAATATTTAAGTTAAGCAAGTGGTTATGGGACATGAAGCTAAACTTCTATATTTACTAGCTTAGTGTAATTGACACTTCTCGTTGATCATGATGATCATTCTGATGATTTAGACTAGCAATTATGCGATGTCTCTTGTTACGAGGTTAGACTAGACACCACTTGTGTGATTCCACTCACACTTACCTTTTTGCTTTTTGGTTAGTCTGGACCTTAATCTGTGTGATTCCATTCACACATGTGGGGTAGCTCCCCTTGGTCTTCGGACCGTCATGTGATAGGCCTCTTTCTCTTTTCTATGATTTCTGGACTTCTTGCATTGATTTCTAGAATTTATGTCATTGACTTGTTATGAGTACAAGTTTGGGGTATGATGCCCTTTCCGAATCTTTGAGAAGATTCTTGTGATATTGATTATCTCTTATTGATTGATCTTCTGTTGATCATTATTTACATACTTATAGTGGTATGTCATTATGGATGTTTATGTTTATGCCATATCTTTTATGTTATCTCATGTCATCTGATATTTATAGCTAGACTGATCCGTTTATTATTTTCTTAAATAATACTCGGGTCAGACCGAGATGTTACAGGTGCTTCTGCTTGACTTCTTCCCAGGGATTCATCACTCTGACTTTTGGCTAACTGTTTAGATTAGCAGTTTTTGTTGTATACACTTGAGATATAGACTCATAGTTGTATTCTTTTGTATAGCACGTGTTGCTATTCTTTTGTATTATCGTGGATCTTTCTGACCACTACTCTGATGTACACTTTCATGTGTTAGTTATATATTCATATCTTCTTCCGCCTTTGTGATATGGATATCTGTGACTGATTTGTGATATGATTATTTCTATGTTTGTTTCCGAAGATTATTTATAGCCACCGTGTGATAAGCAATTACATGGATGGTCGCTCCTCAACAGCCTTATTCTCCGTGCTAGTTGACATCACTACTCCGGAGTGTTCTTGGCTAGCGTGGGTATAGAGGTGGGGCGTCACATACATTGACGCAGTAAAATTGAAAATAAAATATTTTTGCGGTATAAAATAAAATGTAGATTTTGAAAATAATATTTTCCCCGGTTATTTGGGTTGTTCGTCATCATCTAATTTTGAATTCATCATATACGAACAGTTTGTGACATGCGCAGTGTATCACTGTATATGCCACAAGGCCGTGCACACCGATATATACACTTGATAAAATTACAGGGATAGGTGAGCACAGGTCAAACCCAAAACGCCGGGTTCAACTCAAGTGCAATAAAAATAATGTCACAATATCAGCACAAGGTCAAACCCGAGCTTTAAAACTGGATTCAACATAGGGCAGTTCGAATATACAAGTTTAATAAAATGGTCAGGTGCAAGCAAGTCAAAGTATACAAACATGTACCAGCTCATACATATATGCAGCCTCGATTAGCCTCGACTAAAACTCCAAAGTATACATGAAGAGTACAGGCAAAATGAAACAATTAACTCAAATGCATCAAGTAGATTGTACATGAAACAAATAGCAAGACTGGACAACATAGATGCACAATCACACATGAATACAACTCAGATGCAAGCACACTCAAGGCACAGCGCACATCAAACCAGAAGTGTGCTCGAAGCAAAAATCCAAACCAAGTTCAAGTCACACATGAAAACAACTCAATGCAGCGACCAAAACAAATGCAACATTGGATCAAATGATCAATGAGCAAGTGCACCACTGACCATACAGCAAAGCCAATACACTAACACAAATGACCAAAGTCTATACAGAACAGTTCAACATGTATGCAACAATGAAACGAAGTGGACAATGCAACAATACTAAAGTGAAGCCACCAATAGAATCAGACACAAGTCAAGCAGTGCATAGTGCAATGAAGAACTTGAACAAGACTCGAGTGCTACCAGAACTGCAAGTGGAACAGACCACACAAGAAAAGATTGACCAAGTGGTAAATAAACTACACATGAAATGAAACAGGAATGCAACGGTGAATCACAAATCAAGTGCATATCCAAGAATGCAGCAGTGAAACTGGATAATGCATGTGAAGACTCAAGTGATACAAGTTAGAACAAAGCTCAACAAAACAAATACAACATTTTAACAAGACATATATATGTATCAATGAAGCAGTGTAGCAGTAAATTGCAGCAACTCGAAATCAAGTTACGGTTCAAACCAGGAATGCAACACTGCTTCATATACGTATAAGTCAAGCTACATAAAGACTAACAGTAAGATGTGCCAAAAGAACAGCAATCTAAATGTACAAGTGAAGCCACCAGAACTTCAAATCAAGCAAGACAGTGGCTCAACATCAAAGACACAAATGCTCAAAGCAACATATAATTGATTATATACATACGTGAGCATGTATATATTTATACATGTGCAGGATGCAAGTTCGAACAAATCCATGTCAAAGCCAGGTGATAAAAATCATATATTTGAAGTAACCGAAGTAGCAGGTTTTACTAAAATCAGAAAAGAATCAAAGTAGCAGTTTCAAAATAATTAAAGCACAAGCCAGAAAAAGATAGCTTGCATCAGGAATTTCAAGTTGAACAAGTCAGAAATCAATACCATGGTGAGCAAGGAAAGCCAGTTCAGAGAAATCAAACCGTGTCAACCAAGTAAACAACAATTATATGAAATTGACAAAGTCAGATAAATCGTCAACATCAAAACATAATCAAGTGGCCGAGACGAAGTCAAGCAAACTATCAGACGAACAAAAAATTAGGAATTCGAATCTTATATAAACCCAATCATCATCGGTGTTGAAAGGCATTCGAGTTCAAGCCTATCATAGATCAAAACATCAATCAAAACTCGAATAAAAGTCGAGCATAGCAACAATCGAAAAAGGAACGAACTTACCAATTCACGCAACATTCGAACTTGACTTGGTTGAAGCTGCCATTTAATCAATCGAATATAGGAATCGAAGTATCATCGAACCAATTTGACGAAGTGGCGCTTCAACCACAGAAACCTTAAAATTGTGGAAAGAGGAACGAACGAAGAGAACAAGGAAGCAGGCATTATCTTTCCAGAAAAAATACCGGCCGATATCACAAATAAAACAAGGGGCTACTTTTTAACTTGGACCGGTTTTTTTATTTGGGCTTTAATATTAAAATAGGGTTTCTAATTGTTTTAAATTTGAATTTCCTTTTAAACTTGTGTAATTTCTAGTCGTGTGACTAGGGGACAAACTACGTGGCGTAGTTTGAGAATTCGCAACTCAGTGGCTGAGTTGTGGCAGGGTTTTGAGCATAGAGTTAGGTTAGTCAGTAGCGGGTGTCGCGAGTTTACGTGTGTAAGCGTGTGACTACTTAATTTCTAGTAGAAACCTTGGGGGCAGCTTGTAGGCAGGGTTTTGTCGAAGCTGGGTAAATTCCGTGTCGTTCTATTTCTGCATTTATTATTCTGCTATTATCTACATTGCTATAATTTTTATTTATCTGTGTTGAAATAATTTTATGAGCTTCCGCAATAATTTTTAATTAACAGTATCACCCTATTCACCCCCACTCTAGGGTAAAATCGACCCTACACAATCCGTATACCAATTATGGTGAATAGAATTGCTAAGAAAAAAAGATAAGTCTTGAACGATTCTTGAATGAGTCTTGAATGCGGCAGAGTCTCCCCGGTGTTCTCAAAAAGATAAGATGGGTTGGACTTCCCTGGTGGTCCAGGTAGCTAAGTTGCTTGTCCCAAAAAGAGTGATCTCTGTGTGCCAATCCATAGATGACGAACGGCAAAATGCCGAATACGGCATGAATGTCGAACGATATCCTCATGCCAAACGAAGTGATGCCGAACGATATCTTCATGCTGATCGAAGTGATGCCGAACGATATCTTCATGCTGATCGAAGTGATGCCGAACACTCTGAATGCCGAACGAAGTATTTGTGCCGAACGACTCTGGAAGCCGACCCAGTGTGTTGTGCCGAACAAGGTTTGGATGCCGAGCAGTATGGAATGCCGAATTACTCTGCCATCCCGAACGTCCATAGATGCCAAACGATATACAATACCGAACAGCTCTCAATGCCGAACGCTCTTGCATGCCGAACGTTCCATAGATGCCGACCGAACTTGAGTGTCGAACGAATCATTTATGCCAGATGACTCTGGAAGCTGAGCGCTTTCTAAAGCTGAACGCTCCTAAATGCCGAGTACATAGTTGCCTGGTCAAACCTTCAGGTAACACTTACCCCCCAAAGTGCATCTCGTGGTCGAATGTGGTGCGCTTTGAATCATGAGCTCTCTGTGCATTGCTTCGAGCCTTGGCTCATTTTTCTCGATAGTATCTTCTCCCGAATACCTGGTGAGGCGATGCTCGTCGAACGACATGCAAATGCCGAACAGCATAGCCGATGCCGAACGAGGTCGTCTTGACCGGTTCTACCGGTCATTGTCCCTTCGACTTCCCCTCTCTCCTATAAAGGTCGGTATTTTCCTTCTTCTTCTCTTTTCACTTTTTACCTCCGTTATTTTCCAAGAACTCGCAACTTACCTCCCTTGAATTTCGTTCACCTTTCCGAACTCCCCTTCCTTCCTTGAATCCAACAAGCCCTTCCTACAGCTTCCTCCCAAATTAAGCTCGAACAACTCCCAATCTTAAGCTCACAGACCTTCAAGCTCCTGTCGTTCTCTTTGGTAAGGACCTTTCGATCGCTCTCTCAAATTAGGAAGTATAACATATTACTTGAACTCGTGAATCATCCATAGAACGTAGAAAGTGGGGGTGTGTGGATGAGGGAGATGAATTGAGGCTCGGGTGCGTCCTAGGGCTAGAACTCAGTATGCTTTTAGGTGATTTCGAGGTGGATGGATTGGAGAAGAGGAAGGTGGAAGGTGCACTGCAGTGGCTCGGCATGATCTTTTAATGCCGAGTGATCCTATGGTAGCATGGGAATGGAGTTAAAGATAAGGCCTATTAGCGTGGATTGACATGGCCTTAGTTCAGCTTGATCTTCCCATGTCGGACGAGGTTGGAGTGGAAAAATTGAAAGGAAGTGGAGAATGGATAGGATGCCGATGGATATTTTGGCCGAATAGTGCTTAAGCCGAACGACACGAATGCTGATCAATACTTAGGCCGAACGATATTTTGGACGAATGATACTTAGGCCAACCAATATTTTGGCCGAACGGTGCTTAGGCCGATCAATATTTTGGCCGAACGTTACTTAGGCCGATCAATATTTTGGCCGAACGATACTTAGTCCGAAGACCTATTCACTTTGCCTAATCATATGAAAAAAACAAGGATCCGAGAAAACTAGCATATCGAACTAATCAGGACTGATAACTTCCTAGTTTCAGTAATCACAAGTCTGAACTTAAATCGACAAAAACGGATAATTGCCTTTAACATACAGCGCCAATGTCTGAGCCCGAAATTGAAAACATCATAGGGCAGGCTTTTGGAGACGGTCAGCGATGACGGTCTTCGAAGGTGACAATTCAAAGCCCAACTTTATACCATCAACTTTGTGACTTTCAATTTCTCAGCACTTATATTTGAATCATCACACTAGTTCACACACCACAAGGGGGGAATACTTGTGTTGTTAATTCTAACGTCGATTGTTTTTTCAAGTATAGTTAAAGCAGGTGCTTTAATAGATTCAATTTCTGTCAAAGATGTCTAGGAAATCTAGCTCCGCCACGATCTCAGATAGACCTGGACCATCTTCTAAACAAGGAGTCGTAGATACTTCAAACCTGTCGACTTCCCCTGCTCGTGACTTAGCTCCCGACGCTCTGGAGGCATCAATTTTCTTGGACAACCCAGTCGATTCACAGGCTTTGAAGATTAATGAAAATGCACTCCGTCTGATATGCTTTGTCCACGGAATCCCCTTCGACGACCTATTAGTTCCATCGGGGCACGATCGTCCACACTTGACCCCAGTTGGATACATAGCTTGTAATAAGTTTATGTGATGGGTCAGCAGCGTGCCACCGTTCAACTCATTTCTTCGGGACGTGTTGCAATACATCGACATTGCCCCATCACAACTGCACCCGAACGGTCACGCCTTCCTCTACGGTACCTACATCCTCTTCATGAATGTCCACTCTAGGCCTCCAACCCCGGGTGACATCAGATATATATATATATATATATATATATATATGATCAAGAAGCGAAGAGATAGCCCCTCTTTCATGTTTCTTAAGCCGCACCACAAATGCCAGATCTTGACTGGGGCATGTAGCAAGTTTGCCCTGTACAAACAGGAATGGTTTTATGTGCGTTGCCCTCCTGGTTTCGCGAGGAGATGGATGGAAGGAAGTATGTCTTTTCTATGGATCGATATTCATACTTGGTCAAAGTCGTGCCTTTTCTAACTCTTTTTTCCATATTTTCAGGTATCAATCCACGTCCTGACAGCCGTGGATATTCTGAAGCCGTCGAAGCTATTAGAGCCCTTTCTGCCGAAGAACGGGACATCTTAACTCTCATTTCGAATGAGTCACTTACAAAGTTTGGACTGTTGGCAGAAGGCCGTCGGATAAGCCTTCCTCACTGCGTTACCATACCCAAGCCCGCCTCCGGCAAAGGGAAAAATCAAGCTGAGTATTCAGCACGTAACGCTCCTGGCGCACTAGAAGAAGGAAAAATCAAGGAAACCGAAACACCCGAAGCAAAAGATGAGAATGTTGGTCCTACTCAGGACCCGATTGTCGAAGTTCATGACATCGAAACGTCATCTTCCCCTTCGAAGAGGAAAAAGAGACTGACGTACAAGATAAGAAGGGAAAAAGTTGGTGCAACCTCTAAAGTTACTCTTATTACAACAGAGAAAGAGGCTTCCCCACAACATTTAGAAAGTTCTTTAAAGAGCCTCTCGAACCTCTCCATACCCGACGATCTAATTAATTATGATTTTGACGATCCGGAGGCACTTAAACTTCACTCGCCAATCAGAGGCAATGTAGGCGTTCAAGCTCAAACTCAGGGAGAAAAAACTCCCATTAGTAAAGAAACTGGTCCATCGGGAGGAAACACTAGGACACACACAAACATATGCACTCCACCTTGCACTTAAATTTCCGTCGTCACACTACTCTTTGCTAATTCGTTGTTATTTGTATTCTATGTAGGTGACATGGGGCGTACACATGGAATTAATCGTCTCTGTGGGTTGTCTATCTTCCATCATTCTAGACGGGACATAGGTTTCGAAAAACGTCGGGACATAGACGGTGATGGCGATAGGGATTACCATTCTCGGGACTCATCATCTCGGAAGAAAACATATTATCGGCCCAAATACCACTAACATCACTCTTCTCACTTGGAGCAAAGCAAAGATAAGCACGGCCATAAGGGGTCGCAATCCGATGTTCCCCGTGACCAACATTTCGATTCCTCTTCCACACGACAGTCTCGGGATCCTCACAGGAGAGGTGAGCTTTCGAAGCCGTCTCCTCCTGTTCCTGTAACAGATCCCTCAATATTGGAGAGACTGGCCGAGCTTAAAGTTAAATTTCCAAAATTCTGCTTTGATGGTCTGAAGTTTCTCCTGACGATCCATCATATTCCTGGAGATGTCAAAAAGAGCGCTATCGCCTGCACCAACGACGTCTATGCTCAGCATGACGCGTTCGTTCATCTTGATGAGAAAGTGTCAGAAGTCTCCATAGAACGCCAACATGAGATTGATCACCTGAAGCTTGAGGCTATTCATGACAAAGACATTATCAAAGCTCAGGACGAAGAGATTGCGTCTTACAAATCTCAGCTTGGGGCCACCCAGCAGAGCGCCAAAGATACCGCCGAAGCCGTAACTCGTTTGGAATCAACTCACAAAAAAGAAATCGACGAGGCGGTACAACGCTGTGGGGCTTTAGCTTTGGAGAAAAATTCGGTGCAAAAAGAGAGGGATGTATTCTGCCTCCGAGTCAAAGAACTTGAGGAGCGACTCCGCAAAGAGCAAGAAGAGAAGATTGCTGCATAAGAAGAGTCGCAACGGTATTGCAACGAGATCATTGCAACGCGACTCCTAAAGGCGAAACTTGAGGGAGAGCTTTCTAAAGTTGAGGCACTAAAGGATGGAGCCCGTGAAGGGGGCACAAAGATAGCATCTGTGGAGATCATCTCCCGTCTTGAGGAAGCCAAGGAAGAAGGTAGGGAAGAGGTCAAAAGCATGTTCAACCCGCTTATTGCCGAATTCAATTCCCGCGTTCTCATGCACCAGGACTTAACTTTTCTAGGCGAGGGCTATCTCGAATCTTTGGCTGAGGCGTGGGAGACCTTAACTGAAATCAAGAAGGCCGAACACGGTATCAAGGAGGTTGATGAGGGGGCTTTGATAAAAGAATTCCTTAAGGGAAATGAGCCTTCGGACCTGCCAACGGCTAAAGCCCTTTATTGCAAAGGCTCCCCCTCAACGAAAGGGAAAGAAGTTATCGTCGGTCCATCCAAGATCGAGTCTCCAGCTCCTGTGCCTACCCAGCCGGCCGGTCGGTCGATACTCGATTCTTTTGAACAGCACATCGGCTATGACCCGGAGGACCCCGGCCTTGGCGTTCACGTTTTGTCCCCTATTCCAGCGGGTGAGACCCCCCGACGGCTGAGAGCCAGCCGGAACCTGGTAGGTAACTCTTTTGCTTTAACATTCCAAGAGTTTTCGTTTTTCACCAGAAGCTATCGCGTTCTAATATGTACTTTTCATGATTTTGTGTAGGCCGTTCTGATCTTGAGCCCACTCCGAGGAGCGATGTCGCCAAGGAGGTGAGGGAAAAAACGAGTGAAGTCACTCACGCAGGAGAGGCTCCCAGTCCAGATGCTCAGGTGATCGGAGCGCTTGATGAGGACAAATCTGAGACTTCCTCTCCCACCGATGGAAGTTATGAAGTTGAAATTACAGGCGTCTCTGAGCACACATCCGAACTGAGCATGAAGGAGCAACTTGAGAAAGAGAAGGAAACGATGGTCAAGATCAAGGTCGAACCTCAAGCTGTGGACCTGGATGTTCCTTTGAACAAGCCGTTGAAGGTCATCCTCCCAGGTGGGTCCAAACCCATAGATGTTCCTCGTACTTCTTCAGCTGTCACTCCCACGTCAAAGAAAGCTATCAAGGGTAAACGTACCAGGGAGGAGTCATCTGGCAAAAAGTCAAAGAAGTCGAAGAAGTAGTCTTAGCTCTCGTTCAACAAGAGCTGGTTTAGATTATGTAATTATTTTTGTTTTCGTAGTTCATGTAAATAAAATTATTTGTGATGAATAAAACTTAGTTCTTTTCCCTCTCAGAGGACTGTTGTCGTTTGGTTTTTTGTATAACCGTGGTCAAAACCTGAGCTACTGCGAATTGTATGAACTTCTCGATTCATCTTCAAACAAGTTGACAACTTTTTTGGTATTTGCACATTCTTTTATCCTACGCTCTGGGGACTTAGAATATTTTCCAATCCATACGTCAAGGGCTCGATGACTTCAAGTCATTAATATCTAGTCCGCCCTCAAGGGACTTGGACATTTAAATCGTTTATACTCTGGTCCGCATTCCGGGGACTCAGAGTACTCTAATCCGCACTCCAGGGACTTGGAGATTCTCAGTCGTTTATACTCTGGTCCGCACTCCGGGGACTCAGAGTACTCCAGTCCGCACTTTGGGGACTTGGAGATTTTTAGTCTTTTATACTCGAGTCCGCACTCTGGGGACTTAGAGTACTTCAGTCCGCACTCCGGAGACTTGGAGATTTTTAGTCGTTTATACTCGAGTCCGCACTCTGGGGACTTAGAGTACTCCCTTCCGCACTCCGCGGACTTGGAGATTTTTATTCGTTTATACTCGAGTCCGCACTCTGAGGACTTAGAGTACTCCAGTCCACACTCCGGGGACTTGGAGATTTTTAGTCGTTTATACTCGAGTCCGCACTCTGGGGACGTAGAGTACTCCAGTCCGCACTCCGAGGACTTGGAGATTTTTAGTCATTTATACTCGAGTCCGCACTCTGCGCACCTAGAGTACTCCAGTCCGCACTCGGAGGACTTGGAGATTTTGAGTCATTTATACTCGAGTCCGCACTCTAGGGACCTAGAGTACTCCAGTCCGCACTCTAGGGACTTGAAGATTTTGAGTCGTTTATACTCGAGTCCGCACTCTGAGGACTAAGAGTACTCCAGTCCGCACTCCGGGGACTTGGAGATTTTTAGTCGTTTATACTCGAGTCGGCACGCTGGCACTCTGGGGACTTAGAGTACTCCAGTTCGCATTCTTGAGACTTGGAGATTTTGAATCGTTTATACTCTTTTTTACGTCAAATAGAGTAATGTATCTCTTAGTCATTTGTTATAGCGTTATCATACACAGGAACATCGTCAATTCATGGGAAAAAGAAATGGCTTCAAGCCTTTATTAATGCAAATAAGCTAAATTGTCTTTTTACATGCAGTAAACTAGGAATAAAATCTTGCTGGAAATAAATGCAACTAAAATATGATAGAAATGAACTAAGTGTAAAAATGCCGCCAATGTTCGCCATTCCATGCTCGGGGGAGTGACGCACCATCGACGGTCGCTAGCTTGAAAGTTCCTTCTTCAAGCTTCCGTTCAATGACGTATGGGCCTTCCTA
The DNA here is from genome assembly GCA_030765085.1 of Allium cepa. Lineage (NCBI taxonomy): Eukaryota > Viridiplantae > Streptophyta > Magnoliopsida > Asparagales > Amaryllidaceae > Allium > Allium cepa. The sequence continues at coordinate 113,691,701 of CM060944.1, forward strand.
TGCGGGGCTCATGTGTGATGGAACTGGGAAAACTCATTTCAAAACGAGATCGCCCACGCCAAAGATTCTCGGTTGGACTTTTTCATTATAATATCGAGAAACTCGGTGCCTGTACGCGGCCGCTCTTAAATTAGCTTCTTCGCGTTTTTCATCAATGAAGTCCAATGATTCCAGCAAGAGATCTCGATTTGACTCAGGGTCACAATAAGTTACCCAATGTGATGGAACTTCAAGTTCCACGGGTATGACAGCTTCCATGCCATATGCTAATGCAAATGGAGTGTGGCCAGTCGCGGACTTGTGGGTGGTTCTGTAAGCCCAAAGTGTTGTCGAAAGCTCATCCACCCACTTGCCTCTAGCCTTTTCCAAACGTTTTTTCAATATGGATTTGATTATTTTGTTTATGGCCTCCACTTGTCAATTAGCTTTCGGATGAGCAACTGCTGCAAAAATTTTCTCAATACCATATTTTTGGCAAAATTCCCTGAACTCTTTGCTTTCAAACTGAGTTCCGTTGTCTGTGGCGATGGTCGTGGAAGGCCAAAATGGCATATAATATTTCGTACAATGAAATTAATGACCTTTTTGGTGGTGACAGTGGCCAAAGGTTCTTCTTCTTCCCACTTGGTAAAGTAATCGACCACAACAATCACGTATTTTGCACCACCTTTGGATAGGGGTAAGGAACCGACTATATCGATCCCCGACATTGCAAATGGCTAAGGACTAACCATTTATGTGAGTTCTGTCGGCGGAGCTCTTGGGATTTTTGCATACTTCTGGCATTTGTCACATCTTCTGACGTAGTCTGCGGCATCCCGGTTTACAGTTGGCTAATAGTATCCATAGCGGAGGATTTTCTTTGCTAACGTCTGCCCCCCGGTATGGTCTCCACATTCACCTTCATGGACTTCCGTCAGGACTCGTTTTATCTCATCATGGGCAATTCACCGGAGTAATGGGGTCGAGAATCCCCTCCGATACATTATTCCATCATGCATTACATAACGAGAAGCCTTACGAATGACTTGTTGTCTTTCGCTCCTTCTTTCGGGCACAGCCCCGTGTAACAAGTACTGCTTGAATGGGGTCATCCATGACTCCTTCTCGATTTCTGTTTCTAACATGAAATATACCTCCAGTATATTTATGCTCGGAACATGTAAGGTTTCAACGGGAAACAATCCCATCTGTTGCGCATCGCCAGTGCTTGCAAATTTTGCCAATGAATCAACTGCTCTGTTTTGTTCACGCGGAACATGTGAAATATCACAATACTCGAGATTCGCTAGCAGCTTCTGAACTTGGGCCAAATACGGGGCAAGTCTCTGCCCCCTTACTTGGTAGTTTCTACGCACTTGATACACCACCAGTTGCGAGTCGCAAAAGATTTCAACTGATCTTATACCCGGTTCTTTGACTAGTCTTAAGCCGACAATCAACGCTTCATACTCGGCTTCATTATTCGTTGTTGTGAATTCGAGCTTCAAAGCGTAGCAAACTGATTGGTTTTCAGGAGTTACAAGAACTATTCCAACCCTCGAACAACAGTCGTTAGATGCCCCATCGGTGTACATCTTCCATCGGACGGGAGGTATGACATTGCGGCCATTTGATTCGTCTGTCATGGTGAATTCAGCGATGAAATCCGCTAGCACTTGTCCCTGTATGGCCTTTCGCAGAAGGTAAGTAATATCGAACTGATTCAGCTCGATATTCCATTTTAACATTCTTCCAGAAGTTTCCGTTCATTGGAGTATCTGACGCAAGGTTTGATCAGTGTAAACACTGATTGGGTGTGCCTGAAAATATAGGCGAAGCTTGCGTGATGCAATCACCAAGCAATAGGCTAATTTCTCGATCTTGGGATAGTTTCTTTCTGCCCCCGTCAAACGTTTACTAACATAGTAAACTGGCTTTTGAACTCGGTCCTCTTCACGAACCAGAGCCGCACTGATAGCATGCTGGGATACTGCCAAGTACACATACAACATTTCATGGTCTATTGGTTTCGATAGCACAGGGGGGCTCTCCAAATGTATTACCAGAGCTCGGAATGCTTCCTCACAGTCGGATGTCCACTCGAAATTCCTTTTTCCCTCCTTTATCACATCAAAGAAAGGAATGCACTTATTAGTGGCTCTGGATATGAATCGGCTCAGCGCTGCCTCCTTTTCGTTCAAGCTTTGTACTTGCTTTATAGTTCTGGCCACTTGTATGTCCCGAATAGCCTGAATCTTTTCCGGGTTAGCTTTAATTCCACGTGAATTCAAAATGGAACCCAAGATCTTTCCTGATGCCACGCTAAAAGAGCACTTCAAGGGGTTGATCTTCATACTGTAATGTCTGAGTATATCAAACATTTCTGCTAAGTCTCGGATGTGGTCATTTGACTGCCGTGACTTCATGGGCATGTCATCCACATAGACTTCCATCGTCTTACCGATCTGGTCCTTAAACATTCGATTCACCAGACGCTGATAGGTTGCTCCCGCGTTTTTCAACCCAAAGGGCATTACTACATAGGAATATAGCCCTATATTTGTGACAAAACTGGTGTGCTCTTGGTCTGGAGTATGCATCGAGATCTGATTGTATCCTGAGTACGCATCCATAAATGACAATAATTCATGTCCGGCGGTAGAGTCAACGAGCTGGTCGATTCTAGGTAAAGGGAAACTATCCTTCAGGCATGCTTTATTCAGATCGGAGTAATCAACACAAGTTCTCCACTTTCCATTTGCTTTCTTCACTAGCAATGGGTTAGATACTCATTCAGGGTAGAGGACGTCGCGGACGAACCCATTGGCTTTGAGTTTGTCCACCTCCTCTTTGAGAGCAGCGGACCTTTCCAGGTCCATACCTCTCCTTTTCTGTTTTACGGGAACGTGTTTCGGGTCTATATTCAACATATGACTCGCAATTGTTGGAGAAATCCCGCGCATATCAGAGTGTTACCAAGTGAAAACGTCCAGATTCGCCCGGAGGAAATCAGTAAGATCCTCGGCCACTGAAGGGTCGAGTTGCGATCCAATCTTAAGAACTCGTGATCGGTCATCCCAGCTGAATAGGATGTCGATCGTCAGCTCAGCCGGTGCTACATTCGTTTCCCTGGGTTCCCCATCATCATCTCTCGGATCTATATCTCAAAGGATCCAAGAATGCTGCCCGAGCCAGGGCTCGGGCACTACTTGTCAATCATCAGTCTTTAGGATGCGGACGGAGCTGTCCGCAACCTTTCCCTTCTCTCTCCGCTGAGCTTCTCTCAGTTCCGCCACATAACATGCGCGACCGGTCGCCTGATCTCCATGTACAACACCGACTCCTTTGTCTGTCGGAAATTTTAATGTCAAACACCATAGGGCCAAAGAAGCCCTAAATTCTGCCAAGGCTGGGCGACCCAAAAAGACATTGTATGGAGAGTCAACATCCATTACTATGAATGGTAGGACTCGCACTCTCCTATGCTCACCTTCCCCCAGTTCAACTGGTAGCTCTATATACCCCATCGCGTCGATTGCAGCGCCGTTATAGCCGTGGATATGGGCTTTGCATGGTTTCAAATCTTTCGTTTCCATCTTCATTTGGTCATAAGCCTTCTTGAAGATGATGTTGATAGAGCTTCCACAATCAATCAAGATTCTTTTCACGTAAGCTGGCCTGATTGTTGCAGATATAACCATCGGGTTGATAGTAGGAGCCTCCACCTTGTCCGCGTCTCGACTCCTAAACACTATATCGTCAGTCATTATGCGTTGCTGTTTTGCGGGGGTTCCATCTTCCACATTCAAACAACATTCATAATCCGTATGCCTCAAGGAGGTAGCATATCGTTCCATCTTCTGCCAATTCTTGCTTGTAGGATGCGGTCCTCCGATAATAGTGTTTATGATCAATCTACCCATAGTCCGAGCAGGTTGTTCTGGTTGGCGTGGAGCTGGCCCACCTCCGGGGTCTGACGTTCCTTGCCTTCCATCTTGCGGGATTTTACAAATTCCTGCAGTTTTTTCTGTCTGATTAACTTTTCTATGGCGTCGTGGAGGTGTCTACACTCCTCAGTATTGTGCCCATGGGTCTCATAGAAGCGACAATACTTCCCTGTCCGTTTCTGTTCTTCAATGGACTCCTTTGGACGCGGCTTTCTGTATTCAAAGGTGTTACAGGTAGATAAATGTTTTCAAGAGAAATATTCAGCGGGGTGTATTCATTGTACGGAATCCTTGGTTTCCATTTCCTTGCTTCTCTTTTCTTTCCGGGATTTCCACCTCCGGATCCTTTTGACTGCCCAGGCTTGTTCTGGATGTTGACTTGAACTTTTCTCGAACTATCGCCGGACTGCTTCACGGCGATGTTACTTTTCACAGTCTCCTGAACGTGCCTTATCTCATCTCGTCCATCGAGCCTCCTCCCTCCGTATGAACTAATGAGCTTTGGAATAGAATCGTTCCAATGTAGCTGGGGGATTTCCCGTCAACCAATCTTCAAACTCCGAGTCTGGATCTACACCTCGCATTACCGCCATCAAACTTGCATGGTCGTTAGGATTACTAACTTCAGTGGTGGCAATATGAAACCTCTGTAAGTATGCTTTCAAAGGCTCTCTCGGAGCCTGGATTACGCTTGATAATGACATAACGTCCTTTGGACAGGTAGCGTGTATCCTGAATTGTTCAACAAACTTCATTGCCAACTCGTCGAAGCTGGATATAGATCGCAGAGGAAGTCGAGTAAACCACGTAGTGGTGATTCCGGACAGAGTGATTGGAAAACACCTACACTTAGTCGCGTCATTTGCCCTTGCCAAATCCATCATCCATTTGTACCTCATCACGTGTTGCCTAGGGTCAGTCTTCCCTTCGTAGGCTGGGATAGTCGGCATATTGAATTTCTTGAGGTGCTCGGCCTATAGGATAACATTTGTGAAGGGAGTATGACTCCTGGACACTCCCCAATCTTCGTTGGTCAGGCCTTGGTTCTCTCTCATCAACTTCCTGACCATGGCTGATAAATCTGGAGTTTGTATTGAAGGTGGGAGGTTGGGTTCCGCTCCATGGGACCATGCAGGTTGATGTCCCTCCTGCTGACGGTCAGTAAAACGTACGTCTTGAAGGCCAACTTGATTTGGGTCTTGATAAGCCGGGCGTCCAGTCTCTTCACATGCCCGATCCTTGGCAGATCGATCAGTGGCACCTGCCTGTGTAGCCTCTGTCTTACGGCGTCTACACCTAGCAGGTTCGTTAGTCGATGTCGAACTATCAGATGAAGAATAAAGAGCGGGACTACTTCCAGCATTCTGATGTTGCTGCTAGGCAAGCTGAGTCATGAGATTAGTATTGGCTTGGATCTGCTCAGCAAGTTGCCTTCTACTTTCGCTGATTTCTCTTATCAAGTCATTACACTCTGTTCGAGAAACGACCTCCGCTTGGTTCTGGGTGGAGGTTCCTGCGCCTTGAATTACTGGTTGGTTGCTAAGTCCTATCTGTTGTACACTAACAGTTTCATTGACATCTGCGTTGTGAGAAGCCAATCTAGTTCGTGGTCTTCCCATGATAGAGTTGTCGGTTATAACTTTGAGTAGAATCAACAGATGTCTTGCGAATGATTTGGATCTCCTTCGGGGGATTTTTCAATCCAGTAGCTACAAAGTAGATCCTATCATCCTGAGAATTTGATTCTCGGTGAAAGCACCAAAATGTTAGCACCAGAATAGGTCACTAACACCCTTGAGTAGAGTTATGTAGAGATATTAATGAAGAAAGTAAAGTTAAACAGAGAACAGTACGTAGATTTAAATGCAAGAAATACGAACACCAGATTTATAGTGGTTTGGCGTAATTGCCTACGTCCACTTTGAGGTTAATCTTTATTGCTTTTCTCGATAATCGATTACAGATACAATCCGTATACCAATTATGTCGAATACAATTTCTAAGAAAAAAAGATAAGTCTTGAATGAGTCTTGAATGCGGCAGAGTCTCCCTGGTGTTCTCGAAAAAGGTCCCTTTCACTATGCCCCTGCCTCTCTATTTATAGACGAAGATAAGTTGGACTTCCCTGGTGGGCCAGGTAGCTAAGTTGCTTGGCCCAAAAAGAGTGATCTCTGTGTGCCGATCCATAGATGCCGAACGGCGAAATGCCGAACAAGGCATGAATGCCGAACGAAGTGATGCCGAACGATATCTTCATGCCGATCGAAGTGATGCTGAACGATATCTTCATGCCAATCGAAGTAATGCCGAACACTCTGAATGCCGAATGAAGTATTTATGCCGAACGACTTTGGAAGCCGACCCAGTGTGTTGTGCCGAACAAGGTTTGGATGCCGAGTAGTATGGAATGCCGAATGACTCTGCCATGCCGAACGTCCATATATGCCGAACAATATACAATACCGAACGGCTCTCAATACTGAACGCTCTTGCAAGCCGAACATCCCATAGATGCCGACCGAACTTGAGTGCCGAACGAATCATTTGTGCCGGACGACTATGGAAGCCGAGCGCTTTCTAATGCCGAACGCTCCTAAATGTCGAGTACTTAGTTGCCTGGTCAAACCTTCAGGTAACAATACTTAACACCAAAGGAATAGTGCTTAGAGAGATAACGTAGTTAAATCCATTTAAATAATGTAGATAAATCCATTTAAGAGATTTGGGAATGGGAAATCTTATAAATGTTTTGTGAATATACTTGTGTAAAAGAGACAATTATATGAATGCTGATAAGTGTTTAGGAAAGGAGATTTATAAATACAAATGGTTTTGAGGCTGTGTGATTGCTTTGGGTAATTAAATCTCTAGATTTTATTGTTGTTATTTGATAGTTAAATGACTCTCAAATTTGACCTAATTTGACTTAGGATGTATGAATGTAAAATTCAAGTTATCGACAAGGACTCGAATACTTACTTCAAAAAGAACTGGGAACGAGTCAACCGAAAATTATCGGTTGTCGGTACGGAGAGACCATGATTGGATTTATATATCTGAAAACCACTCCAAACCAACATGTATGTTCAAGTGGAAGACATCTTGATGATGATTGAAGATGGTTCTCTTTGAAGTGCAAGGGCTACTACTACTACTACTCCTCCTAAGGGTGATTCCAAAATGGATGTAGTAGAATTAGTTCTTTCGGTTTCGGCTAAACCTAGAATGAACTTGTATGGATGAATGCTAGCATTGCATTGGCTCTTGGAGGGCAGTGTTAGCATTCCAAGATGGGTTGCTATTCAGAAAGGTAAAATGTAGCGTCAAGCCTTATCAACTGAGAATGACTAAAACGGGGGATATGCAGCTGGGCTATGTGGGTCACACCCATTAGGGCATATCATCCCCTTCTCGATATATACAATATCATAAATGAATTCATGTACATGGGGGCTTTCGATTGAAGGTTGCAAAGTAATCGAGGTAATGTTATATTTGGTACTATCTAGCAAGGGGTAGGCCGGTTCTATGTTGGCAGTGGTCGTTAGGTACGACCTTGGTACATTTTTCTGGAGATGTATTATGGTGGGTGGTACCTCAATAGCCCATCCATAAGTTGGAATTCAATCTCCAATACGTGCCTTACATTTTCGATTGTACAGCCTTGTATGTTGGAATATGAGATGCAAGCATTTCAGCTATTTTATCTATTTACTATAAACCTAGACAACGTGATAATATCACTGGATTTTTGTATAAAATATTTTAGTTATTGTAAGATAAAAAATCATCCGTATTTATGTGTGGTGTGGTATTACGAGATACCCTTGGTTTGAAAAGTTTTCAAATGTAGAAATCAGTTTGGTTGTTCTTATTATCGAGTTTTACACACGCTGGTTTACTAGACTGATCCAACGTTATTCCATGTAATGTTTGGTTCAGACCGAGCATGTTTTTTCCAAGTTTGGCTTAATACTTTGGAGCTGGATGGGCAAGACGTATTCATGTATTTTTACTTCCGTTGTATTATAGAGTTTCTATGTTTGCCAATGTGAGGACAGGTTTCTATAACTATCCAAAGATTTAGGATAAGTCTAATGTACTCTCATATTATATATGAATAAAGATATTTCTTTTCTGTAAAGATCATGGTTGTATTATATTTTGTTCATTGTGTTGTGAGATTCTGTGTTGTTTAAGTTTTCTCTATCTTCTACCTTCTTCTTTCGCCCAAATAGATCAGTATTTTTGGCACTTGAATGTTTAGCATGTACTACAGTGGACGTATTCGGGTCGGTTTTTTAGGGTCAAAATTCTGATTCGTTACAGTGTGTATGAAGGAAGGGGAGGGGATAGGATGGGGTGATGTGACACAAAATGGTTGGGGGTAATGGACTAAAGGGTATTTAAGTAATTTAGTTATTCAATTTGTATAACAGCAATTTATTTTTCCCTTCTCGTTATTCATTTCATTTCTCCTATTTCAAAACTTCACTTCTTTTCCAAGATCTTTTCATATTCCCATGGCTTCTTAAAAAATTTCCAAGTTAAAAATCTTCTCTTTTCTACTTTAAATCTTATAAGACTATTTTAAAACACCTCATTTCTACCTTACACTTCTTTTACAAAAAGAAAACCTAAACCCACCTTTATGAACTCTGGAGATGTATGGTTATAGAAATCAATTTGGCGTGTCTCCAAAATGGTAGTGTTATTAAATATGCTTACACCGTTGATATAAGTATATAGAAATGTTTTCCAATATCGAAGATTTGAAATGATTTTGAAGATATATCTTTTTAAAGATAATTTGAAGTAAATATTTGGAAAGGGATTTAAAAAGATTAATTAAATGTGCCTAGTGACTGCTTATGTGCTAAATATTGTATGTTGCTTTGATAGTTAAATAACCGACTATCAAATTTGGCCATTTTTGTTCCTTGACTTGATGTGGAAACTGATTAGTTATGCACTTAGCATGAAGCTGACTGAGTAGGCTTGATTATGATTAAGAATGTTGATTCGAATAGTGCAGAGCATCTATGGTACTCCAATCTATCGGGCTTCCTTCTTGGTCGAAGGATAGCGAGTTGAGAGTTGGAAACATGAAAAGTCTACGAGAGTTGGTTTTCGTATAAGGATAAGGAGACTCTTTTTCGTTGTTGCTACGGGGAGATCGAGGTCAGATTTATCCGTGAACCACTTAGGACCAATGTATGCGTTCGAAAGTGCAGGTTTATGATGATGATTTTGAAGACGGAGATCTTCACGATGCAGGGCTACTTGCCACTAGTCCCTCGGGGTTAAATATACCATATTATATATTTATGATGGCAGTAGCGCTTCGTTATGAAAATCTACAATATGCAAGAACTTCTCGCTACTAATTCTAAGGGCAATTCCCGATAAGATGTGGTAGGAGAGCACCTTCGATTTGTCCTAGTCCAAGATAACTTGTATGGACAAATGTCTGACATCGCATTTCTAATTACATTGATTGATCACTATGAATGTATCATTTATTTGGTGGTGGAGAAGGCAACTTCTTTTAGCTTAACACCCTTTCCTAAGATATACGAGCTCGGGAGTTATACGTTTGAAGAAACCAGTTGTGTGATTATGGGAATGGCAGTGTGACATTCAAAGTAGAATGTGCTATGTGAAAGGTAATTGTTACCTCTAGCCTCATCACTCGGAAATAAAGGAAAATGGTAGAAGCAGCAAGGCTATATGGGTCGTTTCCATGAGCATATTGTCATTACCTTTCTAGATTACCCTCTATATGTCGAGTATTTGTATGTTATGGCCACGGATAGGTCAGGAACGATCGAGGTGATGACATATTCGGTACTATACAACGAAGAGGTAAGTCAGTACTATGTTGATTTAGGCATTCAGTATCTGGACCCTAGGTACATTTTTCTAGAGGTGTACTGTCGGAAGGTAGTGTCACGACCCGATTTTCCGACACCCGAAAAACCAAACCATGAGGGTTAAAGAAAAAGAGGTAGAATAAGAAAATAGAAAACAACATCAGAATCTAACCATCGCGGCGGAATAAAATATAATAGATAATAACATATCTTTACACAAAAGCAAAACTATATCTGTTTTATACATACATCACCAGAATACATCATCAGAGTTCAACAACATCAATAACATACAATTCGGACAGTCATATAAACTTATCCTCAAAACTGAATACACAGCGGAATAATAATCAAGTACGAAAGTACGTATCGCCATCCAGCTCGTCTCCTGAGCTCCACAGCAACATATCCTGTATTCTATAATACTCGGTCTAACCCGAGCATTACAGTGAAATAACACCCGAGCCAGTCTGGAAAACTAGCGTGAGGAATCACACTTAAATTGATTAATTAAAGTTTCAAAATTCTTTTGAAAACAAAAGCATCTCGTAAGACCACGCCATAAATAAACATGTCGGTTTTTTACCTTACGATAGCTAAAACACTTTCTTATAAAATCCTCTGATATTATAATAGGGTGTATTTACAAATACTTATTAAAATAGCCGAAATTGTTACATTCATTAAATTCCAGCTACTATCCACAGTCGTGGGTAATACAAACAAAACCGTAAAAGGCGCGTAGGGAGAATGGATTTCCAACTAATGACTAGGCACTGGGGTACCACATGTCACGGTACGTGGCCTAGATCACCGTACCGAGGATCACTCCCGACCCCCTGCAACACAAGACCGGGACTAGCCCTTACTGGATAATCCCGAGTAAGATCACCCCACGGTTGGGATCATCAACCGCACCACTAAGCCAAAATTAAAAGGGACATCTAGACATTGATGACCTCACCCTAATGGGCGCTACCCACCTAGCCTTGCTGCATAACCCCTAATTTTCAGTCATTCCCGGTTGATGAGGCTTGAGGCTAAGCGTTGCCTTTTTAGAACGTTTCACTTAGAATGCTCATCGTCCACCTGACAATATTTTGAAAGCATTCATCCATACAAGTCCGTCCCGGGTTCAAACGGAACCGAAGGCACTACTCCTACTACATCCATTTTGGAATCATCCTCAGGATTAGTAGCGACTAGCCCTCGCACTTCACTGCTCCACCTTCGAATACAACTCGTCTTTCTCACGAAAGCGTACAAACCGGATCGAAGTGGTTTTCGAGAAATTAATCCCGATCCCGGTCTCTTCGAAACGATGAGCGCATTGGCCAATATTGATAGTCGGTTATTTAACTATCAATTAACATTCACAACATCCATCAAACATAAATAATTTCACCAAATTATTTATAAATCTCAAAATATCTTCAGAAGATAAATTTCCATTTACAACCCCTCTGAAAATAGTTTCAAAGCACATTTTTCTCATGAAATAAATTCCAAACATTTATTTTCACTGAAAACACCAAGTACAAAGCTTTAGATTTTTAAAATAATTTAAAACACTTTATTATAAAATATCCTTTAAAACATTTAAATTAAAAATTACTTTAATACTTTATTAAAAATATATACTATAGGAATATTTGAAAATGAGGTTACTTTATAAAATATAAAACTAGATCTTCTCTTTTTAAAACAAAATACCAAGTCAGCTTTAAATAATTACTACGATAATAGATTTTAAAAATACTTACTTCAGAATTTAAACATTTAGAAATAATAAATTTCTAAATCATGCTTTTAAAACAATATTAAGCCTTTAACTTATATTTAAAGATTTACTATGAAAACGTGCTTGGCTATCCAGGGAAATATACTTCTCTTCACATCCTTTAAAAATAATTCACTATTTATTTTTAAACAAATCTTCCTATTTCTTTGATAAATTCCCACCATGAATTTATTCTTCAAAATATCCACTGATATATTACTTCACTTTTATAAACCCAGTTTATAAATTTCTTAGTCCCATCCCCTTATAAAATTTCAATTTCAAACACTTAAATCAATTTTCAAATTGATTTCCAAATTACTCTATTTTAAAATAAATCCTTTACTTGCTCATTTACGTCAAAATCCCATTGTCCTCAGATTTTTTATCCTCACTTATGATTTAAAATCTTTTAACTGAAGATACAATTTCAGTTTTCCCAAATTCCTTCTTTATAAATTTAAACCCTAAATTTTAAAGTAAATTCTTTATCATACCACTTGGTTTTTTTAAAAAATTCATTATCTCCCTTCTATTCAAAATCTCTCTTCCCATACTCGGATTTTATTTATTTAAATTTTAAAATCCACTTTTATCTTTTTTCCATTTATTCTATAATTTATCCCAAATTCTCTATGACTATTTTACTTGCAAATCCTCTTCTTTTATTTCTTTTCAAAATCCAATTTATATATATATATATATATATATTTTTGGTAACTCCGTATATCCAAATATATCAAACTATAACATCCAATACTCCAATTATCAATATAATTCATCACAGGATATCAAGTAATCATATAACAGAATATTTAAACAAATCTAAATATTTTGAGGAATCCAGCTGGATCCCTTCAACCTGTTTCCCTGCATCCACAGATGTTAGCACAATAAAATACCAATTCCACTTCGAGGTGGAATATCGCGGTATATGGGATTTATATTATATCATCCGCTATTATAAGGCGCATAGGGTTTCATCCGCTATATAATGCGGGAAATCAAACACTCCAAATATTCTATGTAGACTACTATATATGATATAGCCCATCAAATCAAATCAATTCAATCAATCAATTATTTAAATTTAACCATTTAAATTTAAATAAAACCCAGATGAGTGAGATTAACTCACCTTTGCTTTTTTATTTGCAATTCGATCCCAACCGGCTTGTCTTCTTTCCGATTTTAGACCTTGTATAAGCACATTACATATCGTTATTAATCACTGAGGTAATTTAAATTTTGTTTTAATTTAAAGTTGACTTACAAATTTTAAATTGTTGTACCCAATTAAACTTTCCCTTGGAAATCAAGTCTGATATATATATATATATATATATATATATATATATAATGATCTATAAGATTTCAAAAATCTAATTTTTATATAACTTTTCAATTCAAAACGTTTAACCCCCCCCCCTTTTTTTTCTTTTTCACAAATCTTATCTATATTATATTCCGGTTTAACTATGATTCACAAACCGTATATGACTTCACTTTATTTTTATCCCTATTCGACCAGAAAATTTTCTATTCCAGCCTTTACATTTTTTTTCAAAATGTTGTCTGTAAAAAGAATTAAATTAAAAGTTTAAACTTACCTATCATTAAATCAAAATGTTAAAATTGATTACCATAAGATATATCCTTAAAATCAAACGGTAAGCTGATGTATGCATTTTATATAGTTTCTGATTTATATATTTATCGAATCTGTATGTATATTTTTTTCTGTATGCCTAAAAAATATCGAAGTAGCCCCTTTTTTTCTCTTTTCAAACTAAAAATTCAGATTGAGGAAATACTAAGGTTTAAGAAATTAGCAGAAGGAACCACCTTCCCCTTAACGCCTGTCACTGCTCACGACGAGCTCCTCGAACTCACCATCGCTTGCCCAAAAGTCGACCAGAAAACGCAAGCTTCGAACCCGCACTTCCTCGATATTCGAAGAGGGAAAACCCTAGCTCCGCCAATCGCCGATACCACGCGTGCTAGGTCATGGCTATCACTCGATCACTAAACCCTCGTCGATTGAACATCGGTGCTCCTCACCATCCCCTTCGAAATCCTTCATCGATTGAACTCCCAAAGACACAGCGAACCACCAGCTCGCCACACGCTGTGCCACTCTGATTCGATCACAACTCCTCGTTCCCTCAACCCTAATCCACACGAGGCTACCTTGAATTCCCTAGCTCGAGTTCAAATCGGCTTGTCATCGTTCGAACGAGAATTGAAAGAGAACGCCCCTTCTTTGTTAATGAACGAATTCGACTTTTTTTTAAAAAAAGGAAGTAAATTAAAGAGGGATTTGTTTGAGGATCGATTTCAACTTCCCTCAGGCATCAGCCATTATAAAATAAAAATAAACGACGTGATTTTGATCTAAACAGAAAAGAAAGGAGGGACATCGATTTGAACGAAGGGAAAGGTTAGGTCGCCTATGTTCTGTGTGTACAGCGATGTGAATGGAGATGGGAAAAAAACGCTGATGTGAAGGAATGTCGGCTGATGAAGGTTGCTTGTATAAGAATATACATATATAATTTAAATTGAATTCAAATTATCTCAATGAATGCAACTTTCAATCTCGAACCCCTAACGAGGCATGCCGCTAGGCGTTTATATATCGTACCATCACAAAACAACTCCAAACGCTACGAAATTGGAAATCCGATAATAATTCAACATTTCGGATCTAATGGAACTAGTTTCGTCGAATTCCGAGACTGTGCCTCAGAAGGCTATTTTTAAATATCAAATTTAAACGATATATTTTCAAAAATCAACAAACCACTTTCAAGTTTAATTTTAAAAGTTCTATCACCTTCAGTATTATTAATATGAAATTTTGTAAGCCTCTAAATTATTTTTAACAAGCTTAAAACTGGAGATTCAATATTTTACCCAACTTTCAATTATTAAATTCAATAATTTAATTATCAAATAAATAGCGATATTTGAATTCAAGTTAAAAATTGACTTTTAAATATTTAAAATCAATTAAATATTCCAATTTAAATTGTCCAAAATTCCGGGTCATCACATTCCTCCCCCCTTAAAAGAATTTCCTTCCAGAAATTGCTAGTTAAGAAGAATGATCCAATACCCATTACTATTTTCCTAAACCAAACAGTTTTATCAACTTGCCATAACATATCTTTATTAAGGACCCACTATTACTTCAACCAACTTTCCAAAACCTTCCATAGTTTCCAAATAACTTTACTTATTCAACCATTCAAATTATAATTCAAAACCAAGTTTTAAATTTTCAAAATTTCTCAAAAATTTTCTATCTCTCTAAATTTCCGAAATTTTTTTCCAGCGTCTCCTTTGCGTGGCTAGCTCGGTACAACTACAAAGTGTCTCTACGGGCTCCCAAATTCCAAAAGGAAATAAAAAAGCCAAGTGGCTAGATCAAAAACCCAATCAAATTTCATACAGAAATTTAATCACATACCTTTTTGTCGAGCAATTCAAATTTATCTTCTGAAATCAAAACCAATTTTATTTCCATTTCCAATTTGAAATCGTTTTTTCGCTAACAAAATTTTTTCTAACTCCCAAAATTTTCGAAATTTTTTGGCAGCCTCCTTTGTACGGAGGAGCTTTTGCAATTTGACAAGAGATATAAATATATATACATCGACTCACCCGGTCGGAAAAACAAAAACAGTTCATATTTCCTATTTTTTGCGTAGGCATACCTTTATTTAGCATTTTTAAGCAAGCGGCTTATTATTTTAGCATTTTGCGAGATCAAATCCAGCCCAACAGCTTCCCTGAACCTGTACTTACTCAATTCAAATATGTAAGTGCCAAAATCATGTAACTCAACAACATTTTACATATTTAACTAGTAAACATACGAGTTTCTATAAGCAATGCAGGATAAACAATATTTATAAGCAACTTATAGGGTTCTGACATTAATTTTAATTGTTTACAACCAATTCGCATACAACTTTATTCAATTTAAATGGTTAACAACTCAATTGCTTACATTCAGTACATTTTCAAGCAAAACAAACTCATATTTTTATCAGTTGATCCAAAAGTTCAATTATATTTGCTTCCACTAATTCATAGAATTTTGTTAAATCTCGTTTGCGTCAAACGACAATCATCTCTACGAAATTTCGATGATATTCACTTAATAGCATATTCACTTTAGTTTTTAACTACTTCCAATCGATTCCAACTCATTTTACATTTAATTCATTTCCATTTTAATTTAATTCCATTCTTAGTTTGTTAAAATAATATTCAAGTTTATATTTAACTCATTTACACTTGAATTGGATTTATTTGCAACCCAAATCATTTCGATTTTAATCCAATTTCATTCCATTTGACAACATTTCCACTTATATTTAATTCATTCCCAACCTAAGTTGAATTTTATTTATAACCGAGTTTGTTTCACAATTCAACTTCTATTTTACCAAATGAGGTTCCTCTCCCATATCTCACCAACATATTCAATTTACTAATTTATTCCAAATTAGTTTACTCCCCTTTCCAATTCAATATTTGATTTCTATTTTCAAAAAAATCACTTTCGTTATTTTACTCGAGTTCAATTCTATTTTTGTAATTCAAGTTTGGATTTCTATTTTATTTCCAAAATACAAAACAATTTTATTTTGGCTTATTATTTTACTTCACTATTTTCTTCTAAGTCCCACACTTATATTTCATACTTCTACTCATTTAAGCTTGACTATATTCATATTTCATTTTTACTCGAGATTATACACTTATTCAGTCAAGCATGCATTTTTATTTCATAAACTCCAATTCAACTTACTTCCAATCCAATCACAATAGTATTAACTTAGCTTAAGTTCATTAAATTTGACTTACTCTTCTAACTTATTTCGTTTCCATACTTATTTTAAATTAGTTACATTTACTAATTTATTTTAAATCTCAAATAAAAGTTTATTTCCAAATCTTTACTTAACACAATATAAATTAATTATCCTTCCAATATTCGTTTCCTTACCTACTCAAATTAATCAATTTACTTACTAATTTTATTTAAGCATTTTCATTCCATTAAATATTATCTATAACCCACTGAATTTTATTTCAATTCAGTTTTATTTTCACTTGATTTAAATCCAACCCGATATCATTAAACATAGTTTAAGTTGACTTCAATTCGATTCAATTTTCTTCCTCAGTCCAAGTTAATTTCATTTTTAACCTTTCACTTTAAATTTTAATTCCAACATTCAAAGCTCATATTTTCTTTCCTTATTTAAAAATCATCTCCATTTTTATAAGTTCATAACTTATCTCATCAGGAATTCCAATTCAAATAAGGATTCAGGATTTTTAAACACCCAGCTTTTGGTTCAAACCATTTGAAATCACCATTATCCCAAAATTACATTTCTCAAATTTTTAAACCAATCCTGGTTTTTATCCCCAAAAAATTTCCTTTGAAATTTCAAAACAAAATTAGTTCTTTTGAACAAATTGATTTGGCAGCAATCCTTCACTTAGAAACTCGAAAATGAACATCGATGATGCTGTAGTCATCACCGAAGTTATTTTCCAATGACTGAAGTGAGCTCAATGCTATATCCCTTTCCAAAAGTTATTTGAAACAATTTCCTTTCAGAAGTACTTTTAAAATAATAATGCTATTATTTGTCTTCAAAACACTTCGACAAACACTTCCAAAATCTCCGAGGTTTTAAATTTTCAAATTTTGACTTAAATCAAATTTTAGCTATAATTCGTTTGTATAGTTTATGCTTATACAAATTCCTATTTGATCGTATTTCAATTTATAAATCACGTTTATAATTCACATTTATAAATTTTATTCTATAAATGAATTTATTTCCTTAACCTTTAGTTATATTTTAAATTTCAAGTTAAATTTTTGCACAACAATGATAATAATTTAATATTATCATTCCTAACATCCAAGCAACCATATATTAGCTAAAATAGTTTACAAAAACTTTTCTTCTATATAAAAATATATTTTGCGTAAAATTATTTCATTCACCCACCTTTAAAATAATACCGTGTCAATTTATCGTGTTAGGTGTTTATAAACTCTTCTCGAATAGTGGCCAACTTACTCGATTAGAATTTATATTCCACTCAACTAGTAAGTCAACACAATATTAAAACAATTTATATTCACTAACAAATATGCGCTCATATCCATTAATACGCTCAAACTCATCATAGAGTACTACGGACTCTATTTTCAATGAGTAATCCCTACCAGAGCCAAGGTTATCACCAACCTGGCTCTGATACCACAATGTCATGACCCGATTTTCCGACGCCCGAAAAACCGAAACATGAGGGTTAAAGAAGAAGAGGTAGAATAAGAAAATAGAAAACAACATCAGAATCTAATTATCGCAGCGGAATAAAATATAATAGATAATAACAGATCTTTACACAAAAGAAAAACTATATCTGTTTTATACATACATCACCAGAATACATCATCAGAGTTCAACAGCATCAATAACCTACAATCTGGATAGTCATATAAACTTATCCTCAAAACTGAATACAGAGCGGAATAATAATCAAGTACGGAAGTACGTATCGCCATCCATCTCGTCTCCTGAGCTCCACAGCAACATATCATGTATTCTATAATACTCGGTCTGAGCCGAGCATTATAGTGAAATAACACCCGAGTCAGTCTGGAAAACCAGCATGAGGAATCATGCTTAAATTTGTTAATAAAAGTTTCAAAATGCTTTTTAAAATAAAAGCATCTCGTAAGACCACGCCACAAATAAACATGTTGGGTTTTTACCTTGCGATAGCAAAAAAACTTTCTTATAAAATCCTCTGATATTATAATAGGGTCTATTTACAAATACTTATTAAAATAGCCGAAATTGTTACATTCATTAAATTCCAGCTACTAGCCACGGTCGTGGGTAATACAAACAAAAACGTAAAAGGCGCATAGGGAGAATGGATTTTCAACTAATGACTAGGCACTGGGGTACCACCTGTCACAGTACGTGGCTTAGATCACTGTACCGAGGATCACTCCCGACCCCCTGCAACACAAGACCAGGATTAACCCTTACTGGATAATCTCGAGTAAGATCATCCCATGGTTGGGATCAGCAACCGCACCACTAAGCTGAAATAAAAAGGGACATCTAGACAAGGATGACCTCACCCTAATGGGCGCTACCCACCTAGCCTTGCTGCATAGCCCCTGATTTTCAGTCATTCCCGGTTGATGAGGCTTGAGGCTAAGCGTTACCTTTTTAGAACGTTTCACTTAGAATGCTCATCGTCCACCTGACAATATTTTGAAAGCATTCATCCATACAACTCCGTCCTGGGTTTGAACGAAACCGAAGGCACTACTCCTACTACATAAATTTTGGAATCATCCTCAGGATTAGTAGTGACTAGCCCTTGCACTTCACTGCTCCACCTTCGAATCCAACTCGTCTTCCTCACGAAAATGTACAAACCGGATCGAAGTAGTTTTCGAGAAATTAATCCCGATCCCGGTCTCTTCGAAACGATCAGCGCATTGGCCAATATGATAGTCGGTTATTTAACTATCAATTAACATTCACAACATCCATCAAACATAAATAATTTCACCAAATTATTTATAAATCTCAAAATATCTTCAGAAGATATATTTCCATTTTGAACCCCTTTGAAAACAGTTTCAAACCACATTTTTCTCATGAAATAAATTCCAAATATTTATTTCCACTGAAAACACCAAGTACAAAGCCTTAGATTTTTAAAATAATTTAAAACACTTTATTATAAAATATCCTTTAAAACATTTAAATTAAAAATTACTTTAATACTTTATTAAAAATATATACTATAGGAATATTTGAAAATGAGGTTACTTTATAAAATATAAAACTAGATCTTCTCTTTTTAAAACAAAATACCAAGTCACCTTTAAGTAATTACTACGATAATAGATTTTAAAAATACTTACTTCAGAATTTAAACATTTAGAAATAATAAATTTATAAATCATGCTTTTAAAACAATGTTAAGCCTTTAACTTATATTTAAAGATTTACTTTGAAAACGTTCTTGACTATCCAGGGAAATATACTTCTCTTCACATCCTTTAAAAATAATTCACTATTTATTTTTAAACAACTCTTCTTATTTCTTTGATAAACCCCCACCGTGAATTTATTCTTCAAAATATCCATTGATATATTACTTCACTTTTATAAACCCAGTTAATAAATTTCTTAGTCCGATCCTCCTATAAAATTCCAATTTCAGACACTTAAATCAATTTTCAAATTGATTTCCAAATTACTCTATTTTAAAATAAATCCCTTTACTTACTCATTTACTTCAAAATCCCATTGTCCTTGGATTTTTAATCCTCACTTATGATTTAAAATCTTTTAACTGAAGATACAATTTCAGTTTTCCCAAATTCCTTCTTTATAAATTTAAACCCTAAATTTTAAAGTAAATTCTTTATCATATCACTTGGTTTTTTTTAAATTCATTATCTCCCTTTTATTCAAAATCTCTCTTTCCATACTCGGATTTTATTTATTAAAATTTTAAAATCCACTATTATCTTTGTTCCATTTATTCTATAATTTATCCCAAACTCTCTATGATTATTTTACTTGCAAATCCTCTTCTTTTATTTCTTTTCAAAATCCAATTTATATATATATTTGGTAACTCCGTATACCCAAATATATCAAACCATAACATCCAATACTCCAATTATCAATATAATTCATCACAGGATATCAAATAACCATATCATAGAATATTTAAACAAATCTAAATATTTTGAGGAATCCAGTTGGAACCCTCCAACCTGTTTCCCTGCATCCACAGATGTTAGCACAATAAAATACCAATTCCACTTCGCGGTGGAATATCACAGTATATGGGATTTATATAATATCATCCGCTATTATGCGGCGCATAGGGTCCCATCCGCTATATAATGCGGGAAATCAATCACTCCAAATATTCTATGTAGACTACTATATATGATATAGCACATCAAATCAAATCAATTCAATCATTCAACCAATTATTTAAATTTAACCATTTAAATTTAAATAAAACCCAAATGAGTGAGATTAACTCACCTTTGCTTTTTTATTGCAATCCGATCCCAACCGACTTGTCTTCTTTCCGATTTTAGACCTTGTATAAGCACATTACATATCATTATTAATCACTGAGGTAATTTAATTTTTTTTTTAATTTAAAGTTGACTTACAAATTTTAAATTGTTGTACCCAATTAAACTTTCCCTTGAAAATCAAGTCCGATATATATATAAAATGATCTATAAGATTTCAAAAATCCAATTTTTATATAACTTTTCAATTCAAAATGTTTAAAACCCCCTCTTTTTTCCTTTTTCTCAAATCTTATCTATATTATATTCCTGTTTAACTATGATTCACAAATCATATATAACTTCACTTTATTTTTATCCCTTTTCGACCGGAAAATTTTCTATTCTAGCCTTTACATTTTTTTTTCAAAATCTTGTCTGTAAAAGGAATTAAATTAAAAGTTTAAACTTACCTATCATTAAATCAAAATGTTAAAATTAAATTACTATAAGATATATCCTTAAAATATAACGGTAAGCTGATGTATGCATTTTATATAGTTTTTAATCTATATATTTATCGAATCTGTATGTATATTTTTTTTTCTGTATGCCTAAAAATTATTACAGTAGCCCCTTTTTTCTCTTTTCAAACTAAAAATTCAGATTGAGGAAATCCTAAGTTTTAAGAAATTACCAGAAGGAACCACCTTCCCCTTAACGCCTGTCACTGCTCACGACGAGCTCCACGAACTCACCATCGCGTGCCCAAAAGTCGACCAGAAAACGCAAGCTTCGAACCCGCACTTCCTCGATATTCGAAGAGGGAAAACCGTAGATGCGCCAATCGCCGATACCACGCGTGCTAGGTCACGGATATCACTCGATCACTAAACCCTCGTTGATCGAACGCCGGTGCTCCTCACCATCCCCTTCGAAACCCTTCGTCGATTGAACTCCCAAAGCCACGAAGAACCCCCAGCTCGCCACCTGCTGTGCCACTATGATTCGATCACAACTCCTCATTCCCTCACCCCTAATCCACACGAGGCTGTCTCGAATTCCCTAGCTCGAGTTCGAATCGGCTTGTCATCGTCCGAACGAGGATTAAAAGAGAACGCCCCTTCTTTGTTAACGAACGAATTCGATTTTTTTTAAAAAAAGGAAGTAAATTAAAGGGGGATTCATTTGAGGATCGATTTCAACCTCCCTCAGGCTTCGGCCATTATAAAATAAAAAGAAACGACGTGATTTTGATTTGAACAGAAAAGAAAGAAGGGACATCGATTTGAATGAAGGGAAAGGTTAGGTCGACTATGTTCTGTGTGTACAGTGATGTGAATGGAGATGAAAAAAAATGTTGATGTGAAGGAATGTCGGCTGGTGGAGGTTGCTTGTATAAGAATATACATATATAATTTAAATTGAATTCAAATTATCTCAATAAATGCAACTTCCAATCTCGAACCCCTAACGAGGCATGCCGCTAGGCGTTTATGTATCGTACGATCACACAACAACTCCAAACGCTACGAAAATGGAAATCCGATAATAATTCAATATTACGGATCTAATGGAACTAGTTTCGTCGAATTTCGAGACTGTGTCTCGGAAGGCTATTTTTAAATATCAAATTTAAACGATATATTTTCAAAACTCAACAAACCACTTTCAAATTTAATTTTAAAAGTTCTATCACCTTCAGTATTATTAATATAAAATTTTGTAAGCCTCCAAATTATTTTTAACAAGCTTAAAACTGGAGACTCAATATTTTACCCAACTTTCAATTATTAAATTCAATAATTTAATTATCAAATAAATAGCGATATTAGAATTCAAGTTAATAATTGACTTTTAAATGTTTAAAATCAATTAAATATTCCAATTTAAATTGTCTAAAATTCCGGGTAGTCACAGTTAGTCCCTTACCTTGTCATTTGTATGGAATCCATTCTCCCATACGTGCCTGCCTGTTTTTTTGTAAACTTATTACACCGTCAAATTTAACCAATGTAACAATTTTGGATATTTGAATATTATGTGTATACTGGACACTAATATAACATAACAGGATTTGATATAAAATATTTTGGCGATCGTAACGTAATAACCCATCCATATTTATGTGCGGCGTGGTCCTACGAGATACCTTTATTTTGATAAAGAACAGTTTTATAACTTTAAAACAAATTTGAGATGTGTTTTATCATGCTGGTTTACCAGACTGATTCGGGTGTTCTTCTCTTTTAATGCTCGAGTTAGATCGAGCATATTTGCATATTCGGTTTTGGATGCTTTGGAGACTCAGCGGATGAGCTTGAAATCTTTAGGTCATATTCACGTATATGTTTATTTTCCGCTGCATTATTGTTTAAATTATCAACATTAGTGAGGGTAAGTTATTATAACTATCTAGACTAATGATTGTGATTTGATTGTTGTACTATGATTGATGTATCTATATTAAAGATTACAGTTTTTCTTTTGTAAAGCTCATTGATTTTTATATTATATATTGTTCTAATGTGATTGTAAGATTCTATTTTTTTAGTTTCTCTTCTTCCTCTCTTCTCTTCCTCTTTCTTTCACATAACTGTTCGCATCTTCACTCTATTTGGGTTGGACATGTGTGGTTTATTGTCAGGTCGAATTCGGTTGGGGAGTGGTTCGTCACACGTTGAATCAGAGCTTAGGTGTCATAAATTCTTAGGCTTTGATGGGTAGTCATTATAGATAGGGTCAGTAGCACCTTAGAATAAGTTTGAGCATATTTTAGATATGGCGCGTATTTGTTAGTGATATAAAAATGTTTTATATTGCATTAGTTGATCTATTGAATGGCTTATGGGTTCTGGTCGATGCGTCTGGCTAACATTATCAATTGGGATCTCTAAATACGCGAACATAGCAACTTGACATAATATTGTTTTGCAATTGGGTAAATGAAATAATTTTACCTAAATTGTATTTATATATAAAAGAATAATTTTTCAGGAATTATTAAAGTTATATATAGATTGTTGATTGTTAATGAATGGTAATATGTGATCTTTGCCATATGTTGTTTGTTATTTGTGTTCTAATAAAAGTTGCAATTATTATAAATGTAAACAAATATATAAAATTAAGAAATGGTTTTATATTAGTAAAGTGAAATTATATATAGGAAATTATTTATAATATGATTTCAAGATGATTAGAAAATAATAAAAATTGGGTATTTTGCTGAAAACATAAGAAACTAAGTTTTATAACTTATAAATTTTGAGAATAAGTGAGTAAAAACAAAAATTTTAAATTTGTTGAATATGAATGTTAAGAAAAGTAAATTTGATAATTTAACTATGAAATGAAATTTAGCTTAAAGTTAAGTTAAATAAAATGAATTTTGAAATGAGATTTGACTTAAGCAAAGTTAAATGAAAATGAAATTGAATTTGATTGTAATAAATTACTGGAATGAATATGAACTAGAGGTATAAAATGAAATTCAACTTAAATGGAAAAATGAATTGAATTGAGCTAAAGAAATAAATTGGTGAATGGAATATGTTTTGGAATGTTGTTTGTTAAAATTTTAATATGAACTTAAGTTGTGAAGTGAAAAATAAACATGAGATTATGTTGTATAAAATGTTTAAAATAAATTTAAATAAAGAATTTTATGAAATGGTCATTAACTGTTATTAGTATTAAAGAAACATACTAAATGAAGAACGAATGTAAATTAATGTGTATCAATTAAAAGTGAATGCTTAATATAAATGTAAATGAAACTGAAAGTTAACGAATTGAAGGATAATAATTGAATGTAAGTCAATTAATTTAATTGGAATGTAAATTAATGGAATGTAAATGAATTGAACGTAAGTGAAATTAAGTGTAAATGAATTGAATATAAATGGAAGTATAAATTAAAAGTTGACATTGAAAATGCAAATCAAAATGGTTATGAATTAATTGAATGGACATCATTTGTTTGATGATTTCTTTCGTTACATGTATTTCATTTACATATAATTATTGTAGTAGTTATGTTATATATTGATATTACTTTCTATATATTTATTTGCATTGATCGTTGAGTGATTAGTAGGTGCGAATGGCATATGATTCATATTTGGAGCTCGCTTTTGTATTTTTTTGCTAGAATATGCTTGCTAATAAATATAGAAGGTACATATCTCGAATTGCATATCTTACTTTTACACTTTTTCCCTATGGAAAACCTCATCCTCGAAGATAAGACATATATTTGTGATTATATATATATATATATATATATAATTGATTTTTTCGAATGAACCGTGCAAAGGAGATGCTGGCGAAATTTTCCATGAATTTAGGGCGTTAAATTTTTTTGAGAATTTTGAAAAAAAAATTGGTAACTAAAATTTGGATTTTGGTTTTATAACTTTGAATGATATTAGTTGATTTTTGAAACAGTATTAGTAAATAACTATGAATGAATTTGAAGACTTAAAAATTTTGTAATCCATTTCAACTGACTGTTTTTGATAAGTTAATGGGCTTGTGGCATTTTCTTACTTGGTGATTTTGGGGACGAAATTCTTTTAATGAGGGAGAATTACGACCCAGAATTTCAGTCATTTGAATTTGGAATATTTAATCGATTTTAAATATTGAAAAGTTAATTTTATAAGTTAAATAACTTATATTTCAAATATAGCAAATTATTTGATAATTAAATTGTTAAATTTAATATTTGGAATTGTTTAAATAATTGAATTTTGAAGTTAATATGAATAAAAATGATTTGACAGTTGATTTAAAATCTATTTGATTAAGAATAAAGATAGTAAAATTTTAATTTGGATTTAAAAGTATTAAACCGTTTTTGGAAATTTCTCATTTTAATTAACGTGTAAAAATAGCTTTTTGGGGCACCATCTAGGTTTTCGATGAAATTAGTCTCGCTGGATCTGTAATAGTGAATTAGTATATGCAGTCGAATTTTGTGATGATTGGACATATCGTTTGGTCGTGCGAATTCGAAATTCATAGAAATCAATTAAAGGAAATTTAAATTAAAATAATTTTATTTTGAAAAGCTAATTTCTGGATATGATAGAATTTTCTTTTGGTATATATTCCATTGTGTTTGGAATAGGGGTATAACATATAAAACGCTAGGCAGCATGCTTCGTTTGGAGTTCGAAATTTTAAAGTGTGAATAGCGCTTTGGAAAATTTTCCATATAAGGGCCTTAACATTCTTCCATTTGCAAACTAAATCCCTAAAACAAATTTTAGCCACCATTAAAAACCTAGAAATCAACGACCCATATTTCTCCGGCTGATCTAGGCGTTTTTAGGCTTCGACTTCAACATGGAAGTTGAAGTGCTCCACTTCATGAACAAATCCATACCAATCGATTGTCGAATCTATGATCGACAAGGCAGAATATTCACCAAGTTCTTGTACAGATGGCATCATTTTTTTGGTTTTCGTGCATGATCGTGTGTGTGGAGGTGGAGGCAGAGGGTGAAACTGGCGCGGCCGCGCGTGCGTGCGGCGGTGGCGTGGGTGATTGTTGGGCGCGATGATCGATCAAACGATCGATTTCAAAAAAAAGGAAACGAAGGCGCCCGTCCTGGTGCGCGCAAATGAGGGAAGATGGAAGAAAAGTTTATTTTGTTTAAACTTTAATTCATTTAAGTTAATTATAAACTTATTATTCATTTGTTAATTAATTCATAACTTTCTCGTATGAGGTCCAAATCGAGTGCGACAAGCTGCGTCGCGTTCATATTAGCGGATAGTCCGCTAAGGAGTTGGATTAGATGAATTTGGAGCAAATAGGAATTTTAATTTAAATTGAACGACCATTCAATGTTAATTCAAACCGGAGTGCTTAGGCGATTTCTGGCATTTTTGTGAGTTAACTGACCTCTCTGGTCTACTTATATTTTTATATAAGTGGAAATGATTTAATTTATTATGTATGTTGTTTGTTTTGATGATATACTATATTTATTAGTTGGTTTGGATATATTCCTGCCTACTAGAGCGGATGAGACCCTATTACTTTATCGTGTAAGAGCGGATGACCCTTTGTATATAAATCTCGCCTCAAAGTGGTTGATTTTTATATTATTTGATTATATGTTGTTTGTGATGCAAGGGGATAGGTTGGAGGGATCCAATAGGATTCCTCAAACTGTTGATTTACTTTTCATATTTTTGAAATATGGTGTGTTGGATGCCATATTTGTTGACATGGACTTGTTTTGCTTATTTAGTGCTATGGTGGCATTGGACCATAATTCTAGTATTTTCAAAGTACTATAAAATAGCAATTTTGAAATGAAATGATTTTCAAAGTGATTTTGGAAGTATATATGTTTAATAATTTTTAGATTATTAAAAGGAATGAATTTGTTTTAAAGGAAATAAAATGTATGATTTGATGTTATAAAAATATGGTTTTGTGTGAAATATTTTTAAATAGAGATTTTTGAATAGTTTATATGAAGGATTTATAAAAGTGATATTTCATAAATAAAGAAATAGATTTATAATCAGAGTTTGTGAATATATCGTAAATGGATATGAAATTGATTTGGTAAATGGATTTCATAAATAAATTAGATTTATATATAAAATTTATAAATAAGAAATAGATTTATAATCGAAGTTTGTAATTGTAAATGGATTTAAAATTGATTTGGTAAATGGATTTATAAATAATCTATAAAGAAAATGGATTTTACATGTAAAGAATGATTTATAAATAGAATTTTATAAATAACTTTGATTTTATGAAATAGAATTTTTATAAAATCGAAAGGAGAATTATAAACATATTTTAAAATACGAAAATGATTTATGTTGAGAATTAAATATGGATTTTTATATAAAGGAAATATATTCAAGTTTTTAAAAGTAAAATAATCTTTTAGAAGGAATTATTGAAAGTAATGTTTTTTGATGAAGTTAATGGCTTTAAAAAGTAATTTATCTTTTTAAAACAATGTTTTGGAAAATAATAATTCCAAATGTAATTTAATGTTTTTGAAAAAAAAATAAAATGTGGTAAGTATCGAAAACATAGATTTCAACATTTATTGTTGTAATAGACGTTTTCGGGGAGGTATGGAAGGCATGACTATAAGACTGTAGTTATAGTAAATGATTTTCATAAAGGAAATGTTTTATATAGTATACGAGATTTAGACACACACACACGTATGTGTGTGTGTGTATAATTAAATCAATTCCCTATTACTAATGTTTTTGGTTGTCGTAACGATATTTTACGCAACATTCGTATTGACTCAATAAATTATATTTTGACCTTCCATTGTGAAATACACAAATTGGTTCTTATGATCATACTAAAGGCATGGTGGTATAGGAGCATTGCTTCTTATACTTAATACCCGTCCGGAGGCATATGAACTCTTGAGTTGTACGGTTATAGAAATCAATTTGGCGTGTCTTCAAAATAGTAGTGTTATTAAATATGCTTATACCGTTGATATAAGTATATAGAAATGTTTTCCAATATTGAAGATTTGAAATGGTTTTGAAGATATATCTTTCTAAAGATAATTTGAAGTAAATATTTGGAAAGGGATTTAAATAATAAAAGATTAATTAAATGGGCCTAGTGACTGCTTATGTGCTAGATATTGGATGTTGCTTTGGTAGTTAAATAACTGACTATCAAATTTGGCCATTTTTGTTCCTTGACTTGATGCGGGAACTGACTAGTCGTGCACTTAGCACGAAGCCAACTGAGTAGGCTTGATTATTGTTTGGATTAAGAATGTTGATTCGAGTAGTGCGGAGTGTCTATGGTACTCCAATCTACCGGGCTTCCTTCTTGGCTGAGGGATTGCCAGTTGAGAGTTGGAAACATGATAATTCTACAAGACTTAAGGAGCCTCTTTTTTGTTATTAGTCCGGAGGGATTGTGGTCGGATTTATTCGAGAACAACTTCGGACCAATGTATGTGTTAGAAAGTGCAGGTTTATGATAATGATTTTAAGGACGGGGATCTTCATGATGCGGGGCTACTTACGACTAGTCCCTCGAGATGAAATTTATCATATCATATATTTATGGTGGTAATAGTGCTTAATTTTTGAAATCTACCATATGCAAGGACTTCTCTCAACTAATCGTAATGGTAATTCCCGACATGACGTGGTAGGAGAGTACCTTCGATTTGTCCTGTTCCTAACAACTTGTATGGACGAATGTCTTACGTTGCATTTTTAATTGCATTGATTGATCTCTATGAACGTATCATCCATTTGGTGGCGAAGAAGGAAATTTCTCTTAGCTTAACACCCTTTCTTAAGATGTACGAGCTCAGGAGTTATGCATTTGTAGAAATCAGTTGTATGATTGTAGGAATGGAAGTTTGGCATTCAAAGTGGAATATACTATTTGAAAGGTAATCGTTACCTCTAGCCTCATCATCCTAAAATGACAGAAATAGAGTAGAAGTGACAGTGATAAGTGAGTCGCTCCCATGAGGATATGGTTATCACCTTTTTAGATTACCCTCCATATGTTGAGTATTTATATGCAGTGGCCATAGGTCGGGAACGACCGGGGTGATGTCATATTCTATACTATCCAGCAAAGGGATATGCCGGTTTTATGTTACTTTAGGCATTCAGTGTCTGGACCCTAGGTACAATTTTCTAAATGTGTAATGTTGGAAGGTAGTCCCTTACCTTACCATTTGTATGGAATCTATTGTCCCATACGTGCCTTCCAGTTTGTTTGTAAACTTATTACGTCATCAAATTTAACCAGTAACAATTTTGGCTATTTGAAAATTATGTGTATACGAGACACTAATATATTATAACATGATTTGATATAAAATGTTTTGATTAGCATAAGGAAAAAACCCGTCCGTGTTTATATGCGGCGTGGTCTTACGAGATACCTCTGTTTTGATAAAGAAAGTTTTATAACTTTAAAATAAATTTGAGATGTGTTTTCTCACGCTGCTTTACCAGACTGATCCAGGCGTTCTTCCCTTTCAATGCTCGAGTCAAACCGAGCGTATTTACAGATTCAGTTTTGGATGCTTTGGAGACTCAACAGATGACCTGGAAGTCTTCAGGTCATATTCATGTATATGTATATTTTCCGCAACATTATTGTTTAAATTATCAGCATTTGTGAGGATAGGCTATTATAGCTGTCCATGTTGAAGATTGTGATTTGATTGTTGTCTTCTGATTGATGTATGCATATTAAAGATTATAGGTTCTCTTTTGTAAAGCTCATTGATTTTTATATTATAGGTTGTTCCGTTGCGGTTGTGAGATTCTATGTTTTTTAGTTTCTCTTCTTCTTTCTTATTTTTTTCTCATAATTATTCGCATCTTCACTCGATTTGGGTTGGACGTGTGCAGTTTACTGTCAGCTCGAATTCAGCCATGGAGCGGGCCGCCACAGCCTCCGAGAGCTTTTGGCCCTTGCCATTGAGTGAGAGTCATTCAAGGTCGGAGGAATGACGATTGCTATAGAAATGGTGATGACGGTGGTGGTGCGGGCGATTGCTTCTTGGCAGGAGATGGTCATAGTTTGAATTGCACTTGACCTATGGTGGATCTCAAGCTTGTCCTCATTTATGTTCACATTGCTTTGGTGGTACGCTTGACCCTCTATATCCGGCTAACTCTTATCAATGTAAGTTATTCATGTATTGCTGCTTGAACCCAAGTAAGATAGTTCACTTTAGGAACTATCACGTTGGATGATTCCATCGCTACGCTTTTCCTATTATTGCACTCTTCATGTTTTTGAAAAGAAAAGTTTTCCGCATCGCTCCAGACAGCAGCTCCATTATGGATTATTCATCGATAATGGATAAGTTTTGACATATAATATTACTATATGACATAGCTTATTTTTCTAGAACGAGCGAGCTATCTACATAAAATGGTAAGTTCGTCGCATATAGGACACAAGACTTATACTGCACAGATTGACACTTCTCACTTCCCCCTGGTCAATGCTCGAAATCTGATTGATCGACACATGTCGACAACCTTTGGACTCGAGTATTGGTCACACGGGTTTTAGTTTTCAAAATAAAACATATTTGATCATGTTGAACGTCAAGTTTCATTTCTAGAATGACTCGCCGATCACCTCGCTTCAAGTCCAGTGATGGAACTTTTACTCCTCCTAAAGCTGGGTCCTCCACAACTTAGGCTTTACCTTATATTCCTTTTCTGCCTAGAAGATCGAATCACGACTGGATTATAAGGCATAGTTTCTCCTAAAGAGCTGTTGCTAAATCTATCTCATCCATTAAATGAGTACATGGCCTTATGGGTCTTGGACGAAGAGAGAAGAGAAAGTAGGGATCGCTCGAAGTTTTCTGGCCTATCAGTCTTCCTTTTGGCAGTATAGTCCATACTCTTTTTTTTTGCTTAAATAAGTCATGTTCCTTTCGACCAACCTGTTAGTCTTGAAGAATCCAAGTTTCATGCCACTCCTGACTGTCTTGGAGTAGCAGTTGGGTTGTTCATCCTGTCTTTATATGGTCTTTGTCGTGAAATAAATTCTATTGGTGGAACCCATTTTTAAAATGCCCGACTATGGGCATTGGTAGTAGCTAAATTACCCAATTTCCTTCAATCTAAGTGCGTCTCCCTAATCCCGATCCTCGATTTGGAAAGTCCAACGATACCTTATTTAGATTCTCCACGATCATCCTTGATTATTCTTGACTAAACATGTCCTACTTGGTCGCTAATATTATTGCAGTGCACTTGTTTCGATCTTCACAAACTAGCGTGTGAATTCTTCATTTTTGAACGTGTTTCTTGACGTCATCTTCCTCCAAGCAATGGTCGAATCATGCACGTTAGGGTTGAATTATCTGATCGACCCCTTTGTGATTATACCTTTCTAATATTGCCTATTTCCACGAAATGATAGGTTCCTGATGATTTATGTCGATTTTCCATAAGCCGACTTTCATTGAAAATATTCCAAACTCCATACTTCTCCCTACCGCTAGGGAACACTACCTATAATGTTTACTCCTCGTTCATACATTTCTGTTATGAGGAGTTTTTCTACTACGAGTTCGTGCATTAGTGTGAGTTAAACATGCAAGGAAAATTATATGATTGCCCCCAGTCTGATTGCGCTTCTGAAATCACGGCCTTAGCTTAGGAAAGTTGATTGATGGTCTCTTTCAATTTTCCATGGTTATCCTCACCTATCCTTGACCGAAAGTGTCCTTCTTGGCCTTCGGCACTGTCTTTGACGTCTTATCAGGCATTAGCTTTAATCTCTAGAAACTAGAGCACCAATTACCCAATTTCGATTATCCTTTCATGAAGATGTCTATTTCCAAGCAGGAGCGAAATTCTCAAGGACTATGATCGATATGCTAGCCGTGTTCAAGTTTCCGTCTCCGTAAGCTTGCACATCAATGATTTAATTTCGAGCCTTTTAGTACCAAGAGGTTCCTTTTAGTATCAAGGCCCTTTTCTTTGCTGCTTCCACTGTCCCATCTTCCATCTTTATCATGATTGTGGCAAGTGGTTCCGCTTCGCCATTGGTAGTCGACTACAATGATAGTACACTAAGCTTCTCCCTTCGCCTCCAGTTGCACACTGATAATGTTGATTCCCTAAATTACAAATGGCCACGGGCTGACCATTTGCGTAAGTTTCATAAGGATCTTGGTTATACTCTGGATATTGTCAACTACAAATATCCATAGCGAAGCACCTTCTTTTCCAACATTAGCCTCCCAATTTGACCTCCGCAACTGCCGTAATTAACTTCCATAAGGATCTTGGTTATACTCTGGAGCAGGAAGTAGAGAAACTTAAGTGTATAGTGCTTCCATTTTTAACATGAACCGCGTCGCTTTTTGGAGAAGTTTTTTTTTCTCATTCCAGTTGCTTAAGAGAAACCCTTTAAGCAAATAGTCCTTTATGGGAATCGTTCATGGTTCCACTCCCTTTGCAATCTCCAAAATCCAATTTGCACACTAGTCCCTGATTTCGGGAACTAATGGTTTAATTGCTCGATGTCGAGCATTCCTTTCTTGACGCTAGCTAGTCCTGGGGAACAATTGAGTTCCTGAAGTTTGGGGTCGGAAATCAGGTCGTGCACAAGTTTATGTCTCTAGAAACTAGCATATTGGTGATTCAATTCTGAAGATTCGTCCTTGATGTTGCCTGTCTTCGAGCAATAGCTGACTGCAGATTGGAGTCAAATGATTCGATCAGCTCGAAAGTGAATACTTCTTCCTGATGTCACTAGTCTTTAGGAAACATCAAATTCCTAAAGAGTTTACGATTACGCTATCCCGACATTGCCTATCTTCGGGCAATGCTAGATTTTTGAAAGTTATAATGGAAAACTCGGTTGAGCACCTGCTTCTATCTTCGAAAATAAGTGCATCGATGATTTTTTTTTGGAACTACATTATGTCATCACCTATCTTTGGGTGATAGCATGCTCCTTCCAGTCTTTGGGCAGCAACGGCTTTCTGGAAGTTGGTTTCTCTTTCTGACGTTGTAGGGGCAATGTCGTTTCCCAAATAGTAGGGAGTAGATGTGACCGTCGATCCATTAGTTTGGACCTTCCTAACGTTGCCGAAGCAACGCCTGTTCTAAGAAGGCAAGGCGACAAGGTGACCGTCGACTAGGTGGTTTTGATCTTCCCGACATTGCCAGTTTTGGGGCTACACTAGTTTTCAAAAGGTTAGGATAGATTTTCCCTATCGATCCGATAGGTTGAGTCTATTCCCTTCGACTCGATAGTTATGACCTTCCTGACATTGCCAATCCTGGGACAATGTTAGTTCTTAAACGGTTAGGGATTGATATGACTTGTCGACCCAGCAGTGTTAACCTTCTCGACTTTGTTGGGGCAACGCTGGTTCTCAAAAGGCGGGAGGTTGAAGTGACCGTCAACCCAGTATTTTTGATCTTCCAGACGTTGATAGTCTTGGGCCATACAGGTTTTTGGATGGTTGGGATCAATTTTCCCGGTCAATCCGAGGGTTTGACATGATTTTCCCCATCGACTCGGTGATTATGACTTTTCCAACATTTCTAGTCTTGGGACAATACCAGCTCCTAGAAAGTTAGGGATTAATATGACCCAATGATTCGGCGTTTTTGACCTTCCCGACATTGCCCGAACAAAGCTGGTTCTTAGAAGGCATAGGGTCGATGTGACCATTGACCTAATGGTTTTGATCTTCCCGATGTTGCCAGTCTTGGGGCCACAATGGTTTTCAGAAGGTTGGGATCGATTTCCCCTTTAGATCCGATAATTTGAGTCGATTTTTCCTATCGACTCGGCAGTTATGACCTTTTCTACATTGCCGGTCATGGTGTAGTGCCAGTTCATAGGAGGTTGAGGATTCATACGACCCATCGATCAAGCAGTTTGAGTCGATTTTCCCTATCGGCTCGGCGGTTATGACCTTTCCGACGTTGCTAGTCATAGGACAATGCCAGTACTCAAAAGGTTTGTGATCGATATGACCCATCGATCCGACGGTTTGTCTTGATTTTCCCCATCAAATCGATGGTTATGACCTACCCAACATTGCCAGTCTTGGGACAATTCCAGTTCCTATAAGGTTGGGATCGATACAAACCTTCAATCTAAATATTTAGTGAGTCTGCCCTCCCTGTCCATCATGAGAGGGTAGAGAAGCATTTTCTCAACTGTGATGTCGGTTGCGTAGCATAGGAGTTTTGCTTTCAAGAACACGGTTTCATTGGTTCAAGAAGTAGTATTGATGATAAAAGACTTGCCAATTTACATTGCCCTCGGTGTTTTTGGGATGCTTATTTGCGAAAGAAAATTAGATAAGGAGGGATGAAACATTATTGTTTTATGTTTCTATTTCATTCCTAAATGACCGGCTAGCTTGAAGGTCATTTGATTGCCAGTCTTTCATTAGCTCTCATGGGACCCTCTCTACTGGGTCCAAGCGGTTTTCCTTGAGCTGGTAGACCTTGGAATCTTGCAATTTCTCCACCATTCTATGGCTTCCGAACATACTGTTGGAGCTTGTTTTTCCTTATCATCTCCTCAATCCAATTTTTAGATGTTGGCATTCATTAAAGTTGTACCCGTAAATTTTGTGAAAGTGACAGTACTTCCCAAATTGCTTCTCCTATTCTGTCACTTCCCTCTTATAGGGCTTCTAATAATGCTTAGTTCCTTGAGTGGCAAGATATATATTTTTCAACATATCGTTCAAAGGTGTGTAGACTTCTAAGTCGAAGTTCTTCGAATGTTTCACATTTGCATTTCACCTATTATCATAGTTTTGGATTCTCTTATTTTTGTTACTAGGGTTTCCAACGTTTATTGCAATGTTGCTTTAGATCTCTTCCTTTGATTGTCCATCATTGACTTTCATGTAGCCAGTCCTGTTTCTTCTAGCTTCAAGAACTAATTCACTTTGCGATGGAATTCTTCCATAGTAGTTGGTTGTTTCATCTTCAACCATCCACCAAGGCCTGTGTTTGGGTGAATGCCTCGGACAAGAGCCATGAATACAAAATCTTCCTTCGGATTGCTAACCTTCGTACAGCGATGTTAACTCGATTTAAGAAAGCTTTCAGCGACTCATTGGGTCTTTGTGACAAGCCAAATAGGGACATCACATCCTTTTCTCGAGCAGCGTGGAGCCTAAACTGCTTCAGGAATTTCTTACCCAATTCATCAAAAGTTTACATGGACTTTGACACAAGCCTAGTGAACCGTATAAAAGCAACTCTTTCCAAGAAGATAGGGAAACACCTACGGCAAATGGCATCTGTTGCCTTGCTCCATCCATATGCCATTCGTATTAGAGTAGCTGTTGTTTAAGATCATAGTTTTGTTGTATGACTCATGGCCGGCATTGTGAATTTGCGAGGTATTCATCTTTCAAGATATTATTAGTAAACAAATAGTGCAAAACCCTAATCTTCATCCTTTTGACCCCTACTTTCCTCCATCAACCGTTTGACCATGTCAGAGATGTATTCCTCACTAGCACGGTAATCTAAATGTTGACTATCAAGGGCTACACCGAATGTTTGACTCTACAAGCGGTATCGGTTTGCCAGCTGATGCCTAGGTCCTTCGGTCTCTAAGAGAACCACTCCTTCAGCATTCTATGGGCGCGCGGATGGTTGACTTGCAGCTCTTTGAATTTTGTCTCCATTTGCATTAGTATTTGGTTAAAAGTTATCATCATCAAGTTACAGATCTTCTACTTCATCGGAGATTACATCGCATCAACTTCTAGGGGCCACCCTCTTGTAAATCTCTCTCGGTACCGAGAGGATTTCTCTCAGCACCGATTGGTTTTCTTGTAAGAGAGCACATCTGCTTCCTTCGATAAGTCATCCAACCGCTTTAGAGTTTCCAAATTTTTACTTTTTGCTTTCCATCTCTTCTATTTTTGCTAGAAACTGAAGAGTTTTATTGCACTATCAAAGAGTAAGTTCCCCTTCCAGTTCTCCAGATTCTTGGCGGTTGCAAGGTTAGTAAGAAATCCATCTTTTCATTAGAGCTTTCTATCTATCTAGCATTTTTTTGTTAAGTTCTTGCGTCATCTTATCAAGCTCTTCTCTAGTAACTACTTCCTATTGAGAAGAGGATCCTAGGACTGCTTATTGGTTACTAACTTCAATCTAGTGAATATTCCTATCATCACCTGCAGCCACAGCTCCTTAGAACCTTCTAGATCACCTTGGAGACATGAGTTCAAAGCAGCAAACTTTTAAGTTTTTCAAGAAGATTTTCTAGAGCTAACCACTTGATCAATCCAAATCCAAAATAGCAAGCTAGATCTACATTTGGGGTTCAGTTTTCTTAGTGAAAGCACTGAAATGTTGACGTCAAAAATGGATTAACACCCAAGACTAGTTGCGAGGAACCCGTAAGACCTAGATCTAGCAAATAATAGTAGAAATCAAGGAAAAATAACAAGGAGACACGGGATTTTTACAATGGTTCGGCAATCTCTAATCTATGTCCACTTGATAATTTTTATTGATTGTTGTTTACAAAGAATTTAAGATTACAAGTCAACAAGTACTAGGGTTTGACAAGTTTTGTGGCTTAGAAATGCTAAGAGTGGCTGCATAAGTTACTATTATGAGTGTGGTAGGAGATGAAGAAATGGCAGAGTTTATGCCAGCAGAGAATCAGATCTCTTTTTAGTTGTAGTACGATTTGTATTTATAGGGAAACAGAGGTGTTGGGTTAGAAGCCTGCTTGCACTGAGGTCCAAGAGGTGGCTCAAAGTTGTACAAGAGAGATCGGGTCTCATGAACAGGAAAACCAACTCGGTACCAAGTTAAATGACTAGGTACCGACTTGTTTTTATCGGTCGAAAGTGAACTTCTTCATTTCTTAACTCTTCCATCTTCTACTTAATGAATTCCAAGCTCTTTTCCATGACTTTGGTTGATTCTAGTGATCTTCCCATTAACACTTGAATTATCATACTTTCTTTACCTTCTTTTTATCAATCCTTGGAGTTGCTCGTCCAGTCTTTTGAAAAACCACTTGATCATGAGTAGTGCGGTAGTATGTGAGATGTATGAAGTTTTGGAGGTGAAAAGTGGTAGAAAAATGACTCGGCACCAACCCAAACAACTCGACACCGGGTCATCCCTTCAATTCTAATTCCTTTGAAACTTCTAGTAGTTGTTTATCTATATCTTTTAAGTGTATTTCCATGTTTTTGAGTCGTTTAGTCTTCGTCTTGATGTTCTAACTTCCATTAAATTTTGCTTGGTTAAAACCCAATTAACAAAAACCAAAGAATATCAAGATCTATGTAGACTAGATTTGGTGACTACAATAAATTTTTAACTTATATTGAGCACTTATGTTTTAAAATTAGGTTTTTACCTTAACATTATTAATTTGGTTTAAAAGAGAAGTAGTCAAATCAACCTTTCTATATTAATGTTGCTAAAGAGGGTGCTAAAAAGCCTTGATATAGCAGGTGTAGCGTAAAATAGCGAGGCTTCAAATGGATCAACTATTTAATAGTGCTAGATTGAAATATTATAGCGGTCAAAGAGCACTATGCGCTACAGTGGGGATTTTGTAGGGCTTTAATGGGGCTTTAACTACATAGGTATATATATGGCAGTATATTCGAAGAGTAGAAATATGACTAAGTTATAGGGATGCAAGGTCAATCCAAAGCTCACAGAAGCCTGCCCAACTAATTTGGATACCAGTAGTGTGACTTTGGGACTGATGTGAGATATTGCCTACAATAATTACCTATAGTGGATCCGAGGTTAGTCTCAATACTGTGGCATAAGTCTGCCCAGTTAATATGGCTATCATCACCTAAGAATTTTCGGACTAATATAAGATGTGACGATTTAGGTTACGGGTCATAAAACGGATATCCCAATATGAGCCTGCTTCTGGTTTGAAGGTAAAGTGGCTATTATAGAGTATGCCTCCTCCCCACTCAAGAAGTGTTAAATGGTCAGGATTATCTTTTAGGTGCGGTAGTGAAAAATAGGTCCGCTGGGTCCATCTCTTTCGATAAAAGAAGCATTAATTGGCCTGGTGGGATTTTTTAAGATGTCAGTTAAGAAGTACCAGGGAGGGGCCCGCCTAGGGTTTAGGTATTAAATGACAGGGATCTTCCTAGGATATAGGTATTAAATGGTCATAGGTTGGCTTATTCACATTAAAGAGATATTAAGTGGCTCGGTTGCTTTCTCTCGCGTTGTTAGGAGATGATTGACGAAGATGGGTCATTAAACCCTGCAGCTGGATTGCATACATGTTAGAGTTATAAATTTGGGCTGGAAATGGTTCTTGGACTATAGTAAAACGTACGTTATGGAGTTATACTTGAAAAGATTTTGGCTTACAATAGAGGTATGCTTGGTCGGATAAAGTATAGGATGCGTAAGACATATTACTTGGCTAAATGATACTACCCAAATACGATTATGGTAAGACTTGAGATTTTCATTCACTAAACATTATTATTCTGACTCCCTCCTCGTTACAACCCATAGGTTAGGGGAACAATGCAGATTAAGAAGACGAAGGCAGTAGTGAAAATTTGTGGCAGTTTAGTTATTTATCTATGTTTTTGATGTATTAAGATGTGCCTAAATTTTAAACATGTTGATGCATTATTCTAAGATATTGTATTATAGATCTTTTAGGATATTATGATCCTGTGATTTGGTTTTTATGATATGGGTACTTATTTTTGCTATTATATTTTATCCATTCTGCAGTGAGATTCTGAAAGCATAGATAGATAACTTTATATATTATTCATTGTATCAATTTTACCAACCAACGACCAATTTTGGAATGGACCTAAAGTATGATGAGCTTTTATTGGACCAAAAATTAGGTCGTTCTAAAGAGAGTTAATACACGTAGGCATGTACTTGGTGTGAATCTAGTGACACATGTGATTGGAGGAGCTTAAGAAGGGGATAACATATGGGTTTAGAGTAGAGCAAACAACAAGACAGACATGGGTGATGCGCCACCTGGTGGAGCTCTAAGTGCTCTACATCAAGAAGAAGATAAAGAAAATAACAAAGTGAGTATAACCCTATCGTTTAATTTGTTTTCATCTTTTACCAGTAAACACCTCACTACAATCCTCTATATTACTTAATTGCTTCATCTTATTGTTTAATCACAAGTTTAATATTCCATTGGTTTTAGGACGCAAATATTTAAGAAATGAAATTTGAATTATTTTTAAGAAGGAGGAATAAAACGAATTTGAATTTAATGATGATTGATTTAAATAAATGTATGGATATATTATATTCTATTTTAGTGATGAATGATTCAAACTTGAATAAGGTGTATGTATTGTGAGTGTAATTCTATCCTCTTTGATTTGTTCAAATGATAGTAAATGATCTCTAAAGAGTATCAAATATTATTTTGGTTTAATTAAAGTATATGGCGTGGTACTTGTTGTTTGGATTGATATTAAGTTGATAATCTTGTTGGTTTATGCTAGAATAAATTGGAATTAATGCTAGAATTGTTTGAATAGAATTATATTGATTGATGATGGCTTGGTAGCCTATCGTGATTGAATTACTTAGAGCGGTTGATAATCTATAAATGATTTTTTGAATGGATGAATATAGTTGAATGGTATGCATATATATTGATATTGATTGTTTTGGACAATAAAAATATTAAATTAAAATAATTTATTTGAATAATTTAAATGAGAAATATGACATGGATATTTAAAGCCAGTATGGTGCTTAAAAGAATTTTATTTGAAATATTGAATTTAATTATGAAGAGAATCTTATATTGTTTTTAAAGAAAAGAAGTGCAAATATTATTAGTTGAAATGACTTTTCCTTGATTTACTAATTTATAATAAATATTTTTTATGGAATTTTATACCAAAGAAATTCTGGTTGAATTATTCTTAAATTGAATATAATTGGATTTAAGTTAAATGTGGATTATTATTGTTTTAAATAGAAAGTAAAGAGTTTTAAATTGAAGTTGAATTTAAGCTCAAAAAGTGGTATTTTTCAAAGTACATATATTTTTAAAATGAAAATTTAGGAAAAAATTTAAGTAAATTGATTTGAAAAATCCCAAAATCATATTTGAATTATACTAAGATAAGATTTTTATTTTTAAGGATTAAATTTGAATTATTTGATTTTAATTTGAATTTAAAAGTGAATTAAAAGGTTTAAAATGTTTTCAAATGATGATAAAATAAATATAATCCAAGTTTATTCTCTTGAAAATTCCTAAATACATATTTAAAGTAAGTTGAGATGAAATTCATATTTTAAAAGTTTAAATTTGAATTATTTAATATTATTTTGAATTTAAACTAGGATCAAAAGAATAAATCGTAGTTAAATGACCCCAAATTCAATTTGATTAGAATCATTATGAACTTGTGTGAATGTGTTTGGATGATATTATACATGTTCATTAGTTTAAATTCCAACAATTAAGTTAATAACTTTATTTTGTCTGGGTTATTCATATTCATTGTCATGTTTAAAATTGTTATTGTTATAAATAATGTTGTTATATGCAAACTAAACCATATTGCATGAACACGACTAGTCAAATGGGCTATGTGACGGGTTTAAAGGAAAATTTTGGGGATAAATATCATTTGGAATGATAAAAAAAAGTAAAAATATTAACATTTATTGAGTTTGGCATAAGATATTGATTACTAGACTACTAGTATCCATCTTAGCAGATTAATTCGAGGGTCGCAACCCGAATTATGATGACCTTATCCCTCGACACTATGTCCAAACAATCTATAGCCAGGATATTTAAAGCTACCAAGGATTAAGAAGGTCATTGGAGACGTAGTGCAAACAAAGAAAAGTAGCACCACCGTTGGAGATAGGGTGCAGTAGACTATAGCACTAGTAAGATTTATCATGCCTCTAGATACTTGAAAGGTATGTTAACAAAGGGATTTTGTGAAATGCACATCATAATTGGTAGGAAGTGTATGGATCAAATAGACCGGGTTGACTTTCCGGGGCATATTGGTCTAGCGGAGGGTAAACTCATATATGAGATTTATCAATGTGCAGTTCTCCTGGGGTTCATAAGACTAGAAGATGATTTGAGCCTTCTCATAAGTATTTGCAGAAATGTCATTCAACTTGGAAAATGATTATTTTCAAATATTTATTTGAACTTGTATAACACAAGGAAACTCATAAGTGAAATGATAGGATATGGTATCCCAGTTGATTAGAGTTGCAGTTGTGAATGTTATGTTGAATAGTGCTATGTCATGGGTTTTATAAATGATTTGTTAAAATGCAGATTTAGGAATTTGTCTGGTGCATGTGACCATATGCGTAACTTATTTGCCTTATAGACACCAACATGACACATTCATTTATATTCTTTTGCATAATTTTACTCACAACTAGATGTCTAGCCTAACTCGAGGTTTTGTTCTATGGCAACACCTCAAATCGGTCTGAGGTTGGTCTACAGGTTTGATACGACTGTATATGCTTTATGGACTACGATGTGGAGTTAGAGAAGATAACAATGGAGAGTATTTACACGATTTAAAATTATATTGAGATTTCATTATATTTTTCGATGTGATGTGCTTGTGTGATGAGTTGCATATATATGAGATGACGTATCATAATATTCAAAAATGATATAAAGTTCATTATATTTTTTTCACTCTGATTCTATGAGTTAGGAAATTTTTAATTGTGTCTCTAATACTTTATTATTCGATTCTATAACTCATGCATGTTTCCTTGCACAGAGACAAGATACGTATTTTTTCAAACATATCCATGTATTGAAACATATCTGTGTTGACCTAAAGTAGTGTATATGAGAGGTGGCTACTTTCTTTCCCACTGATCCGAGGTATCAGATGATGACTCTATCTCACAATGCGGTCACTGAAGATGGGGAATCCATGGCGACTTTGTGTGCTTTATGATTTATTTTATATTTTATATTGTTCTCTCCTAGAAACGAATGTGATTATTTCATTGTTCTAATACTGTATGTATAAATGAGTAGTTTATGATTTTTGAAATATGTATCAATGTTAGTCAAAGTCAATATTAACGTGTAATAGCCCATATCACTTTATTCTTCGTATTATAAGATGGTATTACCTAGTAATACTCTTTGATGGGATGGCTATATAGCTGTAGGTGTTACAGCTGGTGTCAGGGAAGGTTCAGAACAACATGAAATATAAGAGACACGAGTCTTGACCTTAAAAGACACTTAGAGTCCATGTCCCTGTGGATATGTGGTAGATGATTGTATATACTTAAGTGATAGTAGGAGAATATGATGATTGCTAGGGTAATCATCTTGGGACATATTTGTATTTTTCATACTATATAATATATA
This sequence comes from Allium cepa, assembly GCA_030765085.1. Classification (NCBI taxonomy): domain Eukaryota; kingdom Viridiplantae; phylum Streptophyta; class Magnoliopsida; order Asparagales; family Amaryllidaceae; genus Allium; species Allium cepa. The sequence continues at coordinate 113,734,320 of CM060944.1, forward strand.
TCTTCTACCTTTTCCTAAGTGTAAGTCTTTGTATTAGATGCAGAGAAACTGATGGAGATTGTGAAGGTAGTAGTAGTTTGTCTGACCAGTAGTGTCGGCATTGATGATGAATATTAGACCTTTATGTGCCTTTGAATAAATAAGCTTGGTTTTTTAGTGATTATAGTAGTGCAGCAGAAGCCGATAGATTGCTTTCCGCTAAGCGCATTGGTTGGTTTGTTTCTTGTATGCTTGTTTTGGTTGATTGTTGCCTTGAAGTAACAATGGTTGAAATCAATCTTGAGTGAGGTATTGGGTAGGAATCGTTACTCTAAAATAGAAACCTACTCAAGTCTTGATAATAGAACCTTGTATCGGCACTAAAGTAACCACAAGGGATTAGGAAAAACTATTTTTATAAAATAGTATAATATTTATATATACAACTTATTAAAATGGTTGAGATGAAAATTTAATTGGATGCTTGCTTGATGTGTGCAAGAGTGAAGTGTGGGTTGTTATAAATGATTTATTATTTGATTGTATTTACAGAGGTTATCTAGAAATGTATTAATTAGAATATCCATGGTTAAAGTATATTCATATAAATATATGGGATTAGAAGATGTTTTAAAATAAGAAAGTGATTATTTTATAAAGGTGAGTTTATTAAACTATATAAATGTGTGTGTGTAATTGAAGTCGAATTTGTATTATTATGTCCGTTGAGTGCTTTAAGAATTCTGGTCGATGTGTTTAGCCAACACATCGATAAGGATTCCTAAACACTCGGACGAGGCTTTTTGACATAATAGTTCGAAAAGAATACAATGTTTTGAGTGAAGAAAAATGTTTTAAGTAATATTAAAACCAATGTTTTGGAGATAATATATTTGGAGGCATATTTTGAAAAGTACTATAATGTTTTAAATAGTATTATAAGCTACGTTTTAGAAACGATATAAATAATATTTTACATATAAGTGTATGTTGTTTCGAAAAGAAACATAATAATAATGTTCTAGAAATTGATAATTTATTTTTCTAAGTTTAAATACCTTTAGACAACGATGGTAGCCGTTGAGTATTAGTGTGAAGTGGAGAACAATGGCGAGGAAGTATTGATATATCATCTTAGGTGATCAGCATTGTAGCCATTAGTGAGGTCAGCCACTTAAATTCATGACACAACAACGCTGTATATTTTTAATATATATTAACTGATGAATTATTGTATGTAAATTGTTTTTAAATCTGTTTTAAAATGAATCAAATTTCTATCCGAACATAAAATTCCTTAACTGTAGTGCTGACTTCTTTTGATCATAACTTTCAAACGCTTTATCCGTTTTTGACGATCCATACTTTTTTAAAAGCTAATGTACTAAGGAATAAATTTTGTTTTAAAACTTTTGCAAGAAAGTTTGTTTTCAAGGTCAAAATTCGGGTTTAAAGTAGTGGCCCTGCATGTTTAAATTCGTTTTAGTAATTATGTGTTAAGTAAATTGATCATAGCTTTTGATGCATAACATATTTTCAAGATCTGAAAATGTTTTGAAAATATATTTAATTATGCTACGACTTTGCTTTTGAAAGCATTATGCAATTTTGTGTTTTTGGCACCATAAAGTTAGTCGAAAAGTAGTCAAAAGTTAAAATACAATATATTTCCTTTATTATATGAATGTCATACTACTATACATTATAAAATATGATCTAATGTGTTTTTTCTGAGCCTATCATAGATACATGAAGCCATAATGGATTGGACTTTGGAGCATGCTCACTTTTTTCGCATTAATATTATGCAAACATGTGTAAAAATGCAATCTAAGGTATGTTTTTATGTGTATAGTAATAGATATATATTATATTGTGTTATTTCCCTATGTTTCGAGATGCCTCATTGTTGATATTCCTCTATGAAGATGTATATCATGTAATTATCTATGTTGTAAATTTTTGAAATGCTCTTCGCACAATGGTGACTTTGTAGAAAATTTTCGAAAATTCAACATTTAGAAAAAATTTCATATAATTATATTATATGCGAAAAATGGAAAGTCGTTCGATGATCCTATTTGAATAATTAGCATACAATAAGATGACGAAGTAGAAGTTTAGTTTTTATTTATGTTAAGCTACATAGAGGATCGAGTTAATTTTGAAGAGGATGAAGTTTGGTCGGTGGGATATTGTGGTAGTTGGTAGGAGTTAGGGTATTAGAGTCATGTTTATGTTTGACGTCTTCCCTATAAGAAATTACGAGGACGTAATTTTCTTAAGAAGGGGGGTCTATAACAACCCGACTTTCTACGCTTGTGTAATAAATTATTTTTAATTAAAAAGGGTCCAAGTTCAATTTTTGAATAATTTTACTTTTGAAAATATAGTTTATTATGTTATAATTATTTGATAAAGGAGTTTGTTTTCACAAATTGAATTAGAGAATAAATTCGTTTCAAAATAGTAATAATAATATATTAAATTCAAATAAAATATTTACAATGAATGCAAATATTTTTATATTGAAAATAATTGTTGTATAATTAAAATAGATTAAAGGAATTTTATTTGGCATTAATAAAAATAAACTAGTTAACGAATTTAAATAGTTTGTATAATCTATCGATATATTTGTTTAAATAGTGGATTCAATCTAACTGAGGTTATATATTTATAAATAGATGATAGAATTATTTTTATGTAAAAGAAGAAATTGTTAATTGCAATTAAAAGTATTAAAATGGAAATTATTTTCTATAGGGACTTAAGTGTAAAATAAAGTATGAAATAATAGTCAGATATGGTAGTAGCCCATTCTTTCTCTCCTTGGTTCTAGAATAGTCTATTTTATCTTATTGTTTTAACCCAAAACCGACCCCAATTTTCTTTCCATACCCTAGCCAGCCTAAAACCAAAAATCAAAAGCAGAAAAAAAATCATACATAATAATAATAATAAACAACATGGAAGTCGTTCGCACGACCTGGGAAGCACACGAGGTTGGAGAAGGCAGAGACCTATCTACTCAAGGGAGGCGCGACATGATGGATTGAGTGCCCGACTTGGCATCAATGGCAAAAGCAGGAGCAGGTGGCATGCATTAGGCGTTAGGGCGATGGAGCTCTAATTAACAACAGTGAAGGAGGGCTTGGTTGTGTAAAATGAGGTCATGATGCATGAAATTACTGTACAAGATAGAGAAGAAGAGGTTGAAAATGAGCAAACATTGAAGAAAGATAAGATTTTGGCTTGGGAAATCAATATGAGTATTGTTATACTCACATATATGTTAGAATATCGATTTTAGAGTTGTTTTTGGTGGTTCGGTGTGATAAATTTGATTTTTTTTGGATAATATTGACTAAAATAGTGTTGTATACATTGGTTGAGTTTTGTTGTGTGTAATATTGATTAAATTTGACGATTTGAAATTGATCGGAAATGGGGTAAATGAATTAAAAGATGAAAACTTTGAACGAAATAAATAGTGAATTTTGGAATGATTTATATTTATAAATTGAAATTATTATTAATGATAGGAAATGTTTAAGTAAAATATTCTTAAAAATTACATGAATAGATATTATTTGGAAAGTGATGGTTTCTATGATTTGTTTAAATCTGTGTATTTTTTAGTATATATATTTTATTTGTTTATGAACATAAAATTCTTTCTATTTGATCTGAAACCATTCGATCTAGCAATGAGTAGGTTAAAGAGAGCTCTAACATACCTTAGAGGACCGAACCCACGTATGTGGCAAAATACGTGGATGTCTGTGACTAGGAGTGAAAGGCGAACCAAGATTTGAGAGCTGGTTTTTCACGAAATTATTTCAGTAGAGCGTATGATGGCGATGGCCCGAGGTAGAGCACTCAATAGGCTAGGGTGCCCCCCATTTCTCTTTACTACATTTCGGAAGGTTTAAATCGACAATAATCCATACATGTCTGACTTAAAAAATCAAACCATTTTTGAAATCATCATTTTACTCAAAAATCACATTTTACTTAAAATGTCAAATTCAACTCGATATATCGATTTCACTTCAAAACTTGATTCGAATTACAGTTTTGATTATAATGCACTTAACCCAATTCGTATTTAAATGCAAGATTTAATTATAAACATTTCACCCTTTGACCAGTTTGAATTTTTAGAAAATTGTTTAAATAGTTTAAAATAGTTAAAATAGTTTAATAGAAAATAGTTAAATCGAAAATAATTTGAATATAAAAATAGTTTATATAGTAAAATAGTTTGGAAAATCAAAATATTTAAAGAATATAGATTTTAAATCACTTATGCTAAAATATTCATTTTAAAAATAATTCCAAAATCAAACTGGTCAACTTCTCAATTTCCTACCCAAATCAATTCCAAATTTCATTTCGATTTAATCAATTCAATTCCGATTCCAACTCGAATAAATTTCGATTTCGCATAAATTTCGATTTCAATTCACAAATTTCTTTAAATTTCAATTCCAATTCCGAATTAATTTAAATCTCAATTTCAAATAAGTTTCCAATTCCAACCCCAAATTCGATTTCAAAATATCGATTTAAACACTTAAATCAAATTTACTTTCAATACCATTATTAAATCCAAATTTTAATTCCAAACTCAAATTTTAAATATCATTTCATATCAATTTTCCTTAGAGATATTCAAAGTTCGAATAAAAGATCAATCTTTTAATACAAATCAACTTTTGAAAATTCACGCCGTATTTCAATTTTTAACTTAAAAATCTAAACTTCAATTAATTAAACTATTTCGTTTACCAAGTTTAAATTCCAACATTTCAAGCTTCAGTTCAAAATAATTCAATTTCCATAAATTGGATTTCATTCTTAAAATCAATTCATTTAAATAATTTCAAACACTTTTAAAATTATTTGATTTAACCAACCCGGTGTCCGTATATAGTTTTCTAACCTATGGCCAAGTGGATAATTATTTCAACTTAATTTCAAGGATAGATATATATCATTTCAATCCAAAATAGATGTCGTAGGTTTATATCATTTCAACATATTTCTTAGTTAATTCGAAATAATTCAATTACAGTCTTATATACTATAAATTATATAAGGGATGATAACATGAAGTATCAAAATAAATAAACATCCAAATTAACACCCAATAGCATCCATCACAACCAATCATCCATACAGTCAATATAATTCACAACAATTTTGTAATTAGCAATATCGAGTATAATACTGCCTATTAGATTTAAATTTATTTTAACGGTCAATTTAAATTCTATCAATTAATTTATATATCAATATAATGATAATTAAACCTACCAAACAACAATCAATAAATTTCATATCACTTCAGAATATAAATTTAACTAACAAAGAAATTATTTTAGTCAATTGTGAGCATAAAACACTCAACTATTTATTTGAAACTGAAAGTATTTCAGCTTCATATAAATTCTACTACCACTCCAAGCTGTAGCCATCGTCGATATAAATCCAATGAAATTTGTTATGCCCGAAATCGACCTCGTATGGAAGATTTACGATTTAGTTAATATCGATATGGTTAAATTAAAAGTAACAAACTTAATAAATAAATAAAATTATAAACATTACCACTCTCCCTCTTCATTCACAGCAGAGACACAAGACCTAGAAACCCCCCTATACACATTCGAAAATCCACCGCTACCTCGTTCCACGAGCAACAGACCTTGCCGCAACCTCTCCTCCGCCTTGCCTAGAAATGTCGCTCCTTCCAACGTTGCCAATCTCCTCTGCATACACAACGCACGCGACCAAATCGACAGCCAAAACCCCACACCATCTCCTCGTCGTCAATCCTTCGGGTTGTGACCATCTGTAACGACCCGGTATTTTCAACCGTTCGCATCCACACATGTCGGACTTGAATTGCTCAAAATACCGTGTTGTAAATAAAAATTTGGCAATACTCCGCATAAACAGTAAATAAATAATCATAGATCACCGACACAGAGTAATATAATACAGCGGAATAGATAAATAGTTGTTCATGAAGCTACTATATAAACATCAGAGTTAGAAATAAAATACAACAGAATATCTCAGATGCAGTGAAGTCTCTAGTACGAGCAGATGACTACTTTGAACAAATCAACTGGAAGGGATGAAAGCGGAATCGATTGTTGGATCCCCAAACGAAGCTCCAAACTCCGAAGGTGAGTTTCAAAAGCTGTATCACTCAGTTTGACCCGAGCGTAAAGAAAAACTCAAAACACTCGAGTCGGGATTAACATTCTTATATCAACAAATCCAACTCAAGTAAAATATCAACTGGAATACAAGTAACTCAAAGGATGTTTGGGATAACCATCCTCTAAGGATCTGCAGAACTATCTACAAGGTGGAAATATACACTATAACTCCGTGGTTATTCAAATTAATTTGTACTTCGAAACTAAAATATCATTTCCCTTTCAAATATATCTATTTTCCAAAATAGTATATATATTAAATAATTTATAAAGTAAAGTATTTGAAATTTCCTCAACTACACAAATTGATTCCAATCAACTCAAATTCCAAATTCCCATTTATTCAAAGCTCAATTCATTAATTCAATTCAGTTCTCGATAACCATTTAAACTTTCGATATATTCAAAGCTTTAATATTCAATATTTTCAAAGTTAAATCTAGCAGTTTCATATAGATCTTGATTCAGCTTCATTATTATTCAGTCAGGAAATATCCACTTAACAAGTTCAACATCATTTAAATAGCCTTAGATTACATTTTATAGAATATTTTCTTAAATTTATTTAAACTTAAAATATCCATTTAATCCCTTTTACCAAAACCAAGTTATAAAATCATATCTTAAATCCCGAATTCAATAGTTTCAAATCGATTTAATTGAATATAATTCTTAATTAAATACCATTTCCAATTAATTCAACTTTATCTTCTCAACCTTAACTTATTCAAAATTTTACCAAATTTATTTTGAAATATAAATTTAAGCGAATCCTTAAACATATTATATGTATTAAATCAATCTCAATTAGATTAAATATTATTATTAGGTCTATACATAAAATTTTCATTTTTATACATATAGTATTCTAAGAATCAGTCTTTATTAAAACTATATTTTTCTTCCCAAAACCATAGAAATTATTTTCAAAACATTTATATTGGACCAACGGTGTCTGTATATAATTTCCTATCTTATGGTCAAGTGATACGGATATTTACTATTTCAATCCGTAATTTAAATATATATGGGTAGATATCCTTTCGACCCGCGATCCCAAATTCAATTCAAATGAAAATCGATTGGGTCTATCATTTCAACCCATAACGATTTTCTCATATTCTATAGTCCGTTCGGGTATGTATCATTTCAACCCATAGTGAATTCTATACTAATAGGGAACTTGCAGAGTGATAACGGATAATATAAAATATAACAACATGCATATATCATCAATAACAATATAATATAAACAACAGGATATGATGTCATATCCCATAGGTGAACAGTTACAGATAATAGCATATATAACAATTTAAATAACTAACAACGGCCTATTTCAATTGTCCTATCAATTGAAATCAAATTTAATAAATATAAGAACGTATTAATCGTGAGTGATTGCCCACCTTTCGAGGCTAGAGAGATTCGACACAGAAATGAGCTACTAAATCCAAAGCAATGCTAGATGGATATGATTTGATGTAAAAACAGGCACGGCGGAGAAGGCTGATAATGGGAAATCGATGAGAACGATTGAATTAGTTTTGATATAACCGAACTATTTCATTTTATATATTATTATTTGTTTGTAAGATAATTTCAAACATATATTTTCAAATCCATATCATGTCCCAAATTTTTTAATTTAAACAAAACTCAATATACAATGTTTATACAATTCATACATTTCCTTAAAATTTCCTTAGATCCATCTTAAACGCTAACACTAATATAAGTTTGAAAACCGACCAAACATATATGCAGACAAATACAAATCCATATGCAACGATATATATATTGTCTTCCCATGAAATCAATATTAAATTTTTAAGACGAATTTTGAAATAAAAATCATTGTTTACATTTAAAATGTCTAAACAATTTAGATGTTGAAAATAGTACATATATTAAAATACTTTAAATAGTTCATATATTAAAAAAATTGTATATAAATTCAAAAAATTTAACACATATTAAATTAAATATATATCTAAAATCATCATTTATGAAAAAAATAACATATCTACATAATATACTTTATATAATACTTGCAGATATGCTGCCTAACACAAACAGATACTTTAAACAAATATATTTCTAAATAAGCTAAAATATACACAACAGGTTGAACCCATGTTAACAACTTTACTAAACACTTAACTTATATTATTATACAAATAATAGGTTATATGATTTACATACTTGATTCTATATGCATAACAAAATATACTGTAAGCTTTTCATATTATGATGTAAGCCTATATATGCATGCACTATATAACCATATGCTGCTAATAGAATTTTTATAGCTTAAGAAGACTTATAAAAATAATGTAACTAATAAATTTGCAGGCTCATATAAAACTTATACCTTCCTATATTTTATTTCACTTTAATTTAATTTTATTTTATTTTATATTTTTAAAACACACGTACACACTAAAAGTCAACTTATATATAACTATATTGTTCATACTATAACTTATAGATATAAAAACTTATAGATATAAAACAGCAAACCTATTTAAGCAAGATCAAATTACAGATTTATATCCACTTATGGATATATATACCTTTAAATAAAAGAGAGGAGAAAGGCTGAAAGTGGTGGTGGTGGAGGGGCGCAGGCCTGTCGTGGTGGTGAAGAGCCGAGCACTTGATGGAGTGAAACAATGGAAACAAAAGAAAATACAAGAAGAAGAAAAAAGAAAAAAAATAAGTGCATGCGGCCATTACCTGAAGAGAAAGCTTTACGCGAGAGAAGAAGGCCAATTGATATTCAGTAGGGTATTGTGTATGAGTTTATATTTATTAGAGAAGTTGCGTTGATTAGGTGGAAACAAAAAAAGGGCAAGAGAATAAAAATTTGTAACGGCTATAGGAATTTGAGGATTTAATTCCTATTATGTAAAGAGAAATAAATGGAAGGTGGAGTGAGATGAAAGTTTTACACGTGAATTTGCAAGGCAGCTTTGAATTCTTCCTTTTAAAAAGGCATGGCTGATTGATTTGCAAAGCTAACGTATGGAATCAAAGGGGCGTATTTTAAAGGCAAGAGATAATTTAAAACGTATGCCCAAAAGTAATGTATTTAAACTTATTTGTTTCTAATTTAATTAATAAAATATACGCTAAAGAATATATCAAGAAATAATGTACCATTTATAACGCCTAATAAACTAAACAAGAACGGATATAAAACGTACCAAATAAAGCGTATAATTTATTGCCTTTTTACAACATTGTTTATTACTTAATTTAAAAGTATATAACCCATATAAGTAAAATAACAGCGAAATAAATGTTGTAAATATATATATTTTATATAAAAGATTTTAAGTTAGAATCTAGAATTTAAAATTTCAATTAGCGTCAAAATTTAACCAAAATCTACCATTACAGAAATTGTTTATATTTATTTAAAATTGGGCAAATTAATTCAAGAAATTTTAAAAATTCAAACTCCTTTAAATAATTAAACACCAAGGTTTTAAAAATAAAATATATGCATAACATATCATGTTACACAAATTAGAACATGATTTTACAAACAAAAATTATTATTTCTATAAATTAAAATAAACAAATTTGCTAAATAAAACAATTTACACACAATATTGTAAAAAGCATAACTTTCACAATATTAATCCGATTTCAACGAAACAAAAAGCATTATTCTTAAAATTAAATCTATTTTCATGATAAAAGATAAAATTTCAAAAACTAAAATATTTAAATTTTAAATTTAAAAGTCAAAGTTTGACCAATTTGACCAAAAATCCATTTTTTGGAATTATTCCATTTATTCAGGTTTGGAATTATAATTTTTACAAAAATCAAAATTTATATTTAGAATAACAAAATTTATCCATTTTAATAAATAAAATAAAGTTTTTAAATCAGGAATTATAGTTAAATAATTAAAATATAAAATTAAAATAAACACAAAATACAGGGTTGTTACACTCTCCCCCACTCAAATCTTTTCGTCCTCGAAAAGGAACGAGGTACGGAAAATACAGAAAAAAAATAGAATGAAATAGGACTAAGAAAAGATGACAAGAAGATTAAAATTATACTTGATAACTGTTGTTATTGGTAAGTTTATCAAGGTGGAAATTAGGAATGGCTAGAAGGAAAAATAGGTTGAAAGACAAGGATGAACCATTATTTTAAAATTATATAAATTTCAATTATTTAGTAAGGTAAAATAAATGATCAAAATATCCTTTATATGATACTTTATCAAAATACTTCTATAACTCAATGTCTTAACAAGTTTATCCTTGTTCCTGTAGACTCTGGCAGTGCGTTGATCAGGCGCAAAGCTAGAATTCTCTAGGTACTTAGTAGACTTGTTTCAACACCCAGTGAAAATAATTGAAAAACTTTTAAAAACAGATATAGAAAGTACAATCCAAACAAAACAACCAAACCATTTGTCCAACCATGGATCGCAGATATACAAAGGTTACGCCTGAATCCTCAGGAAACATCTATATCCGTAAGCTTTCTCAGCCTTGCGAATTTCGCCATGATGACTAGTAGACCGCAGATACACAAAGGTTACGCCTGAATCCCCCAGGAAACATCCGTATCTGTAAGCTTTCTCAGCCCTGCGGATTTCGCTACTAAAAACGACCTACGTAGATCACATGATACACAATGGTTACGCCTGGATACCCCAGGAAACATCCGTACTCCTGGGCCATCTCATCCAGGCGAATTATGCTACGCAGTCGCGCCAAGAAAAAAAAACATGGGTTACGCCACGGTGGGACACTCGAGTATCACATCCGAAAAACCAAAATCAGAGTGAATGATATCGATAGAATGAATCCAAGATGTGGCCACAAATCGGATATCAAGCATAAGGCACTTTCCATATCTTTACTTCGAAAATATGTATCATATAGTACCTTTTCAAATCACTTTCAAATATCACACTTATATAAAGTCCATTATATATAAGATTTCATTTCCAAATCGAATACTTTCAAAATCAATAGTATATCAAATCACACTTATATAGATTTCGATTATATAAGATTTCACTTTCAAATTGAGTACCTTTTTAAATCATAGTTTTCAAATCAACTTCATACTAATACAAATCAAATTTATACAAGTTCGACAACTCCCAAATCAAGTATTTAGTAAAACAAGGTTCTCAATTTCAATTCATTTCAATATCAGTTCAGTTTCAAAAATCATACCCGATTGAAATTATTTCTTCCAAATCAAATATCGTCAGTTTCAAAGTTTCCAACATCATAAGTTTAGCAAATAATTCAAATTTTCAAATCAACATAATTTAGGTCAAACAAAATTCATTTCCAAAACATCATGTATGTAACGACCCGTTATTTTGGACTATTCGCATCTGCACATGTCGGACTTGAATAATTCAAAATACCGAATTGTTGATTTAAATTTGGCAGAACTGAACATATACAGTAAATAAATAATCACAGAATCACAGATACAGAGTAATAATATGCAGCGGAAGCAAAAGATAGTAGTTCATGAAGCTACTATACATATAACAGAGTTAAATAAGTTACAACAGAAGTATCGAATACAATAGTCATATACAAGAATCAGAATACATCACTGGAATCAACTGAATATCTGAAAGCTGGATAGATGGCTAGATCTCCAGGCGAAGCTCCAACTCCAAAGGTGAGTCTTGAATACTGGTACACTCAGTCTGACCCGAGCGTAAAGCAAAACACAAAACACTCGAGTCAGGATTAGCATTCTTATATCAATAAATCCAACTCAAGTGAAATAATAATTGAAATACAATAACTCAAAGGACTTTGGAATAACCATCATTTAAGGATCCGTTAAACTATCTACTATGTAGTAATATACATTAAATAGATAATGTCTATCAGTAACATAAATATCAAAATAGTGTTAAGGCGTTACCATTATCCCCCTTAACACATTTTATATAAGCGTTATAGTCTATACAGCACTGTAAACTCCACCGTAAACTGGTGGGATTTCAGGGAGTACTCCATAGGTATAACACACAAAAAATTCGTAGTGGTCGCGTATATAGGGATACAAATATGACAAGGCATACGAGGCAATACCCAAGGTAGTGAAACTACCGTTTGCCTGATCCGGACTGGTGAAAATGCATCGCCGCAACGATCGCAACACCACGAAACAACACTCCTAAAAGTATGAGGGTGCACCAATCAATAACAAGTAATGAGTAGTTTACGAAGAAGTGTGTTCGCTCGAGGTGGCTAACCCCATTTGGCCCGGCACGGCTCCTGTTTAAGTCATTTCCAATTTGACACAAGTGTCAAGGCTATCCATTATCATTCACTTTCTTCAATCATCAACGTTCGCCAATCCAACCACTTCATTCTGGATCACACTCCGCGTATAGTTATTAAAGTGGTTTTCGGTTTAGACAGTGAGTATGTCCATAACCAATTCTGGTTCCTTTAATAACCTTCGTAATTAATTAACCAATTGGTCATTTAATATATTCCAAAACCAATTCAATTTCAATTTCAATAAGAATTCGTGATTCAACATTCGTTAGTCTTTCTAAATCAAATTCCAAAATTTACGTTTCATAAATTCACAATTTCATTTCAAATTTCTATAATTCAATTTCAAGTTCAAATTTAAAACAATTCAGATATATACTTAAATTTGAATATAAGTTCCATTCCATAATCATTTAAACTTAATTTAACGCTCAAATCGATTTAAACTCATTTATCGATTTCATTCGATATTCATTAAATTAATTTATCATTAAACAATTTCAATTAAATTTTCAATACATTACATTACTTTCTTAAGTTCTACTTATTATATCAAGATTACAAATTTAATTCAAATTAAATTTGTCGAATCCAATTCTTTAAATTTCAAGTCTTTCATTTGTTTTGGATAAACGCATTTTTTTCTTGTTAAAGAATTCTTATTTCATTTACTTATTTCCTTAGTTACAATTTCAATTTCAATAAATAAGAACTTGGTTTACTTATTCAAGAGGTTCCATTCACTTAACAAAGAATTCAATTTAAATCAATTATTAAATAATCCAATCTCATCAATTTATCAATAGTTTCAATTTCTTAAATTTTAATCATTTCAAAACTCATTCATTAATTATTCCGAACTTAATTTATTAATAAATTTTAAAACTTAATTATTAATAATTTCAAACTTAATTATTAACAATTTCAAAACTTAATTATTTAAAATTCCAAATTAATTAATAATAATCCCAAATTAATTATTACTAATTTCAAAACTTAATTATTAATAATTTCCAACTAAATTGTTAATTAATTCAAAACTTAATTATTAATAATTTCAAAATTAATTAGCAATAATTTTAAATTTAATTATTAAATAATTAAATTTTAAAACAACGTTCTTTTGTCAGTTTCGACGTTAATATTTGTTTCAAATTCAAATATTCACATTTACATTCTTTCGAATTTAAATTCCAATTTTATTCAACCTTGCTATTAATCAAATAACTTTATTTAAATTTGAAATCAAAACATTGACCAATTGGATTTAATTTAATTTTCTATCCTAAATTAAAGTTATCTGGGTATCTATCATTTCAACCCGATTCCATTTCAATTCAAAGTCAAAGCATACAAAAGGAACTTGCAGTGTGATAACTGGGATGGTGTCAAAGTAAATAAACAAGCAATAGCATCCATTTATAACAATTCAACAATTCATTTAAATAATCCCGAAATAATCGTATTAATTTACATTTTTTATTTATGCAAATTAATATAATTATTTCTAGAATCTACACTATCATTTCATGTAGATTAAAGATTGTTACACTAATTATTCTATGCAATTTACACTTGGCATTTTATTATTCGATTTCATACCATAAATTCAAACGGTTCAAGGGTAATTAACTATTTTCTACGTGTCAAATAATTAAACATTTAAGGGGGTCATATTATTCAAATTTAACTAATTAAATTCACATATATGTCGATTTAAATTTTTAACTATCCTACGTCAAATTCAATTGCATAATATTTATCACTTTATACATTTCAATTTAACATCCAATATAAACAACAAACAATCAATCATTCAATTATCAATCAAATGGGATTATCATCGTATAGTTAACAGATAATGGTGTCAGATGTCACAGGTAAACTGATACAGGTAATAACATATATAACAGTGTAAATAACTATCAGCAGCGTATTTCAGTTTGTCGTTTCAATTGAAATCAAATTTAATAAATAAAAGAACATTAACCGTGAGTAACTGCTCACCTTCCAAGGCTAGATAAATTGGATAACGAAGTCTGATTTAGCTACAACCCAAGCACGAATTACAAATCAAAACTAGATGGATACAGATTCGACGGACAAGCTGATAATGTGAATAACGAAATCAAATCAGAACTGGATCGATGAAAATAATTAGGTATAAGCGAACATATATATATATATATAACTATGTACATATATAAGATCATATCATATACTCAAATCCATTTATTAAAATTTGAATATAAATATGCATTCATATGCAAACAGTAACTTATTATATATAATATATCTATAGCATAAATCAGCAAAACAAAATTTTACATACAAGTATGCATAACGACTTATATACAGTGACCCAAAATCAACTATACACTATATAAATATGTATAGCTATCGTACGTATATTTAAAAAAAATAAAACTAACAGAGCATATAAATGTTGCATATAAACCAATATATACAAACAATAAAAAAATGACCTGTACACTAGAACCGAAACTATGCAGGCCTAATAGGCTAATACAAAGACAACTTATATAATTATACATAACTATAACATATAAAACATATATAAGATAAAGTATCACTTACGTATCTTATACATATATTCGAATAAACATATATACTGTAATATAAATTATAAAACAAACGAAATCAACTATATTTATATATATATACAACAAAAATATATAAATTCAAATACAACAAAAATATGAAAACCGTATAGACTGATGCATTATATAACCAACGTAACCCTATATATATTTACAACAGGTTTATAAACAACTTGCATACATAAACAACAGTTGGTATAAATCTTATATGAAGTTATATATAATAATATATCAGAACTTTATTATAAAAGAAGCAGTAAGTATCAATATTGAAAATGTATGCGATGCGTGTTTCATCTAGTATATATTTCCTAATACAAACAATTCTTATAAATCTCGTATAAAATTATATACAACTTATCATATGTATAAAAATCCAAACAGAACACCTTATACTTACTTTTTCACTTATATGTACTTTTCACTCAAAGCTAACACATAAATCAACACGTATGTATACACACGCAAGCATCAAGAATAAATAAAAGAAAAGTAAACTATAAATATAGAAAAAACTTTGCAACATATGTTTAACTCAAAAGATCACTATCTGATAAACTATATATTTATAATTCAACAGATCGTACTAAAAAACGAATATATAGTATACGTACAATTATATACATAAGTGTGTTGTAAAACTTTCATATATCTTCAAATTTAAATCAATATTATAAAACAAATTACTAACATATATATTACAGTACACATATAACAGATTTATATGGATAGTATGGCATATATATATATATATATATATATATATATATACAGCATGAACAAACAAGTATAATATATGTGTCCAATACTTACTTTTTTTTTTCTTTTTCGCAAAGAAAAGAAGAAGAAGTCAGATGCGGCGGTGGGGCCAAGCGGTGGAAGTGGTGTACGCAGCAGCTAGGAATGCGGCGAAAAGGTGGTGGAAGCTTCGGGTTGTCGGTCTTTGGTGGGTGTAGGCATCTGTTTCCATGCATGCGTGAGTTTGCAGGGGAGGGTTTTTTTTATTTTTTATTTTTATTTGCTTTTTGGCCAACGTTGTCAATAGGTGGGGATGGAGAGGTCGATGACGTGGGTACGAGGCAAGGTTGGTTATGGATCTGGAGGCAGCAGCTTGTAGATGGGAGATGACTTTTGGGTTCTGGGGTTAGCATTGCCATGAGGAAATAAAGTGGCACAGAGGAAAGAAAAGGAAAAGAATAGGATGAAGCCTAAAGAGTAAGAATTAAAATGAGAGGAAGGGAGAAGGGGAAGGAAGGGAACATGCGCAGGTTACTTTTTTTCTACATGAAATGGTGCAAATGAAGGTTGGGAGAAGAGATATGAGCTGGCTATTATCATGCACGAACCAAAATAATTAAATGAACCGGCACAATATTGGAACCGGTGGAAATAAAAGTCAAGCATTAACTTTTTTTAAAAAAAATAAATAACAAATACCAGTGGTTGTTGGGTTGATACGGTGAGAATTGAATGGTCATCAGGAAACAAAAAATAGTATTGAATACCGATACGGTCATCCTTTTTACCGATTTCGCCGTCCACCGGACGTCGAAACACACATATGAATATACCACGGAGATCAGTACAACGAGACGATCAAAACGGTATACAGATGTCAGTGATACGATTTAATTATAAAAATTCGAAATTTTCTATTAGCGGAAAATGCATGAAAAACACAGAAAAATAAGATGGACGGAGCTAAAGATGTCCGAATTTGAAAAAACGAAAAATAGCGTTTGCTCAGAAGATGGTTTAGAATTTTTCTATGTAAAAATATTTAGGTTCCGAAAACATTTTATTTTCATAGCTTTTTAACTGATTAAATTGAAGTGAATTTACGCACGAAATAAACTTTCATATTTCTGAACGAAAATTTACCAGTTGCTATGTTTAACTAGACGCATTTCAAATATCAAATTTATATTTCAAATTTTATCGTTTAAAATCTCATAAAATCTCAACTAATAACGTTATTAAACCAGTTAAATCTGCAGGTTGTTACACTCTCCCCCACTCAAAACTTTTCGTCCTCGAAAGACAACCAAAAGAAAATATACTAGAATTACATAATAAACAATTAATTTAGACCATATAAATTTCAATTAAATAAATTTATATTCAACAATTTTTTATTAAATTCAAGTTTTTCATTAAATTGATTTGATTTCACATTTGTTGATGTTAGGTACAAAAGGTTTCATTCAAATGAAATTCAATTTATATTCAATTAATTCAAGATACTCTCTTAAGTTGATTTAATTCAATTTATTAACTTTCAAAACAAATTTTCTTCTATTAATCACACCTATTATTTATTTAACTTATTATTCCATTTATCTCCATAAACATTTTATAATTAAAATTTGAGTGAATAACATTTATTATACGCAGTAACAATTTATTTATAAAGACAATTTATATATTATCCAATTTTTCTTAAATTGAAAATTTCAAAGATCATAAATTTGAATAGTCACTTATTATAATCATAAATTATTCGACAAATTTAATTCTTCTTTATTCCAAATTATTATTAAGTTTATTCTAATTAATATATCTTATCACATATATATTAAGTATATCTACACTTGTTATAACTACTCGAAATTTATTTAAAAATTCCTTTGATATCATTTATATTGTATAATATTCAGTTACATAATTAACTTTTGAACATTTAGGTAAGTTATATATAATGCAATTGAGCATTATCCAAATAAAATTTTAACATTCAGTTATTTCAAGTTAAATATTTATCCAAAATCTTTGGCTTTATTTAATATCATCCTTAAATCAAAATCTTAAGAATTTAGTTCCAATTGACTTCAAACCATTTTATAGATAAAGATACATATACTTATATATAATATATTATAAATTAAGTCATTCTTAAGAAGTTCAAATCAAAGTATTTACCAAACAAAAGCGTAGCGAAGCTACTGGATGGTCTCTCCATTTCGAAACTCGAAAATGAATGTCGATGATGCGGCCGTCATCACCGAAATTATTTTTCAGTGACAAAAGAGCAGAGCTTTAATTTAAACAGTTAAGATTCTTTGAAACAGTTTCCATTTGAAAATATTTTAAATAATACACATTATAAAACTTTAAAACCAAAGTTTGAAATCACCGGAAATTAAAATTTCAAATTCTAATTTAAATTCATTTCAATTCCCAAATTAATTCAACCATGTTTTATAGTTCAATTATTTATATAATAAAAGCCAATGGTTTAAAATAATATATGGAATTCAAATATTATTATTTCTTAACAACCAATTTGATTAACTATCAAGATTCAAATTTTTTTTACACTTATATATAATATAATCATTTAAAATTTAGTTTACTTATCAAATTTGAAAACAATATTGTGTAAGTTTGCTCTGCTCAAGCGTTTTGGAAATCCCATCGATAGCGTTGATCAGATGAATCGATCGAAAATCCAAATCAACAATAACAACTCAAATAACACAATATATAAAACATTTTTAATATTAATTTACAAATACACTTCCTCTCTCGACGATACGATAATCGATTTCAAAGCAAGTATATAGATTCAAATTGGATAGAAATCAAATCAAAGAGAATTTTGATTCGATTATAAGTTAGAAACATTAGATAAGATAATTCAATTAACAGAATCGGAAGATGGATAAGTTTATTTAATTTACGGGAAACCTTAACTGGGTCGACCATAACTAGGTCGACCATAACTTCAAGAATAAGATCGATGCTGAATTTCGAGGTAAATCAACATTCGATCTCAAGAAATAGAGTTCAGGTATAGCAGGAGATAGATAGCATCGTAAACCGAGGATACAGAAATCTCCGGTAAATCAATGCTTATTGTAAAGGAGTTTCACCCATTTACAAATAATTCAAAGATTGGCGAGACCGCCGATCAACTATAAAGATCATTTGAAGTGGAGTTATGGAATGCTCCAGAATTGAAAGAAGACGAATAGTGAAGGACACGAATGAATTTTGGAACCGCAGGGAACGTTCCAAAATTTAAAGGAATCGAGTTAAAGGAATAGATTGAAACTCGAATGAGAGTGATTCTGTAAATACATTTACCATAGATGCTAAGTTTTGCCTAAAGCTACCAAAGCTCTGATACCAACTGTAACGACCCGCTATTTTGGACTATTCGCATCCGCACATGTCGGACTTGAATAATTCAAAATACCGAATTGTTAATTTAAATTTGGCAGAACTGAACATATACAGTAAATAAATAATCACAGAATCGCAGACACAGAGTAATAATATGCAGCGGAAGCAAAAGATAGTAGTTCATGAAGCTACTATACATATAACAGAGTTAAATAAGTTACAACAGAAGTATCGAATACAATAGTCATATACAAGAATCAGAATACATCACTGGAATCAACTGAATATCTGAAAGCTGGATAGATAGCTAGATCTCCAGGCGAAGCTCCAACTCCAAAGGTGAGTCTTGAATACTGGTACACTCAGTCTGACACGAGCATAAAGCAAAACACAAAACACTCGAGTCAGGATTAACATTCTTATATCAATAAATCCAACTCAAGTGAAATAACAATTGAAATACAATAACTCAAAGGACTTTGGAATAACCATCCTTTAAGGATCCGTTAAACTATCTACTATGTAGTAATATACGCTAAATAGATAATGTCTATCAGTAACATAAATATCAAAATAGTGTTAGGGCGTTACCATTATCCCCTTTAACACATTTTATATAAGCGTTATAGTCTATACAGCAATGTAAACTCCACCGTAAACTGGTGGGATATCAGGGAGTACTCCATAGGTATAACACAAAACAAATTCGTAGTGGTCGCGTATATAGGGATACAAGTATGATAAGGCATATGAGGCAATACCCAAGGTAGTGAAACTACCATTTTCCTGATCCGGACTGGTGAAAATGCATCGTCGCAACGATCGCAACACCGCGAAACAACACTCGCAAAAGTACGAGGGTGCACCAATCAATAACAAGTAATGAGTAGTTTACGAAGAAGTTTGTTCGCTCGAGTTGGCTAACCCCATTTGGCCCGGCACGGCTCCTGTTTAAGTCATTTTCAATTTGACACAAGTGTCAAGGCTATCCATTATCGTTCACTTTCTTCAATCATCAACGTTCGCCAATCCAACCACTTCATTTTGGATCACACTCCACGTATAGTTATTAAAGTGGTTTTCGGTTTAGACAGTGAGTATGTCCCTAACCGATTCCGGTTCCTTTAATAACCTTCGTAATTAATTAACCGATTGGTCGTTTAATATATTCCAAAACCAATTCAAATTCAATTTCAATAAGAATTCGTAATTCAACATTCGTTAGCCTTTCTAAATCAAATTCCAAAATTTACGTTTCATAAATTCACAATTTCATTTCAAATTTCTATAATTCAATTTCAAGTTCAAATTTAAAACAATTCAGATATATACTTAAATTTGAATATAAGTTCCATTCCATAATCATTTAAACTTAATTTAACGCTCAAATCGATTTAAACTCATTTATCGATTTCATTCGATATTCATTAAATTAATTTATCATTAAACAATTTCAATTAAATTTTCAATACATTACATTACTTTCTTAAGTTCTACTTATTATATCAAGCTTACAAATTTAATTCAAATTAAATTTGTCGAATCCAATTCTTTAAATTTCAAGTCTTTCATTTGTTTCGATAAACGCATTTTTTTTTCTTGTTAAAGAATTCTAATTTCATTTACTTATTTCCTTGGTTACAATTTCAATTTCAATAAATAAGAACTTGGTTTACTTATTCAAGAGGTTCCATTCACTTAACAAAGAATTCAATTTAAATCAATTATTAAATAATCCAATCTCATCAATTTATCAATAGTTTCAATTTCTTAAATTTTAATCATTTCAAAACTCATTCATTAATTATTCCGAACTTAATTTATTAATAAATTTTAAAACTTAATTATTAATAATTACAAACTTAATTATTAACAATTTCAAAACTTAATTATTTAAAATTCCAAATTAATTAATAATAATCCCAAATTAATTATTACTAATTTCAAAACTTAATTATTAATAATTTCCAACTAAATTGTTAATTAATTCAAAACTTAATTATTAATAATTTAAAAATTAATTAGGAATAATTTTAAATTTAACTATTAAATAATTAAATTTTAAAACAACGTTCTTTTGTCAATTTCGACGTTAATATTTGTTTCAAATTCAAATATTCACATTTACATTCTTTCGAATTTAAATTCCAATTTTATTCAACCTTGTTATTAATCAAATAACTTTATTTAAATTTGAAATCAAAACATTGACCAATCGGATTTAATATAATTTTCTATCCTAAATCAAAGTTATTTGGGTATCTATCATTTCAACCCGATTCCATTTCAATTCAAAGTCAAAGCATACAAAGGGAACTTGTAGTGTGATAACTGGGATGGTGTCAAAGTAAATAAACAAGCAATAGCATCCATACATAACAATTCAACAATTCATTTAAATAATCCCGAAATAATTGTATTAATTTACATTTGTTATTTATGCAAATTAATATAATTGTCAGGACCCGATTCTTCGTCTTCCGAAAATTCAACATCGACACTCACTTTATCGACTGCCGAAAAATCGAAGGCCGGAAACCGAGATGTTAGGGTTTTTAAAAAGAAAAAGACAGAAGAAGACAGAAAATAGAGAAAGAAAACAGAAAATCAGAAAATAGAGAATTTGAAAATAGAAGAGAAGAAAGATTAGAACGGACCGAAAGGAAACAACAAAGAATAGAAAATAACAGAACAATATCAGAATCTCACAATTCGCAGCGGAACAACATATAATAATAAATGAATAATCTTTAAACAAAAAACTATATCAGTTATTACATTACATTTCATTTCATTACATCATATCATCAGAGTGTACAACAACATACAACAACAAACAGCGGAAAAAGAAGTACTATATACTAGTAATATGCCATGCCATCCAGCTTGCCTCCAGCAACTCCAGAATATCCAGAATATCCTGATAAATCCTAACTCTTGACTGCCCGTGTGGAAATTGGTGGGCACCCAGAGTTTAGGAAGGAAAACAATAAACTCCGAGTCAGTCATGTGACTGGTGTGAGAACTCAAAACAGTTTATTTATCTTTAAAAATCAAAATAGAGAATATTTTTAAATTCAATTCGCAATGCTTTTAAAAAATGAGACTACCATAAGGCCTCCCGCACACACACACATGCAAACGCAGAATCGGAGGAGATTTCTCCTTATGATAGCCAAAGATGCTTGATACGCATTTAAAATAACATTTGATATTATTACTAGTGCATAGTATAGGAAAATCATTTCAAAAATAAAGATATAAATCTTAGCCAGCATAGACATTCCGCACTTATGCCTACTATAGCTACTATGTTCAATAGCAGGTTACTGCCACATTCCATAGCAGGTTATACAACTAAAACCGTACAAGTCACGTATTGTTTCTTTGGATTTCCAACGAATGGTCAGGCCAAGGAACTTCCCATTGCCACATGGAAACGCCTCTGGATGGACGTCCCGAGAACTTAACCAGCTCTCTGCCAACACAAGGCCGGGTTACCTTTATCACTAGGTAACTACTACACGAGTATGCCATCCCCCGGTCCTTTGGGACCTTTAACCGAGCGCTCGTAATCAATTCACACAATCATAAAGTGTTTTCAACGTGAGTAAGTATCTGGGCTCCATACCATGATACCACCCTTTTCCAGAAGGAAATGCACATACCCTAAAGGGAGCTACCCCTCATAACCTTGCCGCATCTTTCCTGTTTTGACCATTCCGGGATGTGAGGCTCAACGAAGTTTCGTCCACAAAAACATACTTTATACAAAAGCCATGCTTTGGGTCACAAATGATAAACACAATGATCACAAGGATAGACGATCAAATAAACGATCCTATCACAAATAATCAACACAATGATCATTTCAGCATCACTCAGCATGTCACATTACCAAATTGGGAATATATCGCTGATAACTTCAACTATATAACCTCTGAGCTCGTACGTCTCAGAGAAGGGTGTTAAGCTAAAAGATAAATTCTCCGCCACCAACAGAAATATATTTGAAAGAAATCGGCTTTATATCTCAACTTGTAATGTCAGACATACAATCCATACAAGTCTGTTCCGGGCTCGAACAAAACCGAAGGCACTTCTTACGAAGCCCTTGCAATCCGGATATTCACAATCCTGATCGGATTCACCATCACATATGGAGAACTCAATACCGGAGCAACTCAGTGCAGAGTCAATCGACGGGTCATCCTATCGCTTTTGCAAATACTCGGTCTTCAACACCGGTCTTCAATGCAATTCACAACGACGTATCACATATTCGGAATGGGTTATACGACCTCATGGTCCTTTCCCGGTTAACCCGAATAGTGAGCGCTTATTCAAAAATAAGTGTGGCATTCAAATTCAATCAAATCACATCAAATACCCATTCAAAGGGAAATATTGATAGTCGGTTATTGAACTATCACTGGATATGCACACATCACCAGATTCCAAATAATTTTCCAAATTATTTATTTTCCAAAATATCTTCACTAGATATATAATTTCAGTACTTCAAAAATAAATCAATATTTATTTTCATACAAATTCCACTTTCTTTTATAAATTCCTTAGTGAATTTATATTCCAAAATATCCATGCATATACGATTTCAATTTATCATTTCAATTTATCTTCAAAAAGATAAATTCTCTAATATTCACTTATATTGGAAAAACATTTCCATACTTATTTAATAAGTAATTCACGAATCTTTTTATTTTTAACACTTAGAAAATATTCAATATACTTAAATCGAGATTAAGTATATATTTCATTCTATTAAGGAAATCATTCTCTTAACATATTTATTTGGGCCAAAACGAATGTTGCGTAAAACATCGTTACGACAACCCAAAATCACTAGTATAGGGATTCGAATTTAAAATAGATATATAAATCCCAATACTATACAATACATTTCCTTTCGGAAATCATTTACTATAACAACAGTGTTATAGTCCACCATTTCCTTTTATTTCTCGAAACATCTATTTCAACAATGAATGTTGAAATCTATGGTTTCGAATTTCAACACATTTAAAACATCGTTAGATCGTTTTAATTCTATTTAAAACATTCACATTCTAAACATTTCTTTAACATATTATTCACTATTCAAAAAACGTGAATATATCTTGTTAACAAATTTCATCAATTCTATGCATTTTATTTCAAAGGATTATTCACTGTCTAAAACGTGAATATAACTCTATTTCTAAGTTATAACAATTAACTTATCAAAATAAGTCGTTTGCGAATTTATAAAACAACGTTTATAAATTCCATTTCTATTTATTTATAAAAACTTCCTTTTTTATAAATTCCTTTATTAACCTATTCTAGTTTATAACTAAATTATAAACTAAACGTTCATATTATAAGTTAATTTCTTATAAAACGATTATTTTACAAAATCGTTCTTTTAAAGACTTTCCAATTTATAAATCTTATAACTTATAAGATCCATTTATTTAACCAATCTATTCTTCAAATAATTTCACCAAATTTATAAATCTTACTATTTATAAATTTCTTTTATAACTTCACAGTTTATAGTTCTATAAATTTCATTCATTTATGAATTTCATTTTCACTTCATTCAAACACTTATAAAAACTCGTTTTATAAGTCAATATTTCAATTTATAAATATCCGTTTACAAATCTCTTAATATAAATCAATTTATATTATTCTTTTAAAACGTCTTTCATTTCCTTTATAGTTTCACCATTTTGATTTATAAAATAATCAAATTTTATAAATCCTATTTTTAAACTTTTATAATATATTCAAAAATCCAATTTAAACTATTTTATAAAATCATAAATCCCCTATTTCTCAAAAATCAACTTTTAACTATATTTCACAAAATCATAATTTTTATAACTTTAAAAATTATAACGTTTATTTATTTAAAATGGATCAATTCCAAAAATATTTTATATTTTCAAAGATCACTTTAAAAATCATTTTAAAATCCCAAAATTTGGGTCCAATGATGCTACACACCAAATAGTCAATCACGACTACACGATCCATCATATATCGATAAGATAATCCATCAAATATCAAAATATCTGAAATCAAATAAAAACTGTTGAGGAATCCAGTTGGATCCCTCCAACCTGTTTTCCTGCATCCAAAAACATTAGCACAATACCAATTTCGCTCCAGTACGAAATTATCGCGGTATATGTTTTTAATAAATATTATCCGCTTAATAACGGCGTAATAGGGTCTCATCCGCTAAAAAATACGGAAAATCAATCAACTCCAATATATACATATGCCAATATATATATATTGATATTATATATAATACCAATTTCACTGTTTATGAAATATTCGCGGTATATGTTTTTAATAAATAACATCCGCTTACTAACGGCGTATATGTCTATTTTAACAATCAATAGATATTAATCAACATTCAAACATGCATTCAAATATTTTAAATCTAACTATTTAAAATAAAATCGAAACCTATTCGATTGAGTAAGAAGTTCTCACCTTGATTTTAATTTCCGTTTTAGCGATTTATTTCGAATAAAATTAAACGCGCGTTTAATTTTACCCGAAGTTCTCACTAACTCCAAACGACTCCAAACCAACTCCATCGCGTAGTGCTCGTCCATACGATTCCAACGCAACTTGTAACAGTACGGATTTTCGTTGCCGAAAAACCGAGATGTTATGGGTTTTAAAAAGAAAAGAAAAGAAAGAAGAGAGAAAAAGAAGAAAGAAAAAGAAAAATAGAGGGAAAAGAAGATAGACAATTTTTTTAGAAAACAGAGAATTAGAAAAACAGAAGATAGAAAATTTTAAAAATAGAACGGGACAGAAAGGGAACAACAGAACAACAACAGAATCTCACAATTCGCAGCGGAACAACATATAATAATAAATGAATAATCTTTAAACAAAGAACTATATCAGTTATTACATTACATTTCATTACATCACATCATATCATCAGAGTGTACAACAACATACAACAATAAACAATGCAGCGGAAAAAGAAATACTATATAAACTAGTAATACGCCATGCCATCCAGCTTGCCTCTAGCAACTCCAGAATATCCAGAATATCCTGATAAACCTAACTCTTAACTGCCCGTGTGGAAATTGGTGGGCACCCAGAGTTTAGGAAGGAAAACAATAAACTCCGAGTCAGTCATGTGACTGGTGTGAGAACTCAAAACAGTTTATTTATCTTTAAAATCAAAATAGAGGAATATTTTAAATCAATTCGCAATGCTTTTAAAAATGAGACTACCATAAGGCCTCCCGCGCACACACACAATGCAAACGCAGAATCGGAGGAGATTTCTCCTTATGATAGTCAAAGATGCTTGATACGCATTTAAAATAACATTTGATATTATTACTAGTGCATAGTGTATAACAAATTCATTTCGAAAGTAGAATATAAATCTTAGCCAACATACGACCATTATCGTATGCCTACTATAGCTACTATCCAAACAGTGGTGACCACCATAAGTGAATAGCAGGTTCTACAACTAATACCGTACAAGTCACGTATTGTTTCTTTGGATTTCCAACGAATGATCAGGCCAAGGAACTTCCCATTGCCACATGAGAATGCCTCTGGATGGACATCCCCGAGAACCAAACCGGATCTCTACCAACACAAGGCCGGGTTACTCCTAACTGAGTAACAACTGACCGAATATGCCATCCCCCGGTCCTTTGGGACCTTTTCACCGAGCGCTCGTAATCAATTCACACAATCATAAAGTGTTTTCAACATGAGTAAGTATCTGGGCTCCATACCATGATACCACCCTTTTCCAGAAGGAAATGGACACATCCTAAAGGGTGCTACCCCTCATAACCTTGCTGCTTCTTTCCTGTTTTGACCATTCACGGTGTGTGAGGCTCGACGAAGTCACGTCCACAAAAACATACTTTATACAAAAGCCATGCTTTGGGTCAACAAATGATCAACACAATGATCACTAAGATAGACGATCAAATAAATGATCCTATCACAAATAATCAACACAATGATCATTTCAGCATCACTCAGCATGTCACATTACCAAACTGGGAATATATCGCTGATAACTTCAACTATATAACCTTTGAGCACATACGTCTCAAAGAAGGGTGTTAAGCAAAGAATAAATTCTCCGCCACCAACAGAAATATATTTGAAAGAAATCGGCTTTATATCTCAAATTGTAATGTCAGGCATACAATCCATACAAGTCTGTTCCGGGCTCGAACAGAACCGAAGGCACTTACAAAGAAGTCCTTGCAATCCGGATATTCACAATCCTGATCGGATTCACCATCACATATGGAGAACTCAATACCGGAGCAACTCGGTGCAGAGTCAATCGATAGTTCATCCTATCACTCTCGCAAATACCGGTCTTCAACACCGATCTTCAAATGCGATTCACAACGACGTATCACATATTCGGAATGGGTTATACGACCCCATGGTCCTTTCCCGGTTAACCCGAATAGTGAGCGCTTATTCAAAAATAAGTGTGCATTCAAATTCAATCAATTCACATCAAATACCCATTCAAAAGGGAAATATTGATAATCGGCTATTGAACTATCAATGGATATGCATACATCACCAGATTCCAAATAATTTTCCAAATTATTTACATTTCCAAAATATCTTTACAAGATATAAAATTTCAACACTTCAAAAATAAATCAATATTTATTTTTAAACAAATTCCACTTTCACGTATAAATTCGATAATGAATTTATATTTCAAAAATATCCATGAATAACCGATTTCAATTATTCATTCTCAATTTATCTTCAAAAAGATAAATTCTAAATATTCACTTCATATTGGAAAACATTTCCATACTTATTTATTCATAAGTAATTCACAAATCTTTTTATTTTCAACACTTAGAAAATATTCAATATACTTAAATCGAATTAAGTATATATTTCATTCTTTTAAGGAAATCATTCTCTTAACATATTTATTTGGGCCAAAACGAATGTTACGTAAAACATCGTTACGACAACCCAAAATCACTAGTATAGGGATTCGAAATTAAATAGATATATAAATCCCAATACTATTCAAAACATTTCCTTTCGGAAATCATTTACTATAACAACAGTGTTATAGTCCACCATTTCCTTTTATTTCTCGAAAACGTCTATTTCAGCAATAAATGTTGAAATCTATGGTTTCGAATCTCAACCCCTTTTTAAAACATCGTTAGATCGTTTTAATTCTATTTAAAACATTCACATTCTAAACAATTTCTTTAACGTGTTATTCACTATTCAAAAACGTGAATAAACTACGTTAACAAACTTCATCTTTTCTATTCATTTTACTCTAAGGATTATTCACTGTCTAAAACGTGAATATAACTCTATTTCTAAGTTATAACAATCAACTTACCAAAATAAGTCGTTTGCGAATTCATAAAACAACGTTTATAAATTCCATTTCTATTTATTTATAAAAACTTCTTTTTTATAAATTCCTTTATTAACATATTTCAGTTTATAACTCAATTATAAACTAAATGTTTATATTATAAGTTAAATACTTATAAAACGATTATTTTATAAAATCGTTCTTTAAACTTCATAATTATAAATCTTATAACTTATAAGATTCATTTATTTAACCAAATCTATTCTTCAATTAACTTCACAAATTTATAAATCTTACTATTTATAAATTTCATTTATAACTTCACAGTTTATAATTCTATAAATTTCATTCATTTATGAGATTCATTTTCACTACATTCAAACACTTATAAAAACTCGTTTTATAATGTCTATATTTCAATTTATAAATATCCATTTATAAATCTCTTAATATAAATCAGTTTATATTATTATTCTAAAACGTCTTTAAATTCCTTTATAATTTCATCATTTCGATTTATAAAATAATCAAATTTTATAAATCCCATATTTAAACTTTTATCATATATTCAAAAATCCAATCTAAACTATTTTATAAAATCATTAGTTCATATTTCTCAAAAATCAGCTTTTAACTATATTACACAAAAACCATAATTTTTATAACTTTAAAAATTATAACGTTTATTTATTTATAATGGATCAATTCCAAAAATATAGTATATTTTCAAAATCACTTTTAAAATCATTTTAAAATCCCAAAATCTGGGTCCAATGATGCTACACACCAAATAGTCAATCACGACTACAACGATATCATATATCGATATGATAATCCATCAAATATCAAAATATCTGAAATAAAATAAATACTGTTGAGGAATCCAGTCGGATCCCTCCAACCTGTTTCCTGCATCCAAAAACATTAGCACAATACCAATTTCGCTCCAGTACGAAATTATCGCGGTACATGTTTTTAATAAATATTATCCGCTTAATAACGGCGTAATAGGGTCTCATCCGCTAAACAAAAAATGCGGGAAATCAACAACTGCAATATATACATATGCCAATATATATATATTGATATTATATATAATACCAATTTCACTGTTTATGAAATATTCGCGGTATATGTTTTTAATAAATAACATCCGCTTACTAACGGCGTATAATGTCTATTTTAACAATCAATGATTTACAGTCATCATTCAAACATGCATTCAAATATTTTAAATCTAACTATTTAAAATAAAATCGAAATCTATTCGATTGAGTGAGAAGTTCTCACCTTGGTTTTAATTTCCGTTTTAGCTTTTATTTCGAATAAAATTAAACGCGCGTTTAATTTTACCCAAAATTCTCACTAACTCCAAATGACTCCAAACCAACTCCATCGCGTAGTGCTCGTCCATACGATTCCAACGCAACTGAGTTTGCATTTTTTCGACCTCGTATGAAAAAGTTATTCATTTTCTAAGATTACACGATTTTTAATTAACTAAATACAACAAAACCTTTATATTTTTAACCTACATCAAACATTAGCCATAGGATCCCTCATCACTCCATCATCACCGCACATTCCATCTTCTTCCCATCTCGTTATCATCTCCAGGTAATGAACATGAGGCCGAACCCAACATGTAGATTAGGGTTAGCATTTGCACTCCAATCACTCAACTATACATCATCATACCACTCCCATGTCGAAGCTCTCCTCCTCCTCTACACTCGCCCCCCCCTAGGTGAAGCTCAGCCACCTGTAGAGCACGGGAATGCGTGCGAAAACTGATGGGAACGGCCACCTCTAGCTCCCTCTACGCAACTCCAAACTCCATCAAATCCGTATGGATTGAAAGCTCATCTCGTGTTCTTCATCTTTGTAGTTGATGGCTTCGTGAATCGATGAATGGATTGGGAGTAATTGAGGGTTGAAATTGGGCAATTTCTGGCCTTAGAAATAGGATGTGGCGGCTAGCAATTATTAGGGTTAGGGTTTGTGAATATTTTCTAAGTTATGAAGAGTATGGTGTATTTATAGAAAAAGCTAGCGTAAACACTATTCATCCCGGGAATTCCGAACTCCGATTTAGACGCCGTAACCAACGTACCTAGGGTTTATCCCGCGTTCCGGACACAATGGAACAGGTTTCGGAAGCTAATTCGGACATCTGTGCGAGTTATGGCTATAAACGCTCAATTTAAATTAAACCGATTTAAATCGATTTCTAGGCGTTTTAATTTGTACCGGACAAACGGTAAATCCAATTGACTTGAAATTTGAAACCTTACAATAATATCACATTACGGATCCGATGAAACTGGTTTCGTCGAAATCCGAGACTTTTTGAAAAATGGCTATTTTGACTCGCCAAATTTAAATTAAAAACGATTCGATGCGTTTCGAGCTGCCACGATCAAACGATAGCTCCGATTGACACGAAAATTGAAATCCGATAATAACTAACTATTACGGATCCAATGGAACTGGTTTCGTTCAATTCTGAGACTGTTCAAAAATTGGCTATTTTACAGTCGATTATTAAATATTAAAATATTCAATTTTCACAAATTAACTTTTAATTCGATTTTAAAAGTTCTAAAATATCATTCTAACTTCAATATGATAAAATAAAATGTTACAAATTATTTACAATCATTTTTAACTCAATTTTCAATTATTTCCATAATTTAACATATTAAATTATCGATTTAATTATTCAATTAAATCCAATAAATCAAAATAAAATTTATTTGACTTATAAATTCACTTATTAATATTTAAAATTAATTAAATATCCAAATTTTAATTTATAAAAATTCTGGGTCGTTACAATCTTTCCCCCTTAAAAGAATTTCGTCCTCGAAATTACAAGTAAGAAGATTACAGAATCTATTAACTTTCCAAAATCCATAGTTAAATTTCTTTCAAATCTTTACTAAGTTTTCAAATCATACTTAGTTATCTTTTTCAAAAACAAACTATATCATTTAACTTTCAATTCCAAAATCAAAGTTAAAGTTTTCAAAATTTTCCAAATTTTCCCAAAATTTTTCTAACGCCTTAAATTTTCGGAAAAATTCGCCATAGTCTCCTTTGCGCGGCTCGATCCGAAAAAAAAATGACAGTATATATATCACAAATATACATCTCATCAAGTAATGAGGCATCCCGAAGGGAAAAAAGTGTAAAAGTACGATATTTAATCCGAGATATGTACCTTATATTTTATTAGCGAGCATATACAGCTAATATAGCGCAAAAGCGAACTCCAAATGCGAAGCAACGCGATCCGCACCTACTAAACACTTAACAAACAATATGAGAACATGCACATATGTAAATAGTATCGATATACAACATATAGCAACATATATCTCCATATGCTAACATAGCAAAAGCAACAAATGCAAACATCAACCAACTAACATCCATATCCAATAAACATTCATTCATATTCTCATTCATATTTAATGAATTGGTTTTCACTTCAAATCACATTTGATTCGTTTACATTGGATTTTATCAACATTCATTCTCAATTTTAATTAGTTATCATTTACTAATTTAAATCTAATTCACATTCAATTCTATTCAAATTTTATTTACTTTCTAATTTGAATTCAATTTACTTTAGCTTTCCACTTCATTAATACTTAATGAACTTATATAAAATCAACTACAATCATATAACAACCAAAGTATATTAATTTCAACCAAATTCCTTTGCTTATATTCATTCAATTTGATTTAACACCATCACTTTCAATTGGTTTAATTAAACTGATTTTCATTCAATTTTACAACTTCCAATAGCATTAGATTTCAATGAATTAACACTTTCATTCATTATTCCATATCAACTTAAATTACATTCAATTGATTAACATTCAATCCATTCATTCAATTCAATTACAAAGTTGAATTTCATTCATATAATCTTAAGTTCACATCTATCACTAACCTTATTAATTTAGTTTGATACCAAAATCAACTTCATTCAACATATCTTAAGTTATATTCATATAGTTTCACTTTTTTTATATATATAAGTTTATTTCACAATTGTAAATCACATTAATTATAATTCAATTCTTACAATTTTTTTACTTATACAATTATTCTTTTATTTAGATTATTCAAACAACCTAACAATCAACTTACATACACTTTAATAATTCTGAAAAATTATTCCTTCATATATAAAATATACTTAAGGTAAAATCATTTCATTTACCCAATTTAAAATCAATATCGTGCCGAATTGTTCTATTCAAGTGTTTAGAAATCCTTATCAACAACGTTAATTACTCGTATTAACCAGAATCTATATACCACTCAACAAACCAATCATCACAATATAAAACAATTTTATATCACTAACAAATACGCACTCATAGCTATTATTACACTCAAACTCATTCTAGAGTACTGCTGACTCTATCTCTAACGAGTAATACCCAACAGAACCATGGTTGTCGCTTAACCATCAGCTCTGATACCAAATGTAACAGTACGGATTTTCGTTGCCGAAAAACCGAGATGTTATGGGTTTTAAAAAGAAAAGAAAAGAAAGAAGAGAGAAAAAGAAGAAAGAAAAAGAAAAATAGAGGGAAAAGAAGATAGACAATTTTTTTTAGAAAACGGAGAATTAGAAAAACAGAAGATAGAAAATTTTAAAAATAGAACGGGACAGAAAGGGAACAACAGAACAACAACAGAATCTCACAATTCGCAGCGGAACAACATATAATAATAAATGAATAATCTTTAAACAAAGAACTATATCAGTTATTACATTACATTTCATTACATCACATCATATCATCAGAGTGTACAACAACATACAACAATAAACAATGCAGCGGAAAAAGAAATACTATATAAACTAGTAATACGCCATGCCATCCAGCTTGCCTCCAGCAACTCCAGAATATCCAGAATATCCTGATAAACCTAACTCTTAACTGCCCGTGTGGAAATTGGTGGGCACCCAGAGTTTAGGAAGGAAAACAATAAACTCCGAGTCAGTCATGTGACTGGTGTGAGAACTCAAAACAGTTTATTTATCTTTAAAATCAAAATAGAGGAATATTTTAAATCAATTCGCAATGCTTTTAAAAATGAGACTACCATAAGGCCTCCCGCGCACACACACAATGCAAACGCAGAATCGGAGGAGATTTCTCCTTATGATAGTCAAAGATGCTTGATACGCATTTAAAATAACATTTGATATTATTACTAGTGCATAGTGTATAACAAATTCATTTCGAAAGTAGAATATAAATCTTAGCCAACATACGACCATTATCGTATGCCTACTATAGCTACTATCCAAACAGTGGTGACCACCATAAGTGAATAGCAGGTTCTACAACTAATACCGTACAAGTCACGTATTGTTTCTTTGGATTTCCAACGAATGATCAGGCCAAGGAACTTCCCATTGCCACATGAGAATGCCTCTGGATGGACATCCCCGAGAACCAAACCGGATCTCTACCAACACAAGGCCGGGTTACTCCTAACCGAGTAACAACTGACCGAATATGCCATCCCCCGGTCCTTTGGGACCTTTTCACCGAGCGCTCGTAATCAATTCACACAATCATAAAGTGTTTTCAACATGAGTAAGTATCTGGGCTCCATACCATGATACCACCCTTTTCCAGAAGGAAATGGACACATCCTAAAGGGTGCTACCCCTCATAACCTTGCTGCTTCTTTCCTGTTTTGACCATTCACGGTGTGTGAGGCTCGACGAAGTCACGTCCACAAAAACATACTTTATACAAAAGCCATGCTTTGGGTCAACAAATGATCAACACAATGATCACTAAGATAGACGATCAAATAAATGATCCTATCACAAATAATCAACACAATGATCATTTCAGCATCACTCAGCATGTCACATTACCAAACTGGGAATATATCGCTGATAACTTCAACTATATAACCTTTGAGCACATACGTCTCAAAGAAGGGTGTTAAGCAAAGAATAAATTCTCCGCCACCAACAGAAATATATTTGAAAGAAATCGGCTTTATATCTCAAATTGTAATGTCAGGCATACAATCCATACAAGTCTGTTCCGGGCTCGAACAGAACCGAAGGCACTTACAAAGAAGTCCTTGCAATCCGGATATTCACAATCCTGATCGGATTCACCATCACATATGGAGAACTCAATACCGGAGCAACTCGGTGCAGAGTCAATCGATAGTTCATCCTATCACTCTCGCAAATACCGGTCTTCAACACCGATCTTCAAATGCGATTCACAACGACGTATCACATATTCGGAATGGGTTATACGACCCCATGGTCCTTTCCCGGTTAACCCGAATAGTGAGCGCTTACTCAAAAATAAGTGTGCATTCAAATTCAATCAATTCACATCAAATACCCATTCAAAAGGGAAATATTGATAGTCGGCTATTGAACTATCAATGGATATGCATACATCACCAGATTCCAAATAATTTTCCAAATTATTTACATTTCCAAAATATCTTTACAAGATATAAAATTTCAACACTTCAAAAATAAATCAATATTTATTTTTAAACAAATTCCACTTTCACGTATAAATTCGATAATGAATTTATATTTCAAAAATATCCATGAATAACCGATTTCAATTATTCATTCTCAATTTATCTTCAAAAAGATAAATTCTAAATATTCACTTCATATTGGAAAACATTTCCATACTTATTTATTCATAAGTAATTCACAAATCTTTTTATTTTCAACACTTAGAAAATATTCAATATACTTAAATCGAATTAAGTATATATTTCATTCTTTTAAGGAAATCATTCTCTTAACATATTTATTTGGGCCAAAACGAATGTTACGTAAAACATCGTTACGACAACCCAAAATCACTAGTATAGGGATTCGAAATTAAATAGATATATAAATCCCAATACTATTCAAAACATTTCCTTTCGGAAATCATTTACTATAACAACAGTGTTATAGTCCACCATTTCCTTTTATTTCTCGAAAACGTCTATTTCAGCAATAAATGTTGAAATCTATGGTTTCGAATCTCAACCCCTTTTTAAAACATCGTTAGATCGTTTTAATTCTATTTAAAACATTCACATTCTAAACAATTTCTTTAACGTGTTATTCACTATTCAAAAACGTGAATAAACTACGTTAACAAACTTCATCTTTTCTATTCATTTTACTCTAAGGATTATTCACTGTCTAAAACGTGAATATAACTCTATTTCTAAGTTATAACAATCAACTTACCAAAATAAGTCGTTTGCGAATTCATAAAACAACGTTTATAAATTCCATTTCTATTTATTTATAAAAACTTCTTTTTTATAAATTCCTTTATTAACATATTTCAGTTTATAACTCAATTATAAACTAAATGTTTATATTATAAGTTAAATACTTATAAAACGATTATTTTATAAAATCGTTCTTTAAACTTCATAATTATAAATCTTATAACTTATAAGATTCATTTATTTAACCAAATCTATTCTTCAATTAACTTCACAAATTTATAAATCTTACTATTTATAAATTTCATTTATAACTTCACAGTTTATAATTCTATAAATTTCATTCATTTATGAGATTCATTTTCACTACATTCAAACACTTATAAAAACTCGTTTTATAATGTCTATATTTCAATTTATAAATATCCATTTATAAATCTCTTAATATAAATCAGTTTATATTATTATTCTAAAACGTCTTTAAATTCCTTTATAATTTCATCATTTCGATTTATAAAATAATCAAATTTTATAAATCCCATATTTAAACTTTTATCATATATTCAAAAATCCAATCTAAACTATTTTATAAAATCATTAGTTCATATTTCTCAAAAATCAGCTTTTAACTATATTACACAAAAACCATAATTTTTATAACTTTAAAAATTATAACGTTTATTTATTTATAATGGATCAATTCCAAAAATATAGTATATTTTCAAAATCACTTTTAAAATCATTTTAAAATCCCAAAATCTGGGTCCAATGATGCTACACACCAAATAGTCAATCACGACTACAACGATATCATATATCGATATGATAATCCATCAAATATCAAAATATCTGAAATAAAATAAATACTGTTGAGGAATCCAGTCGGATCCCTCCAACCTGTTTCCTGCATCCAAAAACATTAGCACAATACCAATTTCGCTCCAGTACGAAATTATCGCGGTACATGTTTTTAATAAATATTATCCGCTTAATAACGGCGTAATAGGGTCTCATCCGCTAAACAAAAAATGCGGGAAATCAACAACTGCAATATATACATATGCCAATATATATATATTGATATTATATATAATACCAATTTCACTGTTTATGAAATATTCGCGGTATATGTTTTTAATAAATAACATCCGCTTACTAACGGCGTATAATGTCTATTTTAACAATCAATGATTTACAGTCATCATTCAAACATGCATTCAAATATTTTAAATCTAACTATTTAAAATAAAATCGAAATCTATTCGATTGAGTGAGAAGTTCTCACCTTGGTTTTAATTTCCGTTTTAGCTTTTATTTCGAATAAAATTAAACGCGCGTTTAATTTTACCCAAAATTCTCACTAACTCCAAACGACTCCAAACCAACTCCATCGCGTAGTGCTCGTCCATACGATTCCAACGCAACTGAGTTTGCATTTTTTCGACCTCGTATGAAAAAGTTATTCATTTTCTAAGATTACACGATTTTTAATTAACTAAATACAACAAAACCTTTATATTTTTAACCTACATCAAACATTAGCCATAGGATCCCTCATCACTCCATCATCACCGCACATTCCATCTTCTTCCCATCTCGTTATCATCTCCAGGTAATGAACATGAGGCCGAACCCAACATGTAGATTAGGGTTAGCATTTGCACTCCAATCACTCAACTATACATCATCATACCACTCCCATGTCGAAGCTCTCCTCCTCCTCTACACTCACCCCCCCCCCCAGGTGAAGCTCGGCCACCTGTAGAGCACGGGAATGCGTGCGAAAACTGATGGGAACGGCCACCTCTAGCTCCCTCTACGCAACTCCAAACTCCATCAAATCCGTATGGATTGAAAGCTCATCTCGTGTTCTTCATCTTTGTAGTTGATGGCTTCGTGAATCGATGAATGGATTGGGAGTAATTGAGGGTTGAAATTGGGCAATTTCTGGCCTTAGAAATAGGATGTGGCGGCTAGCAATTATTAGGGTTAGGGTTTGTGAATATTTTCTAAGTTATGAAGAGTATGGTGTATTTATAGAAAAAGCTAGCGTAAACACTATTCATCCCGGGAATTCCGAACTCCGATTTAGACGCCGTAACCAGCGTACCTAGGGTTTATCCCGCGTTCCGGACACAATGGAACAGGTTTCGGAAGCTAATTCGGACATCTGTGCGAGTTATGGCTATAAACGCTCAATTTAAATTAAACCGATTTAAATCGATTTCTAGGCGTTTTAATTTGTACCGGACAAACGGTAAATCCAATTGACTTGAAATTTGAAACCTTACAATAATATCACATTACGGATCCGATGAAACTGGTTTCGTCGAAATCCGAGACTTTTTGAAAAATGGCTATTTTGACTCGCCAAATTTAAATTAAAAACGATTCGATGCGTTTCGAGCTGCCACGATCAAACGATAGCTCCGATTGACACGAAAATTGAAATCCGGTAATAACTAACTATTACGGATCCAATGGAACTGGTTTCGTTCAATTCTGAGACTGTTCAAAAATTGGCTATTTTACAGTCGATTATTAAATATTAAAATATTCAATTTTCACAAATTAACTTTTAGTTCGATTTTAAAAGTTCTAAAATATCATTCTAACTTCAATATGATAAAATAAAATTTTACAAATTATTTACAATCATTTTTAACTCAATTTTCAATTATTTCCATAATTTAACATATTAAATTATCGATTTAATTATTCAATTAAATCCAATAAATCAAAATAAAATTTATTTGACTTATAAATTCACTTATTAATATTTAAAATTAATTAAATATCCAAATTTTAATTTATAAAAATTCTGGGTCGTTACACAACTGGTTTCGTACGTTTTCGACCTCGTATGAAAAAGTTATGAATTTTTGAAGTTACACGTATTTAAACTATATATATTACAACTTTTAATTAAATTTATAACCTAACTACCATCCACCGTTCATTCCACCCCTGATGAATCACAGCCGCATGCTTCTCTTCCATCTTCCTCTTCACCTTCACGCAATTCTACAGATAACCCAACCCAATCGGCCGCCCCCCCATCCAATTAACGCGACCACCACGAGTATTTTTAAGATGATCCACAACCACCATTTCGAAGCCCCCATCCTTGCGCACCACCACCCCTGAGCACGGCGAGCTCGGTCACGAACTGGGCATAGAAAGTCGTGCGCAATGAAGGAAGAACACGAGCCATTATCTCACGATCCACTCGCCTATATTCAATCACAGCCGTTCAACTTGAAGCTCTCATCGAGCTCTTCATTTTGTTAGTTGAAAGATTTTCGAATTGCTCTGTGGATTGGGAGAAAAATGAAGAAAAGTAGGGGAGCTTCTCAGCCATTGAACGTAGAGGGGGCGGCGGCCTGAAAAGAACCCTAGTTATTTTTATTTCCTATTTTTGTGAATTTCATGGCCTTTATATAGGAAATTTTTCAATCACTATTCATCCCGGAATTACAAACTCCGATTTACGCGCCGAAACTGACGTACCTAGGGTTTATCCCGCGTTCCGGACACAATGGAACAGGTTTCGGCAGCTAATTCGGAAGTATGTGCGAGTTATGGCTATAAACGTTCAATTTAAATTAAACCGATTTAAATCGATTTCTAGGCGTTTTAATTTGTACCGGACAAACGGTAAATCCAAACGAATTGAAATTTGAAATCTTACAATAATATCACATTACGGATCCGATGAAACTGGTTTCGTCGAAATTCGAAACTTTTTGAAAAATGGCTATTTTAACTCGCCAAATTTAAATTAAAAATAAATCGATGCGTTTCGAGCTGCCACGCTCAAACGATAACTCCGATTGAAACGAAAATTGAAATCCGGTAATAACTAACTATTACGGATCCAATGAAACTGGTTTCGTTCAATTCTGAGACTGTTCAAAAATTGGCTATTTTCACTAGTCGATTTTAATATTAAAATATTCAATTTTCACAAATTAACTTTTAATTCGATTTTAAAAGTTCTAAAATATCATTCTAACTCCAATATGATAAAATAAAATTTTACAAATCATTTTCTATCATATTTAACTCTATTTTCAATTATTTCCATAATTTCACTTATTAAATTATCGATTTAATTATCCAATTAAATCCAATAAATCAAAATAAAATTTATTCGACTTATAAATTTCACTTATTAATATCTAAAATTAATTAAATACTCATATTTTAATTATTAAAAATTCTGGGTCGTTACAATAATTATTTCTAGAATCTACACTATCATTTCATGTAGATTAAAGATGATTACACTAATTATTCTATGCAATTTACACTTGACATTTTATTATTCGATTTCATACCATAAATTCAAATGGTTCAAGGGTAATTAACTATTTTCTACGTGTCAAATAATTAAACATTTAAGGGGGTCATATTTTTCAAATTTAACTAATTAAATTCACATATATGTCGATTTAAATTTTTAACTATCATACGTCAAATTCAATTGCATAATATTTATCACTTTATACATTTCAATTTAACGTCCAATATAAACAACAAACAATCAATCAATCAATTATCAATCAAACGGGATTATCATCGTACAGTTAACAGATAATGGTGTCAGATGTCACAGGTGAACTGATACTGGTAATAACATATATAACAGTGTAAATAACTATCAGCAGCGTATTTCAGTTTGTCGTTTCAATTGAAATCAAATTTAATAAATAAAAGAACATTAACCGTAAGTAACTGCTCACCTTCCAAGGCTAGATAAATTGAATAACGAAGTCTGATTTAGCTACAACCCAAGCACGAATTACAAATCAAAACTAGATGGATACGGATTCGATGGACAAGCTGATAATGTGAATAACGAAATCAAATCGGAACTGGATCGATGAAGATAATTAGGTATAAGCGAACATATATATATATATATATATATATATATAACTATGTATATATATAAGATCATATCATATACTCAAATCCATTTATTAAAATTTGAATATAAATATGCATTCATATGCAAACAGTAACTTATTATATATAATATATCTATACCATAAATCAGCAAAACAAAATTTTACATACAAGTATGCATAACGACTTATATACAGTGACCCAAAATCAACTATACACTATATAAATATGTATAGCTATCGTACGTATATTTAAAAAAAATAAAACTAACAGAGCATATAAATATTGCATATAAACCAATATATACAAACAATAAAAAAATGACCTATACACTAGAACCGAAACTATGCAGGCCTAATAGGCTAATACAGAGAGACAACTTATATAACTATACATAACTATAACATATAAAACATATATAAGATAAAGTATCACTTACGTATCTTATACATATATTCGAATAAACATATATACTGCAATATAAGTTATAAAACAAACGAAATCAACTATATATATATATATATATATATATATATATACAACAAAAATATATAAATTCAAATACAACAAAAATATGAAAACCGTATAGACTGATGCATTATATAACCAACGTAAACCTATATATATTTACAACAGGTTTATAAACAACTTGCATACATAAACAATAGTTGGTATAAATCTTATATGAAGTTATATATCCTAATATATCAGAACTTTATTATAAAAGAAG
Organism: Allium cepa; assembly: GCA_030765085.1. Classification (NCBI taxonomy): domain Eukaryota; kingdom Viridiplantae; phylum Streptophyta; class Magnoliopsida; order Asparagales; family Amaryllidaceae; genus Allium; species Allium cepa. The sequence continues at coordinate 113,775,893 of CM060944.1, forward strand.
CAGTAAGTATCAATATTGAAAATGTATGCGATGCGTGTTTCATCTAGTATATATTTCCTAATACAAACAATTCCTATAAATCTCATATAAAATTATATACAACTTATCATATGTACAAAAATCCAAACAGAACACCTTATACTTACTTTTTCACTTATATGTACTTTTCACTCAAAGCTAACACATAAATCAACACATATGTATACACACGCAAGCATCAAGAATAAATAAAAGAAAAGTAAACTATAAATATAGAAAAAACTTTGCAACCTATGTTTAACTCAAAAGATCACTATCTGATAAACTATATATTTATAAATCAACAGATCTTACTAAAAAGCGAATATATAGTATACGTACAATTATATACATAAGTGTGTTGTAAAACTTTCATATATCTTCAAATTTAATTCAATATTATAAAACAAATTAGTAACATATATATTACAGTAGACATATAACAGATTTATATGGATAGTATGACATATATATATATATATGTATATGTATATGTATATGTATATGTACAGCATGAACAAACAAGTATAATATATGTGTCCAATACTTACTTTTTTTTCTTTTTCGCAAAGAAAAGAAGAAGAAGTCAAATGCGGCGGTGGGGCCAAGCGGTGGAAGTGGTGTACGCAGCAGCTAGGAATGAGGCGAAAAGGTGGTCGAAGCTTCGGGTTGTCGGTCTTTGGTGGGTGTAGGCATCTGTTTCCAGGCATGCGTGAGTTTGCAGGGGAGGGTTTTTTTTATTTTTTATTTACTTTTTTTGGCCGATGTTGTCAATAGGTGGGAAAGGAGAGGTCGATGACGTAGGTACGAGGCAAGGTTGGTTATGGATCTGGAGGCGGTAGCTTGTAGATGGGAGATGACTTTTGGGTTCTGGGGTTAGCATGGCCATGAGGAAATAAAGTGGCACAGAGGAAAGAAAAGGAAAATAATAGGATGAAGCCTGAAGAGAAAGAATTAAAATGAGAGGAAGGGAGAAGGGGAAGGAAGGGAATATGCGCAGGTTACTTTCTTTTCTACATGAAATGGTGCAAATGAAGGTTGGGAGAAGAGATATGAGCTGGCTATTATCATGCACGAACCAAAATAATTAAATGAACCGATACAATATTGGAACCAGTGGAAATAAAATTCAAGCATTAATTTTTAAAAAAAAAATAACAAATACCAGTGGTTGTTGGGTTGATACGGTGAGAATTGACCGGTCATCAGGAAACAAAAAATAAAGTATTGAATACCGATACGGTCATCCGTTTTACCGATTTCGCCGTCCACCGGCATCGAAACACACATATGAATATGCCATGGAGATCAGTACAACGAGACGATCAAAATTCAAAATTTAGTTCTATTAGCGGAAAATGCATGAAAAACATAGAAAAATAAGATCGACGGTGCTAAAGATGTCCGAATTTGGAAAAACGAAAAATAGCGTTTGCTCAGAAGATGGTTTAGAATTTTTCTATGTAAAAATATTTAGGTTCCGAAAACATTTATTTTCATCGCTTTTAACTGATTAAATTGAAGTGAATTTACGCACGAAATAAACTTTCATATTTTTGGACAAAAATTTACCAATTACTATGTTTAACTAGACGCATTTCAAATATCAAATTTATATTTCAAATTTTATCGTTTAAAATCTCAACTAATAACGTTATTAAACCAGTTAAATCTGCGGGTTGTTACAATGTAAATACTGGGTTTAAATTTCAATCTTTTTCGAAACCAGGTATTTTTTTCAAAATCAATTTTTATCCCAAAATGGTTACTAAGTTTTAAAACCATCCCTTTTAAAAACTTTAAACTATTTATTTCAATTTACCATTGGAAAGATTATTATTTTATATATATATACACTTTATTCAAAACATTTCAAATCTATATTTCCTAATGGTATAATTCAAAATAGTCTTATTCATTTACTTAAAAAAAAAGTTTCAAACTTATTTAAGACATATTAAAACATATAAAACTAATCTTATATACTTTTCAAATACTTTATACTTTCCAAAATTACTTATCTTTGAAAATTTGACCTTGATTTGGAAGTGGTCGAACCTTCAAAATAGTCGAAGAAATCGTATTTTCAATCCATGAGTTGGAAATGACAAACAAATCAGTAAATCAAATTTCAAAAGATAGGATTATACCAAATCAAATCCGAAATTCGAGGACTGAACACCGACTTACTTCAAATCGTTTCAAATATATATACATATATCTTTTGAATATCGAATTATACTTCGGAATTTGAAATCAAAATTGTTTTCACAAAATCGCTCGCATAGCGAAGCTATTAAAGTGGCCTCTCCCCCACTTTGAAACTCGAAAACCAATGTCGATGATGCGTGCACTCATCACCGAAATTATTCTCCAGCGACATAAGTGAGTTATGGACTTCTATTTTCTTAAAACTTCTTTGAAATTTCTTTGAAATCATTGGAACTCGTTTGAGTCATTTGAAACACTTCTTATTCAGAAAATACTTTCAAATCGTATTATTATATATTTTCAAAAATCTTAAAACCAATTTCAAAACACCGGAATTCAATCTCTCGAATTTCAAATTAAAATTCTTCAGTTATAAATCATTTTTAGATAAATCAAATTTCTTATATGATTTCCAAAATTTCAAATCCTTTCGAGACTTTTATATATAGAATAAACATCATTTTATATATAGGTATATAATCCTTATCGAAAACATTTTCACTTTTATATATAGAATAAAATCATAGTTATCAAAATATTATTTTCAGTATATAAAACAATTTCTAAAATGCAAACAAACCCAATTTTCAAAGGATGATTCCAGAATGGATTTCAAAACAAAGATAGAGATTCAAATTAGAGGAACTCTAATCAAATAGAATTCTGATTCAAAGCTAGGCTTAACGAAGATGAGATAATTGAATTTCAAAATAGATGATGGATATAAATCGCGGGCGACCTTAACCGGGTCAACCACGACTTCAGCAATATGATCGAGCGGAGTTCCATGGCAAATCGACATTCAATCATAAGATATAGAATTCGGCATAACCAGAGATAGCAGCATTAAACCGAAGATATATAAATCTTCGGTGAATCGATGCTATTGTAAAGGAGTTTCACCCCTTTACAATTCATTAAGTGGAGCTATGGGATACTCCAGAATTTAGAAAACACGAGTAGGGAAAGAAAAGAATGGATTTGGAACCGAGGGGAATGTTCCAAAATTCAAAGGAAATCCGAATCAAAGAGGAAGAAATTTGAGCTCGAACGAAAGTGATTCCGTAACTAAATTTAACATATACGCTAAGTTTGCCTAGAGCCAAAGCTCTGATACCAACTGTAACGACCCGGTATTTTCAACCATTCGCATCCACACATGTCGGACTTGAATTGCTCAAAATACCATGTTATAAATAAAAATTTGGCAATACTCAGCATAAACAGTAAATAAATAATCACAGATCATAGACACAGAGTAATATAATGTAGCGGAATAGATAAATAGTAGTTCATGAAGCTACTATATAAACATTAGAGTTAGAAATAAAATACAACAGAATATCTCAGATGCAGTGAAGTCTCTAGTACGAGCAGACGACTTCTCTGAATAAATCAACTAGAAGGACTGAAAGCGGAATCGATAGTTGGATCCCCAAACGAAGCTCCAAACTCCAAAGGTGAGTCTCAAAAGCTGTATCACTCAGTCTGACCCGAGCGTAAAGCAAAACACAAAACACTCGAGTCAGGATTAACATTCTTATATCAATAAATCCAACTCAAGTGAAATATTAACTGGAATACAAGTAACTCAAAGGATGTTTGGGATAACCATCCTCTAAGGATCTGTAGAACTATCTACAAGGTGGAAATATACACTATAACACCGTGGTCATTCAAATTAATTTATACTTCAAAACCAAAATATCATTTCCCTTTCAAATATATCTATTTTCCAAAATAGTATATATATTAAATAATTTATAAAGTAAAGTATTTGAAATTTCCTCAACTACACAAATTGATTCCAATCAACTCAAATTCCAAATTCTCATTTATTCAAAGCTCAATTCATTAATTCAACTCAGTTCTCAATAACCATTTAAACTTTCGATATATTCAAAGCTTTAATATTCAACATTTTCAAAGTTAAATCTAACAATTTCATATAGATCTTGATTTAGCTTCATTATTATTTAGTCGGGAAATATCTACTTAACAAGTTCAATAACATTTAAATAGCCTTAGTTACATTTTACAGAATGTTTCCTTAAATTTATTTAAACTTAAAATTTCCATTTAATCCCTTTTACCAAAACCAAGTTATAAAATCATATCTTAAATCCCGAATTCAATAGTTTCGAATCGATTTAATTGAATATAATTCTTAATTAAATACCATTTCTAATTAATTCAACTTTATCTTCTCAACCTTAACTTATTCAAAATTTTACCAACTCTATTTTGAAATATAAATTTAAACGAATCCTTAAACATATTATATGTATTAAATCAATCTCAATTAGATTAAATATTATTATTAGGTCCATGCATAAAATTTACATTTTTATACATATAATATTCAAAGATCAGTCTTTATTAAAACTATATTTTTCTTTTCAAAACCATAGAAATTATTTTCAAAACATTTATATTGGACCAACGGTGTTTGTATATAATTTTCTATCCTATGGTCAAGTGATACAGATATTTACTATTCTAATCCGTAATTTAAATATATACGGGTAGATATCCTTTCGACCCGCAATCCCAAATTCAATTCACATGAAAATCGCTTGGGTCTATCATTTCAACCCATAACGATTTTCTCCTATTCTATAGTCCATTCGGGTATGTATCATTTCAACCCATAGTGAATTCTATACTAACAGGGAACTTGCAGAGTGATAACAGATAATATAAAATATAACAACAGGCATATATCATCAATAACAATATAATATAAAAAATAGGATATGGTGTCATATCCCACAGGTGAACAGTTACAGATAATAGCATATACAACAATTTAAATAACTAACAACGGCCTATTTCAATTATTGTTTCAATTGAAATCAAATTTAATAAATATAAGAACGTTAATCGTGAGTGATTGCTCACCTTTCGAGGCTAGAGAGATTCGACACAGAAATGAGCTACTAAAACCAAAGCAACGCTAGATGGATATGATTTGATGTAGAAAACAGGCACGACGGACAAGGATGATAATGGGAAATCGATGAGAACGATTGAATTAGTTTTGATATAACGGAACTACTTCATTTTATATATTATTATTTGTTTCTAAAATAATTTCAAACATATAATTTCAAATCCATATCATGTCCCAAAATTTTTAATTTAAACAAAACTCAATATACAATGTTTATACAATTCATACATTTCCTTAAAATTTCCTTAAATCCATCTTAAACGCTAACACTAATATAAGTTTGAAAACCGACCCAACATATATGCAGACAAATACAAATCCATATGCAACGATATATATATTGTCTTCCCATGAAATCAAAATTAAATCTTTAAGACGAATGTTGAAATGAAAATCATTGTTTACATTTAAAACGCCTAAATAGTTTAGATGTTGAAAATAGTACATATATTAAAATACTTTAATAGTTTATATATTAAAATAATTTGTATATAAATTCAAAATTTTAAACACATATTAAATTTAATATATATCTAAAATCATCGTTTTTGAAAACAATAACATATCTACATAATATACTTTATATAATACTTGCAGATATGTTGCCTAACACAAACAGATACTTTAAACAAACGTATTTCTAAATAAACTAAAATATACACAACAGGTTGAACCCATGTTAACAACTTTACTAAACACTTAACTTATATTTTTATACAAATAATAAGTTATATGATTTACATACTTGATTCTATATGCATAACAAAATATACTATAAGCTTTTCATATTATGCTGTAAGCCTGTATATGCATGCACTATATAACTATATGCCGCTAATATAATTTTTATAGCTTAAGTAAACTTATAAAAACAATGTAACTAATAGATTTGCAGGATCATATAAAACTTATACCTACCTATATTTTATTGCACTTTAATTTTATTTTATTTTATTTTATTTTTTATTTTTAAAACACACGTACACATTAAAAATCAACTTATATATAACTATATTGTTCGTACTATAACTTATAGATATAAAAACTTATAGATATAAAACAGCAAACATATTTAAGCAAGATCAGATAATAGATTTATATACACTATGGATATATATACCTTTAAACAAAAGAGAGGAGCAAGGCCAAAAGTGGTGGTGGTGGAGGGGCGTAGGCCTGTCGTGGTGGTGAAGAGCCGAGCACTTGATGGAGTGAAACAATGGAAACAAAAGAAAATACAAGAAGGAAAAAAAACAAATGCGTGTGGCCATTACCTTAAGAGCAAGCTTTACGTGAGAGAAGAAGGCCAATTGATATTCAGCAGGGTATTGTGTACGAGTTTATATTTATTAGAGAAGTTGCGTTGATTAGGTGGGAACAAAAAAATGGCAAGAGATAAAAATTTGTAACGGCTATGGGAATTTGAGGATTTAATTCCTATCATATAAAGAGAAATAAATGGAAGGTGGAGTGAGATGAAAGTTATACATGTGAATTTGCAAGGCAGCTTTAAATTCTTCCTTGTAAAAAGGCACGACTGATTGATTTGCAAAGCTAACGTATGGAATCAAAGGGGTGTATTTTAAAGGCAAGATATAATTTAAAACGTATGGCCAAAAGTAACGTATTTAAATTTATTTGTTTCTTATTTAATTAATAAAATATACGCTAAAGAATATATTAGGGAATAACGTACCATTTATAAATCCAAATAAATTAAACAAGAACGGATATAAAACGTACCTAATAAAATGTATAATTTATTGCCATTTTACAACATTATTTATTACTTAATTTAAAAGTATGTAACCCATATAAGTAAAACAACAGCGAAATAAATGTTGTAAATATATATATTTTATATAAAAGAATTGAAGTTAGAATTTAGAATGTAAAATTTAAAATTTCAATTAGTGTCAAAATTTAATCAAAATCTACCATTACAGAAATTGTTTATATTTATTTAAAATTGGGCAAATTAATTCAAGAAATTTTAAAAATTCAAACCCCTTTAAATAATTAAACACTAAGGTTTTAAAAATAAAATATATGAATAACATATCATGTTACGCAAATTAGAACATGATTTTACAAATAAAAAATATTATTTATATAAATTAAAATAAACAAATTTGTTAAATAAAACAATTTACACACAATATTGTAAAAAGCATAACTTTCACAATATTAATCCGATTTCAATGAAACGAAAAGCAGTATTCTTGAAATTAAATCTACTTTCACAATAAAATATAAAATTTCAAAAATTCAAATATTTAAATTTTAAATTTAAAAGTCAAAGTTTGACCAATTTGACCAAAAATCCATTTTTTGGAATTATTCCATTTATTCAGGTTTGGAATTATAATTCACACAAAAATCAAAATTTGTATTTAGAATAACAAAATTTATCCATTTTAATAAATAAAATAAAGTTTTTATATCAGGAATTTTAGTTAAAATAATTAAAATATAAAATTAAAATAAACACAAAATACAGGGTTGTTACACCATCGCGCCACCTCTTGTCTCTCACGCGCGTACATGTGCTAAATAATGACGGTCCAAACCCTAGATTAGCATGTTGTTCGCCACTCAATCAATTGCCGATGCTTGGCACCTGAGGCACCGCGATGGTTCCTCCACAAATCTATAGCTTCGGCCCTAAATCGATTCAATCGATTCCCATTTTTTTAAATCGACCATTTTTTTCGTTTGTTCTGATTTTTTTTGTGAAGCTTGAGTAGAAGAAGAAAATAAATAAAAGGAGAGGGATATTCGGCTGGAAAGGGGAAAATAGATTTGAACGAATCTTATATATATAGATATATACAACGGTTTCTTTTTTTATCGTTTTTTTCCTTTTGAACGGTTCGAAATTAAAAGGAAACTCGAAATAATAGGGAAAAGAAGGAAATAAATAAGCAGCTATGTGCACGTTGGAAAGTCGAAAATATATATTATTGTTTAAGTTAGAAAATATCTAGCCTAAGTCGTCCGAAATTTCTCGAGCTCCAAACGAGGCATCCCGCCTGGTGTTTATAATGTTTTAACCCCCATTCCGAACACAATGGAACTAGTTCTGAGGTCTAATTCGATCATATGCGGAAGGTAGCTTTTCAAATCGAATTATTTTAATTAAATTCTAAAATTAATTTCTACGTATATCAAGCTTGCACGGCCAATCGCACGGCCAAACGACAAGTCCGATCGTTACAAAATTTGAAATCCCATAATAACTCACCATTACGAATTCGATGAAGCTTGTTTCGTCGAAATCCGAGACAGTGGTCAAAATGGCTATTTTACTCGTTAATTTAAAATATCAAATTTTAAATTATTCATATTTTAATCCACTTTTAAATGTTAACTATCTTCGTTCATTTTTTGAATAAAATTTAAATCAATTTCTGATATCATTTTTAATCATCTTGAATCCAAAATTAAATTATTCAAATACTTTCCAATATTAAATTTTAAACGATTTAATTATCAAATCAAAATATTAATAAATCATTAAATTTTTATTTCTATCCAAATTTATCCAATAATTGCATAAAATTTAAAATTTTAAAATAGCCAAAATTATGGATCGTTATATACTCCCCCACTCAAAACTTTTCGTCCTCGAAAAAGCGTTAAGTAAAGAATTTAACATACAATAGATTTTATTCAAATAATCACTTATAACTTTAAAATCTTTTTAGAAAATCTTTACTACACTTCTACTAAGCCACCCCGAAATTGATTTTACGGAAAATATAATTTATATATGAAAACAAGTCATAAAAATTTTAAGACTTCAAAATTTTTCTAGCTTCCGGATTTACGGAAAATTTCAGCAGAGTCTTCTTTGCACGGCTCGACCGAATTTTTTTTACAATTCAATATATAACACAAATATAACCAATATATATCAAATATACATCTCATCTCAATGATGAGGCATTCCCAAGGGTAAAAATATAAAATAGCGGTAAGTAATTAGCGATACTTACCTTATTATTAATAATACAATCGAGTTCGCTCGTATTAAGCTAGAAAAAGCATGTAAAACCCACGTATTCGTCCAAACGATCTTCGTATGTACCTATCTCAACTCAGATCAACAATATTAATTAACATACAATGATATAGAAGTATGTATAAGTCTAATATAATCATACAACATGAATTTTGAATCCAAACAACACAAACAATCACAAGTACATAACATACAACAGTCATATGCAATCAAAACGGTAATAACAACAGTTTGCAACAAAAGGAACTATCCAACTATCAATATATGTCCAACTAATCCAATTTAATTTATAACCATGTGAATAGTATTATCCAATGTCAACTTTTAATTTATTCCATTAACATTCCTATCGATTCAATTCAATGTATTGCGTTCAAGAAACTTTTATTCAATTAGATTCAGGTTCAAATGATTTCATTCAGTTTATTTACTTCGAATTAGTTTGCATGTACTAATCAACATTAATGGCTTTACATTCTATTTGTTTGTACTCATTTATAGTTACATTCATTTTTCTTTCTTCACTTCCATTATTTTATTTCAATAATACATATAATTAACTACACTTAAGTAAATTAATTCTATACCACATACCGTATATTTTAAATTAATTTTCATTTACTTATTAATACTCATTTGCTAATCATACAATGGATTTAAAATCAATTCATTTGCTTTTAATTTATTTACATCCAACAAATGTGGTTTCAGTCCATTTCCTTTCAATCAATATTTATTGCATTCACGTTTGATTTATTTCAATTCAATATACTTACATTCAATCTGTTTGTTCCAATTTATTTACATTTGTTTCATCCACATTTAGAATTTAATTTACATTCCATTGATTTCTTTAAATTTATTAACATTCGTTGCAAATTCATTATTCAATTCATTTTGTGAAATTTTAATTTGTTTTGCTTTTTATTTAACCTATTTAAATTCATTGGTGAATCATTTATAAAATTATCCCACTTAACCATGCCTAAATTAAATTTATTTCCACTTAGTATATCTTTTTTTTATATACTAACATCATTTTTTTATTATCTAAGTTTGTTATAAATATTTTATACAACACAACTCACCTTTATTATTATTACTACATATCTTAAGTCATTATTAATTTATCGATTCATTTCATTTATTCAACTTCATATTATTAATTTACCAAGGTAAATTTTATTTTATAATTCAATTCATATTAATAAATTTCTCTTTTTTTTCTTTTCTTTCACCATTAATTCATTCACCTTCTCTTAAGTCCAATTTAACTTATAATTTTTTTCAATAACTTATTCCATATTATATTAGTTAACATTCAAAATTTTAAGCTACTGCACTTGCAATTCAAATTTTCTTTATCAACTTTTAAATCAAATCCAATCACTCATACTAATTTTTCTTAAATTCATTTATTTTATTTAATCTCCTTCACACTTAAATTACATTTCATTTGAAAAAAATCAAGTACGTGTTCATTTTTAATTCATTTTATAGCTCAAATGAAATTAATCCACTTTAGTAATTTATCTAATTTCATTTAGTATCTAATTCAATTTTATTAAGTCAAATTTCAATTTATTTTAGTCTATTGCTCGTTTTATTTAATCTTATTGAAGTTAAACTTTTTTCTCTTATCATTCAACAAATTTAGAATTTGTCTTAGCTTAATATTCTCAAATCAATAAATTATACAATTTATTCATTCTAAATTTCATTTTATCTAATTCATTTTAAATGCAATTTTTTAAGCTTTCAAGAGTTAAATATATCTTATTTACTTCATTTCACTAACTCAATTAATTTAACATTCCTTAAGTTAATCAACTTATTTCATTTCTCGAGTTTAATTTATTTTATCTGCTTAATCAAAATGTTTAATCAATTTAAATTTGGTTTTATTTTCCTATTCCAATTTATAATTTACGCACTTCTTTCTCATCTATACTATTTTAAATTTACAAGTTATAAACTTATTCTACATAATATTTTCGATTGTAAGTTCAAAACTATTTTCATATATTTATTAAATCATACTTAGAATATATTTTTCACAATCAAAACTTGTTTTAATCGTAAATAAATTTCCTTTGATAGGAATTCTCATTCGAAAACTCGGAAATGAATACTGACGATGCTACTGTCATCCTTAGAATTATTTCCCAGCGACCAAACGAGTTTAATGCTTTTATTTTCTTCAAAAATCCTTTCAAAATATATTTCTAATTAAAACTCTTCCAATAATATTAATAATAATTTTTTAAAATCTTCAAAAACAATTTTGAAAACAAAAAAGATTTTAAATTCTAAAATTCTAAATTTTTAAAATCATTTCTATATATAAGCTATATTATAAATATACTCATACAAATTTCCATAACCTATTTACCAAAATATTTAATTAATTTACAACTTGGTCAATTTAACCAATTCTTATTGTAATTATATTTCAGTTCAATTTAATTATCCATGCTTCATAATTTTTAGTTCAATTCATGATTATCAGCGCCTAACAGTAATTTCATTAATAATTAACCTTATATATATAGTATAATTTAGCTAAAATTTGTGACGCCCCACCTCTATACCCACGCTAGTTAAGAACACTACGGTGTAGTGCTGTCAACTAGCGCGGAGAATAAGGCTGTTGAGGAGCGACCATCCGTGTAATTGCCTTATGCAAGCACCGATATGCCAGATAGTAAAGACGTACATTTCATTTCAGGAGGAAATCCGACATGCCGATGCAAACTCAAAGCTACTACACAGTGGCTATAATAGTCTAGGACAAAATATAAACTAATAACAGATAATACGAATGCGGAACACAGATGAAACAGAAAATCTCATATACATATATAATAACTGATGTCAGTTGCAATACATTTACATGGTACATGTGATACAACTACAACAGTCGACTCAGGAAGTTATATATACAAGTACATTAATGACTAACATACATGAATACATATCAACCTATACAATGACACGACAACTCCAAAAGATATGAAAGAACTTCATAGCTCTAGCAGCAACCCAAAGCAGAATATCTACAACCTGAAATACTCGGTCTGACCCGAGTATTAAATTCAAAAGAAAATAATACTCGGGTCAGTCTAATTCAAACTCAGTTATTAGTGCACAGAAGCAATAATAATAAAATAATGAATAGACGACAGTAATTAAACCAAATCAGAATGCAATTCAGAATATTGAATTGAAATAAACAAAACAGTTCAAAACATTTAAATATCAATTAAAATATTAAGTCGAGTAGGGCTGCAGTACACGCACGCGTGCACTGCCTCGCCACTACAGCATATGGAATATGCAAAAGATCAATTAATCAAAACAAGATAGATATCATAAAACCATACCGTGTGGCTGCAGTTCACGCTTGCGTGCACTGCCTTGCCACTACAGTGATGATGTACCCATTGAATACCGTGTGGCTGTAGTTCACGCTTGCGTGCACTGCCGTGCCACTACAGTGATGATGTACCCATTGAATACCGTATGGCTGCAGTTCACGCTTGCGTGCACTGCCGTGCCACTACAGTGATGATGTACCCATTGAATACCGACAGCAATCAAAAACTGCAGAGGTCAAGTTTGGACGACATAAATGCGAACCCAAATGTACACAATGGACGTACACTACTGGTTGCACATGAATAAAATGAAACTGGGGTGCAACATGGAACAGCACCAAGTAAATGGCACAAGAGACAGTATGATACAAATGCAAGCTCAATTAAATTGAACACCACATGTAGCAAGACAACCAGAACTGTTTGGAAAGGTAAACGATATTGCAAAAGACACCAAGTGAACATGATAAAACAACCTATCACTGAAACAGTACCAGCCTGAATTAGTGAAACAAGGCTGCACATTCAAGTGTAACACAGTACAAAGCACAAAGGCTACAAGTGGAACAAGTATGTGTGTAGCAACAGCATGTTCACACAACTACACCAAATTCAACATGATGCAAGAATACTCAAAGACGCAAGGTGAACCATAGAACAACAGTCAGAATGCATAAAACTGGACAAAGCAACACATATGCAAGGGTCAAGCAACTTATATGTGCATTCAAAAACACTACAGATTCCCAATGACACAAGCATGAATAAGGCTCAGTGGTGAAGCAACAACATCAAGTGATATTGAGCACGCATGTAACCATGCAAGTAAATCAAATAAGGTGTTTTAATGCAACAAGAAACTCAAGTAATTCCAGAAGTCAAAATAGTTTCAAGAATGTAAGCACTACAAGGAAACTGTCTCCAAGCTGCATGTACACTCAAGTGAAATAAACGGTTGTCAAATGGAAGAATACAACAGAAATGAAGGCACCAAATCAATAGAAATGAACACAGTGGCAACAGAAGTGTACACAGTGACAACTACTTCAATGACACAGACCAATGCAACATATTCAAGTACAATGAACATGTACAAGTGAAGGCAGTGGCAACTGCAATAATATGCAGTGAACTCGAGAATGGTGAACCATGGAATACACATGAGATGCTATCCATTTACAGACACGAATTTCAGGTTCATGTAGACAGTGAACAACTTAATGGTACAATCACACAGGGGAGATTTCAAAGCCAACGGAAAATTTCAAGCTATAGCTAATGGCTAAAATCAGTACTTAGCAAAAGCAAGTCAATTTAGAATTCCATCAAAATATATTTTCACAAAGGCATGGCCGCAATATCAGGGGTCCCAAAACTGTCAAAGTCAAATGAATACTTTCACAAAGCTAAATCTGTAGGTTTCAAACTCAAGGCATAATCTTGGAAATCAGAATTTAACAATCACACAAAACAAGGCGACCGAAGCCGAAAGCAGATCAAGTCGTGGTGTCTACGAGAATACAACGATGCCATGATATTCAAAAACAAGGAATCATCAACCTCAAAACAAAACAATCAAAGCCATAACTTACAGTGAAATGCCAGAACCAAAAACACATCATAAGACCAAGCTGAATCGAAGACCCCAAAACACAATAAACAGATAAGCTAGAACATTTCAAACTAGATGTGAGTGAAGAGAGTTCACTCACTTTTTGTCGACGAGTCGCAGCTCCAAATCCAACGAAGCCAAGGTCGAACTCGATCTGGAATTGCGCAGCCGAGGTAAGCAACGAGAAGCCACTCCCGATCACCAACGCGATTGAAGGCGCTTCAAAGAGCCCTAATCTCAGATGGAAGGAGACGAAAAGAAGTGGCCGCCGTTATCGTTTCTCCCTTTTTTTTCAATTAGGGTTTAAAACGAATGAATGGATTTGCAAAGGGTCGGGGTTGCAAAAATAAGAGGAGAACAGATATCATCCTGTAACATAATGTCAAAAGAAGTGTGGCCCAATTTATTTTTTTCAATTTAAAGCCCATTATATCTCTTTAACAAATTTTCTTAAAAGAATTTTAACCAAAATAAAGTGCCAATAACAATTAGCAACAGGTTTTTTATTGTCTAATTAGCGCAAAGTCTCGGGTTGTTACAGACTCCCCTCCTTAAAGAAATTGCGTCCTCGCAATCATAAGAGATAAATGGACAAAAGGTAACAACCATAAAAGCATATCATCATAAGATGAAGAAAATTTGAAACAGGAAGTTCACCGTAAAGAGCATGAAGGAGCAAGCCAGAACGTGTTTGCTCAAAGTCAAATCTGGGGAAGCTTCAATCTCTTCAATAATACCGGGCTCAAGAATAAAATCGAAATCCCTAAGGCATTTCCGTAGAAGGAAGACGCATGAAACACGTCATGAATAACAGAAAATTGAGCCGATAATAAGAGGCGATAAGCCAAGAAACCAATACGTTTAGTGATAGGAAATGGCCCAATATATCGAGGCACTAACTTTCCCGACCAACTGAAACGCACAACACCTATCATAGGTGAAACACGAATAATTTGGAACAACAGCGTAGTACAAAAACGGTACGTCCAATGAACCGATCAACATAAAAGAACATCAGACGTAAGTCCATAAAAGGAATGAGACGAAGCTCAACAAAACGAAGTACATCGAAACGTCCGATGAACTTGGTAAAAAGATGATTCCATTCGGACATCATCAAAGAAACAACCACCTGTTGCCAACGAATAAGTGTATCGACAACACAATTTCCCATCCGGGAGTGGTAAATAATATCAAGATCATGAGATATATAAGAAACTCGAGTCAACGTGGTTGACGCAAATCATGTTCCTTATGAGAAAATAAATATTCCTAAGATTCATGATCAGGGTAGAGAACAAATTTCTCACCCAAAAATAATGGTGCCAAATTTTGAAGAACGAAATCAATAGCCAAGAGCACTAGATCATGAGTAGCATATCTAGTCTCAATAGGCATTAATGATTTAGAAACACAAGAGACAGCACGTTCTCTTCTGTAAGAGAATGGTATGCAAACCAACACGATTAGCATTGGTATAAACGATAAAGTCTTGGTTCCCACGGGAATCACAAGAATAGAAGTGTCGAAAAAGAGTTGTTTTAAATAGTATTCTTTCCCGAAAAGCTAAAACTTTCGAAATTTACAATTTACTTTATGTAATTATCTTTTCAGAAAAATTTACATTTTAAAATTCAATTTATTGTGTCTGATTGTCTCATCAAAGCGTCTAGGAGATTCCTACCGATAACGTTGATCAAGCGCATCGACCAGAATTCTTAAAGCACTCAATGGGCAATACAATCACAAAACATTCTTTCAATTTTTATAAAAGGAATTTACAAATTTTCACCCTCAAACGGACAAGTCTGGAATTAAATGAATCAGTAAAAGAAAGGGGTCATAGTCCTCGATTTTGCTGAAACGTTTAAATCGCTTCCTCATTCTTTTGAAAGCGTAAACTATAAAAACTTTGAAAACGATTTTTATTTTGAAACAATTTTTTAAAACACGTGATTAAAACAGCGATATCAGTAGCAACTTCGATAAGTGGATTTTCATTCATCAAAAGTGTCACAAGAATCTTCTCAAAGATAGAAAGGGATATCATACCCTAAACTTGTACTCATAACAAGTCAATGACACACGAATTCACCAATGCACAAGAATTGATAAAACTTATCAATAGAAATCACGAAAATTGGTGAAGCACAAATTCTAGAAATCTACACAAGAAATCCAGAAATCACAAAATAAGAGTATGAAAACTCGGACGGGAGTATGAAAACTCGAATGAGAGTATGAAAACTCAAACGGAGTATGAAAACTTGAAGGAGAGTATGAAAACTCAAACGGAGTATGAAAACTCGAACAGAGTATGAAAACTCAAACGGAGTATGAAAACTCGAAGGAGAGTATGAAAACTCAAACGGAGTATGAAAACTCGAACAGAGTATGAAAACTCAAACGGAGTACGAAAACTCGAACAGAGTATGAAAACTCGAACGGAGTACGAAAACTCGAAGTAGAGTATGAAAACTCACCTACACGCGAGCATGAAAATTCATCAACACATGTAACGCATAACGAGAACGGGAGCACGAAAACTCACCTACACGCGAGCATGAAAACTCATCAGCACATGTAACGCAAAGCGAGAACGGGAGCACGAAAACTCACCTACATGCGAGCATGAAAATTCATCAGCACGTGCAACGCATAACGAGAACGGGAGCACGAAAACTCACCTACATGCGAGCATGAAAACTCACCAACACGTGCAATGCAAAGCGAGAACGGGAGCACGGAATCTCACCTACACGCGAGCATGAAAAATCATCAACACGTGCAACGCAAAGAGAGAACGGGAGCACGGAATCTCACCTACACATGAGCATGAAAATCACCAACACGTGCAACGCAAAGCGAGAACGGGAGCACGAAAACTCACCTACACGCGAGCATGAAAACTCATTAGCACATGTAACGCAAAGCGAGAACGGGAGCACGAAAACTCACCTACATGCGAGCATGAAAATTCATCAGCACGTGCAACGCATAACGAGACGCTATCTCATGGTTGCAAGCCATTAATTTTGACACACGAATGGCCCGAAGACCGTGGGGCGCTACCCCACATGTGTGAGTCGGAATCACACAGATTGAGGTCAAAACTAACCTCGCAATCAAAAGAAAAGTATGTGTGAACGAAATCACACAAGTGGTGTCTAGACAATCCTCAAAGCCCAAGAGATATGTGTGAGACGAAATCACACCGATGAGGCCTAGTCTAACCGAAAAGGTATGTGTGAACGAAATCACACAAATGGTGTCTAGACAATCCTCAAAGCCCAAGAGATATGTGTGAGACGAAATCACACCGATGAGGCCTAGTCTAACCGTAAAAATGATCGTCATGATCAACGAGAAGTGTCAATTACACTAAGTTAGTAAATATAAAAGTTTAGCTTCATGTCCCATAACCACTTGCTTAACTTAAATATTTACGAACAAATTGTAAATCTTCACTAGAAAATTGTCACATGAGGTTCAATCGAACAAGTCCAAGAATTAACCGACGAAGCAAACGCAAGCGTTTCATACCACTTGTTTTACTAAGCCGTTTAATTAGATTTCTCATCCGAGTGAGGTAAAGGCCTGTATATACTAGTAGATTAGGAAACGGTTTGAGAAAAAGAGTTTTGTATTGAAAATAGAGTCGAAAACATTTTGATAAAAGAGTTTTGATATTTACTATTAGTATTTGAAACCTTTATATTATAAAGTGACAAATCACAAAAATGATTGTAGAAACAATCAATCACAAGAATTCACATACGAAGACGTGAATAGAATCCAAAGAAATTGATACTGAATTCATCGAAAGGTATGTCCACAAAAATCCCGAAGAAAAGGTCATCAAAGTTGCTAATAAATGATAGCAACAAATCGGAAAATAATCAAGAATCGATTAAATTCGAAAACCAAATCAATTCACTAAGATTCACATTCGAAGACGTGAATAAAATCCGAAGAATTCGATTCCAATCCATCAAAGTAGGAATACCCAAAAATTCCTAAAATAGAAGTTATCAAAGTTGACAAAGGTGGTAACAACTAATCGAAAAGAAGAATCGATCAACAATTGGAAAAACAAAGCAGAACGAGCATAAATGCTTGAATGACTTTAGCAAAAGTAAAAGTCAAGTCAATGTCGATATCGACCAGGCAAAGTCCAAGACAATTTCTTTTATACCAAAGAAATTTTAAAACTATCAGAGAGAGGCACATGAAAGCCGAAGAACCATGGATAAACAGACAGAGTCGACAATTGAAATGCAATATGTCGGATAAACAGACAGAGTCGACCATTGAAACTCAATTTGTCTCAAAGATTGATACCCAAAACCCAATTGCATGGAGACTGCATTAAGTACACGAATCAGAGATAAGAATGCATATATACAGCAGTTCGAATAAACAATGCGAGTTCAAATTGAAGTGGTACGAGTTGCAGCAATATGCAACTTGGTAAAGCATATACACAATGATACTTAGCAGTGCATACAGAAATGAGCAAGTGCAAAAGAGAATAGCAGCAATGCTCATGAATAAGAGTTAGGAATTCATACCTAACAAATCAAAGATGATCTTAAGCAAAGATGAGAGAGAAATTATCGACAAATAGTTGTAACACATGTACTATCTAAGTTATGTTTTATATTTGTTCTAAACCCAAGGCTCCGATACCAAGCTGTGACGCCCCACCTCTATACCCACGCTAGTTAAGAACACTACGGTGTAGTGCTATCAATTAGCGCGGAGAATAAGGCTGTTGAGGAGCGACCATCCGTGTAATTGCCTTGTGCAAGCACCGATATGCCAGATAGTAAAGACGTACATTTCATTTCAGGAGGAAATCCGACATGCCGATGCAAACTCAAAGCTACTACACAGTGGCTATAATAGTCTAGGACAAAATATAAACTAATAACAGATAATATGAATGCGGAACACAGATGAAACAGAAAATCTCATATACATATATAATAACTGATGTCAGTTACAATACATTTACACAGTACGTGTGATACAACTACAACAGTCAACTCAGGAAGTTATATATACAAGTACATTAACGACTAACATACATGAATACATATCAACCTATACAATGACACGACAACTCCAAAAGATATGAAAGAACTTCATAGCTCTAGCAGCAACCCAAAGCAGACTATCTACAACCTGAAATACTCGGTCTGAGCCGAGTATTAAATTCAAAAGAAAATAATACTCGGGTCAGTCTAATTCAAACTCAGTTATTAGTGCACAAAAGCAATAATAATAAAATAATGAATAGACGACAGTAATTAAACCAAATCAGAATGCAATTCAGAATATTGAATTGAAATAAACAAAACAGTTCAAAACATTTAAATATCAATTAAAATATTAAGTCGAGTAGGGCTGCAGTACACACACGCGTGCATTGCCTCGCCACTACAGCATATGGAATATGCAAAAGATCAATTAATCAAAACAAGATAGATATCATAAAACCATACCGTGTGGCTGCAGTTCACGCTTGCGTGCACTGCCTTGCCACTACAGTGATGATGTACCCATTGAATACCGTGTGGCTGCAGTTCACGCTTGCGTGCACTGCCGTGCCACTACAGTGATGATGTACCCATTGAATACCGTATGGCTGCAGTTCACGCTTGCGTGCACTGCCGTGCCACTACAGTGATGATGTACCCATTGAATACCGACAGCAATCAAAAACTGCAGAGGTCAAGTTTGGACGACATAAATGCGAACCCAAATGTACACAATGGACGTACACTACTGGTTGCACATGAATAAAATGAAACTGAGGTGCAACATGGAACAACACCAAGTAAATGGCACAAGAGACAGTATGATACAAATGCAAGCTCAATTAAATTGAACACCACATGTAGCAAGACAACCAGAACTGTTTGGAAAGGTAAACGATATTGCAAAAGACACCAAGTGAACATGATAAAACAACCTATCACTGAAACAGTACCAGCCTGAATTAGTGAAACAAGGCTGCACATTCAAGTGTAACACAGTACAAAGCACAAAGGCTACAAGTGGAACAAGTATGTGTGTAGCAACAGCATGTTCACACAACTACACCAAATTCAACATGATGCAAGAATACTCAAAGACGCAAGGTGAACCATAGAACAACAGTCAGAATGCATAAAACTGGACAAAGCAGCACATATGCAAGGGTCAAGCAACTTATATGTGCATTCAAAAACACTACAGATTCCCAATGACACAAGCATGAATAAGGCTCAGTGGTGAAGCAACAACATCAAGTGATATTGAGCATGCATGTAACCATGCAAGTAAATCAAATAAGGTGTTTTAATGCAACAAGAAACTCAAGTAATTCCAGAAGTCAAAATAGTTTCAAGAATGTAAGCACTACAAGGAAACTGTCTCCAAGCTGCATGTACACTCAAGTGAAATAAACGGTTGTCAAATGGAAGAATACAACAGAAATGAAGGCACCAAATCAATAGAAATGAACACAGTGGCAACAGAAGTGTACACAGTGACAACTACTTCAATGACACAGACCAATGCAACATATTCAAGTACAATGAACATGTACAAGTGAAGGCAGTGGCAACTGCAATAATATGCAGTGAACTCGAGAATGGTGAACCATGGAATACACATGAGATGCTATCCATTTACAGACACGAATTTCAGGTTCATGTAGACAGTGAACAACTTAATGGTACAATCACACAGGGGAGATTTCAAAGCCAACGGAAAATTTCAAGCTATAGCTAATGGCTAAAATCAGTACTTAGCAAAAGCAAGTCAATTTAGAATTCCATCAAAATATATTTTCACAAAGGCATGGCCGCAATATCAGGGGTCCCAAAACTGTCGAAGTCAAATGAATACTTTCACAAAGCTAAATCTGTAGGTTTCAAACTCAAGGCATAATCTTGGAAATCAGAATTTAACAATCACACAAAACAAGGCGACCGAAGCCGAAAGCAGATCAAGTCGTGGTGTCTACGAGAATACAACGGTGCCATGATATTCAAAAACAAGGAATCATCAACCTCAAAACAAAACAATCAAAGCCATAACTTACAGTGAAATGCCAGAACCAAAAACACATCATAAGACCAAGCTGAATCGAAGACCCCAAAACACAATAAACAGATAAGCTAGAACATTTCAAACTAGATGTGAGTGAAGAGAGTTCACTCACTTTTTGTCGACGAGTCGCAGCTCCAAATCCAACGAAGCCAAGGTCGAACTCGATCTGGAATTGCGCAGCCGAGGTAAGCAACGAGAAGCCACTCCCGATCACCCACGCGATTGAAGGCGCTTCAAAGAGCCCTAATCTCAGATGGAAGGAGACGAAAAGAAGTGGTCGCCGTTATCGTTTCTCCCTTTTTTTTCGATTAGGGTTTAAAACGAATGAATGGATTTGCAAAGGGTCGGGTTTGCAAAAATAAGAGGAGAACAGATATCATCCTGTAACATAATGTCAAAAGAAGTGTGGCCCAATTTATTTTTTTCAATTTAAAGCCCATTATATCTCTTTAACAAATTTTCTTAAAAGAATTTTAACCAAAATAAAGTGCCAATAACAATTAGCAACAGGTTTTTTATTGTCTAATTAGCGCAAAGTCTCGGGTTGTTACAAAATTATTTCATTTACTCGATTTTTCAAAGTAATGTTATGTCGACTTGCCTCGTTTAAGTGTTTAGAAAACCCTGTCGATAACACATCGTCCCGCCAATCGACCGAAATTTGTAGAAAACTCAACGGATAAGTAAAAACAATATAAAACATTTTATAACACTAACAAGTATGCTCTCTCATATATATACACTCAAAATGACTCATTCTAGGGTATTACTACCCTATCCCTAATGAGTCAAACCCCACAAAGCCAAGGTTATTGCCAAACCTTCGCTCTGAGACCAACTGTAACGACCTACATTTTGAAAGGTTTAAATCGATAATAATCCACACATGTCCGACTTAAATAATCCAGAACGTAGATTATCAATGGGGTTAAATAAGAAAAATAAGAAGAGAAGGAGAAGACAAAACACAGAATCTCACGGCGGAAACGATAAAATATAATAATCAAATAAAAATTCAAAAGTTGTTTACTATACATCTGATCATAATCTATACATATTTATCAGAGTTATATTTACACATCAGGGATAAATAATCAATACAGCAGAATAGCATGATGTAGGGATTAATAATAATAGTAATATACCAAAACTCCATCTTCGTCCTCCAGAGAATAGTCTTCAATACGCTGAAAAAAACTCAAGACCGACCCGAGCGTAATGAAAAGACAAAACATTCGAGTTAGGACTAAAATACTCTTATGTCAGTAGAATCGATATCACAAATATGAGTGCAATAACTTAAGAGATGTTATGGGTTTTGCATCTCCTAAGGATCCGTTAAACTATTTATATGTAATAGTATACACTATAATAGATAATGTCTATCAGTAAAATAAATATCAAAATAGCATTAAGGCTTTACAATGATCCACCTTAACATAATTTACAGTTTAAACCAAAGTCGTAATGAGCTCGTATAGGGATAAATATGACAAGGCACATGAGGCAATGCCCAAGGTAGGATTCTACCAGTTTACCCTTTATGGCTGGTCGTAACCCATCCGTGGCCGACCGTGACAATCAATCCGAACGACAAAAAAGTGCGCCCATCGAATCTGAAACCACAGTAGTAATACGAGGGATCAACGTCGCTAGAGGTAGCTAACCTTAGTGGCCAGACATATGCTCCTTTTTTATTCATTTTAATTATGACACGAATGTCAAGGATATCCATCATCATTCTCTTACTTCATTCCAGTAAACGTCACCAATTCAACAACTACGTTCAGGATATCATCCACCACGTACACAGTTGTTAAAGTGGTTCCAATATCGATAGAGAGTATGCCAATAAGAGGCCCAGGTCTCTTTAACAACCAAACGCCATTTTACGCACCGATGATTCTTTTACATTTCAAAACAATTCGTTCTTGATATCAAAATATCATATTCGTTTCAAAAAAATCAAACCATTTTTGAAATCATCATATTTACTCAAAAATCACACTTTACTTCAAATGTCAAATTCAACTCGACATATCGATTTCACTTCAAAACTTAATTCGAATTACAGTTTTGATTATAATGCACTTTAACCCAATTCATATTTAAATCCAAGATTTAAATATGAAAATTTCACCCTTTGACCAGTTTGATTTTTAGAAAATTGTTTAAATAGTTTAAAATAGTTAAAATAGTTTAATAGAAAATATTTAAATAGTTTATATAGTAAAATAGTTTGGAAAATCAAAATAATTGAAATATTTAAAGAATATAGATTTTAAATCATCTATACTAAAATATTCATTTTAAAAATAATTCCAAAATCAAACCGGTCAACTTCGCAATTTCCTATCCAAATCAATTTCAAATTCCATTTCGATTTAATCGATTCAATTCCGATTCCAACTTGAATAAATTTCAATTTCAATTCACAAATTTCTTTTAATTTCAATTCCAATTCAAAATTAATTTAAATCTAAATTTCAAATAAGTTTCCAATTCCAATTCCAACTCTAAATTCGATTTCAACATATCTTAAACACTTAAATCGAATTTACTTTCAATACCGATTTTAAATCCAAATTTCAATTCCAAACTCAAATTTGAAATATCATTTCATATCAATTTTTCTTAGAAATATTCAAAGTTCGAATAAAAGACCAATCTTTTAAAACAAATCAACTTTCGAAAATTTATGCCGTATTTCAATTTTTAACTTAAAAAATCTAAACTTCAATTAATTAAACAATTTCTTTTACCAAGTTTAAATTCCAACATTTCGAGCTTTAGTTCAAAATAATTCAATTTCCATAAATTGGATTTCATTCTTAAAATCAATTCATTTAAATAATTTAAAACACTTTTAAAATCATTTGATTTAACCAACCCGGTGTCCATATATAATTTTCTAACCTATGGCCAAGTGGATAATTATTTTAATTTAATTTCAAGGATAGATATATATCATTTCAATCCAAAATAGATGTCGTAGATACATATCATTTCAACCTATTTCTTAGTTAATTCGAAATAATTCAATTTACAGTCTTATATACTATAAATTATATACGGGATGATAACATGAAGTATCAAAATAAATAAACATCCAAATTAACACCCAATACCATCCATCACAACCAATCATCCATATAGTCAATATAATACACAATAATTTTATAATTAGCAATATCGAGTATAATAATGCCAATTAGATTTAAATTTATTTTAACGGTTAATTTAAATTCTATGAATTAATTTATTATCAATATCATGATAATTAAACCTACCAAACAACAATCAATAAATTTCATATCACTTTAGAATATAAATTTAACAAACAAAGAAATTATTTTAGTCAATTGTGAGCATAAAACACTCACCTTTTTATTTGAAACTAAAATTATTTCAGCTTCAACTAAATTCCACCACCACTTCGAGCTGTAGCCATCGTCGATATAAATCTAATGAAATTTGTTACGTCCGAAATCGACCTCGTATGGAAGATTTACGATTTAGTTAATATCGATATGGTTAAACTAAAACCAACAAGCTTAATAAATAAATAAAATTATAAACGTTACCACTCTCCCTCTTCATTCACAGTAGAGACAACGACCTAGAAACCCTCCTACACACGTTCGAAAATCCACCGCCGCCTTGTTCCACGAACAACTAGACCTTGCCGCAACCTCTCCTCCGCCTTGCCTAGAGATGCCGCTCCTTCCAACGTTGCCAATCTCCTCTGCGTACACAGCGCACGCGACCCAAATTGACAGCCCAAAAGCCCACACCATCTCGTCGTCGTCAATCCTTAGGGTTGTGACCATCGCGCCACCACTTGTCTCTCGCGTGCGTGCACATGCTAAAAAAATCACGGTCCAAACCCTAGATTAGCATGTTGTTCGCCACTCAATCAATCGCCGAAGCTTCGCGCCCGAGGCATCGCGATGGGTCCTCCACGAATCTATCGCTTCCGGCCGAAATCGATTCGATCAATTCCCTTTTTTTTTAAATCGACCATTTTTCTCGTTCGTTCTGATTTTTTTTTTTGGTGAAGCTTGAGTAGAAGAAGAAAAGAAATAAAAGAGAGGGATATTCGCCTGGAAAGGGGAAAATAGATTTGAATGAATATTTTTTTTATATATATATACGGCGGTTTCTTTTTTTTCTTTTTCTCTCTTTCTTTTCTTTTGAAAGGTTCGAAATTAAAAAGGAGATTCGAAATAACAGGGAAAAGAAGGAAATAAATAAGCAGCTATGTAAACGTTGGAAAGTCAAAAATATATATTATTGTTAAAGTTAGAAAATATCTAGCCTAAGTCGTCCGAAATTTCTCAAGCTCCAAACGAGGGCATCCCGCCTAGCGTTTATAATGTTTTAACCCCCATTTTGAACACAATAGAACTAGTTCTGATGTCTAATTCGATCATATGCAGAACGTAGCTTTACAAATCGAATTATTTTAATTAAATTCTGAAATTAATTTCTACGTATTTCAAGCTCGCACGGCAAAACGACAAGTCCAATCGCTACAAAATTTGAAATCGTACAGTAACTCACAATTACGAA
Organism: Allium cepa; assembly: GCA_030765085.1. Lineage (NCBI taxonomy): Eukaryota > Viridiplantae > Streptophyta > Magnoliopsida > Asparagales > Amaryllidaceae > Allium > Allium cepa. The sequence continues at coordinate 113,801,761 of CM060944.1, forward strand.
TCCGATGAAACTGGTTTCGTCGAAATATGAGATAGTGGTCAAATTGGCTATTTTACTCGTTAATTTAAAATATAAAATTTTAAATTATTCATATCTTTATCCACTTTTAAATGTTAACTATCTTTGTTCATATTTTGAATAAAATTTAAATCAATTTCTGATATCATTTTTAATCATCTTAAATCCAAAGTTAAATTATTCAAATACTTTCCAATATTAAATTTTAAACAATTTAATTATCAAATCAAAATATTAATAAATCAGTATATTTTTATTTCTATCCAAATTTATCCAATAATTACATAAAATTTAAAATTTTAAAATAGCCAAAAATACGGGTCGTTACAGCAATGGCCCGAGGTAGAGCACTTAGTAGGCTAGGGTGCCCCACAATTCTCTTTACTAATCCCAGGTAAGCAACATCAATTAAGGATTGCCCATAAATCCGATTGGTTTTCTCGTTTTTTGTTACATTTTGACAAGTCATGACTTTCTCATTAATTCACCTCTCCCTTGGGAAAGCAGTGAATTGAGACCCTCTTTAGAGAGTTTTGGCTGGTGCATTAAGAGTGGTTTTCTAGTATTGAGGGATGTTTCCAAAAGAGCATTTAATATATATTATTCGATGATGAGTTTATTTTTATGGGATTTCAATTAATGAGAATTTTTATAAAATATTATATTGGAATTATAATAAGAATTACGTTATTTAACTATTGTATGAAAACTAATTGTAAATTTTTTAATGTTTTATTAAGAATAATTTTGGAAGTTGTATATAAATATAAATATTAATAGTTGATTATTTTTACATAAAAAGGAAATTGTTTTAAAATCCTTTGGAAAAATATAGTAAGGAATTGGAATTAAATTATTATGGAGATTGTAACTTTGAGTATTTGGTTATACAAATATATTTTATAAATCGATATATCTAATGTTAAATGTTTGGAAAACTTAATATAAAATAAGATTTTAGTTGATGAATTATTTTACAATAAAGGTTTTGAAAGGAATTGGAATACGAATGAGGGTTTTTAATATATTAATTTTGGAATTTTATTTTTTGGCTTTGAGAAATATTCTAAATTGGAAATCCTTATTAGGAAAATGAGATTCTTTAAATTCATTGTTTAAAGGAAAGAATGAAATATAAAACTTCTTTAGTATTATTGTTTTAATTATTAAAGAAGAATTTCAAAGTTGTGAATTATTTTTAATAGGAGTTTAAGGGATTTGAAATTGAATGAATGTTTAAAATTATAGATTTCCTTGTAATTATATAAGAAGTTTTTAAATAAAGATTTTAGAAAATAATAAGATTTTATTATTTAAATCCTTTTGAAAAATAATATTGTTCTTTCAAAAATAAATCGAAGCTTTCGAAAACAAAGATTTTATTATATAACCTTTTCGAACCAATAAATAATTGTATTGTGTGCTTTGGTTGATTTATTTTCTCTTGGATGAGGACATTGTATAAAATGACTCGCAATACCATTTGGTGTTGGACTTTCGGTAATATTTCTCCAGATATTCTTTGGACTTGTTACATAGGACATTATTGGATGGAGCGAGTGTGTGTATAAACATCGAATAAATGAGAAAGTGACACCTGATGGTATGGGACATCCGATTTTATATTTATTTCGTTATTCCTTATAAGTAGATGACATTCGAATGAGGATAGCAATATAAGGATATTGCATATGATGTGCATATGAGGTAATGCTAGTTGGGGTGAATATGACTATGTGCCTATGGCATAGCTGTGTGCTATCGATCCGTGCATTTGCCCTAGTGTTACGTAGGCCAACAATCTAATGCTTTAAGGCACTTGTTGGGTCATGACCGATGCTTAGAGTTAAGTAGCACCCGAAGGATAATGAGTCATGATAACCATCAAGATAGCTAAAAAGTGCAGGAGTCGTGCTAAATAGGAATGTGTGTAGTCTCCTGAGCAACCAAGTGGCAGCCAGTCTCCCGTCCAGTTATAATGTGCGATAGATAGACATACAACATTTGTACACCTCTTTGAGTTTGATGTAGCGTGATGATAAGTAGTTAACTAAATTTGAGATTGTGTGTCTAATGTATGTCAAATCCCCATGCATGATTTTATCAAGGAGGATAATCAAGGCTACGCTTAGGTGTTATAATATTTTATATTGGCATGTATTGCTATTATTTGGATGCTTATTTTTTCATTAATATGAGTATGACAAACCCAAGATATGTCTACTTTACGATTGTCTAAGTGATAATCTTGGGCATTAATGTGTACTTGCGCTATGTTACTTGATGATTTATTATGTATTGATGGTTGTTGAATGCTTAGATGTTTCACTCATTTTATAAATTATATTATTAGATGTGCTTTTGGCTTTGCATTGATACGGGGGATGATATGTGTATGATTAGAGATATGTAGTTGTGTTTTAGGTGTTTACTTCATTGAGTCATAGATCAATATACAATTCTATTGTTGTATATTAACATTACGTCTAGACATAGTCAGACCCATGCGTTATCTATATAATACTCAGAATAGTCTAAGACATTTCAATTTCATAAACGAAGTGACAAACATATGATTGTTGGGTATAGTTGGAGACTGGTTATTTAGTTGACAAGTGTATCATTATTTACTTATGTAGCCTCATGTATGACGATGACGTTGATGACGACGAGATATATGTATTGGACATATACATTGTATTTGTTTGATAGATAGTGCACATTTGACTATTATAGACTCACCTGGAAATGTATATTTATATTTTACTATATGTTATCACTTTGTTGATGTGTAATATCCCATTCCAAAGTTAAATATGGTAAATATATTTAAATGGATTTTGAAAATTTAGTTGAATATTTAATTCAATAAATTGAACTTTTAGGTTTTTTATAATAAAAATAAAATATTGTAAGAATTGGTTGAATGATGTGTAATTCTATAATGTGAGAACAATGAATAAACAGATTAACAATATAGAGCGATATTGGACGTTTGATAATATTTTTCTAGTTATCCTTTTGACTCATTGTATAAAATATTGTATGTATGTATTGGATGTAATTTACGGGCATTTAGTAAATAATCGAGTAACGGTGAGTGGTATGAGACACTCAAGTGAAGTGTATTGAATTACTTTTGTGAGTAAATTTCATCCTCATTTGTAATGAGGGGTTAGGAATTTATGACATTTTCTAGAGGCAACTCTTTTATAGAGATTAGTAGTCGAGAGTCTATTACACTATAAGGACTAGGAGTTGGAGTTATGTTGATAATTTATGGATTCATCCTCTAAGGATGAACTTGTCGAGAAATATTATTTACTCTTAGGGCTAGTAGCCGAGGATTTATTATGTTGAGATACTCACATTTGAACGTGTAAAGTCGAGAGTGCTTATTATTACTCTCATTAGGACTCATTTAGTCGAGAGTATTTGTTAGGAACCTACGTCATAGGGTTCACACCGTCATGGGGAGCACGTGATTAAGACCAGCCAGATAGGCTAGTATCTATCCTTGAGGTCCTGATTGAGGAGTGTGCCATGGATCTATGACGTTAAATTGATGAGTCGATGAAGTTGAGGCTAAGAGATATTTATCTCGTTAGAGCCATTGCCAGGCATCACATAAGGACCAACAGTCTGTTACCAAGGGCTAGTAGGAGTTGTGACCAGTGCACAGCATTGTCTTGCAAGGTGTTTATGACATGTGACGGATATGAGTATCATGATTCTGGAAGTAAATAAGGGACTATAGGAAATAGGCTACGATCATTAGCTTTTCCTGGAGCATTGTTGTAGTACATCATAATCCTATTTGGATGACTTAGGTGGATTCATTTTGATGGGGAGTTAAATGTTCTCACGTCACTAGACATAATGAATATATGACATTAGGGACTGGCTGTGTGCTCATCTGTCATTTGAAGTAGCCTAACCTAAGGCTACTAGGAGTTCGTCTTTCTATATGACATTAGAGACTAGCAGTGTGCTTGTCTGTCATTCTCTCTTAGATTCTTTGGCTAAGAGATGTTTCGATGTGATTTATTATATCGATCTCTTAGGAACACTCAGTCAAGGGTTCTCGTCTCTTATTAGGATTGTTGTTTGACATGGATCTTATGTTATTTTTGTGAATTAATTTGAGTCTGCATATTCTATTTTTTATATCTCTTAAAGCCAGGCAGTTGGGAGTTCTTTTCTCTTATTGGTGCTGATGGTTGAGGTATAGATTAGTAAATATTATGTTTTTATGGTTTTTATTGTTTAAATGATGTTTCGCTTACTTCATTTCATGTGACATTTGATATGATGATAAACAATTCTTTATTATGCGTGATAATATATATGCATGGTTTGGATGATGTCAATACACTGGAAATGTTCACTGTCACTACAGGATAGGTTTGTTCATACCATGCCAGTTGCTTTTATATATTGACATTGCCTTTTAGACCTAGTTTGACCGTTATAACCCGCACTTTCCGACACACCGATCCAAAGCTTAGTGTGACTTTTGGACTTGCTTCATGCCAAGAAATACGAGCTGTTGGGTTTTTAAAGTATTATAGAGCATAATTATAAGGGTAAGTTCTAGTATATTGTATACTTTTAGATCTCACGGTGGAAGGAATTAAAATATAAGTACTGAAAAATAGACATTTTAGAATTAGTCTCCAAAATACTATATTTGTCATATACATTGTTTCAAAGTACAATATATGTTTTATAGACTTTTAATACAGTAAGCAACTATATGATAGACGAAAAAGAGTATGAAAAAATCAATGTAAAGCTCATTTCTCCATGTACTATGTCCAATCAACTACTAATCTGTCATCCTATGGTGGAGAAAAATGGAAAGGAGGGAGTGGGTATGACAAAAATTTGGTTAACGAGTATAAATTAATATGTGACGATCATGTGCAATTAACTTTAACTCTACTCTAGATGACATACGGTGTAGAAAAAGTGTCTGTGAATTGCTAACGTCCGTTGCCTAAAGGTTCTTGTCTAATATATACCTACACTAAAATTTGTGTAGACTATTTCGCGGATCAAACTACAGATTGAACCGCACAACTAATGATCGGCCACCGCTCCTAGAGCCATTCGATGTAAACAGTGTCACTACTATTAAAACATGTACACATTGCCACAACGCTACTAAATGTGGAAACACCACCCCCTTGGCTACTAATAAGGAAAACACTGCCACTAAGCTACCGTGTGACTCAATTCCCACTAGTATCCCTTCCACTAGGCTACTATGAACAATTTCTCCTCACTATTCCTAGAGAGGAAAAACCCAAGGTGCATCCATTTAATTATTAGACTACTCATTCATTCTTATTAATTAAGAATTGCCTCATTGTTTTCATTTGTTTGTTTTCTCCTTTCAAGTGCTTTACCTGATATTTTATTCCTTTTCTTTTTCCATTTTTAATGTGAACATCCAAATAAATTTCATGCTATCTAATTAGCATTTACTATTCTCAGTTTCTGAAGTTTATTTTGTTTATGCGTTATTAGTCCTTGTAGTTTACTTTCATTAGCAACTCTTTCTTCTGAAGCTTCATACTAAAGAATGGAAGAATTATTCTATCTTTATTCATATATTTATTCCTTTACTTTGCCTCTTTCAATACTACCATTTTAAGGTTACTCATATTCTTACTTTATTTTAATTACTGGTTTATTTACATATACTTTATTAGCTTTTCATTTGTTTCCATCTTCATCCCAGTAGCTTAATTTCATTTTTCAAATCTCATCTTCTGTAGCTTCATTCCTCCAAACAAACTTCCATCTCATTTTTTCCTCTCTCTCTCTCTCTCTCTTCATTTTCCTCCCCCTTTATTTTTTTTCCTCAAATCCCCTTTTTTCAAAACTTCCCTTTTCTTATTCTTATTCATCAAATCTTCTTCTTTTTTTCAAAGCTTATTTTTCCTTTTCAATTCTTCATCTTCTTTAAATTTTCTTCTTCTTTTCCAAACAGTCTTTTTTTCAAATCATTTTCTTCAAATTCAGATCTATACAAACTTCTCTATCTCCTCCAAAACTTTCTATAAAAAATTATAGAAGATTAAGATAGCAAGGAAACAAATCAAAAGGAGGAAGTAGTAGCAGATCCAAATCAGACTAGAAAAGGAAAATCCATAAGGTGGGTGTTTTGACCCACTCACAACTACTAGATTATCATATGTTAGTTAAATTAAATTTATGAAGTGATTAGAAATTAATTGATTGATGTTTGGTATGTTTAAATTGTCACTTTAGTTAAATTTGACTTTATTGTATTTAATCATCATTTAATTTAATGTTGAATTTAATTGTCAATTTAATACCTGTTAATGATAATCAGTTATCTATTGATGTTTGTTGGTTGATTTGGATGAAGATTGTGATGGATGCTTGATTATTGATATTGGATGACTGGATGTTTTATTTTTTATATTGTTATAACATTGCAAGTTCCCTATGGGTTGAAATGATATATATCCGAACGATCTATAGACTAGGAAAAAATCATTATGGGTTTAAATGATAGACTCGAGCGATTTTATGGATTATTATTTAATTTAGGATTGCAGTTTGAAATAATGTATAACCGTAAAATTTTAAATTGCGGATTGAAATGATAAATGTTCGTATCGCTTGACCATAGGGTAGAAAATTATATACAGACACCGGATTGGTTAAATTAAATGGTCTTTTTATTTCTTTAAATTTTGATTTCAGCTAATTGGCACTTTGAAATAGAAATTTATTTATATAAACTGAATTGTTTTCGATAACCCAAGCGTTAATGCTGAAATTGGAATTGATTTAATGAATTGTTCAAAGGATTTAAATTGTAATTTTCAAAATTTAAGTGTCAAATATAAATGAATTTATCGGAATTGAGTTATTGAAAATATTTGGATATAACTTTGAAATCTATTTTAAACTAATTTAAACTATTTTAATTAAATTAACTATTTTATTCGATTTAAAACTATTTTAATCTATTATAACCTATTTAGTCCAATTTAATCCATTTTACCTATTTTAAACTAATTAAATTTATTTAATCTATTTTAAATCTATTTAAGATAATTTAAATCTGTTTAATCTATTTTAAATTTATTTAATCTATTTTAAATCTATTTAAGATAATTTAAATCTATTTAATCTATTTTAAACCTATATAAATCATTTTAAGATCTAATTAAATCAAATTTAAATCTATTTTAAACCATTTCTACTATTTAAACTATTTTAATCTATTTTAAACTATTAAAACTACTTATGACTATCTAAACTATATTCTAAAATTTCAGTCCGTGTGAAATTGAAGTATTTATTTTTAAATCCTTGATGATGGGACAACCTAAGTTGGAATTGGCAATTGATACCTTTTTGTGAAATGACATATTTGGGTAAGTTTGATTTTTGAAGTGAATATGATTTTAGAAGTGGGTGTGATTTTGAAAGTGAATGTGATTCGAAAGTGATATGGTTTTGAGAATATGATATTTTGATATCAATTTTGAATTGGTTTTGGGAAATGTAAAAGAACCATCCGGTGTGAAATAAGCATTTGGTCGATAAAGTGACTGGGAACGAATATTGTCATACTCCCTGCCAATACCGAAAACCACTTTAACAACTGTGTATGTCATGGAGATTGCAGAAATGAAGTAGGATGGTTTGGCGAACGATTCTGTATGAGGTATTTATGTGACCCTGACTCCTGTGTGTCAGCTCAGATGTGACTAAAACAGAAGCCACGCCTGGCCAAGTGAGGTCATTCCTCCAATCAGACACATTCCTTCGATACCATATTATGACTTTGTGATGATTTGGTGGCCAACCCTCAATTTTGATTATAGGAGTGTGTTCCCAGATGGGCGATAGTTGTTGTTATGCGTTACCACCAGTCCGGATCCGCAATTGGTATATCTACCCTGGCATTGCCACGAATGCCGTATTCACATGCCTTATCGCGCCTTCTACGACTTTGTTTCGTATCATACCTATGGAGTGCCCTTTGAGTAAACCTCTAGGAGGAGCTTGCGGTACTGTATAGACTGTGGGAATATATAAAATGTGTTAAGGGGGATATGGGTAATGCCTTAACGCTATTTTAATACTTTAGATTACTATAGACACTATTATAATAGTGTATTGTACAATGTATGTAGATAGTTTAACGGATCCTTAGGAGATGTTAATCCCGAACATCTCTTGAGTTATTGCACTCATTTTAGACACTGGATAGGAAATGTCAAATCCCTTAAACATCTTTGACGTCGTTACACTCATATTTATTTACTGTTACATAAGATCTTTTAGTTCTGACTCGAATGTTTTGTCTTTTCATTATGCTCGAGTCAGGCTGAGCTTTTCAGTTTATCGAAGACTGCTTTCCAGAGCACGAAGACAAAGATTTTGTACTATTACTATGTACTATATTTATTCCACTGCATCATGTTGTTCCACTGTATTTACTTATTATTTATTCTTGTTTTATGTAACCTTGATCTGTATTATAATGGTTTAATCAATGTTATTTGTAAACAGCTTCATGAACTGTTTATTTGATTATTATATTTTGTCATTCCGCTGTGAGATTCTGTATTTGTTTTCTTTCTTTCTATGCTTTTTCTTATTTACCCCATGATAATCTGCTCTTTTGAATGTTTGAGTCTGACATGTGTGGTTTATCATCGTTTTAAACCGTCCCAATAGGCAGGTTGTTACAGGTTGGAGAGCCTTCATTTTGATCGAGCATGGTCGTCACAACTTGGCCAGGAAGGAACGATCGAAGCTGTCTACGCAACGCTCACACAACGCTCTAAGTCACTGCTTTTTCCTCATGCATAATCGACCTTATAAAGCCCGGGGTCGAACTCTATAGGTCAACCATTCAAGTTTAGGGGTTGGCCCTAAAACGTTTTTTTCTTATTTTGTTTTCTAATTTTCAAATACCGGTAACTCCTCCATAGTAACTTGGATTTCAAAGTGTACATATGAAAATCGTCAAGGAAATCGATCAGGTACAAGTTTCATGGCTAAATTTTGAAGTTTGTTGAAATTTTCTTTTTAGTGCTTATTTCAATTAAATTTATTTTTCTTATTAACATTTAAATTTCTATTAAATTCTTTTTAAATTTATGTAAATTTCTAGGGTGTTACACCGACCTGTGTTATTTGTATAATACTCGGCTCGGTTTGAAACATATCATGTTTAGGGATGACGAGACCAGGTTGTGCTTGATTGGCTAGTTTGGACTTTAGAGGCTAGTTTATTAGTTGGACTAGATATTGTATATGTATTTATATATATAGCATTTTATGTACATATGGATGTTTTACCTTAGTATGTATCCATTAATATGTACTTTGAATGTATTTGCTGGTGTTGGGTAGTTGACTTGATTTTGTTAACCCACTTAGACATGTGTATATTCTCTATTATATTTTATGTTGCATTATGATTATGTGTTCTCTGTTATTTATTTTATAAGTGTATTGTTCTACCCTGAAAACGCACATGTTCATTGTTTTATGTCATTATCGAGTACGTTAGTGTTTATTATATTATTAATACGTATGGATGTTAGTCAAAGGGAATATTCACGTATGATAGCCCAATATCGTTTTATTCTCCATATTATCAAACAGTATTACCTAGTAATACACTTTAGTGGTATGGGTATAAGGTAGGGTGTTATAGAAGTAATAAATACAAAAAATACAAAAAACTATAAATAGTGAATAATGATGAATAAATAATAATTTACTTTCAATATATAAAATTCATCAGGTTATTATTCATTACTAAAAAATACTAACCAAAATTATGAAAATTCACTTAGCCATCACATGTTCCGTAATATCAAATTTCACATATTACCACAAACACTGTAACATTAAAAGAACTCACCCAATCTTCTGGGTGTATTGTAATTAAACAAAATTTTATTGTATCGTACCATTTTCACTAACTCATATAATGTTAGAAGGTTATTAATCATATAATTAATAGTGCACTGAAAATAATTAAGAAATGTAACAAAACAAAGCATCAACATATCAAGGCACAAATATCAAAACACTTAATGTACAAAATTGTCATAACATTGTAAAATAACATAAAATGGTTTAAACTTGCACAAAAAAACAAATGTTATTAACGTATATAATATAATGTTCAAATAACCAAATAATTATTTGTTATTTTCTAATGATTCCCATTAATATTTGCAGATGTTGCAGCCTGTTCAAAATCTATCACAAAATCAATGACTACTGGTAGCGTACGGATGGACAAACTTCCACTACAATATCAAACCAATCCATATATATATATATATATTAAACCAAACAGCAAAACTCCCTAAATTATAAGTTAAAAATGTCTAGTTAGGGCTCATCTAGTGATAATTTTTTTAATAATATGTCACTAAATTATAATATTAGTTGAATAGCGTGTTAAGAGATCACTGGCAATTATTATCATTATATATATATATATTAATTTCTAACATCTTCATATATGTAAATAAGTTACACCAAAATTTTCTAAATTGTAGAATGATCTTAATGGCATAAACATGCCTCAAATGAATCATGAACGAATGAGATATAACATATTTAAATATTAAGAGTTATATGATGACTAGAATAGAACTAATAGCTTAGCCAATATATTTAGGGGTTTATGCATGATTTTTCCTTCTTTATTTTCCCTCATAAACAACTGAACCACTCTTCCAATCTAACCCTCTTTTACCTTGCTCTTCTGCCACTGGCTAACCAAATATCAATGCCATCGTTGTTTGACTCGGCATCTGAAAATGCACCACTTGGTACCCACCATGGCCAACTCGATGCTCATTTGACAAATCTTAGATTTCCTAGATGCCAACTATCTTTGTTATTTCTAAATAATCAACACCGTTGAATCTAGGCCAGCCAGAAGTGGGTTAAATGGGTGAATTTCAAAAAATTCCTATTTGGATCATACTGAGCCTATGAAGTCTAATGTCTAACACTAGATCCAATCCAGTTGTTTTAATAAAATAAATTTTGTTTTGAATATACATTGCCTTATTAATTATTCTTATTAATCAAATGCATTTAATGTGAATCAAAATCAACTAAATGAATGAGGGAGTTTTAATTATTTAAAGAAAGAAACCTTTTGTTCTCTCCCTTAAAGCTCTCTCATTAATTAGAAGAATGTTTTATTTTGTTTAGAGAGAGAAACTTTTCGTTCCTCTCTCTTAATTAAATTAGTTGATTGATTTACTTAAATGATAGCTTTATCAAATTTATATTTGGTATATTTTATGAGCGTATCAAAATATACTGAAGTGCATATAGTGCAAGTGCGACTTTTCTAATTGTGTACATAGTTGATTGTACATGTTAGGTGTTGGAATTTACACCGCAATTGGCACATGTTCCCTTTTGATACGCAGTTGCTGTCCAAAACATTGCTTCTATATAATTTAAAAGAATATTCTTATTTAAATATCTATAAATCTAAGCTGATTTTGGTCAAATCAACAAATCCAAATACAAAATTTTGTTTCCAAAATATCATGTCATCTGATTTGGTAATGCAATATGAAAATCTACATCTACAAATTCCAAATAAATTATATGTCATGATTTAAAATAAAAAATAATGAATATAAAGAGATTTTGTAAATAGTATTCATTTGCCAAAACCATAACCTTTCATTTTAATCCAAAAGAAAAGTTTTATCAAACAAGGTCTGGATGTTAATTTATGCATGTTTTTACATTAAGATGAATCTCCGTTATTACATACATTATTAACCCACTTTTTAACCAAGCAGGATATCTTTCGAATCTGGACATCATGGTGAAGATGAAACGATTCATGGACCAGGGGACATGCTTGAAAAGACTATAGGGAGGAGCTCAAGAAGTTATAACAGAGAAGGAGTTAAGTTAACTACTCAGTAACAAGCACTTCTACTCGGTATCGAGCTCTTTTCTTGCCTCCAATGGACCCTCAAGGCTCTTGTATATGGGATAATGGTTGGTGTGATCCTCACAGAGTGCATTTCTTAAGGAATAAGCGAACAGCCCTAACGATATTCTAGGGGAAAGTAGAGAAGTACAAGCGGTATCAAAACCTCCCAGAAACAACACAATCTTTAAGGAAAAGTGCTCAAAACTCAACAAATCGGAGAAGACCAAGGGAAGGAATGAGGGGAGATTTCCACTAGAAATCAAGTCGGTATCGACCATTTATGATCAATATTGAGTTGATTTTTTTGACTTAGTGGGCCCGCTTATCTACTCCTACACTCTTGGATCTGGATCAAGACTTGGAAATTCATAGGACTCCGGTTCTGTTAAATGATATCTCTATAAATATAGATCGTACAACAATTGGAGAAGGACTTTTTTGGCACATTATCTTCTTCATCTTCTATCTCTCCTCACCATAGTCACTAAGCATAGTCACTAAGATAGATACTATTGGATGCTTTAGGCTATAAGAACTTGTCAATCCCTTGTAGTAGTGACTCTCAGTCAAACAAATAAATAAATTACAATGGACATAGGCCAAAGGTTACTGAAGCACTTTAAAAACTATGTTGTTCTCTTTGTTTCTTATATATTTTCTATTATTCTACAGGACTTTGTGTGTCATGCCATTCTGGTATCAACATTTTGGTGCTTTCATTGAGAGGAGTTTTTTAGGCGTAGATCTAGCTTTCTACTTTGGATTGGAGCATAAAGAGGTTAGATCCAGAAGATTTTATTTATGAAACTTGAGGAATTAGCATAAAGGAATCATTGACTCTTAGGATTTTAAGAATATCATCCGGAGCAGTGGTTGGAGATGAAGAGATTCTCATCACATGGAAGTTGGTCACCATCAGGCATTGCAAGGACCATCTACTCCTCGGTAGATGGTTATTAAAGTGGAATAGGTTAAAATGATGCATAAGCTGAATCAAAAGTTGGATGACAGTCAAATGGCTCTAATGCAAAATATGGATGCTAGCATAGCACTGTTGACCTAGCAGCCCTAAAGAACCAAGAGGAAGACTTCACCTGTTGGACATGAAGAGGAAAACTCGTCTGTTTCTAGTCGGAATAGGCGATATGCAAAAACAAAAAGGGAAGGAAAGGGATATTTGAGATGTAGACGAAGTTGCTAAAGGAAGTCGAATGACCCTTGCCAAAGAAATTTAACTCGATACCGACAAAAATTAGGTTGGTACCGTGAAGAACTTAGGCACTTTAGGGGGACAAGGAGCTGAGGACATGGACTTATCTGATACAAATGATGATTTGCAACATGACGGTAAGGATTATGAACTTAATGTTGCTGCTAGTGATGCTAGAGTTCAAATAACTACAACAGAGCCAACCGGATGTCAATGAAAAATCGGTGGAGCGGATCTCACAAAGACTGGAGAATCTAGATGTCAACGGGCTAATCGAGATTGATTGTAGAGCCAAACATTTGGTACAGCCCTTGACGGTCGATCTTTGGAGTACCATGCTAGCCAGGAATATGTAGCAGATATGGTTAAATGGTTGGTAGAAGAAAGTAAAGGTAAAAAGAATGAGGATTGGGGTTTCGCACAAAGTAGAACTCCGTTCGTCAAAAATATTATGAAGGAAGAGTATTCTAAGAAGTTTATGATGCTAATTATGCTATCATATAATGAGACTATTGATCCCAAGCAGCGCTTATTCAAAGATGAATGGCGCACGAATGATGCTAGGGCAACAGACATGGTTCGATGTAGGCGTTTTCCTTTTTTTAGAAGGTGTCGCATCGATGTGGTTTACTCGACTCATGTATCGACTTTTGATGAGTTAGAAAGGAAGTTATAGAGCAATTTAGGCCCCATAGCCCTCGGCCAAAGGATGTGATGTCCTTGTCGAGCGTATCTTAAGGACTTAAGGAGTCATTGAAGGGGTTCTTGAATCAATTTAATGTGGCAGTTATAGAGGTTAGCAATTCGAAAGAAGATTTCTTATTTATGGCTTTTTTCCAGGGCGTACATATAGACACAGACTTCGGTAAATGGTTCAAGATGAAGCAACCAATGATGATGGAGGAATTTTACTGGAAGGCCAACCAGTTCTTGAATTTGGAAGAAGTAAGTCAAGCAGTTGGACAGGCTAATGGTGGACAATCAAAAGAAGTGATATAGAGCAATGTGGATATCAAACAGATGGGAGAAAGCTTGGGTAATGTAGCGGTTAATGTTGGAAATTCGAATAATCAAAAGAAAAGAAATCAAGGCACTGGTGGTAGGCAAAATGAAATCAAAAGGGGCCCGAGGAATATGAGGCTTGATGAATTAACACCCCTGAATGATATGCTAGAATATATATAACTTGTTATACATGGAACATAATGATATAAAAGGTTGCCTTGGAAGGAGTGACCAAGGAGGAAAGGCGCTCAAGAAAGTACTATCTTTTCCATGAAACCTATGGACACAACCCGAATGAGTGATGGCATTTGAGATACTTTATTAAGGAATTAATAAGGAAGAAGAAGGTTCAACAATATGTGAGAGAGCCACGGGATGGGGGGTCAGAATGAAAGACCCTAAGGCTCATCTACCCAAGAGAATCAGCCTGGACCTAGCGGAGAGGGGCCTAGGAGAACTGAGAGAAGATTAATTATCAATATGATAACGGAAGGACCTCATCCAATGGAGAAAAGATGGTAGGAAATGGAATGGTATGCAAGCTCGTTAAAGCGTGCACCATACCAAAGTTGCTTTGCCATAGAGGACGGAGCTCTGGCCAAGCAATAAAGGATAGTTACATGTGATATCGTGTTTTGGAACGGATGCTAATGGCATCGAAGCTCCAACATTTGACCCCATGGTGATAACGATTGTTATAGGACCAACAACGGTACGTCATGTCCTAGTCGATAGTGGAAGTTCCGTGAACATTCTATTCAGGAGAACATTCGATCAAATGAAAATTGGCATGAAGGATGTCAAGGCTTGTAAAATGAAAATTCAAGGATTTATAGGTCAAGTGAATCGGTCGATTGGAACAATTGATTTGTCGGTTGAGTTAGGTGATGGAGATCACAAGGTTGTATGGTCTAAACATTTTTTATAATAGATGAGTATTCGGCGCATAACATTTTTGTGACGACCCGGAAATTTTTAACATTTGAAATGGAATATTTAATTGATTTCAAATATTTGGAAGTAATTTTAAATTGAATTTCAAAATATAACTATGATATGGTAATCAAATTATTGAATTTGATTTATTGAAGTCGGGTAAAATATTGAATCTTGATTTTTAAGCTTGTTAAAAATAATTTAAAGGCTTGAAAAATCTATATTGATAATACTGAAGATAATGAAAGCTTCAGAATTGAATTTGGAAATGATTTGTTCAGTTTTGAAATTATATCGTTTAAATCGATATTTAAAAATAGCTTTCCAAGGCACAGTCTCGGAATTCGACGAAACTAGTTCCATTGGATCCGTAATATTGTATTATTATCGGATTTCAATTTTCATAACGTTTGGAGTTGTCGTTTGGCCGTACGATAAGCGAATGCGTTGAAAATTATACCGAAATTTAATTTAGTAACTGGTTCAAAAAGCTATCTTCTCCATACGATCGAATTTGGACTCGAAACCTTTTCCAATGTGTTCGGAATAGGCGTATAACACTATAAACGCCTAGCGGCACGCCTCGATAGGAATTCGAAATTTTAAGTTGCATTTATCGAGACATTTGGAATTTTAAATAAAAATATTTCTAAATAAACCTTCTCCTGCATGCCACCTCCTTTTCACATCACGTCCCTTCTTTTATTTCACAGTCGAAATCATCAGATCGAAAACGAAGAAATTAAATTTCACAGCCTCGTTTCAAAGCAAAATAATGGCCGCAACCAAATCGCGAAAACCCAGATCTAAAAAATGCCAATATCCTTCTTCCCTTCTCCTTCAAACACAAATCGCTCGGCATATTAAAAAAAAAGGAAAGAGGGGAAGGCGATTCGTGGCATCGTGAGTCGCGTTGGTCGATTTCGTCGAGGCGAGAGGAGCTCGGTGGTGGAGCCACGATGGCAATTTCGAGGTCGTGTTGAGGGTTCATCGACGGCAGGAATAAGGGGATGTAGGGCATTCGATTTCGAGGTCGCGAGCATTGATCTAGGGCATTGAGGCCGTGGCAACTTTGCTCGATCGAAACGGGGTATCTCGAGGAGGCGACACGCGAACTCAAGGCCGCGTCTTGGGCAAAAGCGCGATACACGGCAGCGACTGGGTGGAAGGCAGTGGCGACGTGAGATTGGGGTGTCGCTCGAAGATGGCTAGGGTTTCGTGCACGCGACTGCGTGGTGGAGCTCGAGCCTGGGTTTACTCGATTAGCAATGAGGTATATTTGTTTTTTTGGGTTTTATTTTAATTTAAATGTATATATACTTATAAAGATTAACCTAAAAATAATGTGTTACAACGAGGTATATAGGTTATGCTAGGAAGACATTTTTATTCCCAATAGAATTTAATGAATATATATATATATATATATATATATATATATATATAAATAAATTACAGAAATTATTTAGAAATTTTGAAGTGTTTTGAAAGTTTAATTTAAAACAAAGAAGAAGAAAAAATTAACAGTAAATAGGATTACTGTTGTTTATTTACAGTCAAGATTTAAATAATTCGGTTTTAATATATATGAGATTTTGGGAAATAAAGATTTTTTGAATGATGAAAGTTTATATATAAAAAAATAAAAAATAAAAATAAAAATAAAAATAAATTTAGATTTTTGGAAATCTATAAATTATTATTAAAAGAAGATTGGTTAAATTAAATTAGTTAGTTAAACTAAATTTACCAAATGAGAATTGAATCGTTCAATTTATTTCGATATTAATGAAATCGTAAATTGTTTATACAAGGTCAAAATTGTGGAGAAAACAGTCGGGATTGGAAATAGATTGCGAATGATAAAATCAAAGGTGAGATCTTCTCACTCAATCAATATTATTCTGATTTAAATTTTGAATAGTTAGATTTAAAATTGATTGACTGTGTGCTTGGATGATTGATTTATAATAATTATTCACTAGATGATATTATATATATAGTAGTATATTGTATATATTGGAGTTGTTGATTTCCCGCATTATATAGCGGATGAGACCCTATGCGCCGCATAATAGCGGATGATATTTTATAAATCCCATATACCGTGATATTCCACCTCGAAGTGGAATTGGTATTTAATTATTGTGCTAACGTCTGTGGATGTAGGGAAACAGGTTGGAGGGATCCAACTGGATTCCTCAAATTTGTTTGAATATTATTTCATATGTGTGATGTGATTGATTGATAATTTGTGGATGATTATATCGAAATTGTTGAAGGCTATAATTTAGCCAAATATGTTTTCTCGTATCGTAGGATACCAGAAATAAATAAAATTTGATTTTTGAAATTTAGCAGAAAATTTATAGTAAATTAATTTTAGAAAATTAAATAAATTTAAAAGAAGGAATTTGTTTCAAAAGATAATAAATTTGGTGTTTGAAATAAATTTGAGAATCAATTTGAAATTTGATTTGGTATTTTGAAAATAAATTATAAAATCAATTTGGTATTAATTTGGTAAAAATAATAAATATTTGGGAAATTGATCTAAAATTGACTTGATGGTTAAAAAAATAAATTTTAGGAGACCAATTCTGAAAATGTATTTGGTGTTGAAAGTGAATACTTGGGAATTGATTTGAAAAATCCTATACCTGTGGTTATTTGAAAATTTAAAATTCATAATGGCAATTTTATAAAATAAAGGGAAATTTGTTTTAAAAATAAACATTTGGTTATTTTTTAAATGTGTGGAAAGAAATTTACGGATTTGGAACGTAAGTTTAAAATAAATCCCGAAGGATTTATTAATTGATTTAAAATGATCCATTTTGAAAAGAAAGGTGTATTTTCCCTGAAAAGCCGAGTATGTTTGTAAAATAGCTTTTGAAATATAAATTAAAAGTTCTAGGGTTGGTTTTAAAAGAATATTTTGGAGAAATTAGTTTCTTTAAGTTACTTTGTAAATCTTTAAAGTAATGATTTATTTAATTAATTGTGGAAGTAATGATTTAAAGTTTTAATTGATATTGTTTTAGAAAATGGATATTTAAATAGTTGTATCCTATCTACTAATTTTATTTAAAATTAGTTTGGACTTGAATTTTTATATGAGATATTAGTATAATATTCTCATAACGAATGTCTTAAATAAAGTATTTTAAAATAGTTTTGTTCTGAATGTTTCCAAGTATATATGTTTGGATAAGTAATTTAAATTATTTTAAAGTATTTGAACTCGGCAAAT
Source organism: Allium cepa (assembly GCA_030765085.1). Lineage (NCBI taxonomy): Eukaryota > Viridiplantae > Streptophyta > Magnoliopsida > Asparagales > Amaryllidaceae > Allium > Allium cepa. The sequence goes on from CM060944.1 coordinate 113,820,178, forward strand.
TTTCAGTGGACTTAAATAAATATTTGGAAATTTATTCCACGTGAAGAAGGTGATTTGAAATTTGTTTTCAAAGGATTGAAGTGTGAAAAATGATTTGAAATTTGCGTTCAAAATATTGAAATGTAAGTAATTTGAAATTTGTTTTTAAATGGTTGAAGGGTGAAATATATCTTGTGAAGATATTTTGGAAATAAATAATTTGCGAAATTTATTTAAATCTGGTAATTGTTGTGAATGTTGATTGGTAGTTAAATAACCGACTATCAATATTTGCCTTTAAACGACATTTGAATTTCGATGCGACCGGGGGTCGGATTCCAAGTGGATATCCGAAAACCACATCGAACCTTTGTGATTATGATAGGTCTTTTGTTTAAAAGATCAAAGTGAAAATTGTTGTAATTTGTTGAAATCTGAATGTAACACTTATTTTTAAAAATAAGCGCTCGTTATTCGGATTAGCCGAGAGAGGACCTTGTGTCATAAAACCCATTCCGAATAACGATACGATGAAATGGGATTGCATTTGAAGGCGGTGTTGAAGACCGGGTATTTTCGAAAGCGAAAGGATTACCTGTCGAATGTCTCTGCACCGGGTTGCTCCAGTATAGAGATTTTATCACCTTTGTGATGGGCATTTCGGACGTGATTTGTGAATATCCGGATTTGCAAGGGCTTCTTTGAAGTGCCTTCGGTTCCTTTCGATCCCGGAATGGACTTGTATGGATGTGTGTCTAACGTTACACTTTGAGATGTAAAGGTGGTTTCTATCAAATACATTTCTGTTGGTGGCGGAGAATTTATTCTCTTAGCTTAACACCCTTCTCTAAGACGTACGAGCTCAGAGTTTATGTACTTGATTGTTACTAGTAATGCATTCCCAATTTGGTAACATGACATACGAAGTGCTGCTGATCATTTGTTGATCAAAGCATGACTTCGTGAAAAGTGTAGCTTTGTGGATGAGACCTCATCGGACCTCACACCCCGAAAATGGTCGAAACAGGAAAGATGCGGCAAGGTTATAAGGGTCGCACCCTTTAGGGTATGTCATTTCCTTCGGGAAACGGATAGTGTCAGGTATGGAGCCCTGATATTTAACCTTTGTGGTTACTGCAAATACTTTTCTTTGTGGTTGTTGGTGTAGAGGATCCTCGGATAAAGGTCCCAAAGGACCGGGGGATGGCATACTCGAGTAGTAGTTACCTAGTTACAGAGGTAACCCGGCCTTATGTTGGCAGAGATCCGTTTAGGTTCTCGGGGCGTCCCTCCAGAGGCGTACCCATGTGGCATAGGAAGTTCCTTAGCCTGACCATTTGTTGGAAATCCAATTCCCAATACGAACCCAGTACGGTTTTAGTTGTAGAACCTGCCATTTAACATGGCAGCTATAGTAGGCATAGTATAATGGTACCTATGCTGGCTAAGATTAATATTATACTTTCGAAATGTTTTCTGCATATGCACTAATAATAATATCGAAAAGATTTTGCGTATTAAGCATGTTTTACTATCATAAGGAGAAATCTCCCCCAAGTCTGCGATTGCATTGTGTGTGTGGCGGGAGGCCTTATGGTAGTTTCATTATCCAAAAGCATAGCGGATTTCTTTTTATTTTCTTTATGGAAATAACTATTTTTAAGATCTCACACCAGTCCCATGACTGACCTGGAGTTTATTGTTCCCATTCTAAACTCTGAGTGCCTATAATTTTCCACACGGGCAGCCTAGAGTCAGGTTATCATTACTCTGGAGCGAAGTCGAAAAAGAAGTTGTTTTGGAGATCAGGAGCAAGCTGGATGGCGAGGTGTATCATACATATATATATATATATATATATATATGTAATATTTCTTTTCCGTTGTTTGTTGTTATAAACTCTAATAATGTAATGTGACTTAATGTAACAACTGATATAGTTCTTTGTTTTAAAGATATTCATTTATCTATTATATTTGTTCCGCTGCGATATGTGAGATTCTATTATTATTTCCTTTTCTTCTTCTTCTTCTACCTCTTTCTTCTTTAAACCCGAAGACTCGTACATCTGTTCCACTTTGGGCTGAATTGTTGTGGGATTTTGCCAGCTCAAAAGGGGTACGGATTTGCGGGCCTTCACGTTAGGTAATAGAGATCACAAGGCTGTATGGTCCATACATTTTTTATAATAGATGAGTATTCGACGCATAACTTTTTTTTGGGCTGACCATCCTTAGCTAATTTTAGAATAGCACCGGTTCCTTGGTGCTTAATGATGAAGTTCCCTACAGAGAGGGAAGATCAATAAAGGGTGACCAGAGCACAGGAAAGGAATGTTATATCGTGGAGCTAAGGGAAGTGAAGCAATGGGAGAAAGGCAAGAATGTAAAGAAGACTCTTTGCATTTAGAATTCGCAATCATAGAATTTAAAGCCTAAGCCCTGACTTGGGAACCACATTATGTTCGATTAGTCTATGGATCCCAAGAAGAAGTTAGAGGAAGTGTAGGCAGCACCGGTTGAGCTGATAGTTGTTGTTCCAATCAATATGAACGATCCTTCCCGAACTCCAAAGATTGGATCTTAGCTCGATGTTGGACTAAGGAAGGAATTGGTTAGTTTCCTTTGAGGGAATTTGGACTTATTCACTGGGATGTATTCGTATATATACAGGATATCGTCGGAGGTAGCATGTCATGCACTGAATGTGAATCCAACATTTCCATCAATAAAGCTAAAAAGGCATAGTTTGGATCTAGAACAATCCAATGCATTAAAGGAGGAAGGGGATAAGCTAATAGAGAATGGCTTTATCCACGATGCTTTATACTTGAAATGGGTATTAAAAGCTTTGTTGGTCATGTAATCAAATGAAAAGTTGCGTGTATCGACCATTTTGACTTGGCCAAAGCATGTCCAAAGGATAACTTTCCTTTATTGAGGATTGATCAACTGGTAGACAGGACCACAGGACATGAGTATCTCTCATTTATGGATGGTTATTTAGGCTATAAGATACTGATGCATATACCGGATCAAGAGCATACTAGTTTTATAATGAATTTAGGATTGTTTTATTATCGAATAATGTCGTTCGATTTGAAGAACATTGGAGCTACGTATCAAATATTTCTAAGTTCTATGTTCAAGAAAGAAATCGAGCGGACGATGGAAGTATATGTGGATTATATGCTTTTGAAGTCATGGATATCACAGAACCACCTGGATGATCTTTCAAAGACGTTGGAAGTTTTGTGAAACTATGGAATGAAGCTGAATCCATTGATTATTCTTTCATAATTTTACTGGAAAAGTTGTTGGGATTTATCGTGAATGCTGTGGGTATTTAAGCCAATCCAAAGCAGATTGACGCCTTAAGGAATGTAAGGGCGCCAATTATGAAAAAGGAATTACAAGGCTTAAAAGGGAAGATTGTTGCCTTAAGTCGGTTCATCTCAAGGGTAACGAATAAGTGCATACCATTCTTTGATGCCCTCAAAATGATAAGAAGAATTTTTAATGGAATCAAGACTAGCAGAATGCCTTGGAGGAATTATGGAGACCTCACCAATTCTATCTAAACCATTGGACGAAGAGGATTAATTTTTTTATTTGGTAGCGTCTGCTCACGCACTAAGTGCAGCATTGGTACATGAAGAGATGGGGATTCAAAGGTTGGTATATTATATCAGCAAGAGGTTCACTGCAGCTGAAAAGAACTATTTAAAGTTAGAAAAACATGCGTACATCTTGTTGATTGCATCAAGGAAGTTGCGGACACACTTCCATGCTCGTTCGATTAAGGTGTTGTACCGACCAGAGACTTTAGGGAGGTTAGTAAAATGAAACATAGAGTTGAGTCAGCATGCATTAACTATCACCCGAGGAGAGCGATAAATAGGCAGGCATTGGTAGATTTCATAACCAAGTTTACCATATAGGATGGTGAAGAGGAAGACGACAAGGTCACATTTTCCTACTGGAAGCTGTTCGTGGATAGAGCTTCAAACGAACATAGTTCAGGTGCAGGAGTAACTATTGAAACTTTGAAAGGACGGTCAGTTTGTTATGCGTTGAAACTGGAACTTCCTGCGACTAGCAACAAGGCTGAGTACAAGGCATTGATACCGGGGCTGAGGATAGCGAAGGAAGTGGAAATAAGGTCGATGCACATATTCAGTGACTCTCGGTTACTAGTTTGTCAAGTGAGGAAGGAGTATCAGGCTAAGGGTGCAAGACTTGACCCTTACCTTACAAAATCACCGGAACTGTTGAATGATATAGAGCATTAGACTATTACACATATCCCTAGAGAGGAGAACGCAAAAGTTGATTCATTGGCTAAATTGGCTAGTTCTGGGAAAGTATTAATGATAGGTTTGGATCCAGTGGAAGTCTTGAAGGCTCCAAGTATCAACCAAATGGAAGTTGAGTGGATTTTGGAGACCGTGGAGGAAGAGGAGCCATGGATGACTCTGATCAAAGATTATTTAGTCAAGGGAACTCTTCCAAGAGGCATGAATGAATGTAAGAAGTTCCTTTAAAAAAAACCTTGATTCATGATGCAAGAAGGAGTGTTGTGCAAGAAAGGATTCTCTACCCACTTGCGCATGTATGTAACGAAGGATGAGGGCAAGAAAATCCTTATGGAAGTCCGTGAGGGTAGTTTTGTTGATCACACTGAGGGGCAGACATTGGCAAAAAAAGGCACTTTGCTATAAATATTCTGGCTAACAGTAAATCGAGATGTAGCTGTTACACCAAAAAATGAGACCTTTCCCAGAGATTTGCAAAGATTCCAACAACCCCATCTACAAAGCTTAAACAAATGGTTAGCCCATTATCATTTGTGATTTAAGAAATTGATACCATTGGAGTGCTGCCGACTATGAATGAAAGAGCTAAGTATGCAATAGTTGCGGTGGACTACCTCATGAAGTGAGCTAAAGCTAAGTCACTTTCCATGATCACAACGAAAAAGGTGATCAAATTCTTATGAAGAACATCATCCACAGGTTCGGAGTTTCTCAAAAGATTATAACAAACAACAAACCTTAGTTCAAAATTACCGATTTTAAGGGTTCTGCAATCGGTATAGGATCGAGCAGAGCTTTTCGACGGTAGCACACCCACAAGCGAATGGACAAGTGGAAGTAGTGAATAAAATCATCAAATCCACCTTGAAGAAATGGTTAACTAAGGCCAAAGGCAAATGGGTCGATAAACTTCCACATGCATTGTGAACCTATAGGATGACTCACAAGTCTATGAATGGACATATATCGTTCGTTTTGGCTTACGGATCGAAGGCGATGATCTCGATGGAATTGGAAGTCCCTTCTTATTGCAAAAGGTTTTATAATCCGAAGGTAAATGAGGAACTCTTGAGTCCCTCGATTTTGCTGATGAGAAAAAGGAAGATGTGGAATTATGAGCAGCTGCCCGTTAGAAAATAGTAGCTCAAAACTTTAACACCAAAATCAAAAGCCATACTTTTGAGGCATGGGATCTCGTTCTGAAATGATTTTCCCTAAGTACAGGGGAATTTGGTCTAAATTGGAAAGGTCCTCCTGCAATCGAACGAAAGCCTATGGATGGAACATTTAAGCTAGCTACAATTAGTGGAATCCCGATTCCATGGGCATGGAACAACAACTTGTTGTGGTGCTATTATGCTTAGTTTCATTTAGTTCATTTTTGCAATAAGGCACCCAAGGATATTGGGGGTTATGTAATAAGGTAGGACTTGCTAGTAATTAAAATTCGCTTCTTGAATCAATGGAACCGTGTTCTTGTGAGCTAAAAATTTTATGTTGTGCTATTAGCAGTACAACCAGGTCTGTGTAGTTAAAGCACTCGGCAGATTCAATACGGCGAAGGTGCAAAAAGTAATAGTGGGGATTTTGCGAGGATATAACGGGATATAGTGGATGACTCTAAAATAGCAAATAAAACTCGTACTTAATGTTTTTACAAACATATAAATGGTAATTAAATGAACACTCAACATTCAATTGAATTATAACTAATACATAAATAATTTTAAATAAACCATGTGCGAATATACTGTAAATAAACTTAAAACTATTATATAACATAATTAAATTTAGTAGAATATTAGAGTATTTTCATTTCTAAAAATATATTAAAAATCAATTAAATAAATAAATTTCTTAATTTTTATAATGTATAAATGTCATTTTTAAATTCTTCATTTGAAGAAGATATAGAAGAATAAGCGAGAATAACGGGATATAGCGGAAATAGCATGGCTTAAAGTGGAAAGGCTATATTTAGGGTATATGGAAAAGTCGTAGCAGTAGAAATCCGCTATGAGATATAGCAAGATTATAGCGGGGTAATAGCGGGGCATTAACTACATAGAACCAGGTACAAACTCCCTCATTCCAAGATTAGGAATATGGAGGATAATCGTCGAGGTTGATCAGATAATTCGATCCTATCACCCAAAGCTCAAAAACTGTTGTAATTCCTCTAGCCTAGGATTAAGGCTAGTAAGTATAATTTTAGGGGTCAATCGGATAAGTTGACCCCAAGGTACCTACTCTTTTGGTCCTAGATTGGGACAGGGAAGATTAAACATATAGGTCAACCGAATAATTCGACATTGACCTTTAGAAATTTGCTATTGTCTAGATTTAGGCAACGCCAAGAAGGAATGACCACACATGTGTCGATCGAATAAGTTGACCCCGACCTTGAAGAATTGGCCGTTGCCCAAAATTAGACGACGTTAAGAGGAAAATGCTTAAAAAAAGACAGTTAAAGCGTCAGTTTTCGAAGATAGAAATTGGTATGCGGTTAAAATCTTAACGACTACACTTCCAACCTGGCAGGGTAAGCTAGGCTGAGGTTAGGCAAGGATGGTCAGTGGATACTCTCTGTGGCAAGGACGATCGGTGGATACTCTCTATTGACACCTAAAACAAGGTGAGACTAGAAGTAGATATCCAGAGATAGGCATCCAATGCACAAATTCTTGGATATTTGAACTAGTGTACTGTCAAAACCTTTACAACTATGCTTATGGCCTAAAGGGAAACATTTGGTGAGGATGAGCAAGGACAGTCATTGAAGGTTGAAGTAGGTACTAGCAGTTCCTCCGTGCTAGGATCAAGGTCGAGAAAATGACAGGGGGAAATAGGATAATTTGCCCCATATGATTAGAACTCCAATCATACCTAATTGCCAGTGAGATTGCGGACATTAAGAATTAGATGTTTGAATCGTTGTTCCTTAAAAATAAGTATTCGCATGAAACTTGAATTATTTATAATTGTTTGATGGTCGAAGGAAATTTGACCTAATGCAAATAGGAATAACCACGGTGTTGTTTAAAAACTATAGTTTAATTCTGTCGAAATGAACACTACGGCAGTTCTAAACAAGGCTAACTAATGGAATGTAATTAAAGAAATCGCGAAAACTTTATTTATATGCATAGAGTTGCAGTAAATAAAAGCTTCGCATGGAAATAACATGTGTAATATAGGTAAAATGCAATATAGGCAATAATATTATATATGCAGCAAGTGTACATGAGCAGGTACAGTATATAAAGTGCAAAAAAGTAAGCGAAACAAAAATTACAAAAAGAATGATCTTTCATTGCTCAAGATTTTATATGCATGGTAGCAGGACCGTTCCCCTAGATACACGGTTTGCTTACATTGAAAAGAAAGACAAAAAGGACAACAAAGTGCCACCTCGCCCATAAATCCCAGGGGTCCTATACTTGTTCCTTCCTTTCTTATACCCTTGTGGCTAGAGTTGTCGGGTCGCCTCTTGTTCTTTCGTCCACCATTGGATTTCCGTTCTTCGAAGTGTCGCCTTCGCACTTAGTGGTTTCTCCCCCGATTGCGGCAGGGGGCTCGTCGGTCTTTTTGACATAAGTCTCAGAGGATTTGATCTTTATGAACTTCAATTTGAGTGGTGGAAGTTTAGCAAAAGGGATTGTTGGCGAAGAGCTGAAAGAATTTTGTTACAAGCTCCATTTTAATGTTGACCTTGGAAAGGTCAATCTTCAGTCTCTCCACTATGGTAATTTGATCGGTTGGGTCTATGGCACTTGTCATAGCAACATATTCCTCTAAGGATAAGGATAGATCCTCCAGGTTCTCCTGAGCTTCTTTTTTCTCAAAATTAGGCATTGGGTCAGAACTAGAAGGAGCTACAGAGTTGATAAGTCCTGTGGAGATGGAGATCGACATGGTGAAGATTGTCGTAGAACCCATGCCTTCAATGGCTGGTGATGGAAGAGGAAGTCACGGATGACCCACAAGCTGGCAAACAGAATGGTAATGGTTAGAGATGGATATGCATAAGAACGAGTGTTTCTCAATAACCAGTGAAACAAGAGATATACCTTCACCCAAACTCGATTGCGAAGCAGGATAAGAAATTTCAACTTCTTTGAGTGAATGCTGGATTGGTTGAACGATAAAAGAAGGAATACAAGGCTCAATAGAATTGATCACTGCAGATGCTGGGATAATTTAGGTTGCTTCAGAGCTAGCCCCCATGGTAATAGGAGTATCTGTCAAAGGTTTCCAAGATTTTTGAATTGGATAATAAGCCTGAGCTGATGCACTTGAACTAGCAGAAACCTCGATGGCAGCAACAACAGCGATGACATCTTCTTTAGCAAGGATGGCCTTTCCTTCCTTAAGTTTAGCTATATCATCTACATCGAGATATTTAACCATTAGTTCTTCTTCAGTGAGGCCTTCACAGGCTGCTTTCAAAGACGCAACACCTCTTCCTAGCCATCAGCGAGAGTGACAACATATGTACTCCCCAACTATTTTAGATTCTTACGTTGAATCAGATTAGCAAAAAAGTTCTGGAGAGTACTTTTTAGTTCTTCCTTTTTTTGCCTTCTCCTCTTTGAGGTCTTTTAGTTCTTGTGCGACAAAGAAATAATCATCATCCGTATCCAACTTTTCGATAACCACCAATAGTAGGCTCTCCTCGAGCTTATCATTTTTAAGCAAAGCTTTTGGATCTTCGCTTCCAACTCTTCAATGGTTTTGTCCCTAGCCTGGAGAGTTTCATCTTTTGTAGTAAGGGCTAGGTCATTCTCAGCAATCCATGTCTTTGGAGTAGCATTATCCTCATGAGTAATTTTCAGTAGGTCTTTCAGTATAATTTCTACATTGCTATGGACCATCCCCATTTCCACCATCAGGTAGTCGGCACTAGATATGGATTTCAAATCGGCATCTCTTTCCTCCTTTATTTTCTAAAAATCTCCTTTGTGCCCTCAATGAGGCTATTATAAGTATTTTTATCATACTTAAAGAACTGGATATTCATATTATTGATGCATTTTACCTTAGAGAGGGTGTAATAGAGTTTTTTCCAGTCATAGTCCTGGTCAATGTGCATTTTTAATCCGTTGGACGTCCCGGTCTGCTTCATCCTTTAGAATGTTTTCGTTATCATGGTCAAACATGATACCATGTAATAAGAGGTTTAGAAAAATGAACCATCCTGTGTAAATAGCAAATGAACCATCCTGTGTAAATAGCTCGCTTGTGTTAGAAAAATAAGCCATGTTGTACAACAGAACCACGCATTGAATCTTCCCATTATCGTTGAATAATCGATAACCGAACCATTCTTCGGAGCGATGTGGAAGTTTTTCTTTTATAGGACACCGAGAGTGCAAGAATATGAAATGCAATGCGATGGAATCGTTCAATACGACCATTATTTTGGAGTAGAATCATCCTATCGATACTCGAATGATGGTGGTTTTTTGGTCAAGTGTTAGTCGGAGCTTACCCAAAGAACTTTGGAATGGAACAACTTGAGTTAAAGAAATCAAGCCCTTCTTCTATACCTTAGGTCAATCCCAAGCACACCCCATGTTAAACCCGAGTGTACTTTGGGTCGAACTACAAAAGAAGCTCCAAAAATCCCAGGGTCTGCTTCGACCAAACCCTTGTCGAGATGGACAATCCATTGTCACCATCATTAGCCACAATTTGAATGGCCATGACATGATCGTCGACTAGCACCCCACCTCGACGGCTTATAGAATAGGATGCTGGATTGAAGGGCTTAGGGTCGAGTTGTAATGAGAGCTCAGTGACAATTTAATTAGGACAAACAGCGATAGTGGACGGCGATGACCTGATATGGCGAAGGTGTCCTTAAGGCAGCGACAATTTGGGGCGTTCGACTATGGTCAGTTGTGGTGAAGGATTGGCTTTGGAATGAGGTTGGTGGCCGACTAAGGAAACAGGTTGCTTAGTGAAGATATAAGCTCGGTAATGAAATGAAAGATAAGGGAAAATGTATTGTAAGTACTAAATATTTATCGTACTCGAGGATAACAAAAAGGATTCGGTACCGAGAAGAACCACTCGATGTTGACTTGTAATTTTGGATAAATTTTTTTAGGAAAAAGTGGGGGGGGGGGAGAAGAGCATACCTAGCTAAGATGTGGAATGATCTCTATAGTGTAAATCTTGTCCTTAACACGGAGAATGGAATATCTACCATATAAAGCAGTTGAACATATATTCATGGAATGGCTACAATGCTTCAAAACAACTCTTGGATGGAAAACTAACATACATGAATAATAGATAATGGTTGCGTTGATCGAGAGCATGCTTTGTTTCCAATAAAAGCATACGTACCCTCGGAAGCAAGTGTTAACTGGCTTTTTAACCAAGTAGGATTTCATTTGAATCTGGACATCATGATGAAGATGAAACGGTTCACGGACTTGGGGACGTGCTTGAAAAGACTATAGGAAGGAGCTCAAGAAGTTACAAAAGAAAGGCGTTAAGCTGACCACCCGGTACCATGCACTTTTCTTGCCTCCAGTGGGCCCCCAAAGCTCTTGTACATGGATAATTGTTGGTGCGATCGTCATAGAGTATTTTTCTTAAGGAATGAGCGACAAGCCTAAGGATTTTCAAGGAATAAGCAGACACATACAAGCGGTACCAGAACTTCTTAGAAATAACACTATATTCAAGGTAAAGTGCTTGAAACTCAAAATCGTAGAAGGAAGACCAAGGGAAGAAAGGAGGGGAGGTTCCACCCAAAAAATCAGGTTAGTAGTGTTCACTTCTAATTAGTATTGATTTGAATTTTTTTACCTAATGGGCCACTTATCTACTCCTATGCTCTTAGATTTGGATCTAGTGGGCCTTCAGTTTTGCTGAATGATTTCCTTATAAATACAGGCCTTACAGCAACTGGAGGAGGATATTTTTGGCTTATTATATTCTTTATCTTTATCGTTCCTCACTATAGTTACTAAGGTAAATACTATTAGCTATTCTAGAGATTACCGAACCACTTTAAAAACTATGTAATTCACATTATTGCTCATATATTTTCTGTTAGATCTCTATTATCCTACAGGACTTTAGGCATCGTCTCACTTCTGGTATCCGCACACACACACACATACACTTATGTATGTATGTATGTTATGTATGTGTGTATAGTACATTTTTTTTAATAAAAACCACTTACTGTAAAATAATTTTCAAATAAATTTTAATACACACACTCACATATATAGAGACACACATATAGGTTCGCTTTGAAATAGCATACCAATTATGAATCAATGGAAACTAACATTAGTATTTAAATTAATACACATATATAAAATAATAGATTAAATTTTAGATCTAGATTTAAAACAACAACAACAATAGAGGTTAACAACATAGTTATCAATATAAATCATCATTGTCAATTTCAAACCCAAATCAAATGTTGATAAATTATAAAATTCGGATCGCCACATATAGTTAAAAAGAAAAACAAATGCATATATAAAATCAATAAAGTAAATAAATTGGTAGATCCACAAAATTATAATGTATATAAATAAAATTGAATGGAAAATACATTGGTGATGTTTCTCTTTTAAATGCACATTGATTGATAGATTCAATCCTTGATATTATCTCCTTGCTCCTAGCTTTGCAACATCTTTGAGTACCACCTTTTATCTGATTGATTTAATTTGATGCCTTTAAAATAACTTTATTCTTCTTTTATTTCTTTGAAAATTTCAACCATGAAAGTGGAAGAAAGAAGATGGTGGCTAAGGTTATGAAAGAGAGTGATTAAAAGAGGCAAGTGAATGAAGGGTAAAGTATTTATAGAGGTAACCTTTCTTAACCTCCTCCCTTCATTTTTTAGATCCAACCATGGATTTCATGCCTCCTTTTCTTCATATGGATTGTAATGAATGAGGTTTTTGTTTTATAACATTTAGCAAATAGTTGCATTTAATTCAATTTAAACACCCACCATTATTTTGTATTGATTTGTACATAAACAACATTTATATACGCACCAAAGTAAGTACTAATAACATTAAAAAACGTACTAATGGCATCCAATTCATTGAAAATATAACTAATATTTCCAAAAAATTATTAATTAATTTATAACTATTTATAAACAAATAAAATCATGCGGTATTTCAAAGAATCTATCAATGTGGTTGTACGACTCGTAGGCGTAAATTTAGTCAGTGATTAATATTGAATTATTCGATTATTAACATTCACTTGTCACCTAAGATTTTAGAGTGACAGTTTGGCCCGAATTTATCGCTACACATATTTTCGATAAAATCCAATTTTACTTATTTATGCGTTACCCGATATAGACAATAATCTACACAAATCTCGCAGAACTACATCACATTAGAACTATGGAATTTAGTTTCGGTCAAAATTCCAACATTTTACATTTCAACTTTGTAAGTGCAAACACAAAATCCTTGGTTCAATAATAACAATTATTATCAATCATACTACTTTGGATAAAGACTTTGACTTTGAGTTGACTTAAGTTGACCCTGTGATAGTAACCCTATATGATCGAGGAGACGAATTCTCTCTTGAATTGTTTTTCACTTTTGATACTTCTACACTATCAAAATATAGTCGTTTGATGGATGTCATACCACGATTTAACTATAATCAAAGTAGAATTTTTACATTGAAACTCGATTATATTATCAAGTTGAGGGAATTATGTACAATTATCATATCAATATTCTCTATAGGACCCTATATAGTTAAAGTACTTAGTGGTTCCATAGCGATGGAGGTGTAAAAAGTTATAGTGAGGATAGAGCGAGGATATAACAAGAAATAGCAAAGGTGCAAAAAGCTTCATTCGATATAAAACCAAATATTTAAAGTCAATTTGTTCTCATTCTCACATCATTTGTGTAGAAAAAAGAAATATTATTTAATATTATATATCAAAACTTAAGAATATCAAGATTTGTGCAGTCCAGATTCGGTGACTATAATACACTGCTAACTTATATTGAGCACTTATTCCTTAAACTTAGGCCTTTACCCTGACACTATTAACTTGAATCAAAAGAGAACCATTAAAATTAACATTTTAATGTTAATGTTTCTAAAGCGCATGCTAAAATTCCTTGATTTAGCTAGTGTAGTGGATAATAGCGGGGATTAAAGTGGATCTAGTGTTCCATAGTGTTATATTGAAAAATCGTAGTGGTCAAAAATCGCTACGCGCTCTAGCGAGGCTTTAACTGCACAGGTTTGACCTAGTTATATTAACCAACAAAAAACTATCAAATGAGTCAATCCATGTTATCTAATAATTATCATTATATAACCTTTTGGTGTCCCTAGCAGTCATGAGTAATACACTACCCAATGTTTAGAGAGCATTTTGTACTCTAGTCTCAACGAATGTTTTGATATTCAGTCTCGACACATCATGACTAGGAATATTTAAAACTGTATGTTTATTTTATTGTGATAAAACGCTCATGAGTATGATACATTGTAACTATTATCATAAAACATTCCATTTATGGATTTTCTATATTAAATATATTTTTAATTAAATAAATACTTAATATAATACATTATATCAAGTATATAATCAAAAGAAAACACCTTTTATTTTAAACAGGATTGGTTATCGAGTTAGATATATGTAATAAATTACATAATTGGCCCTAAGGCATACTCCTAACTCTATCAATCTCTCACTTGCACTTGGGGTCCATTATGGAATCTTATTTCAACTTTTTCGATCAACTTTCTCAAAAAAAATTGAGTCAGTCCCTCAGTCAATGGTATGCTATGTTGTTTTAGTTGTCTACTACGTTAACCAATTCTCTCTAGTTATTGATAAACTGCCTTTACCATGTGGAACTATTCGGACTATGTTACTTGACTTTTAGCGAGCTCTAGGTTCTTTTATGAACTATATCTTGACATAGTTATCGTATAACAATGTCATATGATTCTGAACATTTAAAATCACCCTTAGCTCGATTATAAATTTATGCATTTATTTATGTGGGAAAGGGTGTAGTATAAATTATATTAGCATGAATTGATCCTAAGGCTACTTTAACACTAGAGGAGGGTAATAGTGTTTTATAATTTATATGGAACTTTTCTTAATTGTTTCAAGATTTAAATTCAAAAATGTATATTTGACAAAAATATATATTAACAATCAGTCACAGATACATACATACACGCATATGTGTATGTAGTAAAAATAAAGTAAGTGTAAGTGAGATGACACTCGAAGTATTATACTGGTTCAAATTAACCAATACTACATCCAATCATGTATAGTGTATGTACAGATCCTTTCAAATGCCTACTTTAATCAGGTAGCAAGCAAACTAAAATACAATCTCAATTTCAAGGCAAAAAGATACATCCTCCTAACTTTCCGAGCTCTAAGTAGACTCGCTTGATTTAACCAAGCAACAAGCACACCCACTTGATTTGATCAGGAAAAAATCACACCCACTTGATTTGAATGGACCTTAAGCACTCCCACTTGGTTTGAATGGGAAACAAGCACACCCACACAAATCATTAGTAGAGAGTTGTCGATTCCAAATACAAAAGTTATGCTTTGGATACAGAATATCCTATAGCTCTTTGATAGCACTTTGATCTTTGAATTAATAAGAGAACGCTTTCAAATCAGTAAGTAGATTGTAGAGAATGAATTAGTAAAGTAGTGAATGAATTTGAATGAATTTGAAGAGAATATAAAGTGGATTTTGTGAAATATATAATGATAATTTGGAGAGAGAAGAATATAGAAAAAGTAGTTGTCAAAATCTATTTTCCATTACTCTTTATATAATGTTTGAAGGGACATGTCTATACGTGAAGAGATGTAGCTAAAAATTAAACTATTCAAATTCAAAATTCAAAAGACACATCTTCAACTGTACTTATGTCAACATACATAGGTAGGGTATGTCGACATGCCCTTATTTATTTTGAATAACAATAATACATTTAAAGTGTTATAAAATTCTAATATATTGTAAAATCATATAAACATAATTTGTATACGAAACTCTTATAAAATATTAGTAGAAATGCAAAATAAATATTCTAATAATAAAATAAATATTTTGATAAGAGAGTATTCAAAGAAGCGAAAGTTGTTATTGAAGGACTTTAACAAATAAATCTGATGTCTATTAACTATAATCTATTGTCTTGAACTCTTTATTTCTTTGTCTTTAAACTCGTGAGCCTTCAGTTATTTTAATCATCTCTGTATCTCTGTCTCTTGTACTTTTACTGACCAGTCTTCAAACTTGATTATCATTTACTTGTATAAAACTGTATAATATCCTATGAAATGTTCTATACAACTTGGGAAAACATTATTACTTATATTTATATGGTTATTGTCATCAAAATCAAAATATGTAGTACTAACACTCTTTCCCTTTTTGATGATGACAACCATGTAAATATATTTAATTATAAAAATAATATTACTCCCCATAAATTGGTTAACTCTCCCTATTTCAAATAACTCTCCCTTATTATATGCATATGTTATATTTTATATTTTCTTACCATTTATCGTCGACAAAAATGAGTAACGAAGAAATAAACTCCCTCTAAATGTGACATATAGTAAATACTATAAAATGTGATTAAGTTATATATGTAGTCAAAATCATATTAATTTGAAATAATTATTTCTTATAAATAAATATATATGTACACAATTAAAATTTCATTTGTTTCAACCGTACATCATAATCTACACACACTTATACAATTAATTACATTAAAATTACAAATCATAACTAGAGTTAATTGTAAAAATAATAAATACATATAATAAATACAAATTATGAATACGAATTAAAACTAGATTTTGTTGAGAATTTCAACCCATCCTTCGGATCTAAAGATTGTCTTGGTGTCGATAGCTTCCCAATCTTCATGTTCCACATTCGCTTTATAGTTGGAGCATTCTAGGACATTGCTTTGAACTTCTTTGGTGAAACAAGAAATGAAACATCAAAGAGTATCGAATTGTTTATCTTGTTCTTTGATCATTTGCATTTGACTCAACTCCAAGCCTTGTTAATTGCGAAGAATGAAGCAAAGAGAATTCTTGAATGATTGAAGAGTTTCTTCTAGATTGTCACTAAGTTCTTGTTTTACAAAATTGATGATTGAATTCATTTTTATGAAAAGAGATATGTAGAGAGAAATAAGATAATAGGATGAATTTATTTTTGAGTTTTTTTTGGAAGAATATGGTTTTATAAAAGTGAAAAGTTGAATTAATAACTAATCCCTCTAAAATATAACTAATTTGTTTAAATTTCAAATTTTGGAAAAACCAAATAACATCGACATACATAGGTGACCTATGTCGGTATACATGCAATAATTTCATGTTTCTTATTTTTGTTTTAATTTTTGTTTATATTTTGTATTATTTTGGTTTATAATTCCAGATAACAAAAGAAAATATTTAACAACAGAAATGAAATCACTTAGCAAATTTCATTAATAAAATAGAAAGATACAAAACTATGTGAAAATATATGAAAAGAACATAAGTAAAAACTAGAAAAAATAAAGATGGCTAAACAAATTTGGAATGATGACGACGAAGATGAAGAATTTCCACCAAGCTTTCTCATTATCTACCCAAAGTATTTGTTCACTTTATTTGAGAGTCTGGTGAACTTCTTACTAAAAGTGCGCTTAAGCTTCTTTTGATTATTATAGAAGCTTCTCTTAATTTCTAAGTATTTCTTTGTTTGAATAGTGAGATGATTTGTCATAGCTTTCAAAAGATGTATCCATTTCCTACTCTTTTCTTCTTGTTCTTCCTCCTTGTCTATTTCCATGTCTTCACTTTCTTCTTCTTGAAGAATTTCTTGCTCTTTTTCTCTTGCTAATCTCTCTTCCTTTTCAGTAAGAGATTCATAATGTAATGACCTGTATTTTTGATAATTAAAAATATTAAATTAAATATGTCTTTGAAATTTAATATTGTCAGAAATTAAATTTTATGATTTATAAGTGAATTTTTTTGATTAGAATATAATTTAATAATATTGATTGAATGTAATTGAAAACTGTTTTAATATAATTTCAATCAATTGTAATAATAAAGGTAAATAAGGAATAAAATAAATGATGTATCAAATGGTGAAATTATATGTTATTTAGTTGAAACTGGTTTTAATGTAGAATATGAAATCAGTTATAGGGTAAGTAATTTATAATCCTTATTTGTAAACAATAAGTTGATAGATATGAATTATTAATGTTTAACAATTGTTTTACTTATCATCTTATTATTAAATCCGTTTGAAATTAATTTGGAAATCAGTGAAATTTAATGTAATTAAATATTTCAATTAACATGAGCAAAGACGTTAACTTTAGAGTAATGAGTGCAACAAATGAAAACTTATGTTTAATGAACACATAAGGTAATGGTTGATTTAATATAAAGAACATGTAAATCAAAATAAAAGAATTTGTTTGAAATTATAATAAACTCGAATTTTATTGTAGTTTTAACTAAACGTTGAAATTAATTTAATATTCAAATCTCGGATTTAACATGGAAAATTGTATTTCAAAAGATTAATAAATTATTGTTTAATCAAGGATGATGACAGAAACTTTTAATTTAGAAATAAAAAGTGATCAAATCAGTTTAATAATAATTCATATTAATTAATGCATAAAAATAAATATAATTTGATTTTAAAGCTAACTTCTGCATACAATAGAATTAGGGTTTGAAATTAGTTTCATTGAGCTTAAAATATTGAAAACCTATATTTCGACATACAAGATGACCTATTTTCGTTTCGGGAACGAAATGGGCTTTTCGGGCCTTTGTTATTGCTTTGGCCCAATCAATATTTGTCCCATCCATTCATGTCCATCTTTATCTATATATATGTTGTTATGAAACCCTAAAGGCCTTCTGTTCTATTTACTGTGCGTACATTTCAATTCTAATCTACTCCTTCTCAATGGTTAATATCCCAAAACCCTAACTACTGGTTTCAAATCAAATCCAAGAATTCAAACTACTCAAACCCTATCATATTAAATATCGTTGTGAAGCTCTCGACGAATGGAATCTACGTCTGTAATTTTTTTCGATTAGAGGCTCTGTTTTTCTTGAAATTGGTGAAACAATCATGGCCATCCATTCTAGGATTTTGGTTTAAAGGTGGGTCGTTGACCATACGACGATTGGAGGACACTACGGTGCAGAGGGCGTCAAGAGGAGTTGATTTATGGTTGCAGATCATCTCAAGAGCGCCCAGATTCACCAGAAATCACGATGGAAGGCGGCGGCGGTGGAGGCGTTTTCTGGCGAAGGTGGGGTCACGCTTCGGGTCAAGGAGATGCGTCCTGAGACATGGAGCGCAGTGGTGTGGTCCGATCTGGTAGCGACGTGCGTGGCGAATGCGGTTGGAGGTTGAAGGCGGCAGCTGTGCACGGTGTGGATTCGATGTTGAATGATATTGTAGGCATTTGCAATGGTAGCGGTAATTACAATATTGCCCTTTGTTTTTTTAATATAAATTTTAAAATTTAAATCTTCTAACATCGATAACTTTTGCATATGAACTCTGATTAATGCGCGGTTTCTTCCATTGGACTCGTATCGAAATTCCGGACAACAAGAAAGTAGTTTTGTTGATTTTGGAGAATATTGAGTTTTTGAATGTAATGACCACTACATTTAACTATTTTAAATTGTTAAATTTAATGTGATTATTGGATAAAAATGGATAGAAATAAAAATTGAATGATTTATTATTTCGTTGTATTAAATATAATCAAATTTTGAAATAAAAAATTCTGAAGATTTTGGCGATAAAAAATATTGAAATGAAATTCTGTATATTGAACGTGTTTATAATCAATAGTTGGGATTGAATAACGAATATTGAATGGCTATAAAATGAAAGTAGTTAAGTTATTATTTGAATTCGT
The DNA here is from genome assembly GCA_030765085.1 of Allium cepa. Classification (NCBI taxonomy): domain Eukaryota; kingdom Viridiplantae; phylum Streptophyta; class Magnoliopsida; order Asparagales; family Amaryllidaceae; genus Allium; species Allium cepa. Next base: position 113,839,487 of record CM060944.1, read on the forward strand.
TTTAAAATTAAATTTTATAAGTTAAATAACTTATATTGAAATATGGTGATTTATTGAATAATTAAATTATTTAAAATTTAATGTTGGAATTATTTAAATGATTGAATCTTGAATTAATGTGGATGAAAATGATATCGAAAGTTGATTTAAATTTTATTTGAATTTGAATGAAGATTGTCAACATTTAAAATTGGTTTTAAAAGTGAATAATTAAAAATTGAAAATTTTATATTATAATTAACATGTAAAAATAGACATTTTTGCCACTATCTCGAATTTCGACAAAACTAGTTTCACCGGATCTATAATAGTGAATTATTGTAGGATTTCGAGTTTAATAGAAGTTGGACCTATCATTTGGTCATGCGAGCTTGAAACGCATTGAATTTAATTTCAGAATTTAATTAAAATAAATCGATTTTGAAAGGCTGTCTTCTACATATGATCGAATTAGGCCTCGAAACTAGTTCCAATGTGTTAGGAATAGGGGTAAAACATTATGAATGCCAGGCGGCACTAGTCATTTGGAGTTCAAAATTTTCATGGGCTATTGGTTAGATATTTTCTAATATAATATTATATATTTACTTTTCTCCATCACATCTCATACAACACCCACACCCTATTTGGTCTCCCATACCCCTTCTCCCTCTTCCTTTTTCAAATCACTCAGATCAAAAACTAAAAAACGAAACGAAAAAAATTACATAAGCAATAGAATCGATCGCGAGGGCCTAATGGACTGGCGCGATGGCAGTTCGCATCAGACTAGGGTTGAGCGGTGCAGGCGAATTGAATCGCGCGTTTAGGGTTGGATTCGAAGTCGCTGTCATTCATGGCTGGTATGGTGATGTTGTCGCATAGCTTAGTGGAGGCGCATAGAGCGGTGGCTCTAGTGGCCTATGGTGATGGTGGGGCTGGCGACGTTCGACTTTTCAAAAAAAAAAAGATGTCTGATCTGGAATGTTAGGGATGAGGGCTGGTTTTGTGCACGTGAGGAAGGGGATGGTTAACTTAAGTAATTTATTAAGTTAGTTTAACTATTTTAGTTAATTGACTTTAATTATATCGTAATGCTTATTAATGCGTAATTTTTACATACGAGGCTCGTTTTGGACGTAACAAATTGCATTGGGATCGTATCGACGAAAGCTTCGGCGTGGAATCGAATTGGATTTTATTTGAAGCTGAAATATTTTCGGTTTCAAATAAAAATGAGTGCTTTGTAACACTCACGACGTACTAAAATGTTTTTGTGTTCGTCAAATTGATAATCGTGAAGTTATTTATTTTATCTATTGTTGTTTGGTAAGTTTAACTGATATAGAAATCAGTATAGAATTTATATTTTCGAAATTTTGAATTAAGAGTTAAATTGAAATTAGAATTAAACTATTAGTAAAATTCTCGATTATTGATAATTGGTTAGTTGTTGTGCATTATTGATTATTTGGATGATTGATTTTGGTGGATGCCAATTGGTTGGAATATTGGATGATTGGATGTTTTTTTATTTTATATATATTCTGTATCACCCTGTAAATTAATTGATAGTATATAAAACTGTTAATTGAATTATTTCAAATAAATTAAGAAATAGGTTGAAATGATATAGTCCTATGACATTTATTTTGGACTGAAATGATATATATCCATTCCCGAATTAAATTTAAATAATCGATTCACTTGGCTATAGGATAGAAAATTATATATGGACATTGGATGAGTTAAATTAAATGATTTTAAGATTTTTATTCGAAATTATTTAAACTGATTTTGATTTTAAGAAATAAAATCGAATTTTTGGAAATGGAATCATTTTTGAACTCAAGCTTAAAATGTTAATAATGAACTTGTCAACTGAAATTGTTTAAAAGAATCGAGTTTGAAATTTTGAAGTTATAATTGAGAAACCATTTAGATGATGGAAATTGATTTTTTTAAGTGATTTGAACTTTTACTCGAACTTTGAAATAAATCCAAGTAAAAGTAATTTAAATCGATATTTCGAAATTTGAGCTCGGAATTGTATTATTTTAATTTGAATATTGAAGTTAAATTTAATTTGAATGATTTAAATCGATATTCTGAAGTCAAACTCGAATTTATATAAATCGAAATGGTTTAAAATTTAAGAATTGAATTGAAATTAATTGGAATTGAAATCGGATTTGAATTTATTTGAAATCGTAATTGATTTGAAATGAAATTGGAATCAAAGTTAAAATCGAATTGAAATCGAAATTGAATCAATTAAATTAAAATGGAAATTGAAATTGATTTGAATTGAAAATTTAGGATTGGATCAGTTTGACTTTGAAACTATTTTATTTTAATATAAACTGTTAAAAAAAACCTATCTTCTAAATATTCAAGTTATTTTGATTTCCAAACTATTTTATTGTATAAACCATTTTTAATACTCAAACTATTTTATATTAAACTACTTTAACTTTTTAAATTCTTTTAAACTATTTAAACTATTTTAAAAAGATTCATATTGATAGAGGTTGGAATGTTTATATTTAAATCGTTGATTAAATATGAATGGGGCTAAAATGAATTTATAACCTAAATTGATGTTCGAAACAATTTTGGAAGCAAAATCGAGATATTAGAGTGAAATGATATTTTCAAGTGAAAATGACGTATCAAATTGAATATGATTTTTGAAGTAAATATTATATTTCGAAATAAAATTGATTTTGAAGCAAATATGATATTTTGATACCAAGTACGAATTGTTTTCAAAAAAGTACCAATCGTTATGTAAAACGATGTTTGGTTGTTAAATAGACCGGTGCCTCTTATTAGCATACTCTCTATTATACTGGAACCACTTTAATAACTGCATAGGCAGAGGAAACTCCAGAATGAAGTGGTTGGATTTGGTGTCGTTTGCTGGATTTAAAGAAAGAGAATGATGATGGATAGACCCCGACACTTGTACCAATTTAAAATGACTAAAACAGGACGGCATGATAGGGCCAAGTGGGCTAATTACTCCTAGCGGACATTCGTTCTTTGATTTTCTTGGACTCAGTCCTTAGTATTACTCTTGTTGTTGGTTTCGATTGGTGCACCTTGATTTGGGATAGCCTCCCTTTGATTCGATATGGGATGGACGGACGCGGTGGGTGGACGTGGATACGATGAGTTACCATCAGCCCTGCAACCCGAACTGGTAGTATCCTACTTTGGGCATTGTCTCACGTGCCTTGTCATACTTTTATCCCTACACGAGATCCTTACGATTTTGATTTAGTGTTGTCATATCATGGCACATCCCTATCCCCCGATGTGCTAATGGGGCGTTATATGGAAACTGTACGACAATGCTTAAAAAGTGTTAAGGGGGATTAATGTAAAGCCTTAACGCCAAGAAAAATATTGATTTTACTGATTAGACATTATATATGTAGCGTATTCTACTACATATAATAATTTGATGGATCCTTAAGAGATGGAAAATCCTGTAACATCTCTTGAGTTATTGCACGCACATTACACACTGGATAGGAGATGTGAAATCCGGTAAACATCTCCGACACTATAAACATCTCTGACAATATTGCACTCATATTATGTGATAACGATTTGACTCACATAAGGATATTTTAGTCCTGACTCGAATGTTTGGTCTTTTCATTGCGCTCAAGTGAGCCCTGAGTATTTCAGAGCATTGAAAATCATTTTTTAGAGGACGAAGATGGAGATTTTGTATTTATTACTATTATTATTCCATGCATCATGTTGTTCTGCTACATTATTTATTTATCACTATTGTACATATATAACTCTGATAAATGTTGTATAAATTATAATCAAATGTATAATATAAACAACTTCATGAACTGTTTATTTGATTATTATATTTTGTCATTCCGCTATGAGATTATATATTTGTTTTCTTCTTTTTTTCTTTTTTTCTTAATTAACCCAAATGATTATCTATGTTCCGGATTGTTTAAATTGGACATGTGTTGATTATTGTTGATTTAAACCATTTGAAATGTGGATCGTCACAATTGGCATCAGAGCTTTGGTATAGCGATAACCTTAGCTTTGTGGGGTTCGATTCATTAGAGATAGCGTAGTAATACCCTATGATGAGTTGTTTGAGTGTGTGTGTGTGTGTGAGAGTGAGAGAGAGCGTACTTGTTAGTGTTATAAAATGTTTTATATTGTGTTTACTTATCCGTTGAGTTTTTTATGAATTCTGGTCGGTGCGTGGAATGTCATGATATCGATAGGACTTTCTAAACACTTTAACGTGACAAGTCGACATAATATTGTTTTAAAATCGGATAAATGAACTAATTTTACCTAAATTATCTTTTATATATGTATAAAATGATTATTAATGAATATTATTATTATGAGATGATAATATTTAGTTATCATCGATTATTAGTTGAATTAAAATAAAACAAATACTTCGTGAATTTTATTTTACGAAGTGTTCAATAATTAAATTGAATTGAAATCAACTAAATAAAAAAAAATGAAACAAAAAAGATGTAAATTAACGAAATATTTTCATGTTAAGGTATGAAATTGAATAATTATATTGATTTATAATATAATTTATAAATAGAAAGGATTTAAATGCTAAGAATTTTTGAATTTAAAACCCCATTGCTTTTAAAATTGTTTTCAAAGCTCTCAAAGTTAATAATAATATTATTTGAAAAAGTTTTGAATAGAAATATATTTTTAAAAGATTTTTAAAAGAAATAAAAGCACTAAACTCGCTTTAGTCGCTAGGAAATAATCCTAGGGATGATTGCAGCATCGCAAGTATTCATTTTCAAGTTTTTGAGTGAGAATTGCTACCGAAGAAATTTAATTCCGGTTAAAAAAGTTTTGGTTCTGAAAAAAAAATTCTAAGTATGATTTGATAAATATATGAAAATAGTTTTGAATTTAAAAATTGAAAACAGTATATATATGAAATAAGTTTATAACCTATAAATTTGAATAAGGAAGTAAAACTAAATTTAAAACTGTTGAACATTTTGGTTAAGCAAACAGAAGAAATTTGAATATTAAGATAGGAAATAAAATAACTAACTTAAGAAATGTTAAATAAATTAAATAAAATGAAGAAAATAAAATGAAGTTTAACTCAAGAAAGCTTAATTAAAAGTGAATTGTATTTGAAATAAGTTAGATGAAATAATAAAAAGAAACTTTAAGTTAATAAGTGTGTGTAACTTATAAATTTGTGAATATTAAACTAAGAACCAAGTATAAATTTTGCTGAATCTGAATGATAAGGAAAAAAATTAACTTAAATAATGTTGAATAAACTGAGTAATGGAATAAATTGAAATGAAGTTTAACTGAATATTAAATAAATTGGATTAGATCTGAATTGAACTAGATGATTTAGTAAAGTGAATTAATTCCAGTTAAGCTATAAAATGAATTAATAGTATGAATACAAACTTGAATTATAAAATAAAATTCAATTTGGGTGTGAAAGAAATTGAATAAAAATAAATGAGTGTAAGAAAAACTTTAATATGAGTAATTGAATTTGATTTAAATTGGATGTAAATAAATTAAATGCAAATAGAATAAATTCCGATAAAATTGAATGGCAACTAACTGAATATGAAATAAGTAAATAAAATGAATTACAAGATGAAGTTAACTTAAAAAGTTAAATGAAACTGATTGTGAGAAAAAGAAAAATTTATTAATATGAGTTTGAGTTATAAAATAAAATTTTACTTAATTAAAATTAATAATAAACTAATGAAGTGAATCATTTCATAAAAATAAAATTTACTTATGTAAAATTATTAATATGACTTTGAATAAATGAAATGAACTAATTAAGTGAATCAATGAATTAATATGAACTTAGGATATGAAGTAGTAATAATAATAATAAACATGAGTTATGCTATATAAAATGTTTACAATAAACTTAAATGGTTATGAAATGGTGTATAAATGATATTAGTATTAAATAGAATATACTAAGTGTGATGAAATAAAATTTAACTTAAATAAGATTTTGATGAAATGAATTTATAAAATGGTTCATAAATGAATTTATATGAAAATACCTTAAACAAAAGTGAAACAATTGAAATTTTACAAACCGAATTGAATAAATTGAACGTGAATGAAATAGATGTGAATAAATTTGAAGCAAACCGATTAAATGTTAATAAAAATTAATGTTAATAAAAATGAAGTGTATAAATTAAATATTGACATTGGATAATGTAAATTCACATAGTTATGAATTCATTGGATGAATATTAATAATTGTGAATAGTTTCTTTGGTTGTAAGTCATCGATTTTATTGTTTTGGCTGCATATGATTATTTTGTCGTGTATTGTTGCTAATGTATATGATTTGGATTCAGAATTCATGCTATGTGGTTCTAATTAACTCAAACATGTTCTATTTTTTTATAAGTGACTAATATTCTAATTTGAGTTGAGATAGGAACATACGAAGACTGTTTCGATGTATACGGGATTATATTTCGCTTTTGCTTGCTTAATACGAGCGAACTCGCTCATATTAATAATAATAAGGTACACATCTCAGATTACATACCACGCTTTTATATTTTTCCCTACGGGATGCCTTATCATTGAGGTGAGATGTATATTTGATACGTTTGGTATATAGTTGTGTTATATATTATGCTGTAAAAAATTTCTGATCGAGCCGCGCAAAAGAGACTGCCGAAATTTTTCGTAAATCTAGGTGGTAGAAAATTTTTGAGGTTTTAAAAATTTTGTAACTTGTTTTATAAAATAAATTGTAATTTTCATAAAATCGATATAGAAGTGGCATAACGAGAGCGTAGTAATGGTTTTGTAAATAAGATTTTGAAGTTTATAGGTTGATTGTTTTAAATAAAATATATCAAGTGTTAAATTCTGTACTTAGTCCCTTTTCGAAGACGAAAAGTTTTGAGTGGGGGAGAATGTAACAACCCGTACTTTTAACAATTTTAGATTGTTAAATTTAATATGGTTATTGGATAAAAAAGGGTAGAAATTAAAATTTAATGATTTATTATTGTAGTTTATTAAATATAATAAAATTTTGAAATAAACAATTCCGAAGATTTTAGCGATAACAAATATTGAAACGAAATAATATATATATTAAACTGTTTATAATCAATAGTTGGGATTGAATAATGAATATTGAATGACTATAAAATGAAAGTAGTTGTTTTATTATCTGAATTCGTTTTAAAATTAAATTTTATAAGTTAAATAACTTATGTTGAAATATGGTGATTTGTTGGATAATTAAATTATTTAAAATTTAATGTTGGAATGATTTAAATAATAGAATCTTCAATTAATGTGAATGAAAATGATACTGAAAATTGATTAAAAAAATTTAAATATGAATGAAGATTGTCAACTATAACGGCCCGTATTTTTCGATAATTAAAAATATTAAATTAAATAAGATTTTTGAATTTAATATTAGGAGAAATTAAATTTGTGATTTATTAATGAGAAAATTAACTAGAATGTAATTAATAATGTTGATTTAATTTGATTGATAACTATTTTAATGTAATTGCAATCAATTGAAATAAGTGATAAGTTAATTTGATTATAATTGTAAATAAGGAATAAATCGAATGTTGGATTTAATATTGAAATTATATGATATAAATTAGAATAGATTTATTTAGGAATATGAAATCAATTAATTAGAATGTGAATATATTAGCTTTTTTTGTAAACAATACACATAGAAATGTTTTTGAATTATTAACGTGTAATAATTGTTTAATTATCATTTCATTATTTAATCCATTGAAATTAATTTGGAAATCAATATGAATTGATATTATGAAATTTAGCAGTTAAGATGAAATTGTAGAATATGAATGTAATAAAATGTAAACTTAAACTTATGTTATTTATATTCATAAGATGATAGTGATTCAATAATAAGAGTGTTAACCGAAATAAAAGAATTTGATTGAATTTAAAATATAATTAACTGGATTTTATTACAGTTGAAAGTGAACAATGAAATTGATGCAATATTTAAATATTGGATTTAACATGGAAACTATATTTTAAAAGATTACAAATTTATAATTAATAAAGAATTTTAAATTTTTTAACTTTTAAATTTAAATTTGAAAGTGATTAAATTAATTTAATAATAATTTATTTAATTAACGTGAAAATTAGCCATTTTGGCCATTATCTCGGATTTCGACGAAACTAGCTTCATTAGATCCATAACAATGAATTATTGTAAGGTTTCAAGTTTTGTAGCGGTCGGACTTGTCGTTTGGTCATGCGGACTCGAAATGCATAGCAATCAATTTAATGAATTCAGTTAAAATAATCTGATTTTTTTAAAGCCAACTTCTATATACAATGGAATTTGGGTTTGAAACTGGTTCTATTGAGTTTAAAAATATCGAAAACCTATATTTTGATATATCAGATGATCCATTTTCGTTTCAAAAATGAAACGGACTTTTCGGGTCATCGTTGTCATTTCGACCCACTTCAATTTGTCCATTCATTCTTATCTAGCCTTGTCCATATTTATTTTTATACGTACCTTACTTCTCATCTGTTCCTGCTTCTCAAACGTCAAAACATCAAACCCTAATTCACATATCCAATTTCAAATCGAAATCAAATCGAAAATTTTTAACTCCTCAAACTATGTCATATAATATATCGATGGAAAGCTCTTGACGAGCCTGATCTATTGCTGCTGTTAGTTTTTTGATTTGATGCATCGTTTGACCAAAAGACGATGAAGAATCTTGGTCGTCCATATTAGGGCTTGCGATTTCAACGGTGGATCGTCGATTTTACGACGATCGGAGGTTGCTGTGAGGTAGAGGATGATGAGAGGAGCACATCCATGGGTTCATTGTTGTCAGAATGCCGTGAATTCGCTAGAATATGATAGTGAACGGCGTCGACGGTGAGATCTCCTGGGGCGACCGGAGGCTCGAGCGAGCTTAGGTGGGGCGCAGCCTAACGTAGTGGAGCCTTCGGTGAGGTCTGGTCGAAGCAAGGTTGCTCATAGCAGCGGCGAACTGGAGGAGATCATTGGTGTTCATGCCTGGATCAAGCATATCGCGTGCGTATGGATCGATAGGCTAGGATTTCAGAGACATATAGAAATTACGTTTATGCCCTTATGCTATTTTTATTTCAAATTTAATTTTAAAACGTTCTAACTTATATAACTTTCTCATACGAGCTAGGATTCACGCGTGGTTTTCTCCATTGCAATCGTATTGAAATTTTGGACATACTGGAACTAGTTTGGATGCATTCTGAGATTATTAGAATTTTGGGCCTTATTTGGATTTTAAATCGTCGATAAATCAAAGGTGAGTGTTTTAACCCACTCACAACTACTAAACCATCTTATGTTGGTTAAATTTAATTTATGATGTGATTAGAAATTTATTGATTGCTATTTGGTATATTTAAATTATCATTCGAATTTAATTTGAATTTATATTGAATTTAATTGCTATTTAAATTAATATTGAAATTTAACTGCCAGTTAAATACCCGATAATGATAAGCAGTTTATTTGTCGGGATTATTGGTTGATTTGAATGATGACTGTGATGTATGTTTAATTCTTGACATTTGGATGATTTGATGTTATGTTTATTTTATATGTTGTTATCACACTGCAAGTTCCCTTAGTTATTGTTAGGAAAATTATTATGGGTTAAAATGATACATACTCGAATGGTCTTATACATCAGGGAAAAATCGTTATGGGTTAAAATGATAAACTCGAGCAATTTTATGGATTTTGAATTTTATTTAGGATTGCAGGTTGAAATGATATATACCCATAAATTTAAATTTGTTGCAGGTTGAAATGATATATATTTGTATCACTTGACCATAGGATAGAAAATTATATATGGACACCAATTTGGTTAAATTAAATGATTTTAATCCTTAAATTTTGAATCCAGTTAAATGATATTATGAAATAAAATTAGATCTGTATGAACTGAATTATTTTCAAAAAAAATCCAAGCTTTTAAAATATTGAAATTGAAATTGGTTTAAATGAATTGTTTAAAGAATTTAATTTGAAATCTTAAAGTTGAATTTTGAAATATAAATAAAATTTATCAAAATTGAGTTATTGTAAACGTTTGAATATTTAACTTTGAAACCTATTAAATTTGAAGTGGTTTAAATTTGTAGTTCAAACATGGATTTGAAATCGATAAATTGAAATGGTTTTTAATGATAATTTGAATTGAAACCTTTAGCCTTTTGAATTGAAATCGTTGAACTAAGATTGATTTAAACTGAATTTTGGAACTAAAGTTGATTTGTATTGATTTTTGAAATTGGAAGTAACAATTCTAATTTGAAACTATTTTCGATATAAACTTTTTTAATATACAAACCCTTTTAACATATAAATTATTTTTCTCATATAAACCATTTTAATATATTAATAATTTTAATACATTAACTATTTTAATATATAACCTATTTTAATATGTAAACAATTTTTAATATATAACCTATTTTAATATATAAACTATTTTTAATATATAACCTATTTTAATATATAAACTATTTTTAATATATAACCTGTTTTTAATATATAAACTATATTAACTTATAAACTAATAAATAATTTTAACTTATAACCTATTTTTAATATATAAACTATTTTAATAGATATATTATTTTAAATTTATAAACAACTTTTAATATATATATTTTAATGTATAAACTATTTTTAATGCATAATTATTCCAATATATAAACTAAATTCAATATTCAAATTGTTTAAAGTTGGACACGTATGCATGATTGTCGATTTGAACCTTCCGAAATATGGGTCGTCATAGGGCTTCTATTGGATTTTTAATGGATTATAAATCAAAGGTGTGTGATTAAATCCACTCATGCAATACTAAATTTTCTTATGTTAGTTGAATTAAGAACAAATGGATAAAAATTTATTGGTTGTTGTATGTTAGTTTGAATTGACATTTAATTTGCATTTGAATTTTAAATTGAATTGACATTTAAATTAATATTGAAATTTAATTGTTAGTTAAACACCGATAATTGATGACTAGTAACTATGGTGCTATGTTGGTTGATTCGGATGTCGATTGTTATTAGATGCCTATTGCTTGATATGTTGGATGTATGGTTGTTATTTATTTTGTTATATCACGGTTATTACCCTATTTTATTACCCGATATCCTATAAATTGTCATTTGGTTTATTTGAATTGAACTGAGAAATATGTTGAAATGATATGTACCTATGTCATTTAAATATTGGTTTGAAATGAAATATATCCATCCATGAAATTAAAATTGAAATAAATGATCACTCGCCATAGGGTAGATAATTATATATAGACACCGGATTTGGTTAAATAAAATGGTTTCTAAAATCTTGAATTTGAATAAGTTTAAATGAGATTGTTTTAAAGAAAATAAAATTTTGATCTATATGAATTAAATTATTCTCTAATTCGAGATTTGAAATGTTGAAATTGAAACTGTTTAAATGAAATTGTTTAAGGATTTAATTTGAAATCTTAAAGTGGATATTGGAATATGATTTGAATTTATTGGAAATGAATAATTGTGAAGATCTATATTTAGCTTAAAACTTTGAATTTAGTTTAATTAAAGTGGATTAAATTGGTATTTCAAAAATTTGGAATGTGAAATGGTTTTAAACTAAATTGTTTATAATGAGAATTTGAATTGAAACTTTCAGTCATTTGAATAGAACCGTTTAGATTGAGTATGAAGCGAAGTTTGAAATTGTTTTGAACTGAAGTTGATTTAAGTCAAATTTAGAAATTTGAAGTCGACTGAGTTGAAAAGTGAAAATTGAATTCACTGTGATTTGGAACATGAGTTCAAATTGTTGTGAAAGAAAGAAAAAGTTCAATACAAACTATTTTAATATAAAATTATTTAATAATCAAATTATTTTAATATATAAACTATTTTAATCATTAAACTATTTTTCAATATTAAAACTATTTTATATACAAAAAATATTTCCAATCTTCAAACTATTTTAATTATTCCAAACTATTTTTCAATAATAAAACTATTTTAATTATCCAAACTACTTTCAATATTCAAACTATTTTAGTTATTCAAAACCATTTTTCAATATTCAAATTCTTTTAAAAGGGGAACTATTTAGATTTAAATCATTGACTTAAATACGAATGTTTTGATATGAAGGTATAATCCATTTTGAACTCAAAATGATTTTGAAGTGAATCATATATTTTGATATGAAATATGACTTGTTTTTGAAATTTAAAAGAACCAACTGGTGTGAAAATTGATGTTTGGTTGTTAAAGAGACCGGGGCCTTAATATTGGCATACTCCCTGTCAATACCGGAACCACTTTAACAGCTGTGTTCGCGGTGGATCTTATCCAAAATGTAAATGTTGAATTGGAGGCGTCTGCTGGATTTGAAGAAAGAGAAAATTGATGGATAGCATCGACACTTATGTCAATTTGAAATGACTAAAACAGGAGCCATACCTGACCAATGAGGCTAGCTACCTCTAGCGACATCTGTTCTTCGTATTACTATATTGATTTTGACTCGATTAGTGCACCTTGATTTGATTATGGGATGGTTGTTCGCAGTGGTCCGTTAGGGGTTACCACTAGTTAGGAAATGCAAAATGGTTGTATCCTACCTTGGGCATCGCCTCATATGCCTTGTCATACTCTTTATCCTCATTCGCGACCACTATGATTTTGTTTTAGTGTTGTCCTATCATGGCGCCTCCCTGGCTACCGACGTTACTGGCTGTGTTACTAAGGCAAACTGTAGGACAATGCTTAAAAATGTGTTAAGAGGGATAAATGTAAAGCCTTAACGTTAGGAAAAATATTTATTTTATTAATAGACATTACATATATAGCGTGTCTTACTACATATAGATAGTTTGACGGATCCTTAGGAGATGGAAATCTCGTGACATCTCTTAAATTATAGCACTGACGTTGTACAATTGATGGGAGATAGAAAATCTCGTAACATCTCTGAACCTATTACACTCATATTTACTTGTTATTGATTTAACTTATATACGAACTTTTAGTCCTGACTCGAGTGTTTTGTCTTTTTATTACGCTCGGATCAGCCTAAGTATTTCTTTGTTTGAAGACATTATTCCTTGAAGATGAAGATGGAGTTTGCTAGGCTGTATTTACTATTATTATTCCGCTGCGTTATGTTGGTATGTTTGTTGATTGTACTCTGATTATGTTGTAAATTTTTTGTAATTAAATGTATATTATAAAACAGCTTCATGAACAGTTTATTTGATTATTATATTTTGTCATTCCGCTGCAAGATTCTATGTTTTGTTTTCCTTCTTTTCTCTTATTTTCTTAGTAAACTCCATTGATAATCTGCCCTATTAAATGTTTTGATTAGAAATGTGTGGTTTATTGTCGATTTAAACCATCCAAAAAGGTGGGTCGTCACACGTAAGGTTAAAATTCGAGAGGAATGTGCATGAGAGAGAGGTTTGTTTTACCAAAAAAATTATTAAGCAAAATGTTTTCACTTCTTAAATCAATACCAAAATAGTTGAAAGTTCTAGTGAGGTACACACCATGATAAAGTGTGTTTCATGTCTAGAAATTTTCTTTTGAACAAAGTCGTCCAAAATCACTTAAGCCTAATTTATATCATTTTTTAGAAAATAGCAAAACAAGCTATGAAAACATTTTGAGTGGGGTTATTATAATTCCCTATCCTCACTATAATACTTTGCTGTAAAATAAAACTCACTGGTTTTGTTTTTGGCCTTAGATTTTTTCCTTTAAAACCATACTCTTCATTATTTGATAACAAGTCATGTATAACTTCTCTATTTCCACAATCAATTTCAAAAATAGACAGGTCATTTCCACTACTTTTACAACCAAGAATTTCACTATCTAAAACAATAGTTGTATCTTTTACACTACTCTAAATTTGACTTTCTTCTCCTTGATAAAACTTTCCATTCAAATTAGTATAAAACATTTTAACCAAATTGGGACAACAATCAAAATCATTTGAGATAAATCAACTAAACCAAAAATACCATTTTCTAAAGTAATTGTGTGAACTATAAGAATAGAACTCAATAAAATTTGCAAATCTTTCCAAAAAGACTTTACCATAAGTATCATACATGATATTTGTTTTAATGGACTCTTGATCATTGAAAAGTTTACTTTTGACTCTTTTGGTAAGCCTAATGGCTTTGGATAAAGAGAGTTGGTTTGAGGAAGACATTATTGGTTTGTTTTGGAGGAAAGAGAGTGAAGAATATGTTTGATTTTGAAATAAAGTTTGGTGTATAACATGGGGTAAGGAGTGAATAAATAGAGTTTGAATTGTCATGTGATAGTAAAAATGTGGCTTTTCAAATTTTGAATTGAATGAAAAAGAGAGGGAATTTCAAAAGTTCTAATTTTGAAAGGATTCTTCAAATCCTTACAAATATGTCCACATAACTATATGTGTCGAAATTTCAAAGTTCAAAAATTGAAGAAATATATTACACACACATACACTCTTATCTTATTAGATACAATTTATATATATACATTTTTTATTATTATATATTATTTCCTATATTAAATTATTTCCATAATATAAAAGATGAAATGTAAAAAGTACCGGTTTTGCTTTTTGCTTTTTTCGATCTGATTAATCTTCCCTCGCTGTGAAACACATTTTGATATTTTAAGTGTTTCGTTTGTTGTCATTGGATGTTATATTAGAATCGTCCAAAGTTGCATTGTAAGCCTTTTTCCTCTTTTTGAATGAATCGTTGTTTGGTGAATTCTTTCTTTCTTTCTACTGTAGAGAGTCTCTTCGTAGATGATCAGATTCATCACAATCGTAACAATTAAAAACATTTCTGTATCCAGAATTTTTGTTTTCAGTTTTAAGAAAGTTGTTCGTCTTTCTGTATTTCATAAACTTTTTGAAGTTGCAAGTCATAAGAGCAAACTCCTCATCATTATCATTGTCTTCTAAGTCTTGATCGTCAATTGTTGCATTGAAAGCAATTGTTTTCTTTTCGTTCGCCTTATTTTTCCTTCTATCCGGCAACCATGCTTCATAGGATATTAGATTAGCAATTAATTCTTTAATTTTCAATATACTAATATCATTGGCTTCCTTTGTGGCTGACGTCCTTTGATCCTATTCAGAAGAGAGTGATTAAGGATTTTCTAACTTGATCCACTTTTGATAAATTTTTCCCTAATGATACTAATGAATGAACTATATCCTAAAATATAGAATTCATGTCAGAAATAAATTCATTTATTTTCATTTTAAAAAGTTGAAATTGGTTGGTTAGCATGTACACCTTTATTTGTTTTACGTTATTACTACCCTCATTTGTAACTTGCAATGTTCTCCAAATTTCATAAGCAGTTTTACAAATAGAAACTCGATTAAATTAATTTGTATCTAAAGAGAAAAATAAAATATTCATAACCTTAGATTTATTAGGTACTTGTGTCTTTTGGTCTGGTATACATGTTGAGTATTCAGTCTGGGGTTCATTGTACTCACTTTATGTAATGTTCTAAATATATAAACCATTGAATTGTAAATAAACTTTTATCCTACATGACCAATAAATATAATTGCTACCATTAAATAGTGAGGTTCTAGCAGTTGATTGTCCTTCTACAAAAGTGTTAAAAGGTGTACTAATGGTGTTATTAGCCATTTATACATTTTAAAAATCGAATAACGAGTTTTTGAAAACCTAGTGCTTTAATACCAAATGTAAGAAATGGTGTAGTATAAATTGTACTAGTGTGAATGGATCTCATTGCTACTTTAATAATAGAGGGGGGAACATTGTTTTATAACTTATACGAAACTTTTCTAAATTGTTTCAAGATTTAAATTCAAATACATATATTTAACAGAAATATATATTAACAGGTAGTCAAAAATATATATAAATACAATAAAACTAAAGTAAGAGCAAGAGAGATGATACCATGAATTTTATACTAGTTTGGATAAATCAATCCTACGTCCAATCCTCTACATTGTATGTATAGATTTCCTTTCAAACGCGCAATTTAATTAGGTGGCAAGCAAATTAGAATAGAATCTTGGTTTCAAGCCAAAGTGATACACCTTCTTGACTTTCCAAGCTCAGGATAGACCTACTTGATTTAAACGGGTAATAAGCACACCCACTTGATGTAATTAGGTAACAAGCACACCCACTTATATGGATTGGCAACAAGCATACCTACTTGATTTTAACGGGAAACATTCACACCCCCTCTCTCCAAATTAGCAGTAGAGAGTTGTTGATTCCAAATACAAATATTGTACTTTGGATGCATAATATCCTATAGCCTTTTGATAGCACTTTGATCTTTAAATTGATGAGAGAATACTTTCAAATCAACAAGTAAACTGTAGAGAATGAATGTTGTAAAATGGAGATTGAATTTGAATGAATTTGAAGAGAATAGAAAGTGGATTTTGTGAAATATATAATGAGAATTTGGAGTGAGAGGAATATAGAGAAAGTGGTTATCAAAATTCACTTTCCGGTCTCCTTTATATGGAGTTTGATGGAACATGTCTATTCTCGAAGAGATGTAGCCAAAAATGACAACTATTCAAAATTCAAAAGACACCTCTTCAACAGATAGGGTATATTTACAAACACTTATTTATTTTTAAAAACAATAATACATTTAAAGCGTTAATAAAATTCTAATATTTTGTAAAATCATTTAAATGTAGTTTTTATATAAAACACTTATAAAATATTTGTAGAAATATAAAATAAATATTTTGATTATAAAATAAATATTTTGAAAATAGAGTATTCAAAGAAGGAAAAGTGGCTATTCAAGGACTTTAACAAATTAATCTAATGTCTATTAACTATAATCAATAGTCTCTTAAACTCTTCGTGTCTTTGTCTCTAAACTCATGAGTCTTCGATTATACTGATCATCTCAAAATCTCGATCCATTGTCTTTTTACCGATCAATCTTCAAGCTTAATTATACTGTACTTTTATAAACCTTATAATTTCCTGCAAAATATTCTATACAATGTAAAGACCGATTTCTCCGACCCTCAAAAATCGACACTAATACATCATTGGTATTCACGTGCGGCAAATCCGAGCGTCGGAGACCCGGTTCCTTAAGGTTAAAAGGGAAAAGACGGCAGAATAGAATTTGCACGAATGGAATAATATATATTATTTCAATATAAAAAATCTTTACAGCAGAAATTTTAGATACATTTATCAGAGTTAAATATGGACAATTATAAATCTTTGTCTGTACAAATGCAGAATACAATAGTACACAATGTAGGATCGATTTCACCCTAGAGGGGGGGTGAATAGGGTGATACTGATAATTATAAAATTAATTGCGGAAGCTTATAAAATAATTTCAACACAGATCATAGAATAATAGCAGCACAGATAATAGCAGAATAATAAAATGCAGAAATAGAATGACACAGAATTTACCCAGCTTCGGCAAAACCCTACCTACGTGCTGCCCCCAAGGTTTCTACTAGAAATTAAGTAGTCACACGTTTACACATGTAAACTCACGACACCCGCAAGTGACTAACCTAACTCTACTCTTAAAACCCTGCCACAACTCAGCCACTTAGTTGCGAATTCTCAAACTACGTCACGTAGTCTGTCCCCTAGTCACACGACTAGTGATTACAACGATTTAAAATTGAAAAGACAAATTTAAAACAATTTAAAAAACAAAAACACCCTAATTAATTCTATTTAGAAAACAAACAAAGCCGGCCCAAAACCACTCCCTCCTTTATTATTATAAGTTCGGCCCGTTTCTTCTTTTTCTTGTATGATGGTGGCTCGTTCTTTGTTCGTTCCTCTTCCTTAAAAATTTGGGTTTTTGGCAAAATTTGAAGAAGCCGAATTAGATCGATTGGTGTCGACTTCCTTGCTCTGTCGATCAGATGCTTCGATTGATGTTGATATCCTTGCTCTGTCGATCGACTGCTTCTTTTTGCTTGAGTTTTGCATTGATTCGGGTATGTGATTTTCGACTTTTGCTATCTGGTTTTCAATGCTTGAATCGATGATTTTTTCTTTGCCGATGATGCTACTTATATATGATTCGATGCCCTTAAATTTTGTTCGTATCCATTTAATTGAATTCGTCACTTGAATATTCTCGGCCATTTGATTTTGTTTTAATGCTATAGATATGTTCTGACTTGTTCATATCAAATATTTCATTTACTTCAATATCACGGTTTTGATTTGAAACCGTTCGATCATTCCTTGATCGTTACAGTAGTGACTTTCCTATTTTACTTTGGCTTTGATTTTTGACTTTTTCAATTTGTATAATTAATTTGATTTCTGACTTGGTCATCACGTTACTGTTTTGATTCCGTGGCCACAACGGCTTCATTTGTATTCTACTTCTGTCATCTGGTTTTGTGAATGCGACTCCATGACTTGCCATCCCATTGCGTTGACATTGAATTGCAGTGGCTTCACTTGATTTGAACTGTGCCTTTTCTGGTTCATTAGTCTGCATTGTCATGATTCGAAGTCTGGTTCATAATAATTGTGCACTGCATATTTTTGCTGAGACTATTTTCTTTATGACTTACTTCGGCCCTTATGTTTTTGACCTGCAGCTTGAACTTGCTATACACATGCTTCACTTGTTTACTAAACTTTTGTATTACTTTGTTGATTTCAGCCACTTTACTTGTTTATGCTATTCCATGACATGATAATGTCTTCGGCCATCACCGTTGCACTGATATTGTCTCTGCTGCGTATATATATATTCTTATGTTCATGCATTCTGTTGTCTGGTGGCATTTGATCTTGATGTTGTACTTCACTGTGTACATTTGTCTGTAGTATGGTCGTGGTTTTGAGGTCCCTGATTCAACTTGGTCATGCCATGCTTTAGCTTGATTGCTCTGGTCTGGTTCATCTTGACGTCTCGTTCATTGTTTCATTTGGTATGCTTGCATTGTCTCGTTTTGATTTCTTCATGACATGTATGCATGTATACATATGTGTTTGTGAGAGAATAACTACTGCATCCATACTTGAGGCTGTATCACCATATGTACACATATGTTGTTCACTTGATCTTTTGCTTTTCACTGATCTATTTGTTATCAATTGCCCTTGTGCACTCGTGTAGCTGATTGCATACTTGTATATGGTAGCAGTGACTTGAACTATTACTCTTCACCGCAACTATATTGAACTACACCCTGTTGAGGCTGTCTTGACTATTTCTTGTTCCTTCGACTGTTTCTGAACCGAGTCTGCACTGTGCATTGTCTTTGAGCATTGCTGAGTTTGTTTCTTTGTGTTTGAGATAATGGCATCATTCGATTGTTGCATTTTGTAGTTGCTGTTAGCTTTGGGTTTCACTGACCACACATGTACAAGCTTGCATCTTTGAATTTTGGTTAGATGGTACTGTCCAGACTTGACCTTATTTGATTTCTTTGTATTGCTGTCTTGATGTTTCAGCTGCCATCATGTATATGCTGAGTCGTGACATCGTCTGATATGCATTTGGATTTGTTTTTCGAATTACACTTGAGTTGAATCTAGCTTGTAGCTCGGATTTGACCTTGTGCTGAAAGTTGTGACATTATTTTATTGCACTTGAGTTGAATCCAGTATAATGGATTTGACCTGTGCTCACTTGTCCCTGTAAATCAATCAAGTGTATATTTCGGTGCACATGGCCTTGTGGCATATACAGTGATGCACTGTGTATGTCACAAGTTGTTCGTGTATGATGGATTCAAAATTAAATAATGACGAACAACCCAAATAACTGAGGCAAATATTATTTTCAAAATTCACATTTTATTTTATACTGCAAAAATATTTCCTTTTCAATTTTACTGCATCAATATTTATTTTTGCAGATTGCTCAGAAGCTGGATTCAATTTGGAATGAAGTTGAAGATAAATTACGAGTTGAGTGAATGAGTGATATGTAGTGAGGTCAGATGTAAAAGTGAAATTATGATGTAATTGAATTTGTATTGTAATCAAAGTTGTATATGTATAGTGAGAGCTTGAATTTGTACGATTCAAAATTGTAATAAATATTTGTTTGAATAAAATTTCTGTTTGAATTCAAATTCTATGTTATTAATTTTTATTTAGCAAATATTTATTTAATCTATGAAAAATAAAATAGTACATTAACAAATACATTTACACAAATATACATATATTTTTTTATTATCATCAAACAAAAATCATATAATCGCACATTCAACAATCTCCCCCTTTTGATGATAACAAACTTATATTTAAGATTTTGAATATGTTAAATGTATTTGAACATAGATATACTCTAATTGCTCCCCTTATTTAAATGCTTCCTCTCTACACAAAGCTCCCCCTACATATATGCATACAAATAAAAATATGCAAATGAGCCTAGATGCAAATGGAAAATATTTGACCTTTGCTTGATTTTATTTAACAAAATCTTAACTTTTCTCTCTCCCTTTTGTTATCAGCAAAAGAGTATTAGTGTTAGAGAAAATAGAGATAAAGTGATCGATATTAATCCAACATTAAAACTCAATTGAATATAAATATTAAAATTCAATAAAAAAATCAAACAAAATTCATAACTACCCTTGTTAGGCGCATATTCCACTTTTAGAAATAATGGAAATGATGTCATCATATAAAACCATACAGTTGTGTCTATTTGTGGTACATTTATATCAGGAATTTGAATATCTACTAATCATGCATAACCGTTAGGACTTTTAAATGAGATTAGTAGTATTTCAATTTAATTTTAAAAATGAATTCAAGTATTTTCTAACCATGCATAACCGTGAGGACTTTTAAATGGGAGTAGAATCAACTTGTTTATTTAATAAATCAATTTTGATATGCATTCCATACATGCATAACCGTGAGGACTTTTAAATGAGCATGGAAGCACATAACAAATTCCAAGTAATTCACCCATGCATAACCGTGAGGACTTTAAATGAGAGTGAATACTTTGGATTTTATTTTATTTTATATATAAAATGAAAAACGAATGATTCCTATTTAAAGTACCACATATTGACAAACTATATTGAATTTTGATGAGCTATGGTCAATAGAAATATGATAGCAATAGAAATGGTCATGGAATCTTTACCCAACAAAAAGTTTTTATAACTCTTGTTTGAATTTCTAAAGAAATTTTCTAAATATACTGTCTTGAGTAATGTATGATAAATATCAACACTCATCACTTTTTCAATCACTATTTATCTTTTTGATAATTATTAGAAGTCAGATTAGTCAAAATAGTCATTTAAAATCAAATTCAGAAATAATTATGAAATCAATTTTTCACAATGACTGATCTGAAAACATGGTCAAAAATGATTTTCTCGAAGGGGTTATATGAGAAAAATTTCTGCTATTTGAAAATTATTTGAAATGAAAAATACGCACATATTTTCTTTTTGAAAAACGATGCAGTCACTAAATGTCTCAACAAAAATCACGTTCAACGAGTAAGTTTTCTATCAACCAGATTACCAGTGTAATCTGCATCTGAATTTCTCTTTCATTCAAAATTATCACTAATTGAATTTGATAGACCAGACCATGAAGTGTGCAACAAAAATTTGAAAATCAATTTTAACAGCATTTTAAATGACATTCTCTTGAATTTGAATTGAAGCCGTGTAAATATTCAGAAATCGTGAATATAGAGTTAGCCGTATTATAACCAAATGTATTATCATCCAACAAAACACTATTTTTAATCCAAACTAATATGTATGAAGTAATTCAAAGAATTTAAAGATTTTTATAATGTTTTTGGCATAAGAATATAATTGGCCAACGATTTTGTGTAAATCAGAATCAAAATCATCATCTTTTCAACATCTCAATATTGGCTGATTTTATTTATATTACGGTGCAGAATATCACATTTAATATGTAGTTCAAACAGATATACCATTACCTGTTTTACCTTTACGATATTTTTCGTTGTTGTTCGTTGTGATTCTGTCACCTTTGTACTAGGCTAAGAAACTTTGCTTTGTCGTCCGTTGTGTTTCTGGAACAGCCAGAATCCAGATAACACTGTTGTTGTTCCTTAGCCTGCCACCACACCTACACGGGAAAAGATTTTTGTGATCTATTTGTTTTTATAGGTCCATGGTTGTTAGTGGCAGAATATTTAGAAAAATAATTTTGTGGAGACCCAAAACTATTTATATATGTTCCTTTTGGCACCCAAATTTGTTTAACTTTGAGTGGTTTTATATTTGTGCCTTTTGGAACCCAAATTGGTATAGTTTTCGCATGTTTGGGTCTATACCAACAATTATTATGATTGTGTCCATATTTTCTACAAATTGTGCACACAGATTTTTCTTGATTAATATCGCTATCAACATTTTCAGATCGATTATATCCAAGTCCTTGTCTAACCGTATTAACAGTTTGCTTTCCTAATAGCATATTCAATGATTTTTCACTTTTTGAAAATTTGTCTAAAGTCGTTGACAATTGTTGGACTTGTGTTTTGAGAGATTCATTTTCGTTTAACAATTGTGTGCACTTTTTAGTAGAATTCTCTCTCCTAGTATTTTCATTCTCTTTCAAAATCAGAATTTCATTTTCAAGTGATTTTATATTAATTTCTGGTTTTTTTAATTTCTTCTTCGAATGTTGGACACTTATCACACTTAGGGATCCTACTTTGATAGGTTTTAACTAATTGGTCAAGTTGTTTATTTAAATATATCAAAGTATCTTTTTGTGATTCAAGTTTGGCATACTTCTCCCTAAGTCATTCAAAACAGCCATTCACTTCGTGGAAATATATAAGTAATTCTGAATGAGAAAGTTTTGATACCTCACTTGGCTCGTCATCATCACTATCTGTTATTTCACCATGAAGATACATGTCTGCTTTCTCAATCTCACTGTTAGTACTTTGATTATCTTCAACACTTGTATTCCATGTGGCTGCAAAACTTCTCCTTTTTGATTTCTTTTCAAAGTCACGTCGATTTTGAGAACAATTGGGCTTGATGTGTCCGGGTTGATGCCACTTATGACAGATGATTTTTTGTTGTTCTGTGTTATCTAAAACTTTGATTGATCTGCCTTTTATTTTTTTGATTTAGAGCTGGATTTCCGTATCTGCGGCTCCACCTTTTTAATTTCTTTATTACCATTTCCAACTCTGTTGCTCCATCATCACCGTCATCATCATCACTTTCAGTTGTTCCTTTAAGAGCTATTGATTTCTTTCGAGTATCTCCTCCTTCACGCACTTCCTTGAATTTCATTTCTAGCTCATAAGTGGTGAGATTTCCGATGAGTTCTTCGACTTTCGTTTGTTTCAAATCTTTTGATTCTTGAATGGCAGTCACTTTGGCTTCAAAACTTCTTGGAAGGACTCTGAGGATTTTTTGGACTATCTCCAACTTTGTATATGATTTTCCAAGAGCTTTTGATTTGTAAACGATATTGGATAGTCGTCCATGCATCTCTTGATATTTTCTTCCTTTGCCATTGTGAAATTCTCGTATTCGCTGCTTAGCATGGCAAGGCGAGATTCTTTGACTTGAGTTGTTCCTTCATGAGTCACTTCTAGTGTGTGCCATATTTCCTGCGCAGTTAGATAATGTGAGACACGATTAAATTCAAATTGATCCAATGAACAGATAATAGAATTCATAGCTCTAGCATTAGCATTTTATAATTTATTTTCTAGCTTTGTCCATTGATCCATCGGTTTATCTATTTCCTGATTATCTACAATTATAGTTGGTGCACTATAACCTGTCTCAACAATGTTCCAAGCATCAATGGTTTTCAGAAAAAATTTCATTCTATTTTTCCAGTAGGCGTATTCACCATTGAACATTGGTGGTCTAACTATGGACTGACCCTCAGCAAAAGCATTATTAAAAGAAGCCATTTTAAAAATTCAACTTTTTAAAACAAAAATTGATTTTTGAAAAAAATCAAAATTTTAAAACCAAAAATCGACTTCTATTCCTAGCTCTGATACCACTTGTAGGATCGATTTCACCCTAGAGGGGGGTGAATAGGATGATACTGATAATTATAAAATTAATTGTGGAAGCTTATAAAATAATTTCAACACAGATCACAGAATAATAGCAGCACAGATAATAGCAGAATAATAAAATGCAAAAATAGAACGGCACAGAATTTACCCAGCTTCGGCAAAACCCTACCTACGTGCTGCCCCTAAGGTTTCTACTAGAAATTAAGTAGTCATACGCTTACACACGTAAACTCGCGACACCCGCTACTGACTAACCTAACTCTACGCTCGAAACTTTGCCACAACTCAGCCACTGAGTTGCGAATTCTCAAACTACGTAGTCTATCCCCTAGTCACATGACTAGTGATTACAACGGTTTAAAATTGAAAAGACAAATTTAAAAAAATTTAAAAAACAAAAACAAAAACACCCTAATTAATTCTATTTAGAAAACAAACAAAGCCGGCCCAAAACCACGCCCTCCTTTATTGTTATAAGTTCGGCATGTTTCTTCTTTTTCTTGTATGATGGTGGCTCATTCTTTGTTCGTTCCTCTTCCTTAAAAATTAGGGTTTTTGGCGAAATTTGAAGAAGCCGAATTAGATCGATAGGTGTCGACTTCCTTGCTCTGTCGATCGGCTGCTTCGATTGATATTGATATCCTTGCTCTGTCGATCGACTGCTTCTTTTTGCTTGAGTTTTGCTTTGATTCGGTTATGTGATTTTCGACTTTTTCTCTTTGGTTTTCAATGCTTGAACTCGATGATTTTTTCTTTGCCGATGATGTTACTTATATATGATTCGATGCCCTTGAATTTTGTTCGTATCCATTTAATTGAATTCGTCACTTGAATATTCTCGGCCATTTGATTTTGTTTTAATGCTACAGATACATTCTGACTTGTTCATATCGAATATTTCATTTACTTCAATATCACGATTTTGATTTGAAACCGTTCGACCTTTCCTTGATCGTTACGGTAGTGACTTTCCTATTTTACTTTGGCTTTGATTTTTGACTTTTTCAATTTGTATAATTAATTTGATTTCTGACTTGGTCATCACGTCACTGTTTTGATTCCGTGGCCACAACGACTTTATTTTTATTCTACTTCGGTCATATGGTTTTGTGAATGCGACTCCATGACTTGCCATCCCATTGCGTTGACATTGAATTGCAGTGACTTCACTTGATTTGAACTGTGCCTTGTCCGGTTCATTGTTCTGCATTGTCATGATTCAAAGTCTGGTTCATAATATTTGTGCGCTGGATATTTTTGCTGAGACATTTTTCTTTATGACTTACTTCGGCCCTTATGTTTTTGACCTGCAGCTTGAACTTGCTATACACATGCTTCACTTGTTTACTAAACTTTTGTATTACTTTATTGATTTCAGCCACTTTACTTGTTTATGCTATTCCATGACATGATAATGTCTTCGGCCATCACCGTTGCACTGATATCGTCTCTGCTGCATATATATATATATATATATATATATATATATATATATATATATATATATATATTCTTGTGTTCATGCTTTCTGTTATCTGGTGGCATTTGATCTTGATGTTGTACTTCACTGTGTACATTTGTCTGTAGTATGGTCGTGGTTTTGAGGTCCCTGATTCAACTTGGTCATGCCATGCTTTAGCTTGATTGCTCTGGTCTGGTTCATCTTGAAGTCTCGTTCATTGTTTCATTTGGTATGCTTGCATTGTCGCGTTTTGATTTCTTCATGACATGTATGCATGTATACATATGTGTTTGTGAGAGAATAACTACTGCATCCATACTTGAGGCTGTATCACCATATGTACACATATGTTGTTCACTTGATCTTCTGCTTTTCACTGATCTATTTGTTATCACTTGCCCTTGAGCACTCGTGTAGCTGATTGCATCTATAGTGTACTGATTGCATACCTGTATATGGTAGCAGTGACTTGAACTGTTAGTCTTCACCCCAACCATATTGAACTAAATTCTGTTGAGGCTGTCTTGACTATATTCTTGTTCCTTCGACTGTTTCTGAATCGAGTCTGCACTGTGCATTGTCTTTGAGCATTGCTGAGTTTGTTTCTTTGTGTTTAGATAATGGCAGCATTCGATTGTTGCATTTTGTAGTTGCTGTTAGCTTTGGGTTTCACTGACCACACATGTACATGCTTGCATCTTTGAATTTTGGTTAGATGGTACTGTCCAGACCTGATCTTGTTTGATTTCTTTGTATTGTTGTCTTGATGTTTCAGCTGCCATCATGTATATATTGAGTCGTGACATCGTCTGATATGCATTTGGATTTGTTTTTTGAATTACACTTGAGTTGAATCCAGCTTGTAGCTCGGATTTGACCTTGTGCTGAAAGTTGTAACATTATTTTATTGCACTTGAGTTGAATCAGGTATATTGGATTTGACATGTGCTCACTTGTCCCTGTAAATCAATTAAGTGTATATTCGGTGTGCATGGCCTTGTGGCTTATATAGTGATACACTGTGTATGTCACAAGTTGTTCATGTACGATGGTTTCAAAATTAAATGATGACGAACAACTCAAATAATTGAGGCAAATATTATTTTCAAAATTCACATTTTATTTTATACTGCAAAAATACTTCCTTTTCAATTTTACTGCGTCAATATTTATTTTTGCAGATTGCTCAGATGCTGGATTCAATTTGGAATGAAGTTGAAGATAAAATATGAGTTGAGTGAATGAGTGATATGTAGTGAGGTCAGATGTAAAAGTGAATTGTGATGTAATTGAATTTGTATTGTAATCAAAGTTGTATATGTATAGTGAGAGTTTGAATTTGTACTATTCAAAATTGTAATAAATATTTGTTTGAATAAAATTTCTGTTTAAATTCAAATTCTGTGTTATTAATTTTTATTCGGCAAATATTTATTTAATCTATAAAAAATAAAATAGTACATTAACAAATACATTTACACGAATATATATATATATATATATATATGTTTATTATTATCAAACAAAAATCATATAATCGCATATTAAACACACAAGTGTGGTGGGAAAGAGGTAATAGTCTACTGAAGAATCTTCTAACTCCATGCTCTGAGCTCTTCAGAATTTCTTCTAACTAAACCTGAACACTAGGCTGCTCGGAAAAATAGAACACCCAGAATTTAAGGAAATGGAAATAAACTCTGTGTCAGTCATGGGACTAGTGTGAGAACTCAAAATACGGGTTTTGAAAACAAAAGGGCATATCATAAGACCACGCCGCACATAAACACGGAACAGCTTTTTACCTTGTGATAACCAAAATATTTTTACGTGGAAATTTGGTAATATTATTTTTAATGACATTCTTTTGAAAACATTTGCGAATAAACTTATTAATCTTAGATGAAATGCTTGCATCTCACATTTCAATACTTTGCCAACTAAGTCCGTACGGCACATATTGGATATTGAATTTCCAACTAAATATCGAGGTAAGGGACTAGCTCCTATACAGTGCATTTCTAAAGGAATGCACCTGAGGCCCTTATGTTAATCCTTATGCGAATTAAAACCGGCCTATCTGAAAATATAGTATAAGAATAGCATCGGGTATTACATCACCCGACCGTTCCTGACCTATCTGAGACGTCTTATAGCATACAGCACTTAATTTAAACCCGACATTATAGTGGGTAGAAATTTTATCCATCTAGAAGGTGATTTCATACCCTGATTGGTTGCGACCCACTTTAGACTTAAATCATCACCTGTTTTACTACTCTCGGGTGTAAGGCTTTGAGGTAAAGATTACCTTTTATATAGAATATATTCACTTTGAATGCCACTTTGCCATTTTATATCACACAACTGATTTCTCCAAACGTATAACTCTTGAGCTTGTACATCTCAGAAAAGGGTGTTAAGCTAAGAGAAGTTGCCCCCTCCACCACCAAACAGATGATACATTTATGGAGATCAATCAATATAATGTAGAGATACAACGTCAGACAATTCATCCATAAAAGTTGTCCAGAAACAGGACAAACCAAAGGCACTCTCTTACCACATCCTGTCGAGCATTACCCCCAGGATTAGTAGCATGCCATTTCTTGCATACAAAGATCCCAGAATGAAGGGACCACTGTTATTTATTTACCTTAAGAGCAAATCCAAATATTGTCAATAAGCAGTCCTTCCGTTATGAAGATCCCAACCTTTAAAATCAAGATCTTCGATATCTATTTCTTTATTTTCAAAATGTAAATTGGTTCGAAGTGGTTTTCGGATATAAATTATCAAAATCTAACCCTGGTTCTTCAAACCAATCATCGATAAAAATATGGTTTATAAATATGTGATTATCATTTAATCTATTCATTTCTTTTATTGAAAAAATATCTCAAGAGATATATATTTTAAAAAACATCCTTGTTGGTATATACGGAATCATTAAAGCTCTCTTTATTAAATTCTTTGGTTTAATTAAATAAATTCCAAATCATTTTACTTATATCCTAACCATGATTTCTTCTTTTTAAAATGTAACTTTTTAATAATTTGAAACCATGTTATCCAAGATGAAAAATCCAAATTGTTTAAATTTGGAAAATTTTATCTTTTATACCTAACTCGTTTCTGACATTTCGACCTTATCTATCCCTCGCTCGAGGTAGGCCAGGGGAGCCAGGCAGCTTGTTGCAACTAAACAACTCCTTAGTTTAAACACCTCACCTAAATCTCATGAATAAAAAATTTAGGTGTACTCCTCGGCTTATTAGAGCCAAGATTAAAACAATTGCTTATAACAGCTTTTCTTTAATTCTTTTATTTAAATCCTTTTAAATAAATCATTAAATCTTTAAATCATCTTTAAAACACTCAATTACTAATTTTAGAAGTATTTGTAAAAGATTTGGGATAAAATCATTAGGTTTAAAGTTATATTTCAAAAGTTATTGAAAACCGCTGCAAATAGTGCCGCGAATAGTGTTTTTCAAGCTATATTGATCAACACGGCTTTTCTATCATTTTAAAATTTATTTATATAGCTCAAATTTCTTTTTAAACATTTTAAAAGATTTATAAAGATTTTTCCATATTTTTGAAACACTTAAAAATATAAAATTTTAAGAAATCTATTTTTGGATTCCGAACTGCAAAACCGCAATTATTTCAAAAAATTATTTTTGTTATATTTGAAAATATACAAGATGAAATCTTGATTTTCTTCTTTTTCTTGAAAACTATGGATATAATAGTTTGTAAAATTCTTATTACAAATAATTTCGAGCTATATTCCGCTCTATATACTCATTTAACTTTTGCGGTGCGAAATCGCGAACTACTGTTACATAACGCGCTTAGTTTTGACTCGTTTTTCATTTCTTATTCAAATTTCATGAAATTTGTTATTAGAGTTTATAAAACACTATCGAAACATTTTAAACCATTTTTAAGAGGTTTAATATTTCATATATACCACTTAATTAATAAAAGGAAAGTGATATATTTTGTGATTTTCGATGTGTATTTAACGTGGCTTGTTAAAAACAACCAAATTAAACAATCAATACTTGATGATCAAAGCATAAATAAGCAACCAAACATGACTAATAATAATTATAACAATCATAGCAACATTCAGTATATATAGTGCATTTAAATAGATTTCTCATCCATTCCAAGCCGATACGTCCTACCAACATTCAAACAAATCTACGCTTCATTAAACATCTCCTAAACACCCAAAGCTCATAGATATGACTTCTTCCACTTGTTAATCATGCCTTCCATGATGACTTAGGCTTAATACTAGAGTTTAAAAGAGATTAGAGAAGATTTGGTTAACTTTTGAAAATGTTAGAGAGTAATCAGTGGATTAATGCTTAAGCACTTCCACTATTTTTAACCTTCCTACATTTTCTCAAGTTTTTTTAGAAAGAAGAGAGACTTCCATGGAATCAATTAGAGAGTATTTAGAGATCTCAAGAATGATAAAGAAGAAGAATAATATGAAGAATAAGTGAGAAGGAGGGGTGGCATTTATAGGAAAAAATGAAAAAATATCTTCGAAGTGAAATTACCACCGTACCCTTACCTCCCAAGAAAACACCTCCTCCTCCACTTCTTAAGGTGCACAGCAGCCCCCTCCCCATGTGGTGATGAGGTGTAGGTGATTATGGTGATGACGGTGGAGGTGGTGATGTGATGTGGTGTAAGATTTTGATATTTGCTTTTTAAAGTAATTATTACTATAGATATTTTATTCTTTTTCCATTAGTAAATATATGTTTACTCTCTACTCTTATCATGTGTATATGTACATGATAATGTGTGTGTGACGAACTGGATATTCAACCCTCGAAAATCGATACTAATACGTCCACTGTATTGCCGCCGAGCAATCGAATGCTGGGAAGCCGATAGTTATGGGAAAGAAAGAAAAAGAGAGAAGAGAATAAGAAGAAGAAGAGAAGAAAGCAAAGGAAAGAATAAAGAGAAGAAGATAAAGAAGAAATAGAAGATAAAACCGAAGAACTAAAATAATTACAGAATCTCACAATCGCAGCGGAAAACATATAATATCATATCAATGATCTTTACAAAACAGAAATTATAATATAATATGCATACATCCATCAAAGTACAATAATCAAATCAAAATCATCAGCCTGGACAGTTATAATAACCTATCCTCACAAATGCTGATAATTCAAACAAAAATGTAGCGGAAAATAAACATATACGTGGAATACGATCCGAAGACTTCCAGTTTGTCTGCTGAAGCTCTAAAGCATCCAAATCTGTATCTGTAAGTATACTCGGTCAGACCCGAAACATGTGGTTATTTTTTTTGAAACCAATTAGAATTGAATAATGATGAACTTTCGTATTGGTTACTTTTTCACATTCGTAGAAGAATCTTGTCAAAACCTAGTAGGAAGTTGACACATTTTATATCCTATTATTTTAAGGAAACATATAAGCCCAAACCTCGTCTTTTGATCATGGCCATGCACCCTAGGTGGAGTCCATAGCCATTTTTTGAATTCGTGCAATTGTCGTGTCACATTTTGGTAGTTTGGTAGGTGGTAGCAAGGAATAGTGGACTTTCCCTAAAGTATGGGTTGAAAGTGAGAAATATCACTAAACTATATTTATTTGATGTATGAATGTAGTGATTATTTGTTGCTATATTATTTTTTGGCAAGGCCAGCCGGTTTTATAGTGGACCGTCCACTTTTTATTACGAACGTAATAAAAACATGAAGAACAGGAGTAAGGTAGAGGCACCTTAACTACAAAAAAAAATAAAGAAAATACAGCACAGGAGTGTGACAGAAATATCACAACTACAGCTAACAACAATCAAACTAAGACTCCTCCAGAGTGATAGTAAGGCGAACATCATCTCCAACCAGGGAAGAAGCCAAAGAAGCGTTCCCAAGAAGACCATAAAAGGGGCGAAACAGGAGTGCAAGAGATGGGTCATAAATATCAGCATCAGTCGTGTAAATAAAAGATCGGTCCCAGGTAGTATCAGCAAGCATAACAGAATTTACCTCAGCATACTTTCCAACCAAGTCAAGTACCAACGAATCACCAGAAGGTCGATAGTAAAGGCATCGTAGGTCCGATAGATCAGCGGATACATATCTAAAATAGGAATCATCCACGGGGTTAAATCGCAAATCAGACCGGCGATCAACCCAACATCTCTCAGACTCTACCCAAACAACAGCCAACTGAGACGGAGCTAGGTCCTGAGCAGGAGAGGAAACCACAGTATCAACAACAGGGACAATGGGTTTTGAAGGGGATGTAGGCTGAGCAAGAGAAATAGAAGACGTCGAAATAGGATCAAGAGAAGGAGGTTCAGGAGGAGAAGCAACCAGAGAAACTTTAGGAACCCATTTCCTGAGCGGAGGCCGCGGGAGAGGAATCTTAGGCGCATCAGCAGAGACAGCAGAATGCGAGCATGCAGTAACTAAGTGACCAAATGAGTGACAGGAGGTACAAATGTCCGGGACCCAGCCATATCGAACACGGACATCCACCACATGGCCAACAGCTAGCTGCACAGGAATAGAGGAAGGGAGAGGCTTACAGGGGGAAATCTCAATAAGAGCCTTAGCATACACCAGCTTATCATGCGCAACAGTATTAGCATCAAAACATTTCAATTTTCCAATGTTGCAAGCAAACCAATTCAATCCAAGAAGCGGTTGTAAAGCAGAAGGGATTTGAGAAAAATAAACCCAAACAGGGATAGAACGAACTTGTTCATGAGCACTAGCTACCGTTGGCGACCAGGGAGTTATAATAAATGGTTTCCCATCAAAAAAGTAGGCTCAACCTCAAGAACTCGACTGCATTCCTCAGAGGAGGAAAATAACATGAAATGCATAGTGTCAACCAGCTTAACACGAAGATTCCCATGAAGCCTCCAAGCCCTACGACAGACTGAAGCCACATCATGTAGGCGTTGTTTTGGGTCCAAAATGAACCCAACCAAATATTCCGACCAAAAGTCCTTTCCGGCTTGCAAAACATTTGGCGGAGGGATCATCACGCCATTTTCCTCAACTATATCAAATTCCACCGGAACATATACACCCGCATTACGGGGCAGAGATGTGAAGAGCGAAGTCCATGTTTTGGGAACACCGGGGGAGGGCGCAGCTAGAGGGTTCTCCGCAACAATGTGAACACCAACAGAGGCAGCAGGCAGGGAGGCGGCAAGCAGTTTATCAGCAGAACTTAAAACAAAGGAATTGGGAATGTCATTCTCATAACCATTTTGACAAACACCTACTGTGCAATGAGCAAAATTCCTATTTTCAGCAACAACTGAGATATGCTCACTATCAACCATACCATCACCCTCACTAGACGCACTAGAGGCAACATCGACATTCACAAGCTTTGCCACAGTTCCACATTCGGATCTAGAAACATCACATACCTCAGTGCTCAAGGGATCAAAACGCTCAACAGAGCACACAACATCAGCATGTACGGATCTAATGACAGATGGTAATGGTGGATACTCGGTGACAGAAAGCATGGGCGGCAAGGGAATCAAGGGCGCAGGGATCCTAAAAGGCTTACCAAAACGGGTGGACGAAGTTGAGGATGAAGGAGCAACTGGGAGGGACGAAGATAATGGAGAGAGAGGCATTAAGGAGGACGAAGCGGGAGAAGGAGAACCGAGGATGAAGCGGTAGAAAGGATCTGCAAAACAAATGCTTCACGAGCGATACGAAGATCGCCATTTTTCCAGGAGCGAAAGGGAAACGCACGCCATGAAAATGTTTAACTAATTATCACATCATTTGTTGCTATATTATTACTCACTTATATATGTATGTAAAAGTATGTGTGTTTGATTTGAAGATGTACTCCTGCTAATTTAGTAAAGGCGTATGACTTCTATTTTACGAAGGACTGTGGAAAGGTGTTGAAGTGGTCTGTAGCGGAAAGGCCACGATGAATACACCTCGAAAGATTTATGAAGGGATCCAACATGACCCCTTACAACGACCCAAATTTTTATAGCTTTGATTTTTGAATATTTAATTAATTTTAAGTATTAAATTAATGGGTCTAATTATTAAAATAACCCTCTTTGAATTATAACTAATGATAGAAAACTCTTTTTTGAATTTTGTTTACGAAAGTATTTTGTTTAAAGAAAATTATAAAATATAATCGGGAAGCTTTTTTAAAAATCCTAATTTTCGATCATCTAAAGTTGTTAAAAGGTTGTAAAACACTTTAATATATTTAGAGACACACTTATAAAATTAATAAGGACTTGATTAAGCGTGTAAAGGATAATATATGTTTACTTAAGGAGAAAGAAAGTGATGTGATAATTTTCAAGTTTAAAAGTTAAATAAAAAGAAAAATCATGACATGTCCTTATTATCTTACATCTTAGTACACTTAAGGTCTTTACATGGTGGTTAATGGGGTGCACTTTGGTCCTCGCATATGCAACATGATGAGGTGGGTGTATGTGATGATGTGGCATGAGTTTTATGGAGGGTATTGTAGTTATGGGCTTAAAGGTAATTTCACTTGTCTCTTTTTCCATAAAAACAAATCCACTTTCCTCCTTCTTCATCATTTTCATTTCTTACCTTTTTAAAATCCTTTTATTCTTTCTTAAAGCTTCTTATGTCCATTAATGGCTTCCATGTCCTTTTAAATGTTTTTTTTCTTCTTTTTACCTCTTTTTAATTTATAAAAATGCATAAAAATACTTCCTTTTCCTTTCTAAGAACCTCTTCCTTCTTAAGCAAAGCCATACACCATCATACCACCTTAGTTCGAGCCTAAACTCACCTAGGCCAAGCCTGTAACATTAAGGCCGAGCCAATTCACCTCTTCTCTTGGCTAAAAATCAAATTTTTCCTAAGGTTTTTTAAAGTTCTAGGCTCTATTTAAAATTTGAAAAAGGTTTGGTTGATTTTGGTGAGTAAAAACTCATATACCTTTCGAAAATTACATCTTTGGTTTATGTTTGTTGTTATTATGTGATATTTCTTCGTTTTCGTTATTTACATGCTTTGTAAATGAATATATATGTGATCATATGTGTTAGAATATGGTATGTAGTTTAGACTTGAAAATAAAGTCTAAAGGTGATGTTAAGATGGTAAAGATGTGATCTCTGGTTATGATATGGATTGTACTATATTTTGTATGATATAGACTTGGGTATGTGTATATGTTGAGGAATGTTAGGACCATTGTATGGTATGGGCGATTTGGAATCATTGTGTGAAAAAGTATGGTTTTTAGTTTTAGAAATCAAATCGTTTTTCAAAATTTCAACTTTGTTTTTCTTTTACAAACACTTACTTATGTTTTGAAAAAGTTAGTAAGCTTTCCAATTTTTAAAAGAGAAAGCTAAGTAGCATTTCTAGTTGTGGCATCCATAGCGATAGTCGCTATGGACGAAGTTTCGCTAAAAAGTTCACTTTTTCAAATTATGTTTTTATACCTAAACCATTTTGGAAATGTTTTATAAAACTTAATTAATAACAAATAAGAAGTTAATTAAGGATATATTATTTATTTATTTATTAATCAGGTTTGGTAATTAATAATTTATTAAGTATTAAACATGGTTTATTAATCATAATTAAGTAGAGATAAATTACTAATTAATTATCTTTTAAAAGAAAAATTAATTTTAATTAATTTTTGGTTAAGTAAAATTAATTTTTAATTAATTACGAATTAAGTATGATTTATTTTTAATTAATTATTAATTAAGTATAGGGTTAATATTAATTAATTAGTAAATAAGGTTTAATTACTAATTAAGTATAGGGTTAATTCTCTATAGGATGTGGTAGGAGAGTTCCTTCGGTTTGCCATGTTCCTGAACAACTTGTATAAACGAATGTCTGACGTTGCAATTCTAATCACGTTAATTGGTCACTATAAACAAATCATCTGTTCAGTGGTGGAGAAGACAACTTCTCTTAGCTTAACACCCATTCCTGAGACCTACGACTCAGGAGTTATATGTTTATAGAAATCAGTTGTGTGATTATGAATGGGCAATGTGGTATTCAAAGTGGAATGTGCTATGTGAAAGGTAAACATTACCTTAAGCCTCATCCTTATACTTGGGAACACCATAAGGCTACATGGTTCACAACCATTAGGGTATGAGCATCACCCTTCTAGACTACTCTATATATATCGAGTATGTTGTGTATACTAAGAGAGCTCTTGGATAGGTCGGTTACGACCGGGGTGATGACATATTCGGTTTCTATCCAGGCCATGTCTGAGTGCCAAATAGGGACAGACCGGTTTTGCCGGATGCGGAGGATTGTTTATTCCTACCTTGTCATTGTATGAAAATCCATTCTTCAATATGTGCGTGCTATTTTGTTTGTAAACCTATTATGCCATCAAATTTAACCAATATAACAATATCGGCTATGACTAATATTATTTGTGTACAAGACACTATTATAATATAATAGAATTCGATATGAAATGTTTTGGTTATCGTAAAATAAAACCATGTTCGTGTTTAGTGCGGCGTTGTAACGGCCCGGAATTTTCGATCCCGAAAACTCCAAATAGTTAGTAAAAGAAGAAAAAAGATAGAAGAAAAAGAAGAAACAGAAACACCAACATCTCACATTCGCAGCGGATAAAATATAATATCAAATA
This sequence comes from Allium cepa, assembly GCA_030765085.1. Lineage (NCBI taxonomy): Eukaryota > Viridiplantae > Streptophyta > Magnoliopsida > Asparagales > Amaryllidaceae > Allium > Allium cepa. Next base: position 113,875,828 of record CM060944.1, read on the forward strand.
ATATTTTTTACACAAAGAAAGCTGAATCAGTCAATTACATTTTAATACATCAGATTTACAATATTTCACAATCATTGGGCAATTAAAATAACTTGTCCCAGAAATACAAACAATATATCACAACGGAATACACTCCATACGTTCCTGCCATCCAGCTCGCCTCCTGAGCTTCAGAACGTCCTTACCTGAAAATCTGTAATACTCGGTCAGACCCGAGCATTACATCAAAGTAACACTAGGGTCAGGCTGGAAACCAGCATGAGTAAACCCATCTAACAAGGAATACCAAAGCATAAATCTTATTTAAAACCCGGGGTAACTCGTATCAATTTACAAATTTTCAATTTGTTATAGACATCACTTATTTCACAAATCAATTTCCAAGCACCAAAACTTAGATTAATTGGTCCAATTCACTTAAATCATTCCATACCAGCCTATTGATTTCACATATCAATCTATAAATAATTGAAGTGGTTTCGGGTATTTACTAATACCCGACTCCGGTCTCTTCGAATTCAATACCATCTTAACCCAAGTTATTCAAGTGAAATGCAGTTCAACTTTAAATACAAGATGTCACTTTTTACACAGCAATTCATCATCGATAGATAACCACATTATCATTGTCTACCCAAACATATCATATCACAAAACATTTCATATCAGAGATATCAATCAATTCAAGGCATTTAATCATCATTTAATCATTCATAAGCAAGATGGATCATTTCCAAAATTAATTTAATCTATCTAATTAAATTAGTTACTAATCTTTTAATCACTTAGATTATCTTTAATTAATCATTACAAATCAATTAATTAATCAACTTTTAATCATCCATCTTAATTAATCATCTTTGATTAATTATCTTTAATTACATAAAGTAATTATCTTTTAATTAATTACACAAATTAATTATCCTTAATCATTTACAATAATTAATCTTTAATTACTTTCATTGATTACGTTAATTAATTACATTAATTAATGATCCTTTATTAACTACTTTAATTAATCAGCCTTAATCAATCATAAACGGTAATTAACCATCCTGCAATTACTTATCTTAATTAATTAACTCCTTAATTAATTATATTAATCCTTTAATTAATTACACCAACTAATTAAGGATTAATTACTTCTCCTAAGTAATTAACCTTTAATTACTTCCCATTAAGTAATTTCCCTTGTATTAATTACATCCAGTAATTTATCTATCAATTACTTCACTAAGTAATTACACTTATCAATCTCATTAAGTAATTATACTTAATCAATTATCAAGCGACTATCTTTAATTAATTAACAAATTAATTAATCACATAGATCTTATTAATTTCAACTGGGTAATGCATCCCTTAATTAGCCTATAAACCAATTAATTAACCTTTAATTATAGATTAATTATTCTATAATTATTAATTAATAAACCTTAATTATCAATTAATCTCCTTCAATGCAAAGTAATCAATCCTTAATTACTTTTATAATCAATTTATTAACCTTTAATTAACTGATTAATTATCCATTAACTATTGATTAATAACCTTAATTATTAATCAATATCTCTCAATACAAATTAATTAATTCTCTAATTACTAATTAATTAATTTATAATTAATTAACTTATAGCCTTTGATTAATCGATCCCTAACCATTAATAAATTAATTCCTCTTTAATTACTTAATTAACTTTAATAATTTACCCTTAATTCCCATTTAATCACATTGTTGATTAAGTTTAAATAAACTTAGGATCTGTCTTAGATAATTTATTGTTAAAATAAATCACATAACTTTTAATTACCAACTATTTAAATAACATTTATTATTTAAAAGAACTAGCTTAAAAAATCAGTTTAAACTTGATTGTCAATTTACTTTAAACTTGTTAGCCTCAACGTTAACCCGAGCCCAAACTATCATTCCGGAGTCTAACCCTGCTTCTTACCGATCTAATCAAACTCAAACCCCAACCGATCGAAGCTCGAGTTCATCCCAAGTGAAACGTCATTCAATCTCGAAGCAATCAACACAGTGACAACTGTAAACATGGTGGAACCATGTGCACGTGCACTAGTAGTCGCGGGTGCTCCGGCCACCACACCCATCGCCGGTGAGTCACTGATGATCACCCTTTCCAATCTCGACCACAAGACTGATGATTCGAACTCGAAAACCAATTCGATCTAATGAACCCAAACTGGAACCATCTTCTTTGACAATCTCTTCTTACCGCCGACCACTCCGACCTTAATCGACCATGCCACCAAGACCATAACTTCCTCATCGACAAACTCGGCATACCCCTTGATACGATCAAACTCAAAAAACACACGACGGAGAAAACGTTCGAGAACTCTACCGAACCCCATAGGCAAAGAAAACCCTAAATCATCCTTCTCCGGCCACCATGAGTGACTATAAGTCTTCCCAATATTTTTCCATCGATCGTCGATCGACCAGCAACCAATTACTCAAAACCCGATGCTACAGGATCACGAGATTGCTAGAATTTGATAATTTACACATTCTGATCATCTTACAATTTCCCATGATTTATACAACTAAAAATCTTGATTCAGATCTTAAAATTCATGGCTTATAAAAACGAACAAGATCTTGCAATCAAATCTCAAATTTTAATAAATCAAATTTTGAAGAAATGATTTAATTTACTGTGTTTTTAACTTTCTGTTGAATATGCGCTTTGCGCTATATGATTTTTGTTTGATGATAATAAACATATATACATTCATATAAATGTATTTGGTAATGTACTATTTTTTTTCATAGTTTAAATAAATATTTGTTGAATAAAATTAAATTACACAGAATTCGAATTTGAATTCAAACAGAACAAGTTAAACAGATTTTGAATTCAAACAGAAATTTTTATTCAAACAAATATTTATTACAAATTGTAAATAGTACAATTTCATGCTCTCACTATACATGTACATTTTTGATTACAATCACATCACATTTACATCACGACCTTACTACATATCTCTCACACTCATATTTTTTGTCTTCAACTAAAATCCAGTTTGAATCCAGCATCTGAGCAATCTGCAAAAATATAAACTAACGCAGTAAAATTGAAAAAGAAATATTTTTGCAATTCAAAAAATAAAATATGTTTTTTTTTTGAAAATAATATTTGCCTCAGTTATTTGGGTTGTTCGTTATCATTCGCACTTGAATTCATCACAAAGTCGTGCACATAGATATTACAGGGACAGGTAACCATAAGTGGCTGCAATACACACGTGTACATTCATACACGTGTGCACTGCCTCGCCAACTCATGTGCGTGGCCAACAAGAGCAAGTGTGCAAGTGCAAAAAGAAAGTCAATGATCAAACAAGTCCAATTCGAATTTATGATAGCAGACAACTCAAATTCCAAATGCATCTGTACATGAATACAGCTCGACTACAACAGCCAGTCAAATGATTAAATAAACAAATGAATGAATGCAAAAGCAAACAGTTCAAAGCTTCAAACTGCATCAGTGACCAACTACAGGAACAGCAAGGTGATCAAACAAACAAAGACCAAAGCTACAACCTCACATGAAGACCAAATGTCCAGACAACATCATAATGCAACATGAAGTCAATGAAGACCAAATACAACATGACCAAAAGTGTATGCAAACAGTCAGAGAAATGTACAGAGACCAGGTACAAATAACAACAAGTCAAGGCCGCAACTAAAATAACCAGCAAATGAACAAAGGCAACAAGGTCAGAGTTTTAAAATGCACAAATATGCTATGCAGTGAAGCAATACACAGCAAGTGGATATAAACATCAAGCCAGAAAAACAAATCAACTCAAGCTCGAGGCAGTGACAGTATGAAATGGAATGTAACTATAAGGCATGAAATGGTAGTGAAACAGTTCAAGTGGACAGTGAAGGCAATACACAAGCCAGTGGAAAGCTACAAGGCATAGAAACTGCATAACAACTAATCAACAGTGCACAACCAATTCGAGAATTTACACAATCAAGACCGAATGCAAACTGCAGTAGTACACTTGAATATCATGAACAAATGGAAGAAGTACATCATGATACAACAAAGCAATGCCACCAGAATTTCATATCAAGTTCGGCATCAGGATGAGAAGAACCAACAGAACAACCATGTATCAATAACAATGCAACATAGCGACAATCACAAGCATCGCAACATATTCAAGTTGAAGCCGTGAATGACACAAATACAGACAGTGGCCGAAGCCAATTTACAAAATATCGAAGTCAAAGAAGAATTCATGAATGTATATTGAAAGTAAAAATTCAAGTGCGTATGCAGTATTGACAAAGTCAAAAATCAACACCGTGATGAGCACGGCAATTCAATGCCGCAATTCAAAACCGTGTTATTCAAGTAAATATGAACAAGTCAAAGATCAATCTCAAACATTCAAGCATTATCAAGTGGCCGAGATGAATATTGGACAAATTCAAATAAATATATACGATCGAAGATTCAGGAAATCGAACGCATTTAAAACCCTAATCATCATCGGCATTTTTGATTCGATCGAGTTCGAGTATCAAATTAGAAAAGAAAAAGGAGACAGCACATACCGAATTCACAAGCATCAAAACTCGATCGAGCAACTGCAAGCAAGCTAGGGCAACAAATCACAGGCCAATTGAAGAAATCAGAGCCATAATTGCAACGAAGGAACGAAGCCCTAATTGCGACGAAGAGCCGAAGCCCTAACTGGATCAAAAGGGAACAAAGCCCTAACTGGAACGAAGCCGCCATTCTTTTTCTCACGAACAAATAAAAAAGGATCGGGCGAAATAAGGAAAGAGGGCCGGTGTTCAAAAACAAAAGGGGGTCTTTGTTTTTTTAATTAATATTGTTATAATTAATAGTTTAGGGCTATTTCATTCTTAATTATTGTTTTTTTTCTTATTCTACGAATCAAAGAGTTTAGGTAAATCACCACCTAGGTTTTAGGTTGTGTCTGATTGTCTATTTAGAGTTAGTTCAGTAAGCAGGGGTTGCGAGTTTGCAAAACTCTATAGGCGGTAGCAGGGTTTGCAAGTCTGTTAGAGTGTTTGTAAGCGTGATACTGTTTAATTCTAATAGAAATCTGGGAATGCAGCAGTAGGCAGGGGTTGCCGAAGCTGGGTAAATCTTGTGTGTGATTTATTTTCAGTATATTTATTTCTGAAGTTTATTTTTGTATTTAAATTAAGAAAAATTTGCTATAACCCTATTCACCCCCCCCTCTAGGGTTAATTTAGATCCTACAAGTGGTATCAGAGCCCGGTATATTTTTTTAACTCTAGAGTCATGAGTCTACAAAATAATGCTTTTTCTGAGGGGCAATCTATTGCTAGGCCACCCATGTTTAACGGGAACGATTATGCTTATTGGAAAGTTAGGATGGGTATCTATCTCAGTTCTGTTGATTATGAAGTTTGGGATATTATTGAAACTGGCTATAAACCCCCCACTATAATCGTTGGTGATACTGAGATTCCTAAACCTAAGGATAGGTGGGATGCAAACGATAAGAAATTGAAAACGACAAATGTTAAAGCCATGAATGCTTTGATATGTGCTCTAGATAAAAATGAATTTAATAGAATTTCTCATTGTACAACAGCACAGGAAATATGGCATACTTTGGAGGTGACACACGAAGGAACTTCTCAAGTCAAGGAGTCTCGGCTAGCCCTGTTCAGCAATGAATACGAAAACTTTGTGATGGACAAAGGCGAGAGCATAAAGGATATGTTTGGACGTTTTTCAACTTTGGTATACAATGCTAGAGCGCTTGGGAAGGTATTCACTGAGGTAGAGCTTGTGCGAAAGATACTACGAGTTTTACCAATGAACTTTGAGGCAAAAGTCACGGCAATCCAAGAATCGAAAGATCTAAGCAAACTAAGCATGGAGGAGTTGATTGGAAACTTGATGACATATGAGCTTGAGCTAAAAGCAAAGGAAGAACGCAATAACTCCGAACCAAAGAAGAAGACGATTGCCTTAAAGAGCAAAGAAGAAAGCGATGAAGAAGAAGAAGATCCAATTGAAGAGCTTGCAATGGCTGTCAATAATCTTAAAAAATGGTCAAGATTCAAGTCACGAAAGAAGAAAATAAGTGGTAATAAGTCAAAGAATTCTGACGATTCCGACAATGAATTGACATGCTATAACTGCAAGAAGCCTGGCCACTTCAAACAAAAATGTCCACTTCTCAAAAACAACAAAGGAAAGAAAAAGAAAAAGAAGGCTTTTGCAGCAACTTGGGATGATGAAGAAGGAGAGGAAGTTTCAAATAATAGCTCAGAGGAGGCTAACTTGTGTCTTATGTCAAAATCGGATTCAGAAGCAAGCTTAGAGGAATCTAGTGAGGTAAGTAACTATTCTTATAAAGAACTTGTTTCAATGTGTTGTGATTTTACTAAAATGATTGATACTCTTGAATCTAAAATTGAAAAAACTAAAATCTGATAGGAGAGAACTTGTCCATGAAAATTCTAGGCTAGAAACTGAAATTGAAAATATTCAAAACCTAGAATGTAAAAAATGTAAGTTTTTAGATTCAGAATTATCAAAACTGAGGAAAAACTTTGAAAGTCTTGAAAGTGAAAACTTGAATCTTAAGGAAACCATCAACACTAGGAGAAAGGATTTTATTAATCGATGCACCTCACTTGTTACTGAAAACTCAACATTAAAAACCAAAGTCCAAAGTCTTGAGAAATCTTTGAATAACTTTTCAAGAGGCGAAAAATCTTTCAACATGCTATTAGGAAATCAAATTTTTGCTAACAACGGGAAAGGACTAGGTTTTGGGAAAACACAAGTTGATGATAATGCAAAATATAAGAATGTCTTTGATAGATGTGAAATATATAAATGTCGTGATGAAAATGATAGTCATAGGAACAAGAACACAAAATTTATACAAGTTTGGGTTCCTAAGAATTCTAAAAACAAATTTCATGTTTATTGGAATAAAAATAAAAGGACTAAACAAGTATGGATTCCAAAAGGATTGTTTATTCACAATGCTTCTATCACAAATAACATTGGACCTAAGAGTTTCTCTAGGTCATCTTCCTCTCTTCTTATGTAGGTCTGTTGGCGGGCTAAGGAACAACAAGAATGGTTTCTAGATTCAGGTTGTTCTAGACATATGACAGGTGACAAATCGAAGTTCCTTAGCTTAGAGAATTTTAAAGGTGGAAATGTGATCATGGGAGACAATAGCAAGTGTAAGATTATTGGCAAAGGTGAAGTTGGTAACGGTATTTTTTCTTTGACTAATGTTTTATACGTTGAAAATCTGCATCACAATCTCATTTCTATTAGCCAACTATGTGACAAAGGTATGAACGTGATTTTTGATAGTGATACTTGCAAAATTATTGATAAATCTTCTAGTAACATTGTTTTTATGGGCAAAAGAAAAGGGAATGTTTACTCACTTTCATTTGATAATCTAAAACTTTCTAGATGTTTAGTAGCCACTGACGAAGAGGCATATTTATGGCATAGGAGACTTGGACATGCTAGCATGAGTCTCTTAGAAAAACTCGAATCAAAAGAATTAGTCAGAGGGTTACCACATCAGAAATTTAAAAATAATAAAGTGTGTAAAGCATGTTCCTTGAGCAAGCTTAGTCGATCATCATTTCATCCTAAAAACATTGTTAGCACATCAAGGGTCCTTGAATTAGTTCACATGGATTTATTTGGACCAAATGAAATTTCAAGCTTGAATGGAAAACGTTATTGTTATGTATTGGTTGATGATTATTCTAGATTTACATGGGTTTACTTTTAGCCAAAAAGTCTGAATCTTTCGAATATTTTTCAAAGTTTGCAAAACTTGTTCAAAATGAAAAAGGAGTTACAATTAAAACCTTGAGAAGTGATCATGGAGGCGAATTTGAAAATTTTGAATTTGAAAATTTTTGTGAAGAAAACGGTTTAAAACATGAATTTTCTGCTCCACGAACACCTCAACAAAATGGGGTGGTTGAAAGGAAAAATCGTACGTTACAGGAATTGGCTAGATCCATGTTAAGTGAGTATAAGCTACCTCTAATCTTTTGGGCAGAGGCAGTGAATACTTCGTGCTATGTAATGAATAGAGTAATGATTAGACCAATACTTGGCAAAACGTCTTATGAACTGTGGCATGAAAGGAAACCTAACATTTCATATTTTCGTATATTTGGGTGTCCTTGTTTCATTCTTAACACAGGTGATCAACTTGGAAAATTTGAATCAAAGGCTGATGATGGAATTTTCATGGGCTATTCAACAAGGAGTAAGGCTTACAGGATATATAACAAACGAACTAAGACAATTGTTGAGTCAATCAATGTGAAATTTGATGAATCTGATCTGGAAAAAACGACTGAAAGGATGGTTGACGATGGAGTAGATCCTGAAGGCACTGAAGAAGGGACATTTAGTAAGAAAACTGAAAGGAGGACTGTTGATGCTGATAAATTAAAGTTCAAACCTAATCATCCTCCTGAATTAATTATTGGTGATCCTACGGAAGGTATACGTACTCGTTCTTCATTTGATGAAAATTTATGTGCGTTTTGTTGTCATAGTGGTTTTATTTCTGAAATTGAACCTGATTCTGTTGAAATGGCTCTTAATGATGATAATTGGTTTTTAGCAATGCAAAATGAACTTAATCAATTTGAGAGAAACAAAGCCTGGAATTTAGTTCCTAGGCCTAATGACTATCCAATCGTAGGGACTAAATGGGTGTTTAAAAATAAATTTGACGAATCAGGAAATGTAATTAGAAACAAGGCTAGGTTGGTTGCAAAAGGTTATAACCAAATAGAAGGCATAGACTTTGATGAAACATTTGCTCCAGTTGCTAGGTTAGAAGCCATTAGAATCTTGCTAAGTTTTGCATGTTACAAGGGTTTCAAACTTAAACAAATGGATGTAAAAAGTGCCTTTTTGAATGGTGATTTAAAAGAAGAAGTTTTTGTTGAACAACCACCCGGTTTTGAAAATCATGAATTTCCAAATCATGTGTATAAGCTAGAAAAAGCATTATATGGTCTTAAGCAAGCACCAAGAGCTTGGTATGACTGTCTCTGTACATACCTTTTGGAAAATGGTTTTAAAAAGGGAAGTGCTGACACGACTCTGTTTCTATTACATAAAGAACATGATTTTTTGATTGTTCAGATTTATGTGGATGATATTATTTATGGCGCTACTAATGAACTTTTGTGTGAGAATTTTGAACAAGTCATGCAGGCTAAATTTGAGATGAGTTTGGTTGGTGAATTGAAATACTTTCTTGGATTTCAAATTAAGCAAAGCAGTGATGGTATCTTCATTTCACAATCCAAATATGTGTTGGAGCTATTGAAGAAATTTGGAGTCGAAAATTCCAAACCATTGAGAACTCCTATGAGCCCATCAACAAAGTTGGACAAAGATGAGAAAGGAATTGCAATTGATCAAAAGAAATATCGAGGGATAATCGGTTCACTTCTCTATCTTACTGCTTCTAGACCTGATATTATGTTTTCTGTATGCTTGTGTGCACGTTTTCAAGCTAATCCCAAAGAATCTCATTTAAAAGCTACTAAACGAATTTTGAGATATCTTTCACACACACACACAAATTTGGACTATGGTACCCCTCTTGTGAAAATTTTGATTTAGTAGGTTATTCCGATGCTGATTATGCTGGTTCATTAGTTGACAGAAAAAGCACTAGTGGAACATGTTTCATGCTAGGACATTCATTAGTCTCATGGTCAAGTCGGAAACAGAATTGTGTTGCATTATCCACCACTGAAGCAGAATATATTGCTTTGGGAAGTTGTGCTCAAATTCTATGGATGATGCAAACTCTTTCTGATTTTGGCTTAGTCTATAAACAAGTCCCATTAAAATGTGATAGTAGGAGTGCTATAGATTTGTCAAATAATCCTGTTCATCACTCTCGCACAAAACACATTGATGTGAGACACCATTTTCTTCGAGATCACATTGCTAAAGAAGACATTTGCATTGAATATATTTCAACAGAAACTCAACTTGCTGATATTTTCACAAAACCTCTCCCCGAAGACAGATTTTCCAAATTACGTTTAGATTTAGGAATTATAGAGGTTGACTAATCATTTTCTTTAAATTTTGATTTTTGAATTTGATTCTAAATGACAATTTTTTTTTAACCAATCTAACTCCCTAATGATTATCGAAAAGATAAATAGTGATTGAAAAAGTGATGAGTGTTGATATTTATCATATATTAAAACTCGAGAAAATATAATTAGGAAATTTCTTTAGAATTTCATAACAAGAGTCATAAAAAATTTTTGTTGGGTAATAATTCCATGACCATTTCTATTTCTATCATCTTTCTATCGAACATCACTCATCAAAATCATATTTAATATGTAAATTTGTGGTAGTTTACAAAGGAAATCATTTGTTCTTCAATATCTTTAAATCGGTGAAGGAAATTATTTGTGCTTCAATTTCTTATATTCAGCAATTAAAAATAAATATCCAAAGTATTCACTCTCATTTAAAAGTCCTCACGGTCATGCATGGGTGAATTACTTGGATTTTTGATTATGTGCTTCCATGCTCATTTAAAAGTCCTCACGGTTATGCATGTATGGAACGCATATTAAAAATAATTGATTTAATAGACAAGTTGATTCTAATACCATTTAAAAGTCCTCACGGTCATGCGTGGTTAGAAGATACTTGATTTCATTTTTTAAAATTAAATTGGAATACTACTTATCTCATTTAAAAGTCCTAACGGTTATGCATGGTTAGTAGATATTCAAATTTCCAGAAATAAATATACCACAAATAGACATATCTATATGAATTTTTGATGATTCTATCTCCATCACTTCTGAAAGTGGAATATGCGCTTGACAAGGGTAATTATGATTTTTGTTTGAATTTTATTGAAATTTGATATTTATATTTAATTGAGTCAAATGTTTTGATTCATGTCAATCATTTCATCCCTATTTTATAACACTATTATTCTTTTGCTGATAACAAAAGGGGGAGAGAAAAGTTAAGATTTTTTGTCGAATAGAATCAAGCAAAGGTCAAATAATTTTCATTGTGCATAATTTTCATTGTGCATATAGACTCTCTTATATATTTCTATGCATATATGTAGGGGGAGCATTGTGTAGAGAGGGAGCATTCAAATAGGGGGAGCAAATGAAATTATCAAATACATTTAATATATTCAAAATCTTAAATATATGTTTGTTATCATCAAAAGGGGGAGATTGTTGAATATGCGCTTTGCGCTATATGATTTTTGTTTGATGATAATAAACATATATACATTCATATAAATGTATTTGGTAATGTACTATTTTTTTTTCATAGTTTAAATAAATATTTGTTGAATAAAATTAAATTACACAGAATTCGAATTTGAATTCAAACAGAACAAGTTAAACAGATTTTGAATTCAAACAGAAATTTTTATTCAAACAAATATTTATTACAAATTGTAAATAGTACAATTCCATGCTCTCACTATACATGTACATTTTTGATTACAATCACATCACATTTACATCACGACCTTACTACATATCTCTCACACTCATATTTTTTGTCTTCAACTAAAATCCAGTTTGAATCCAGCATCTGAGCAATCTGCAAAAATATAAACTAACGCAGTAAAATTGAAAAAGAAATATTTTTGCAATTCAAAAAATAAAATATGTTTTTTTTTTGAAAATAATATTTGCCTCAGTTATTTGGGTTGTTCGTTATCATTCGCACTTGAATTCATCACAAAGTCATGCACATAGATATTACAGGGACAGGTAACCATAAGTGGCTGCAATACACACGTGTACATTCATACACGTGTGCACTGCCTCGCCAACTCATGTGCGTGGCCAACAAGAGCAAGTGTGCAAGTGCAAAAAGAAAGTCAATGATCAAGCAAGTCCAATTCGAATTTATGATAGCAGACAACTCAAATTCCAAATGCATCTGTACATGAATACAGCTCGACTACAACAGCCAGTCAAATGATTAAATAAACAAATGAATGAATGCAAAAGCAAACAGTTCAAAGCTTCAAACTGCATCAGTGACCAACTACAGGAACAGCAAGGTGATCAAACAAACAAAGACCAAAGCTACAACCTCACATGAAGACCAAATGTCCAGACAACATCATAATGCAACATGAAGTCAATGAAGACCAAATACAACATGACCAAAAGTGTATGCAAACAGTCAGAGAAATGTACAGAGACCAGGTACAAATAACAACAAGTCAAGGCCGCAACTAAAATAACCAGCAAATGAACAAAGGCAACAAGGTCAGAGTTTTAAAATGCACAAATATGCTATGCAGTGAAGCAATACACAGCAAGTGGATATAAACATCAAGCCAGAAAAACAAATCAACTCAAGCTCGAGGCAGTGACAGTATGAAATGGAATGTAACTACAAGGCATGAAATGGTAGTGAAACAGTTCAAGTGGACAGTGAAGGCAATACACAAGCCAGTGGAAAGCTACAAGGCATAGAAACTGCATAACAACTAATCAACAGTGCACAACCAATTCGAGAATTTACACAATCAAGACCGAATGCAAACTGCAGTAGTACACTTGAATATCATGAACAAATGGAAGAAGTACATCATGATACAACAAAGCAATGCCACCAGAATTTCATATCAAGTTCGGCATCAGGATGAGAAGAACCAACAGAACAACCATGTATCAATAACAATGCAACATAGCGACAATCACAAGCATCGCAACATATTCAAGTTGAAGCCGTGAATGACACAAATACAGACAGTGGCCGAAGCCAATTTACAAAATATCGAAGTCAAAGAAGAATTCATGAATGTATATTGAAAGTAAAAATTCAAGTGCGTATGCAGTATTGACAAAGTCAAAAATCAACACCGTGATGAGCACGGCAATTCAATGCCGCAATTCAAAACCGTGTTATTCAAGTAAATATGAACAAGTCAAAGATCAATCTCAAACATTCAAGCATTATCAAGTGGCCGAGATGAATATTGGACAAATTCAAATAAATATATACGATCGAAGATTCAGGAAATCGAACGCATTTAAAACCCTAATCATCATCGGCATTTTTGATTCGATCGAGTTCGAGTATCAAATTAGAAAAGAAAAAGGAGACAGCACATACCGAATTCACAAGCATCAAAACTCGATCGAGCAACTGCAAGCAAGCTAGGGCAACAAATCACAGGCCAATTGAAGAAATCAGAGCCATAATTGCAACGAAGGAACGAAGCCCTAATTGCGACGAAGAGCCGAAGCCCTAACTGGATCAAAAGGGAACGAAGCCCTAACTGGAACGAAGCCGCCATTCTTTTTCTCACGAACAAATAAAAAAAGGATCGGGCGAAATAAGGAAAGAGGGCCGGTGTTCAAAAACAAAAGGGGGTCTTTGTTTTTTTAATTAATATTGTTATAATTAATAGTTTAGGGCTATTTCATTCTTAATTATTGTTTTTTTTTTCTTATTCTACGAATCAAAGAGTTTAGGTAAATCACCACCTAGGTTTTAGGTTGTGTCTGATTGTCTATTTAGAGTTAGTTCAATAAGCAGGGGTTGCGAGTTTGCAAAACTCTATAGGCGGTAGCAGGGTTTGCAAGTCTATTAGAGTGTTTGTAAGCGTGATACTGTTTAATTCTAATAGAAATCTGGGAATGCAGCAGTAGGCAGGGGTTGCCGAAGCTGGGTAAATCTTGTGTGTGATTTATTTTCAGTATATTTATTTCTGAAGTTTATTTTTGTATTTAAATTAAGAAAAATTTGCTATAACCCTATTCACCCCCCCCCCCCTCTAGGGTTAATTTAGATCCTACACTTTCCAGTAACCCCATGCATTTTTAATACTTAAAAATATTTTTAAAATTTTGATCTTGCCAATTTGAACTTGTTTTATTTAGATATCAAAGTCCATAGATGATTATATGATGATATTTTGATTTTTTACAGGTTTGAAGCCTTAAATGCTTAAAATAGAGATTCAAATGTCTGTTTATAGCAATATCCATATATATATATATATATATATATACATTTAACACTAAATCACTTTTCTTCAAGCATGATTGCCAACAACAAGTAAAAACCCAAATTTCAGAAAGGCTTACTCACTTGCATTTTGTTGATAGCAGAGAAAGCCTGGAAATTGTCTTGAAAACTTGAAAACTGTAGATGGTCTTTGAATTAGACTGAGATCTTCTTGTAATTGAGTTTTCGATTTCATCTGAAACTTGTTGCAGAGATTACTACTTAATCCTAGATTTGCTTTATTTATCTCAGGTTGAAGAAAAAGTGTTCCGGCTTTAAGAAATGTAGGCTTTGGTTTACATTTTGAATTTTCTTTTTTGAAAATGATTTGCAAATGAATTACAAGTTTCTGGTTTGAAATGTCTTTGGTTATCAGATTGTTTTTGAGCAATTTTGTATGAGAATTTGGTTTGAGTTTTGTACAGGCTGAAAATTTCTTAAGCTTTGAAAAGAATAGAAAAAGAATGGAAGGTAAAAAAAACATGTTTATATAAGTAAATTTTGTGATTTTATAAAAATAAAAGAAAAATAAAATTTAAAATGCCACTTGTTAAAACACTTAACATTTGTCATTTTTATTAGTTTATTAACTAACACTTGTCATATTAAGCCCTTAGAAATTTACACTTGTAATTTAGGTAATATTTACTTATTTTTAAATATTAATAAAAGCTTTTACTTAATTTATTAATTTACAAATACTTATCTATATATATATATATATATAAATTACTTTAAAGAAAATAAAACCAATTATATTTATAAATAAAAGCTTACACAAATATTTTAAATCCAAATATTTTTAAAATATCTATCTTTGAATTTCAAAATTAAATCCAAATTCTATTCAAAATCCACTTCACAAATATATATAATTAAACAAACACGTATTTAATTTATGTGAAAATAATTTTTTATTTAAAATCTACTTATATATATATATATATAAATAAACCATTATTATTTGTTTTAAAAGAATAATTTATCAAATTTTAAGTAATTATATTAGGAGAATTATCACATTCAACTTATAATTCAATGTTTAATAGATTAAATCCTGTTAATTTCTAATTAACAGAAATCTGAAAATCCGGGTTATCACATTCCTCCCCCTTTGAATCTTTTCGTCCTCGAAAAGGAACGAAGCCAGAATTTATTTAATACTTAAAATCAGATAATTTATTCTTTGATCATTTTAAAAACATTTTTTTCAAAATCCACATAATATTATAAAATGGTTTTTATAAAAAATAATTTTTATAACTCGATGTCTCAACCAGTCCATCCTTGTTCTCACGGAAATTCGGTCATAAATTGATCAGGCGTATGACTGAAAAACTTTAAGTACTTAGCAGACCCATCTTCAATACCCAGTGAAAATACTTAGAAAATATTTTGTTGAAAAATATAGAAAACATTTTTGAAAATAGAGGAAACATCTTTGGTGAGAATGCTCTGGAAATCATCACCCCCATCCATGGTCGCGGTTACATTCTGGGTTACGTTGCCACCACAGCAAAAGTCCATGTAACTGTAGGCGCTCTGCGCCACTCGATTATGTCGTGGAACCCGCCACATATCGCAGTTACATTCCAGGGTTATGTTGCCATCACAGCAAAAGTCCATGTAACTGTAGGCATCAGCGCCCTCGATTTTCGCTGCCAAACGAAACTTCACCACTTCCACATAGGTCGCAGTCTACCGATGTAAAATCAAATGTAGACTGTTGGCTCTCAACATCACACATGACTTTCGATATGGTCTGCAGTAGATCGCAGTGACATCGAGTTACACTGTCATCACAGCATAACCCAAATCCCTCTGTAGGCATCAGCGCCCTCGACTTTCGCTACACACCACACATAATCCTCAGGAACTAGTTTGTCCGCACTCCACACAGGATCAACTTTAGAAACCCCCCCCCCCTTAGGGTTCAAGGCAGTACCAACATGTGGTACTCCTATGAAGTTCATTTCAAGGGAGCGCTTTTTTCTCCAGAGACAATTTTAGAACACTTTATACTATACACAGATAGTATCTTCCAAATCATACACGTAGTATGAATCTCATATAAATCTCCTTTTCACAAACACGATTATCCCAAAATCGATAATTCTCAATTAGGCTTTCCAAATCTCCAAAATTGATTTTTCCCAAAAATCAAAAGCCTATCCGAATTCATAGGTTCCAAAAACCTTTTCTCAAAATTGTTCTCATAAGATCCTTTATATATATATATATATATATATATATATATAACTTTTAAAAATCTTTAGATCACTTCAAACTTGTATAAATTCCCTTTTTATACTTCAAATACTTTCAAAAACCCTTTTTTTTCTAGCAATAGATTCATCAAGGGAAGATTTATCATATATAACAAAGATATATAACTTTGTTTATTTCAAATCAAATGTTCAAATTTGATTACTCTATAAAGTCACTTACCATATTACTTACTTTCTTAAAGTAAATTTCTATCATGGAAATATCCAATTTCTATTTTATTTCATCATATATTTCACAAAATATACCATTCATTTCAAAAACCATTCCACGAATTCCCCGTATCAATTTCATTCAAACCCGTACGATGTACACATATCATCTGTACGCTATATCAATCTGATCGCCCACTCGATCACACAATTTCACTTCCGAACTAGTATCGTCCACTCGACTTCCTAGTGTGGACTCAGATCTGGTTTCTTGATCAGAAACCATCATTCTCCTTACATCGCCATAACTATGATGAAGAATATCCAGAACCAATCAACAATCCATATCCAGGTTCGCCGTCGAAAATCGAGTGAAAAATCCAAACTCGGATCGATAAACTATCTTGAAATTCTGTGCTCGAATCCGGATCAAATCACTATATGAATAGAATAATATACGTACATCCTACGTATTTATCGTTATTGATTATTATCCAAATTAATTCTCATTTCTATTCACCACAATTCTTATCTCAAAGGGATATTTAATCGTAAACAGTTTGAACTCTGTCTAGCTTGAATTTAGAAAATAGCTAGAAAAAACTAAGAATAGATAAGTCATTGAAAAATAATTATTACTTTGTAAAATAGTTATGAAATTGTAAAATAGTCGGAAAATAGTCAAATAGTTACAGAAATTTTAAATAATTGCAAAATAGTTGTAAAATAGTAATTAGTTATAAAGTAGTGGAAAAACAGTAATTAGTTTATAAAACAGTTGCAAAATATTTAAATAATTCCAAAAGTAGTTATAAAATAAGTATAAGATAGTTTTGGGTTTATAAGAAAGGTTGTATATATAATAAATAGCTTGGAAAATAGATTTGTACTAAAACAATTTATTTTGAAAATAGTCCAGAGTCAAACTATTCAATTCCCAACCTCCTTTTCCAATAAATTCAATTTAAATTTCCACTTCCATTTAAATTGACTCAATTCCAATTTAAATGACTTCAATTTCCATTGAAATTGATTTAACCCCAATTCAAGTTGAATTAATCCTCATTTTCTTTCCTAAATTCAAATAAAATTTAATTTGAACTAATTTAATTCAAATTTCAAATTTAAACCATCTCGAATTATATAAATTCGAATTAAATTTTTAAATGTTGATTTAATCCTTTAAAACAAATCAACTAATCTCTTTAAACCATTTAATTCTGAATCCAAATTCCATTTTAACCTATTTCAAAGTTCAAATAATAATTCAAATCCTTTTTAAACAACTAAATCTTTGAAATTCAATTTATCATCAAATTTAAAGTTTGAAACCAAACCTTTGAAGTGTTATCTTAAACATTCAAATCTTAAGTCCAAAATGATTCCATTTTATCTTAATAATGGATATATTACCATACCCCATTTCTTCATTCATTTAAACAAATCCAATTTCAGCTTAAATAATAACAACAGGATGGTATCATTCAAATTATTTTAAAACATCCATCCATTTCAATTTTTAGATCTCAAACCCATTTTGAGATCACTCATAACTCCCATTTTAAATCAACCATTTAACTTCCCAAGTTAAATCCCAATTTCATCTTGAAATTCCAATTCAGGTTGTTTGTCTTAAACTTATTTAACTTTCCCAAAGTTAAATTTCATTTATTTAATCCAGTCAACCTTACCCAATTTGAATTCCCATTTCAAATTTTAAACTTCACATTAATAATCTTCCCACTTATAAGTTCAAAAACTTATCATTTTGTGTTTTCACATCTCATTCCAAATAAAAAATTAAAACTCAACATTTAGAGTTTGTCTCAAATCATCTTTGATATTATGTATATCCACACGCACACACACACACATATATATATATATATATTAATTTCCTTTACACACCAAGTTATACTTCAAATTTTAAACCACCCTGGTTTCAATTCAAAACAAATTCCTTTAAATGTTCAAACAACTCTTGTTTGAAATAGTACCCTTTCATTCAAATACATTGAATAATATTATTTATTATTTCTTTATCACTTTAAAACAATTTTCAAATTTCTGGACCTAGATTTAAAACTTCACAATTTAAATCATCTTTATTTCAATTTATAGGTCATACTCACCTAAATGTTTTACTTCCCTAAAACATTTCGTTATTCAATTCAACAACCATTTATGATAATAACCAAGGTCATTGCAATTGGAAACTAATTCACTATTATCTTATTCTGAAACTCTTCTCCAATTTCAAGATTTTAATTCCAGTTTGAATCCATTTCAAACTTATCTTTATTCAATTTAGATTGGGTTGTATTACTATTACCACTTATATTTAATTCAAAAGATTTAACAACCAATTACCTTAATATTTATTAGAAAGAAATATTGCTTTATATATCAAAACATAATCCTATATAAAAATCATTTATTTTTAAAACCATTTAAAATCTTTATATAAGAAAATAACAAGTACGCTCTCATATATATACACTCAACTCATTCTAGGGTTCCACTTTTCCTATCATTGATGAGTAATCCCACCATAGCCAAGGTTCTCGCTTATCCTTTGCTCTGATACCAAATGTAACGACCCGAAATTTTCGATCCCGAAAACTCCAGATAGTTAGGAAAAGAAGAAAAAAGATAGAAGAAAAGAAGAAACAAAAACACCAACATCTCACATTCGCAGCGGATAAAATATAATATCAAATAATATTCTTTACACAAAGAAAGCTGAATCAATCGATTACATTTTAATACATCAGAGTTACATATTTCACATTCACTGGGCAATTAAAATAACTTGTCCTAGAAATACAAACAATATATCACAGCGGAATACACTCCATACGTTCCTGCCATCCAGCTCGCCTCCTGAGCTCCAGAACGTCCTTACCTGAAAATTTGTAATACTTGATCCGACCCGAGCTTTACATCAAAGTAACTCCCGGGTCAGGCTAGAAACCAGCGTGAGTAAACCCATCTAACAAGGAATACCAAAGCATAAAACTTATTTAAAACCCGGGGTAACTCGTATCAATTTACAAATTTTCAATTTCTAATAGACATCACTTATTTCACACATCAATTTCTAAGTACCAAAACTTAGATTAACTGGTCTAATTCACTTAAATCATTCCATACTAGCCTATTGATTTCACATATCAATCTATAAAGAATCGAAGTGGTTTCGTGTATTTACTAATACCTGACTCCGGTCTCTTTGAATTCAATACCATCTTAACCCAAGTTATTCAAGTGAAATGCAATTCAACTTTAAATACAAGATGTCACTTTTTACACAGCAATTCATCATCGATGGATAACCACATTATCATTGTCCACCCAAACGTATCATATCACAAAACATTTCATACCAGAGATATCGATCAATTCAAGGCATTTAATCATCATTTAATCATTCATAAGCAAGATGGATCATTTCGAAAATTAAATTAATTTATCTAATTAAATTAATAACTAATCTTTTAATCACTTAGATTATCTTTACTTAATCATTACAAATCAATTAATTAATCAATTTGTAATCATCCATCTTAATTAATCATCCTTGATTAATTATCTTTAATTACATAAAGTAATTATCTTTTAATTAATTACACAAGTTAATTATCCTTAACCATTTACAGTAATTAATCTTAAATTACTTTCATTAATTACATTAATTAATTACATTAATTAATGATCCTTAATCATTTACTTCCATTAATCAGCCTTAATCAATCATAAACAGTAATTAACCATCCTGTAATTACTTATCTTAATTAATTAACTCCTTAATTAATTATATTAATCCTTTAATTAATTACACCAAGTAATTAATCCTTAATTACTTCTCCTAAGTAATTAACCTTTAATTGCTTCCCATTAAGTAATTTCCCTTATATTAATTACATCTAGTAATTTATCCATCAATTACTTCACTAAGTAATTACACTTATCAATCTCATTAAGTAATTATACTTAATCAATTACCAAGCGACTATCTTTAATTAGTTAACAAATTAATTAATCGCATTCATCTCATTAATTTCAACTGGGTAATTCATCCCTTAATTACCCTACAAACCAATTAATTAATCTTTAATTATAGATTAATTATTCTTTAATCATTAATTAATAAACCTTAATTATCAATTAATCTCCTTTAATACAAACTAATCAATCCTTAATTACTTTTATAATCAATTTATTAACCTTTAATTAACTGATTAATTATCCATTAACTATTGATCAATAACCTTAATTATTAATCAATATCTCTCAATACAAATTAATTAATTTCCTAATTACCAATTAATTAATTTATAATTAATTAACTTATAGCCCTTAATTAATTGATCCCTAAGCATTAATAGATTAATTACTCTTTAATTACTTAATTAATTTTAATAATTTACCCTTAATTCCCACTTAATCACATTATTGATTCAGTTTAAATAAACTTAGGATCTATCTTAGATAATTTATTGTTAAAATAAATCACATAACTTTTATTTACCAACCATTTAAATAACATTTATTATTTAAAGGAACTAGTTTAAAAAATCAGTTTAAACTTGATTATCAATTTACTTTAAACTTGTTAGCCTCAACGTTAACCCGAGCCCAAACTATCATTCCCGGGTCTAACCCTGCTTCTTCCCGATCCAACCAAACTCAAACCCCAACCGATCGAAGCTCGAGTTCACCCCGAGTGAAACATCATTCGATACCGAAGCAATCAACACAGCGACAACTGCAGACATGGTGGAACCATGTGCACGTGCACGAGTCGTCGCGGGTGCTTCGGCCACCACTCCCATCGCCGATGAGTCATCGATGACCACCCCTTCCATTCTCGACCACAAGACTGATGATTCGAACTCGAAAACCAATTCGAGCTAATGAACCCAAACTGGAATCATCTTCTTTACGCCGACCACTCCAACCACAATCGACCATGCCACCAAGACCATAGCTTCCTCATCGACAAACTCGGCATACCCCTTGATACAATCGAACTCGAAACACACACGACGGAGAAAACGTTCGAGAACTCTACCGAACCCCATAGGCAAAGAAAACCCTAAATCATCCTTCTCCGGCCACCACGAGTGATTATAAGTCTTTCCACTATTTTTCCATCGATCAACCAGCAACCAATTGCTCAAAACCCGATGCTACAGGATCACGAGATTGCTGGAATTTGATAAAATTTACACATTATGATCATCTTACAATTTCCCATGATTTATACAACTAAAAATCCCGATTCAGATCTTAAAATTCATGGCTTATAAAAATGAACAAGATCTTGCAATCAAATCTCAAATTTTAATAAATCAAATTTTGAAGAAATGATTTAATTTACTATGTTTTTAACTTTCCAGTAACCCTATACATTTTTAATACTTAAAAATATTTTTAAAATTTTGATCTTGCCAATTTGAACTTGTTTCATTTAGATATCGAAGTCTATAGATGATCATATGATGATATTTTGATTTTTTACAAGTTTGAAGCCTGAAATGCTTAAAACAGAGATTCAAATGTTTGTTTACAGCAACATCCATATATACACACATATTTGTATACATTTAACACTTAATCACTTTTCTTCAAGCATGATTGCCAACAACAAGTGAAAATCCAAATTTCAGAAAGGCTTACTCACCTGCATTTTGTTGATAGCAGAGAAAACCTGGAAATTGTCTTGAAAACTTGAAAACTGTAGATGGTCTTTGAATTTGACTGAAATCTTCTTGTAGTTGAGTTTTCGAATTGATCTGAAACTTGTTGCAGAGATTACTGCTTGATCCCAGATTTGCTTCATTTTTCTCAGGTTGAAGAAAAAGTGTTCAGGCTTTAAGAAATGCAGGCTTTAGTTTTCGTTTTGAATTTATTTTTTTGAAAATGATTTGCAAAGTATTACATGTTTCTGGTTTGAAATGTCTTTGGTTATCAGATTGTTTTTGAGCAATTTTGTATGATAATTTGGTTTGAGTTTTGTACGGGCTGAAAATTTCTTAAGCTTTGAAAAGAATAGAAAAAGAATGGAAGGTAAAAAAACATGTTTATATAAGTAAATTTTGTGATTTTATAAAAGCAAAAGAAAAATCAAATTTAAAATGCCACTTGTTAAAACACTTAACATTTGTCATTTTTATTAGTTTATTAACTAACATTTGTCATATTAAGCCCTTAGAAATTAACACTTGTAATTTAGGCAATCTTTACTTATTTTTAAATATTAATAAAAGCTTTTACTTAATTTATTAATTTACAATAACTTATATATATATATATATAAATTACGTTAAAGAAAATAAAATCAATTATATTTATAAATAAAATCTTACACAAATATCTTTAAATCCAAATATTTTTAAAATATCTATCTTTGAATTTCAAAATTAAATCCAAATTCTATTCAAAATCCACTTCACAAATATATATATATATAATTAAACAAACACATATTTAATTTATTTGAAAACAAATTTTTTTATTTAAAATCTACTTATATATATATAAACCATTATTATTTGTTTTAAAAGAATAATTTGTCAAATTTTGAGTAATTATATTAGGAGAATTATCGCATTCAACTTATAATTCAATGTTTAATAGATTAAATCCTGCTAATTTCTAATTAACAGAAATCCGAAAATCCAGGTTATCACAGGCGTGGTGTTACGAGACACCTTTTTTTTAAAAAGTTTTTATAACTTTAAAATTCAGTTGAGATGTGTTTTCTCATGCTGGTATACCTGACTGATCCGGGCGTTCTTCACTTTCAATGCTCAAATTAGACAGGGTATATTTACAGATTCAGTTTGGATGCTTTGGAGCTTCAGCAAACGAGCTGGAAGACTTCAAGACGTATTCATGTATATGTTTATTTTTGCATCGCATTAGTTGTTTAGAATTATCAGCATTTGTTAGGATAGGTTATTATAACTGTCCAGGCTGATGGTTAGTGATTTGTTGTTGTACTCCGATGGATGTATGTATATTACAGTTTCTCTTTTGTTAAAATCATTGATATTACATTATATGTTGTTCCGTTGCTATTGTGAGATTCTATGTTGTATTAGTTTCTTCTTCTCTTCTTCTTCTTCTTCTCTTCTTCTTTCTTCTTTCTTTCCCATAACTATCTGTCCTTCCACTCAAATTAGGTTCGACATGTGTGGTTTATTATCAGCTTGAATTGTGTGGATTCTCGGGTTGTTATAGATTGTATATTCGAGTTCCTTAGTGAGGACTTGAATACTTGTTGCATGATTCTAAAAGAAAAGAGAATGAGTGAATCAGGAATTATTAGTCGTTGGTTTGAAGAGACCGAGATCAGATATATTATTCGAAAACCACTTTGAACCAACATTTGCATTTCAAATGGAAGACATCTTGAAGATAATTGAAGACAGGGCTCCTTGAAGTGCCTTTGGTTTCATTTAGACATAGAACGGACTTGTATGGATGAATGTTGGCATTGCATTTCTGCTTGAAGGGCAGTGTTAGCATTCCAAGATGGTTTGCTATGAGGAAATGGTAAGAGCGTAGCTTCTCAAACCTCACAACACAGGAATGGCTAAAACAGAATAGGCCGTAAGGCTATGTGGGTCACTCCCATTAGGGATGGTTATCCCTTATCTAGATTCGATATGTATGTATCTTGAGGGCACATTTATGGTTGTTGATCACAACCTAGAGGTGATCATATTCGGGGTTATCCAGTTCAGGGATAGGCCGGTCTTGTCATACCGAGGTCGAAAGATTTTCTATCTCTCGTGACATTTATCTAGAGGTGTACTTCTTTTTATTTTTGTATATATGATTTATGTATATATATTAAAGTACTATGTATATATATTTTATTAGTGTACTATGATTTATGTATATATATTAAAGTCTTTTTATTTTTGTAAAGACAGGTTTATATATTTATATATTACTCATTATTATTTTGTGAGATTTGGTTCTATCTTTTCTTTTCTTCTGTCCACCGCTAATGACATGTCATTCAGACGACTAAATGATCGGCATACAAATAAGGAGGATGTATTAAGTGTCATCTTTAGTAGTAACAATGGAAGATCGTTACACCCATCATACATGTTAATTTTAGTTTACATTATTACTTGCTATATATGATTTAATTAAGTGGATGTTGTTAATGATCAATTTGTTTGGTGACTTGTTTTGTGTGATATTGAAATCCTGCAATTTTTTTAAGCGTTTACCGCTTTGTGTTCTAAAGTATTTAGAAATGATTTTCAACTTGACATTTGTTTTCCAATCCTTTTTGTAAAGGTGTTAGAGTGTTTTAGGAATATAAAAAGAAAGGTAGGTTAAAAAGCTATTTGCTTTACAAAACAAAATTTTAAAAGTTATGGTCCATATAGCGATAGTCGCCAGGGATGCAGTTTTGTAAATCTATGATTTAATAAAGTAGAAAGGTTATCTACTTAGTATATTTTGAAAATTCTCTTTCAAACGTGTTTTATAAAGGTTATTTAGGTATTAGAAAAGTTTGAAATTTTAAATATATTTTTAATAATTTATTTAATTATTTAAAAAAGAGGTTTAAATTTTACTCCTACGTTTCAAAAGTCAAGTTTAGTTAAAAGCGACTAGCCTTATAGGGATATTTTAAATATAAGTTTCAAGCTTGTTTTAAAGAGTTTTAAAGAGTAATTTTAAAAGATAAAGGAAGCATGGATTACAATATTATTGTTGTAATAAATGTTTTAGAGGAAATGAAAAGAGATCATGGACCATAACAATTTTGTTATAGTTAACGTTTTCAAAAAGTTAGAAAGAAAGTTGGTTTGTAATACTCTATTATTATTAAATAAGGTGTTTAATTTATGAAAGGAAAAGATGTTGCCTTTTAGATCAAAACCTTGGTTTAAATAAGTGGTATGGGAAAATGTTTTAAGAACAAATATATTAGAACTCTTGGATCCTATTTTCTAGAGTTCGAGGTATGGGAACTTGTTCCTGTTTTGAAGTTAGAAGTGAATGTTGAGTTAAGATTTGAGAGCTTACATTAACTCAACTTGAACAGTTTCATTTGTAACCGAAGAAAAGTACTAATTTGAAATCTAGGACAAGTAATAAGTTTATGGAGATGGTTTTCTAGATATTTTTAAAAAAAATTGTTTTATGTAAGGAACTTCTTTATTGATGTCATTAAGTAACACAAACAAATATGATAAGTAGTGCTAAAATATTGACACGTTTATGTAAAGTAAGTCATCTTATATTTAGCACTAAATCGATGAGTAGACTTTCCTCTATTTGTGAGATCTAGAATCGGAGACTCTAAGCAAAGTTAGGAGCAACCAGTGTACTGAGTTACCTGGCTTCGATTGTCGATGAGGGATAGAGAAGTCGCAATATCGGAAATGTGATAAGTATAAGAGAGTTAATTTCTATAAAAAGGTCATGATAAATTAGGTATATGAAGGATACTTCATCTTATACTTAATACTAAATTTCAAGGTACGGAAGCATGTATCTATCTATGAGAGTTTAAAAATGTATGTCGAGGCAAGGGTAGTTCTCTAGTTTGTCTGACTTCACTATTAATTGGGGGTTAGTACGGAGTTGAAATCGAAAAGTGGTGATAAGTATATGATGTCTGATTTTCCATATGCAAACTATATGCTTACACCAAATAGTGGTTTGTCCACTATTGATAAATTGACCTATTTTGACTCAGGAAGTATATGAAAGCTTCTTGATTTCATACTCTTTGAGATTCCTTTGGGAGAATAAAAGGTCTTTTGCTTTAAAGGGTACATTATATATTCCCTTAGGACTCTTATATAGTCCACTTGCTTTTAGAAGAGACAGGATTATGTCAATTGAAAACTATCGATTGTTGGTTCGGAGAGACCGGGATCAAATAAGCATGACTTATCCAAAAACCACTTTGAACTAGCGTAAGAATTCAAATTGGAGACATCTTAAAGATGATGGAAGCGAAGATTGGTTTCTTTGAGGTGCAAGGGCTGCTTGCTACTAATCCTAAGGATGTAGCAGAAGTAGTGCATTTGGTTTGTTCACCTTAAACAACTTATATGGACGAATAATGGTATTGCATTATTACCTGGAGGGAAGTGTTAGCATTCTAAGTGGGAATTGCTAAAAAGGTCAAACTAGCCTCAAGTCTCATGCTTGGTAATGACTAAACAGGTAATATGCTTTAGGGCTATATGGGTCGCACCTATTAGGACATGGACATCACCCGATCTATATTGATATTTATGGATTTAGGTATGCTAAGTGCCCAATATTGTTCTATGCAACAACCGAGGTGGTGACATATTCGATAATGTCCAGGAAGGGGTAGGTCGGTCCTAATTTCTAGGGATTCCATGTGAGGCCTTCGGTACATTTTTCTCGAGGTGTGTTGTGGTAGGCGGTACCCAAGTAGCATTGTCATTATATGGAATCCATTTTCCAATATATGACTTTACGGACTTAGTTGTATATAAATATCCAGCTACGATTCGATATTTGCTTTATACCCCAGACGTTATTATAATATCATAATATTTCCTATAAAATGGTTTGGTTATGAAAACGTAAAAACCCATCCATGTTTATATACAGTGTGATCTTAGGAGATACCTTTGTTTTTGAAAAGGTTTTATAAATATAACAATCCATATGATCTGAGTTTCTAACGTTGGTTTACTAAACTGATTTGGATGTTATTTTCCTATAATACTCGGGTCAGACCCGAGTATTTTTACATAGTTAGCTATGGATGTTAGGAGCTTCAAGAGATGAGCCGGATGCTTCTAAGACTTGATGTATTTTATTTTCCACTATATTACTTGTTTGTATTTATCAGCGTTTGTAAGGACGGGTTGATATAACTATCCAGGCCAAGAATAGGTTAATGACTTTGATTTGTTGTATGAATATTAAGGTTTTCTTTTGTAAAGATCATTTGGATATTATATATTACTCATCACGATGTGAGATTCTATTCTGTCTTTTCTTTTCTTTCACTCCAACAATCTGCCTTTCAGCACTCGATTGCTCAGCAGATGAATGTCGTGGATGTATAACCGTCGATCTTTGAGGGTCGAAAAGCCGGTTCGTTACAATGTACATTATTTTCAAAGCCAACTTTGAAATTTATACTATAACATTTATAATGCAATTCTTATTTTAAATTTAACTTTTAAATTTTAAATCTTATTTTAATTTTGAAATCACATTATCACATTTATAACATATTTCTTATTTAAAATTTAACTTTTAAATTTAACTTTTCATTTTAAATTTTCAAATCAAATTTGAAAATTAGCTCAAGGCCCTAATTAAATTAGGCCTTCTCCATAAGGGCAACCTTTGGGCTCGCTTCACTTTTTGGGACAGGCCGATAGCGAGGGAAGGCCGGGTACTTGATTACCCAAACTCTAGCCTAGACACTACTTTTCTAGACACCCTACTAAATTGGTAAGCTTAATTGATTAGCCCTAACGTGACTAATTATAACTGCATAGACTATTTGACTTTGATACCATTATTGGATCCGGGTCAGTTAGAAGCAGGTTAAGTGGATGAATTTAAAAAAAAATCCCTATTTAACCATAATGGGCCTATGAAGTCTAAGGTCTAACACTAAATCTAGTTGCTTTAATAAAATCATTTTATTTTGACTATAAGTTTCTTTGTTTATTTATTCTCATTAGTCAAATTCATTTAATGTGGATCAACTTCAATTAAGTGAATGAGTGGTTTTATTTATTTAGAGAAATAAACCTTTCGTTTCTTTCTCTTAAAGCTCTCTCGTTAATTAGAGGAATGTTTTGCTTTAATTAGAGAGAGAGAAACTTTTCATTCCTCTCTCTTAATTAAATTGATTGTTTTACTTAAGTGTTAGCTTTACCAAATTTATACTTGGTATATTTTATGAGCAAATATAAATATAATCAAGTGTGTATAGTGCGATTGCAACTTTTATAATTTTCTAAATAGTGATATGTACTTGTTTAAGTGCTGAGATTTACACTGTAAATGACACATTTGCCCTTTATATATGCATTAGTTGTCAAAAACATTGCTTGCAAATATATATATATATGAATATTTTAAAAGTTTTCATTTTAGTTAAGTCTCTGAATAATCTAAGTTGATTTTTATCATATCAACAAATCCAAATATAAATTATTATTCTTTTAGCAAAGCTAAGTGAGGTTTTACTGGACCCCTACCAGTTCATTGCAATAACAATAAAAGAGAAAATGCTTCGTAACATGTTATGAAACACTGAGTGGAGAAAAGGAACAAAACACACGCCAAACAAGGAAAAACAAAACAAAAGAATTATCCCCAGGCCACAACTGTGCTAGTCGAATAGCTGAAGGAGTTGTTCGTTATACCATTATTAATAGCAAGCAATATATCATTCCATTTGAGAACATCGTTTTTAGCCGAACTCCTAAAAAATCTTTCATTCCTTTGTTTCTGTGTAATAACCATGAATTTTTTTAAGATCAACAGTAGCAACATCCCTTCATCGTTCTTCCATCTAGTAGTCTTGTAGATATTACACCATTCAATATTGTTAGTTCTAGACATATTGGTCCTTCCCATCATGAGCATGAGCCTCTCCTAGAAAGAAATAATGTTAATACAATTGAAGAACAAATGAATGTTTGATTCAGTCTCATCATTACAATACTCACATTTACCATCTATCTGGATGCCAAGATTCAAAAGTTTTTCCTTGGTGTTCAATGCATTTCCCAAAACTTTCCACAGGAGCAGGTTATCACCTTCTCTGCGGCCCATGCTCCAGACTCGTTTATTCCACGCAAATAGGTGAGTTTCCCATGCTTGATCAAGTTTTTCTAAACCAAAGAAACATAATGCTTGTGGAGATCAAGTGACCACACCACCTTATCCTTATTAACGGATAGTGTTGCAACGTGATTTCCAACCAGAGCTGTTTTATGGTAAAGTTACATGAATATGGAAGGTTAACAACACCATTATAGACGATCACTTGCTTTCGCTGATGGTGGAATCCCAGATTAGATTTGCTGATTGTGTGATAAGATGTTATCAAGGATAAGGTCTTGCTTAACCCATGGATCATGCCAAAAACTGGCATGGCCATTTGGAGAGGGGAGAATTTTGATGAATGGCAAGAAGCATTCACTTAACTTAAGGATAGATCTGTAACAACCTGCATATTTTACGATTGTATATTTAAATGTTTTATTTAAATATAGCATCATTAGTTGGATTAAAGTACGAAATGATACTTTTTGTAAACAGACGAACTAGGACTCGAGACCACTTCCATTGAGTCCAAAATGGTGTTTGCAACCTTCTTGAGTATAAACATCGATATGTTTGGAGTTGACTAGAAATTTGCTATTTTTCTATTGGGCTTTGGATTTGGGTTTCAGCCCATTGACCCAACATAATACCCTAATTCCATCACCCTCTCCTCTTCATTCATTCTATTTTTCCTAACACTTCAAGCTAAAGTTAAAATGGGGGAAGAGAAAAGAAAACAAAATTCCTAAACCCTAGTTTTGCTAGGAAATTCAAATTCAAGCCCTAAAATCAAAGAGAAGCTTAGGTAAGCATCCTCTTCTTCTTCTCCACCTCAATCTCTCTCCAATTTTCAGAAATTCATAAACCCTAACTTAGGAAATATTTGCATTTGATCATAGATTGGAGCTTCTAGATTTAATGTTGAAGAGTGGTTGACCTTTCCTTTGTTTTAAAGCTTCTCATTTGCTGTATTTGGGTTTAAAGGTGAGTTTTCGAACTCACATCTACGTCTATAATTTTCATTGTTGTTAGGTACAAATTCCTAACATATATTCATGTTCATTTGCTTTTGATTTGAATTGATTTGGTGAATTTTCCAAATTTCAGTGTTTTGAAGTCAAAATCTTTAAAGATCCTATCTTGGATATTTGAACATGTTATTTGGGGTGTATCGAAGAGCCTATAAGGCTGGGTTTTCGCTTGGCATAAATCTCTAGTCTCCGTCGCTCGTCCGATCGCTTCCGAATCGATTTGACCATCATTTGCCTAGGCAAATTTTTGCCCAGCTGAACCAACCAGACGTCTGGTTGGTAATTTCAGACGTCTAGTTATGGTCCCTATGGAGAAAAATATAAGACGACAGAAAAATAAAAATGGCAGTGTCTTGGACCAGGCGTCTGATCCAAATCTACCAGACGTCTGGTTAGTTTTCAGACATCTGGTTAGTTTTCAGACATCTGGTTAGAGTTCAAATGTCTGCGAGGTTTCTGTAATATTTCCAAAATCCAAATCCAGACGTTTGGATGAACTCCCAGACGTCTGGAACTGTTCAGTTTTGCCTATTTTTTGAATAAATTTCCAATGTTATCGATTTTTGTTGATCTGATTAGTTGTTATAACTTTTATCGACTTTGATGACTTCTTTTTCTGGATTTTTGGGAATATCCATTTTGAAGGATTTGGTATTGATTTCTATGGATTTGATTCACGTCTTCGAATGTGAATTTTTGGTGATCGATTGTTTTTACAATCGTTTTCTATGATTTGTCACTTTAAAATTCAAAGGTTTCTATACTAGTAGTAAATATCCAAACTCTTTCACAAAAATGATTTCAATGTTACTTTTAATACAAGCCTCGTTTTTGAAACCGTTTTCCAATCTATTAGTGCATACAAACTTTTACCTCATTCGTTTGAGAAATCTAATTGAGTCCAGCTAATTTCTAGTTAACAGAAATCTGAAAGTCCAGGTTATCACAGGCGTGGTATTACGAGACACCTTTTTTTTTAAGTTTTTATAACTTTAAAATTCAGTTGAGATGTGTTTTCTCATGCTGGTATACCTGACTGATCCGTGCGTTCTTTACTTTCAATGCTCAAATTAGACAGGGTATATTTACAGATTCAGTTTGGATGCTTTGGAGCTTCAGCAAACGAGCTGGAAGTCTTCAAGACGTATTCATGTATATGTTTATTTTTGCATCGCATTAGTTGTTTAGAATTATCAGCATTTGTGAGGATAGGTTATTATAACTGTCCAGGCTGATGATTAGTGATTTGTTGCTGTACTCTGATGGATGTATGTATATTATAGTTTCTCTTTTGTTAAAATCATTGATATTGTATTATATGTTGTTCTGTTGCTATTGTGAGATTCTATGTTGTTTTAGTTTCTTTTTCTCTTCTTCTGCTTCTCTTCTCTTCTTCTTTCTTCTTTCTTTTCCATAACTATCTGTCCTTCCACTCAATTTAGGTTCGACGTGTGTGGATTATTATCAGCTTGAATTGTGTGGATTCTCGGGTTGTTATAGATTGTATATTCGAGTTCCTTAGTGAGGACTTGAATACTTGTTGCATAATTCTAAAAGAAAAGAGAACGAGTCAATCAGGAATTATTAGTCGTTGGTTTGAAGAGACCGAGATCAGATATATTATTCGAAAAACACTTTGAACCAACATTTGCATTCAAATGGAAGACATCTTGAAGATGATTGAAGACAGGGCTCCTTGAAGTGCCTTTGGTTTCGTTTAGACATAGAACGAACTTGTATGGATGAATGTTGGCATTGCATTTCTGCTTGAAGGTCAGTGTTAGCATTCCAAGATGGTTTGCTATGAGGAAATGGTAAGAGCGTAGCTTCTCAAACCTCACAACACAGGAATGGCTAAAACAGAATAGGCCATAAGGCTATGTGGGTCACTCCCATTAGGTATGGTTATCCCTTATCTAGATTCGATATGTACGTATCTTCAGGGCACATTTATGGTTGTTGATCACAACCTAGAGGTGATCATATTCGGGGTTATCCAGTTCAGGGTAGGCCGATCTTATCATACCGAGGTCGAAAGATTTTCTATCTCTCGGTACATTTATCTAGTGGTGTACTTCTTTTGGACATAGTCCCTTACCTTGCCATTGCTGGAAATCCATTCTCCAATAAGTGCCTTCAATTTTTTTATTGTATACCTATTATTGCTATCATGCACACGCATCACAGATACTTGATTATAAATATTTTAAACCCTGGACATTATGACACTAAATTTTTATATAAAATATTTTGGTTGTCGTAAGGTAAAAACTCTTCTGTGTTTATGTGCGATGTGGTCCTATGAGATACCTTTGATTTTAAAGAATTTTATAAGTTATAATTAAATTCCTTAAGATTTGAGTTTCTCATGCTGGTTTAGCAGACTGGCCTGGATGTTTTTTTATAATGCTTGGGTCTGACCGAGCATGTTTCAGATTAGCTTTGGATTCTTTGAAGCTCAAAGGTCGAGTTAGATGCCCAAGACGTATCTCTCATATATTCTTTTCATTTCCAATGTATTATTTTCGTGTTCTTCAACAATTGTAGTGACAGGTTGTTATAACTGTCCAAGATGATAATAGATTAGTGTACTATGATTTATGTATATATATTAAAGTCTTTTTATTTTTGTAAAGACAGGTTTATATATTTATATATTACTCATTATTTTTTTGTGAGATTTTGTTCTATCTTTTCTTTTCTTCTGTCCACCTCTAATGACATGTCATTCAGACGACTAAATGATCGGCATACGAATAAGGAGGATGTATTAAGTGTCATCTTTAGTAGTAAGAACGGAAGATCGTTACACCCATCATACATGTTAATTTTAGTTTACATTATTACTTGCTATATATGATTTAATGAAGTGGATGTTGTTAATGATCAATTTGTTTGGTGACTTGTTTTGTGTGATATTGAAATCCTGCAAATTTTTTAAGCGTTTACCGCTTTGTGTTCTAAAGTATTTAGAAATGATTTTCAACTTGACATTTGTTTTCCAATCCTTTTTGTAAAGGTGTTTGAGTGTTTTAGGAATATAAAAAGAAAGGTAGGTTAAAAAGTTATTTGCTTTACAAAAATTTTTTTAAAAGTTATAGTCCATATAGCGATAGTCGCCAAGGATGCAGTTTTGTAAATCTATGATTTAATAAAGTAGAAAGGTTAAATACTTAGTATATTTTGTAAATTCTCTTTCAAATGTGTTTTATAAAGGTTATTTAGGTATTAGAAAAATTTGAAATTTTAAATATATTTTTAATAATTTATTTAATTATTTAAAAAAGAGGTTTAAATTTTACTCCTACGTTTCAAAAGTCAAGTTTAGTTAAAAGCGACTAGCCTTAAAGGGATATTTTAAATATAAGTTTCAAGCTTGTTTTAAAGAGTTTTAAAAAGTAATTTTAAAAGAGAAAGGAAGCATGGATTACAATATTATTGTTGTAATAAATGTTTTAGAGGAAAGGAAAAGAGATCATGGACCATAACAATTTTGTTATAGTTAACGTTTTCAAAAAATTAGAAAGAAAGTTGGTTTTTAATAATCTATTATTATTAAATAAGGTGTTTACTTTATGAAAGGAAAAGATGTTGCCTTTTAGATCAAAACCTTGGTTTAAATAAGTGGTATGGAAAAATGTTTTAAGAACAAGTATATTAGAACTCTTGGATCCTATTTTCTAGAGTTCGAGGTATGGGAACTTGTTCCTGTTTTGAAGTTAGAAGTGAATGTTGAGTTAAGATTTGAGAGCTTATATTGACTCAACTTGAACAATTTCATTTGTAACCGAAGAAAAGTACTAATTTGAAATCTAGGACAAGTAATAAGTTTATGGAGATGGTTTTCTAGATTTTTTTTAAAAAAATTTGTTTTATGTAAGGAACTTCTTTATTGATGTCATTAAGTAACACAAACAAATATGATAAGTAGTGCTAAAATATTGACACGTTTATGTAAAGTAAGTCATCTTATATTTAGCACTAAATCGATGAGTAGACTTTCCTCTATTTGTGAGATCTAGATTCGGAGACTCTAAGCAAAGTTAGGAGCAACTAGTGTCCTGAGTTACCTGGCTTCGATTGTCGGTGAGTGATAGAGAAGTCGCAATATCGAAAATGTGATAAGTACAAAAGAGTTAATTTCTATAAAAAGGTCATGATAAATTAGGTATATGACGGATACTTCATCTTATACTTAATACTAAATTTCAAGGTACGGAAGCCTGTGTCTATCTATGAGAGTTTAAAAATGTATGTCGAGGCAAGGGTAGTTCTCTAGTTTGTCCGACTTCACTATTAATTGGGGGTTAGTACGGAGTTGAAATCGAAAAGTGGTGATAAGTATATGTTGTCTGATGTTCCATATGAAAACTATATGCTTACACCAAATAGTGGTTTGTCCACTATTGATAAATTGACCTATTTTGACTCAAGAAGTATATGAAAGCTTTTTAATTTCATACTATTTGAGATTCCTTTAGGTGAATGAAAGGTCTTTTTCTTTAAAGGGTACATTATATATTCCCTTAGGACTCTTATATAGTTCGCTTGCGTTTGAAAGAACCAGGATTATGTCAATTGAAAACTATCGATTGTTGGTTCGGAAAGACCGAGATCAGATAAGCATGACTTATCCAAAAACCACTTTGAACTAGCGTAAGCATTCAAATTGGATACATCTTAAAGATGATGGAAGCGAAGATTGGTTTCTTTGAGGTGCAAGGGCTGCTTGCTACTAATCCTAAGGATGTAGTAAAAGTAGTGCGTTTGGTTCGTTCACCCTGAACAACTTATATGGACGAATACTGGTATTGCATTATTACCCGGAGGGAAGTGATAGCATTCTAAGTGGGAACTGCTAAAAAGGTCAAACTAGCCTCAAGTTTCATACTTGGTAATGACTAAAACGGGTAATATGCTTTAGGGCTATATGGGTCGCACCTATTAGGACATGGACATCACCCGATCTATATTGATATTTATGGATTTATGTATGCTAAGTGCCCAATATTATTCTATGCAACAACCGAGGTGGTGACATATTCGATAATGTCCAGGAAGGGGTAGGTCGGTCCTAATTTCTAGGGATTCCATGTGAGGCGCTCGGTACATTTTTCTCGAGGTGTGTTGTGGTAGGCGGTACCCAAGTAGCATTGTCATTATATGGAATCCATTTTCCAATATATGACTTTACGGACTTAGTTGTATATAAATATCCAGCTACGATTCGATATTTGCTTTATACCCTAGACGTTATTATAATATCATAATATTTCCTATAAAATGGTTTGGTTATGAAAACGTAAAAACCCATCCATGTTTATATACAGTGTGATCTTACGAGATACCTTTGTTTTTGAAAAGGTTTTATAAATATAATAATCCATATGATCTGAGTTTCTAACGTTGGTTTACTAAACTGATTTGAATGTTATTTTCCTA
Organism: Allium cepa; assembly: GCA_030765085.1. NCBI lineage: Eukaryota > Viridiplantae > Streptophyta > Magnoliopsida > Asparagales > Amaryllidaceae > Allium > Allium cepa. Next base: position 113,911,687 of record CM060944.1, read on the forward strand.
TAATACTCGGGTCAGACCCGAGTATTTTTACGTAGTTAGCTATGGATGTTAGGAGCTTCAAGAGATGAGCCGGATGCTTCTAAGACTTGATGTATTTTATTTTCCACTATATTACTTGTTTGTATTTATCAGCGTTTGTAAGGACGGGTTGATATAACTATCTAGGCCAAGAATAGGTAATGACTTTGATTTGTTGTATGAATATTAAGGTTTTCTTTTGTAAAGATCATTTGGATATTATATATTACTCATCACGATGTGAGATTCTATTCTGTCTTTTCTTTTCTTTCACCCCAACAATCTGCCTTTCAGCACTCGATTGCTCAGCAGATGAATGTCGTGGATGTATAACCGTCGATCTTTGACGATCGAAAAGTCGGTTCGTTACAATGTACATTATTTTCAAAGCCAACTTTGAAATTTATACTATAACATTTATAATGCAATTCTTATTTTAAATTTAACTTTTAAATTTAAAATCTTATTTTAATTTTAAAATCACATTATCACATTTATAACATATTTCTTATTTAAAATTTAACTTTTCATTTTAAATTTTCAAAACAAATTTGAAAATTAGCTCAAGGCCCTAATCAAATTAGGCCTTTTCCATAAGGGCAACCTTTGGGCTCGCTTCACTTTTTGGGACAGGCGGGTAGCGAGGGAAGGCCGGGTACTTGATACCCAAACTCTAGCCTAGACACTACTTTTCTAGACACCCTACTAAATTGGTAAGCTTAATTGATTAGCTCTGACATTACTAATTATAACCGCATAGACTATTTGACCTTGATACCATTATTGGATCCGGGTCAGTTAGAAGCAGGTTAAGTGGATGAATTTCAAAAAAAAATCCCCATTTGACCATAATGGGCCTATGAAGTCTAAGGTCTAACACTAAATCTAGTTGCTTTAATAAAATCATTTTATTTTGACTATACGTTGCTTTGTTTAATTATTCTCATTAGTCAAATTCATTTAATGTGGATCAACTTCAATTAAGTGAATGAGAGGTTTTATTTATTTAGAGAAAGAAACCTTTCGTTTCTTTCTCTTAAAGCTCTCTCGTTAATTAGAGGAATGTTTTGCTTTAATTAGAGAGAGAGAAACTTTTCATTCCTCTCTCTTAATTAAATTGATTGATTTACTTAAGTGTTAGTTTTACCAAATTTATATTTGGTATATTTTATGAGCAAATATAAATATACTCAAGTGTGTATAGTGCGATTGCAACTTTTATAATTGTCTAAATAGTGATATGTACTTGTTTAAGTGCTGAGATTTACACTATAATTGACACATTTGCCCTTTATATATGCATTAGTTGCCAAAAATATTGCTTGCAATATATATATATATATATATATATATATATATATCTATATATATATATGAATATTTCAAAAGTTTTCATTTTAGTTAAGTCTCTGAATAATCTAAGTTGATTTTTATCATATCAACATATCCAAATATAAATTATTATTCTTTTAGCAAAGCTAAGCGAGGTTTTACTGGACCCCTACCAGTTCATTGCAACAACAATAAAAGAGAAAATGCTTCGTCACATGCTATGAAACACTGAGTGGAGAAAAGGAAGAAAACACACACCAAACAAGGAAAAACAAAACAAATGAATTATCCCCAGGCCAGAACTGTGCTAGCCGAATAATTGAAGGAGTTCTTCGTTATACCATTTTTAATAGCAAGCAATATATCATTCCATAAGAGAACATTGTTTTTAGCCAAACTCCTAAAAACGCTTTCATTCCTCTGTTTCTGTGTAATAGCCATGAAATTTTTTAAGATCAACAGTAGCAACATCCCTTCATCGTTCTTCCATCTATTAGTCTTGTAGATATTACACCATTCAATATTATTAGTTCTAGACATATTGGTCCTTCCCATCATGAGCATGAGCCTCTCCTAGAAAGGAATAATGTTAATACAATTGAAGAACAAATGAATGTTTGATTCAGTCTCATCATTACAATACTCACATTTACCATCTATCTGGATGCCAAGATTCAAAAGATTTTCCTTGGTGTTCAATGCATTTCCCAAAACTTTCCACAGGAGCAGGTTATCACCTTCTCTGCGGCCCATGCTCCAGACTCGTTTATTCCACGCAAATCGGTGAGTTTCCCATGCTTGATCAAGTTTTTCTAAACCATAGAAACATAATGCTTGTGGTGATCAAGTGACCACACCACCTTATCCTTATTAACGGATAGTGTTGCAGCATGATTTCCAACCAGAGCTGTTTTATGGTAAAGTTACATGAATATGGAAGGTTGACAACACCATTATAGACGATCACTTGCTTTCACTGATAGAGGAATCCCATATTAGATTTGCTGATTGTGTGATAAGATGTTATCAAGGATAAGGTCTTTCTTAACCCATGGATCATGCCAAAAACTGGCATGGCCATTTGGAGAGGGGAGAATTTTGATGAATGGCAAGAAGCATTCACTTAACTTAAGGATAGATCTGTAGCAACCCGCATAGTTTACGATTGTATATTTAAATGTTTTATTTAAATATAGCATCTTTAGTTGGATTAACGTCCGAAATGCTACATTTTGTAAACAGTCGAATTAGGACTCGAGACCACTTCCATTGAGTCCAAAATGGTGTTTGAAACCTTCTTGAGTATAAACATCAATATGTTTGGAGTTGACTAGAAATTTTCTATTTTTCTATTGGGCTTTGGATTTGGGTTTCAGCCCATTGACCCAACATAATACCCTAATTCCATCCCCCTCTCCTCTTCATTCATTCTAGTTTTCCTAGCACTTCAAGCTAAAGTTAAAATGGGGGAAGAGAAAAGAAAACAAAATTCCTAAACCCTAGTTTTGCTAGGAAATTCAAATTCAAGCTCTAAAATCAAAGAGAAGCTTAGGTAAGCATCCTCTTTTTCTTATCCACCACAATCTCTCTCCAATTTTCAGAAATTCATAAACCCTAACTTAGGAAATATTTGCATTTGATCATAGATTGGAGCTTCTAGATTTAATGTTGAAGAGTGGTTGACCTTTCCTTTGTTTTAAAACTTCTCATTTGTTGTATTTGGGTTTAAAGGTGAGTTTTCGAACTCACATCTACGTCTATAACTTTCATTGTTGTTAGGTACAAATTCCTAACATCTATTCATGTTCATTTGCTTTTGATTTGAATTGATTTGGTGAATTTTCCAAATTTCGGTGTTTTGAAGTCAAAATCTTTAAAGATCCTATCATGGATATTTGGACATGTTATTTGGGGTGTATCGAAGAGCCTATAAGGCTGGGTTGTCGCTTGGCAAAAATCTCTAGTCTCCGTCGCTCGTCCGATCGCTTCCGAATCGATTTGATCATCATTTTCCTAGGCAAATTTTTGCCCAGCTGAACCAACCAGACGTCTGGTTGGTAATTTCAGACGTCTGGTTTTGGTCCCTAGGGAGAAAAATATAAGACGGCAGAAAAATAAAAATGGCAGTGTCTTAGACCAGACGTCTGATCCAAATCTACCAGACGTCTGGTTAGTTTTCAGACATCTGGTTAGTTTTCAGACATCTGGTTAGTTTTCAGACGTCTAGTTAGAGTTCAGATGTCTGGGAGGTTTCTGGAATATTTTCAAAACCCAAATTCAGACGTCTGGATGAACTCCCAAACGTCTGGAACTGTTCAGTTTTTCCTATTTGCCTATTTTTTGAATGAATTTCCAATGTTTATCGATTTTTGTTGATCTGATTAGTTGTTATAACTTTTATTGACTTTGATGACTTCTTTTTCTGGATTTTTGGGAATATCCATTTTGATGGATTTGGTATCGATTTCTATGGATTTGCTTCACGTCTTCGAATGTGAATTTTTGGTGATCGATTGTTTTTACAATCGTTTTCTATGATTTGTCACTTTAAAATGCAAAGGTTTCTATACTAGTAGTAAATATCCAAACTCTTTCACAAAAATGATTTCAGTGTTACTTTTAATACAAACCTCGTTTTTAAAACCATTTTCCAATCTATTAGTATATACAAACTTTTACCTCATTCGTATGAGAAATCTAATTAAACGACTTTGCAAAACAAGTGGTATGAAATGCTTATGTTTATTTTGTTGGTTAATTCTTGGACTTGTTTGATTGAACTCTTGTGATAATTTTCGAGTGAAAATCTACAATTTGTTCGTAAATACTAAGTTAAGCCAGTGATTATGGGACATGAAGCTAAACTCGTTTATTTACTAGCTTAGTGTAATTCACACTTTTTATTGATCAATGGTGATCGTTTTATGGTTTAGATTAGCGATATGAGATGTCCATTTGTCCACGTGGGGGACTGTACCTCGTTTTAGTGAGCTTTGTCTCATTTCTTTTATAGGCTAACAACCTATGGGTTCTTTGGAGTTTCGACTCATTTTTATGGTCTAGCGACCTATGTTCTTTTATGGAGTTCGATTCATCGGATGTACCGTTGTTGTACTACGTTGTTGTTCCATCTTATCAGGTTCATCGGGCGTACGGTTATTGTACTACGTCGATGTTTCGAATTATTCGAGTTTTAGGTTCCTCGGGCGTACCGTTATTGTACTATGCCGTTGCACCGGCTCTATGGTTAGTGACCATGGAATAGCATTCCGTTTGTGATATATGTGTTGGCTTCATGCTCCCGTTTTTGATTGGCCTCCCCCTTTTTGTGATTTCTGGAATTCTAATTGATGATTTCTAGAATTTGTGTTTAACCAATTTTTGTGATTGGCATAGATATGTTTTGTCAATATTTGTGGTTTAGTGAATATAATAAAGAATATGACATTCTTTTTTAGTGTTTGAGATTCTTGAGATATTTTATGATTTTTATTGTTATTTAATGTATACTTGTAACAGTATGGCATTATTGTTATCATACATTTTTGGCATATCTCTTATCCTATCTCATTTTATCTGATATTTATAGCTAGACTGATCCGTCTATTATTTTCTTCTTAAATAATACTCGGGTCAGACCGAGGTATTTCAGATGCTTCTACTTGACTTCTTATCAGGGTCCGTCACCTGACTTTTGGCTAACTACTTTAGCATAGTAGTTTTTGCTTTCATACATTCGAGATAGAGACTCCTTGAGGTATACATATTCTTTTGTCTAGCACTTGTACTTATTCTTTTATGATGTAGGGGATTTTACATGACCACTACTTTGATGAACACTTTTATGTGTTATATTCATATACGTTTCCGCCTTTGTGATATGAATATCTGTGACTGATTTGTGTTATGCTTATTTTATATTTGTTTCCAAAAGCCACATAGCCATTGTGTAGTAGCTTTGAGTTTGTACTTGATATGTCAGGTTTCCTCTTTAAATGAAATACGTCATCTTCTATCTAGCATATCAGTACTCGCACAAAGCAATTACACGGATGGTCGCTCCTCAACAGCCCTATTCTTCATGCTAGTTGACGGCATTACTCCGTAGTGTCCTTGACTAGTGTGAGTATAGAGGTGGGGCATCATAGCTTGATATCAAAGCCAAACTTCAGAACAATATAGAATAATTTAGCAAGGATCATTGTCCTAAGTCTTTCTTAGGAATCGTGCCTTAGGATTTATCCGAGTCTTAGGACCCACTCTACCCTAATTTCTTTTATAATGCCTTGTTTTATCAATCAAGTTTGTTTGATATTCATTCTGAGAATAACATTTTACTCTTCTTTGTTTCTTAAAGAAGAGAAATGGTTAGACCTGGCCATCCCAGCATCGGTCAATCCAGTGCTACTCCCCAGGATGGAGTATTTATGTCTGCCCAGCAGCTTTTAGATTTTGTAAAGAATGCTCAAGCTGTCAGACCTATTCTAGAGCCTACTCATCCTAAATCTGGGTTTGCACGCTTGTGCAAAGATTATACCGATTTGAGTGGAAGGCCGGTCAAGGGATCCGAAAGCTTATAGAAATCCAATCTTGGCTTAGAACATGCGATTGCATCTTTTCTCGCATAAATCTCGTGAATCTACATCGAGTCCAAGTGGCTTCTAGCATGCTCCAAGAAAGAGCATTAGATTGGTATGAGCTTTTTATTTTGAAAATAGTTGAAGCGGATCTTACTTGGGAGCAATTCCGAGAAAGTTCGAGTTGAAGTTTATGCCGGAAGCTGAAAAAGTAACTTTGGCCCGGCGCTTTATTGACCTTGTTCAAGGTGAATCTTCCGTGATAGACTATGTTGTATCTTTTGAATCTCTCTCTAAATATGGGGTCGAGTACATTAATACCCCATTGAAGAAAAATCAGAGGTTTGTCTATGGGTTGAATAAGAACCTCAAGAAGCCATTATTTTTGAAACTGGAAGTTTCTTTTGATCAGCTTGTTGATATCACTCTTCGACTTGAAGAGGCCGATAAAGAAAGTGATGATGAAGTTGTGGGTGTCAAACAGAACTTCAACAATAACATGAAGAGGCCTATTATGTTCAAAGGCTCCAATCCCAACAAGAAAGGGAAGCAAGAAACTACGGTGGCAAAGACTCCTACCTCTAGCGTGGACAATGCTATAATTATAGTTGAGTCATCTTATATCTACATGTCCAATACTTCAAAGTAGGAGAGAGGGAGAGTTGAATGTTGTGCAAGCTCCTAGTAACACTTCTCTTGGTCAAGGTATTTCTCATTTTGTCCTTGATGGCATTATTTTGTTTTATGATTTCCTATTCGAATTCTTTTTGATTCGGTGCATCTCATTCTGTCATATCAAAAGAACTTGTGGATGCCTTTTCTTTAAATATTATGGGTTTGATGACTTCTATGAGAATTGCAAATCCGGATGGTGGATCTGCAACACTCCGTTTACTTCGTAAAGTTGTCGAGAATTTTTTTATGTGATTATACTTTCCGATCCGATTTGCATGTTATGTACTACTTGGGTTTCGAAATTGATTTTTGGGAAAGGATTGGCTTAATTATTATGAAGCCCATATCCTATATCCTGATAGGACTATCCATCTTCGACATTCTCAATCTGTTAAGCAGGTTTTTATTTTTCATAATGATTTTGATTTCAATTCAGTGACATCATTTTATTCTTTGAACCCACATGATGAGGAAAATGTTACTTCCCTCATTCATGTAATTCGTGAATTTCCCAGCATCTTTGAGCCTGTCTTACGATTATCACTTTAGCAATCTATTGGGTGGTGTTAAGATCTTTTCGGTTCGACTTTGCCACCAGTTTTCATTAGCTATGAGTTGCGGATGATAGCGTTCCACTAACTGCATTCTGCACTCATTGTGATTCTTATGAATGGCTTGTTATGCCATCTGGTTTGACAAACCATCCAGCTTATTTCATCCATCTTATGAATCGAGTATTCTACGAGTATTTCGATGACTCCATCCTTATATTCATTGATTATAGGTGAACTTCTCATTTCAAAATTTCTTCTTTTATGTTGATATGCTTTTATGGTTTTTACTCTTTATTTTATTTTTAAGTATTGCGAGGACGCAATTTCTTTAAGGAGGGGAGTCTGTAACAGCCCGCTTATTTTACGATTGTATATTTAAATGTTTTATTTAAATATAGCATTGTTAGTCGGATTAAAGTCTGAAATGCTATTTTTTGTAAACAGTCGAATTAGGACTCGAGACTACTTCCATTGAGTCTGAAATGGTGTTTGCGACCATTTTGAGTATAAACATCGATATGTTTAGAGTTGACTAGAATTTTGCTATTTTCTACTGGGCTTTGGGTTTGGGTTTCAGCTTATTGACCGAACATAATACCCTAGTTCCCCCCCCCCATCCCCCTCTCCTCTTCATTCGTTCTATTTTTCCTAACACTTCAAGCTAAAGTAATAATGGGGGAAGAGAAAAGTAAACAAAATTCCTAAACCCTAGTTTTGCTAGGAAGTTCAAATTCAAGCTCCAAAATCAAAGAGAAGCTTAGGTAAGCATCCTCTTCTTCTTCTCCACCTCAACCTCTCTCCAATTTCTAGAAATTCCTAAACCCTAACTTAGAAAATATTTGCATTTGATCGTAGATTAGAGCTACTAGAGTTAAATTTGAAGAGTTGTTGATCTTTCCTTTATTTTAAAGCTTCTCATTTGTTGTGTTTGGGTTTAAAGGTGAGTTTTTGAACTCACATCTACGTCTATAACTTTCATTGTTGTTAGGTATGAATTCCTAATATCTATTCATGTTCATTTGCTTTTGATTTGAATTGATAATTTTTCAAATTTTGGTGTTTTGAAGTAAAAATCTTTAAAGATCCTATCTTGGATATTTGAACATGTTATTTGGGGTGTATTGATGAGCCTATAAGGCTGGGTTGTCTCTTGGCATAAATTCCTAGTCTCCGTTGCTCTTCCGATCACTTTCGAATTGATTTGTCCATCATTGGCCTATGCAAATTTCTTCCCAACTGAACCAACCAGACGTCTGGTTGGTAATTTCAGACGTCTGGTTATGGTCCATGGGGAAAAATATAAGACGGCAAAAAAATAGAAATGGCAGAGTCTTGGACCAGACATCTAGTCCAAACCTACCAGATGTCTGGTTAGTTTTCAGGCGTTTGGTTAGAGTTCAGACGTTTGGGAGGTTTTTGGAATATTTCCAGAACCCAAATCCAAATGTCTGGATGAACCCCCATACGTCTGAACTGTTCAGTTTTGCCTATTTTTTAAGTGAATTTCCAATATTTATCGATTTTTGTTGATCCGATTAGTTATTATCACTTTTATCGACTTTGATGACTTCTTTTTCTGGATTTTTGGGAATACCCATTTTAATGGATTCGGTATCGATTTCTGTGGATTGATTCACGTCTTCGAATGTGAATTTTTGGTGATCGATTGTTTTTACAATCGTTTTTACGATTTTTACTTTAAAAGGTTTCTATACTAGTAGTAAATATCCAAACTCTTTCACAAAAATGATTTCAACGTTACTTTTAATACAAACCTCGTTTTCAAAACCGTTTTTCAATCTATTAGTACATACAAACCTTTACCTCATTCGTATGAGAAATCTAATCAAACGACTTAGCAAAACAAGTGGTATGAAATGCTTGTGTTTATTTTATCGGTTAATTCTTGGACTTGTTCGATTGAACTCTTGTGACAATTTTCGCATGAAAATCTATAATTTGTTCGTAAATACTTAAGTTAAGCCAGTAGTTATGGGACATAAAGCTAAACCCATTTATTTACTAACTTAGTGTAATCCACACTTTTTATTGATCAATGGTGATCATTTTATGGTCTAGACTAGCGATAAGCGATGTCTCTTTGTCCACGTGGGGGACTGTACCTCGTTTTATCGAGCTTTGTCTCATTTCCTTTATAGGCTAACGATCTATGGGTTCTTTGGAGTTTCGACTTATTTTTATGGGCTAGCGACCGATGTTCTTTTATGGAATTCGTTTCATCGGACGTACCGTTGTTGTACTACGTTATTGTTCCGGCTTATCAAGTTCATCGGGCATACCATTATTGTACTACTTCATTGTTCCGAATTATTTGAGTTTTTGGTTCATCGAGCATACTATTATTGTACTATGTCGATGTTTCGAATTATTCGAGTTTCAGGTTCATCGGGCGTACCGTTATTGAACTACGTTGTTGCACCGGCTCTATGGTTAGCGACCATGGAATAGCGTTCCGTTTGTGATACACATGTTGGTGAGTTTTCATGCTCCCATTTTCGATAGGCCTCCCCCTTTTGTGATTTCTGGAATTCTAATTGATGATTTCTAGAATTTGTGTCTCACCATTTTTTGCAATTGGCATAGATATGTTTTGTCAATATTTGTGGTTTGGTGAATAAAATAAAGAATACGACATTCTTTTTGGTGTTTGAGATTCTTGAGTTGTATGATTTTTGTTGTTATTTAATATATACTTGTAACAGTATAACATTATTGTTATCATACATTTTTGGCATATCTCTTATCCTATCTCATTTTATTTGATATTTATAGCTAGACTGATCCGTTTATTATTTTCTTATTAAATAATACTCGGGTCAGACCGAGGTATTTTAGGTGCTTCTACTTGACTTCTTACCAGGGTCCGTCACCTGACTTTTGGCTAACTACTTTAGCTTAGTAGCTTTTGCTTTCATACATTCGGATAGAGACTCCTTGATGTATACATATTCTTTTGTCTAGCACTTGTACCTATTCTTTTATAAAGTAGTGGATCTTACATGACCACTACTTTGATGAACACTTTTATGTGTTATATTCATATCTATTTCCGCCTTTGTGACATGAATATCTGTGACTGATTTGTGTTATGTTTATTTTATATTTGTTTCCTGAGACAACATAGCCATTGTGTAGTAGCTTTGAGTTTGTAGTTGATATGTCGGATTTCCTCTTTAAATGAAATCCGTGATCTTTTATCTGGCATATAGGTACTCGCATAAAGCAATTACATGGATGGTTGCTCCTCAACAGCCTTATTCTTCATGCTAGTTGATGGCATTACTCCGTAGTGTCCTAGGCTAGTGTGAGTACAGAGGTGGGGCGTCACAAAATCTCCAAAGCAAAGTACAAGCCTGAGGAATAGCCATCCACTAAAAAAATTATTTCCGAGGTAGTGTTTACTAGTCCATTGAACGCAGAGGTTGTTGTTATTGCATATAAGGCTGTTAAAATGTGTGTTGAAGGCAGCTTTATTCCATGCAGACAAGTCCAAGATGCCTAATCGTTCATATTTCTTTCTTATTTCAAGCTTGTAAAAACTAATAAGTTTCAGTCTGGAAGAATAGGATCAACCAGTCCATAGGAAGTTATATTTAGCTCTCCTGATCATCAAGATCAATTTCTTAGGAAATAAAAATGTCTTGCACCAGTAGGAAGATAGAGATTGGAGAACAGATTTGATAAGAGTTAATCTTCCTGGTTGAGATAAATTTCTGTTTGAATAGTAAGACATAGCCTTAGTAGTCTTTTCATATAGGCCTAAGCAATGATTGGTTGTTATTCTGGAAGACACAAGAGGGATATTAAGGTAAGATGAGGAATCAGTAGCAGTAGTAAGACCAGAAGTGCGTCTAATAGATTCAGCTTGAAGATAAGGTAATCCAGCAATGAGAATGCTAAATTTTGCATAATTAATGGACATCCCCGAGAATTATGAAAAGAATCCAAGACAGTGGTAATTCCAAATATGGATTGAGGAGAGGCCTTGGTGAAGATGATCAAGTCATCAGCAAACATGAGAGAGGAAATCATAGGGTTCTTACATCTGGGGTGTAGGCTTATACTATTAAAGGCAATTCCTCTATTGATCAATCTAGTTAAAACCTCCATGACCATAATAAATAAGTATGAATACATAGGATCCCCCTGCCTTAACCCTTGTTTACTTTTAAAACAGCTTATAGAAACTCCATTATAACATAATGAGAAATGCAAAGAAGACAGACATGTGTATATCCATGCAGAGAAATGGTTAGGGAATCTCATAGCAGCTAGGACTCTAACTATTAAGGTCCACTAAAGGGAATCATATGCCTTCCTGATTCTAATTTAAGCAAGACTCTGAGGGAAATGCCAGTTCTACCATAGTCTTTAAGGAGCTCATAAGACAAAAGGACATTATCAAGAATACTTCTTCCTAGGAGAAAAGCAGCCTGGTTTTGGAAGATGAGGGGAGGAAGCACTTCCTTAAGCCTAGAAGCAATAATCTTAGCTATGCATTTGTAAATGATATTAAAACATGCAATAGGCCTAAAGTCAAATACATAATTTGGATGATCCATTTTGGGGATAAGAACTAGGCATGTAGCATTGATACCACTCAGTGTTTTGTTATTATTGAAGAAGCTTTTCATTGCCTTGCACATACCCTTCTTAATTATGTCCCAATATGTAATGGACAAATGTGCATTGAACCCATATGGTCTACCACAAGCCTCTCTATTCATTCCAAGAATACTCTCTTTCACTTCATTGTCAGAAATGCCTAAGGATAAAATGTCAATTTGATCAGTAGATAAGGTAGGCATATCAAGGTCGTCAATCAGACCAAGTTGAGGGACAACTCCCTCGCTATTACCAAGGAGGTTAGAAAAGTAATCAAGAAATGCCTTATCAACTTAATCAGGAGAATTTGCTTGATTACCATGGTGGTCAGTGATAGAGTGAATGTGCATTTTAGCCTGTTTAATTTTCAGGCTATCATGATAGTAACTAGTATTTCTGTCCCCCGTAATATTCCATTTCAATCTCAACTTTTTCTTCAGCATTTCTTCCTCTATAGACAGAGCAGTCTGATATTGTTATTGGGCTTCATATTCATCTTTAGCCATTTGGATGTTACCTGGGTTAGTCATGGACAAGATTTGAGCTTGGGCAAGCTTTTTTTCAAAGGTTTTAAATAACAAGTCTCATTTACCAAACTTCACAGCTACCCACATTTGAAGGGATTTTTTAGTGTCTTCAACTTTTGCTGCAAGATATACATAGGAGTACCATAAAAGTTAGTAGACCAAGAAAGTTTAACAATATTCAAAAAATTAGGGCCAAGAGACCAAGCACTAAAAAATTTAAAAGAGGACTTCCTTTTCATGGCATCATATGAAAGAAGGAGGATTTGAGGAGAATGGTCAGAAAGAAAAGGAGGTGGAAGGAAAGTGTGGATGTAAGGCCAAGAGTGGAGGGTGGAAAGATTGCAAAAGGTACGGTCAATTTTACTAAAGATTCTGAGATTAGATCTGCTTTTATTTTCCATGAAAATCTTGCACCATAGTTAGGGCTGTCAATGGCTCGAGTCTGGTTGGGTCGGTTTGGGTTCGTGTCGGGTCAAGTCGGGTTCGGGTTGATTCTAAATGGGTTAGGTCAACCCTTTATTAAATGGGTCAGAAATAGCTCAACCCGAACCCGACCTAATTATAAACAGGTTGACCCGACCTGACCCGTGTAACCTGATTATAACCGGGTCGGGTCGTAAATGGGTAGGGTCAACCCGTATAAGCATAAATAGGTCGTAAACGGGCTATAAGCGGGTCAAATTTGGGTTTACGGTTCATAATCGGGTAGGGTAAACCCATATAAGTATAAACGGGTTATAAACTGGTCAAATTCGGGTTCGTAGGTCATAATCGGGTCGGGTCAACCCATATAAGTATAAACGGGTTATAAATGGGTCAAATTCGGGTTCACGGGTCAACCCGAAACCTACCCGTTTATAAACGGGTCAAATTCGAGTTGACCCGAAAATGACCCGCCAACTTAACCGGTCGAGTTAACCTGCTAATTTCAGTGTAATCTTTGGGTCATGCTGGAATTTGACAACCCTAACATAGTAAGGGATAGAAATAAGGTTGGATGAACCGACAGTAGAGTTTAGAGGAGAGATGTCTTTCAGAATAATAGGATTACCACCTATCCTATCCTCAGAGCACAACAGGCAGTTGAAATCACCCATCATAATCCAAGGGTGTGATTCTTGGGCTAGGTAAGATACTCATGCAGGATTTGTCTGTTTGAAGTTTGGTTGTCAGCATAGATTACTGTTAGGTAGAAAGAAGAAGATGTTGGGATATGAAAGAGATGATTGTGGATAATCTATCTATGTTAAAGAATGAGGGAAACAATGTAGGTTGAAGGGTTAGCAAGGATCAAGATTCTACCATATAGGGATTCAGAAAGATTGTGGTGAAAGCTCCATGAAGGATTGACCGGTCTAGCAGCTTTACTAGTTAAGGCGGAATTTAGTTTAGTTTCAAGAATGGATATGAGGTGGAGATTGTGAGAGGAGATGATATTTTGAACTTGGTTCAATTTGAAGTCAAGATGAGCAACTCTAATGTTCAACACACCTATGTTGTGCGTCATTGACGAAAATGTTGGTTTGTTGAAGCTATTTTTTCTTTCCCCTGGTTGTAGGGGAGTTTTTGGTTCCATTTTCCGGCAGGATAGTTGTGGATGGAAGGATGTTAGATTCATTCATGTCATTTGCTTTTTTGGGATTCATTTTTTTATTTCTAAAAATTTCATAGGAAGTTGAGGTTGATGCTTTATTATGGTAAGAGGGGGATTGGGAGGTGGATTGTGATTTGTTGGATGATTTTTCATGGTTTGGGTATTCTGGTGGTGGAAGGATGTGATTATAAGGGCTAACCGGAGAGGATAACACATGAAGAACAATATCTTCCTGCTGATGTGATAGGATGATATTTGTAGCATTATGAGATAGATCATATGATGATTTGGGATTGCTAGATGAAGTTTGATGAATATCAAAGGGTTTTCATTGCAGTTTGTAATAGTTTGACATGAATTATCAAGGACAGGGGAACAAGTATCAACTACTTCATTAAAAATGCGCACAATTGATACTGTTGTGATATTGTTATCCATGCATGTATGATTTCCCCCAATATTCTATGTCATTGTTTCCTTTTCTAGATCTCTACAACATTATCAATTTCCTCATCCACACTCAATACAGAGAAAGGATTGGTAACCAAACTCCATTCACCATCCTTACTTGGCATTTTAGCATTATATTTCTCTTTTGTTTTACCTGAATGGTGACTATCATCTTTAAATTGTTGTTCTTCATTCTTGTCAATATCCTCCCCTTCATATTTCTCTTTATACTTTCTTACAGTAACTACATTTCTTTTCCTAGTCAGAGGTTTTTACCATACATCATTTTCCATTGTTGATTTTTACTTTTCTTCATATCCACCTGAGATTCATTCATTTCCTTATGTTTTATTACGCCAATTTTTTCTTCACACTTCTTGGTTTTACTTTCACTTTCTTTTTTAGCTGTGATTCACACTTTTCAAGTGTGTGCCCAAATACTTTACATGCAAGACAGATATCCGGCTTCCAAAGGTAATTAACAAGTATCATTTGATCACTTCAATCCTGCAATTTAACAGGAAATCTATCTACCAATTCCTGATCAGGCCTTACTTCAACCATACATTTTTCATAATTAATTTTGTCCATTTTTCTATTATTTCAGCCAAGCATAGAAACTTTCCTAAACAAGAAGCCAATTAATTAATTCCAAGATGAGACTAACAGTAGATAGGAATATTTGATAATTGAAGCCATACTGGGATTGTTTTAACTTTGCCACACACATTACCCAATTTTGGAGACCAATCCCAATTATAAACACCTTGTTTTTTCATGATGATAGGATCATCTCTAAGGATCCTAGCTCTATCTTCGGAGCAAGACGGTTGGAAAAGAAAAATGACCCATCAAACTTGACCTTAACAGACCCTTTCAATTTCAAAATTTTCTTCAAGTTCTCCACCACAGCTGTAAAGGATAATGGTTTATCTAAGAAAAGCCACCAATGAAATCTTTCCACATAGCAGCACCAGGTGCAATCACTTTTAGGGGAGGAGAAATGGCATCTCCAATGAAGTTGAGGTTGAACGGGACAGGATCGTAAGAGTCTGCATTTCTAGGTTTAGATTTGAACAATCCAGACCAAAATGAAGTCTGAAGAGCTGAAGTTGGGGGGAGGGGGACGATGATGGAGGAAGAATAGAAGAAGAAGAAGGAGAAGGAGATGGGAGATCGAAGGAAGCAAGAATAGGGGCAAGGGATGGAGGAGGAATAGGTGGATGCGGTGGGATCAAACTCATGGACGACGGGAAAGGACGAAGAAGAGACGGGTCAAAAAGAAGGTAAAAGGGGACAGAGGAGGCCACCAAAAAGAGAATTATTTAATTAAAAATATCATGTTGTCTTATTTAGTAATACAATATGAAAACATATCTGGATCTACAAATTCTAAATAAATTATACATCATTTATTTAAAATAAAAAATAAAGAGATTTTGTAAATAATATTCATTTGTCTAAATCATAACCTTTCATTTTTAATCTAAAAGATCTACACATACGTATGTATGTATAATCATTTTTTAAGTAAAAACCACAAATTGTAAAAAAAAATCAAATTAATTTCAATACACACACATATACATATATACATATATTTGTATGTATGTACGTGTGTGTGTATACATATATGTTTATTTTGAAATAGAAAATCAATCAAGAATCGATGGAAATTAACATTGATATTTAAATAAATATGTATATATAATAATAATAATAAATTAACTTTTAGATCTAGATTTGAACAACAGCAGCATCATAGAAACTAATAATACAATTATCAATAGAAACCGACATTATCAATTTCAAACCCAAATCAAATGTTGACAAATTATAAAATTTTCAAATCTACACATATAGATAAAAGGGACAATAAATGCATATATAAATCCATCAAAGTAAATAAATAGGTAGATCTACAACATAATAATGTATATAGATAAAATTAAATAGAAATATCTTGTTGATGTTGCCCTTTTGGATGCAACTTAATTGATTGGTTCGATCCTATATGTTATCTTCTAGCTCCTAGAAGTTTGCGACGGCTTGGAGTACCACCTTTTATTTGATTGATTTAATTGGACGTCATTGAATTGATTTCTTTCTTCTTTTATTTATCTAAGGATTTAGACCATGAAAGTGGAAGAAAGAAGATGGCGGCTAAGGTCATGAAAGAGAGTGATTAAGAGAGGAAAATGAATGCAAGGCAAGATACTTTTAAAGGTAACCTTTCTTAATCTCCTCCCTTCATTTTCTAGATCCAACCACTAGAATTCAAAACTCCTTTTCTTCATATGGATTTTAATAAATGAGGTTTTATGCCACTTTCATTTTTTCACTAACACTTAGCAAATAGTTACATTTAAATCAAATTTAAATGCCCATTAATATCTTATATCGATCTGCACATATACAAAGCATTTAAGTAAATAATAATGACCTTAAAAAACATGTTAATGGCATATAATTAATGTTTCCATAAAAATATTAATTAATTTAATTAATCTATAATTATTTATAAATCAAAATAAATCATGTGGCATTTTGGAGAATTTACCGATGTAGTTGTGCGACTCACAGGTGTAAATTCAGTTAGCGATTAATATCAATTTATGCAAATATTAATGTTAACTCGTCACCATAGCTTACGATGTAATATCTTGGTCTAAATTTATCAATTACACGACTTTTCGATAAAATCCAATTTTATTTATTTAAGCGTTACCCGGTAGTGACAATTATTTACATCAAATATTTTCATTAAAACTATATCACATTAAAATATATGGATTTGGTTTTGGTCAAAATTCCAATAATGTCTACACTCAACTTTGTAGGTGTAAGCACAAAATCTTTGATTCAATAATAAAAATTATTATCAACCATACTGTTATGGCCAGAGACTTCGATATTGAGTTGACTTAAGTTCATCCTATAATACTAACCCCATATAACTAAGGAACGAATTCTCCCTTGAATAGTGTTTCACTTTCAGTGCTTCCACTCGATCGAACTATAGTCATTCAATGGACATCAAGCCATGATTTGACTATTATAAAAATGGAGTTTGTTAGGAACTGAGTTGATGATGTTTTGATGACAACAACCTTATATAGTTATTATACTTTACTTTATAAAATATATACTAACATTTCCATATAGATATATATGTGTGTGTGTGTGTGTGTGTGTGTGTGTGTGTGTGTGTGTGTGTGTGTGTGTGTATAGGAAGTATATGCAGGTATCATCGAAGACTGATCAGTATAAAGACTCAAGCATCAAGATGAAGATTAGAGATTCAAGATTCAAGACTCTAGAGAATCAAGATTTCAAGATCTCAAGATAAGTGTCTAGTGTTTTGTTAAAACTTCATAATAGCACTCTCGTCTTTCTTCCAATTTTCTTTTGGGATGGAACCCAATTTCTATCGAAACCAGTGGCTTACAAACCCACGACAAGTAGCTTACAAACCTACGACAAGTGGCTTACAAACCCACGAAAATCAAAATCATTTAAACTACTTTGTACAAGTTCTCGAGTCTTATGGAGGAGCTCTGTAGGAAGGTTCTTGCAATTTCAGTTTGAATAGATTTTTCAAAATGTTTTTAAATCTGTTTTCAAAATGTTTTAGCTTTCAAAATCATGTTTTCAAAAATATTTTCAAACTTTGTTTTAGCCTTGAAATATTCCTCTATTCTGATTTTAAAAACTTCTATTTTTAAAACGTCAAAACTTATTCTGATTTTAAATATTACTTATATAATTGACGGTCTATATCAATTATATATATATATATATATATATATATTTATTTAAAATAATGTTTCATATTCATACTCTATCTCAAAATATTGTTTAAACACTTTACTTTGCTTCAGAGAAGTTTCAACTTGTTTTAAATTCAATTGTCTTTACAAAACAACATCTCTATGATTTTGAACTAAGGGATGTCGACATAAGGGGATACCCCATGTCGACATGGTGACAGTTGGATTAAAAATTCAATTTTCAAAAGAAGTGTCCATTCGTTCGAAAACCTTTCGCCAATGGTTATGACTGTTGTGCATCTATATAAAGGCTTCCAAAACGAATTTTTTTAACAACTACTTTCTTATTTTCTTCACTCTTTCTTCTCCACCATTCCATATCCATAAAACTTCATATTTTCAAGATCGTGACATCATTCTGCCAAATTCTCAATAGGAAATCATTTAGATACTCTCTCTATTTGATTCTCCATCATTCTACTAAAGATCAAAGTGCTATTCATAGTTATAGGATCAATTTGTATTCAAAAAGTCCATAGAGTATATCCATTCAAAAGGATTGTTATTAAGAAGTATTAGGGTGATCTTGTGTCCCGTAAATCAAGAGAGTTTACCCCAGACTCGAAATAGGAGGGTTCCTCAAGGCCTTAGAAATTGAGGGTTGTAATTTGGATATTGGCTTATAAAAATCTGTACAAGGATATTGCCTTGGTGCAGGACTGGATGTAGGAGGATTCCGAACCAGTATAAAATTCGTTGTGTTCTTTCCTTTTACTTGCTTTACTTTACTATTTGCATTTGTTATATGTTCTGTGATCATTCTGTGTTAGAATTCTGTTTAGATTTGTGTTGAAAGTTTTAATTTAGTCATATAGTTCATATATTCTTTAAAACACTATTCACCCCCCTCTAGTGTTATTTCTGCCTAAAGATCCTTAATCCTCATCCCTAACAATTGGTATCAGAGCATTGGTTTTCATTATTTTCATAATCTGAAATTTTGAAAAGTTTTAATGGCACAACACACTAATAATGTCACTCCTGTCACCACTACTTCTGTCAACACAAGCACTAACACTAGTTCATTTGTAGAAGGTCAGTCTACTGTCAGACCACCACTTTTTAATGGCAGTAATTATGCATATTGGGCATGTAGGATGAAAACTTATTTACAATCCATAAGTTTAGATACTTGAAATATGACACAAATTGAATATGTTGAACCAAATACTAATTTTGCCCAGTGGACTACTGAGCAAAAGACGGTTGCACAAAACAATTCTAAGGCTATGAATATACTATTTTGTTCACTAGATAGGAATGAGTTTAATAGAGTCTCTATTTGTAATTCTGCATTCGAAATCTGGAAAACTTTGCAAGTAACTCATGAAGGAACAAGCAAAGTTAAACAGACTAAAATTTCCATATTAACTAACCTGTTTTAATTTTTTAAAATGCATGAAAATGAGTCCATTTCCGACATGTATTGTCGATTTCAAGATATTGTACATTCATTGATTGCTTTAGGAAAGGGTTTCTCAGAAGAAGATCAAGTCAGAAAGATATTCAATTCACTCACTCCAGAATGGGATCAAAAGACACTTACTATTGAAGAGGCAAATGATGTTAGTCAAATGAAGTTAGTCAAATGAAGATCGAAGAGTTAATCGGTAATCTAATGTCTTATGAAGTTCAACTACAAGGGAGAAAAGAATCTAAGGCAACGGAAAAGAAATCGATCGCATTCAAAGCAACAACTGGAGATTCAGAACAAGATAGTGATGAAGAAATTGCTTTCAAGACCAGAAATTTCAGAAAGTTTCTGAAGTATAGAAAGATGAATAACTTTAAAAGAAATGATCAAAGGAATTCCAGAAATACTTCGGAGAACAACAACAATCACAACAACAACAACAACAACAATGGTGATAGATGCTACAACTGCAACAAAACAGGGCACTACAAGATAGATTGTCCATATCCAGACAAACAGACATTTCAACCAAACAACGAGCAACTAAGGAAAAGAAAGAAGGCATATGCAACAACTCTTGACGATTCAGATTCATCCAGTGATGACGAGAAGAAAACTGATAATTCAAATCTGTGCTTCACTACTATTCTCGAATCGGAAGACGATCGGAGTTTGGATCTAAAAATAGGTAAATCTTTTATTCCTTTTTGCTGATGTCAAAGGGGGAGAAAGTTATAAAAATATATGTGCTTGGTGTAAGGGGGAGTCATGGAATAAAGGGGAGTTGTAGTTTTAAGAAGAAGTCATGGAGTAAGAGGGAGTTATGGAGAGTTATGGTATGGTAAGAATATTTTATAAATAAAGGTTATCATCATCAAAAAGGGGGAGATTGTTAGGAACTGAGTTGATGATGTTTTGACGACAACAACCTTATATAGTTATTATACTTTACTTTATAAAATATATACTAACATTTCCATATAGATATATATATATATAGGAAGTATATGCAGGTATCATCGAAGACTGATCAGTATAAAGACTCAAGCATCAAGATGAAGATTAGAGATTCAAGATTCAAGACTCTAGAGAATCAAGATTTCAAGATCTCAAGATAAGTGTCTAGTATTTTGTTAAAACTTCATAATAGCACTCTCATCTTTCTTCCAATTTTCTTTTGGGATGGAACCCAATTTCTACCGAAACCAGTGGCATACAAACCCACGACAAGTAGCTTACAAACCTACGACAAGTGGCTTACAAACCCACGAAAATCAAAATCATTTAAACTGCTTTGTATAAGTTCTCGAATCTTATGGAGGAGCTCTGTAGGAAGGTTCTTGCAATTTCAGTTTGAATAGATTTTTCAAAATATTTTTAAATCTGTTTTCAAAATGTTTTAGCTTTCAAAATCATGTTTTCAAAAATATTTTCAAACTTTGTTTTAGCCTTGAAATATTCCTCTATTCTGATTTTAAAAACTTCTATTTTTAAAACATCAAAACTTATTCTGATTTTAAATATTACTTACATAATTGACGGTCTATATCAATTATATATATATTTAAAATAATGTTTTATATTCATTCTCTATCTCAAAATATTGTTTAAACACTTTACTTTGCTTCAGAGAAGTTTCAACTTGTTTTAAATTCAATTGTCTTTACAAAACAACATCTCTATAATTTTGAACTAAGGGATGTCGACATAAGCGGATACCCCATGTCGACATGGTGACAGTTGGATTCAAAATTCAATTTTCAAAAGAAGTGTCCATTCATTCGAAAACCTTTCGCCAATGGTTATGACTGTTGTGCATCTATATAAAGGCTTCCAAAACGAATTTTTTTAACAACTACTTTCTTATTTTCTTCACTCTTTCTTCTCCACCATTCCATATCCATAAAACTTCATATTTTCAAGATCGTGCATCATTCTGCCAAATTCTCAATAGGAAATCATTTAGATACTCTCTCTATTTGATTCTCCATCATTCTACTAAAGATCAAAGTGCTATTCAGAGTTATAGGATCAATTTGTATTCAAAAAGTCCATAGAGTCTATCCATTCAAAAGGATTGTTATTAAGAAGTATTAGGGTGATCTTGTGTCCCGTAAATCAAGAGAGTTTACCCCAGACTCGGAGATAGGAGGGTTCCTCAAGGCCTTAGAAATTGAGGGTTATAATTTGGATATTGCCTTATAAAAATATGTACAAGAATATTGCCTTGATGCAGGACTGGATGTAGGAGGATTCCGAACCAGTATAAAATCCGGTGTGTTCTTTCCTTTTACTTGCTTTACTTTACTATTTGCATTTGTTATATGTTCTGTGATCATTCTGTGTTAGAATTCTGTTTAGATTTGTGTTGAAAGTTTTAATTTAGTCATATAGTTCATATATTCTTTAAAACACTATTCACCCCCCCCCCCCCCTCTAGTGTTATTTCTGCCTTAAGATCCTTAATCCGCATCCCTAACAGAGTTTCCATACTGAAGCTCGATATAGTTCTCAAGTCGAGAGAATTATGTAAAATTATCACATCAATATTCTATGTTTGACCTTAGTTACATTAACCAACAGAAATCATCGAGTGAATCATTCCATAATTATTTATTAACTATTAGTATGTAACCTCTTGGTGCATCCAGTAGCCATGAGTAGTACACTATCCAACATTTGGAGTGTTAATACCTCGGTTATTGATTTTGATGACAACAACCATATAAAATATAGATAATAATGTTTTTCCTAGTTATATAGTATATAGTGCAGAATATTACATAGGTACTAAATCGAAGACTATACAGTATAAAGACTTAAGTAAATATAAAAGACTCATGAGTTCAAAGACAAAGAAATGAAACTCCCATGGTTATAACTTAGTGTTTAGAATCATTAGAATATATTGTTAAAGTCCTTGATAGCAATCTCTGACTTTTATATCCAATTTCTAATTTTTGATATTTTAAATAAAAATAAAGTATTCTAATTTTAAAATGTATTTTTTAATTTTTTTTAAGAGTTTAAAATAAAAACTATGTTCGAAATATTTTACAAAGTATAGGATTTTCAAAATAATTTAAAAGAAAAGTATTTTCAAAAATTAATAGGATATGTCGACATACTTGTTTTGTATATATATAAACCATTGGTTAGTTTAATAAATTTTGAATGAAAGTGTCTTCTGGACACAACTCTTCATGAATGGATACATCTATTTATTTACTATATAAAGTGGAGTACAAATGAATTTTTAGCTAATTAGTTATTTACTTTTTTCCCACTTCTTACTCTCTTGAAAAATGTACTCTTCTATTCAAAATCATATAAAATCAATTCATACTTCATTATATTAGATCAATACTACTTTCTTAATACTTTGGAAACATCTCTCTCTCATTTCAAAGATTAAAATCTATATAAGAGGCTATAGGATCCATTATATTTAAAGCACAAGATTTTGTCTTTGGAAAAATTATCAACTCTATTCGTGTTTGTTTGGGTGTGCTTGTAGCATGTTCAAATCAAGTGGATGTGCTTATTAGCCTGGTAAATCTAGTAGGTAATCTTGTAGCCTGGTCAAATTAAGAGAATTTATCCTGGACCTGGAATATAAGAGGGTGTGTCTCATAGCCTTGAAGATTTTAATCTGGTTTGCCTTCTACTTGATTTAAAGATTGGCATTTGAAAAAAATTCTAATCAAACATTTGTACATGACTACATGTAAGAGAAATCCAAACCAGTATAAAATCTCTGGTGTCGTCTCTTTAACTTTTGCTTTATTTCTTTGCTTTTATATTTATCTGTGATTGTATCTGTGACTAATTATTAGTATAATTCTGTTTTGTTAATATGTGGTTTAATATTAATCTTGAATGAATTTCAAAAAAGGTTTACGTAAGTTAGAAAATACTATTTATCCCCTTCTAGTATTAATAGTGTTAAATTAGCCTTAAGATCCTTTATTCTGCAACTCACATTTGGTATCGAAGCAGTAGGTTTTCAAAAATCTGTAATTTGATTTTTGAAAAGTATAAATGCTAGTAATATTGTTAATACTCTTTTTAACACTTTTATAGAAAAATAATTTTGTGAAACCAATACTTTCAAGTAGGTTAGCAACTAATTATTTTGAAAAGTCACTTGATATTCTAGAAAGGTACGGTGCTAAATTGCAAGAATTGGTATATTAAATGGCTGGTGGTGAACAAACACTTGATATTCACACATCATAAATTAAAAAGGACAATGAATACTGGACAGTGGATGGTCAAGACACAAGATTGGAAATCCAGAGATCTTGAAAGATATTGTTTACAAGATGGTGGATCAGTTAACTTCGTAGATAACTCTAAAGGATATATAATTAGTATCGACAATGTCGTAGCTCTAAAATTCCTACTACTTCTAATGTTTTGCTAGTTAGGAATTTGAAACATAACATGCTTAGTATTAGTCAATTATGTGATAAGGGTTTTTAATTAAGTTTGAAAAGAATATTTTCCACATCGAAGATAATGAGTCCAACATCATCTTTGAGGGTACAAGGAAACGTAACATTTAAGTTTTAAGTATGAAAGTGTCTAATAACAATATGTGTCTTTTGGCTGAATCAAGTGATCCTTGGATTTGACACAAAAGATTTGGTCATTTGAATTACAAACACCTATCTAAATTCGCTAGATATGAACTTGTTAAGGGTCTCCCTAAAATGAGTTTTAATGTTAACAACTTATGTGATACCTACCAACTAGGAAAACTTCATAAAAAAAATTTAAAATCAAAAGATATGACTTTTACCTCTTTGATCATTGAATATCTTCACCTGGACCTTTTTGGACCCACACAAATACAATCTGTAAATCATAATAGATTTTTTTTTTGTAATTGCAGATGATTTCACTAGATATACATAGACAATTTTCCTAAAACTTAAAGGTAAAACTTTTTAAATGTTTAAAAATTTTACTAAAAGAATTCAGAATCAAAAGTCACTTCAAATTAAAATAATTAGGAGTGATTATGGAGGAGAGTTCGAAAATGTAAATTTTGGAAACTTTTGTAATAAGAAAGGAATTACTCATAACTTTTCTTTTCAAAGAACACCTCAACAAAATAGAGTGGTAGAACATAAAAATAGAACTATATAAGAATGTGCTAGAACTATGCTAAATAATAGTCATTTATCTAAAAGTTTTTTGGCTGAAGCAGTTGCTACAGCATGCTATATTTTAAATAGAATTTTAATAAGACCTCGGACAAAGAAACTCCTTATGAATTATGTTATAATAAAAGCATAAAGTATCTGATTTTAGAGTTTTAGAGTTTTAACACCAAAACTAACACTATTGAAGAAACATTACACGTTTCATTTGACAAAATTTTTAAAGCAAATAATACTAGTACTGATAAAGAAGAAAACGTAAATCAAAATAATGAAATTACAAATAATGAAACCACTAGTAACAGAAATAATAATAACTCTGAAAATTCATATACAAATAAAAGAACAAAATATTTAAAAGATCATTGTATAGAAAATATTCTAAGAAATATAGAGTCGGTTGTAAAAACAAGAAATTAATTAAATATAATGAGTAATGTAGCCTTTATCTCAATTATTGAAACTAAAAATCTAAAGGAAGTATCATTAAATGATTCATGGATTCTTTCTATGCAAAGAATTGAATCAGTTTACTAGAAATAATGTTTGGGAATTAGTCTCAAGACCTAAAATTAAATCTGTAATAGGAACTAAATGAGTCTATAGAAATAAGATGAATGAATAAGGAGAAGTCGTTAGAAATAAAGAATATTTAGTTGCTCAAGGTTATAGTCAAGAGGAATATATAGATTTTGATGAAACCTTTTCTTCTGTAGTCAGATTAGAGGCTATTAGAATTCAAATTGCTTTTGAAAATCATAATAATTTTAAATTATTTCAAATGAATGTAAAAGGGGTTTTTTTAATTGATTTAATTATAGAAAATGTTTATGTAGAACAACCCCCACTTTTCGAAGATGATAAACTTCAAATCATGTTTATAAACAAAAGAAAGCTTTATATGGTTTAAAACAGGCTCTTATAGCATGGTATGAAAGATTTAAATCATATTTAATTCATTCTAACTTTGAAATAAAAAGGTAGATAGTACTTTATTTATTAAAAGACATAATAATGATATTAAACTTACATAATATATATATACATTATATTATTTATTGGTTAACAAATGAACAGTTAAGTAAAAATTCTAATATAATGACTAGGAATTTTGAAATAAGTCATATAAGAGACCTATCTTTCTTTTTAAGATGAAAAATAAGACAATTAAGTAATGTTATCTTTATAAGTCAAAAGAGGTAGACTAAGGAGTTAGTTAATAAATTTGATATGTCAAATACTAGCGGTAAGCCAACTCCCATAGAAACTAATGAGAAATTAAATAAGGAAGAAAACTCAAAAGATGTAGATCAAAAACTATATAGAGGTATGATAGGATCCTTCCTCCATATAACTGCTAGTAGAAAGATATAATGCGTAGTATTTGTCTATGTGCAAGATATCAATCTCAACCTAAGGAAACTCGCCTGAAATCCATAAAACGAATACTAAGATATGTAAACAACACACTAGACTATGGATATTCTACCCAAAGGAAGATTCCTTTGACTTAATTTCACATAGCGTTGATGACTATACTAGATGCAAATCAGACCGAAAAAGTACAAGTGGAACTTGTTCACTTTTTAGGACACTCTCTTATTTCTTGGTTTAGCAAAAAGAAATCGTCACTGAGATATCCATTTAAAATATACCAAAAATAAATCGTCATTTAGATATCCATTTTACTAATGAAACCCATAATTCTTCCATTCGACGTGTGCATCTCCATCGTCAGTATCATTAGTAAAATTCAATATCTACAATCCTACGAAGATCGGACACCTTTTAATATTGAGGAGCCTCGACATCCATTTCCATTAATGGAACTCAATATCATTTGCTATCATGGCTTTGGTAACATGACCTTCCGCTGTATATCCACTCGATAGTATCCATTATGGTAAGTATTTGACAATAGCACTAGGGTAATGGCTTAGTAATAGTTATTATATTGCAGGTTTGACATCTCTCAGAAGTTCGATATCCCCGCTCTTTTACTAGATGTCGCATCCTCTTGTTTTACTTCGGGGTATAGTGGTTCGATAACTCCTCCTGGTTATCTTCGGTTTTGATAGCCTTTGTATCATAGAAACTCAATATTTGTTGATATTTAAAACTACTTCAGCTTATTATATGCTCGATATCTTTAGAAGTCATTTAGGACGTGATACCTCTTCCGCCTTACATCTCGACAACCTCTATGGTTGTTGAGGCTTGACACCTCCTTTTTATTTATTCAAACTCGATAACCTTTATGTCTATTGTATGCTTGTAGCTTGGCATCTTTAAAGATTCAGTACCTTAGTGTTTTACCTTTCCCATTGTTAAGGTTTGATAACCCTTGTGTTGTAGATGCTTGGTACCCCATGCTCCTTCGAGTTTATTGTAATTTGATACCTTCAAATACATGTTAATTAAATACTTCCTTTTGACATATGTTCGGTAACTCTTTTGGTTGTCCATGCTTGATATCTTTTTTGTTTACCAATTGCTTGGAATTTGACACCTTTAGGGACTTCGACAATCCATTTCTTAGCACTCGTGACCCTTTGATTATAGAAGTTCGACACCTTCTCAGGGTTGTTTGAAGCTCGATACCCTTTATTGATTGCCTAATTTACTTCACCTTCTTCACACTCGACAACCACTATTATTCCAGAATTCAACATGTTTTCCTTAGATGTTCGATGAATTTATTTGTAGTAACATTTACCCCCTATTGTGTAAAAGAAGAGTATTATACTTTAGTATAATGTTGACTTTCTAAGTTACCTCCTCGATAAAGACATTTGCCCACATTGTCGCCTATCGAATTCTATTTTGATCTTGTTCATTTATTTGAATTGAAATAAATGCCCTAGTAAAGAATGCTCAAGCTGTTAGTAAAGAATCAAATGAGGAAGAAACTCGGATTCCTACTTCGCAAGATCCGGTATAGAGCTTACTACCTTTAAGTATTTACAATTATCGGTTAGGCTTAGTTAATAGGTCTGGTTCTTAGCTAAGAAAATGAAATAAGTATCACTTTTAGATTTTGCATGAGAAGAGTGAAAGGGAAGAGTTGCGACTAAGCAGAGAAATTAAGAAGTTGATTGAAGATCACGGCAATTTGTCTGAGAAATATAGGTGCCTATGTATTTATGTCGATCGATTAAAAAACTTTAAAGAAAAAGGGGCAACTCGGTTCTTAAAAAGATCCTGTCTTCATTGGCAAAGAGTTCTAAAGGAGAACGTGGAGTTATCCATGCTCTTTTGGATGCTTATAAAAGATAGGGACACTTTAGCAGAATTAATTTATGAAGTTTATTCTTGGAACCTCTTTACTAGATTTTCTTTTCTAAGGAAAGAGAGTGAGGAGTTACTTTGGCGTTTATATAAAAGATATTTGAATGAACATGGGTTTGATCCTCATCCAGAAGAATGTTGGAATCCTCCCAGAGTTGAGGATGTTCCACTCTCTTTGCACACTCTTTCCCTAAATAATTCAGGTTTAGTAAGGAGAAATTTATCTTCGAATTTTACAAAGGGTCTATACTGTATGAACTCGAGCGATCTTGTTGTAGTAGTATGTGATCCAAACAATCTTTACAAGTAACGAAATTCCCATTTCCTTACAGCTTACTCTATCTTTCTTTTGAAATACACATGTTAAGGAATCATTGGGCACTCCCATTTTAAAATAACTGTTACGTAAATTTATCAAGCTAAAAAGGGACTTTAAGGAGAAATCGTTAATTCTTAAAACCTCTTGATTAGAAAATACTGCTTTCTTAAGAACCTTTAAGAAGTTTACACGTAGTTTCACCACTTTCATTTTAACCTCTTAGGTGATGAAAAGGATAATTTACTTAAAGAGATATGATCTAACCATGCTAAATTGTTATGCAGTGAAGCCAGTTCCCCAGCTGTAAAATGAGATTATCATCACTTTCCTCCAGTTAATACTCTTCAAGGATTCAATCTTTCCTTTGATTTTATCATGTGATAACCCACCTTCTCGACAATCGGGAATTGACAATAATACATCCTCGGTATTTACGTGTTGCAAATCCAAGTGCCAAAGAGGAAGATTATCGTGGGGTAAAAAGAAAATAAAGATAGAATAGAATCTCACACGAATGGAGTAACATATATTTTTCCAACATATAATCTTTATAGTGGAAATTTTTTAAATACATTTATCAGAGTTTAGCTTAACATTAACATGGAAAGTTATAGATATCTACCCTTATAAATGTGGAATACAATAGTACATGAGTGTGGTGGAAATGGATAACAGTCTTAAGAAGAATCTTCGAACTCCATGCTCCGAGCTTTTCCAAAATCCTCTAAACAAAAAATGACTATTAGGTTGTCCGAAAAAATAGGGCACTCAGAGTTTAAGGGAAAGAAAATAAACTTCGAGTCAGTCATGGGATTGGTGTGAGAAACTCAAAATACCAATATTTTGAAGAAGAAAAAAAGGTATCTCATAAGACCACACCGCATATAAACATGTAATAGGTTTATACCTTATGATAACCAAAATCTATACAATGCAAAATCTAGTGATATTATTTTTAATGACATTCTTTTGAAAACACTTTTCAAATAAATATACATAATTTTAGCCGAAATTGTTGCATTATTAAGTTCCAGCATGCTAGGCTCTACAATCAAGTCCGAAGGCACTTATTGGAGAATAGATTTCAATACAATGGCAGGTAAGTAACTACCTTTCGTACAGTATATCTCTAGAAGGATGCACCAAGGATCAACAACTTTTGAAACCTCTACACCTGGCAAGACCGGCCTACCTGCAGACCCATATTAGTGGCGGATAGAACTGCATATGACATCACCCCAGTCGTAACCAACCTATCTGATATCTCTCTTAGCATACATGATATACTCAACATATATAGATAATTTAGAAAGGTGATGACTATACCCTAATGGTTACGAACCATGTATCCCAGGGCATGCCTTGTTTAAGCCATTTTCGGATGACGAGGCCCGAGGTAACAATTACCCTTCACATAGCACATTCTACTTTGAATGCTGCATTGCCATTCCATGATCACACAAGATTTCTACAAACGTATAACTCCTGAGCTCATAAGTCTCAGAAAGGGTGTTAAGCTAAGAGAAGTTGCCTTCTCCATCACCAAACAAATGAATGTTTATAGAGATCAATCGATGTGATTAGAAATGCAACGTCAGACATTCTTCCATACAAGTTGTCTAGAAATAAGACAAACCAAAGGAACTCTCCTACCACATTCTTTCGAGAATCTTCTCTAGGATTAGTAGCAAGCATCCCTTGCATCGAAGATCAAATGAAGATACTACTACCACATATATATGATATGGGAAATTTCCTTCAAGGGTAGTGACAAGTAGCCCTTCATTTTATTTACTATCATTCCAAGTCTTCAATTCAAATATGTAAATTGGTTCAAAGTAATTTTCGGATAAGAATCACTCAAATCTAACCCTGGTTCCTTCGAATCAATCATCGATAAAAAGATATTAAGTAAATAGGAGCTTAACATTTGATTAATTACTTTCTTTTTATCAAAATATCTTCTAAAGATATATATCTTTAAAACATTTCTTTCTGGTATATACAAAATCATTATACCTCTCTTTTAACTTCAGAAATACCAAATCATTTTCGTAAGTCATATTAGAAGACATTATTGAGTTAAAAGCGTCGACAGAAATTATACTAATTCTGCTCTACGTCAATTTTTGTATTCAACCTTTATTATCCGTCGAATAACGGTGAAATCACCTTTTAAATTCACACGGATAGTATGGGTTCCCTCCTTGGAATATAATACTAAGTATAAAAAGATTATTTCTATACAATGCAAGTTGTATTAAATTTGGAAACTCGTTTCTGATATTTCGACCTTATATATTCCTCGCCCTGAAAAAGGCTAGGTGAGCTAGCACACTGGTTGCTCCTGAAAATCTCTTTTGTTTAAGCAGCTCACATTCGGATCTCATGAATAGAAAAATCCAATCTACTCGTCGGCTTTTAGAGACAAGACTAAATCACATGATTTTAATAATTTTTCCTTAAATTATTTATTTAAATTTTCTAAAATAAATTATAAAACCTCCAAATCATCTTTAAAATGCTTAATTATTTATTTGAAAATATATGTAAAAGATTTGGGAAAAATACTTAAGTTTATAGCCATATTTTAAAAGTTATTATAAGTGCCGCAAAAAGTGCTATGAATAGTGCTTCCAAAGCTTATTTGATCAAAAAAACTTTTCGATCATTGAGAAATCCATTTTTATAATTCAAATTCCTTTTAAAAAAATTCAAAATATTTATAGAATTTATTTAAAAATATCATTTATAAAGAGTCTGTCACTTTGGTTTTCGATCTGCCAATCCGCGACTATTTTGAATACTGGATTTGCTCATATTTCAAAATATACTAAACGAAATCTCGATCCTTTTCTTTTGTTTGAAAACTATGATCATAAGAGCTCAAAAAAATGTTATTACAAAGAATTTCGACTTTGAATCCACTGTATACATGAATTTAACTTTCAACAATGCGAAACCACAAACTGCCGTTACGCACGCGCCAATTTTTGACTTAAATTTCATAACTTGTCAAAACTTCGCCAAATTGGATTTCAGTGTTCATAAAACATTTCTAAACCGTTTTAAAGTATTTTCAAGAGGTTTAACAATCTCATATACACCATTTCATTTATTAAAGGAAAATGATTTCCTTTATGATATTCGACGTGTATTAAACGTGACCTGTTTCAATATCAAAATAAATATAAAATCAACATCTGTAACACCCGCATTTTTATATAATTAAATAATCAAATAACTATGAATAGTGAAAATAAATATTTTTGTAATTGTCAGAATATGGCCTCGAAACTTATTGTGTTTGTGGCGATTTTCTGATCAATTTACATATATAATATGTCTCGAACGGAGTTCGTATGAAAAAGTTATTGATGTTCGAAGTTTTGTATTGAGAAATAATTATACATGTAAATGTACGTAAATATATTTGTTATAAATAAATATATGTGCGTATAAAATTCCAGAAATAACGCGCATTTGAATTTTAAAAAAGATTCGCGCCATAAAGGTAATTAATTAACATTGCCAACATAAAGAAAATTAATGGATAACGGTAATTAAAGTTAATTAATTAACATCAGCAGGCAGCGTAATCAAATCAGCTATTGGAGGAAATTAATTTACATTAATTGGTCACGTGGAAATTTTATAAATTATAAACATTTGCAATTAATTCATAGGATATTTGTAAAAATAGTAACAAATATATTATGTTTGCAATGAATGTAAATTATTAAGAGAATTAGATTTAATAGGGAAACAAATTTGTGTGGGGAATAAATTAAATAATAACATACATATATTAATATATAATTGATTGCATCAATTAATTAAGAAATTAATTAAAGACATTAAGTAAATGTCAATTAATAAAAGAGGGAAACTTATATGTCAATTAATTGGGTAATGAATTGGTAGTTTAAATATGTAGAACTAATAAATGTGTGATTTAGTTGCACATAGGAATTAATTTGGATATCAATTAAGATGAGAAAACATGTTAATCAATTAATTGGCAATTAGTTGAGCATTTTAAAAAGGGTGACAATTAATCAAAGAATATGTCATTGTTACAATAGCTAATAATGTAAATTGATTAGCTAGAAGAAAACGCTAGTTAAAGGATTATTTGTTTTCAAGTTAAAAAGAAAAAAAGAATTGGAATGCGTACAAACATCAAACGGAGTAATTAGGATATAACGAAGGTAAGTTAATAAGAATAAATTAAAAATTATAACTTTTATATGCATTCAATTAATAAAGGTATTAATTAACGTGTTTAAAGAGGTAAGAAATTATAACATATAAAAATCAATTAATATAAGATATACATACATACATATATATATGTATGTTTGTATGATCTAATTAATTGGATAATTAATGGGAGAATCTTATTTAGAAGAAGATGTGAATTAATAAGGTTGTATAACAAAGGACTAAATGAATAACATTGGAGAATTATACGTTATAAGCTAATGTAAATAAGTAAATAAATGATGGTGATGATTGTTTTTAAGGTTAATAGGATGGTTCATAGTTGTTCACTACACCTATAAATTGAACGTTACTTAACCCTAGCCCATACTATTTCTCTGAATTAGCTTCTATCGTTCACAGTAAACTCCTCGTCTCTTCTCCCTCTTTCTTTCTTCTCTGTCAATCAAATCTTTCCCCAAACTAAAAAAAATTAAGCAAGAAAATAAATACAAGCAAATCAGAGAATTGTAAAAACGAATCAAAAATTTACAACGAAAGAAAATGGGGAAAAAGCGGAGAAAAGCATAGCAAATTAAAAGGGATGGAGATTGAAGCTAAGGATGACATGTGAGTGGATTTAATTATATATCTTTTACGTTTATGATATATTATCGTTAGATTTCCATTAAATAATTTTATTTAGTATTTCAGTAATTAATTCTATCAATTAGTTATACTGAAACTGTAAGAAATTTACAGTTATTTACATCTATTTTAAAGCTAAAATTTAGCCTAAATGCTAGCTTCTTTTTACTCCCTTTTTACGCGAATGATATAGTTAAAAAAAATTGCAATTATGGATTAAAATGAGAAAGTACTATATTTTACAAAATTAGATGTAAAATAAGAAAAGCTGGAATAAAGCAAGAAAAATAAGAATTCTGCAATAAATTACGCTAAAACGGGAGTAATAGATTAGAGAAAAATCTAATAAATTAATTTGTGAGTAAGTGATAGATTAATTGGTTGGTTTAGAAAATAGGATACATTTCTATAGTTTAATATTTAAAATGATAACGATAAGCGTAACTGCAAGAATAAAAGAAAGAAAAATGAAATTAGTGTAAAATAGAGAAATCAATGTATTTTACACTAGCCAAAAAATAAAGAAATAATAAAAGAAATATCCCGCAGTTACGACTTATTGTTTAATTTAGTATTAAAATATGGAAATGTATTTTTAGTATAGTTTTCATAACCGACCAAATAGAATAGAACTACTTCCTAGAATAGAAGAAAATAAAGTAAAGAATTGAAGGAATTGAGTTAATTATTGAATAAAATTAGAAGTTATAAACAGTAATGAAACTAGATCTGTATTTACTGCGTAGATAATAAAATAAGCTAGTTACTATGATAAGTAAATTATATAATACAAGATAATTAAAGAGAATTCAATATCATAATAAAAGAAGACAGACTAGAATAGAAAAGAGACACTCATAATTATATACAGTATATAAAAGAAAATAAAATTGACAATTACATGTAAAAGTAAAACATAGGTTATAATTAAGTACAAAGAACAGAATGGCTTATTAAGACTTAAATTAAGTTAATAAGAAACAGAGCAGAAATAATATAAGAGACTTATTTTGATGAACTTAAGACTTAAATTGAGTTAATAAGCAAGATAATAGAAGTGGCCCATACCAATAACATTCCCTTTCAGTCAGGAACTGATGCTCTCACGACAGTTAGCTGAGGCTGGAACAACATTATGCTAATTAGGGTAAATAAGTAGCCAATAGAATGAGAAAAGTAATCTAAATGCAAAATAAAAGATCAGTCTTAGGGTCTAATAAAACAGTGAGATGCGTTTGGAGCAGCCCAAAGGATAAAGAGCCTAACGAAGCAGTTCATCGCCGATTTCATCATAGAAGAAGCACGTCCAACTTAGTTATTTTGGGCTAGAAGGAAGTATGAGACTTCAACGGGACGTGAGGATACTCTAGGATGGCCCTCTGGTGTAGGCATAATGATGCGGTCCTTCAGAGGCAGGTCTATTGGTGTTCCATCAAAAGAGTATGCCTTGACTGCTTTTTGCATGGCAGGACCATTGTAGGCAGTCAGAAGGTGTTGGTGTTTGGAGTAGGATATTCGTATGTCCCAGTACTTGCAAGTAAGTTTAGTCGGCAGGACCCAAAAGGATAGTCGCATGCGGATATCGGCCAACATAAAAACCCAGAGCGAGTTCGGGAAGGACTAGAGTTGAACCAACGGTCCAATGATACTTTCACTATCGAGACATTGGATGAGGGGCACCGCCAATTGGACGTTAGATTGTTTACAGTAGGGCCCGACCACCTAACTCTTTGGAGGTCTTTCGAATAGTTGAGGGATGGCTGTGTGGGGCCATAGCCACGATGAGAAAACCAAGTAGAATATATGTATTGTAGGCCTAACGAAGTTGTCCTTTACAGATATAGAAAATCCTCGACTGAGTTCCGTACAAGGTAGACCTTGTTGGAGGGATTCATGGAGTAGACAGAACGATTACGTATAGTCCTCAAGGTACGCACTGGGTGGTACATTGTGGATGTCTGAGCATTAGTATAGACTAGTGTGGACACAGTTTTACGTTTTCATAGTAAACGATGGAACATCTATATTGTAGACCTCAAGGGGCGATCATTTATAGATGTAGCCATAGAATGCCATGGAACCAAGACGATATAGTCCTTTGCGAGGTAGATACGGAAGGTACTATGGGTAGTACCTAGGATCAATATGGTCATTGGGCAGATAGCTACATATATATCAGTTATTAGGTTTTAATCTACTAAGGAGTAGATGGGTACAATTCATGCACAGAGGCGGGAGTATTATAAACCTAATGAACCAAATATAATAGTAAATGGAAATAAAATGGTATATGTAGAATTAAGCTTAGATGTGTATAATTTATCCATTCACCGGAACTTTAGTTCTGACCCCCTCCTCATAACATCCTACAGGTTAGGTAGATGGTAGAGACTTTCCAGCTTTAAGATACTTGTTTAGAAAGTGTTAGTATATTAATGAGTATTTACTTACTATTATATTTTAGTCAATTTTGCTGTGAGATATTTAATTAAGCTCTGATTTATTTGTCTTTGCCTATTTGCAGGATACCAGATACCCAACTCGGGCTTCAGTGGGCTTAGCATTTTTGCGAAAAGTCCAGACCCACTAGAATTCAGGTAGTTACAATATCCAAACTTGATGATCAAATATAGTAAACAACAATAACAATCATATTGCATTATCATCATACATATAAATATATAGTTTCTCACCTTCATTGGTTTCTAACTTCTCGAAAATTCGTTATAGCTTCGCTACAATCGAATTAAAGTCTACGAAATCAAGCCTAGGACACTTGGAAAGCCATAGCCAGGGAACTTTGGAAAGACACGGCCTGGCTTGGAATAGGTGGAGCTCATGGCCAATGGCGATGGAGGTGGTGGCCAAAGGTATAGAAGAGAAGTGGTAGAGCTTTGACCTTGAATTCACAAAATTAGATCGAAAATAGGTCATTTTCTCTTGGCTTGTTGACCATGTTGCTCTACGAATTTGAAAATGTTGTCAAAAGGAAAGTTTTTTTAAATTCTTTCCTATTGTATTTTAGAAAAAAAAATTTACTCAATTTCGAGTTGTTTTGAGGGAGAAATGGTGAAAAGAATAATAGGTATTCTCGGATTCGCAAAAATCAAACCCGAAAATGGGTCATCTTCGAACTAGTTTGTGGACATGTTGCTCAAGGAATTTTGAAAACTTATCAAAAGTGAAGTTCTTCTAAATTATTTTCTTTATAATTTGAAAAAAAGAAACACTTAATTCCAATTTGTTCTGTAGCGGACATGATTAAATAGGAAAGGAGGTATTCTCGAACTTAAAATCTAGGCCCGAAAATGCACTGCAATGAAGTGATATTTTGGCATGGGTAAGATCAAAATTGGAAGAAGTGGAACATATGAAAGTTGTAGTCGCTAGAATTTTAAATGGTATTAGAAACAGAATCACTGCATTTGGTTCGTTTTTGAAGAAGTTATGATATAATGAATAAGATGGAAAATGAGTTGTGAAGGTGGGTATTTATAGCCAAAGTTCCAACCCAAAATATCATGATATTTTGGCTACCCTGCACCACCCCCCCACATCTCCCTTATGTCCCCCTGCACGGCCAAAATGACCCCCCATGTGTATGTACTCAAGTGTATGTCCTTTGGTCTAATATGGTTGACTTAAGGATGCTTAAGTATTAAGTTTTCTAAAATATCTCGGATATTTTCATATGTATATGTATATATGTGTGTACATGTATATTCGTATATTTTGATGTGCTCATATATATGCATGTCATATGTGTGTGTGTGTATGTGCACAAGATAATAAGCAATGTTTCATCGACTTCGAACAACTTTCATTTGTTAAACCAATGAAAATCGAGGAAACCGATCCCCGATCACATTTTCACTTATTAATTAAAGTATATATAATTGTAAAAAAAATTAGAAAACTAAAGTGTTGTTATATCGATGAAGCGATACGAATTTCCTTATATTTTCAAATCGAGTGTATTTCTTTATAAATGATTTATTAGCAATAATTAATAAAAATGATTTATTATCATTTTAAAACAATTATAAAAATAATTATAATAGTTATTAAATCAATAAGTCCCTATTTAAATTCATAAATCAATTATTAAATATGATGCCATTATTGATTATGTCATAAATATATTTTATTTCCAAAAATAAAATAAATTACTTTATTTCATATTATTGTTTAAATAGATAAACAAGTGTATGTATCCAGCTCCATATGCAACTTTTGATAATTATAAACCTATTTATTGATAAAACGGTTTTCAGTCATTTTATCGATATTTTTCTAAAGTATATTTTTTTAATACTTATTCAAAATAATATTATCGTTTTTATTTATTGTTTAAAATATCATAATCTATGTTTTTAGGCTCATTTAAAAAAGCTCAAACTATTGTTTCTAAAATTTAAAACTCAAATGTACGAAACTTGTGTTGTTAATGTAGCTTGACCCTTTTTATGTTTTAAATCTTATTATTATTAATAAATGAGTGCACGCTTCTTCGTGCATTGATTTCCTTTTTCCTTTATTTATTTTTAATACGAGAGTCAATTGATGCTTGCATTTAGCGATCTAGATCTTCTTTCTCGACTTGATAATATCAAACCCAAAATATGATTAGATATTGAGAAGTGGTCTTCCCAAGGAGCTTTGATCGTGTCATATCTTGGCAACCTAGAGGCACGTAATTGGCATGATAAATATTACCAATTGAGATCAAGATTGATCATTATAAAGGAAATGACCTTAAGTTTGGAGGAAAAAATCAAAGAGAAAGATAAAGAGATTCAAGATTTGAAAGAGTGCATAAATGCGGTTGGCCAATGCGGTACTTCGGATCAAAGAATCGAAGTAGATGCAGAAATTGCTCGATTACACCAAAGGATAAAGGACCTTAAAGTGGACTTGTTAAAGAGTCAAGTATCCAATCAACCTTTGTAACTTATTGCAAGTGGAGTGAATCCAGCCTTCACACTCCTACTCCTACGAGGATGACTAGATCCAAATCTTTAGCTTGTAAAGAGGTATCCCCTTCCTTGTTAAACCCTCCTCCAAGTTTAGATAATGGAGAAATCTCCAGATGGTTCCAAAAGTTAAGATATGAATGCATCCAATTTTTAAAACGAAAGTGGGATAAAAAGTTTTGGAATATCTCAATAAGTACAAAAGTTAGGTTGAGGAGTTAGAACGTGAGAAATATGCTGTTAAGCAAAAAGTTAAAGAATTGCGTGGCGAAGCCAAAACTCGCAAAGGAGCCAATAAAACGCTCGATCACACATTAAAGTTTCAAATTAGTTCTATCGATGATACGGATGTTATCTGGAAGAAAGAGAAGAAACTTAAGAAATTTTTGGATGTGGCAATTCGTCACATCACCGAACCTTCTTCGGTTGTTGATGACTTGAAAGTAAAAGTGCAAGACCCTGATTCCTAATGGAGAATAACTAAAATCATTTGGAAATTCTTGGCTGGATTCTCTTGCTGATTAATCTTCCTTGTTATTTATTACTTTTGTATGTAATAAATAAATTTGTACCTAAGTGATTAATACCATGAATGAATCTTGTATCTTCTCTTTTGTTTTTGTCTGATAGCTGCAACATACTTCAGTTCCTTAGTCTGATTCCATATGATCTATGGTTTTTGATTAAGTGTAGATTTGCTTGCTCTTTATTCTCTTGTAGAATGCAATAGACTGGCCTTTTCGATCTTCTCTTTTTCTTCTGGTTGATCTTTGAAACTTTGAAATCATGATTTTGAAATTCACTTTCTTGAATAATCATCAGCGGAACTTTAAATAAGTCGGATTAATTTTCTTTTTCATCTCTCTTTTGTAGCTGGTTGCTTTAAGTACCATTATCCTGGCTAGTTTTTTAGAGTAAATGTCTTCCTATGACTTTTCCATTATCACATAAGCGTAAATAATTACTAGTCAGTTTTTGATAAAAAGCCATAAATTCATCTAGCAAGAAAACTATAGACATAATAGATAAGAAGACCAGAAATCTATCTGACAAAAGGACCAAAATTCCATCAGAAAACCATTTGATAATAAGACTAGAATTTCATCTGGTAGATCATAAATTCGTCTGATAATAAGACCAGAATTCCATCTTGTAAGAAGATTAGAAATCTAACTATGGACGGAGATTTTCATTACTTGATGGTTCGAATTCCCATTTAGAAACCAAAGGTTGAGAGCTAATTCAATATTTTAAAGAATGAAGCCCTGGGCATAAGTAATAAATCATAATTTCTCGGATGCCCATATCTGACATTAAAATCTTCGATTCTGGATAATAGATGGTTCTTGATCCTTCCTTTAAAGGGTAATTTAACTTCGCCTTGGTGTAGAATTAAATATGTTTGATTGTTATTCCTCTAGAAGATTGCTTTGACCCATCTTTAGGATAAAACTAAACTTGTTTGATTTATTTATTTTGCCCCTTATCACTTATTAGGTGATGATTTAGGATTTAACTCTTTTTGCCTCTTATCACTCTTTGGATGATGATTTAGGCTTGGTCCCCTTATTACCTTATAGGTAATGATAAAGATTGGTCGGCGCATTGGGTTTGCCATCTTAGGCAGAACCAAAGTCTTACATGTCCTTCCTCTAGGAGGCTCTCTAGTTAGGTCTTATAAGCGAAACTAATGGATGGTACGGTGCATTGGCAAAGCCATCTTAGGAGGGACCAAAGGCTTGCTCCATCCTCCCTCTAGGAGATGCGTCGGCCAAGCCACGTAGGCTGGATCAAAGGCTTGCAGTGCTTTGGCCAGGCCTTATAGGTGGGACCAGAGGCTTACTCAGACCTCCATATAGGAGGTGCTTTGAACAAGCCATCTTGGCGAGATCAAAGGCTTTTTCCTTTAATTTATTAATCTTTTTCATAAAGCATTCCTCTTTATCAATTACTTGATTTTTGTAAGTACATTTGCTTCTTTCTCAGATCTTGTTAATAAATTCTTAAAGTTCTGATTTTCCCAAGAGATTCTTGATCATTCCCTTTAAGGCTCGGCATTGATTAGTATCATGTCCATTTGTGTGGTGGTATCAATAATAATTGCCTCCAAGATTCCTTTCAGTTCTAGGTTGCTTTACTTAGAAGGCCAATAGTTCAATCTCCCCATAGGAGATAGATATTCTCATGAGAGATGGTAAGGGAACGAGTCCTAGAGGATCGTGAACTTCTAGGTTATTGTGCTTTTTACTTCCATTTGACTATTTTTGACACTGGATTGGTGCTTTCGTACTGTACGTGAACTTTCTCCTTAAAGAATCTCAAGTTTCAACTGTGTAGAAGAGCAATCAACTATTCCTTCCCATTTTTAGGAAATTTTGTTGAAGTCTTTTGTTATTTCTCTAGTTCCCCTTGATTGGAGATAGCTGGCCTTCCTTATTCTTAAGAACAAGCCATCCTTTTTGTATTCTTTTCTCCCATACTAGGATAATAGCTATGGATTGAGGGTAGATCCCATATGGAATGGATTTATGCTCCACTTATCCGGATTATAGGGAACCACTTGTCTCTTTTCTTCCATAATTTTTACTGCCAACAACCTTAACACTTGTTGCTCATGGAATCACAAAACATGAGTGACTTGATAAACTGGTTTACCTAAGTGAGGCTTAAAGGATCCTTATACTATAATGGTCACTATGCGGTTTAAGATGATTTATGCAAGATTAGGAAAGTACTTTAAGGAAATATGCAAGTTGGAAAAGTCCTATATATCATTTATATACAGGCTTAGAGGAAGTTCTTTACAGGGATATACACGAAAACGGAGGTTCAAGCCCTCCTTCTAGTGCCAAAATGGTAACAAATTTTTTTGTTAACCCAAATATGCAAGGTAAGGTAAACCAAGTTTAGATAATGGCTTAGATAGCCTTATGCAAAGCTTGAGAGAAGTATACAATTCCAAGTTCAAAGGAATGAAATATGCATGTCCATAGTCCGAGTAGAGTATAAGGTGTCGTATGCATGTCATAAGTTCAATAATCAGTCAAATATCTTTATTTAATTAAAGTATGCTATGCAAAGTTCATTGTCCAACTCTTTATGTGCAAAAGTCAAAAAATGTACAATCAGCTCTAAAATTCTCAATTCAACTTAGGGTAACAACTTTAAAAATGTAAGAAATTAGGAAAGTGAAATTCCTATTTCCAAGTAGTCATAGGGTCAGTATTATAGTGGTGGTGGCGGTTGGGTTGGCTGTCACATGTCCATTTTACATATGGTACATTTCCTTTCTTACATTGTTGATATTTCATATCTCCAAGGTTAGTATATTAATAACATTCGATATCCACAATCCTGCTGAAATCCGACACCTTTCAATATTGTGGAGCCTCGACATCCCTTTCCATTGATGATACTCGATATCATTTGCCATCATGGCTTTGGTAACATGGCCTTCCTTTGTGTATCCACTTGACAGTATCCATTATGGTAGGTATTCGACAATAACGTTGGGGTAGTGGCTTAGTAAAAGCTCTTACATTGCAAGTTTGACATCTCTTAGAAGTTCGATATTCCCGCTCTTTGACTAGATGCGGCGTCCTCTTGTTTTACTTTAGGTTGTAGTGATTCGATAATTCCTCATGGTTATCTTCAAGTTTGGTAGCCATTATATCATAGAAACTCGGTATCTGTTGATTTTGATACTATTTCAGCTTGTTATATGCTCGATATATTGAGAAGTTGTATGGGAAGCTATATCTTTTCCGCCTTACATGCTCAATGCCTCCTTTTTCTTTATTCAAACTTGGTAACCTTTATGTTTGTTGTATGCTTGTAGCTTGGCATCTTTAGAGATTCAGTACCTTAGTGTGTTATCTTTCCCATTGTTAATGTTTGATGACCCTTATGTTGTAGATGCTTGGTACCCCATGCTCCTTCGAGTTTATTGTAATTTGACACCTTCATATACTTGTTAACTAAATACTTCCTTTTGACATAAGTTCGGTAACACTTTTGGTTGTCCGTGCTTGATAACTTTTTTATTTACCAATTGCTTGGAATTTGACACCTTTAGGGACTTCGACATTCCTTTTCTTAAGCATTCGTGACCCTTTGCTTATAGAAGTTCGATACCATCTCAATGATATTTGAAGCTCGATACCCTTTATTGATTGCCTAATTTACTTCTCCTTCTTCACACTCGACAACCACTATTATTTCAGAATTCAACATGTTTTCCTTAAATGTTCGATGAATTTATTTGTAGTAACATTTACCCCTATTTGTAGTAATCCATGCTCCTC
Source organism: Allium cepa (assembly GCA_030765085.1). Classification (NCBI taxonomy): domain Eukaryota; kingdom Viridiplantae; phylum Streptophyta; class Magnoliopsida; order Asparagales; family Amaryllidaceae; genus Allium; species Allium cepa. Next base: position 113,954,187 of record CM060944.1, read on the forward strand.
CGAGTTTATTGTAATTTGATACCTTCGAATACTTATTAATTCGACACTTCATTTTGACATATGTTTGGTAACTCGTTAGGTTGACCATGTTCGATATCTAATGTTTTTTACCAACTGCTTAGAATTCGACACCTTTACAGACTTCGATAATCTTTCATTTCTTAAGCACTCATCGCCCATTGAATATAGAAGTTCGATACCTTCTCGGGATTGTTTGAAGCTTGATACCCTTTATTGATTGCCTGATTTACTTCTCCTTCTTCATGCTCGACACCCTCTATTATTTTAGAATTTGACATGTTTTCCATAGATGTCCGAAGTCTTTATTTGTAGTGATAGAAGGTAAACCAATAGTAATTAAAGAGGAAACCCCCAATCTTATCAGTCACAGCCCCATAAATGATGAGGAAGACAAGGAAGTGGAAGATGATGCTAAAGATGATGAAAAACTCAAGTGTGTTGGAGAAGTTTCCTTTGATCGTGATGGAAATCTTGTGGAACAAAAAGGAAATTTTGGTCTTTACTATCCATATTGCACCATCGATAAGTCTTCCATTATCAAAAAGAAGCATTGATTCATATGTTTAGTTTGGCTTGTCTAAATTTGAATTGTTAGTGTTATTGTTACATCTTGATTTGACTTGGCTTGTTTAGATGTGTATGCTTGGATTGTTAGTTTGGCTTGTATAGTTTGATTTGAATAAATAAAGATTGTCTTATCTTATTGATTTAAATTCTTCATATCATATCTAAGTATTAGTCATCATTCATCTCATAATTATTTCATATCACTTAACATACATCAATTTAATACCCCTATTTTATGCCTTATGTATTTTATTTCAGTCCAATAAAATTATATAAGTAAATAATTATTAATTAGCATAGCATTTAATTCTTGATTTTGACTCTATGGTTCATAAGTATATCATTTAGGGGGAGTTTTATTTTTCACCTATTTTTGTTGATAACAAAGAGGAGAAAATATAAAATATACACATGCATATACGTAGAGGGAGTTATATCATATTTTATATACATGAATATTTAATGATTTTCACCATCAAAAGGGGGAGATTGTTAATATCTCAACTATTTATTTTGATGACAACAACCATATAAAATATAAATACTAATGTTTTGCCAAGTAATATAGTATATAGCGCATAATATTGCATGGTTGTTGAATCGAAGATTGTACAATATAAAGGCTCAAGATAAAGATATGAAGACTCATGAGTTCAAAGACAAAAATGAAGATCCCAAGGTTATAACTTAGTGTTTAGCGTTATTAGAATATATCGTTAAAGTCCTTGATAGCAATCTTTGATCTTTATCTCCAATTTATAATCTTTGATATTATAAATAAAAATAAATTATTTTAATTTCAACAAACATATATGTTTTTTAAAGTTTATAAGAATTCAAACTATTTAATAACTATATTCAAATTATTTTACAGTATAGGATTGTCAAAACAATTTTAAAATAGTATTTTCGAAAATTTCCAAGATATGTTGACATACTTGTTTAGTATATGTTGACATATAAACCGTTGGATGGTTTTTAAAATTTTAAATGGAAGTCTCTTTTGGACACAACTCTTTACGAATGGATAAATCTATTCATTTCGTTTATAAAGGGTAGTTCAAACAAATTTTTAACTAATTAATTACTTACTTTCTTCCCACTCTTTACTCTCTTGAAAATTCTCCTAAAAAATATACTCTATTCTATTAAAATAATGTAGAATCAATCCATACTTCATGTATTGATTCAATACTGCTTTCTTACTATTTTGGAAACATCTGTCGCTTATTTCAAAGATCCAAGTGCTATCCAAGAGGCTATAGGATCCATTGTATCCAAAGTACAGAATTTGTCTTTGGAAAAGCTATCAGCCATACTCGTGTTTGTTTGGGTATGCTTGTAACCCATTCAAATCAAGTGGGTGTGCTTAATAGCCCGATAAATCTAGTGGGCCTCGGACTCGGAATATAAGAAGGCATGTCTCATAGCCTTAAAATCGAGATTGTAATCTGGTTTGCCTTCTACGTTGTTTAAAGATTGGTATTTGAAAAGAAATCTATATATGCAATTGTATGAGACTGGACGTAGGAGATATCCGAACCAGTATAGAATCTCTAGTGTCAACTCTCTAACTTTTACTTTACTTTATTGCTTTTATATTTATCTATGATTGATTGTTAATATAATTCGGTGTTGTTAATCTGTGATTTAATATTAATCTTGAAAGAATTTTAAAAAAGCTTTACATAAGTTTGAAACACAATTCAACCCCCTTCTAGTGTTAAATTAGCTTTAAGATCCATTATTCTGCAACCCATACGGAGAGCGTTACGTACTCTAGTCTCAACATACGTATCGATATTCGGTCTCGACGCATCTTGACTAGGAATATTTAAAATGGTATGTTTATTTTATTGTGATAAATCACTCATGATTACAGCACATTATAGCTACATTCACAAAACATACCACTTATGGATTTTCCATATTAAATATACTTTTAATTAAATAAATAATTAATATAACACATTATATCATGTATATAATAGAATGAAAAAACCATTTATTTTGAACAAGATTGGTTATCGAGTTAGATATATGTAACAAATTATATAATTTCCCCTAGGGCATATGTAACAACGTTGGTTTTAGTGCTTATCTGTTAATATTAAATTATAATGGTAGTTATAATTTAATATTGAGAATTAAATACAATTGGAGGTTTAAATTGTTTATTTGAAATAAACAATGAATTTTGGGAATAAAAAGAGAAAATAATGCTTTGGAACTTCATTATAGTGGTTTGAGTTAATAATAAGTGAAAGATGATTTTTATTTGGTGATGGTGCAATAATTTTATTAATTATTGTCATTTGCTTCTTTTAATAATTTTTAAAAGGAGTATATGATTTTCAAAGAGTGTTATATTAAATAAAAAGGTGAAATTGGGTTTAAAATTTCATTTGATCATAATATTGAGTTTAAAATGATTTGTTACATTTTATTACACAAGAAGATTATTTTTGTTTGATTATTGGAGTTAAAAATAGTGATTTATGTAATTACAAGTGTAATTGGCTATATTTAAAAATAAGGGTTTTTAATAATAGGAATATTTTTATAACAAAATTTATCCTTTTATTAAGTACAAAATATTTTAATTAACATGTAAATAAGGTTTCATAATTTTATTATGTGAAAACTTTGAAACATTTGGTGTTTGTTTAATAACATAAGTGTTTACTAGTGTATAAAGTGAAAAATGAATTAATTTTGGATATTTCTTCTATTAATGGGTCTTAATCCCATCTAGTCGCTTAGTCTGTAGAAAGAAATGAGGAATATCTCATCTTCTTTCTACGTACAGTTACTTCTCTTTACTGCCAAAATTCCAGAACGCTTCAGATAGTGAGAAACCCATTTTCTCTTATAAATCCTGGCCAAAAATCATCAAATTAAACTCAAATCTTGTGTTTTTAAAATCAAATTAGAGCTAAATTGTCACGACCCAAAATTCAATGTTCAAAAATTGACATCAAATACCTCACTTGTATTCAACTTCCAAAAATTCAAACATCGAACTCCAGTCGGATGGAGCTTATAACAACATTAGATGAATATAAAACAGCGGAAACAAAATGAATATCATGCATTACATCACAGATACAACATCATCATAATATCCATTACAACATCAGAGTATCATAATACATATATCACAACTTCAAATAGAACATCATAATAGAACAACAAGTGATCATATGCCAAAAAGTCTTTAAGGAAATAGAGTGATAGTGAACTTCCAAAACTAAGCACCTTGAGATCCAAAAGCTTCCAAAATATCTCCAAGGTAAAATTGTAATGACCCAGAATTTCTATTAATTAAAATTCGTATATTTAATTAATTTTAAATATTAATAAGTAAAATTTATAAGTCGAATAAATTTTATTTCGAATAATTAGATTTAATTGAATAATTAAATCGATAATTTAATAGTTGAAATTACAGAAATAATTGAAAATTGGGTTAAATATGATTAAAAATGATTTGTAAAATTTTATTTTATCATATTGGAGTTAGAACGATGTTATAGAACTTTTAAAATCGAATTAGAAGTTAAATTGTGAAAATTGAATATTTTAATATTTAATTGACGAGTTAAAATAGCCATTTTTCAAACAGTCTCGGATTTCGACGAAACCAGTTTCATCGGATCCGTAATGTGATATTATTGTATGGTTTCAAATTTCGTGTCAATCGGATTTACCGTTTGTCCGGGGGAAGCCAAAACGCATAGAAAATCGTTTAATCGGTTTAATTTAAAATCGATCGTTTATTGCCGTAACTCGCACATATGGTCGAATTAGCTTCCGAAACCTATTCCATTGTGTCCGGAACGTGGGATAAACCCTAGAAACGCTGGTCACCGTGCGTAAATCGGAGTTCGGAAAACCCGGAATGAATAGTGTTTTGAATATTTTCTATATAAGGACCATTCATTCACAATTTTGCAAAAGAAAACCCAAAACCCTAGTTTTGAAGCCAGCCGCCACCAACAGGAATGAATGGCCGAAACTCAATAATCTTCCCCCTCCAATTTCTTCAAATCCAAGCATTGATTCAAGAAACGTTCAACTAGGAAAACGTAGATCTTGTCGAGACGAAGTTATCCAACGGCTATGATTTAATTTAATGTTGTAGATTGACGACAATTCGTGTTGGAACGCATGTCGTTCGCGTGCAATTTCAGAGGGGAGGAGGCGACCGGACTTCGCCGGTCTCTAGCCGAGCGTGGCTCTCGCGTGGGCGCACGTGATGGGGGTCTCCGATCAACTTCAAGTCACTCGTAGGTGGTGCGGCCTTGAAGAGTATGAACGATGTTTTGGGTTCGCGTACGCGACCTGGGAGCGGCAATGGGAAGAAAGGACGTAACGGCCGTGATTCTCTAGATGGAAACGTACGGTGGATGATGGATTTAGGTTGAAAATTTAAAATTAAGTTGTAATTAATTTATATAAAAATTGTGTAAACTTATAAATATCATAACTTGTTGATGCGAGGTTGGAATCTGACGAAACCAGTTGCGTTCGTTTTGTCGAGCACTACGCTATGGAGCTGGATTGGAATCGTTTGGAGCTAGTGAGAATTTCGGGTAAAATTAAACGCTCGTTTAATTTTATTCGAAATAAAAGCTGAAAACGGAATTAAAATCAAGGTGAGAACTTCTCACTCAATCGAATAGTTTCGATTTAAATTTTAAATAGTTAGATTTAAAATTGTTGATTGTATGTTTGAATGATGATTGTTATCTATTGATTGTTAAAATAGACATTATACGCCGTTAGTAAGCGGATGTTATTTATTAAAAACATATACCGCGAATATTTCACAGTACAGTGAAATTGGTATTATTTATGTACTTGGAGTTGATTTCCCGCATTATATAGCGGATGAGACCCTATTGCACCGTCTATTAAGCGGATAATATTTTATAAATCTCATATACCACGATATTCCATACTGGAACGGAACTGGTATTGTGCTAACATCTTTGGATGCAGGGAAACAGGTTGGAGGGATCCAACTGGATTCCTCACCAGTATTTATTTAATTACAGATATTTTGATATTTGTTGATTATCATATGATATATGATGTCGTTGTTGTCGTGATTGACTATTTTGTGCTGTTGCATCATTGGATCCATTTTTGAAGTTTTAAAAAAAGAATCTTAAAGTTATTTTTGAAAATATATGTTTTATTAAAATTTTGAATTGATTCATTTTAAATAAATAAACGTTAAAATTTTAAAGTTATAAAAATTATGATTTTTGGTGAAATATAACCAAAGTGTGATTTTTGGAATAAATAGTTAAGTAATTTATAAAATGGTTTAATTTGGAATTTTGAATCATTTTAAAGGATGTATATAAAAGATTTTTAAAATTGATATTTATAAATTAATAATATTGGAACTATAAAACGAGTTTGTTAAGTGTTAAAATGAAGTATAAAAATGGATTTTTAAGTGAATGAAATTATAGACTTATAAATTTAGAAGTTATAAAATGAATAGATGTTGTAAAATAAAAGATTTTAAGTAATTAACTTATAAATCAGATTTTTGCATTTAAATTGAAATCTTTGATGAAGCATAAATGGTTTATAGATGAGATTTATAAGATATATATTTTATAAATCGAAAATAATGGAATTTTAAAAGGAGTTCTGTTAATGTTGAAAATAAGGCTATAAATGAAATCTTATAAGTAATAAGATTTATAATTTGTGAAGTTTTAAAAGAACGATTTGTAAATAAATGAATTATAAGTATTTAACTTATAATATGGACTTTTGGATATATTTGAGATATATAAATTGAATCGGATTAATAAAGGAGATTTATAAATCGAAATTTATAAATGGAAATGGAATTTATGGACATTGTTTATAAATTCGAAATCAATGGAATTTGATAAATTGAATATAGAAATTTATTAAAAGAAGTATATTCGTGATTTTGGATAGCGAATAAATTCTTGAATAAAACGTGTAGTAAATATTGAAATTGGGTTAGTGAAGTATATTCGCGATTTTGAACAGTAAATATATTATTAAATAAAATGGTTATGTTTTGGGAAAGCGATATTATAAAATGAAGGTAATTATTTTAAAAGGATGTTTTAAAATGTATTATGAATCGAATACATAGATTTCAACATTCATTGTTGAAATAGACGTTTTCGAGAAATAGAAGGAAATGGTAGGCTATAACACTGTTGTTATAGTAAATAATTTCCGAAAGGAAATGTTTTCGTATAGTATTGGGATTTATATACTTATCTTAATTCTGAATCCCTATACTAGTGATTTTTGGTCGTCGTAACGATGTTTTACGTAACATTCGTTTTGGCCCAAAAAAATGTGTTTAAGAGAATGATTTCTTAAAGAATGAAATATATACTTAATTTCGATTTAAGTATATTGAATATTTCCCAAGTGTTGAAAATAAATGGATTTGTGAATTACTTATTATTAAATAAGTATGGAAATGTTTTCCAATATGAAGTGAATGTCTTGAGATTTTATCTTTTAAAGATAAATTGAAAATGAATATTAGAAATCGATTTGGAAATCGTATATTCATAGATATTTTGGAATTGTAAATTCACTATGGAATTTATAAAAGAAAGGGAAATTTGTTTAAAAATAAACGTTGATTTATTTTTGAAGTGTGGGAATGAATTTATGGATTTGCCACGTAAATATAAAGTAAATCGGTAAGGATTTATTTAATTGGTTTAAATGAACCATTTTGAAATGAAAGTATTTCCGCGTAAGGAAAATGATTGAAATTTGTTTTCAAAAGTGGTAAAGGTGAAGGCCTTATGGTAGTCTCATTTTCTAAAAAGCATTGCGAATCTATTTTAAAATTATTCTGTTCTTTGTTTTAAAGATAAACTGTTTTAAGTTCTCACACCAGTCCCATGACTGATTCGGAGTTTATTGTTTTCCTTCCTAAACTCTGGGTGCCTACCAATTTCCACACAGGCAGTTAAGAGTTAGGTTTATCAGGATATTCTGGAATTCAGGAGTTGCTGGAGGCAAGCTGGATGGCATGGCGTATTCACTAGTATATAGTATTTCTTTTCCGCTGTTTGTTGTTGTTTGTTGTATGTACACTCTGATGATGTAATGTAATAACGGATATAATTCTTTGTTTAAATATTATTCATTTTTTTATTATATGTTGTTCCCCTGCGATTGTGAGATTCTGTTATTGTTTCTGTTGTTTTCTTTTTCTTTCTCTCTTCTTCTATCTTCTACCTCTTCTTTAACCCTAACGGTACGGTTTTCCGGCCTTCGATTACTTGTTAGTTGATACAGTGGACGTATTGATGTCGGTTTTCGAGCGTCGAAAAATCGCGATCGTCACAAAAAGCCTCCCAAAAAATGATAGCCTCCAGCTCCAAAAGACTCCATAATACTGCTAACACCAAAACACGGAAAACCTGCTACTAGGCTGCCCGTGTGGAAATGATGGGCACCCAGAGTTTAGAAAGGAAACAATAAACTCCGGGTCAGTCATGCGACTGTATGAGTAAACAAAAACAGTTGATTTTAAATAAGCAAGATTTATAAAGGAAAATCCGATATGCTTTTTGAAATTGAAACTACCATAAGACCTCCTTACACAGACACAATGCAATCGCAGAATTGGAGGAGATTTCTTCTTATGATAGACAACTATTCTTGATATGGGAAAAAATTCTTTGATATTATTACTAGTGCATAGTGTAGAAAATCATTTTGAAAATATAATATTAATCTTAGCCATCATACAACCATTATTGTATGCCTACTATAGCTACCATGTTTTGTGGCAGGTTACCGCCACGCTGTATGGCACGTTATACAACTAAAACCGTACAGGGCTCGTATTGTTTTTTTGGATTTCCAACAAATGGTCAGGCTAAGGAACTTCCTACCGCCACATGGGTACGCCTCTGGAGGGACATCCCGAGAACTTAACCAGTTCTCTGCTAATACAAGGCCATGTTACCTATGTAACTAGGTAACTACTACACGACTATGCCATTCCCCGGTCGTTTGCGACCTTTATCCGAGGGCCCTCTATCACAAAGCAACAACCACACCGTAAATGAGATTGCAGCAACCACATAGGTAAAGTATCTGGGCTCCATACCATGATACCACCTTTTTTCAGAAGGAAATGACATACCCTCAAGGGTTCGACCCTCATAACCTTGCCGCATCTTTCCTGTTTCGACCATTTCCGGGGTGTGAGGTCCGATGAGGTCTCGTCCACAAAGCTATGCTTTGCACGAAAGTCATGCTTTGATCACAAATGATCAACAAATGATCATCAACACACAGCAGCACTTAGCATGCCACACTACCAAATTAGGAGTACATCGGTGATAACCTTTAACTACATAACCTCTGAGCTCGTACGTCTCAGAGAAGGGTGTTAAGCTAAGAGAATAAAATCTCCACCACCAACAGATATGTGTTTCAAAGAAATCTGCTTTATACCTTAAAGTGTAGTGTTAGACACACAAACATACAAGTCCGTTCCGGGTTCGAATAGAACCGAAGGCACTTCGTCCAATAAAGGAATAAGCCCTTGCAAATCCGGGTATCCAGAATTCCGATCGGACTCCCCATCACATGTGGAGATCTCTATACCAGAGCAACTCAGTGTAGAGTCAATCGACAGGTTGTCTTATCGTTTTTGAAGACACCCGGTCTTCACCACCGTCTTCAAATGCTATTAATTCCGTCGAATCACTATTCAGAATGGGTTATATGACACAAAGGTCCTCTCCTGGCTAATTCGAATAGTGAACGCTTAATTTTAAAACACGTAGGTGTATCAATTACAAGGATTCACATTCAGGGTTCGATGTGGGTTTCGGATAACTAGTAGGAATCCGACTCCCTGCCGCATCGAAGTTTAAATGTCGTTTTACGGGCAGAAAGGTTTTTTTACATACATATAAGACCAAATCACAAATCACAGTCCATCACAAAGCAATTCACATCATTACAATATCACAACATAATTATCAATCCAGTACACCACATTTGATAATAGTCAATCGTCTTTAATTAAGGTGAATGTGATTCTTTTAATCCAGTACAATATCCCCCGATGTTCGCTTCGAGTCACTCCCTTTCTTCTCAAACCATCATTACTGACACAAACGACCACCACGTGCACGTGCACCATTGAAGCCGCCACCTCCGGCCTCCAAGATCACCACCGGCAGACCACCCTCGATCCCCTCTTGCTACCCAAACACGAAGAAACTCTGATTAAACACGAAAATGAAATCGAGTTATCTCGATCCAAATTAACACAGCGGCCATCACCAGAAAATGGACTCGCCCTACCTCATCTGGCCATCAGAGGTCACCAGAACTTGACCGAGGCTTCGCCAACGCTAGACGCCATGATTGGCACCAGTGACAGGAAGTCCGATCATCCAATGGCGATGCGGCACCATCATTTCAAACGCGAGCAGAAATGGGTTTTTTAACCCTAATTCGATCTCGAATCAACAATCTAAAGATTTATAAATTCAACTTGTATTTTTCTAGTGATCTCAAGCACTCAAGCTAACTGTGACAATGAACTCGAGGCCCACAAATGCTTAGATCATAAGAATTTGACAAAAGTTCAATTTTCTGATCAACCCCAATATCTCAGTAAAAACTTAATGAAAAATTTGAATTTCACTTTCTAAAATCATCATTTTCAGTGGTGATTCAAATAGCATTACTGAAATCAAAATTCATGAGGTTCGAATTTCTACATAATTTGAGTAGTGACTACATTTTCCAGGAAAAGAACAATATTGTTTTGCTTTGATTAATTACTAACATGACGTATGATTAAAACAATAATTTAATTTGTTTACAACCCAATTTCAGAAGAAAAGAGAGAGAGATGGGTTTGAATTTTCCAAGGGTTGACTCTGTAACCCAGAGGCTAAGAAGAACAGGAAAGAAAATCCTGAACATAACATTCCAGGCAAAAATACACAAGCACATAAATTTGTTCACATGCAAGAGCCTTTCAACATTCATTCAGGCATTCATACAACAACAAATGATTGAATAGATCAGAGGTTTACTCGCCTTGCAAAGTGTAAACAGAATCCCCTGACAGTTTCTAAAATAAGGATGAAGCCTGTAAAAAAAAATTCTTTTCCCACTTTAATCTTGAAGTTTAGATCTGCAACTTATAAATAAAAATCTTTGCTTATTCTTTGTTGTATTTGTTCACTTAATTCATCAATAACAAACAATCTTTAATTTACTTACAGTTTGAAACTTTTTTTAATACAACAGAGAAAGTTTTTTTTCTGCTACTTGAAGTCCAGAAATAGGTTTAGTCTTTGAACTTGATTTCCTCCTGCAACTGGTTAATACAATTGTTTAATTTCTTGCTTCATTACTGATTACAACTTCAAATTCAAATCTTTAAAAGAATCTTACTTGCCTTAATTTATTTCAGAGAATCACTGCACTGTCTCTCTTTAACCAAAACTGAAGCACTTGTTTAAACTAATCTGCAGTTTGAATTGATTTATGTTAAGACTTGATTTTGAAATCATAAATTCATTAAACTATAAGGTATAGAGTTTACCTGAGAGATGGAAACATAAAACTACAGCTTGATGTTTAAGGAGATCTTCATATTTTAGATTTTTTTTTACTTTTGAATTGAAGGAAAAGTTAGCATTTTTTTCATTTTACTGTTGCCTTTGATATTGAGATTTGTGATGCTCAATCTTTTTACTACTCTTTCAGATTTGCTGAGAGGCTAAATAATTGAATATGGGAAGCTGAAAATTCTTTTTTGTGATTTTTAAATTTTATTATTTTATTCAATCAATTATATTGAATGCCATTTGTTGAAAATAATCATGAGACCTCAATACATGTTAATTTTTTTTACTCCATCTCCTTTGTGCATGTCTAATATTTGTAATTTTACAAAGACAAAAGAATTTTTTAAATAGATTTCATATCATATTCACTTTATAAATAAATATACCCCTTATTCATTTGTGTATATATATAATGTTAAAAGAAGAATTATTTTAACCAATCTTTACATTATATAAATTACACCTTAATGATATCAAAAGCCAATTATTCTCTAAAACATTTATTTTAAATTTCAATTCAAATTTCAATTCAAACTTGAAATAAAAATCCATTTATGTCTATTTATATACTCATATCCATACTTATACAATTTAAATTCAAATTCAACGTTTACGTTCAGTACTACTCATATATGCATTATATATATATATATATATATATATATATAATTCAAAATTCAAATGACTTTTTAAAACATTCATTATTTCAAAATTTTAAACTCAAAATAACTTGGAATTTTATTCATATATAATTTATCACTCGTTTTATTTGTTTGAGACTTTTTTTTAATTTATTTTCAAACTAAATTCCAAAGGTTTAAATATATTACCAATTTAAATTAATAAATTTTTGGGATGTTACATAAATCAACAGGTAATAAAAATCTAAGACCATTTATTCATCAAAAATCAAGTTTTGAAAGTGTTTCTTTGTTAACAGTACTTGTTTCTTCTTGCATGTCCTTGTTTCAAGTTTATACAGGTTTTTTAAGCTCAAATTTAAGCAAAGCTCCAACCTTTTAGCTAATAATTCATGTTTTTGCTCAAGTTTAGCAAGGTGAGTTTAAAACTCACATTTTCTAGCTGTGATTGAGATTCTAAGGTAAGAAATCTCAATTTTGTTTGTTGCAGTTCATCTGTGAAATTGCTGTCAGTAAATTGGGCATATCTCTTTTGTTTTAAATCGAAATTTGATAATTTCGGATGTTCTGGAAATCATAGACATAGGGCTACAAGTTTCATGTTTTACGTTTTCTAAAATTTTGATGTTTGTTTGATCAAAATCATGCTTGTTTGTTGCTGTCCCGAGAGCAAATCCACAGCAACAACAATCACAGGCTTGAGAATTGTTTTGGCCATAAGTTACTCGTTTCTTATACAAATATAATAATTTTGAATGTTCTAGAAAGCTTGGATATAGTGCTATAAGTTCTTTTTTAGTTTTCTAGAATTTTGAAGTTATCTGGGTCAAAATTGAGTGTTTCTATTGCTATCCCAAGAGCAAAACTAGCATTTGCTCTATGTTTGATTCTGAAACAGAATTAACCATAGCTCCTTCGTTTATAAACCAAATTCAATTGTTTTAGATGTTATGGAAAGCATATATCATATACTAAAAGTTTTATGTTTTGATTTTTCTAAAATTTTGAAGTTTTCTTAGTCGAAATTATGTTTGTATGTTGCTTTCCGGAGTGCAAAATGACAGCAATAACAATCATTAACCTTAGATTTGTATTAGCTCATTTTGCTCTCATTCTCATTCCGTTTTGATGTTGTTTCAGAGATATTTTGAGAGCTATAATGCCTATCAGTAGGCTAGCTATATTTGGAGAATTTGAAATTCAAATTTAAATAGACTTTGAATTGATTTTGGTTAAATTTGAATTGAACGCGTATTGAATTCAAGTTATCGGTCTTGAGTTATCTTTCTTGTTTTTCATTGTTTTCGAGCATGGTTTTCACTAAACCATTTTTGAAATGATTTTTGAAATAAATGGACATTTCAAATTATTATTATACAGTATTTTAAAATTATTTTTCTAATATAAAATATATTCATTTCCTATAGTAAAGGAATTTCAAATATTGGTTTTATTAATCTTTTCGGGAAAAAGTTTTAAAAGCCGGTTTCCTCTAGTAAAATATTTTAAATATAAAACATACACTTTTACACTATTTGAACATAGGAGAAAGAGAATTAAATGATTTGGTTAAACATGTGGTATGGGACATGTGCGTTTACTATTTCATTTAATTCCGGACTTGTACGATCGAAGTTATTTGAGATTATTAATTCTGAGATGTTTTGTCATTTTATGGCATATTTTGAGTTTTATAATTTCTATTTACTGGAATTATTTAAGATGGCCAATATTTGGCAAGTATTGTGATTTGAGATCTCCTATGTAGGAGTATGGTCGATGAGAATCATCACAATGTTTTGTTTACTTGCCAATGATATAAGGAAAATCTTGAGTATATGATTTCATATTTTGAGATTTATGGTTTATGAGGAACCATCGTGATGTTTTCACTTGTCGGTGAGATGAGACAAGTCATGGTGGCATTTAAGACTTGTCGATGAGATGAGACAAGTATGGTCTCTATTTATCACTCACCAATGAGGATAGGCGAGATATGATTTTCTGAGTTTTATGATGTTTCTAGTGTGGCATCGACTAGCGGCTAGTAAACCGCTAAGTGCGAACGTGTGGTATGGGACACACTTTAACACCTTTTGGGTTCCTATCCGTGATTTTGTGACACATTCACGATGTTTACCTAACAGTACTACTTTGAGAGGTGTTACCAACCTTGTCATGAGGACGAACTGCTTTAGGAGGTGTTAGCGACCTTGTTAGGGCTGACAAAACCGATTGGAGAGGTGTCAGCGACCTCGTCATGAGGACGAACTGCTTTGGGTGGTGTTAGCAACCGTGTCTGAGGCTTTGGCCGTCCGAGTTTAGCACGTGCAGCATTGCTTCGGCATTGCAATCGGGGATTTAGCCAATCTGAGTTTTCTGGGTTTTCTATTTTATCGTGATTTCACCATTTTAAGATGTTTTATTACATCGATAGCCTAGTGCTATATAAGATGTTATATATGTGGTGATTTCATTTATGATGTTTTGAACTCTTATTGAGTTCCTTGAGTCATGAGTTTAGGTAATTTCATGATTTTATAGGATATTCTGGGTTTTGCCATTTTGGCGAGTTGAGATTGAGATTTATATTGATTTATACCGATGAGATGAGGTATAATTGAATTTGGAGATTCTTCTATATTTGAGTTTTGGATCATCCTATTTGAGAATGTTTTATATTCGCCATTTTGGCGAGAGTATGAATTGATGTTTCTCCTTTTGAGGAGATATGGTTCATGGAAACCATGTAGACATTTTGGGATGTCGCTGATGATATGAGGCGAATGTTTATATTATTTGATTATTATTATTGAATTTACCTCTTTTGAGGTCTTTGTATACTTAAGTGACATTAGTTCACTTAAGTCATGGGTTGCATTCTTTCTGTTGCCTTTGCTCATTAGAAAAGAATTATCACCTTGTGTCTTATGCTTCATATTATCGTCTATCCTCATTAACTGATTGTTTTAGCTAGACTGACCCGCGTATTTTGTACTAGGGTCAGATCGAGTTGTTTCAGGTTGTCTATCAGTTACGAGACTTAGATTTGATGCATCTGCTTGGATATCAGCCAAGCACTTTTGTGTAGTTTATATTTCTTTCCGCTTGACTCTGATATGTATTTGATTAGATGTGTATAATGTGGTCTCCATACCACTTTTGTGTATCAGTTTGTATCATGCTGGGATGTATCTGTGTGTATGTATTTATATATGATGATTACTGTTCTGCAATGTGATATGCATTCTGTTACTGTATTTTGTTCTGATAGATCCACTAGACACCTATAGTTTTGTACTAAGCATTTATTGAATATGTCGATCCACTTGAAATAGAAAAATATATAGAGCATTTATCAACGTATGTAGTAGATGTTTAAGACAAGATTATAGATGGTCGCTCCTAACTAGCCTTATTCTTCGCATTAACAGACAGAATTACCCAGTAGTTCTCTTTGTTAATGTGGGTCTCGAGGTGGGGCGTTACAGCTTGGTATCGGAGCCGAGTTCAGAACAAAGTATGATAAACATAGAACAAAACACATATTACGGTACATCTAAGTGCAATACAAGTGTTATGAATCCATTAATCGTCGCGCCCTTTACCTTATCGTGTCTTTTGGAGTAGATAATTTGGGATATGTCTAGGAATATGTTTTATTCCGTAATATTTCCAAATTTAATTGATGACATCTTATCTTAGGAGTAATCCTAATCGTGATTGTTTTATTCAGGTCCTCTTTATTATGGGTGCTTGACACCCATCCATATGGAAGGAGTTTGCTGATGATCTTCGATGTTCTTATCTTGTGATTACGAATCCTATTGAGGGGATCTACAATATTTGGTATGATGTTAAGGATTTTGGGATTTTTCCTTATAGCTTGTCTATTCATGTGAATAAGCACGCTTTTACCTATCTAGAGTTTGGAATGATTTGAGTTGGGGTAGCTTGGGTATTTTCTAGTTGCATTTTGTGATCCAAAGGATCCTATATTTTAGTATCCTAATTTTACCTTATTTTTTGTTTCTTGCTTTTCGGAATGTTACTGATGATTCTGAAGTATCTGTATTCACTCTTGAGTTTCGTGATATTGATGATATATCTCGAATTCCTGTCATTGTGACTCTGTTGATTTCTGTGAGTCCTCTTTGGGTATGAAACCCAATCGGGCAATCGAATATTGTATTGACTTCATTCCTAGCTCTTAGCCTTTCGGTTATCCTCCCATGAGGATGTCCACTAGGGAAATGATGTGATTCATAGAATTTATTTGTTATTGCCATTCTTACTCCTTTTTGAGATATTCCTCTTTGGATAATCAATTGTAGACATACTTGTGAGATTACTTCACTCGAAATAATGATATGTTGTTAGTTTTCTTCTTCTCATTCGAGAAGATATCTTAACCTTATGTAACAACCCGCATATTTATCGATTTTATATTTAAATATTTTATCGTTAGTCGGATTTTAGTCCGAAAAGCTACTTTTTGCATATGGTCGAATTAGGACTCGGGACCACTCCCATTGAGTTTAAAATGCCGTTTGCGACCCTTTTGAGTATAAGCTTCGATATGTTTGGAGAAAGTTAATTTTTGCTACTTTTCACTTTGGGTTTGGTTTTGGGCTCAGCCCTATGTTAACTTATGCTCAAATCTGAGCCACTCTTCCCCACTCACCCTCATTCTCTTCTCTTTTCAGTTTTTGAGTATTAATGGTGGGAGAGATTGGAAATTAAAACTCCAAAACCCTAGTTTCCCTTGCAAATCAAATTCCTAGCTCCAAACTCAAGAAGAACCCATTGGTAAGCTTCTCTTCTTCTTCTCCAACTTATTCTCTTACCAATTTCAAAAATTCCTAAACCTAATTTTGGGAATGTTCTTGTTTTTGAGCTTAGATTCAAGCTCAATTGGGTTGTGTTGAAGAGAGGTTGATTCTCCATTTGCTTTCAAGCTTCTTCTTGTTTGATTTTGTGAAAAGGTGAGATTTTTATCTCACATCTATGACTATAATTATCTTTGGTTGTTGGGTATGAATTCCTAACACTTCTTCATGTGCATTTGCTCTTGATTTGGATTGGTTTTGTGAATACTCCAATTTTTGGGTTTTTAAGTCAAATTTGTGTGAAATCCTTTTATGGATGTTTGATCATGCTTTTAGTGATGCACCGAGGAGCATATAGGGCCGGGTTGCCGATTGGCATAAACCCTTAGAGCCAATGTTCGTCCGTTTGCATTTTGGAAGAGTTTGTTCTTCATTTGAGTAAGGCTGAAAAACAGCCCAGGCATGGTTCAATCGACTGAAAACTCTGTTCAGTCGACTGAACCTGGAACCCGAGAGTTTCCAGGCATGATTCAGTCGACTGAAAAACTCTGCACAGTCGACTGAAACTGGAAACAGAAAGTTTCCTGAACCTGGAAAATTTCCAGGCACAGGGTCAGTCGACTGAAAACTCTGTTCAGTCGACTGAACCTGCTGTTTGAGTCAAATTTGCCTTTTTGGATTGAATTTCCAATTTAAATCGATTCGTGATGATCCTATTTATTGTCATCATTCATTATCATCTTTGATGACTTATTTTCTTTGGGAATTTTAGATATATCCACTTCGATGGATCCTTTATCGATTTCATTAGATTTTTATTCACATCTTCGAATGTGATCTTTGTGATTGATTGTTTCTACAATCCCCCTTGTGCTTTGTCACTTTAAAAATATAAAGGTTTTCTATACTAGTAGTAAATATCAAAACTCTTTCTTCAAACGATTTCAATACTATTTTAATACCAAATTCGTTTATAAAACCGTTTTCCAATCTATTAGTATATATAAACCTTTACCTCACTCGTATGAGAAATCTAAATAAACGGCTTAGTAAAACAAGTGGTATGAAACGCTTGCGTTTACTTTGTCGGTTAATTCTTGGACTTGTTCGATTGAACCTCTTGTGACAATTTTCTAGTGGAGATCTACAATTTGTTCGTAAATATTTAAGTTAAGCTAGTGGTTATGGGACATGATGCTAATCTCATATATTTACTAGCTTACTGTAATCGACACTTCTCGATGATCATGACGATCATTCTTGTGATTTAGACTAGCAATGTGCGATGTCTCTTTGTCTACGTGGGAGACTAAACCCCGTTCGTGTGTCATATTTGTGGGGTAGCAACCCACGGTCTTCGGACCATTCGTGTGTCAGGTCTTCGGACCATTCGTGTGTCAAATTAATGGCTAGCTACCATGAGATAGCTTCTCGTTCATGTGTTACAGCTGTTGGTGAGTTTTCATGCTCCCGTTCATGTGATAGGCCTCCCCCCTTATTTCGTGTGATTTCTGGATTTTGTGTGTCGAATTCTGGAATTTTCTTCTTCACCTATTTTTGTGATTTCTATTGATATGATTTATCAATTCTTGTGCATAGGTGAATTCGTGTGTCATTGACTGGATTTCTTGTGTGGATTTCTGGAATTTATGTTTCACCAACTTTATGATTTCTATTGATATGATTTATCAATTCTTGTGCATAGGTGAATTTTTGTGTCATTAACTTGTTCTGAATACAAATTTTGGGTATGATACCCTTTTTGGATCTTTGAGAAGATTCATCGATATTGATTAATCTCTTGTTGATTTTCAATTACTTATATATATCACAGCTTGGCATTGTGATTATTATGTGTTTAGTCATATCTCCTATTCTATATCATGTTATCTGATATTTATAGTTAGACTGATCCGTTTATTATTTTCTTATAAATAATACTCGGGTCAGACCGAGATGTTACAGGTGCTTCTGCTTGACTTCTCATCGGGGATTAACTCCTTGACTTTTGGGTTAACTACTTAGATTAGTAGTTATTTTGTTGTATACATTTGAGATATAGACTCCTTAATGTATACTTATTCTTTTGTGTAGTTCGTGTAACTATTCTTTTGTGATATTGTGGATCTTTTTAGACCACTACTCTGATATACACTTTCTAGTGTAATATTCATATCTTATTCCGCCTTTGTGATATGAATTGTCAGTGACTGATTTGTGTTATGCTTATTTCTATATTTGTTTTCCGAAGGATTTATATAGCCACCGTGTAGTAGCTTTGAGTTTGTGTCGGTATGTCGGATTTCCTCTTGAAATAGAATGCATGTTATATTATCTGACATATCGGTGCTCGCGCAAAGAAATTACACGGATGGTCGCTCCTCAACAGCCTTATTCTCCATGCTAGTCGACAGCATTACTCCGTAGTGTTCTTGGCTAGCGTGGGTATAGAGGTGGGGCGTCACAGCTTGGTATCAGAGCCAAACTTCGAAACAATATGGAATATTATAACAAGGATCATCGTCCTAAGTTCATCTTAGGAGTCGTGCTTTAGGATTTTATTCGGGTCTACGTACCGTTCTATCCTATTTTCTTTTATGATTCCTTGTTTATCTATCAAGATTGCTTGATATTCAATTTGGTGAATAACCTTTTTCTTCTTCTTCTTTCTTTCTAAAGGAAGAGAAATGTCTAGACCAGGCCGCCCTAGAGCCGTGCCATCTAGCACTCCGCCCTAGGATGGAGTTTTTATGACTGCTCAACAGCTTCTTGATTTAGTGACAAATGCTCAAGCAGCTGGAGCTAACCCGGAACCTACTCACCCAAAGTCGGGATTTGCACGCTTGTGTAGCGATTACACAAATTTGGGTGGGGAGCCATTCAAGGGTTCCGAAACTGTTATTGAAGTACAGGCCTGACTAAGGTCATGCGATCGAATCTTTTCTCGCATGAATCTTATTGACCTTCACCGAGTTCAGGTGGCCTCTAGTATGCTCTGAGAAAGAGCACTGGACTGGTACGAACTTCTTATTTTTGAGATTAATGAAGCGTATCTCATTTGGGAGAAATTCCGAGAACGCTTCGAGTTGAAATTCGTACCGGAAGCTGAAAAAGTGACATTGGCTCGACGATTTATAGACCTTGTTCAAGGTGAGTCATCCGTGACTGATTACGTCGCCTCCTTCGAGTCGCTTTCCAAATATGGGGTTGAATACATCAACACCCCTCTTAAGAAGAACCAGAGGTTCGCCTATGGCTTAAACAAGAGTCTCAAGAAGCCATTACTTCTAAAATTAGAAGTTTCTTTCGACAAACTCGTTGATATCGCTCTTCGTCTTGAAGAGGCGGATAGGGAGAATGATGTTGAAGTGGTGGGTTCCAAACCAAACTTCAACAACAAGAAGAGGCCAAACAAATTCAGAGGTCCTTATCCCAATAGGAAAGGGAGGCAAGCAACTCCTGTTGCAAAGATCTTTTCCTCTACTGAAGGGAAATGCTATAACTGTGGTTCCAGAGACCATTTTGCGAACAAGTGCTCAAAGCCTCGTACTTGTCGCTATTGTAAAAGCCCGGACCATTTTATGCATGTGTGTCCCAAACTTCAAAATAGGAGGGAGGGAAAACTTAATGTTGCTCAAGCCCCTGGCAACACATCTCGTGGCCAAGGTATTTCTCATTCTATTCTAGATGGAATTATTTTATTTCGTGATCATCCTATTCGAGTTCTTTTTGATACGGGTGCGTCCCATTCTTTTATATCAAAAGAACTTGTTGATACTTTCTCCTTGGATGTTTTGTGTTTAATGACTTCTTTGAGAATTGCGAATCCGGTTGGTGGATCCACAACAATCAGTTTATTGTGTAAAGATGTCGAGATTATTTTGTGTGATTTTCCTTTCCTATCCGATTTGCATGTCATGCGTTATTTAGGCTTTGGAATGATTTTGGGAATGGATTGGCTTAACCGATATGAAGCTCATATCCTATGTCCTGAGCGGACTATTCATCTTCGACATCCTCAATCTGTTAAGCAGATTTCTATTAATCTTCAAGATTCAGTTTCCAGCTTGGTCGCATCTTTATATTCTTTAAATCCTCGTGATGACGATGATGATGATGAGGGTGATATTATTTCTCTTATTCACGTCGTTTGTGAATTTTCCGACATATTCGAGCTCGTTTTAGGATTACCACCTAAGCGAGCAATTGAGTTCAAAATCAATCTTATTCCTGGAGCTCAACCTATTACCCGTCCTCCTTATCGTATGTCCAATAAAGAAAACGAGGAGATGCGTAAACAATTATCCGAATTGGAGACGAAGCAATTTATTCGCTCTAGTTCCTCGCCTTGGGGAGCTTCGGCTATTTTCATGAAGAAATCTGATGGTACACTTAGGCTTTGCGTCGACTACCGCAAGCTTAATGATCTTACTATCAAAAATAAATATCTTTTACCTCGGATTGATGATTTATTTGACCAACTTAGTGGTGCTAGAGTCTTTTCACTATTGGACTTGGCTACCGGTTTTCATCAGCTTCGTATTGCAGAGGATAGCATTCCTTTGACATCGTTCCGTACTCGTTATGGATCTTATGAATGGCTTGTGATGCCATTTGGGTTAACGAATGCCCCGGCTTATTTCGTTGACTTAATGAATCGAGTTTTTAAAGACTTCCTCGATCGATTTGTTCTCATCTTTATTGACGATATTCTTGTGTATTCTAAAACCGAGGAGGAGCATGAAAAACATCTTCGGATTGTGTTGGAAACTCTTAGGAGTAATCAATTAAAGGCAAAATTTTCTAAATGCCATTTTTGGCAATCTCGTGTGAAGTTTCTCGGTCACATTATTTCCGAATTCGGAATTTCCGTGGATCCTTCAAAGATTGAAGCGATTCAAGATTGGAAGAGACCGGAGAGTGTGACAGAGATTCGTAGTTTTCTTGGATTGGCGGGCTATTACCGTCGTTTTATTAAAGACTTTTCTAAAATTGTCGTGCCTCTCACTAGCTTGACGAAGAAAGGTGTTAAATACATTTGGTCGGACAAATGTGAAGCTTCTTTTCAGAAATTAAAAGAACTTCTTTCTGATGCTCCTATTCTTGTTATTCCCGATGGGAATCAAGATTTCGTTGTTTATACCGATGCTAGTCGCACTGGTTTGGGTGCCGTTCTTATGCAAAAGGAACGTGTTATTGCTTATGCTTCTAGGCAATTAAAGCCTGCTGAGACTAGATATGCCACTCATGATTTATAACTCGCGGCTATTGTTTTCGCTCTTCGAATTTGGCGTCATTGTCTCTTAGGAGAGAAATTTGTTCTTTATACCGATCATAAGTCCTTGAAGTATTTATTCTCTCAGAAGGAACTTAATTTGCGTCAACAGCGTTGGCTCGAGTTTCTTGCACCTTATGATCTTGATATTCTTTATACCCCCGGTAAGGGTAATCGTGTCGTCGATGCTCTTAGCCGTAAACAACAAGTTGTTGTTTCTATGATGATATCCGAATGGAACGATCTCGAGATCTTATCCACTTGTGAGATTCGAGACCGCGTATCCGAGTTATGCTCATCATTTGTTTTATGTAGCCTTGAGGCTCATCCTTCTCTTTTAGACCGCATTCTTGAAGCTCAAAGGCTAGATCCTGAATTGGCCCTTTTTGGCAAAAATATTAAGGATAAAATTGATATCGAAGGTTTGAAAGACTTTGATATCGATTCTCGTGGCGGCATTCGGAAATTTGGTAGACTTGTCGTGCCAAATATTGGTGATCTTCGTGGAGATATTTTAGAAGATTCTCATCATTCTAGATTTACCATTCATCCCGGAAGTAGTAAAATGTACGCGGATATGAAGCGACTTTATTATTGGGAAGGAATGAAACTTGACATCGCTAACTTCGTTAAGCGTTGCATGACTTGCCAACTCGTTAAGGCCGAACATCAAAGGCCCGGTGGGCTATTGCAACCTTTAGAAATTCCAATTTGGAAGTGGGACCAAATTTCCATGGATTTTATAGATGGCCTTCCCCGTTCTCGTTCGGGTCATGATAGCTTATGGGTGATCGTTGATAGACTTACTAAATCCGCCCATTTTATTCCCGTTCGGTCTAACCGAACCGTTCCTCTTTTGGCCAAACTCTTTATCAAAGAGATTGTTAAGTTACATGGAGTTCCTACTTCTATAGTTAGTGATCGTGATCCATTGTTTACTAGTGGATTTTGGAAGAGTCTTCAAAAAGCTTTAGGAACGAAGCTTAATTTTAGCACCGCTTATCACCCCCAGTCCGATGGACAAACCGAGCGTGTTAATCAAACTCTTGAAGATCTTCTTCGTGCTTGTGTGCTTGATTTCGGTGGAAGTTGGGAAGATCATATTTCTCTTGTTGAATTTTCTTATAATAATAGCTTCCAATTTAGTATTGGTATGGCACCTTTTGAGGCACTCTATGGAAGGCCATGTCAATCTCCTTCTTGTTGGCTTGAGGCCGGTGAGAAGCTGGTTTTAGGTCCAGATTTTATTCGTGATTCCACAGAGAAAATTGAACTTATTCGACATTGGATGAAAGAAGCCCAGACTAGACAAAAATCCTATGCCGATAACCGGAGAAGGAAGTTAGAATTTTCTGTGGGAGATCTTGTGTTCATTCGTGTTTCACCTATGAAAGGTGTAGTACGTTTCAGTCGATCGGGAAAACTAGCGCCTCGATATATTGGGCCATTTCCTATCACCGAACGTATTGGTTCCATGGCTTATCGCCTTTTATTACCGGCTCAGTTTTCTGCTATGCATGATGTGTTTCACGTTTCTCAACTTCGGAAATGTCTTCGAGATTCCGATTATGTTCTTGAGCTCGGTGTTGTGGAAGAGATTGAAGTTTCGCCTAATTTAACTTATGAGCAACATCCTATTCGTATCATTGCTTCGGAAGTCAAATGACTTCGAAATAAAGATGTTCCGCTTGTTAAAGTTCAATGGTCTTCAAATCCTAAGGATTGTTCTTGGGAATCTAGAGAGTACATCGAGCGTACACATCCGGATTTACTTTCTCGTGCTCTTTGAGGTGAACTTCTTATTTCAAACTTCTTTTGTGTTGAATATGCTTTTATGGTTGTTACTATATATATATCTTCTTCTTAAATATTGCGAGGACGCAATTTCTTTAAGGAGGGGAGTATGTAACAACCCGCATATTTATCGATTTTATATTTAAATATTTTATTTAAATATTTTATCGTTAGTCGGATTTTAGTCCGAAAAGCTACTTTTTGCATACGGTCGAATTAGGACTCGGGACCACTCCCATTGAGTTTAAAATGCCGTTTGCGACCTTTTTGAGTATAAGCTTCGATATGTTTGGAGAAAGTTGATTTTTGCTACTTTTCACTTTGGGTTTGGTTTTGGGCTCAGCCCTATGTTAACTTATGCTCAAATCTGAGCCGCTCTTCCCCACTCACCCTCATTCTCTTCTCTTTTCAGTTTTTGAGTATTAATGGTGGGAGAGATTGGAAATTAAAACTCCAAAACCCTAGTTTCCCTTGCAAATCAAATTCCTAGCTCCAAACTCAAGAAGAACCCATTGGTAAGCTTCTCTTCTTCTTCTCCAACTTATTCTCTTACCAATTTCAGAAATTCCTAAACCTAATTTTGGGAATGTTCTTGTTTTTGAGCTTAGATTCAAGCTCAATTGGGTTGTGTTGAAGAGAGGTTGATTCTCCATTTACTTTCAAGCTTCTTCTTGTTTGATTTTGTGAAAAGGTGAGATTTTTATCTCACATCTATGACTATAATTATCTTTGGTTGTTGATTATGAATTCCTAACACTTCTTTATGTGCATTTGCTCTTGATTTGGATTGGTTTTGTGAATACTCCAATTTTTGGGTTTTTAAGTCAAATTTGTGTGAAATCCTTTTATGGATGTTTGACCATGCTTTAGTGATGCACCGAGGCGCATATAGGGCTGGGTTGCCGATTGGCATAAACCCTTAGAGCCAATGTTCGTCCGGTTGCATTTTGGAAGAGTTTTCTCTTTATTTGAATAAGGCTGAAAAACAGCCCAGGCATGGTTTAGTCGACTGAAAACTCTGTTCAGTCGACTGAACCTGTAACCCGAGAGTTTCCAGGCATGATTCAGTCGACTGAAAAACTCTGCACAGTCGACTGAAACTGGAAACAGAAAGTTTCCTGAACCTGGAAAATTTCCAGGCACAGGGTCAGTCGACTGAAAACTCTGTTCAGTCGACTGAACCTGCTGTTTGAGTCAAATTTGCCTTTTTGGATTGAATTTCCAATTTAAATCGATTCGTGATGATCCTATTTATTGTCATCATTCATTATCATCTTTGATGACTTATTTTCTTTAGGAATTTTAGATATATCCACTTCGATGGATCCTTTATCGATTTCATTGGATTTTTATTCACATCTTCGAATGTGATCTTTGTGATTGATTGTTTCTACAATCCCCCTTGTGCTTTGTCACTTTAAAAATATAAAGGTTTTCTATACTAGTAGTAAATATCAAAACTCTTTCCTCAAACGATTTCAATACTATTTTAATACCAAATTCGTTTATAAAACCGTTTTCCAATCTACTAGTATATATAAACCTTTACCTCACTCATATGAGAAATCTAATTAAATGGCTTAGTAAAACAAGTGGTGTGAAACGCTTGCGTTTACTTTGTCGGTTAATTCTTGGACTTGTTCGATTGAATCTCTTGTGACAATTTTCTAGTGGAGATCTACAATTTGTTCGTAAATATTTAAGTTAAGCTAGTGGTTATGGGACATGATGCTAAGCTCATATATTTACTAGCTTACTGTAATCGACACTTCTCGATGATCATGACGATCATTCTTGTGATTTAGACTAGAAATGTGCGATGTCTCTTTGTCTGCGTGGGAGACTAAACCCCGTTCGTGTGTCATATTTGTGGGGTAGCAACCCACGGTCTTCGGACCATTCGTGTGTCAGGTCTTTGGACCATTCGTGTGTCAAATTAATGGCTAGCTACCATGAGATAGCTTCTCGTTCATGTGTTACAGCTGTTGGTGAGTTTTCATGCTCCCGTTCATGTGATAGGCCTCCCCCCTTATTTCGTGTGATTTCTGGATTTCGTGTGTCGAATTCTGGAATTTTCTTCTTCACCTATTTTTGTGATTTCTATTGATATGATTTATCAATTCTTGTGCATAGGTGAATTCGTGTGTCATTGACTGGATTTCTTGTGTGGATTTCTGGAATTTATGTTTCACCAACTTTGTGATTTCTATTGATATGATTTATCAATTCTTGTGCATAGGTGAATTTGTGTGTCATTAACTTGTTCTGAATACAAGTTTTGGGTATGATACCCTTTTTGGATCTTTGAGAAGATTCATCGATATTGATTAATCTCTTGTTGATTTTCAATTACTTATATATATCACAGCTTGGCATTGTGATTATTATGTGTTTAGTCATATCTCCTATTCTATATCATGTTATCTGATATTTATAGTTAGACTGATCCGTTTATTATTTTCTTATAAATAATACTCGGGTCAGACCGAGATGTTACAGGTGCTTCTGCTTGACTTCTCATCCGGGATTAACTCCTTGACTTTTGGGTTAACTACTTAGATTAGTAGTTATTTTGTTGTATACATTTGAGATATAGACTCCTTAATGTATACTTATTCTTTTGTGTAGTTCATGTAACTATTCTTTTGTGATATTGTGGATCTTTTTAGACCACTACTCTGATATACACTTTCTAGTGTAATATTCATATCTTATTCCGCCTTTGTGATATGAATTGTCGGTTACTGATTTGTGTTATGCTTATTTCTATATTTGTTTTCCGAAGGATTTATATAGCCACCGTGTAGTAGCTTTGAGTTTGTGTCGGTATGTCGGATTTCCTCTTGAAATAGAATGCATGTTATATTATCTGACATATCGGTGCTCGCGCAAAGAAATTACACGGATGGTCGCTCCTCAACAGCCTTATTCTCCGTGCTAGTCGACAGCATTACTCCGTAGTGTTCTTGGCTAGCATGGGTATAGAGGTAGGGCGTCACACCTTACCTTTATATCTCATTGGTCTCCTTTTAATCCACTAATTGGTGCTAGGGTCATTCCTCGGCTTGACCTTACATCGATTTTTCATGAGCTATGAGTCGCGGAGTATAGCGTTACTCTTACCGCGTTCCGCACTTGGTGTGAGTCTTATGAGTGGTTCGTTATACCGTTCGAAATAATGAACACTCCAGTCTATTCCATCAATGCTGAGGATCGAGTAGTAAGTTTTTCTTATTTTTTTGATTTTGAGAGTAAATAATAAGTTGTGTTTTTCAAATTTTTCAAAAAAAATTGAAATTGGATATATGTTTCTAAGAGAAATTGGATTATATTTTTGGGGAAAAGCAAAGAATATTTTGATTATTATATATGAGGTATTTTTTTAAAGAAAATGAATTTTTGTGTTGGGTTGTCCTTCTAGTGCTTTAAGAATTCTGGTCGATGCGTTTCGCTAACGCTATCGACAAGGATTTCCTAAACGCTATGATGAGACAGTCAGACACGGTAAATTGAGTTTTAATAACTAAAGTTTGAAAATAATTAATATGGTGGAGTATTAATTTTATTTTAAATGTTTAATAAAACCATTGAACCATAGTGAGTGTTGGAGGAGTGGCGAGGCAGTTTTGATCGTTTGATCAACTCTGCATCTAATCGATGGGGTTATTCACAATAAATCAACGGCGAGGCAATACCCTTTTATTATTTGAAATTTGAGAAATTGAACATGGTAATTTGTGTAAGTAAAGTGAATAACTCTAATTAAAAGGATGTCTTAATTAGAAGAAAATATCATTTGATGCATTGATTAATAAAATGATGTATTTAAGGTAAAAGAATACATTGGTTTGAAAATTAAAATATTAATTGAATATTTTCGTACAATTTATTAATGATGACTATAAAAAAATTTGATGGATAATCTATAGTCATCTCTTGATAATGGAAGAAATTAGTTATCTCGTTCAAAATGAGTTTTCATAGTTAATTGTTTTTAAAGCTAGATTTTGGAAAGTAATGAAATGTTTCCACTTAATAAAATGTTTTGTAGTGATTACACAAAGTTGATCATAATTTGAAATGTCTTAGCTTTCCAGGAAAAAAGAGGATCCTTTAATAAATTATTTAGCAAAAAGCTTGTTTGAAATTGTAGTTTGAAATTAAAATGGTTTAAGAGAATTTCAAATTTCAAATTGATTTCAAAGCTGAAATTTCATTTAGAAAAGTGTTGTACTAAAACAGCGATAACTAGAGATATAACTCCAAATTAGCTCATTCTTTTTGCAAACAAAAGAGCTTTCAGTAAGCTATAAAGTTTATTTTACCACTTTTAAATATTTTGCTATTTACTGAGTCTAAAATGGGTTTGAATGTGGATAGGCAATTCTAACCTATTATAAAATTCTCTAAGATTAAGCAGAAAGTAAATTTAACATAACTTTCAAACCGTAAATCCAATTTTGATGATCTTCATATTGCTGGAAATCCCAGATTGATTAGAACAACTTTCGTTTTATAAATATCTTCAGATTTTTTTTGTTTTCTCGGTCAAAACAGATCTTCTTTATAGCAGGTCTGAAATGAAATTGATTTATTTCCCTTCAATAGTTAAGTGTAGCATTTCTTATTTATGATCATGAACTAATATCATTTATTTTAGTTAAGTAAAGGTGAAAATGGGATGGTTGAAATACATTTTGAGCAAAAAGAATATATATAAGTTTGTGCAAACTCGCTTTAAATTGCTAAAAAGAAAGGTATGTTTTTGGATTAATTTTAAGAGTTAAATGATATATGTTTTGTGTTTCCGACCTAATGGTCAATTTATATTATTTAAATCATTTTTGTAATATTGTATACAACCCTCCATACAAAGAGACTCCGTAGAAATTTTCGGAAATTTCTAACACTTAGAAAATTTGAGAAACAAATTGAAAATTATATATGTTGCAAACAAGAGAATACCTATGAAAGAATTAGAGAATAAACCACCTTTCGAGTGATCTATCTTATCTCTTTTGTGTCTATCTTGTATCGGTGTGGTTCCTTCCGTAGTGTCATACGAAAAATCATATCGATAATCATTTTGTTGGTTAGTGTTCGCGTTGGAGTTGTGCTAAATCCCAACTCTACTCAAGGAGCTTTTGAGAAATCAATTTCATTCGAGTAATCCTTTATGTATAGCATCTTGTTGAGTTTCTATTTCGAAGGTGAGATTGCCTTTAAAATTTTATGTGTTGCTTGGAAAATTCAATGGTTTGCTAGTCCCGATATTAGCGCTTTGGAAACCATAGAATTAATCGAACGAGCCTTGTCTTGGTTTTCTACCATCCTATCTTGAGAGTGTGAGAATCTCTTTTAAACTCGAGCTAGTCTATCCTACCTTTGATTGGTGAAATTAATAGGTTGAACACAAACTCATCTCTAGAAATTGCGAGGATGCAATTTATTAAGGAGGCGAGCCTATACCAACCCTGGTTTTAGTGATTACCTATTAATACTAAATTATAACGGTAGTTATAATTTAATATTGAGAATTGAATAAAATTGGATATTTAAATTGTTTATTTGAAATAAACAATGAATTTTGGGAATAAAAAGAAAATAACATTTTGGAACTTCATTATAACGGTTTGAGTTAATAATAAGTGGAAGATGATTTTTATTTGGTGATAGTGCAATAATTTTATTAATTATTGTCATTTGCTTCTTTTAATATTTTTTAAAAGTAGTATTTGATTTTTAAAGAGTGTTATATTAAATAAAAAAATGAAATTTGGTTTAAAAATATGATTTCATCATAAAATTGAGTTTAAAATGATTAGTTACATTTTATTACACTGGAAGATTATTTTTGTTCAATTTTTGGAGTTAAAAATAGTGATTTATGTAATTATAAGTGTAAATGGCTATTTATTTAAAAATAATGGTTTTTAATAATAGGAATATTTTTACAACAAAATTTATCATTTTATTAAGTATAAAATACTTTAATTAACATGTAAACAAGGTTTCATAATTTTATCATGTGAAAACTTTGAAACATTTGATGTTTTTTTAATAACATAAGTGTTTACTAGTGCATAAAGTGAAAAATGAATTAATTTAGGTTATTTCTTTTATTGTTGGGTCTTAAGCCCATCTAGTCACTTAGTATGTAGAAAGAAATGAGGAATATGTCATCTTCCTTCTATGTACAGTTACTTCTCTTTACTGTCAAAATTAAAAAAAGCTTCAGATAGTGAGAAACCCATTTTCTCTTATAAACCCTGGCCAAAAATCATCAAATTAAACTCAAATCTTATATTTTTAAAAACAAATTAGAGCTAAATCAACAGGTAATCAAAATCTAAAACCAATCATTCATCAAAAATCAAGTTTTGAAAGTGTTTCTCTGGTAACAGTACTTGTTTCTTCTTGCATGTCCTTGTTTCAAGTTTATACAGGTTTTTTAAGCTCAAATTTAAGCAAAGCTCCAACCTTTTAGCTAATAATTCATGTTGTTGCTCAAGTATAGCAATGCAAGTTTAAAACTCACATTTTCAAGCTTTGATTGAGATTCCAAAGTAAGAAATCTCAATTTTGTTTGTTGCATGTTCATTTGTGAAATTGCTGTCAGTAAATTGGGGATATCTTTTTCGTTTCAAATCAAAATTCTATAATTTTGAATGTTTCGAAAAGCATAGATATAGGGCTACAAGTTTTTTTTGAGTTTTATAAAATTTTGATGTATGTTTGATCAAAATCGTGCTTGTTTATTTCTATCCCGAGAGCAAATCCACAGCAACAACAATCAAAGGCCTGAGGATTGTTTTGGCCATAACTTACACGTTTCTTATCCAAAGTTAATAATTTTGGATGTTATGGAAAGCATGGATATAGTACTACAAGTTTCATGTTATGTGTTTTCCAGAATTTTGAAGTTATCTAGATCAAAATTGAGTATTTCTATTGCTATCCCATGAGCAAAACTAACATTTGCTCTATGTTTGAATCTGAAATAGAATTAACCATAACTCCTTCGTTTCTAAACCAAATTCAATAATTTTAGATGTTCTGGAAATCTTATATCACATACTAAAAGTTTTATTTTTGATTTTTCTAAAATTTTGAATTTGCTTAGTCGAAATTATGTTTGTATGTTGTTGTCCTGAGTGCAAAATGGCAGCAATAACTATCATTAACCTTAGAATTGTATTAGCCCATTTTTGCTCTCATTCTCATTCGGTTTTGATGTTGTTTTGAGATATTTTGATAGCTATAATGCCTATCAATAGGCTAGCTATATTTGGAGAATTTGAAATTCAAATTTAAATAGAATTTGAATTGATTTTGGTTAAATTTTAATTGAATTCGTATTGAATTCAAGTTATCGGACTTGAGTTATCTTTCTTGTTTTTCATTATTTTCGAGCATGGTTTTCACTAAACCATTTTTGAAGTGATTTTTGAAATAAATGGAAATTTAAAATTATTATTATATAGTATTTTAAAATTATTTTTCTAATATAAAATCTATTTATTTCCTATAGTAAAGGAATTTCAAATTTCGGTTTTATTAATCTTTTCGGGAAAAGTTTTAAAAGCCAGTTCCCTCTAGTAAACTATTTTAATATAAAACATACACTTTTATACTACTCAAACGTATGAGAAAGAGAATTAAATGATTTAGTAAAATATGTAGTATGGGACATGTGCGTTTACAATTTCTGTTAATTCCAGACTTATACGATCGAAGCTATTTGAGATTATTGATTCTGAGATATTTTTCCTTTTTATGGTGTATTTTGAGTTTTATAATTTCTATTTATCGGAATTATTTAAGATGGCCAATATTTGGCAAGTATTATGGTTTGAGATCTCCAATGTAGGAGTATGGTCGATAAGAACAATGATGATGTTTTGTTTACTTGCCAACGATATAAGGCACGTCTTGAGTATATGATTTCATATTTTGAGATTTACGGTTTATGAGGAACCATCATGATGTTTTCACTTGTCGATGAGAAGAGACAAGTATGGTGTCTCTTTATCACTCGTCAATGAGATTAGGCAAGATATTATTTTTTGAGTTTTATGATGTTTCTAGTGTGGCATCGACTAGCGGCTAGTAAACCGCTAAGTGCGAACGTGTAGTATGGGACACATGTTAACACTTTTTGGATTCCTATCCGTAAGTTTGTGACACATTCACGATGTTAACCTAACGGAACTGCTTTGAGAGGTGTTAGCGACCTTGTCATGAGAACGAACGCTTTGGGAGGTGTTAGCGACCTTGTTAGGGCTGACAAAACGGCTTGGAGAGGTGTCAACAACCTTGTCATGAGGACGAACTGCTTTGGGAGGTGTTAGCAACCTTGTCTGAGGCTTCGGTCGTCTGAGTTTAGGACGTGCAGCATTGCTTCGGCATTGCAATCGGGGATTTGACCAATCCGGATTTTCTGGGTTTTCTATTGTATTGTGATTTCACCATTTTAAGATGTTTTATTACATCAATAGCCTAGTGCTATATAAGATGTTATATATGTGGTGATTTCATTTACGATGTTTTGAACTCTTATTGAGTTTCTTGAGTCATGAGTTTGGATGATTTCAAGATTTTATAGGATATTCTGGGTTTTTCCATTTTGGCGAGTTGAGATTGAGATTTATACACATTTATACCGACGAGATAAGGTATAATTGAATTTGGAGATTCTGCTATATTTGAGTTTTGGATCATCCTATTTGAGAATGTTTTATGTTTGCCATTTGACTAAAGTTTGTATTGATGTTTCTCCTTTTGAGGAGATATGGTTCATGGAAACCATGTAGACATTTTGGGATGTCGCTGATGATATGAGGCAAATGTTTATATTATTTGAGTATTATTATTGAATTTACCTCTTTTGAGGTCTTTGTATAGTTAAGTGACATTAGTTCACTTGAGTCATGGTTTATATTCTTTCTGTTTCCTTTTCTCATTCGAAAAGCATTATCACCTTGTGTCTTATGCTTCATATTATCGTATATCCTCATTAACTGATTGTTTTAGCTAACTGACCCGTGTATTTTGTACTTCGGTTAGACCGAGTTGTTTCAGGTTAGCTATCAGTTATGGGACTTAGCTTTGATGCATCTGCTTGGATAACAGCCAAGCACTTTTGTGCAGTTTATATTTCTTTCCACTTGACTCTGATATGTATTTACTTCACAATCATTATTTTATAAAGAATGCTTTGGAAATTTAATTAACTTAGATCGTTAAAGTTTAAACCAGAAAATCATGTTACTCGATACACGCTTCGGGTTTTACCCGAGGAAACTTCCCATTTGCTTCGGGTTTTCTTAAAAACATACCCGTATATTTAAATTTTTCAAAAACTTAAATTTTTTAGAAGTAAATTTTCTTTTACCCTGCGCCTCAACATTCTACTCGAGTTAAAACTCTAGCTACCACACGATTTCCCCCGATGTTCGCTTCGAGTCACTCCTTTTCTTCTCAAACCATCATTACTGACACAAACGACCACCATGTGCACGTGCACCGTTGAAGCCGCCACCTCCGGCCTTTAAGATCACCACCGGCAGACCACCCTCGATCCCCTCTTGCTACCCAAACATGAAGAAACTCTAATTAAACACGAAAACGAAATCGAGTTATCTCGATCCAAATTAACACAACGGCCATCACCAGAAAACGGACTCGCCCTACCTCCTCTGGCCATCAGAGGTCACCAGAACTTGACCGAGGCTTCGCCAACGCTAGACGCCATGATTGGCACCAGTGACAGGAAGTCCGATCATCCAACGGCGACGCAGCACCATCATTTCAAACGCGAGCAGAAATGGGTTTTTTAACCCTAATTCGATCTCGAATCAACAATTTAAAGGTTTATAAATTCAACTTGTATTTTTCTAGTGATCTCAAACACTCAAGCTAACTGTGATGATGAACCGAGGCCCACAAACGCTTAGATCATCAGAATTTAACAAAAGTTCAATTTTCTGACCACCTCAATATCTCAGTAAAAACTTAATGAAAATTTTGAATTTTACTTTCTAAAATCATCATTTTCAGTGTTGATTCAAATAACGTTACTAAAATCAAAATTCATGAGGTTTGAATTTCTACATAATTTGAGTGGTGACTACATTTTCACATTTTCCAGGAAAAAAAGCAATATTGTTTTGCTTTGATTAATTACTAACATGACGTATGATTAAAACAATACTTTAATTTGTTTACAACCCAATTTCATAAGAAATGAGAGAGAGATGGGTTTGAATTTGCCAGGGGTTCACTCTGTAACCCAGAGGCAAAGAAGAACAGGAAAGAAAATCCTGAACATAACATTCCAGGCAAAAATACACAAGCACATAAATTTGTTCACATGCAAGGGCCTTTCAACATTCATTCAGGCATTCATACAACAACAAATGATTGAATAGATCAAAGGTTTACTCACCTTGCAAAGTGTAAACAGAAGCCCCTGACAGTTTCTAAAATAAGGATGAAGCCTGTAAAAAGATTTCTTTCTTTTCCCACTTTAATCTTGAAGTTTAGATCTGCAACTTATAAATAAAAATCTTTGCTTATTCTTTGTCGTATTTTTTCACTTAATTCATCAATAACAAACAATCTTTAATTTACTTACAGTTTGAATATATTTTTTAATACAACAGAGAAAGTTTTTTTTTCTGCTACTTAAAGTCCAGAAATAGGTTTAGTCTTTGAACTTGATTTCCTCCTGCAACTGATAAATACAATTGTTTAATTTCTTGCTTCATTACTGATTTACAACTTCAAATTCAAATCTTTAAAAGAAACTTACTTGCCTTAATTTATTTCATAGAATCACTGCACTGTCTCTCTTTAGCCAAAACTGAAGCACTTGTTTAAACTAATCTGCAGTTTGAATTGGTTTATGTTAAGACTTGATTTTGAAATCATAAATTCATTAAACTATAAGGTATAGAGTTTACCTGAGAGATGGAAACATAAAACTACAGCTTGATGTTTAAGGAGATCTTCAGATTTTAGATTTTTTTTTTTTTACTTTTGAATTGATGGAAAAGTTGGCAGTTTTTTTTTCTTTTTACTGTTGCCTTTGATATTGAGATTTGTGATGCTCAATCTTTTTACTTTTCTTTCAGATTTGCTGAGAGGCTAAATAATTGAATATGAGAAGCTGAAAAGTTTTTTTTTGTCATTTTTAAATTTTATTATTTTACTCAATCAATTATATTGAATGCCATTTGTTAAAAACAATCATGAGACCTCAATACATGTTTTTTTTTTACTCCATCTCCTTTGTGCATGTCTATTATTTGTAATTTTACAAAGAAAAAAGAATTTTTTAAATAGATTTCATATCATATTCACTTTATAAATAAATATACGCCTTATTCATTTGTATATATATAATGTTAAAAGAAGAATTATTTTAACCAATCTTTACATTATATAAATTACACCTTAATGATCTCAAAAGCCAATTATTCTCTAAAACATTTATTTTAAATTTCAATTAAAATTTCAATTCAAACTTGAAATAAAAATCCATTTATGTCTATTTATATACTCATATCCATACTTATACAATTTAAATTCAAATTCAACGTTTACATTCAAAACTACTCATATATGCATTATATATATATATATATATATATAATTTTAAATTCAAATGACTTTTTAAAACATTCATTATTTCAAAATTTTAAACTCAAAATAACTTGGAATTTTCTTCATATATAATTTATCACTCATTTTATTTGTTTGAGACTTTTTTTAAAATTTATTTTCAAACTAAATTCCAAAGGTTTAAACATATTACCAATTTAAATTGATAAATTTTTGGGATGTTACATAAATCAACAGGTAATCAAAATCTAAAACCATTGATTCATCAAAAATCAAGTTTTGAAAGTGTTTCTCTGTTAACAGTACTTGTTTCTTCTTGCATATCCTTTTTTCAAGTTTATACAGGTTATTTATTTAGCTCAAATTTAAGCAAAGCTCCAACCTTTTAGCTAATAATTCATGTTTTTTCTCAAGTTTAGCAAGGTGAGTTTAAAACTCACATTTTCTAGCTGTGATTGAGATTCTAAGGTAAGAAATCTCAATTTTATTTGTTGCATGTTCATCTGTGAAATTGCTGTCGGTAAATTAGGCATATCTCTTTTGTTTTAAATCGAAATTTGATAATTTTGGAAGTTCTGGAAATCATAGACATAGGGCTACAAGTTTCATGTTTTACATTTTCTAAAATTTTGAAGTTTGTTTGATCAAAATCATGCTTGTTTGTTGTTGTCACGAGAGCAAATCTACTGCAACAACAATCAGAGGCTTGAGAATTATTTTGGCCATAAGTTACTCGTTTCTTATACACATATAATAATTTTGAATGTTCTAGAAAGCTTGGATATAGTGCTGTCACGACCCATTTTTCCATACCGATTTAAATCGACTTTGAACCACTCTTGTCAGCTAAATTATACGGAAGGACGGATAATGAAAGAAAGGAAGAAGGTAAAAATAGAAAGAAGATAGAAGAAAAGAGAACAAATCAGAATCTCACAGCGGAACGAATAAATTATAATATAAACAAATCTTTACACAAAACCAAAACTGTTATTTAATATCATATACAAGCTTTATATCAGAGTTTAAAACCACACAAACTCGAACAATTATATCAATCCTGTCCTTACATCAATAGCCACACGACCAAAAACAGACTAAATATAAACATCTTCGAGAATACGTCTCCTGATCCAGCTCTTTCTCCTGAAGGTCCCACCTTTCCAGTTAAACCTGAAAATATGCTCGGTCTGACCCGAGCATATAGGAAAACACCAAGCCTGGGTCATTCTGGTATACCAGCGTGAGAAAACACAATCAACTTGATTATTAAATTTTGAAAATTCCTTTTGAAAACAAAAGCATCTCGTAAGACCACGCCACAAATAAACATGTCGGGCTTTTACCTTACGATAGCTAAAACATTTCTTATGAAATCCTCTGATATTATAATAGGGTCTATATACAAATACTTATTAAAATAGCCGAAATTATTACATTATTAAATTCCAGCTACTAGCCACAGAGTGGGTAATACAAACAAAATTCGTACAAAGCTCGTAGGGAGAATGGATTTCCAACTAATGACTAGGCACTGGGTTACCACCTGTCACGGTACGTGGCCTAGATCACAGTACCGAGGATCACCCGACCCCCTACAACACAAGACCGGGACTATCCCTTACTGGATAATCCCGAGTAAGATCACCCCACGGTTGGGATCAGCAACCGCACCACTAAGCCGAAATAAAAGGGACATCTAGACAGGGATGACCTCACCCTCAAATGGGAGCTACCCACCTAGCCTTGCTGCATAACCCCTGATTTTCAGTCATTCCCGGTTGATGAGGCTCAAGGCTAAGCGTTACCTTTTTAGAACATATCCCTTAGAATGCTCACCGTCCACCTGACGATGTTCTGAAAGCATTTGTCCATACAAATCCGTTCCGGGTTCGAACGGAACCGAAGGCACTATTCCTACTACATCCGTTTTGGAATCACCCTTAGGATTAGTAGCGAGTAGCCCTTGCACTTCACTGCTCCATCTTCGACTCCAAGCTCTTGTCTTCATCCCGAAAACGTATCGTTGGATCGAAGTGGTTTTCGAATTTCAAATCCGATTCCGGTCTCTTCGAAATAACGTTCGCTGTTTCCCGGTAAACTCAACCCCGGTTCTTTAGGAAATACACCAATGAAATACAAGATCAGAGTTCACCTCCTAACCATTAGTGTACGGGTCTCCTTATAATTCGTCCTAGAGAAAAAACAAGTATATACGTATGGTATAGCACCTCGATCGGTAACCGTACCATATAATTCTCGAGTCTCCTCTAGATATTTCCAAAGTCAGGTTTTGTCCAATTTTGATAGTCAGTTATTTAACTATCAAAGCAATCAATCAATACAACAAAGTTATTTCCTATTGCAACCGTTAAACCTTGTTCACCTTTTAAAATCCAAGTGAATTACCATTTATTTAAGAAAGCTTATTTCATTTGAAAAATATATAAAACTGTTTCCTTTCAAATCATACTTATAAATTTCCAAATATTATTTCAAGTTTAATAAATAAATTATTCTTCATAAAAGTTATTATAATTTATTATTTAAACTACTTTTATTAAAGAGATTTTAATTTGAAGAAAATATGCTTAAATATTAATGAAAATTATCCTTTAAATTGTCATTACAAAATGAGTTAATACTTGAAACAATTTAAAATTTTATTTATTTTATAAAAATTATAACTTAAAAAGATTTTCAAAGGTAGAAATAAATTCTACTTTCAATATTTCAAAATATTTATAAATCTTAAAACATTTATAAAAATATTATTATTATTATTTATACAAAACTAATTTCACAAATCAATCCAAATCGAACAAGGCTTGTCAGTCCAAACGGTACTTATCAATTCACATTTCACAATTCACAGTCACAGATATTCACATCAATCAACTTCCATAGATTGATTCATATTATATTCTCAATAAAATTAACAGGCACATAACAGATATATGCAAGAACAACAGATTAGAGATTATCATTACTAGAACAATTATTCAGACACAATTAGATCAATGGCTTACACCCTACACAACAATTAGATTAATTATACAATAGAATGGTGTCAATTTCCGCAGTCTGAATGTCATCTAGTTTAAACAATCTAAATAAATACAACAAATCAATTGGGAACATTTCAACAGTTTGGCCGTAAAATTATTAAATTGCATCCATTCGCGATTGATAATTAGATCCTATCTAAACAAGCTTATACAATTTCACATATTAACTTTAAAATGGATCATACGACGACGTAACATTCGTCGATACGAACCATTCATTCCATAACACTTTATTTTTATGAAATGATTATAATATAATATAACTTAAGGACTCGAATTCACTTCAAAGTATAAGCATTTATTCCCCTTTATTTTTTCAATTATATTTCACTTTTTAAATTAATCATCCTTGATTAATTATTTTCTAATTACATTAAGTAATTAACTTTTAATTAATTACACAAATTAAATATTTTTAACCATTTCAGCAGTTAACCTTTAATTGCTTTATTAATTAATCGACTATAATTAATTACATTAACCCTCATATAATTTTAATTAATTATTTGATAAACTGTATATTGATTAATTATTCCTTAATCAATCAATCAACCTTTAATCAATTTAATAATTATTATAAATTTAAAATTTTCTCAAGCACTTGATTAATACAAAAGCTTAATTATATTAATCATCTTTACTTACTCAAATTATTCAAAAAAACTCAAGTAAAAGAATTTTATCCTTTAAGTTAAATCAAATACTGATAACCATTTACTTAAATAACCATCATTAAGTATTAAACAAAATTTATTATATTTAAAACCCATTGTTTTTAATTAAATCTTAAATAATATTTAAGATCAAAGAATGTTGTTTAAAGGATTCGCTTATATCATCATACTAGTTAAAATGTTGGAAAACAATATGAACTTAAAACTTTATATATCATATTCTTTAAAGTAATAAACTTAAATAAACATTACAATATAAAAGTCGATTTGTTCAAAACATATACTTTGATTCACTCACTTATTCCATGCCTGTTATATGCTTTTGAAAACAAATGGTTATGATTTAATGTTTTACTTTATAATAAATTTCTTTATTAACAAAGCTTGTTAAAAATAAACCACGTACCATCGGATCAAGGCCCATAACCTAAAGACACAAAACAACCGAACCTAATTTTATCACAACACAAATGGGCTGAAGCCCAATATAAACAAAACAGGAAGAACCCGCTTCTCCCAATCTCATCTCCTCTCTATTCCCTGAAACAAGAATAGCATCACCAAACTGATGAAAATCCGATGCCATGAACCCAACGAGACCATCTCCGATCATCTTGAAGACCTCCCTCCTGAACAACGGCAACACGAACAAACATAACCCGTATCGAACCCTCCTTCTCGCCTTTCTAAATCCCACCATGACAGGGATCACGTGCACGCGGTGCACATGCACAAATGCTTCGACGCCTATTCCAACATCGCGAATCCCTGGGTCGATGTCTTTTCCTCTTCTGGTCACCATCGACACCTCAACGACGACTCGAATCCACTCCCTCGAAAAACATCTCTTCAATTCGAACCAACGGAAAAACCCAAGTTCGATTTTCATCGAACTGCTCTCAACTCCCCTCACCGATCGACGCAACTTACCCATCGATGGTAAGTTCTTCTCCGACACTTCCTTCCTGCCAATTCTCGAAGGACTCATCTGTGTCCTTTCTTCTCAGATTGATCGCGTTTACAAGCCTCCCATCGCCACCTCAAAACCTTGCAATCTATTTACCTACCTAATCAAGAGCCAAATCGAACAAACGACCACGGTCACCACCTTCCCCAAGTCACCCAGCACCCTCCAGTCCTGGCCGCACCACCCCACGACGATGAAATCGCCGAAAATTAATTTTTGAACAGAAAACGTTCATCCCCAAATTTCTTACAAACTAGGTTGTTAAAAATCACAATTTAACCTCTAAAAATCCTATTTCTAACAGGGAAACCAACATGCATGCCTGAATCTTTGATTCAAATATATTGAAATTTCATAAAAAAATATGATTTTTACTGTAAACGAACCCCAAGCTAACTACACAGCATAAATCATTCATTAACCAATTTTAACTTAAACTACACTAGAATATAAACGTATTCTTAGATCACAAAATTTCCAAATTCAAACTAGATCAAAAGATATGGGTTTTAGAAGTGAAAATAAACATGATAAACACTGTCAACAGAGCATGCATGTTATTTTCAATTTGAAACCAACAGTTTCTCACCTTGAACATCTTGGTTCCAGATGCTTTTAAAACTTGAAGTTGAATTTGAAAACTTGAAATCTTGAACATACTTTCAGGTAGCTAGATTCTTTAAACAGAGATTGCTTCAAGATCTCTTTAAGTTTCCAGATTTTGGTTACAGAGCACTTTCTTTTATTAACTTTGATTTCTGATTGAAAATATTTGGACAGATAACTTTTTTTTTATTAAGTTACTTGTATAAATTTTCAGACAACAGTCCAGACAATGGATATATAGATACAGTTTTGCAATATCAATGTTAGACAGAAATGACTTTTGGAGGCTGAAGTAATATTTTCTAAGCAGAGAGAACTTTGAAAAGAAACTTGAATAAATATGTTGGATTTCCAGATTTTATAGTGCCAAATGTTAGTTTGTTTTACTGATACAATTTCTCACACATTTACCCATTGTTTAAATTTGTTAAAACTGTTTTCAGGTTTTGTTAATCTTTGTTTATTTAACAGTAAATAGTTTACAACTTTTTCTTTTAATGTGTATTAATATAAAACATACAAAAATATAACATAGGCAAGTGTAATTCAAGAATTTAAACAGCCTATTAATACCATTGTCAAAGCAGTGTTGAGTTATACACATTTAAAACTAAAATGTAAGTGAGAACTATTTTGAAATAATACTTAATTTAATTTAACATTTGGAAATTAATAATTATTATATATAAAATCACTCAAGACCTTCAATAAATTTAAAGGTTTAACATTTTATTTCCCTTACTTATTTTCACATATAAACCATAAAACATTTAAAGTATATATATAAGTGTATTTATAAAGTTAAACAACCCATAGTTATATTGACAAAGTAGCATTGCATTTGTCACTAACATATTTTAAAATAAAGGTAAGAAAAATTAAAATAACTTCTTTGTTAATATACCTAGACATATATATGTAAATAGTTCCTACTATTATTCAAGTGATTTTATACACATCAATTTATAACATTTTTATCTATTAAATATTATAAAATTTTCTTTTAACTTATCATAACATATATATATAATTTCTTATTCAAAGTACATATATTTTTAAGAAACTTAAAATTATTTTATTCAATATAAAAAATAGTGTTTGTATATACCAAATCAAAGTATAACACTTTCACTTCATTAAGAATTTTCATCTAATTTTATTACATAAAAAATTTATCATCCTATATATGAAAATAATGGATTTTCAATAAATTTAAATTTCCTATTATATTTCAACTTTAAAACAAATATACATATTTATCCTTGAAACAAATACATATATTAAATCTAAACAATATATACATATTACTTTAAAACGAAATATATATTTAAGAAATTTTATTTAAATAAACTTAATAATTTAATATAGTTTAGAAAACCCAAGTTATATTGATTTTAGAAAATATTTATATAATGATTAATCATTGATTAATGGAAATATTGTATATTAAAGTACGATATCATTGAATATTATAAATAATATTCACAACTTGGGATGTCCAAAATCCCGTGTCGTTACAAGAGCTATAAGTCCTTTTTTAGTTTTCTAGAATTTTGAAGTTATCTGGTTCAAAATTGAGTGTTTCTATTGCTATCCCAAAAGCAAAACT
The DNA here is from genome assembly GCA_030765085.1 of Allium cepa. Lineage (NCBI taxonomy): Eukaryota > Viridiplantae > Streptophyta > Magnoliopsida > Asparagales > Amaryllidaceae > Allium > Allium cepa. The sequence continues at coordinate 113,996,506 of CM060944.1, forward strand.
AGCATTTGCTCTATGTTTGATTCTGAAACAGAATTAACCATAGCTCCTTCGTTTCTAAACCAATTCAATAATTTTAGATGTTCTGGAAAGCATATATCATATACTAAAAGTTTTATGTTTTGATTTTTCTAAAATTTTGAAGTTTTCTTAGTCGAAATTATGTTTGTATGTTACTTTCCTGAGTGCAAAATGACAGCAATAACAATCATTAACCTTAGATTTGTATTAGCTCATTTTTGGTCTCATTCGGTTTTGATGTTGTTTTTGAGATATTTTGAGAGCTATAATGCCTATCAGTAGGCTAGCTATATTTGGAGAATTTGAAATTCAAATTTAAATAGAATTTGAATTGATTTTGGTTAAATTTGAATTGAATGCGTATTGAATTCAAGTTATCGGTCTTGAGTTATCTTTCTTGTTTTTCATTATTTTCGAACATGGTTTTCACTAAACCATTTTTGAAGTGATTTTTGAAATAAATGGACATTTCAAATTATTATTATACAGTATTTTAGAATTATTTTTCTAATATAAAATCTATTCATTTCCTATAGTAAAGGAATTTCAAATATTGGTTTTATTAATCTTTTCGGGAAAAAGTTTTAAAAGCCGGTTTCCTCTAGTAAAATATTTTAAATATAAAACATACACTTTTACACTATTCGAACGTATGAGAAAGAGAATTAAACGATTGGGTAAAACATGTGGTATGGGACATGTGCGTTTACTATTTCACTTAATTCCGGACTTGTACGATCGAAGTTATTTGAGATTATTGATTCCAAGATGTTTTGTCATTTTATGGCATATTTTGAGTTTTATCATTTCTATTTATTGGAATTATTTAAGATGGCCAATATTTGGGAAGTATTATGATTTGAGATCTCCTGTGTAGGAGTATGGTCGATGAGAATCATCACGATGTTTTGTTTACTTGCCAATGATATAAGGAAAATCTTGAGTATATGATTTCATATTTTGAGATTTATGGTTTATGAGGAACCATCGTGATGTTTTCACTTGTCGGTGAGATGAGACAAGTCATGGTGGCATTTAAGACTTGTCGATGAGATGAGACAAGTATGGTCTCTATTTATCACTCACCAATGAGGATAGGCGAGATATGATTTTCTGAGTTTTATGATGTTTCTAGTGTGGCATCGACTAGCGGCTAGTAAACCGCTAAGTGCGAACGTGTGGTATGGGACACACTTTAACACCTTTTGGGTTCCTATCCGTGATTTTGTGACACATTCACGATGTTTACCTAACAGTACTACTTTGAGAGGTGTTACCAACCTTGTCATGAGGACGAACTGCTTTAGGAGGTGTTAGCGACCTTGTTAGGGCTGACAAAACCGATTGGAGAGGTGTCAGCGACCTCGTCATGAGGACGAACTGCTTTGGGTGGTGTTAGCAACCGTGTCTGAGGCTTTGGCCGTCCGAGTTTAGCACGTGCAGCATTGCTTCGGCATTGCAATCGGGGATTTAGCCAATCTGAGTTTTCTGGGTTTTCTATTTTATCGTGATTTCACCATTTTAAGATGTTTTATTACATCGATAGCCTAGTGCTATATAAGATGTTATATATGTGGTGATTTCATTTATGATGTTTTGAACTCTTATTGAGTTCCTTGAGTCATGAGTTTAGGTAATTTCATGATTTTATAGGATATTCTGGGTTTTGCCATTTTGGCGATTTGAGATTGAGATTTATATTGATTTATACCGATGAGATGAGGTATAATTGAATTTGGAGATTCTTCTATATTTGAGTTTTGGATCATCCTATTTGAGAATGTTTTATATTCGCCATTTTGGCGAGAGTATGAATTGATGTTTCTCCTTTTGAGGAGATATGGTTCATGGAAACCATGTAGACATTTTGGGATGTCGCTGATGATATGAGGCGAATGTTTATATTATTTGATTATTATTATTGAATTTACCTCTTTTGAGGTCTTTGTATACTTAAGTGACATTAGTTCACTTAAGTCATGGGTTGCATTCTTTCTGTTGCCTTTGCTCATTAGAAAAGAATTATCACCTTGTGTCTTATGCTTCATATTATCGTCTATCCTCATTAACTGATTGTTTTAGCTAGACTGACCCGCGTATTTTGTACTAGGGTCAGATCGAGTTGTTTCAGGTTGTCTATCAGTTACGAGACTTAGATTTGATGCATCTGCTTGGATATCAGCCAAGCACTTTTGTGTAGTTTATATTTCTTTCCGCTTGACTCTGATATGTATTTGATTAGATGTGTATAATGTGGTCTCCATACCACTTTTGTGTATCAGTTTGTATCATGCTGGGATGTATCTGTGTGTATGTATTTATATATGATGATTACTGTTCTGCAATGTGATATGCATTCTGTTACTGTATTTTGTTCTGATAGATCCACTAGACACCTATAGTTTTGTACTAAGCATTTATTGAATATGTCGATCCACTTGAAATAGAAAAATATATAGAGCATTTATCAACGTATGTAGTAGATGTTTAAGACAAGATTATAGATGGTCGCTCCTAACTAGCCTTATTCTTCGCATTAACAGACAGAATTACCCAGTAGTTCTCTTTGTTAATGTGGGTCTCGAGGTGGGGCGTTACAGCTTGGTATCGGAGCCGAGTTCAGAACAAAGTATGATAAACATAGAACAAAACACATATTACGGTACATCTAAGTGCAATACAAGTGTTATGAATCCATTAATCGTCGCGCCCTTTACCTTATCGTGTCTTTTGGAGTAGATAATTTGGGATATGTCTAGGAATATGTTTTATTCCGTAATATTTCCAAATTTAATTGATGACATCTTATCTTAGGAGTAATCCTAATCGTGATTGTTTTATTCAGGTCCTCTTTATTATGGGTGCTTGACACCCATCCATATGGAAGGAGTTTGCTGATGATCTTCGATGTTCTTATCTTGTGATTACGAATCCTATTGAGGGGATCTACAATATTTGGTATGATGTTAAGGATTTTGGGATTTTTCCTTATAGCTTGTCTATTCATGTGAATAAGCACGCTTTTACCTATCTAGAGTTTGGAATGATTTGAGTTGGGGTAGCTTGGGTATTTTCTAGTTGCATTTTGTGATCCAAAGGATCCTATATTTTAGTATCCTAATTTTACCTTATTTTTTGTTTCTTGCTTTTCGGAATGTTACTGATGATTCTGAAGTATCTGTATTCACTCTTGAGTTTCGTGATATTGATGATATATCTCGAATTCCTGTCATTGTGACTCTGTTGATTTCTGTGAGTCCTCTTTGGGTATGAAACCCAATCGGGCAATCGAATATTGTATTGACTTCATTCCTAGCTCTTAGCCTTTCGGTTATCCTCCCATGAGGATGTCCACTAGGGAAATGATGTGATTCATAGAATTTATTTGTTATTGCCATTCTTACTCCTTTTTGAGATATTCCTCTTTGGATAATCAATTGTAGACATACTTGTGAGATTACTTCACTCGAAATAATGATATGTTGTTAGTTTTCTTCTTCTCATTCGAGAAGATATCTTAACCTTATGTAACAACCCGCATATTTATCGATTTTATATTTAAATATTTTATCGTTAGTCGGATTTTAGTCCGAAAAGCTACTTTTTGCATATGGTCGAATTAGGACTCGGGACCACTCCCATTGAGTTTAAAATGCCGTTTGCGACCCTTTTGAGTATAAGCTTCGATATGTTTGGAGAAAGTTAATTTTTGCTACTTTTCACTTTGGGTTTGGTTTTGGGCTCAGCCCTATGTTAACTTATGCTCAAATCTGAGCCACTCTTCCCCACTCACCCTCATTCTCTTCTCTTTTCAGTTTTTGAGTATTAATGGTGGGAGAGATTGGAAATTAAAACTCCAAAACCCTAGTTTCCCTTGCAAATCAAATTCCTAGCTCCAAACTCAAGAAGAACCCATTGGTAAGCTTCTCTTCTTCTTCTCCAACTTATTCTCTTACCAATTTCAAAAATTCCTAAACCTAATTTTGGGAATGTTCTTGTTTTTGAGCTTAGATTCAAGCTCAATTGGGTTGTGTTGAAGAGAGGTTGATTCTCCATTTGCTTTCAAGCTTCTTCTTGTTTGATTTTGTGAAAAGGTGAGATTTTTATCTCACATCTATGACTATAATTATCTTTGGTTGTTGGGTATGAATTCCTAACACTTCTTCATGTGCATTTGCTCTTGATTTGGATTGGTTTTGTGAATACTCCAATTTTTGGGTTTTTAAGTCAAATTTGTGTGAAATCCTTTTATGGATGTTTGATCATGCTTTTAGTGATGCACCGAGGAGCATATAGGGTCGGGTTGCCGATTGGCATAAACCCTTATATGTGGTCTTTGTATACTTAAGTGACATTAGTTCACTTAAGTCATTGGTTGTATTCTTTCTGTTGCCTTTTCTCATTAGAAAAGAATTATCAACTTGTGTCTTATGCTTCATATTATCGTCTATCCTCATTAATTTATTGTTTTAGCTAGACTGACCCGTGTATTTTGTACTCGGGTCAGATCGAGTTGTTTCAGGTTGGCTATCAGTTACGAGACTTAGCTTTGATGCATCTGCTTGGATATCAGCCTAGCACTTTTGTTTAGTTTATATTTCTTTCGGCTTGACACTGATATGTATTTGATTGGATGTGTATAGTGTGGTCTCTATACCACTTTTGTGTATCAGTTTGTATCATGCTGGGATGTATCTGTGTGTATGTATTTATATATGATGATTACTGTTCTGCGATGTGATATGCATTCTGTTACTGTATTTTGTTCTGATAGATCTACTAGCCACCTATAGTTTTGTACAAAGCATTTATTGGATATGTCGATCCACTTGAAATTGAAAAAAAAATAGAGAATTTATCAACGTATGTAGTAGATATTTAAGACAAGATCATAGATGGTCGCTCCTAACTAGCCCTATTCTTCGCATTAGCACACAGAATTACCCAGTAATTCTCTTTGTTAATGTGGGTCTCGAGGTGGGGCGTCACAGCTTGGTATCGGAGCTGAGTTCAGAACAAAGTATGATAAACACAGAACAAAACACATATTACGGTACATCTAAGTGCAATACAAGTGTTATGAATCCCTTAATCGTCGTGCCCTTTACCTTATCGTGTCTTTTGGAGTAGATAATTTGGGATATGTCTAGGAATATGTTTTATTCCGTAATATTTCCAAATTTAATTGATGACATCTTATCTTAGGAGTAATCATAATCATGATTGTTTTATTCAGGTCCTCTTTAATATGGGTGCCTGACAGCCATCCATATTGAAGGAGTTTGCTGATGATCTTCGATGTTCTTATCTTGTGATTTCTTTGAGGATTGTGAATCCTATTGAGGGGATCTACAATATTTGGTTTGATGTAAAGGATTTTGGGATTTTTCCTTATAGCTTGTCTTTTCATATTTGAATAAGCACGCTTTTCCCTATATATAGTTTGGAATGAACGATAGTTATAATTTAATATTGAGAATTGAATACAATTGGGTATTTAAATTGTTTATTTGAAATAAATAATGAATTTTGGGAATAAAAAGAAAATAACGTTTTGGAACTTCATTATAGTGGTTTGAGTTAATAAAAAGTGGAAGATGATTTTTATTTGGTGATAGTGCAATAATTTTATTAATTATTGTCATTTGCTTCTTTTAATCATTTTTAAAAGGAGTATTTGATTTTTAAAGAGTGTTATATTAAATAAAAAAATGAAATTGGGTTTTAAAATACGATTTCATCATAAAATTGAGTTTAAAATGAATGGAACATTTTATTACACAGGAACATTATTTTTGTTCAATTTTTGGAGTTAAAAATAGTGATTTTTGTAATTATAAGTGTAATTGGCTATTTATTTAAAAATAAGGGTTTTAATAATAGGAATATTTTTACAACAAAATTTATCATTTTATTAAGTATAAAATATTTTAATTAGCATGTAAACAAGGTTTCATAATTTTATCATGTGAAAACTTTGAAACATTTGATGTTTTTTTAATAACATAAGTGTTTACTAGTGCATAAAGTGAAAAATAAATCAATTAGGCTATTTCTTTTATTACTGGGTCTGAAGCCCATCTAGTCACTTAGTATGTAGAAAGAAATGAGGAATATCTCATCTTCCTTCTACGTACAGTTACTTCTCTTTACTGTCAAAATTCCAAAAAGCTTCAGATAGTGAGAAACCCATTTTCTTTTGTAAACCCTGGCCAAAAATCATCAAATTAAACTCAAATCTTGTATTTTTAAAAACAAATTAGATCTAAATCAACAGGTAATCAAAATCTAAAACCATTCATTCATCAAAAATCAAGTTTTGAAAGTGTTTCTCTGTTAACAGTACTTGTTTCTTCTTGCATGTCCTTGTTTCAAGTTTATACAGGTTTTTAAGCTCAAATTTAAGCAAAGCTCCAACCTTTTAGCTAATAATTCATGCTTTTGCTCAAGTATACAAATGCAAGTTTAAAAATCACATTTTCTAGTTTTGATTGAGATTCCAAAGTAAGAAAACTCAATTTTGTTTGTTGCATGTTCATTTGTGAAATTGCTGTCAGTAAATTGGGCATATCTTTTTCGTTTTAAATCAAAATTCTATAATTTTGGATGTTCTAAAAAGCATATATATAGGGTTACAAGTTTTTTTTTTTAGTTTACTAAAAATTTGATGTTTGTTTGATCAAATTCATGTTTTTTTATTGCTATCCCGAGGGCAAATCCACAGCAACAACAATCAAAGACCTAAGAATTGTTTTGGCCATAACTTACACGTTTCTTATCCAAATTTAATAATTTTGGATGTTCTGGAAAGCATGGGTATAGTACTACAAGTTTTATGTTATGTGTTTTCCATAATTTTGAAGTTATCTAGATCAAAATTGAGTATTTCTATTGCTATCCCATGAGCAAAACTAACATTTGCTCTATGTTTGAATCTGAAACAGAATTAACCATAACTCCTTCGTTTCTAAACCAAATTCAATAATTTTAGATGTTCTGGAAATCTTATATCACATACTAAAAGTTTTATTTTTGATTTTTCTAAAATTTTGAATTTGCTTAGTCGAAATTATGTTTGTATGTTGTTGTCCTGAGTGCAAAATGGCAGCAATAACTATCATTAACCTTAGAATTGTATTAGCCCATTTTTGCTCTCATTCTCATTCGGTTTTGATGTCGTTTTGAGATATTTTGATAGCTATAATGCCTATCAATAGGCTAGCTATATTTGGAGAATTTGAAATTCAAATTTAAATAGAATTTGAATTGATTTTGGTTAAATTTGAATTGAATTCAAGTTATCGGACTTGAGTTATCTTTCTTGTTTTTCATTGTTTTCGAGCATGGTTTTCACTAAACCATTTTTTAAGTGATTTTTGAAATAAATGGACATTTAAAATTATTATTATATAGTATTTTAAAATTATTTTTCTAATATAAAATCTATTTATTTCCTATAGTAAAGGAATTTCAAATTTCGGTTTTATTAATCTTTTCGGGAAAAGTTTTAAAAGCCAATTTCCTCTAGTAAACTATTTTAATATAAAACATACACTTTTATACTATTCGAACGTATGAGAAAGAGAATTAAATGATTTACTAAAATACGTAGTATGGGACATGTGCGTTTACTATTTTAGTTAATTCTGGACTTATACGATCGAAGCTATTTGAGATTATTGATTCTGAAATATTTTGCCTTTTTATGGCATATTTTAAGTTTTATAATTTCTATTTATCGGAATTATTTAAGATGCCAATATTTGGTAAGTATTATGGTTTGAGATCTCCTGTGTAGGAGTATGGTCGATGAGAATCATCACGATGTTTTGTTTACTTGCCAATGATATAAGGAAAATCTTAAGTATATGATTTCGTATTTTGAGATTTACGGTTTATGAGGAACCGCTAGGTAAACCGCTAAGTGCGAACGTGTAGTATGGGACACATGTTAACACTTTTTGGATTCCTATCCGTAAGTTTGTGAAACATTCACGATGTTAACCTAACAGAAATGCTTTGAGAGGTGTTAGCGACCTTGTCATGAGGACGAACTGCTATGGAAGGTGTTAGCGACCTTGTTAGGGCTGACAAAACGGCTTGAAGAGGTGAAAACAATCTTGTCATGAGGACGAACTGATTTGGGAGGTGTTAGCAACCTTGTTTGAGGCTTCGGCCGTTTGAGTTTAGCACGTGCAGCATTGCTTTGCAATCGGGGATTTGGCCAATCCGGGTTTTCTGGGTTTTCTATTTTATTGTGATTTCACCATTTTAAGATGTTTTATTACATCAATAGCCTAGTGCTATATAAGATGTTATATATGTGGTGATTTCATTTACGATGTTTTGAACTCTTATTGAGTTTCTTGAGTCATGAGTTTGGATGATTTCAAGATTTTATAGGATATTATGGGTTTTTCCATTTTGGCGAGTTGAGATTGAGATTTATACACATTTATACCGATGAGATAAGGTATAATTGAATTTGGAGATTCTTCTATATTTGAGTTTTGGATCATCCTATTTGAGAATGTTTTCTGTTTGCCATTTTGACGAGAGTTTGTATTGATGTTTCTCCTTTTGAGGAGATATGGTTCATGGAAGCCATGTAGACATTTTGGGATGTCGCTGATGATATGAGGCGAATGTTTATATTATTTGAGTATTATTATTGAATTTACCTCTTTTGAGGTCTTTGTATAGTTAAGTGACATTAGTTCACTTAAGTCATGGTTTATATTCTTTCTGTTTCCTTTTCTCATTCGAAAAGAATTATCACCTTGTGTCTTACGCTTCATATTATCGTTTATCCTCATTAACTGATTGTTTAGCTAACTGACCCGTGTATTTTGCACTCCGGTTAGACCGAGTTGTTTCAGGTTAGCTATCAGTTATGGGACTTAGCTTGACGCATCTGCTTGGATATCAGCCTAGCACTTTTGTGCAGTTTATATTTCTTTCCGCTTGACTCTGATATGTATTTGATTGGATGTATATAGTGTGGTCTATGTACCACTTTTGTGTGTCAGTTTATATCATACTAGGTTGTATCTGTGTATATGTATTTATATATGATGATTACTGTTCTGCGATGTGATATGCATTCTGTTATTGTATTTTGTTCTAATAGATACATTAGCCACCTTTAGTTTTGTATTAAGCATTTATTGGATACGTCGATCCACTTGAAATAGAATAAAGTATAGAGCATTTATGGACGTATGTAGTAGATGTTTTAAGACAAGATTATAGATGGTCGCTCCTAACTAGCCCTATTCTCCGCATTAGCAGACAGAATTACCCAGTAATTCTCTTTTTGAATGTGGGTCTCATGGTGGGGCATCACAGCATACCCCTAACTCTATCAAACCCAACTATATGATGAGTGAAAGTCAGACTCCCCATGATATGACAAACAAAATAGTATTACCCTCTTCATCTCTGGAAATCATCACAATTACCCTAAAGATGAAGTCATCAATAAGATTTTCACTAAAAACGATGCCACAAAGCATTAGACCTTTCCACCATCATCGAAATTCTACTCACCAAATTTAGTTCCTTTTGAGAAAGTAGATACTTCAAAAATTTATGATCGGTGTAAAGAATAAATTTTTCTCCCAAAAGATAATGACGCCAAATGCGAAGGGCGAAAACAATAGCCACGAGCTCTAAATCATGAGTGGCATATCTAGTCTCAGCAGGCTTCAGGTGCCTAGAAGCATAAGAAATAACACGTTCTCTTTGCATAAGAACGGCACCCAAACCAACGCGACTAGCATCGGTATAAACAACGAAATCTTGATTCCCCTCGGGAATAACAAGAATAAGAGCATCAGAAAGGAGTTCTTTTAATTTCTGAAAAGAAGCTTCACATTTGTCCGACCAAATGTATTTAACACCTTTCTTTGTCAAACTAGTAAGAGGCACGGAAATTTTAGAAAAGTCCTTTATGAAACGGCGGTAATAACGTGCCAATCCAAGAAAATTACGGATCTCCGTCACACTCTCCGGTCTCTTCCAATTTTGAATCGCTTCAATCTTTGAAGGATCCACGGAAATTCCGGATTCAGAAATAATATGACCGAGAAACTTCACACGAGATTGCCAAAAGTGGCATTTAGAAAATTTTGCTTTCAATTGATTGCTCCTAAGAGTATCCAACACAATCCGAAGATGCTTTTCATGCTCCTCCTCGGTTTTAGAATACACAAGAATATCATCAATAAAGATGAGAACAAATCGATCGAGGAAGTCTTTGAAAACTCTATTCATAAGGTCAATGAAATAAGCCGGAGCATTCGTTAAACCAAATGGCATAACAAGCCATTCATAAGATCCATATCGAGTACGGAACGAAGTCAAAGGAATGCTATCCTCTGCAATACGAAGCTGATGGAAACCAGTAGCTAAGTCTAATTGTAAAAAGACTCTAGCACCACTAAGTTGATCGAATAGATCATCAATCCGAGGTAAAGGATATTTATTCTTGATTGTAAGATCATTAAGCTTGCGGTACTCAACGCAAAGCCTAAGTGTACCATCGGATTTCTTCACAAAAATAGCCGAAGCTCCCCAAGGAGAGGAACTAGAGCGAATAAATTGCTTCGTTTTCAAATCGGATAATTGTATGCGCATCTCCTCATTTTCTTTATTGGACAAACGATAAGGAGTACGAGTAATAAGTTGATCTCCAGGGGTAAGATTAACTCTGAACTCAATTGCTCGCTTAGGTGGTAATCCTAAAACGGGCTCAAATATGTCGGAAAATTCACGAACAACGTGAATAAGAGAAATGACATCTTCCTCATCATCATTATCATCATCACGAGGATTGAAAGAATATAAAGATGCAGATAAAGTGGAATCCAAATCTTTGAGAATAATAGAAATCTGCTTAACAGATTGAGGGCGTCGAAGATGAATAGTCCGCTCAGGGCATAGGATATGAGCTTCATAACGGTTAAGCCAATCCATTCCCAAAATCATTCCAAAGCCTAAGTAACGCATGACATGCAAATCGGCTTGGAAAGAAAAATCGCACAAAATAATCTCCACATCGTTACAAAGCAAACTAATCGTTGCGGATCCACCAACCGGATTCACAATTCTCAAAGAAGTCATTAAAGCAACAACACTTAAAGAAAAAGTATCAACGAGTTCTTTTGAAATAAAAGAATTGGATGCACCCGTGTCAAAAAGAACTCGAATAGGTTGATCACGAAATATAATAATGCCATCAAGGATAGAATGAGACATACCTTGATTACGAGATGTGTTGCCAGGGGCTTGAGCCACATTCAGCTTTCCCTCCCTTTTGCCCTGAAGCTTGGGGCATGAAGATATAACATGGCCGGGACCTTTGCAGTAGCGACAAGAAAGGGACTTTGGACACTTGTTCGCATAATGGTCCTTCGAACTACAATTATAGCATTCCCCACGACCAAAGGAAGAAGTCTTTGCCACAGGGGTTGCTTGCTTCCCTTTCTTATTGGGATAAGGACCTTTGAATTTGTTAGGCCTTTTCTTGTTGTTGTTGAAGTTTGGTTTGGCACCCACAATTTCAACATCGCTTTCCTTATCCGCCTCTTCAAGATGAAGAGCGATATCAATCAGTTGATCAAAAGAAACTTCTAATTTTAGAAGCAATGGCTTCTTGAGACTCTTGTTCAAGCCATAAACAAATCTTTGATTTTTCTTCAATGGGGTGTTAATGTATTCAACCCCTTATTTGGAAATAGATTCGAAAGATGCGACGTAATCAGTCATGGAGGATTCACCTTGAACAAGGTCTATGAAATGACGAGCCAATGTCACTTTCTAAGCTTCTGGCACAAATTTACTTCGAAGCGTTCTTGGAATTTCCCCCAAGTAAGATCCGCTTCATTTATTTCAGAAATCAGAAGCTCGTACCAGTCTAATGCTCTTTCTTAGAGCATACTAGAAGCCACCTGAACACGGTGAAGATCAATAAGATTCATGCGTGAAAAGATTCGATCGCATGATCTTAGCCAAGCCTGGATTTCGATAATAGTTTCAGAACCTTTGAATGGCTTCCCACCCAAGTTGGTATAATCATTGCACAAGAGTGCAAATCCAGACCTAGGATGAGTAGACTCCGGATTAGAACCGGCTGTGTAACGACCCCACTTCCTATGCCCGGGAAGAAGTATCGTTAAAAGAAAAGAAAGAGGTGAGAAAGTAGAAAAGATAAGAAAGAAAGAAAGACAACATCAGAATCTCACAGCGGAATCGAATAAAATATAATATAACAACATAAGTATTACATAGTTATATAACATCAATCAGAGATACACAGATAATACATCACATACTAGACAGTTATAAACACCTGTCTAGTTCATACAACTCAACTCAAACAAATGACTCAGAGATACCAACACAGCGGAACTATATATATCTACAATGCTGAAGCCACCTGCTCCATTGCTCCTCCAGAATTCGTCAAAGCTAACCTGAATCCCTTGGCTACCCGTAAAAAATTTTGGGTACCCGAGAGTTTATGAAAAACAAAAATAAACTCCGGGTCAGACATGGGTCTGGTATGAGTAACAGGTTAAAGTTGCTTAATTTTGAAAATCTTTTGAAAACAAAAGGTATCACGTAAGACTTCCCACACATAAACATGGAAAAGTTTTTACCTTACGCTAACCAAATCATTTGATAGGAAATTCTATGATATTATAATAGGTCTAGGGTTTTCAAGTAAATAGAAAATAGCCGAAATTGTTACATGATTAAATTCCAGCTACTAGCCACAAAAGTGGGTAATACAATCAAAACCGTTGGCACTTATTGGATTGTGGATTCCATACAATGGCAGGGCTACTGGGGTACCGCCCGTCACACTACGGGGCCTAGATCACCGTACCGAGGATTACTCCCTTCATCCCCTGCAACACAAGGCCGGAACCATTCCTTACTGAACAGTCCCGAACAAGATAACCACGCAGTTGGTGTACATCCAACCGCCCACAAAGCCGAATAAAAAGGGACATCTAGACAGGGGAAAATCTTGTCCTGCTTGGGCATGACCCACCTAACCTTGCTGCATCTCCCCTGTTTTAGCCATTCCCGGTTGATGAGGCTTGAGGTTACGATTACCTTTATAGAATACATTTCTTAGAATGCTCATCGCCCACCTGACGATGTGTTGAAAGCATTCAATCCATACAAGTTCGTTCCGGGTTCGAACGAAACCGAAGGCATTATCTCGTTACACTCCTTTTGGAATCACCCTCAGAGTTAACGACGATAACCCTTGCATTCAGAATCTTCATCTTCACTTCAGATTCACGACCTATCGTTAATTTGGAATCGATGTGGTTTTCGGATGTTCCTAATGCGGAAAACCCGATCCCGGTCTCATCGAAATCCAAAACGTGTCTTTTAGGGCCAAGTTGTCTATTTAGCCTTAACAGTTTAATTCAATATCATCAATATACACACAGATAGATAATTCATAATATCACAGTAGATAATCATATCATCATCATAAACAGATAATCAAAATTATCATCCATCAGATAATTAAATATTATTCTACTTAAACCAAGCATCCATATCACAAGATATTACCCATCTCATATCAAATGAAATATCAATATCCTTCATTTATAAGCAATGATTTAAAATCTTACCATTTGTAATTAATTTAAAATGAATTAAATTAACTACTTCTATCTCTAATTAATTTAAAGTAAATTAAATTAATTACTTCATTCATAAATCCTGCTTATACAACCAATCATTAAATTTATACAAATTAATTAATTAATCTCTAGATATTTATCTTGAGTAACTCCTCTAATTAATCATTTTCTAATTACAATAAGTAATTAGTCTTTAATAAAATTTTCAATTTAGTTATTCTAAGTTATTTCTAGTAATTAACTTTTAATTACTTCATTTATAATAAATTACATTTATCCTTAATTAATTACATTAATTAATCACTTTATTATTAATTATTTCTTAATTAAACAATACTTAATTACATCATTAATTAAATTAATTAATGATATCAAATTACAATTAAATTAATTACATTATTCAAATTAATTACATTTACTAATAAATCTGAAATTAAACATAATTATTAATCACCCTTGATTAATATCGACCAGTAATTAACTACCCTTAATTACTCATATAAATAAATTATTCCATAATTAATTATCTTCACTAATTAATCCCTTGATTAATTACAAAAGTAATTACCCAAATTACTTTATTATAAATCATCTTTCCCTAATTACATTCCAGTAATTATTATTAAATTACTTCCCTAAGTAATTTTGCTCCATTGATTACATTTATCAAACCATCAAATGATTTCTTAATTAAACTAAATTAAATAACTTAACTAATCAAATTATCATAATTAATTACAATAAGTAACTAATCCCTTAATTACTTTCATCAAGTAATTATAATTAACCAATTTCCAAATTTATTATCTTGATAAATTAATTTATTCATTATTAAAATTATTTACCAATCCTTTAATTACTTCTCTAAGTAATTAACTTAAATTTATCATTTTTAATTACAAATTAATAAATCCTTAATCTCAATTTATTTAATTTCTAATTATATAATAAATTTCTAAGTTTTAACTTCATTAATCATTAATTACTTGGATTAATTAATTTCTAGTCATAACTTATATTTCAAACTTATCTAATTTGTGGTTCTTAATTTCAAATTAAATTTAATCTTAATCTATTAATTAAAAACCCTTAATATCTTAATTAATTCAAATCATAAATTAATTAACTTATTAATTTAACCATTTAATTATCTTAAAAATTTAATGAATTAAAAATTATTAGACCTTAATTATTTTTAAGATAAACATCATTTTATTAATGATTTAAATTTAATACTCAACATGTTTGTAAATATTTGTTTTCAAATCCACTTTTAAATTCCATTTCAAATTAAATATTTGAAATAACTACAATTTTCACTTTACAAAATTTGAACCAAGTTAAGATCTTTAAAGGTCAAGAGTTAAAGAAATTTTTAAGAGTTTTAAAACCAAATACAATTAAAATCCAAACATACTTTAACTCATAATATTTTTACTAAATCAACATTTTGATTTGTATAACTTATTTTCAAAAATCTGGTTTTAATCTTCAGATTCTGATTTTTAAACTTATTTTAAAATCCAGTTTTATTTATATTTAAATTCTGTTTAATACTTAAACTAGACAGGTTACTAAAACCTGTCACATTCACTGGCCAACATGCAAATACTACAGGGAAAACACTTCAATATCTCCAAGCAACTCAAAAAAACAAAGCCAGTGAAAAAAAACTCAAAACCACTCTACAGTTTCCCCTGATACCATCAGCATCACAGTGCGCACGGTGCACATGCACCCAGGCCTCAGCCTCCTCCGACCACCATCGGCCATGTCCCCACATCAACGTTCGACTCACGAACCCATCTCCTTTATCAGAAGAATGATCGAAACGTCCAAACAAAATCGAGCTTGAAGCTCGACACTGCACTCAAAACTTGAAACCTGGAAACATACGAACCCACTGCCACTCAAACCTGTCAACGGCGAGAACACGCCACTCCGACCACCTGACGACCAACCCCTCCGGCCTCAACTTCAACCACGCGCCAACTACCACCACCCCAAAAATCTCTGCACTCGATCACTTATTTTGGTCGTGGCGATCGATTCTTTTCCCACAGCAAAATCTAGGGTTAGAAACTAAAAGAGGCCACCGCCATCGCCACCGAACTCTGGTCATCCCCCTACCATATTTCCCCTAGTCACCGGTCCTAATACCATCACCAGAAGCAATCACAACAACCCAGACACTCGAGATTAACATAGAATCCCAATTTTCTGTTTACTGGTTAAACCAAGTATACTCTCTAATCTCTTAAGTAAAAATAATGATTTTTGTTTTTTTTTTTTAAATCTAATTTTGATCTCAGTATTTAATTCTTAACCCTGAATCCATCAAACACAATAGTTGATTTTTAACTTGTTTAAAGTTACACTGTTGTTTTATTTTATTCAGAGGCAAATCAATTTAATTTAACTCAACAAGTTTTTAAACCTGAAACTATAATGTAATCCATCATATAATGTCCAACGTTTAAGTCTAAACAAACTTGGATTAAGAGCCAGTAACATTTGATTTACTTTTAAGCCTTGAATTTAAATATCAAAGGAACAGAGGCCAAACCAATATCATCTCTTACAGTACACATACATACAGAACACACTTGCATCAATGACAAATTCATTTCAGATAAATTTTCTCTTGTATTTCAGTTAAATAAATTTTTAAACCAAAATCTTAAAGTTAAACAACAAGACTTGTTTAAAATCCTAGTTACTAACAGCTAATCAGGTTCAAAGGAATTGGATCCTTATGTTTAGAAGCTAAGTGTAGCTAAGAACAAGCAGTAACTATTTTCTACAGCAACACCATCCATTCTTCATATACACACAAGCAATTTCAAAGATATAAACACATATTTTAAACTTCATCTCAGATAACTAGCATGCAACCATAGCGAATATACTTGAGCATTTTTATAAAAATGTTGCTCACCAACAAATGAAGAACAGAGCAGTTTGGTTGAAACTGTTTTGAATTTTGAAATCTGAAATTGCCTTTTTTTTTTTTTTTAACTTGCAATCCTTATAAATGCTGAGATGTTGAAAAGTGTGAATGCTGAAGAGCTTGGAAGCTTGAATGCATGCAGATGATAGCTCTTTGCTACCAGGTTGAAGAAATGCAGACCACTCTTTTTTTTTTTTTTTTTTTGAAATGATTTGCAGTGTCTTAAAAAAAAATATTACATGCATTTTTTTTTTTGATGAATGAACGAAACAAGAAGTAGGTATAAATATATATAAGAGGAAAAGAACACAGGGGAAGGTGTTATCTAGTCTTGCAAATGCTGGAGATAAGTATTAACTAGTACACAAATATATTTGTTTCAGAGATCTTCTTTTTATTAAGGAGGCTGAGGTGATTTTCCACCATACACATTCGAATTGACTTGGTGGCTGACTGGCTGCTAAGTATGAAAGCATTAAATGCAATAGGTACTTTATGTTTCTCCTATCTTATTTTGTCTAAAGATATTTTCTTCTTAGCACAGTTTATGTTCTAACTCGCCTGGTTTCTTATTTTATTCCATACTTATCTATTTTGTTTTTATGTTCATAGATATTTATTTACTATGTTTTAAGCTTGCATTTCAACCTCTTCCAGGCAACATACAAATGCAACATACAAATATATAAAGTCTGATTTGCTTTTTACTTATGTTCATCTTTGCATAAAATGTTCAAGTACTCAATGTTTTACTTTATATTGTTTGTACAAAGATGTTTTTATTATTATTTTACTTTTCTCTTTGCTTTTTAGTCTTTTTTTTTTTAGGTTATTGGTTATAAATTTTAACCTATGTTAATATCATAGCTCTTATGTTTATGTAATTATACTTATGTTAATAACTATATGTTTGATTTAAAACTTATGTTTGCATTGATAATATATATTTTATTTTAAATATTTTACAAAAGAAATTACCTCTATATTAATAAACTACTTGTTTTATCAAGCTAAATTTTAAAAAGAAAATAAAACAAACCTATTTGTTAAGCTAAAATAAAATTTAAAACTACTAATATTTATCCTAAGTATCTTAAACCATAGAGTTATTTATTAAATAGCTTTTAAAAAGATATATATTAAATCAAGTTATAATCACCAAAATATTAAAATTAGAAAACAAGTCAATTTGTTAAATTTAAAACAAAGATTATCCATTTACAATATATACAGATATATATATATATTATAAATAGAAAATAATTTATTAGCTTTTAGAAGATAAAATCACCCATTTAAATATTTATTAAAGAAGACTCAAAATTTATTATCAATCCATTCAAATTATTATTATCAATATATTTAGCTTTAACACAGATTATTAAATTTTTATTGCCAAAATTTCCGGGATATCACATTCCTCCTCCCTTAAAAGAATTCCGTCCCCGAAATTTAAAACAAAGGTAATTTAATAATCCAATTAAAGATTTAATTTTAAAACACATGCATATATCAATCATATGCTAAAACCATAGCAACCAATTCATCCAATCAAATAAATCTAATTATCCAGACAAAATCAGGACAGATCCATCTAGAGTTCCCCAGGTCTAAATATCGGGATACTCGCTCTACAGAATCCAAACAATCAATACTACTAAGCTACAGAGCTTCCACTCATCTAGATCTACAAAAAAAAGACAGGATATCAGACTACAGACAAGTCTGATTCTAACAACCAAAACTCCATGAAGTGCTGGTTCTATAACCAGAGATGGATCTTACACGCACTCCCTCTGAGATACGTGAAACACAATGATTCTCAGTTATCCAACTGACAATTCAATCCTAAAAACACTTATCCAAAATCAAATCTCCGACTTCGGAATTCAAATTCCTTCGTCTCTTATCCATAAAATTCTTCAGACGATCCTGGGCTGCCATCATGTTTCCTGATCAGCTCAACCCTTGCTGATGCCTCTAGGAACAAACTAAACCAAAAATAATCCAACACAATGATCTTTCCAAGATCAACTAAAACTCAGAACATAAAATCTATTCCAAATCAGAAAATAGATCCCACTTCTCCCATCTGGAAAAGATAAAAACAGGTGCACTCCAAATCTGCTTCAGATCCTGGAAAATTTCCTGAAGAAACTCTTTAATCCAAAGCACTGCAACTTCCAGTTGCTTCCAAACAAAAACAGCTTCCACCATGCTTCCACTGCGCAACTCTGATTGAGCAGATGAAAATGCTGATGATGATCACGAGCACAAGCTGGAAAACACATCCCAAAACTATGGTTCAACAGATCCAAAAATAAAACTCAGAAGTTCCTTCAAAACACGAGCTGCTTCACCAAACTCATTCTCTAGAAACCATCCTACTACTAAGCTGAACCACCGGTACCACTCCTAGAATCCAGTCGATACCAAACTCAATCTCCAAATGCTGACAAAACTCTGACTCCCTGAAGATATCCAGAAAAATCTCTGACGACCCAAGAGAACACTCAGCTATCGCAAATCACTTTTGCGATCCACCCAGCCTAATTCCAAAGAAAAACTATTCTCTCTTTACCAAACAGAACAGCCTATGTTTAATCAGCAAATCCATCAAAGAAATGGATCCACTCTGCTACTCCTGAATTCACCTCAAGAAAACTGCTACACCAGAAGATCTTTTGCCGATATACAGAACACTTCGAGCTGCATCGCTGCCACAGATGCCAAAGAAACTTCCTAATCCAAAACTCTTCGGGAAACTCGGACCACAAAACCAAACAGAAACACCCTGCTGAACACAGCCACAACACCGAAGCAACAAACTACCTTAAACTTATTCCAAAGAAATGTCTTCGGAATCATCCATAGTCACTGCGTCTCATCTCATAGCTACTACTTCCTGAGGTATCAAGATACCATGACTTGCTTTTGTCCAACCGACAAATCCAAACTCTAACTTATCCAAACTTATATTTCAAAAATGAACTCCGAATCTTAACAGATTTCCTTCAGAGATCAATGAAATCCTTATCCCACTCAAAGCTCACTCGAGACGGTATTAGATCTACAGTCTCGACAATTATACTTCCAACCTCAACATTCAAATTCCAACTATTGGTAGTCGTGTTACACACACCACCACCCAATCTACCTTTATAACTCATTGGAAAACCTGAACAGGTAACCCAACAATAGGTAGAAATAAATATATATATATATATATATACATATCAAAATTACAAATACGCTCTCTCAGGAAAGAAATCACTCAAGAGCCTAGGTATTCACTCAACCTAGCGCTCTGATACCACTGTAACGACCCCACTTCCTATGCCCGGGAAGAAGTATCGTTAAAAGAAAAGAAAGAGGTGAGAAAGTAGAAAAGATAAGAAAGAAAGAAAGACAACATCAGAATCTCACAGCGGAATCGAATAAAATATAATATAACAACATAAGTATTACATAGTTATATAACATCAATCAGAGATACACAGATAATACATCACATACTAGACAGTTATAAACACCTGTCTAGTTCATACAACTCAACTCAAACAAATGACTCAGAGATACCAACACAGCGGAACTATATATATCTACAATGCTGAAGCCACCTGCTCCATTGCTCCTCCAGAATTCGTCAAAGCTAACCTGAATCCCTTGGCTACCCGTAAAAAATTTTGGGTACCCGAGAGTTTATGAAAAACAAAAATAAACTCCGGGTCAGACATGGGTCTGGTATGAGTAACAGGTTAAAGTTGCTTAATTTTGAAAATCTTTTGAAAACAAAAGGTATCACGTAAGACTTCCCACACATAAACATGGAAAAGTTTTTACCTTACGCTAACCAAATCATTTGATAGGAAATTCTGTGATATTATAATAGGTCTAGGGTTTTCAAGTAAATAGAAAATAGCCGAAATTGTTACATGATTAAATTCCAGCTACTAGCCACAAAAGTGGGTAATACAATCAAAACCGTTGGCACTTATTGGATTGTGGATTCCATACAATGGCAGGGCTACTGGGGTACCGCCCGTCACAGTACGGGGCCTAGATCACCGTACCGAGGATTACTCCCTTCATCCCCTGCAACACAAGGCCGGAACCATTCCTTACTGAACAGTCCCGAACAAGATAACCCCGCAGTTGGTGTACATCCAACCGCCCACAAAGCCGAATAAAAAGGGACATCTAGACAGGGGAAAATCTTGTCCTGCTTGGGCATGACCCACCTAACCTTGCTGCATCTCCCCTGTTTTAGCCATTCCCGGTTAATGAGGCTTGAGGTTACGATTACCTTTATAGAATACATTTCTTAGAATGCTCATCGCCCACCTGACGATGTGTTGAAAGCATTCAATCCATACAAGTTCGTTCCGGGTTCGAACGAAACCGAAGGCATTATCTCGTTACACTCCTTTTGGAATCACCCTCAGAGTTAACGACGATAACCCTTGCATTCAGAATCTTCATCTTCACTTCAGATTCACGACCTATCGTTAATTTGGAATCGATGTGGTTTTCGGATGTTCCTAATGCGGAAAACCCGATCCCGGTCTCATCGAAATCCAAAACGTGTCTTTTAGGGCCAAGTTGTCTATTTAGCCTTAACAGTTTAATTCAATATCATCAATATACACACAGATAGATAATTCATAATATCACAGTAGATAATCATATCATCATCATAAACAGATAATCAAAATTATCATCCATCAGATAATTAAATATTATTCTACTTAAACCAAGCATCCATATCACAAGATATTACCCATCTCATATCAAATGAAATATCAATATCCTTCATTTATAAGCAATGATTTAAAATCTTACCATTTGTAATTAATTTAAAATGAATTAAATTAACTACTTCTATCTCTAATTAATTTAAAGTAAATTAAATTAATTACTTCATTCATAAATCCTGCTTATACAACCAATCATTAAATTTATACAAATTAATTAATTAATCTCTAGATATTTATCTTGAGTAACTCCTCTAATTAATCATTTTCTAATTACAATAAGTAATTAGTCTTTAATAAAATTTTCAATTTAGTTATTCTAAGTTATTTCTAGTAATTAACTTTTAATTACTTCATTTATAATAAATTACATTTATCCTTAATTAATTACATTAATTAATCACTTTATTATTAATTATTTCTTAATTAAACAATACTTAATTACATCATTAATTAAATTAATTAATGATATCAAATTACAATTAAATTAATTACATTATTCAAATTAATTACATTTACTAATAAATCTGAAATTAAACACAATTATTAATCACCCTTGATTAATATCGACCAATAATTAACTACCCTTAATTACTCATATAAATAAATTATTCCATAATTAATTATCTTCACTAATTAATCCCTTGATTAATTACAAAAGTAATTACCCAAATTACTTTATTATAAATCATCTTTCCCTAATTACATTCCAGTAATTATTATTAAATTACTTCCCTAAGTAATTTTGCTCCATTGATTACATTTATCAAACCATCAAATGATTTCTTAATTAAACTAAATTAAATAACTTAACTAATCAAATTATCATAATTAATTACAATAAGTAACTAATCCCTTAATTACTTTCATCAAGTAATTATAATTAACCAATTTCCAAATTTATTATCTTGATAAATTAATTTATTCATTATTAAAATTATTTACCAATCCTTTAATTACTTCTCTAAGTAATTAACTTAAATTTATCATTTTTAATTACAAATTAATAAATCCTTAATCTCAATTTATTTAATTTCTAATTATATAATAAATTTCTAAGTTTTAACTTCATTAATCATTAATTACTTGGATTAATTAATTTCTAGTCATAACTTATATTTCAAACTTATCTAATTTGTGGTTCTTAATTTCAAATTAAATTTAATCTTAATCTATTAATTAAAAACCCTTAATATCTTAATTAATTCAAATCATAAATTAATTAACTTATTAATTTAACCATTTAATTATCTTAAAAATTTAATGAATTAAAAATTATTAGACCTTAATTATTTTTAAGATAAACATCATTTTATTAATGATTTAAATTTAATACTCAACATGTTTGTAAATATTTGTTTTCAAATCCACTTTTAAATTCTATTTCAAATTAAATATTTGAAATAACTACAATTTTCACTTTACAAAATTTGAACCAAGTTAAGATCTTTAAAGGTCAAGAGTTAAAGAAATTTTTAAGAGTTTTAAAACCAAATACAATTAAAATCCAAACATACTTTAACTCATAATATTTTTACTAAATCAACATTTTGATTTGTATAACTTATTTTCAAAAATCTGGTTTTAATCTTCAGATTCTGATTTTTAAACTTATTTTAAAATCCAGTTTTATTTATATTTAAATTCTGTTTAATACTTAAACTAGACAGGTTACTAAAACCTGTCACATTCACTGGCCAACATGCAAATACTACAGGGAAAACACTTCAATATCTCCAAGCAACTCAAAAAAACAAAGCCAGTGAAAAAAAACTCAAAACCACTCTACAGTTTCCCCTGATACCATCAGCATCACAGTGCGCACGGTGCACATGCACCCAGTCCTCAGCCTCCTCCGACCACCATCGGCCATGTCCCCACATCAACGTTCGACTCACGAACCCATCTCCTTTATCAGAAGAATGATCGAAACGTCCAAACAAAATCGAGCTTGAAGCTCGACACTGCACTCAAAACTTGAAACCTGGAAACATACGAACCCACTGCCACTCAAACCTGTCAACGGCGAGAACACGCCACTCCGACCACCTGACGACCAACCCCTCCGGCCTCAACTTCAACCACGCGCCAACTACCACCACCCCAAAAATCTCTGCACTCGATCACTTATTTTGGTCGTGGCGATCGATTCTTTTCCCACAGCAAAATCTAGGGTTAGAAACTAAAAGAGGCCACCGCCATCGCCACCGAACTCTGGTCATCCCCCTACCATATTTCCCCTAGTCACCGGTCCTAATACCATCACCAGAAGCAATCACAACAACCCAGACACTCGAGATTAACATAGAATCCCAATTTTCTGTTTACTGGTTAAACCAAGTATACTCTCTAATCTCTTAAGTAAAAATAATGATTTTTGTTTTTTTTTTTTAAAATCTAATTTTGATCTCAGTATTTAATTCTTAACCCTGAATCCATCAAACACAATAGTTGATTTTTAACTTGTTTAAAGTTACACTGTTGTTTTATTTTATTCAGAGGCAAATCAATTTAATTTAACTCAACAAGTTTTTAAACCTGAAACTATAATGTAATCCATCATATAATGTCCAACGTTTAAGTCTAAACAAACTTGGATTAAGAGCCAGTAACATTTGATTTACTTTTAAGCCTTGAATTTAAATATCAGAGGAACAGAGGCCAAACCAATATCATCTCTTACAGTACACATACATATAGAACACACTTGCATCAATGACAAATTCATTTCAGATAAATTTTCTCTTGTATTTCAGTTAAATAAATTTTTAAACCAAAATCTTAAAGTGAAACAACAAGACTTGTTTAAAATCCTAGTTACTAACAGCTTATCAGGTTCAAAGGAATTGGATCCTTATGTTTAGAAGCTAAGTGTAGCTAAGAACAAGCAGTAACTATTTTCTACAGCAACACCATCCATTCTTCATATACACACAAGCAATTTCAAAGATATAAACACATATTTTAAACTTCATCTCAGATAACTAGCATGCAACCATAGCGAATATACTTGAGCATTTTTATAAAAATGTTACTCACCAACAAATGAAGAACAGAGCAGTTTGGTTGAAACTGTTTTGAATTTTGAAATCTGAAATTGCCTCTTTTTTTTTTTTTTAAACTTGCAATCCTTATAAATGCTGAGATGTTGAAAAGTGTGAATGCTGAAGAGCTTGGAAGCTTGAATGCATGCAGATGATAGCACTTTGCTACCAGGTTGAAGAAATGCAGACCACTCTTTTTTTTTTTTTTTGAAATGATTTGCAGTGTCTTAAAAAAAAATATTACAGGCATTTTTTTTTTGATGAATGAACGAAACAAGAAGTAGGTATATATATATAAGAGGAAAAGAACACAGGGGAAGGTGTTATCTAGTCTTGCAAATGCTGGAGATAAGTATTAACTAGTACACAAATATATTTGTTTCAGAGATCTTCTTTTTATTAAGGAGGCTGAGGTGATTTTCCACCATACACATTCGAATTGACTTGGTGGCTGACTGGCTGCTAAGTATGAAAGCATTAAATGCAATAGGTACTTTATGTTTCTCCTATCTTATTTTGTCTAAAGATATTTTCTTCTTAGCACAGTTTATGTTCTAACTCGCCTGGTTTCTTATTTTATTCCATAGTTATCTATTTTGTTTTTATGTTCATAGATATTTATTTACTATGTTTTAAGCTTGCATTTCAACCTCTTCCAGGCAACATACAAATGCAACATACAAATATATAAAGTCTGATTTGCTTTTTACTTATGTTCATCTTTGCATAAAATGTTCAAGTACTCAATGTTTTACTTTATATTGTTTGTACAAAGATGTTTTTATTATTATTTTACTTTTCTCTTTGCTCTTTAGTCTTTTTTTTTTTAGGTTATTGGTTATAAATTTTAACCTATGTTAATATCATAGCTCTTATGTTTATGTAATTATACTTATGTTAATAACTATATGTTTGATTTAAAACTTATGTTTGCATTGATAATATATATTTTATTTTAAATATTTTACAAAAGAAATTACCTCTATATTAATAAACTACTTGTTTTATCAAGCTAAATTTTAAAAAGAAAATAAAACAAACCTATTTGTTAAGCTAAAATAAAATTTAAAACTACTAATATTTATCCTAAGTATCTTAAACCATAGAGTTATTTATTAAATAGCTTTTAAAAAGATATATATTAAATCAAGTTATAATCACCAAAATATTAAAATTAGAAAGCAAGTCAATTTGTTAAATTTAAAACAAAGATTATCCATTTACAATATATACAGATATATATATATATTATAAATAGAAAATAATTTATTAGCTTTTAGAAGATAAAATCACCCATTTAAATATTTATTAAAGAAGACTCAAAATTTATTATCAATCCATTCAAATTATTATTATCAATATATTTAGCTTTAACACAGATTATTAAATTTTTATTGCCAAAATTTCCGGGATATCATAGGCTGCTTGAGCATTCTTTACTAGATCAAGAAGCTGCTCGGCAGACATAAAAACTCCATCTTGGGGAGTAGCACTAGATTGACCGGCACTGGGACGGCCAGGTCTAACCATTTCTCTTCATTAAGAAAGAAAGAAGAAGAAGAAAAAAGTTATTCACAAAATGAATATCAAACAATAATGATTGATAAAACAAGGAATCACAAAAGAAAATAGGATAGGACTGTACGAAGACACGAATTAAATCCTAAGGCACGACTCCTAAGATGGACTTAGGACGATGATCCTTGTTAATCTATTCTACATTGTTCCGATGTTTGGCTCTGATACCAAGCTGTGATGCCCCACCTCTATGCCCACGCTAGCCAAGGACACTACGGTGTAATGTCGTCAACTAGCACGGAGAATAAGGCTGTTGAGGAGCGACCATCTGTATAGTTGCTTTGTGCGAGTACCGATATGCCAGATAAAATATAACTTGCATTCTTTTCAAGAGGAAATCTGACATACCGACACAAACTCAAAGCTACTACACGGTGGCTGTAATGTCTTCGGAAACAAATATAGAAATAAACATAACACAAATCAGTCACAGATAATTCATATCACAAAGGCGGAAATAGACATGAATATATATAACACATAAAAGTGTTCATCGGAGTAGTGGTCTAAAAGATCCACAATGACACAAAAGAATAGCAACATGTGCTATACAAAAGAATAAGTACACAACTATGAGTCTATATCTCAAATGTATACAACAAAAACTACTACTCTAAGTAGTTAGCCAAAAGTCGGAGTAATGAATCCCAGGGGAGAAGTCAAGCAGAAGCACCTGTAACATCTCGGTCTGACCCGAGTATTATTTAATAAGAAAATAATAAACGGATTAGTCTAGCTATAAATATCAGATGAAATGATATAGAATAAAAGATATGGCATAAGCGTATAATAACCATAATGGCATACTACTATAAGTATGTAAATGATAATCAACAAGAGATTAAACAATATCACAGGAATCTTCTCAAGGATCCAAATCCACAAAAAGGTAATGACACACGAATTCACCAATGCACAAAAATTGATAAAATTTATCAATGAAAATCATGAAAATTGGTGAAGCACAAATTCCAGAAATCAACACACGAAATCCAGAAATCACAAAAAGGGGGAAAGACCTATCACAAACGGAAGCATAAAGCTCACCAACACGTGATCACAAACGGAACGCTAATTCCATGGTTGCTAACCATCACAAATTGAGCCGAGGCTCCACAAACGGCCCGAAGACCATGGGTTGCTATCCCACCAATTTGAGTCGAAACTCCACAAAACGGGGTTTAGTCTCCCTCGCAGACAAAGAGACATCGCACATTGCTAGTCTAAATCACAAAAATGATCGTCGTTGATCATCAAGAAAGTGTCAATTACACTAAGCTAGTAAATATATGAATTTAGCTTCATGTCCCATAACCACTAGCTTAACTTAAATATTTACGAATAAATTGTAGATTTCCACTAGAAAATTGTCACAAGAGATTCAATCGAATAAGTCCAAGAATTAACCGACGAAGTAAACGCAAGCGTTTCATACCACTTGTTTTACTAAGCCGTTTAATTAGATTTCTCATACGAATGAGGAAAAGGTTTGTATATACTAGTAGATTGGAAAACGGTTTAAGAAACGAGCGTTGTAATAAAATAGTGTTGAAATCGTTTTGATGAAAGAGTTTTGATATTTACTACTAGTATTGAAACCTTTATATTTTTAAAGTGACAAATCACAAAAATGATTGTAGAACAACCAATCACCAAAAATTCACATTTAAAGACGTGAATAAAATCTAAAGAAATCGATACCGAATCCATCAAAATGGATATTTCGAAAATTCCCAAAGAAAATGTCATCAAAGTCGATAATAAATGATAACAACAAAAGGGAAACAACACGAATCGATTAAAGTTGAAAATTCAACAAAATAGGCAATATAGGCAAAATTGGCAAATAGGAGTAGGTCGGTCAACCGGACTCCCTGAGTCGGTTGACCGAACCAAAGATGGAAGTGCTCGGGTAGCAGGTCGGTCGACCGGACCCTGAGCTCGGTCGACCGGAGCCTGTAACCTGCACTTCCAAAACAGAGGCAGGAAGTGCTCGGGTAGCAGGTCAGTCGACCGGACCCTGAGCTCGGTCGACCGGAGCCTGTTGTCAACACTCCCATGCCTATCTAATGAATGTCAATCCCTTCCGAATTGCAATCGGTCGAGCAACGGCACTAAGGATTTACGCCATCGACTACCCGGCCATATAAGCTCTTCGATTCATCACCAAAAACATGATCAAAACATCAAAGTTAGGGTTTTTAAAGAATTGAACTCAAAACACTAAAAATTGGAATATTCACCAAATCAATCCAAACCATAAGCAATTGCACGAGAATAAGTGTTAGGAATTCATACCTAACAATCGAAGATAAATATAGGCATAGATGTGAGATAAAAATCTCACCTTTTCACACAAAACAATTGAAGAAGAAGCTATTGAGCAATGGCAAGACAATCACTCTTCAATTCCAACTCAAAAAGCTTGAATCAAAGCTTAAAAGAAGAACATTCCCAAAGTTAGGTTTAGGAATTTCTGAAATTGGAAGGAGAAAGAGTAGGAGAAGAAGAAGGAGATGCTCACCTAAGCTTCTCTTTGGAAATTTGGAGCTAAACTTGGAATTACAAATGGATGCTAGGGCTTGGAGTTTTAATTTCCCTTTCTTTCCACCATTTATCTCTTTAGAACTGAAAAGTAGAGGAAGAGGGAGTGAATGAAGAGGGGGTTTCAGTTTGGGGTATTAAGTTAGAACATTGGGCTGAACCCGAACCCAAACCCAAAGTGAAAATGGTCAAATTTTTGGCTAGCTCCAAACATACCAATGTTTACACTCAAAAAGGTTGCAAACGACATTTTGAACTCAATGGGAGGGGTCTCGAGTCCCAATTCGACTGTTTGCAAAAAGTAGCTTTTTGGACTATAATCCGACTAACGATGAAATATTTAAATAAAATATTTAAATATTCGAATCGTAAAATATGCGGGTTGTTACATTCTAAATGTGATTAATTATCTTTTGGGATAATTAATATTGTTTTTAAAGTCATAACAGGTATTTTATTATCCTTTGGGATGATCTCCTAGGTGTCAATCTGATGTTGGTTTAGGCCTTTGAGGTCGAGCACTTGGAAAGATGATTCTCGTAACATTTTTCAATCAGGAATATGGAAGTCAAGTTCAGTTCATTTTCAAAAAAAAAAGATTGATTCATTTATGGAAATGAATTATTTTTGTAAAGTAAATCACTTATATGGAAACGATTTATTTGTATAATTAGCACTAAACATTGAAGAAGTAGATGTGTCGCTATTTCGAAAGTTAATAATAATCATTTGACATGTCTTTGAGGTAACACTACCTTGACTTGTCCGGTATTATTGTTAACCATGAAATAGTACAAGTTTGAATTCAATAAGTGGTGATAAGTATGCAAGACTTAATTTCCATATACTATCGTTTTATATCCTCGATAGTTGGTGTCTCGGTTATCGATTACTTCAGCTACTTTATTATCGTCATTCTAAGACGATTTATTGCTTCGTCGAGCGTTGCTATCCTTCTTCGGAAATGACTAAACCAAAAGCACGAGAGGAAGCCAAGCTATGTGGGGTTGCTCCCATTAGGGTATTTTCACATCTCATCCAGTTTGGATTCGGTTGTGCACTTAGATGTGGAAATATTCGGATACTCGGTGAGCTTTGGAGGTGTCTGGCTCGGTATTGTCCGAGAAGTGTCATATGGTGAATGAGCTTCTCGGAAGTATATTGCTATTGGTATATTTCAAGAGGGGGTGCACCTTCCTAGTCATTTTTTGGAAAATTTCCTCTTCTTATTTGATTCAAAAACCCTGAATCTGTTTAGGCTTTAAATTGCCACGAGTAGATCCAACTCCTCCTCACGACATTTAAGTATTTATTTAGTACATTCTATCAAGTTGGACTGTTACCTTATTTAGTCCATTCTATCATGTTGGACAGATACCTTATTGAGTCCATTCTATCAAGTTAGACTATTTTCCTTGTTCTATCTATTATGTCTAGTTTGGATTTTACTCGGTTTGTTTGCATTCTTACAAGCCTGGTCTAATATTAATTTTGATCATTCATATTTTGATTTGATTCCTAATATTTATTTCTGCTCTTGCTTGTATGGGTGTTATTCATGTAAGGTAAAATCCCGCTCCGCGTCAGCGGCGTGGTCTCACTGAACTTTTATATGCTCACCAATATCTGAGTTATCTCGCGCTGATATTTCCAGACTGATCCGGGTGTTATTTATTTATAATAGTCGGGTCAAACCGAGTATATTCCTAGGTTGTCATTGGAGTTATAAAGATCATGGAGGGGAGCTGAAGATTCACCTATCGTAATATTTTATTTTCCGCTATATTATATAGTATCACTATTAGCATTTATAAGGTAAGAATTGTATAACTATCCAAATGATAAGGCTTTTTTTAACTATCATGTACTCTATATCTTGAAATGATGGTTTTTACTATCTTTGTTATATTATATGTTGTCGATTTCGCAGTGAGATTCTATTTTCTCTATTATCTGTTCTTTTATTTTTTATTTATCCTAACAACTTGTTTTTTGTCGATTGGATGCGCGACACTAGAACGCAGTGGTAATGTTCGGTGTCGACTTTTGATGGTCAAAAAGGTGGGTTGTTACATTATGGTATCATAGCGCAAGGTTAAGCGAGAACCTTGGCTTTAGTAGGGTTTGGCTTATTAGAGATAGGGTAAATGACACCCTAGAATAAGTTTGAGAGCATTATATATACGAGAGCGTATTTGTTGATGTTATAAAAACATACTATGTTAATTGGTCTATTGAGTTTTTATGAATTTTGGTCGAGACGTGGGACGCCACGGTATCGATAGGGGTTTCTAAACACTTGACCAATGCCCATGGATATGGTATAGAAAATTTTGGCAAATTTAATATTTTTCCTAAGAATATATTTTATGTATATGTACAAAGGAATAATTTTCAAAACTTTATATATTTAAAAGTGAGTGGGTGTAAATGTGATAATATTTATTTATTATCACTATTGTTTGTTCGGTTATGCTTAACTTAAATGAGAAGCATGGACTGTTGTTTGTTAACTGCTAAATTGTGCTCGATTTATTTAGGAGCATTTATTGCTTTGAATTAAAATGAACCCTCTGTGAATTAATTTTCATAATTTGACTATAATATGTTCGAAGAATATGTTAAATTGAAATTTTCACTTTTTAATAATGGTGGATTAAGGATTGAACTTTAGTAAAAAGTTGTTAATGTAATCTAAATGGTGAGATAAGATATTTGGAGAATAAATATTTGAGATAATTTGATTATAATAAAGAGGAATTATTATGACATGAAATTATTTTTACATAAAGGAAATTTTGTATAAATTTAGTTTGTGAAATGTGTTTGAAAAAATTGAATCTAAATCCCGGACTTTTTGAAAATAATTGCAAAGGATTTTTGAGATATAACAGTACTATTGAAAGTATTTAAAAATATAAAATATATTGGGAAGTAAAATTTGAAATGGAATTCATTTCTTTGGGATAATCTAAACAATCTTCTAAGTAACGATCAAATGTTTGCTTAGGCGAACTTGTGGAATACTTAGTAAGTTATTCTCATTATCATTATGCGATCAAAATGAGTTCAAATGCGAAAAAACCCAAACTAATGTTTTAATAAATTGTTTGAAGTTATTTTATATAAAAATATATGTAGTATGCTTTCAAAAGATGAATTTTGAAATTAAAACTGGGTATCTAGTTTTTAAGTTCCTTAAGGGGAGTTAGTTTCAAAATAAAAGGTATTACTAATAAGAGATTGTTTGATAAATAAGATTTTTACCTTAGATAAGATATAGGATAGTTTAACACAGATTTAAATTGGGTTAAATAAAAAAAGAAGGTTTTGATAAATATTGTTTTATTAAAACCATATAATTGTTTGAAACATCTAAGTAGTATGAACTACTTGTTGATTGGGTCAACCCATAAATATTATTTGTTTTAACACATTAAGTTAAAAAGGTTAATAAGTTGACTCGGTTAAAAGAAACCATAATTAGATTTGGTTTCCACCTAGATCTTTGAAAAATTTAAAATAAATTTGTATGTACTCTTAGGATGTAGAAGAGTATTATACAAGTAAGTAAAGTGGAAATAAGTTATTACTTTATGTTTTATAAAGAAATAACTTTATAAAAAAATTGGGTGAGAATTTATGAAATAGCTCATAAATGATTCTAGTATTGAATAAAATACTAAGTGAAAAATAAGTGATTTAGAAATTTTTAATCTAATTAAGAAACTAATAAAATATATAGTATAAATTTCCATTTATCACGAGTTAGTTTGGATAATATTCTGAGCAATAACCAAAGGCTAATAAGCAAAATGGTATGCTTAAAAAATTATCTATATTTTTGGACAACCAAGAAAGTTTTGAACCTAAGTTGAAATTTGTTTGTTAGTCATTTGACATTTTGAAACAATGTTAAGTGGTAAGTTTTCCCTTATATAATTTGATTGACTATTAGTTTTAGTTTATTCCTTCACAAAATCTGATTGAATTGAATTGAATGGTTGTGTGATTTTATATACCATTGTCTATAAAGTTTAAATTTATAGGAAAAGGATTTTGAATTGTTGTTATTAGGATCTAAATCCCAGTGACTTTGAAAAACAAATTTTGAAAGATTTGGAAAAGGAATGATATTTATTCACTCTAGTTGATGTTATTGGAGAAACCAGAATACCATTGGATGCTCCATGTTGTTTTGATTCTAGAGTTTCACCATACTTTATTAGGAAGAATCCACTCCTTGTCATTTTGATTTTTGATCTTTGATTTTTCTCGCCTGAGAAACTTGAAAATAAATTTTTGAATTGAAAGACGGGGGTATTTAAATCTAAAATTATCATTTGAAAATTTTGGATGCATAACATCTATTATAGAATTTTCCCCTGTATTTTGTCACCTTTGATTGTGATAATGTAGCATGTAGATATATCATACTAGTTTTTGCATATTGAGTTACATCACATTGCTTTTGTCGGTCTGATTTTCTTTTAGATTATGTAAGTACAGGGAAGCAAGGGTTTTCCACTTGACTTCTTATGCACATGCATTTGCATCGGGTAATAAACTGCTTACTAAAATATAAATCAAACGCCAAAAGGTACGTAATAAATCTAGAAAATTAAATTAGTTGATGACTTTGTGCCCCAGATATGGGTGGCCAGTTGGCTTTTGTTTTCTTTAGATGGTTTAGAGCCCGTAGAGGCAATTTGCAGCTGTTCTGATCAAGCTGCATAAAGGAGACGCTGGCGAAATTTCCCTTTAGAAATTTTTTAAGAATTTTGGAAAATTTCGACAACTAAAATTTGACTTTTGAGTTATATCTTGGTATGAATGAATGGAAGGGAATTAGTTGGCATGGGTCGGTGAATTTAAAAGACTAGGAAATTTTAGGATCTATTCTAGCTAATTAGTTTTGAAAATAAGTTTAATAACTCATTTTAATTAATATTTTTAAAACTTAAGAGTTTGTAAACATTTTCTTCCTTAGGAATTTTGAGGACAAAATTCATTTTAAGAGGGGAGAATGTAACAACCCAAATTTTGGTTATTTAATTTTAAATGGTCAATTAAATTTAAATATTTAAATAATTGGATTTTGAGAATCAAATAACGTATTCAAATATGGTGATAATTTAAATATTTGAATTACGAATAAAATACTAATTAAATGGATTTAACGATCTTATTTAAATACATTTAAATTACTAAATAATAATGTGAATCATTTTGCAAATTTATACATAATAACAAATGGTTTGAATATAATAAATAATAAGAAAATGAAATTGTAATAAAAAAAACTTGATTTTTTTATGCTATATTTTTAATTTAATTTATATGATTTTTTCCTAATTTTTAATTTGGAAAATAATTATATTTTTGTTTGAAAGATTTTACGGCAAATAATGATATTTAGAAAATTCCATAAAAATCTGTGTGATTCACTGTTGATTTATGATTATGTTGCATTTTAGTGCATTATTATATTTTATTTCGGTCAGTTACGGTTCGAATTCGAATGAAATATTGTGTAGTAGGGTACCTTAAATATTTCATTCAAAAAAATCATTGTAAAATCAAATCAAAATTCAAATTTTAAATAACGATTTGATGGCGCAGACATTTTGGACCGCTCAAGAAGTCCTTTTGTTATGACAAAAAACATTATCATAGTGTTTCTTTCATTGTATTTTATTTGGTTAAAAAATCAAGTATATCCAACGCCAAACCATCTTTTCGTGTGCTTCATTCACGTTTACAGTGAACTGTACGATTTTCTCATCTTTGAAAATCAATATCAATTCACAAACTCAACTAAAAATTGTGAAACAAGGTCCTATGCTTCCGTATCGACAAGATCTTCAATCCTATATGCGTCTATTAGTGTTTGATCTTGTTTTAAGGATGGTCAAAATCTACGGTCGAGCTAGGCTAGGGTTTAGGTTTATCGGAGTTTGGGTGGAAATTAGGCGAATTGGAAGGTGGATAGATACTTGTCGTGCCAAGGAGTTTCGACAATGACGATATGAGGTGGTCCGATGGAGTTTGGGGGATCGCAACCATTTTTAGGCAGGAAATGGAGCTCTTCCAATCGCGATTTAGAGGAGGGGCTGGAGCCGTGCTTGGTTGGATGCTTGTGAAGAGGAGTTGATGTGGAGTTTGTTGATGAAGTTGGATTTTGAAATCATAGACAAACAGAGGAGATCGGTGGTGTAGATGCACAGCATTTTTTAGCCTACATATATCCTTGTACATGAATGAACTAATATTTGGGATGAAGAGTTACTGTTAGGAATTGGATTTATTAAGGGTAATTAATAGTGATTAGTAATTAACTTAATTATTTAAATCTAAAACCATGTAAGTTGAATAACTTTTTCATACGAGGTCAGATTTAGACGTAGTCAGTCTTTGGACTAGTATTGTTTATATCAACATTTTGGAATTGGGTTGGCAGAGTTTAAAGCTTATAGAATTTTGTGCTAAAATCGAACGTCGAACGTCTATTCGATTTTAGTTCAAACAAGAACGCTTCGGCAAAAACTGGAATCAATGTGAGTTAACTCACATTAATTTTTATTATATCATATCAATGATGTTATAAATGTTTATTAGTTGCTTAGATGTTAGTTAAATTGTTTGATTGCTTGTTTGGATGAATTTTCGATTGAAAAATAGATGACATATTAATTTGTTTGTTATCAACCCATATGATTATCTATATATTACCTATAACCATTGTTTTACAGAAAAAATCTATAGAGAGACCCTAAATGGGGTTTCTCTCCTATAAATTATTTATTTACATCTGTATGATGTTATTGATGGTAATTGGATTAGACCCTGATATTCCATTTAACTTGTTAATTGTCATTATAGCGATTTCACTATATCGTCATTTATTAAATTCTATTCCCAAAACCTTATCATATGAACTTGAGCTTGTATTTACGCTAAAAAGAATATTGCAAATTTCATTAATCATTTTGATTAATGATAGTTTAAAATAATTAATCATTTTAACTAATGATTTGAGATTAATTAACCAATTTAATAAACGATGATTAAAAATTGGTTTATCTTTAGATTTAATTAATCATTTTGCTAGTGATGTTTTATACTTAATTAATCATTTGAACTAAAGTTATATGAATTTATTGATTCTTTTAATTAATATTAATGGGTTTAATTAATTCATTGAACTTAATTAATTATTTTAATTAATGATGATGGAATTAAATTAATTGTTTCAATTAATGATAATTGAAATTAATAATCATTTTAATTATTGATATTTAAAAGTAATTAATCATTTTAAAAAATGATATTTGAATTTTATTAATCATTTTAATTAATGATTGTTTTAAATTTAATTAATTGTCTTAACTAACGATATTTGGAATTTAGTTAAATCATCATAACTGATGATGTTTTATAATTGAATATATAATTTTAACAAATGATATTTTAATTACTCGTTTCAACAAATGAGGCTTGAATTTAATTAATTTAATAATTTATGATTATTTGAACTTAATTAATTGTTTTGATTAGTGGAATTTAAAATTACTTATCATTTTATTAAATGATGTTTGAGATGATGTATTCGTGGGTAACTAATGATTATTTAAATTTAATTAATCTTTGTAATTAATGATATTTAAAGTTAATTAATCGATTTAATAAAAGTGATTAAAGTAAATTGACTAATATAATAAAATTGCTTTAATTAACTGATTTAAAGTTAATAAACTGATTTAATAAAGATTTTAAAGTTAATTTTCCAATGTTATATAAGTGTTTGGAAATAAGTATTTACTTTATTAAAGATAGTGAATTTGTTTATTTAAAAGAGATTTTAAATATGATTAATTATCTTTCGGGATAATTAACGTTATTTCATAAAAGGTATTTAAATTGTTTTATTATCCTTTGGGATAATCTCCTGGGTGTCAATTTGATGTTGGTTTAGGCCTTTGAGATCGAGCACTTGGAGTGATTATTCTCATAACATTTTTCAATTAGGAACTAATTCTAATATGAAGTCAAGTTCAGTTCGTTTTTTTTAAAAAAGGTTGTTCTGTTTATGGAAATGAATTATTTCTATAAAGCGAATCACTTATATGGAAATGATTTATTTTTATAATTAGCACTAAACATCGAAGAAGTAGATGTGTCGCTATTTCGAAAGTTAAGAATAATCGTGTGACATGTCTTTGAGGTAACAGTACCTTGACTTGTCTGGTATTATTGTTAACCATGAAATAGTACAAGTTTGTATTCAATGAGTGGTGATAATCATGTAAGACTTAATTTCCATATACGATTGTTTTATATCCTCGATAGTTGGTACCTCAGCTGTAACATCCCGCCTTTTCGCACACTTTAAACCGACACACGTGCCAATTCAAAGCATACGCAAGGGCGGATTGTTATGGGGTAAATCAGAAAAACAGAGAAGAAATAAAAAAAAACAGAATCTCACAGCGGAAGGATAAAATATAATAATAAATATACAGTTCAAAACAGTTTACAAACACTTGATTTGCTTTATACAATAAATATCAGAGTTACACATACCAATACAATCAATGCAGCGGAACAGTATGAGTGTGGTGCAATACTATAGATAATAATAATACGACTCCTTCGTCTTCGTCCTTCAAAGCTAAAGTCTTCGATCCTGAAACGCTCGAACTGACCCGAGCGAATTTGAAAAGACAAAAACACTCGAGTCAGACTAAAAGACCTTATGTGAGTTAAATTAACAGAAATAAATATGAGTACAGTAACTCAAGAGATGTTCGGGATTTTCATCTTCTAAGGATCCGTTAAACTATTTACTATATAGTATATTGCGCTATTATAATAGTGTCTATTTATAAAGTAAACTTACTTTTAAATAGCGTT
Source organism: Allium cepa (assembly GCA_030765085.1). Lineage (NCBI taxonomy): Eukaryota > Viridiplantae > Streptophyta > Magnoliopsida > Asparagales > Amaryllidaceae > Allium > Allium cepa. The sequence goes on from CM060944.1 coordinate 114,033,980, forward strand.
AAGGCTTTACATTTTCCACCTTAACACGTAAAATGCCAATAGTCTATACAGTACCGTAATACCTCCTGATCGGGAGGCTACCAGAGGATACTCCATAGGTACGACACAAATAGAAACTCGTAGTAAAGGCTCGATATGGTAGGTGACACGGCACAACTAGGCAATGCCAGGGTAGATATACCAATTGCTATCCAGGCTGGTGGAAACGCGTAGCCGCAGTTACCGCCCACCTCGGACTAACTCCCCAAAATCAAAAATATAGAAGTGGCCACTGAATCAATCCAAGTCAAAGTATAATATCGAAGAGGAGGGTCTGATCAGAGGATTGACCTCATTGGCCTGAGAATCGCTCCTGTTTTAGCCACCTTATGCCAACTCACGGGAGTCGGGTCCACGTATTTACCTTACAGGAAACGTCGCCACCACCTACTTCATTCTGGAATCTCCACCGCGTACACGGTTAGTCAAAGTGGTTTTCGGTATCGACAGAGAGTATGTCCATATCCGATCCCGGTCTCTTTGCCAACCCATCGTTATTATAACACCGCGGTCATTTAAAAATAGGTTATACTTTAAAACCAGAATAAACATTTCCATTTTAAAATTATGAATACGATATCATTTTAAAACCCAAAACAATATGATATCCTTTATCCAAATATAAACCTTTTCAAAAATCCAAATGCTTTAAAATTTATAACGTCTGAAAGCCAAATATCCTTTCAAAGCATAATATTTCGAAATTCATATTTTAAAACCATAACTTTTAAAACTTGAATGGTTTGGATATTCAACGGTATATGAATTAAAAGGTTTAACTTAAAATGTTACTTTGTAAAGAAAATAGTTCTCATGGCCTTACAAATACATTTTTTTTATTAAAGTCTAAACCAAAATTTGTATTATCTCTCTCAAGTTCCAAAACCACTTCAATTTATTTATATATACGTATATCCATTTTGAGTAACAATATTTCAAACTAAAATTAGATTTTATTCTTTCAACAGATCAATTGTTCTATTAATTAGTCTTGAATATTCACATAAAATCCATAAATAAATAAAAACTCCAATTTTTAGTAATAAAATATATATTTTTTTTTCAATTCAAATTATACTAGAATATTCATTTCAATTTATCTTGGGAAAAATCCAATTATAAATATCATATCTTAAATTTTTCAAACTTAACATTTAAACATATGATATAAATTATCAAACTCCATTTTCTTAAAAAAAAAATTTCCATTTTTAATAAAGAGATTTATACACCTTTTAATTTCAAAATTTTCAACTTCATATGTATATATATGGAAGAATAATATTTATACAATATAAAATTTAAGATTATTATAAACCGTATTCCATCCAAACCATAGAAATCACATTAAAATAGTTATATATAGACCGCGGTGCCTGTATATAATTTTCTATCCTATGGTCAAGTGATACGGATATTTATCATTTCAATCCGCAATTTAAAAGATATAAAATTTTGCGGTTGTATATCATTTCAAACCACAATCCCGAATGAAAGGAAATATGCATGATAATTTGCAATTTAATGATATACAATAAACATCCATTCATCAACATCATCCATCATCCAAATCACAATCATCAATCAATATCAATCAATAACAATATTATTTTTGGTACTACATAACAGGTAATACTGGCAATTTTATTCAAATTAAATTTAACAGCTATTAATCTACAGTCTATATTCAGTAATAAATTATATAACTGTTAACTAGCAGTTCATATACAAACAAATAAATTTTGACTATAAATTTATACGCAATAAATTAATTAAATTAACAGTTAAATTTAATAAATGCAATTCAACAGATATGAATAAAATAAACATGCCAAATACTCATAAATAAATTTCTATTCATTTCTAAAATTAATTTAAACAAACATAAAAGATTCTAGTAGTTGTGAGTGGGTTAAAACACTCACCTTTTGAATTTAAATCGAATTTAAATTCGATTTAAACCCAAAAATTCGCCCGTCTCGGAATTCGTCCAAACCAACGTCATCAAGTCCGGAATTAAATTACGATCCTAACAAAAAAAATCTCACATGAAACGGAGTTCGTATGAGGAAGATATAGCGATAATTGCGATTGAATAAATTATAAAAATAACCAAAAAAAAAAGAACACAATCACCTCCATTGATTGCCATGTCATCACTAATGTGCACGCTACAAAAATTAGGCGGCTACAGGAAGAAAATGCGTTCGAACCCATTATTTGCCGTAGACCACCAAATTCGAAACCCAAATCACTATTTGCCGCCAATCCGACCGTCAATTCGCCTCCAAACTTCGCCAATGAACAACGCGCTAGCCCCTCTACAAAACCCAGAAGGGATTTTCCGATCAGACACACCAGTCAAAAACGCCCAATTCAATTTTGACCGCGATTTCTGGTCAAACGATGCGTCAAATTGAAAAATGAATTACACCATTGAATTACGTGTTTCGAGAAGATTAACATATATTTTTGTGGAATTTTTCTGGAGAGTTTGGATTTTCATTGAAATTTTGAATTGATTGGATCTAGGGTTTGCACCCATTGAAGAAGAAGAGGAGCTTGAAGAAAGTATACGCGCAGATGAAATGAAATAAGGTGGAGGCTAGGGCTTGTAGCTAAGTTTATATAGAGGGTTAGAGGTAGCGTAGATAGACCGTAGAATGAACGTGCGGAACAAACTATGGCCCAAAAAGCCCGTTTAGCCTCCGGAACAAAATTTATTAAATCTATATATCCAAATAGGTATTTTAAGATATTCTGAACGCGATGGAAAAAGTTTCACGTCCAAATTTGATCGTATGAAGAAGTTATGCTGAAAACAAAATTTCCAAATTGATTTCAAATTGATTTTAATTAAATCGATTTCAAGGCGTTTCGCGTCCGTACGATCAAACGACAGGTCCGATCGATACGAAACTTGAAACCCTATAATAATTTACCGATACGGATCCGATGAAACTAGTTTCGTCGAAATCCAAGTCCGTGGCCAAAATGGCTATTTTTAATATTCATTAAATAAATTAAATAAATCATAAAAAATCCAATCTTATATTAATATTCTAAAATTGTCCAAATTTTATGGCTTATGTAAATTAAAATCAATTTAAATGATTTAACAAGTTTGGCTGTGAATTAGAGTTGACAAGTCTATCCAATTTCAGTATACATTCCTCCTCTTCCTTATTATAAATAAATTCCTCAAAACCTATTTATTACATTTTTAATCCTTGTATACTTATCTTTTATCCAAAATAGGGATGCCACATACTTTGGTTCATGATTCACATTATTATTCTTAAAGTCTATCTTAAATTTCAGTAACGTAATATTTAACGTTAAATTCCCTTTATTTATGCAATAAGCGCAATTATTGAATTTGATACTCAAATTAATTTATAGATTCTGCTTTCTAAAAATCTATATCAACAATTTGGTCCAATTATAAATAGAATAAGTATTTACCTCATCTTATAGAATTAATTATTGCAATAAATCCAATGTACTATATCTTAAATCCAAATTAATAGATAAAGCTTGATTCCTTTATTAACTCCTTTGGTTTTCAATTAACCTTTTATGGTGAATATAAATTCCAATGTATAATTGAAACCTTATTTCCATTTGATTTTACTATTTCATTAAAAATCCTCATATTCCAGCTAAATTTCAACTAACGTATAAATTAGCTATTTCAATTTCATTTAATTGCGATTATCATACTATAGAAATTAAATTCCATTAAATAAATAAATAAATGTTGATTCCCATCTATTTACATTATATTACATTGGTACTTCTATTTACAACTTAGCTTTGTATAAATGTTTGAATGTGGAATCTTGTCTATTTCACGTATTAATTAAGCCTTAAAAATCAATTAATATTATATCCTTGGTCTAACCTCATTTTACCCATATTTATTATTAATATATCCTTCGAATTAGGTAAATTACCATTGATTATCTACCTTAACTTATCAGACTCCACTAACGTAATGGTTAAATATTAATTCCACTTGTAAAAAAAACAATCCACAAGATTTGCATTTCACATTACAAATGAATTCATAAATCTTGGCTTTCTTTTTCTTTGCTTCTTAAAGGCCAAATCAAACTACCCTATCATCACTAATTTATGGCAATTAATTGCAATTGATTCTCCATTAAACTACATAAGTTATCCAATTGAAACCCAAGTGAAACGTTTATTTATTTAAAAATCCTACTGTTTAAAAGAGTATATCATCTACGGTATAATTTACATTTGACTTGATTTCTCATATATTTCACACAACGGTGAATTCCAATTTCTACCAACATTATGTTTAATATAAATTGGAAATCCAAATCATTGGTATTTCACAACCTTATTGCGTACATTTACGTATAGTTACACTAAGTCCATACACCGATTCATGAATTCATTAATTAATACACAATTTGCCTTTGTTTTCTTATATTAAGTTTATTACCGTTTTTAAGTACATTCATTATTGAACAATATTCATAAAAAAAATTATCTACACTTATTGCATTGGTTTATTCAACGGTCATCAAATGAAACAATCCTACTATTTATTTTAATATTAAATGAATCCCATTCTAGTAAATATTTTATTAATATTCACTAATTCAACATTTATTGGTTTCTTAACATTAACTTTTAACAAAGTGTGACAATTACATTATCCAAAACTATTGTCATAAAAATTAAATTGTTACATTAAATTCCAATTACTATAACAAATTACTACATTTTCTCAAATAAAATATTAAGGCTTTTATTTTATTCTAAATTAGATTAGAAATTATATTAATTTAATTCATTTAACATTATCAAATTCAACGGGTCGTTACATCAGCTATCGGTTACTTTGACTACTTCATTATCGTCATTCTAAGACGACTTATTGCTCTGTCGAGCGTTGCTATCTTTTGTCGGAAATGAATAAACCAAAAGCACGAGAGGAAGCCAAGCTATGTAGGGTTGCTCCCATTAGGGTATTTTCACATCACATCTTATTTGGATTCGACTGTGCACTTAGATATGGAAATATTTGGATACTTGTTAAGGTTTGGCGGGGTCCGGCTTGGTATTGTCCGAGAAGTGTCATGGGGTAAATGAGCTTCTCAGAAGTATATTGCTATAGGTATACTTCAAGATGGTGTGGCTTCCTAGTCATTTGTTGGAAATTTTCCTTTCCTTGTTTGATTCAAAAACCCTAAATCTTTTTTAGCTTTAAATTGCCACGAGTAGAGCCAACTCTTCATCACGGCATTTAAGTATTTATTTAATCCATTTTATCAAGTTAGACTATTACCTTATTAGGTCCATTCTATCAAGTTGGACTGTTACATTATTTAGTTCATTCTATCAAGTTTGGATTGTTATCTTATTTAGTCCATTCTTTCAAGTTGGACTACTTTCCTCGTTCTATCCATTCTGTCTAATTTTGATTTTACTCAGTTTATTTCCATTCTTACAAGTCCGATCTAATATTAATTTTGCTCATTCATATTTGGATTGGATCTTGATGTTTATTTCTGCTCTTGCATGTATGGGTGTTATTCTTGTGAGGTAAAAACCTGTTCCGCATAAGCGGCTCACATGTAACGACCAGGATTCTTCATCGTTTGATTTTGAATATTTAAATGATTTAAATATTGGATTTGGAATTATAATCTAATTAATAAGTTTTTAAAACCAAATTGAAAACGATTTCATAAATTTGGAAATCGTCAATTTAATCGACACGTTAAAATAGCGATCCACGGTACCGTCTCGAAATTCGACGAAACCAGTTCCATTGGATCCATAATAGTGTATTATTATCGAATTTCATAGCGTTTGGAGTTAAGGTTTAGTCGTACAGAATAGAAAAGCATAGAAATAATTTAATTGGATTTAATTTAAATAGCAGATTTAAAAAGCTATCTTCTCCATATGATCGAATTGGAGCTCGAGACTTGTTCCATTGGGTTCGGAATAGCATTATAACATTACGAACACCAGCTGGCACGCTTCAATAAGGGTTGGAAATTAATATCCAGATATTTTGTAATTTGATAAAATATATTGACATCAGCCCACAAACTTACTATCAGCCATCTTTTTTATCCCTTTCAGCCACCCTATGGATCGAGCCCACACCCTACTTGTCATGAATCATACCCAGCTTCTCTTTAAATCTCGTTTCCCTCTTCTCCAAAACAATCGAAATACTCGTGTCATAAAAAAAAGGAAGCACGAAATCGCACAGAACTACGTTTTCCCTACTCGTTTAAATCACGCTCAAATCCTCCTTCTGCTAAATAAACGAATCGAGCATATTCATTAAAAAGAAAAGGGACTGCAATCGAGTCGCGAGCTAAGGAGGGTGATGGAGCGTGATGGAGGCGCTCAGGCGGGGCAAGTCATGGCATCAGGTGGGGTCGCGAATGATGGGGGAAGGTCGCGGCTCATCGTGTGGAGGAGTGTGGGTGGCGATCTCGAGTCGCGCTCATTTAGGAGGCTGCGGCGACGAAGAGGGAAGGGCAGTCACATTTTTTTTCGTAGTCGAACCTAGGTGGGTGGTTCGTGGTAGCTGGTTATGAGCAGAGGTCGATGGCACAGAGTCAGGGGATCGTAGAGTCCGGGTTATGGTGGCTTAGGATATTGTTTGCAATGGCAGAAATGGTGGTGGACGGAGGTAAAGGAAGGCTGGAAGAGGGCTATTTTCAATGAAGAATGGCGGTGGCAGTTGGCGATTTCTGGAAGTGAAGGGTCATGGATTTGGCACTCACGAAGGCAACGAGTGAGAGGGTAGGTAGAGATGAACTTGGGCAGTAGTTCGACTATTAGCAGTCTTATTTTGAAGAAAAGGGATTGTCCAGTAAATTCGGTAATCTAGCTTAACCTTGTAAATGTAGTAAATATAATTGTTTTAATCGAGTACTTATAAATCTCATATTATATCCATACAAGGTTCAAAATGAACAAAACAATTCGCGAGTAGATTTGTGATAAAGTGGGCTATAGTCTGGAATCGATGCGGAGTCGCTCGGTGATAGCTAGAATTTTTAAATTAAATCGAACATCGTTCGATTTAATTTAAAATCTGGACGTTTTGGAAAACAAAAATCAAGGTGAAAAATTCTCTCATTTGGATTTCTGAAATTAAATTTTAAATAGTTAGAATTAATTCTGGATGCTCGGTTGAATTTATTAACTATTATCTATTGAATGATATATTATATGTTATATATAGTTGTATATATATTAGTAGTTGGATGTATTACCCACCAGTTAGAGCGGATGAGACCCTATGCGCCTCGCATAATTGCGGATGACCCTATATACCACGATATCTCCCTCAAAGTGGGATTGGCATTTTTATGTTGTATTAACATCTGTGGATGAAGGAAGATAGGTTGGAGGGATCTAACAGGATTCCTCAAATTTATATAGATTGTTTTTCATATATATTAATATATGATGTGTTAAAATAATCTGTTATAGATTATTGTTTTGATGTGAATTATTCGATGCTATAGTAGCACTAGCCTAACTTTTGGTATTTCAAATACTATAAATGTTTTTTTTTTGGAATTTGAAAGGATTTAAAAGGAGATTTTGAATATAAAAAATATTTATATCGAAATATGGATAATTTTTAAGAAATTGATTTGGATAAAAATAATAATTGATTTTGGTTTGTATTTAACTTTTCATAAAAATATTTTAAATAGAGATATAATTTATATAAAGGATTTTTAAATGATGGATTTTTAAACGATATTTCTAGAAAATATGAAAAGGAGTTTAAATCAATATTTTAAATAGATTTGTGAAATATATGGAATTTATTAAGAAATGGATTTACAAAATGAGATTTTATAAATGGGGTTAGTTTTATAAAATAAGTGAAACTAAAGGATTGTAAATTTATAAATGATGTTTATAAATAAAGGAAAATGAAATTAATTGATAAATTCAAATGTAATTTCACAGGGTGAATTTATATTGAGATATGAAAAATAGATTTTTGGGGAAAATAGTGAATTCTATTTTTGAAAAGTGAGGATGGTTAGAGAATCGGAATGGGATTGATGTGTTGTAAATCAAGAGAGACTTATAAATTGAATTGGTTATTGGGATTTTAAAATATATTTTATTAAGAAGTTAAGTTTTAATTTAAAACGGGAAAATTTATTTATTTAACTATGTATTTTTAAACAACTTAGTATTGAAATACTTCGAAAGTGAATTTTTCAAATATCTAATATTGATTGAAATTAAATTCTATTTTTGATAATCGATTTTGTAAATCGATTTGTTTATTTAAAAATGAGTTATTGAGGTTTATAAAAAGTGTTTCGATGTGTTAAATAATTACTTGAACATATTTTTTAAAAATTAATTATTATTCTTTAAATACTTATTATATATATATAGTTTTAACGATTTAAATTTATTTATAAATCTCCTCGAGGTTTGGAAACAAGATTTATTTAGTAGATGGGATTTATAAGAGAGATTCTCAAAATGGAATTTGGAAAAAATGTAAGAAAATTTCCGAAGTAGTTAAATAAGAGAAGTTAGAAATAGATATTCGAAATTTAGGCAAGTGTCTTTGACTTTGGAAATATTAAAGAAAATTAATTAAGGAGTTCCAGAACTTATAGAATTCGAGGGAATTTACAATATAAATAATGAAGGATTTTGGGAAAAGGGAAATAATGAAATTTTCCGAAGTGTTGAGAAGTAAGGAGTTAGAAGAATATATCTTTAAATATTTTTCTAAACGTTGAAATAAGAGATGGTTTGAAATATCCTAATATGGATATAAGAAATTGATTTGTTTCAAACATTGAAACATTGGAAGGGATTTGAATATATATATATATATATATATATATATATATATATCTTATAAAGATATTTTTGAAAATAAATGTTGGAAAATTTATAATAAGGCCCAGTGATTGCTTATAGATGTTATTTGATAGTTAAATAATCGACTATCAAATTTGGCCAAATTCGTTGATCATTTCGAAGACACCGGGATCGGATTTGCTTGGTGATAGGTTCACGTATAAATGATAGAGGATTCTCGCTTTGTGAACAGTGACGAAGCTTAGACTCTTACCCCTACATGTCACTGAGAGGTAGTATAAGGCCTTGATTGGTTGGTTACGAATGTCGCGAGGCTGGCCGTAAAAGCAAATTTGAGGTACCACTTGTAGTCACCTCCATGTTGAAAAGTGGGAGTACCCCCATGTTGAAAAGCAGAAGGATAGTGGGATGGTTGAAAAGCCTACCGGGGTTGGTCCTAAGTGGCCGGTTCGTTACATTTGGTATCAGAGCTGAAGGTTAAGTGAGAACATTGGCTTTGGTGGGGATTACTCATTAGAGATAGGGTCAGTAGTACCCTAGAATGAGTCAGAGTATATTCATATATATGAGCGCGTATTTGTTAGTGAATATAAATTTTTTATATTCTATTGACTTATCGGTTGATTGTTTATAAATTCTGGTCGGTACGGTCCAGATAACTATATTGATAGGGATTTCTAAACTCTTAAACTAGGCAAACCGATACAATATTGTTTTAAAAAGTGGGTAAATGAAATAATTTTACCGAAACAATATTTTGATAAAAAAGAAATAATTTTCTAAAATTATTATAGTATATTAGAGTGTTTTGTTGATAATTTTATAATCTGACAAGATTATAAAATTGGAAACAGTTTACAAAACCAAATGGAAATTGTATAAGTGTGAATTATACAAATGAATTATAATTGAAATGGATTCGCACTCGAATTCAGGAATTTAAACCCCGGAAGGCTTAGAAAATATTTTCAGAAAATTATAGAAATGAAATTGATGTTATTTCATAAACATTTTTGAAATAAATAATGGAGTATTATTTGGCGAAATTTTTGGATAGAAAATGCTTTAACTTAATATAAAAATGGGTTTTGGAAGTGATTTAGCACTGAACTCACTACCATCGCTGGATAATAATTCTGATGATGATCGCGACATCATCGATGTTCATTTTCGAGTTTCTAAGTGATGGGTTGCTACCATAGTAATTTGATATAGGGATTTTGTTTAAAAAACAAGTATTGTTTTGGAAAGAAAATTTGTGTTGGATAAAACCAAATTGGTTTCGAAAATTCCAAATAACGGTTTGTTAAAATCAAGGAAGAGCTATATATTTGGTTTCGAAATGGTTTGAAATAAAACCAGGTGTTTGAATTCTAAATTCCAAGCTAAATGTTCTAGAAAATATCAGAAATAATTTTTAAAACTTATAAGTGGAGGGTGATATTTATAAGGAAAGAAGCATGAAAATTGAATTTTGGAATTAAAATTTATATTAAGAAAGTTAAAATGGAATGTAACTTAAGTTGAGTTGAAGGAATTGGATTTTAGAAATTTAAATGATTGTGATTTGAATGGAATAATTAGTGAAGTGGACTAATTAAATGAATTAAATTTGGATGTGAAATAATTAAATGAAAAGAAATTGGATGTGTATAAATGAAAAGAACTAATAATGTGAATTGAAATAAATATTAATAATTGAATGAATTGAATAAAATGGAAGATATCAAATATAAAGTTAAATTGTGAATGGATATATGACTGTAAGTTATAAGATTGAAAATGGAATTAAATCAAATAAATAATTTATTAAAATGTGGAAAATAAATTGTATGAATTGGAATTTAACTTGAGTTAAGTTAAATAAAATTTGAATTGGAATTAGAAATGTTATCAAGCTAAATTGAATATAAAGTTTGAATTATAAAGTGACGAGATAACTATAAGCTATAAATATTTTGAATGGAATAAAATTTAAAGGAAAAATTATGGGATGATGAATAAATAAGTTTATATAGCTTATAAAAATTGAAATTAATGGAATAAAAATATACTTAGGCTATAATAGATGTATAATCTTGAGTTAAAAATAAAATATGAATATACTCGAGTATAAAATTGATGGAAATGTGAAAAATAAGTTGTGTAACTCATTAAATTGGAAATATAGCAATGGCTTGAGTTATAAACAAATTCAATTTAAGAGTGAATAAATTGAATATGGCCAAGAATGTTGTTTAAATAAGTTCGAGCTTGAAGTTATGTTTTGAAGTGGATTTAGTGAATGAACTAATTAAATCAATTAGTAAATAGAATTGAATATCAATCAAATTAAAATGAAATGGAATTTGATTACAATGGGAATAAATTTAAGTTATATAGCTGAAATGATTTGAAATAAACAACTTAACTTAAGAAATGGTATGGAATGTTATAATAAACCTTGGTACTACATTATGAAATGGTTTATTAAGTGAGTTGGTAGAAAAATGAAATGTCATTTGATATAAAAATTTAGAAAACAAGATCTTATGAATAATTGAATGTGAACCAATGGAAATTGACTAATTGATTTAAAATCAATTGTAAATGGTTTACAGGCTTAGGTGATTATCTTATTAAAAGGAATATCACCATATTGTATGGAAAAGTTTGTCGTTTTAAAAAACGGAAGTAAATAGAAAATTTTGGGAATCAATTTGAAATGAATACAATTATAATGCGTGTAATTATGAAGTGAATGCACGTAAATTGAGTTGTAAATCATTCGAATTGAATATGAATCGACTGAAAGAAATTAAATTAGTATCGAAACCTTATAAATGCTTATAATACATTTTTAGCATGATTGGGTTATGAAGCTTATGCGTTTTAACCATTTAAATAAATGAAATGTTATTAAAATTCATGTTTTTGTTACTGACATGTTTAAATTGAGTAAGTACAATTGAGTACGTAAAGATATAGAAGACCATTTGGTTATATTTTGGTTGCGAAAGTGCATATTAAATAAGCTCGCGTGCTTAAAAACGCTAATATAAGGTACGTTTTCGGATTCAATACCGCAAATATATATATATATATATATATATATATATATTATGCTTTTCGACCATGTTGGTCGATGTATACATTTTTATCTCTCTTGTCATATTGCAAAAGGCTCGCCATACAAGGAAGACTATGCCAAAAAAATTCAAAAATTAAGGGTGTTAGAAAATTTTCGAAAAATTTTGTTGACTAAAAAGTTAATTCTTGAATTAGAACTGAAATAGAGGGTTTTGAAATAGTATTGGAAACTAATTTTTATGGTTGGAGCTAAAAGATTTAGAAGAGTGAAATAGTAAGTTAACTAAGTGGGTTTTGAAAAAAGTAATGGGTTTGGAGCATTTTTCCTGCCTTAGCAATTTCGGGGACGAAATTTTTTTAAGTGGGGAGGAATGTAACGACCGGGATTTTTCGTCGTTTTATTTTGAATATTTAATGGTTTAAATATTGGATTTGGAATTATAATTTAATTAAAAAAAATTAAAATTGAATTTCAAGTGATTTCGTAAAAACTTGGAAATCGTCGATTTAATCGACGCATTAAAATAGCAATCAGGGATACCGTCTCGGAATTCGACGAAACTACTTCCGTTGGATCCATAATAGTGTATTATTATCGGATTTTAAATTTCATAGCGCTTGGAGTTAACGTTTAGTCGTTCGGAATAGAAACGCTTGGAAATAATTTAATTTAATTTAAATAGTCGATTTAAAAAGCTATCTTCTTCATATGATCGAATTGGAGCTTGAGACTTGTTCCATTGGGTTCAGAATAGTGGTATAACATTATGAATGCCAGGTGGCCGTCTCAATAGGGGTTCGAAATTAATATCCTGATATTTTGTAATTTAATAAAATATATTTATATCATCCCACAAACTTACCATCAGTCGTCTTTTCAATTCCTTTCAGCCACCCTATGGATCGAGCCCACAACCTACCTGTCTTGAATCATACCCAGCTTCTCGTTAAATCTTATTTCCCTCTTCACCAAAACAATCGAAATCCTCGTGTAATAAAAAAAGGAAGCATGAAATTGCGCAGAACTACTTTTTCCCCACTCATTTAAATCACGCTCAAATCCTCCTACTGCTAAATAAACGAATCGAGCATATTCATTTAAAAAGAAAAGGGACTGTGATCGAGTCGCGAACTAAGGAGGACAATGGAGCGCAATAGAGGCGCTCAGGCAGGGCAAGTGGCTCATTGCATGGAGGAGTATGGATGGCGATCTAAAGTCGCGCACGTTTGGGAGGCTGCGGCGACAATGAGGGAAGGGCAGTCGTATTCATTTGTCGAAGTCGAACCTGGGTAGGTGGTTTATGGTAGTTGGTTATGAGCAGAGGTCGATGGTACGGAACCAGGGGATCGTAGATTCTGGGTTGTAGTCGCTCAGGGTATTGCAGGCGATGGAAGAAATGGTGACGGACGGAGGTGAAGGAAGGCTGGACGAGGGCTGTCTGGACGAAGCATGGCGGTGGCAGTTGGCGATTTCTGGAAGTGAAGGGTCTCGGATTTGGTATTCATGAAGGCAACGAGTGAGAGGGTAGGTGGAGATAAAGTTGGGCAGTAGTTCGGCTATTAGCAGTCTTATTTTGAGGAAGAGGGATTATCTAGGAAATTCGCTATTCTAGCTTAACCTTGTAAATGAAGTAAATATAATTGTTTTACCTCGAGTACTTATAAAAGTCATATTAAATTCATATGAGGTTCAAAATGAACAAAAAAAGTCACGAGTGGATTCGTGATAAAGTAGGCTATAGTCTGGAATCGATGCGGAGTCGCTCGATGATAACTAGAATTTTTAAATTAAATCGAACATCGTTTGATTTAATTAAAAATTTGGACGTTTTGCCAAATAAAAATTAAGGTGAGAAATTCTCACTCATTTGGATTTTCGAAATTAATTTTTAAATAGTTAGAATTAATTCTGGATGCTTGGTTGAATTTATTAATTATTATCTGTTGAATGACATATTATATGTTATATATATAGTAGTATATATATAAGTAGTGGGATATATTACACGTCGGTTTGAGCGAATGAGACCCTATGCGCCCACATAATAGCTGATGATCCTATATACCACGTTATCCCCCTCAAAGTGGGATTGGCATTTTTATGCTGTATTAACATCTGTGGATGCAAGGAGACAGGTTGGAGGGATCCAACTGGATTTCTCAAATTTATATTGATTTTTTTTCATATATAATAATATACGATGTGTTAGAATAATCTATTATAGATTATTTTTGTGATGTGAATTATTGGATGCTATAGTAGCACTGACCTAACTTTTGGTATTTTAAATACCATAAATATTATTTTTGGAATTTGAAAGGATTTAAAAGGAGATTTTGAATATAAAATATTTATATCAAAATTTGGATTATTTTAAGAAATTGATTTGGAAAATAATTGATTTTGGTTTGTATTTAACTTTTCGTAAAAATATTTTAAATAGAGATTTTAAAATAATTTATACAATGGATTTATAAAATAGATTTTATAAATGGGATTAGTTTTATAAAACAAGTGAAACTCAAAGGAGTTATAAATTTATAAACGACGTTTATAAACAAGGAAAAATAAAATTAATTGATAAATTGGAATATAATTTAACATGGTGAATTTATATCGAGATATGAAAATTATATTTTTGGGAAAAATAGTGAATTCTATTTTTGAAAAGCGAGGATGGTTAGAGAATCGGAATGGGATCGATTGCTGTAAATCGAAAGGGATTTACAAATTGAATTGATTATTGGGATTTTAAAAATATACTTTATTAAGAAGTTAAATTTCGATTGAAAAAGGGAAAATTTTATTTATTTAAATACGTATTTTTAAACTAGTCAGTATTGAAATACTTCGAAAGTGAATTTTTCAAATATCTAATATTGATTGAAATTAAATTCTAATTTTTTATAATCGGCCTTGTAAATTGATTTTTTTATTTAAAAATGAGTTATTGAGGTTTATAAAAAAGTGTTTCGATATTTTAAATAATTACCTGAACATGTTTTTAGAAAACAAAGTATTATTCTTTAAATACTTATATATATATAGAGTTTTGTAATGATTTAAATTTATTTATAAATCTCCTCGAGGTTTGGAAACGGGGTTTGTTCAGTAGATGGGGTTTATAAGAGAGATTCTCAAAATGGAATTTAGAAAAAATGTTAGAAAATTTCTGAAATAGTTAAATAAAAGAAGTAAGAAATGGATATTTGGAATTTAGGCAAGTGTCTTTGACTTTGGAAATATTAAAAGAAATTAATTAAGGAGTTCTAGAGCTTATAGAATTCGAGGGAATTTATAATATAAATAGTAAAGGATTTTGCGAAAAGGGAAATAATGAAATTTTCCAAACTGTTGAGAAGTAAGGAGTTAGAAGAATATATCTTTAAATATTTTTTAAACGTTGAAATAAAAGATGGTTTGGAATATCGATATAAGAAATTGATTTGTTTCAAATAATGAAACATTGGAAGGTATTTTAATATATATATATATATATATATATATATATATATATATATATATATATATATATATCTCATAAAGATATTTTTTTAAATAAATGTTGAAAAATTTATAATAAGGCCTAATGACTGCTTATGAATGTTATTTGATAGTTAAATAATTGACTATCAAATTTGGCCAAATTCGCTGATCATTTGGAAGAGACCAGGATCGGATTTAATTATTCGAAAACCACTTCGATCTGGTTTAACGTTACGAATGGTGATATCGTGAAGATGGTGACTTAGTTCGTCCAGACCCAGAACAACTTATATGGATGAATGCTAACAGAACATCGTCATTAGAGGACGATGAGTATTCTAAGTGGATTGTTCTTGAAATGTAAGTGTTAGCCTCAAGCCTCATCAACCAGGAATGACTAAAACATGGGAGATGCGGCAAGGCTAAGTGGGTTGCACCCAATTAGGGTATGTTATCAACTTTTTAGATACGCTAGGAAATATATAAATTATCGATAAGGTTATGCATGGAAAAGTGAGCGCTCGATTTAAGGGTGGGAACACCCAGGGTGATAACGTATTCGGTACTATTCAGGTTAGGGGTAGGCTGGTCTTGTGTGGTAGGGGATCCCGGCGAGGTCCTCGGTACATTTTTCTAGAAGTGCACTGTGATGGACGGTACCCCAATAACCCAGTCATTGTATGGAATCTATTCTCCAATAAGCGTCGTACGGTTTTGATTGTGCAAAACTATGTTGAAACGTGAGGTGCAAGCATTTCAGCTATTTTCTATTTACTTTCTATAGATACTATTATAATATTAGATGATTTTGATATAAAATGTTTTGGCTATAATAAGGTAAAAATTCGTCGTGTTTATGTGTGACGCGGTCTTACGAGATACCTTTGTTGTAACGTTTCGGTTTTTGCCCGCTCAAAAATCGACATCCATACTTCATATCGTATTCGAATGCCGTAGATTCGACCGTTCAAATCCGATTCGCCAGAGCTTATAACAAAATTAAGTAAACAACACAGCGGAATAAAAGAATAATACATTGATATACAGCTTTGATACAATATCTGATACAACAGATGATCCAATAGATATCAATATACATCAGAGATATGATACAATAAATAGCAGCGGAAAAGAAAATAGATGACATCTAACAGCGGAACAATATAACTCTAAGGTAGTCTTCAAAAGAGAATTCCGAGAACTGTAACTCCATTTCCAAGAATCAATCCAGCAGAAGCTCGAACCCCCAATAACATATCACCAAGCTCAGCAAGACTGGTGCGGTCCAAAGACTGAACTCACTCTAGATAATCTACTAAACCTGACTATCTGAAAAACCCAACTCTAGACTGCTCGTGTAGAAATATAATGAGCACCCAGAGTTTAGAAAAGAAACAATAAACTCCGGATCAGTCGTGGGACTGGTGTGAGCAACAAAAACAGTTTATCTTTTAAAACATCCAAAGAAATATTTTAAAGTTAATTCGCAATGCTTTTTGAAATGAGACTACCATAAGACCTCCCGCCACACACACAATGCAAACGCAGACTTGGAGGAGATTTCTTCTTATGATAGTCAAAGATGCTTGATACGCATTAAAAAGAAACATTTGATATTATTATTAGTGCATAGTGTAGGAAAAATTCATTTCGAAAGTAGAATATAAATCTTAGCCAGCATAGGTACCATTATATTATGCCTACTAATAGCTACCATATTAGATGGCAGGTTCTACAACTAATACCTTACAAGTCACGTATTGTTTCTTTGGATTTCCAACAAATGGTCAGGCCAAGGAACTTTCCATTGCCACATGAGAATGCCTCTGGAAGGACATTCCCGAGAACCAAACCGGAACTCTGCCAACACAAGGTCGGGTTACCCCTAACTGGGTAACTACTGACACGAGCACGCCATTCCCCGATCGTAAACGACCTTTCTCACGGGATCCCGATAACCAACAACCACAAAGTAATAAATTCGCAGTAACCACATAGGTTAAATATCTGGGCTCCATACCATGATACCACCTCTATCCAGAAGGAAATGTACATACCCTAAAGGGAGCTACCCCTCATAATCTTGCCGCATCTTTCCTGTTTTGACCATTTCCGGGGTGTGAGGCTCGACGAAGTCACGTCCACAAAAACACGCTTTATACAAAAGCTGTGCTTTGGGTCAACAAATGATCATAGAAATGATCACCCAAATAGACGATCAAACAAATGATCCTATCATAAATAATCAACACAATGATCATTTCACAGCAACACTCAGCATGTCACATTACCAAATTGGGAATATATTGCTGATAACCTTCAACTACATAACCTCTGAGCGTACGTCTCAGAGAAGGGTGTTAAGCTAAGAGAATAAATTCTCCGCCACCAACAGAAATGTATTTGAAAGAAATCTGCTTTATATCTCAAATTGTAATGTCAGACATACAATCCATACAAGTCTGTTCTGGGTTCGAACAGAACCGAAGGCACTTCCAAAGAAGTCCTTGCAATCCGGGTATTCACAATCCCGATCGGATTTTCCCGTCACTTAGGGAATCTCTATACCAGGAGCTACCCAGTGCAGAGACAATCGATAGGTCATCCTATCACTCTCGCAAATACCCGGTCTTCAACACCAGTCTTTAAATGCTATCCATAACGTCGAATCACTTATTCGGAATGGGTTATACGACACAAAGGTCCTTTCCCGGCTAAACCGAATAGTGAGCACGATATTTCAAAAACAAATGGATAATGGGATTTCAATTAAGTCACAACTTAATAATTCAAAACTTTCTTTCAAATGGTTTAATCTAATTACCATTTCAATCTTTAAACAAAAAGATTCATTTTCACAACCTTTAACGGTTTAAACAATTTTCACATTTTAATCTTTTAAACAAAAGATTCATTCACAGATTTTTCCAAATCAATTTTCATTTCAATTTGATTAACTCGTTAAATCTTTAAATCAAAGATTTAACTTATAGACTTCGAAACAATTTCATTTCAATTTGATTTAAACAAATCATCAATTTAAATCTGTTAAAAATAAACAGATTTAATCCTTAGTTTTCAAAAAGAATTCATTCATAACTTAGGGAAATCATTTCTCTATTCAATCTTGAAATTCCCCTAATTAACTGGAATCTCGGTTCTTATCTAAAAGTGTTTATCATTTGAAAACAACAGTTTTCATTTTGGAAATCTGATTCATTTATACGAGTTGAAGTCCTTGGGTTAAATTCAAATTCCCAAAAACAATACTTAAAAGTGGTTTAATCCTTATATAACCAATATAACATCTTTAATCCCTAATTTTAAATCATAGAATTCAATTTCAAGTATTGAATTTAAATTTAAATCAAATTATTTAAATTCCAAAACTTAATCAAGTAATTTAAAAATAATAAATTTTATTTTGAAATTTCATTCTAAAAGCTTTTCACATTTATTCTGATCCCATTTCCAAAACATTTGAATTTAAAAATTCAAATATAACTATTTCAAAAATCTGCGACTTAATCGATTTCCTCGTGAAATCCATATTTGTGTGTGTAAAAGTGTAGTCTAGGGGTTTCACACAGTAGTGCAACATCATTCAATCATCACAGATCAAATACAACAATATATTCGATAAGCGATATAAATTATAACGCTTATCTTTCATACACAGATTCACAGATATATATATATATCACAGATAATAAACTATATCACAGATCACAACACAAATCAGAATATAACAGAAAGCATCACATATCAGGGATATCAAACAATTCAACATCCAATATATCCAAACATCCATAAATAGGGTCAATTTAATTATCTGATTAATTTAAATCAGATCAAATTTCTATGAATAATTCTTTTCACGTTTATTATCAAAATAAATTTCAAGTAAATGATCTTCATTAACTATCCATAATTATTTAATTACTATTCTTAAGTAATTAAACTCAATTTAACTATTGTTAATTATCATTTAATTAACCTTTAAAATCATATATTTAATCACTGATTTTTCTTAATTAATTAAGTTCTAAACTGTAACTTAATAAATCTTAATTACTTGATTAAATAACCTTAATCATTTGTTTAAAAGAAAACTCTTTATTAATTTAATAAATCTTATTTACAAATTAATTTACCTTAATTAATTTAACTCGAATCTCAATTTCTTGATTTAATAAATTAATCAATTATTCACTTGAACTAATTTAATGAGTGCATATCATTTTATCTTCACTAATTCAAATTTAAAACATTTTCTAACTAATGTTTTTATTATCATCACAAAGCAAATTTAAACAATTTAAATATTAAAACTTCTTTGATTTCAGGACTAGGATTCAAAATTTTTTTAATTCAGATTTAAATTTAGATTTAAACTTTTAATTTCAACTTGCTTAAATTTTTCATTTAAAATTTCAACTCCATTTCAAATTTCTTTAATTATTGACCACTTTTAAATTATTAAAATAATTTAAATTTTGAAACTTTATTTCTAATCGACTATTTTTTTTTACATCACTTACCTTATTAATCTTTTACAATAAATATTAACTTAACTACTAATTTCTAACTTAGCTTAAATATTAACATACCAAACTAAATCAGGTTGTACGTTAAGTCAGATAGCGACCCGAGACAAACTCCAATCCCACTCGAGGCTGTCTCAAGGCTTCCCCGCGTCTCTCTCTCTCTCCCACCCATCCTGTTCTTCTCCCCAGTCTTCTTCTCTTTTCTTTTTTTATTTAAGTAAAATTAAAACTGCAGAACCAACAACACGCGCTCACGCTCACACCCATGCAGGCCCGAAGCCATACCCGAAGCAATCACCGAAAATCACGAGGACGCGACGACTCCCCTATCATTGACCACCACCTCGCCACCGTGCACGTGCACGGTGGCTCGCCTCCCCTGCGGCGACCCGCGACCATCCACACAAACCACAAAACACCCCTCGAATCGAAATCTAAACCCAGGTTTTGATTTCAAGATGAAAATAAGAATACGACCCTGATGCTCGAATATGTGACAGCAACTCCACTGTCAAATCGATCGTGCGGCCACCCCACATCACCGGAGGTGATGAAAATTCACTAGAACGTCACTCACATTCCTCTCTAATTCCACCAAAGCTCACGACCCACTCGATTCCTCTATGATGCCGAAATCGATACTTTACAGAGCATCACAATTTTAAGCACTCAAACCCTATTTGTGATTCAAACTCAAATTTTAAGCATTTGAAAAATAATTTCATATTTTTCTAGTGTTAATATAACTTCAACCTTGCTTCATGCCAAATTTCAACCTTTTACAGTGATTTATTCACTAGAAATTTGCAAAAATGCAGTTTTGGTTCAAATTCAAATTTCTCTTAAAACCCCAAACTAAAATTCTTCGTTTTAGTTTTAAAAATCATGAACTACTGTAAGCATTCAAGATATAAACTTGAATTAGCTTTTAGTAACACTCGAATTTATCAACTTAGTACTTGATTGTTTGTAAACAAGGTTTCCAGAAATTTTAACAGGTTATTTTACTTGAATTAAATTTTAAAACTTAATATTTATGGTAACTAACAATCTTTGTTTTAATCTTAAGTTTTAACCTTGATTAGATCAAGTGATAATGGATTTTTGAATCAAAATCCTGTGTTTAAAAAATCTTTAAACAGAGAGTATTTATAACATCAGCCTACACATCTATATTCATGAATCAGTATACACAGAGCATTAATGTTTATGACCAAACATACTTATCACAATACAGATCAATATTTTTAAAATTTAAAACAAATGTTACTCACAGGCATTTCAGTAAACATAGAAAACTGGGTTGAGTTACTCACCTTAGAAAAAATGCAGAGAGATTATATTTTGAACTTGAAAGTGGAAATGCTTTTGCAAGCTAGAGTTTGATTTTCTCTTTTTTTTCTTTTCTTTTGCTCAGTTTAAAATGAATGAAAACTGAGATGAAGAAAATGATGTATATAACAAAAAGTTTACAAGTTGATAACATTTTGTACAGGTGATGTTATTTGTATAATAGGCATGGGTGGATATGCTTGCTTGTACTGGTATTTTCATTTGTTTTATGAAACAAGATCTAGGCTAGAATGATATCAAGTCGTGCTTGGTATTAAATGCAGGTCCTTTCTTGTTTACATGCTAATATACTTGTTTGTACAGTTTATTTATTCTTGCTTTTTTTTTTTACTTTTTACTTGCCTACATACTTTCTTCTACTTTGCTTTATAAATAAGTATGGCTGAAGTGATATATTTGAGCTGAGAAGATTTTATTTGTACTTTTTTATTTCAGCCTTACTTACTTTATTTATATTTGTTTTATAAACTTGTACAGTTTGTTTATGT
This sequence comes from Allium cepa, assembly GCA_030765085.1. Lineage (NCBI taxonomy): Eukaryota > Viridiplantae > Streptophyta > Magnoliopsida > Asparagales > Amaryllidaceae > Allium > Allium cepa. Next base: position 114,055,840 of record CM060944.1, read on the forward strand.
TTTTATACTTACTTTCTATTTGCCTGCATATTTATGTATTTGTTTTGTTATATTGACTTGTTTCATATTTTACATTGTATCTAGTTACTTTATTATTTTGTTTACTAAGATAAATTTTAACTTGCTTGATTTAATTTACAAGCTCTTGTATTTGATTTGTTACTTTTTTTTTTCTTTTTTTTTTGTCTTTTGTTTTGTTTTGTTTACTGTCATTTTTTTTCTTAGATTTATATTTTATACTTTACTTGTAGTTCATTTTACTTATGTATTGAATTCTAATTTAACTTTAACATTTATTTCTAACCATAAATTTATTTGAAACATTTATTTCTAATACTTATGTATTTGTTTGTTATTTATTATGTTTGATTTGTTTTGTTATTGGTTATTACTTTAACTTATATAGGTACCAATATATTCTATTTTGTTTCTTTTTTTATGCATTTGTTTATTTATGTAAAAATATATACTTTTATTTTGCTTACTTAAATGTATTTGCTTTATTCTTGCATTTTAAATTTACTTCTAATTTTAGTTTAAATAATTATCATAATTTTTACTTTAAAAATTATTGTTTTATATTTCTCTATATATACACATATATTTTATATAACTCAAATTATCATCATTTATAAAAATTTAAATCAATTTATTTATTTATTTTTATACTTGTGTCAATGTATATACTTTAACATTTATTTTTCAAAAATCATTTATTTAAGAATTTATTTAAAATCCAATATATACATATATATTCACATATATACAAATTTTCAAATTCATACGACTTAATATAATTTCTATTTGAATCGGGGAAACTCGCATCACTAAATCGATTAATTTCACCGTTTTCTTCAAAAATAGATTTTAATTATCATTTTAAATTTATATAAAAATCCGGGGTCGTTACAGACTTCCCCCCTTAAAAGAATTTCGTCCTCGAAATTCGCAGGCACGAAAACAACACAGATAGATAGAGAAATATCTTTTCAGATCAAACTGGATATCAGTTCTGCATTTGGCTCACCAAATCAGAATATCAACAATAGATACAAGAAATTATAATAAAATTTCAAATTTTGGTTTTAAACAAAATCATTTTATTAATTCAATTCAAATTATTCTTCATATTCTATTAATCAATTTTAACTCAATTTAAAATTTCCAATTTATTCAAAATTTTAATTCTAAATTTCAAATTCATTAAAGTTTAAATCAGAAATTGATAAGAAATCGATGAAGATACGAAGTAAGAATTTTCTACAACGATTCGTAGAGCATCACCGCACCGAAAATTCTTCTTGTAGCTGGTACGAAGAAATCAAAAGAATTTGGAAACGAATCAAAGAAAATTTGATAAGAAAGTTATTTCCACTGTTGTTACAGAGTATTGACCAATTATAGTCGCATTCCCCTGTCCTCTATCTCGTTCTCTTCTTGCACTCATACTTACTATCAGTGGATAGTAAGAGAATTTACTGAGGCGTTAAAACGGATATCTTAAGGATTACTCATTCTAGGATTTACTTCATCCTATCTCTAATGAGTTACTTAATGTGTTACACTCCTGAGCTAAAGTTCAACCCTTAGCTCTGATACCAAATGTAACGTTTCGGTTTTTGCCCGCTCAAAAATCGACATCCATACTTCATATCGTATTCGAATGCCGTAGATTCGACCGTTCAAATCCGATTCGCCAGAGCTTATAACAAAATTAAGTAAACAACACAGCGGAATAAAAGAATAATACATTGATATACAGCTTTGATACAATATCTGATACAACAGATGATCCAATAGATATCAATATACATCAGAGATATGATACAATAAATAGCAGCGGAAAAGAAAATAGATGACATCTAACAACGGAACAATATAACTCTAAGGTAGTCTTCAAAAGAGAATTCCGAGAACTGTAACTCCATTTCCAAGAATCAATCCAGCAGAAGCTCGAACCCCCAATAACATATCACCAAGCTCAGCAAGACTGGTGCGGTCCAAAGACTGAACTCACTCTAGATAATCTACTAAACCTGACTATCTGAAAAACCCAACTCTAGACTGCTCGTGTAGAAATATAATGAGCACCCAGAGTTTAAGAAAGAAACAATAAACTCCGGATCTGTCGTGGGACTGGTGTGAGCAACAAAAACAGTTTATCTTTTAAAACGTCCAAAGAAATATTTTAAAGTTAATTCGCAATGCTTTTTGAAATGAGACTACCATAAGACCTCCCGCCACACACACAATGCAAACGCAGACTTGGAGGAGATTTCTTCTTATGATAGTCAAAGATGCTTGATACGCATTAAAAAGAAACATTTGATATTATTATTAGTGCATAGTGTAGGAAAAATTCATTTCGAAAGTAGAATATAAATCTTAGCCAGCATAGGTACCATTATATTATGCCTACTAATAGCTACCATATTAGATGGCAGGTTCTACAACTAATACCTTACAAGTCACGTATTGTTTCTTTGGATTTCCAACAAATGGTCAGGCCAAGGAACTTCCCATTGCCACATGAGAATGCCTCTGGAAGGACATTCCCGAGAACCAAACCGGAACTCTGCCAACACAAGGCCGGGTTACCCCTAACTGGGTAACTACTGACACGAGCACGCCATTCCCCGATCGTAAACGACCTTTCTCACGGGATCCCGATAACCAACAACCACAAAGTAATAAATTCGCAGTAACCACATAGGTTAAATATCTGGGCTCCATACCATGATACCACCTCTATCCAGAAGGAAATGTACATACCCTAAAGGGAGCTACCCCTCATAACCTTGCCGCATCTTTCCTGTTTTGACCATTTCCGGGGTGTGAGGCTCGACGAAGTCACGTCCACAAAAACACGCTTTATACAAAAGCTGTGCTTTGGGTCAACAAATGATCATAGAAATGATCACCCAGATAGACGATCAAACAAATGATCCTATCATAAATAATCAACACAATGATCATTTCACAGCAACACTCAGCATGTCACATTACCAAATTGGGAATATATTGCTGATAACCTTCAACTACATAACCTCTGAGCTCGTACGTCTCAGAGAAGGGTGTTAAGCTAAGAGAATAAATTCTCCGCCACCAACAGAAATGTATTTGAAAGAAATCTGCTTTATATCTCAAATTGTAATGTCAGACATACAATCCATACAAGTCTGTTCTGGGTTCGAACAGAACCGAAGGCACTTCCAAAGAAGTCCTTGCAATCCGGGTATTCAGAATCCCGATCGGATTTTCCCATCACTTAGGGAATCTCTATACCAGGAGCTACCCAGTGCAGAGACAATCGATAGGTCATCCTATCACTCTCGCAAATACCCGGTCTTCAACACCAGTCTTTAAATGCTATCCATAACGTCGAATCACTTATTCGGAATGGGTTATACGACACAAAGGTCCTTTCCCGGCTAAACCGAATAGTGAGCACGATATTTCAAAACAAATGGATAATGGGATTTCAATTAAGTCACAACTTAATAATTCAAAACTTTCTTTCAAATGGTTTAATCTAATTACCATTTCAATCTTTAAACAAAAAGATTCATTTTCACAACCTTTAACGGTTTAAACAATTTTCACATTTTAATCTTTTAAACAAAAGATTCATTCACAGATTTTTCCAAATCAATTTTCATTTCAATTTGATTAACTCGTTAAATCTTTAAATCAAAGATTTAACTTATAGACTTCGAAACAATTTCATTTCAATTTGATTTAAACAAATCATCAATTTAAATCTGTTAAAAATAAACAGATTTAATCCTTAGTTTTCAAAAAGAATTCATTCATAACTTAGGGAAATCATTTCTCTATTCAATCTTGAAATTCCCCTAATTAACTGGAATCTCGGTTCTTATCTAAAAGTGTTTATCATTTGAAAACAACAGTTTTCATTTTGGAAATCTGATTCATTTATACGAGTTGAAGTCCTTGGGTTAAATTCAAATTCTCAAAAACAATACTTAAAAGTGGTTTAATCCTTATATAACCAATATAACATCTTTAATCCCTAATTTTAAATCATAGAATTCAATTTCAAGTATTGAATTTAAATTTAAATCAAATTATTTAAATTCCAAAACTTAATCAAGTAATTTAAAAATAATAAATTTTATTTTGAAATTTCATTCTAAAAGCTTTTCACATTTATTCCGATTCCATTTCCAAAACATTTGAATTTAAAAATTCAAATATAACTATTTCAAAAATCTGCGACTTAATCGATTTCCTCGTGAAATCCATATTTGTGTGTGTAAAAGTGTAGTCTAGGGGTTTCACACAGTAGTGCAACATCATTCAATCATCACAGATCAAATACAACAATATATTCGATAAGCGATATAAATTATAACGCTTATCTTTCATACACAGATTCACAGATATATATATATATATCACAGATAATAAACTATATCACAGATCACAACACAAATCAGAATATAACAGAAAGCATCACATATCAGGGATATCAAACAATTCAACATCCAATATATCCAAACATCCATAAATAGGGTCAATTTAATTATCTGATTAATTTAAATCAGATCAAATTTCTATGAATAATTCTTTTCACGTTTATTATCAAAATAAATTTCAAGTAAATGATCCTCATTAGCTATCCATAATTATTTAATTACTATTCTTAAGTAATTAAACTCAATTTAACTATTGTTAATTATCATTTAATTAACCTTTAAAATCATATATTTAATCACTGATTTTTCTTAATTAATTAAGTTCTAAACTGTAACTTAATAAATCTTAATTACTTGATTAAATAACCTTAATCATTTGTTTAAAAGAAAACTCTTTATTAATTTAATAAATCTTATTTACAAATTAATTTACCTTAATTAATTTAACTCGAATCTCAATTTCTTGATTTAATAAATTAATCAATTATTCACTTGAACTAATTTAATGAGTGCATATCATTTTATCTTCACTAATTCAAATTTAAAACATTTTCTAACTAATGTTTTTATTATCATCACAAAGCAAATTTAAACAATTTAAATATTAAAACTTCTTTGATTTCAGGACTAGGATTCAAATTTTTTTTAATTCAGATTTAAATTTAGATTTAAACTTTTAATTTCAACTTGCTTAAATTTTTCATTTAAAATTTCAACTCCATTTCAAATTTCTTTAATTATTGACCACTTTTAAATTATTAAAATAATTTAAATTTTGAAACTTTATTTCTAATCGACTATTTTTTTTACATCACTTACCTTATTAATCTTTTACAATAAATATTAACTTAACTACTAATTTCTAACTTAGCTTAGATATTAACATACCAAACTAAATCAGGTTGTACGTTAAGTCAGATAGCGACCCGAGACAAACTCCAATCCCACTCGAGGCTGTCTCAAGGCTTCCCCGCGTCTCTCTCTCTCTCCCACCCATCCTGTTCTTCTCCCCAGTCTTCTTCTCTTTTCTTTTTTTATTTAAGTAAAATTAAAACTGCAGAACCAACAACACGCGCTCACGCTCACACCCATGCAGGCCCGAAGCCATTCCCGAAGCAATCACCGAAAATCACGAGGACGCGACGACTCCCCTATCATTGACCACCACCTCGCCACCGTGCACGTGCACGGTGGCTCGCCTCCCCTGCGGCGACCCGCGACCATCCACACAAACCACAAAACACCCCTCGAATCGAAATCTAAACCCAGGTTTTGATTTCAAGATGAAAATAAGAATACGACCCTGATGCTCGAATATGTGACAGCAACTCCACTGTCAAATCGATCGTGCGGCCACCCCACATCACCGGAGGTGATGAAAATTCACTAGAACGTCACTCACATTCCTCTCTAACTCCACCAAAGCTCACGACCCACTCGATTCCTCTATGATGCCGAAATCGATACTTTACAGAGCATCACAATTTTAAGCACTCAAACCCTATTTGTGATTCAAACTCAAATTTTAAGCATTTGAAAAATAATTTCATATTTTTCTAGTGTTAATATAACTTCAACCTTGCTTCATGCCAAATTTCAACCTTTTACAGTGATTTATTCACTAGAAATTTGCAAAAATGCAGTTTTGGTTCAAATTCAAATTTCTCTTAAAACCCCAAACTAAAATTCTTCGTTTTAGTTTTAAAAATCATGAATTACTGTAAGCATTCAAGATATAAACTTGAATTAGCTTTTAGTAACACTCGAATTTATCAACTTAGTACTTGATTGTTTGTAAACAAGGTTTCCAGAAATTTTAACAGGTTATTTTACTTGAATTAAATTTTAAAACTTAATATTTATGGTAACTAACAATCTTTGTTTTAATCTTAAGTTTTAACCTTGATTAGATCAAGTGATAATGGATTTTTGAATCAAAATCCTGTGTTTAAAAAATCTTTAAACAGAGAGTATTTATAACATCAGCCTACACATCTATATTCATGAATCAGTATACACAGAGCATTAATGTTTATGACCAAACATACTTATCACAATACAGATCAATATTTTTAAAATTTAAAACAAATGTTACTCACAGGCATTTCAGTAAACATAGAAAACTGGGTTGAGTTACTCACCTTAGAAAAAATGCAGAGAGATTATATTTTGAACTTGAAAGTGGAAATGCTTTTGCAAGCTAGAGTTTGATTTTCTCTTTTTTTTCTTTTCTTTTGCTCAGTTTAAAATGAATGAAAACTGAGATGAAGAAAATGATGTATATAACAAAAAGTTTACAAGTTGATAACATTTTGTACAGGTGATGTTATTTGTATAATAGGCATGGGTGGATATGCTTGCTTGTACTGGTATTTTCATTTGTTTTATGAAACAAGATCTAGGCTAGAATGATATCAAGTCGTGCTTGGTATTAAATGCAGGTCCTTTCTTGTTTACATGCTAATATACTTGTTTGTACAGTTTATTTATTCTTGCTTTTTTTTTTTTTTACTTTTTACTTGCCTACATACTTTCTTCTACTTTGCTTTATAAATAAGTATGGCTGAAGTGATATATTTGAGCTGAGAAGATTTTATTTGTACTTTTTTATTTCAGCCTTACTTACTTTATTTATATTTGTTTTATAAACTTGTACAGTTTGTTTATGTTTTTATACTTACTTTCTATTTGCCTGCATATTTATGTATTTGTTTTGTTATATTGACTTGTTTCATATTTTACATTGTATCTAGTTACTTTATTATTTTGTTTACTAAGATAAATTTTAACTTGCTTGATTTAATTTACAAGCTCTTGTATTTGATTTGTTACTTTTTTTTTCTTTTTCTTTTTGTCTTTTGTTTTGTTTTGTTTACTGTCATTTTTTTTCTTAGATTTATATTTTATACTTTACTTGTAGTTCATTTTACTTATGTATTGAATTCTAATTTAACTTTAACATTTATTTCTAACCATAAATTTATTTGAAACATTTATTTCTAATACTTATGCATTTGTTTGTTATTTATTATGTTTGATTTGTTTTGTTATTGGTTATTACTTTAACTTATATAGGTACCAATATATTCTATTTTGTTTCTTTTTTTATGCATTTGTTTATTTATGTAAAAATATATACTTTTATTTTGCTTACTTAAATGTATTTGCTTTATTCTTGCATTTTAAATTTACTTCTAATTTTAGTTTAAATAATTATCATAATTTTTACTTTAAAAATTATTGTTTTATATTTCTCTATATATACACATATATTTTATATAACTCAAATTATCATCATTTATAAAAATTTAAATCAATTTATTTATTTATTTTTATACTTGTGTCAATGTATATACTTTAACATTTATTTTTCAAAAATCATTTATTTAAGAATTTATTTAAAATCCAATATATACATATATATTCACATATATACAAATTTTCAAATTCATACGACTTAATATAATTTCTATTTGATTCGGGGAAACTCGCATCACTAAATCGATTAATTTCACCGTTTTCTTCAAAAATAGATTTTAATTATCATTTTAAATTTATATAAAAATCCGGGGTCGTTACAGACTTCCCCCCTTAAAAGAATTTCGTCCTCGAAATTCGCAGGCACGAAAACAACACAGATAGATAGAGAAATATCTTTTCAGATCAAACTGGATATCAGTTCTGCATTTGGCTCACCAAATCAGAATATCAACAATAGATACAAGAAATTATAATAAAATTTCAAATTTTGGTTTTAAACAAAATCATTTTATTAATTCAATTCAAATTATTCTTCATATTCTATTAATCAATTTTAACTCAATTTAAAATTTCCAATTTATTCAAAATTTTAATTCTAAATTTCAAATTCATTAAAGTTTAAATCAGAAATTGATAAGAAATCGATGAAGATACGAAGTAAGAATTTTCTACAACGATTCGTAGAGCATCACCGCACCGAAAATTCTTCTTGTAGCTGGTACGAAGAAATCAAAAGAATTTGGAAACGAATCAAAGAAAATTTGATAAGAAAGTTATTTCCACTGTTGTTACAGAGTATTGACCAATTATAGTCGCATTCCCCTGTCCTCTATCTCGTTCTCTTCTTGCACTCATACTTACTATCAGTGGATAGTAAGAGAATTTACTGAGGCGTTAAAACGGATATCTTAAGGATTACTCATTCTAGGATTTACTTCATCCTATCTCTAATGAGTTACTTAATGTGTTACACTCCTGAGCTAAAGTTCAACCCTTAGCTCTGATACCAAATGTAACGTTTCGGTTTTTGCCCGCTCAAAAATCGACATCCATACTTCATATCGTATTCGAATGCCGTAGATTCGACCGTTCAAATCCGATTCGCCAGAGCTTATAACAATATTAAGTAAACAACACAGCGGAATAAAAGAATAATACATTGATATACAGCTTTGATACAATATCTGATACAACAGATGATCCAATAGATATCAATATACATCAGAGATATGATACAATAAATAGCAGCGGAAAAGAAAATAGATGACATCTAACAACGGAACAATATAACTCTAAGGTAGTCTTCAAAAGAGAATTCCGAGAACTGTAACTCCATTTCCAAGAATCAATCCAGCAGAAGCTCGAACCCCCAATAACATATCACCAAGCTCAGCAAGACTGGTGCGGTCCAAAGACTGAACTCACTCTAGATAATCTACTAAACCTGACTATCTGAAAAACACAACTCTAGACTGCTCGTGTAGAAATATAATGAACACCCAGAGTTTAGGAAAGAAACAATAAACTCCGGATCAGTCGTGGGACTGGTGTGAGCAACAAAAACAGTTTATCTTTTAAAACGTCCAAAGAAATATTTTAAAGTTAATTCGCAATGCTTTTTGAAATGAGACTACCATAAGACCTCCCGCCACACACACAATGCAAACGCAGACTTGGAGGAGATTTCTTCTTATGATAGTCAAAGATGCTTGATACGCATTAAAAAGAAACATTTGATATTATTATTAGTGCATAGTGTAGGAAAAATTCATTTCGAAAGTAGAATATAAATCTTAGCCAGCATAGGTACCATTATATTATGCCTACTAATAGCTACCATATTAGATGGCAGGTTCTACAACTAATACCTTACAAGTCACGTATTGTTTCTTTGGATTTCCAACAAATGGTCAGGCCAAGGAACTTCCCATTGCCACATGAGAATGCCTCTGGAAGGACATTCCCGAGAACCAAACCGGAACTCTGCCAACACAAGGCCGGGTTACCCCTAACTGGGTAACTACTGACACGAGCACGCCATTCCCCGATCGTAAACGACCTTTCTCACGGGATCCCGATAACCAACAACCACAAAGTAATAAATTCGCAGTAACCACATAGGTTAAATATCTGGGCTCCATACCATGATACCACCTCTATCCAGAAGGAAATGTACATACCCTAAAGGGAGCTACCCCTCATAACCTTGCCGCATCTTTCCTGTTTTGACCATTTCCGGGGTGTGAGGCTCGACGAAGTCACGTCCACAAAAACACGCTTTATACAAAAGCTGTGCTTTGGGTCAACAAATGATCATAGAAATGATCACCCAGATAGACGATCAAACAAATGATCCTATCATAAATAATCAACACAATGATCATTTCACAGCAACACTCAGCATGTCACATTACCAAATTGGGAATATATTGCTGATAACCTTCAACTACATAACCTCTGAGCTCGTACGTCTCAGAGAAGGGTGTTAAGCTAAGAGAATAAATTCTCCGCCACCAACAGAAATGTATTTGAAAGAAATCTGCTTTATATCTCAAATTGTAATGTCAGACATACAATCCATACAAGTCTGTTCTGGGTTCGAACAGAACCGAAGGCACTTCCAAAGAAGTCCTTGCAATCCGGGTATTCATAATCCCGATCGGATTTTCCCATCACTTAGGGAATCTCTATACCAGGAGCTACCCAGTGCAGAGACAATCGATAGGTCATCCTATCACTCTCGCAAATACCCGGTCTTCAACACCAGTCTTTAAATGCTATCCATAACGTCGAATCACTTATTCGGAATGGGTTATACGACACAAAGGTCCTTTCCCGGCTAAACCGAATAGTGAGCACGATATTTCAAAACAAATGGATAATGGGATTTCAATTAAGTCACAACTTAATAATTCAAAACTTTCTTTCAAATGGTTTAATCTAATTACCATTTCAATCTTTAAACAAAAAGATTCATTTTCACAACCTTTAACGGTTTAAACAATTTTCACATTTTAATCTTTTAAACAAAAGATTCATTCACAGATTTTTCCAAATCAATTTTCATTTCAATTTGATTAACTCGTTAAATCTTTAAATCAAAGATTTAACTTATAGACTTCGAAACAATTTCATTTCAATTTGATTTAAACAAATCATCAATTTAAATCTGTTAAAAATAAACAGATTTAATCCTTAGTTTTCAAAAAGAATTCATTCATAACTTAGGGAAATCATTTCTCTATTCAATCTTGAAATTCCCCTAATTAACTGGAATCTCGGTTCTTATCTAAAAGTGTTTATCATTTGAAAACAACAGTTTTCATTTTGGAAATCTGATTCATTTATACGAGTTGAAGTCCTTGGGTTAAATTCAAATTCCCAAAAACAATACTTAAAAGTGGTTTAATCCTTATATAACCAATATAACATCTTTAATCCCTAATTTTAAATCATAGAATTCAATTTCAAGTATTGAATTTAAATTTAAATCAAATTATTTAAATTCCAAAACTTAATCAAGTAATTTAAAAATAATAAATTTTATTTTGAAATTTCATTCTAAAAGCTTTTCACATTTATTCCGATTCCATTTCCAAAACATTTGAATTTAAAAATTCAAATATAACTATTTCAAAAATCTGCGACTTAATCGATTTCCTCGTGAAATCCATATTTGTGTGTGTAAAAGTGTAGTCTAGGGGTTTCACACAGTAGTGCAACATCATTCAATCATCACAGATCAAATACAACAATATATTCGATAAGCGATATAAATTATAACGCTTATCTTTCATACACAGATTCACAGATATATATATATATATCACAGATAATAAACTATATCACAGATCACAACACAAATCAGAATATAACAGAAAGCATCACATATCAGGGATATCAAACAATTCAACATCCAATATATCCAAACATCCATAAATAGGGTCAATTTAATTATCTGATTAATTTAAATCAGATCAAATTTCTATGAATAATTCTTTTCACGTTTATTATCAAAATAAATTTCAAGTAAATGATCCTCATTAGCTATCCATAATTATTTAATTACTATTCTTAAGTAATTAAACTCAATTTAACTATTGTTAATTATCATTTAATTAACCTTTAAAATCATATATTTAATCACTGATTTTTCTTAATTAATTAAGTTCTAAACTGTAACTTAATAAATCTTAATTACTTGATTAAATAACCTTAATCATTTGTTTAAAAGAAAACTCTTTATTAATTTAATAAATCTTATTTACAAATTAATTTACCTTAATTAATTTAACTCGAATCTCAATTTCTTGATTTAATAAATTAATCAATTATTCACTTGAACTAATTTAATGAGTGCATATCATTTTATCTTCACTAATTCAAATTTAAAACATTTTCTAACTAATGTTTTTATTATCATCACAAAGCAAATTTAAACAATTTAAATATTAAAACTTCTTTGATTTCAGGACTAGGATTCAAATTTTTTTTAATTCAGATTTAAATTTAGATTTAAACTTTTAATTTCAACTTGCTTAAATTTTTCATTTAAAATTTCAACTCCATTTCAAATTTCTTTAATTATTGACCACTTTTAAATTATTAAAATAATTTAAATTTTGAAACTTTATTTCTAATCGACTATTTTTTTTACATCACTTACCTTATTAATCTTTTACAATAAATATTAACTTAACTACTAATTTCTAACTTAGCTTAGATATTAACATACCAAACTAAATCAGGTTGTACGTTAAGTCAGATAGCGACCCGAGACAAACTCCAATCCCACTCGAGGCTGTCTCAAGGCTTCCCCGCGTCTCTCTCTCTCTCCCACCCATCCTGTTCTTCTCCCCAGTCTTCTTCTCTTTTTTTTTATTTAAGTAAAATTAAAACTGCAGAACCAACAACACGCGCTCACGCTCACACCCATGCAGGCCCGAAGCCATACCCGAAGCAATCACCGAAAATCACGAGGACGCGACGACTCCCCTATCATTGACCACCACCTCGCCACCGTGCACGTGCACGGTGGCTCGCCTCCCCTGCGGCGACCCGCGACCATCCACACAAACCACAAAACACCCCTCGAATCGAAATCTAAACCCAGGTTTTGATTTCAAGATGAAAATAAGAATACGACCCTGATGCTCGAATATGTGACAGCAACTCCACTGTCCAATCGATCGTGCGGCCACCCCACATCACCGGAGGTGATGAAAATTCACTAGAACGTCACTCACATTCCTCTCTAACTCCACCAAAGCTCACGACCCACTCGATTCCTCTATGATGCCGAAATCGATACTTTATAGAGCATCACAATTTTAAGCACTCAAACCCTATTTGTGATTCAAACTCAAATTTTAAGCATTTGAAAAATAATTTCATATTTTTCTAGTGTTAATATAACTTCAACCTTGCTTCATGCCAAATTTCAACCTTTTACAGTGATTTATTCACTAGAAATTTGCAAAAATGCAGTTTTGGTTCAAATTCAAATTTCTCTTAAAATCCCAAACTAAAATTCTTCGTTTTAGTTTTAAAAATCATGAATTACTATAAGCATTCAAGATATAAACTTGAATTAGCTTTTAGTAACACTCGAATTTATCAACTTAGTACTTGATTGTTTGTAAACAAGGTTTCCAGAAATTTTAACAGGTTATTTTACTTGAATTAAATTTTAAAACTTAATATTTATGGTAACTAACAATCTTTGTTTTAATCTTAAGTTTTAACCTTGATTAGATCAAGTGATAATGGATTTTTGAATCAAAATCCTGTGTTTAAAAAATCTTTAAACAGAGAGTATTTATAACATCAGCCTACACATCTATATTCATGAATCAGTATACACAGAGCATTAATGTTTATGACCAAACATACTTATCACAATACAGATCAATATTTTTAAAATTTAAAACAAATGTTACTCACAGGCATTTCAGTAAACATAGAAAACTGGGTTGAGTTACTCACCTTAGAAAAAATGCAGAGAGATTATATTTTGAACTTGAAAGTGGAAATGCTTTTGCAAGCTAGAGTTTGATTTTCTCTTTTTTTTCTTTTCTTTTGCTCAGTTTAAAATGAATGAAAACTGAGATGAAGAAAATGATGTATATAACAAAAAGTTTACAAGTTGATAACATTTTGTACAGGTGATGTTATTTGTATAATAGGCATGGGTGGATATGCTTGCTTGTACTGGTATTTTCATTTGTTTTATGAAACAAGATCTAGGCTAGAATGATATCAAGTCGTGCTTGGTATTAAATGCAGGTCCTTTCTTGTTTACATGCTAATATACTTGTTTGTACAGTTTATTTATTCTTGCATTTTTATTTTATTTTTACTTTTTACTTGCCTACATACTTTCTTCTACTTTGCTTTATAAATAAGTATGGCTGAAGTGATATATTTGAGCTGAGAAGATTTTATTTGTACCTTTTTATTTCAGCCTTACTTACTTTATTTACATTTGTTTTATAAACTTGTACAGTTTGTTTATGTTTTTATACTTACTTTCTATTTGCCTGCATATTTATGTATTTGTTTTGTTATATTGACTTGTTTCATATTTTACATTGTATCTAGTTACTTTATTATTTTGTTTACTAAGGTAAATTTTAACTTGCTTGATTTAATTTACAAGCTCTTGTATTTGATTTGTTACTTTTTTTTTCTTTTTTTTTGTCTTTTGTTTTGTTTTGTTTACTGTCATTTTTTTTCTTAGATTTATATTTTATACTTTGCTTGTAGTTCATTTTACTTATGTATTGAATTCTAATTTAACTTTAACATTTATTTCTAACCATAAATTTATTTGAAACATTTATTTCTAATACTTATGTATTTGTTTGTTATTTATTATGTTTGATTTGTTTTGTTATTGGTTATAACTTTAACTTATATAGGTACCAATATATTCTATTTTGTTTCTTTTTTTATGCATTTGTTTATTTATGTAAAAATATATACTTTTATTTTGCTTACTTAAATGTATTTGCTTTATTCTTGCATTTTAAATTTACTTCTATTTTTAGTTTAAATAATTATCATAATTTTTACTTTAGAAATTATTGTTTTATATTTCTTTATATATACACATATATTTTATATAACTCAAATTATCATCATTTATAAAAATTTAAATCAATTTATTTATTTATTTTTATACTTGTGTCAATGTATATACTTTAACATTTATTTTTCAAAAATCATTTATTTAAGAATTTATTTAAAATCCAATATATACATATATATTCACATATATACAAATTTTCAAATTCATACGA
Source organism: Allium cepa (assembly GCA_030765085.1). Taxonomy (NCBI): domain Eukaryota; kingdom Viridiplantae; phylum Streptophyta; class Magnoliopsida; order Asparagales; family Amaryllidaceae; genus Allium; species Allium cepa. The sequence goes on from CM060944.1 coordinate 114,070,841, forward strand.
CTTAATTATTTGATTCGGGGAAACTCGCATCACTAAATCGATTAATTTCACCGTTTTCTTCAAAAATAGATTTTAATTATCATTTTAAATTTATATAAAAATCCGGGGTCGTTACATTTGTTTTCAAAGGATTTGGTAAAAGTTTATAATCCAAATTGAGTGTGTTTTCTCACGCTGGTTTTCCAGACTGACTCGGGTATTATTTTATTATAATGCTTGGATCAAACCGAGTATTTCAGATTCAGGATATGATGCTATGGAGCTTAGGAGGCAAGCTGGAGGATTCTCGGACGTATTATTCATACTTGGTTGTTCCGCCAAGTGTGTTGGTATGTGAGGGAAAGTTATTTATAACTGTCCAGATTGATTGTTGATTGATGTACTCTGATATTTGTACGTATATTAACAATTACGGTTTCCCTGTATAAAAATCTGTTGTTATATATTATATTTTGTTCCGTCGCGTTTGTGAGATTCTGTGTTGTTGTTTTTTTATTTCTTCTTCTATCTCTTTTTCTTATTTACCCCTAGCAAATCAGTATTTTCAGCACTTGAATATTCGTCATGTTATATAGTGAACGTGTAGATATCGATTTTCAAGGGTCGAAAATCCGGTCTGTCACATCACAGAACGTTTTATATGTTCCCCATTATCTGAGTTACCTCACGCTGGTATTTCCAGACTGATCCAGGTATTATTTATTTATAATGCCTGGGTCAGACTGAGTATTTTCCTAGGTTGTCTTTGGTGTTATGGAGATCATGGAGGGGAGCAGAAGATTCACCTATCACAATGTTTTATTTTCTGCTGTATTATAGTATCCCTATCAACATTTGTAAGGTTGGAATTTTATAACTGTCCAGCTGATAAGGTTTGTTTTTAACTCTAATGTACTCTGTATTTTAGAATGATAGTTTTTACTGCCTTTGTTATATTATATGTTGTCGATTTCGCTGTGAGATTCTATTTTCTCTGTTCTCTGTTCTTTTCTTTTTTATTTGCCCTAATAATTTGCCTATTTGTTGATTGGATGCACGATATTGGAACACAGTGATAGTGTTCGGTGTTGACTTTTGATGGTTAGAAAGGCGGGTTGTTACAGTACTACACATAACAACCATGGCATGAGTTTTCTCAACAAATAATGAGTATGCAAGTAATTTATTAATATATAAATGCTACAAGACAACCTTTTATATTACATATTCATAATCTTTAATATAAACATTTAATTGGGTGATATTGATTTAGGGAAATATGTATTACTTATGAAATGCCACCTTGATTCAGGTGTCGGACACATCATGAACCACGATATACACAATACACAAGTATTTATTCCCTAAATCTAAGTTGGATTTCTTACACGTTTGCTTATAATTATACATTTATATTATGTAAGTTTACTTTTTTTATCTATTTACAATTTATATACTATATAATATTTTTATGTATATTGTCAATTAAACATATTTAATTAATTAAATTTTCCCAAAAAAATTAATTAAACTATATTTATAATTCAATTTTTTATTTTATTTTATTCCATTCATCCTAAACAATTTAAGATGAATATTAATTACAACATTTATAATATTGTATACATAAATCATTATATATGTGTATATCGATGTAAATATATTTGTGAGTGTGTCTATGTGTGTGTATGTCTTTATTAACTAAAATTTAATTAATTTATTTATCAAAAAAAATATGTTATCTGACTAAAACAATTTTATTTACATATTTTTAATAAATTCAAAAAATTTATTTATAGTCTATCTTAAACTACTTAGGATATATATATGTAGAATTATAACATTTATAGTTATATATATACACACACACACACACACATATATATATTAATATATGTGTGTGTGTGTGTTTATTTTAATTAATTAACTTTTAATCAATTGTTTATTTAAAATCCAATTAATTAAAAATTAAATAATTTTGAATATTAAATTTAATTTCGAAACAATTATGAAAAAAAAAAGTTTTATAAAGTTTTATTTTATATTTTAAACTTCAATTTTGAATCTAAAATACATATTAAATTTTCAAAAATAGCCCAAGGCCCAAAACATTTGGGCCTTTACAATTGGGGCAACCTTTTGGATTTACTTTACCCATTGGGCTAAGTCAGTAGCTAGTGAGGGAGAATATTTGATTTTTCAACCCCAAGACAGACACTACTATTCTAATCGCTATCATATAAGTAGGCTTTATTAGTTGGTCCTATAATTGCTAATTTAGATCGCATAGACCATCTGGGTTTTGATATCATTATTAAAACCGTGCCAGCCTATAGCAGATGAATATCGTAGATTCAAAAAACTCTCAATTTCAATCATAGTAGGCTTATGTAGTCAGATGGGTTTTAATAGATCTAATTAAAATAATTTTAAAAAAAATCAAATTTTATTTGATTTTCCCTAATTTTTTAATTAATGTATATTAATTAATTAATGTCTATATGAAATAGAGTATGTTGATACATATTGCCATGTGAATAATGTGCACGTGCAACAAAATAATGCGTACATAGTTAATGTATACATAAGTAGATGTTGGGATTTACATTTACAACGATACATTCGCCATTTATATGCGCATTGGTTGTCTTAAAACATTGTTCAAAAATACAAACAAATATTTAAATAATTTTGAAATTTATTTGTATATTGAATAAAATAGGCTGTTGGATATTGGATTTGATTTTTGACCAATTTAATAAATTTTAAATAACATACAGAATATCTAATTTTGACTTGGTAAAATAATTTAAAATTCAAATTCAGGTCTATAAAATCATTTAAAACAAAACGAGTTAGGGGTATGCTTAGGCGCAATTATGTAATTTGTTATATACATCTATTTTCATAACCAGTCATGTTCGTAATAATGATATTTAATTTATATTATATAGTGATATAATTAATTAAGTAATCAATTTAAAATATGTTAAAATAGAAATTTCTTAAATGATATGTTATGTAATAATAATTACAAGGAGTTGTAATTATGAGAAAATTACCACAACATAAAATAACATATTATTTAAAATATTCTTGATTAGATATTTCGAGAAAAGATATCGATATATCTGTTGAGACCAGAGTATGTAACGCCCTTTAAATGTTGGGTAGTGTATTATTACACATGGCTGTTTGGAAAAAAAAGATTGCATACTGATAGTTGTTGAATAATCATATAACGATTCACTTGAGAATTTTGTATTGGTTAATAATAAGTAGGGTCAAACATGAAATCCCGAAGTGACAATATCATACAGTTCCCTAGACTTTAGAATACTGTTGAAATTCAATATGAATACTCCACTTTGATTATAGTTAAATCATGGTATGGCATCCGTCGAACAACTATAGTTGGTTCTAAGTTGAAGCATTGAAAGTGAAACTATGCAGTAGAGAATTCGTCTCCTTGTTTAAGGTTGGTATCACGGTAAATTGTAGTTTAATAGGGAATTCATCTCTTCCTCTTTCTCTATATAAATAATTGACCGTGATGCTAACCTTATACAGCCAAGGAGACGAGTTCTCTATTGAATAGTATTTCACTTCCAATGCTTTAACTCGGACCTAACTATAGTTGTTCGATGGGCGTTGCGCCATGACTTAATTATAATCAAATTGGAGTATCCACATTGAAGTTCAACAGTATTCTCAATCTAAATAAATGTAATATCATCACTTCTATGTTTATTGTTTGACCTTAGTTATTATTAATCAACAGGAAACTCTCAAGTAAGTCATTGTATAGTTATCCAATAACTATTAGTGTGAAACCCTTTGTTGCCCTAAGCAGCCATGAGTAATCCACTACCCAACATTTAGAGAGTATTACATCTTTTAGTCTCAATGAATGTATCGATATTCTTTTTCGAAACATCTTGACTAGGAATATTTAAAATAACATGTTATTTTATATCATGATAATTTTTTCAAGGTTAACTCCTTGTATTTTTTATCACATAATATATCATTTAAGGATTTTCTATTTAATAGATGTAAACTAATTACTTAATTAATATATTACAACATAACAAGTATGTAATAGAAAATAAACACATTTTATTTCAAATGAGTTTGGTTGCATAGCTAGACATGAAACAAATTACATGATTGCCCCTAAGGCATAACCCCTAACTCTCTCAAACTGCACATGTTACATGTTTTCTTATATTTTGACTTAACTGTATTTAACCTATAAAATACTCTTGTTGAGTCATTCTATCATTATTCCAACATGATAAGTATGTAACCACGTGGCGTCCTGAATGTTCATAAGTAATCCACGGTCCCTCACATGGAGAGCGTTACATACATTAGTCTTAATGGATATATTGATATTTTTTCTCAATGCATCTTGACTATGAACATTTAAGGATAGGTATTTTGAATACACAATCCAAAACTCATAGTCACGAACAAATTCAAGACTGCAATCAATTATATATGTTTCCTTAAGGATTTCCTACTTATATGTACCAAATATTTTTAGATCGCTACTTATATCATAATATAATAATACTTACAGTAGAGAAAAAAACCAAAAACATATTTTAGTTCTTATAAGATTCTCATATAAAAGTTATTACTTAACAAAATACATAATTACCTCCAGGGTACACCCTTAACTCTATTGGATAACAATCTACATCATCGATCCTTCCTTTTCGTCCTTTTCAGTCATTTATGACTGGCTTTTACACCTTAATAGTAACCCCTCGGTTAGCGGTGTTATCCTACTCTCTCTACGTATGTTCCTAACCTACTCTCTCTAAGTATGTGCCTAACTATACCCATTGAAACTAAACTCCAAGTTAGCCAACCCGATCCCTATGTCAGTTAGATGGTATATTGGTCAATGTAAGAACATATAATTAAGGCATTTACATATGAATGAGCTAACTAACAATTTAAAACATATATCCCTATCTTGATCGATAAATATAGTCAAGTGCACAAAACAAGCATTTATAGCTTACACACGATCCCAAACAACCATATGACATTTCGGGAATAACGTTCTCAAAACACATGTATGTACACTTCTTAAGAGTGCAACTCAGTCTATCTCGTTTTATTAGTTTTGTATCGGTCTTGACGTGTTTAGATATACTAACCCAATTCCAATCATTTCAAAACATACAATCAACTATCCCAATCAACTCAGTTTTGGTTCTTTTAGGTATTAAAAATCAATATATTCGGTAGAGCCTCGCTAAGAGGATTCCAAATGGATCTATTGTTTATAGATTAACATCTTATACATATGGTAGAACTTCACTAGGAGGTTCATAAATCACACAAAATCGCATCTCTTTATATCTTTCAAAGTTGGAAAGTCAATTGTTAATTGTTGACAAGTCAACTATTAAAAAATAGTCAAAATATTTAAAAGTAAACATGTCATAACAACAACATAGTTTCATAAGTTATAAGATTCAAAACAAATACAAGACATGTAATAAAATTAAGTAAATATTACCATACAACATTCCCTAACTTATATTGATTTACGTAAATTACCATTAAACCATAAGACATTCATTTATTTTGGGAAACAATATAAATCAACTTCTAATGATTCATGGAAACTTGTATAATGTTATTTACGTCAAAATTATTTTCTTTGACTAGTTTAATGAGACAAATGTCACATAAAGTGTTATAAATCCTCTTTGATTATATGTTACTTAACTTTCCAAACCATTAACATATACAACTCTTTTCATATGTAGTGTACTTCATTTTAATTTGTGAATATTTACAAAGTTTTGAAGTCAACTTCATTTAAACATATTAACATGTGAAGAGGTAAATGTTAAAAGAAATGTTATAACACATCGTTAACTTTTGTTACTTAACTTCTTAAAGTCGGGTATATACTCTAAGTTTATCAGTAATATATTCCATTTCAACCAATGATTATATAAAAAACTCTTCAAGTTAAGTTGACTTTGTTTAAATCACTTTAACTTTTTACTTTTGTCAAATACTTCTCCTTTTAATGTATGAGTTTTCGACGTATTTATCTTACTAAAAAGACCAGCTTTAACTTCATATTCATTACATACTCAACAAAAGATTCATATACACTATGTTACTTCCATAAATATGAAAACATATAATTAAAGCAATACAACAAGTCAAAATAAGAAGGGGATTTAGTGAACCACTCACTTTTAAATATCGTACTGTTAAAACAAGGTAAAATACCATACGAACATATAAGTTCATTTAATTCAACTATATTACAATATAAATACGTATATCACATAGTACATACATGTAACAAGCACTATATATATGTGTGTGTGTGTGTGTGTGTGTATATATAGTGTGTGTCGATATTGAGTTAACTCACTTGTAATCAAAGCTAATGTATAAGTCTTCACTACCGCTAGATTTTTCTCCTTCAAAAACATTATCTAATGTTTTAGGAATGAAGTATAATGACTATATGTGAGTCGATGTTGATTTGTACACATTTAAGTTTAATTAGATATATGGCTTAAAGAGATTAAATAAAGAGATAAGAACTTTAAGTGTTTAAAAATGAACGAAAAAGAGTGGTTGAAGGTGTATATACAGGCAAGTATAAAGAGAGTAAAGCGAAAAGAGTCTTCATCCCTGGCCTTTTTCTTCCATTAGCTTTTTTTCATTTCTTATCGGTATAGCATGCTTGTTTAAAAGTATTTTCCCTTATCTTCACGAAAAAACATATATATTTTATATAATCACTTTCATACTTATCCAATCATACTTGGACTTATGTCTTACATGCTTAATAAATATGTGTGTTCATTAATCCTAACGACTTTCAACATAATTTGATTACCGGCCATATATTTTTAGAAAAAATTGTCGACTGTAGTCTCGTTTACTTATGTATATGAAATATTATGAAATTGGGTTGTGAACATTAATTTCATTTAACTATGCAAGTATAACTACTACGAATACAGGTCATTACACCTATGATATAGACTGAATTATAACTCTCGGTTGGAAAAAGTAAAATCCAGCGGTCTGAGGCGATTGCTAGTAACCTCGAGGTGAAAAGTATAAACACCAAGGTCAATTATAAAGCCTTTGTGAGAGAAAATACCATGAACGATAGTAACCTTCGAAAGAGTAAACACCTAGATGAATGGTCGTAACCTTCGTGAGTGTAAATATTGAGGCGAATGATAGTAGCATTCGTAACAATTGTAGTACTAGAGATAAATGTTAGTAACTTCGGTAGATAAGATGAAACACCCAGACGAATGATAGTAACTTTCATGAGAGTTTGTATACCGAGGCAAAAGAATTAGAATGCTCAAGTGAATGACAATAACTTTCGTAAGAGCTAAATACCGAGGTAAGTGATTTAGCATATCTTGGTTAATGATATTAACTTTCGTAATTATTCAATAAAGAGATAAACAAGTGTAGTAACTTTCGTAAGTCTTTAATGTTGACGTGGATTACTAAGAACCTGGAACAAATAAGACCTCTTATGAAATGTACATGTAGGACCGGGTATACATTTGCTTTGTACAAAGATAGCTTAGGTAGGACCAAGAGCTTGTCATATAAAGATTTTATACTTGTATAAAACATGAGTATACAAATAAGAGGAAAACTTGTACCGCTGTGCATCATGGTCTCGCTATGTATCGCAAATAACTATGCAGTAACCATGAATTTTTGTGGTTATTATCATTCATACCAAGGTTATGCTTGACTCAAAATTTATCTTTCTACTTGTGCTTGTCTGAATAGCACGAAAGTCGAAAGAATAGCATGAGAGTTGATGGTTTCAGACTTTCAAAGAAAGGGTGAAGGAGACGACGAAAAGGTGAAGGAGACGACTGCACGAGACATGCTCACTTTGCTATTTGTTTGTTATGCTATTTGTTATGTATGAATTATAATGCAATTTTAGTTGCTCTTGTTATGCTATATCACTAGCCATTAGTGATGGTCGTGATCATGTATTATTTTGTTGTATATTATATTTTTGTTTCTAGGGTGAAACATTGAGTAGTTAATTTGTAATAAATGATGAAAAAAATTGTCTAAAAGCTAGTACCCTTTTATCATTTTTATATACAAAGGAAAAAAGGGCAGATCATATATTACTGCAAAAGGAATAAGATTAGAGTGACTGCAGCAATTTCAATGTGATATTCCCTTTCAAAACTCAAACTAAAAGATCTAACAGTGACCAAGAATGAGAGAACGCCGATTACATAAGAAACGTGATTCGTAAATGTTGTGAATGTTTTGCAGTCATCTACTTGTAGACTTACTTGAAAATATCTGTTTTTAATCGCCAACAAACCGACGGTTACGAAATAATTATGTGTGTTCGTTTTGCTTCACTTAAAAAATAACAACCAAATAACAGCAGGATCATGGAAATGAACTTCTAGTTGCCAATTCTTCATGTGTGCAAAAATTTTGAGGAAAAAATACAAGTTTTTCAAACCAAGGAAACAGCACGTTAAAGACTACTCCTAACGTTGTCAAGATATCAACTCAACACAAGAGCTTATTTATTACATATATCATTATTTCAGTCTTACATAGTAGCCCCACTTCGTTCTTATATGACTTGTTATATCGTATGAAAATAAACATTTTGCAAAGCTACAACTTTGATGTGTGCACAAATACAAAAGACCAAACACTTGACTTGTGCAACGGTTTACTTCGTCCCAAAAAATTACACTACCAAAATTTTGCGCTAGTAACCTCGTCTGTTTCTCCAAAAAAATGCACGGATAATACTGGATGCTATATAGAACACTGGGAACAAAGGCCCATATATGTATGTGTACCGGATTTCGTATAAGCAGCATGTTCCTCTCACGAATATCATGTGTTAACCGTATCATTGTCGCTGTCGCTGTCGTCGCTGCATTCATAATTACGATTATCAGTCATAAGTAGAACAGGTTATAATGTAAGAAAATTCGGCAATTGGAAAATAGAAAGAGCAATATTCATGCAACGGTTATAATATGCAGAAAGTTCTTTTTTTTTTCCGGGGAGAAACAACTAATAACTATCTTTACCAACAGTTATATCAGATCTTTACCAATAATTATAATATAACTGATCAAATTAAGCACATGTTGTAAACTTTATCCTGCAAAGGATAAGTCGATTTTGGTACTCAAAACCAACAATTCCAAGAATTAGAAAGAGATAAATAGAGAGCTATATATGCTTACCTGTTCTCAGAAAGCTTGGATAATCTCCTAGCATCCAAACCAGTAATGTATTTTTGTGCAGCAAGAACGTGATCTGCACCTGCAATGTAGGATGCAGAAACAAGCATCAAGTAACATGAAATTGAGTAATGAGCATAAACTAAAATGCCCACACAGCTAGGCTATATCTGTTTATTTTACAATTTTTCACTTCAGCGTGTCTCCAAAATACGTGATTAACAATTTGTGCCTTATAATCAATATCTCTAAGACCAATTTTAAGTGTACACCCCTAATCTCCTTTCAACCCATCAAAATTTATTTCAGACAAAATCCAGGGAGAAAAGCTCATTTTTCATAATTTATCAAACCAAAAACTTAAAAATTTCTCTGGTTATTGTGCATTTTACATATTTTTCGCAACAGAATTCAATGACAATGATGACATCACTTCGGAAAAAGTGGTGTTATTTCATTTCTTGGTTTGAAATGTTGGGTTTTGATCAAGGGTTGAGGTCTCTCTTTCGGTTTCTTTCTTTTGTGATATTAGAAATTCTGATCAATTCCAAAAAAAATGGTATAAAACACATTAATACATAATTACATTTGTACAAAAATTTGAAAAAAAAATAACATATCAACAAAAATACGAATAAAATAATAACTTTATAGAACAATTATTGATAAAATTTGAATAACCATAATTAAAATTAAACAATATTGGAACATAATCCTAAACCAAGGCCCAACTTAAATAACTTGAAATAAAAGAAACCTCTGTACAACACCTTTTAAGTTTCAAAATACACAGTCGTTCCTCCTCAAAAACAAGTCTTAACAAACACCAATGTTTTTAGTTTCAACCAAAAAATGATACACACAAAAAAACTGCAAATATTTGCACTTTCCAAAAAAAAATTGCTCGTAAAAACATGTGATTAAGTTTAGATTTAATTTCCGTAAAAAAACGAAATAAAAAGTATTTACCAAAATTAAACGTAAGACTGTAATTTAAAAATGTTTTTAACTTTGAGAAGGGTTTTTCGCATACGAAACTTTAAAAAAAGAGATGCATCCTAATGTCCACTAAAAGAAATAAACACGAACTAAACAAAAATAAACATGGGCCAGCAGATATGACCACAAAATTCTTTACTCATTTATTTCTTAACCCTAATCCAGCCACAACAACTAAAATTGCCTCACACGCTGAAAAATAGGGTTCAGACTGGTCCTAGAATTAAGGTTTCTGCCTGCATTTGAAACGAGGGTGTCTGGTTCGAGTTGAAGAATAAAATCAAAGTTTTTGTAGCTCTGCAATGAGTATGGTGTCCTCTCAGCAATTAGTTGCATGTATAATTTTTATCTATCAGGTGATCTTTGATTTTTATTGAATTTTTCTTGCTGTTGTAAATATATGAAATTCACCACATTATGTACATGCTTTTTACAAAAACCAAAAAATATCTTGACTTTATTTTGACTCCGTCCTAAAACAACCCGAGATGATCAGAATTCCGGAACTGTAAACCTCGATTAATATCCACACAAGGGGAGAAATGCCCCTGTCCAGTTTCAATCTCAAGGTCCTGGGCATATTGTTTCACACAATCTTACTTAGTATAAGCATGGATACACAAAAACCCTTGCTTAACATGGGTGGGGTTAACCACCTCTTCCAATGTTAGAGAAGGTGTTGAAATCTAACTTTCCTCTCATTTGCAAATTACCAACAACTCCGACCAAGCCCTACCAAACCCAATCGAACCTATAAAGATTCGACCAATTCCTACGACAATCTCCAAAATTCATACATTTACCCATAATTTGCTGAATCTGATATTCAAATTGATTAGACAAAGTAAGAATGGTTTTAAAGAAAAATGAAAAGAGAGGAGAAGTTACTGTAAAGATTTCTGTCATAGAATGATGGGGGCGACAACAAATAGTAGTGTGTTTTTTGTAAAAAATAAAATATGGAGGGTTTAAAAAGGAAAATGGAATACAAAAGGATGCAGCTGGCCTATTCTGATACAAAATGTGTCGTAATAAACCACCAAAATGAGTTTGGTCAAGAGTGCTATCAAGATGGGTCTCTTGAGCTTCAGGGCTTTTTTTGCCACACATGGGTTTCTTGTGCTCACCGATGGAAATAATTATATTAGTATCTAGTAACGGAGTTTAATGAATAAGCAGCTTGCGTAGAGGCATTTCCGTATAAGCGCACTCTAGCAATGTTGTTAAAAATCTTAAAATCTTACGATTTAAATCCCGATTAAGATCGAATCCCTTCCTTTACGATTCGATTTACATTCCGATTCAAACTTAGTTAAAACCACAATAAATAACACGTCCAACTCATTGTAACATATTTAATATACTTCTTTAGATTCACAATTTCTAGTATAATGTTTCTAAAACAAAGTAAAAATGGAATTAGAGAGAAAACTAAGTTTTAAGTTTAATTGTAGAAGTTCAAACGTTAAAATCAACTTCAAGCTGCATGTAAACCTTAAAATGTGGATATTTTGAATATACGATTTACGATTTAATCCCGTTTCGATTTAAAATTTACGATATAAATCTCATTTTGAAAATCTTGCACTCTAGTCTTAGTTACCAACATTCTAACCAATCATGAAAGTTCAAAATCATTGGCTGGACTTCAGCTTAGGATTACTTGCGCATGAATGGACACCAGAAATGCTATTGAGTACTAGAAAAGAAAAACTAAATACCTTTTGACAATTGGAAAACATGCAAAGCACAACGTTCTGCAGCAACTGAGGTGCTCCCATCCTTTAAGCACTCAGCAATTACTGGTCCCAAATTTGAAATGTTTACTGAAACAGCTGAAGGATTGACCTGTAAACAGTATTAACGTGGTAAATTTGTAAACTTATAACAGTTCTTAATGCATGAACATTCAGATGCAAGTATTCTATAACAATAAACATGTTTGACATATTCCACATTTCTCTGACTATACACATACACTAATGACTTTAGCAAATTTAAACTAATATGATCAGCTAGCAAAAATTTCATCCAAGAGCCCACACGTACTTTTAATGCAATCTTGTTTAAAATGATTCATATTATTGCACCATTACAACATAAGCTAAAGGTCGAATGAGTTTAATCTTTACTATTTTGCAGTCTATTGTAGTAAACTAACTAGTTCAAAGATCTCTAATACCAATGAAAATAAGCAAAAGACGCTTTCTTGCAGTAGTTCAAAATTACAGTTTAAACCTTTTAATTCAGAAATCCAGTACGTAAAGTAAAAATAGACAAATATAGAAGGTAGTCATGTATCCTTTTGTTTTATTGAGATAATAAATAAGCCATACAGTATATTACTCTTATGAATATGAAACTAACGGTAACTTTTTAATTTAGTATTCCTCGTTAATGAAAACATTATTCCGCACTGAAGTCAGAATTGAAAAGAAAAAAAAAATCACCGTTAGAACATTTACATTATGACAGTTCCAAGAACATCCACTTTGCAAATGCAATAAAACGAGTAAGTATTCCAGGCTCGTGAGCATAGTATTATACTTTGTCTAAAATTTCCTTCAATATCAATGAAAAGCTTTCATAATTAACAGAGTAATCTTTTTTTCATACATCCTATAGTAGCTATTAAACAAACACAGGTGGCTATTAAACCAACAAGTACAACTTTTTTGATAGAACAACTAACCTTTGCTACAGCTTTGACACATGATAGAGATCTCCTTCTTACTTCACTTGATTCATCTTTCAAAGCCAAAACAAGTAATTGAAGTAGCTCTATTGAAAATTTTGAGTGCGGTTCACTCTGGGCGAGATAAATTAGAAATCTTCCAGCTGTTTTTGTTGTGGTTTCACGAATAGGAAACTGTCAAAGAGTGGGGAATTTAGACAAGTGAGTATTAACCATTATAGCAAATCAAAAAGGAAATGAGTTCCGAGGAATACGCTGCCAAACTGAATACCAACCCGCTTTACCAGATCCAACAACCTTAATACTAAAAGGGCTGGGTCCAACCTTTTATTTTTTAGTTTTTGCGTCCAAGTCGTGTATAACCCATTAAATACCTTCCAAAAATCACCCAACCCATTCAACGCAACTAACCCTTGATTATTTTCCCACGAACAGGAATAGAAAAAGGCATCGATTTCTTTTCAAAAATATCAAAGAGAGAAAACCAAAGGTGAAAGCTGTCGTCGGACAGCTCTGAAAAACCTTGAGGAAACAGCAGCAGGGCAGGTACCAAGGTGAGCCATATTAAGGCAGAGAAGGCTGATAAAGCAAAAGACTGGGGGATCCCGTCACTGGCGATGTCGCTGGAGCTGATGGAGATGGAGAGAGAGATGATGGAGCAGTTTTACAATGCTGTATCTTCGCAGAAAGAAGAGAGACGGGACAGTGAAATCAACAGTGTTTGGGATAACTGTGTAAAAATGTTTTTGCTTTCGTTTTGGCTTCTGGGATTGTGTGATTGAAATTGAATATATGTAAAAATGATGGGACGATATGAGCACGTACATGGTAAATTTTTGTGGTTTTAGAAAAATTGTTGTCTTCAAAGGAATAAAAGAATTGCAAAAAATGCAAGTGTCATCCACAGGAAGGGAGACGATGGATTGATTTTTTATGTTGTTTTCCTTTTCATGTTGATTGTCTAATTCTTGCAATATTGTGTTCTGATACTTGAATGTTTAAAAGCATTCATATTTGGCTATTTTTTCATACGCTTCAGTCTGACTTTGAATAATTCTTCAATTCCATTGAATGTCTACTCTATATCATTCACATTTTTTTAATCTCCTGTTCACTGCATATTATTTTATCTCCTATTCATCGAATATTGTCTACCTAACAGATTTGTTCTGTAGAGGATAATATGTATTCTTTTAGTGACAAGTAATAAAATAACTTCATAGATGGCAATACTTCATATTCTGTTCTATGGAGAATATTCCCTCTGTGCTGTGCTGTTCAATTTGTTAAAAGAACACTTACGATAAGCAGGCAACCCATTCTATTCTTTTCTGTAATTAAATTCTACGATGTAGACAATTCATAAAATAACAGTTACATGATATACTACCATTGCTTAAATTTCTTTTTCATCTTGTGAAATGCAACTCTAGTTTAGAGATTTAAATAACTATAGTGCATGTGCATGAGTTACTTCAAAATTTTGAATAAAAGTATTACTTCATAAATTTGTGTTTTTATGAATGTGGGTAAGTGGCTAGTGGGGTTGACTTGCATGATACTCTGGTTGGGTTGGGTTAATTCGTTTAATAAATTGGTCAAACGGGTAAGGTTATAATTGCATTAAATGGGTCAGGTAAATATCTATCCAACCCATTTGGCGTGTCTACCGAGGGAACATAATTGAGTCTTGTCTACAATGACAATTTGACGGGAAGCTTTACCAACCAGCAAATTCTGATTAGTTTTCTTACAAGTAAACCAGGAATCCAAAGTTTAAATCTCACCTTGTCATCCTTCAAAGCACTCTTAAGACTACCCATAATAGATTGGAATAGTGGAGACTGACAGATGAAGGATGGGCTGTACATTGCCATGGAAGACAATGTTAACATGGTGCCATGTCTGATAGTCCAGTCCGGAGACGTACATAGGCAAGAGAGTGTCTTTAGCAGTTCCATAAATTCACTTTCTTCCATGTACTGTGACAATGAAATTAAATGTGTTCAGAATTATATTTAAATTAGTAAGCATGATTCATGCAATACCATGTGAAAATCACATTGTGGACTTCCTGGATGGCTAGATGTAACAAAAGCCATAAAGACACTGCAGTAAAGTTGCTGAGGATAACTAATAATAGTTAGGAAATTAAGCAGCAATCTGCAGTTGTAACCGATTATTGTGTTAATTATATACCTAAATTGTAGAACACAGAAGAAAAATGGACAAGTGAATAAAAGAAGAGGTGTTTAGTAACTAAAGGGTTATTTTGTGTATCCTGCATTAACCTAGAAAACAAAAACTTTAACTACCAACACAACATAGAAACATGTTAAAACGCAAATCGAGAGAGATATTTTAAGCGTACCTTCGACGTGATTCCTATTACTTTAGCTGCAGATTCTCGCACTTCTTCGTTCTCATTTTGTATTGTATCTTTGAGAAGCGTGCACAATCTAGACCTTATCTCACCACCTACACTCTTCCCAGCATGCTTGATAACACCCTTCAATGCCATCAGCACAGCCTCTCTGACACCACCATCAGATGCCTAATAACATTTCTCTTATTATTATTATTAAGGATAATTTAACAATATAGTTTTTTTAGCTAATCCCATAGGAGAAACTAGATGGGGATTTTTTAACCTAGTGGTACAGATAGATAAGCTAAAGATTTAGGTCTAGATTGAAAATTCAATCTGTAACGAACATATATGTGATTGAGCCCAATCCATCAAGCATGAAACAAGTAAAATAGTGCTGGAAAATGAAATAGAGAGGATATAGACGAAAACTTAGAAGTGCTTAACTCACTACAGTCTGAGCTAACACATTAATACTGATTGGTTGAAAGTGGATAACTTTAACTGAAATTAGTCCACAAATGATAACATCTATCTTTCCGCCAATGAAAAGCAGTGTATTACTCAATCCCTCTAATGAGTGTGAGCTTAACAATTTAAGATGATTAGGAAAAATGAGGTTCAGCTATGATAGAAGAGATTGCCAATACACAATGAATCGTGTTTCAAGTCAACTTACAAATGGAAGAAGTGAAGTAAAACTATTCTTTACTTAGGTGGTAAACAGTACCTGTAATGTAGAAAGAAGATCGTTAACTAAAGGATCAACACGAGTACTAAGAGCACTAAGTTTTCCCAAAGCAAGCGCCGAACTTGTTCGTACAGTCCTGTAATGCAATAAGACGTGATTTAGTAAATAAAAAAAGGATGCCATTTAGGAAAGATCGGAAAGGCTAAAATCACACAAACCTCGCATTATCTTGCAAACATTTGATGAATGTAGTCTGAAGCTGAGGAAGAAAGGGCTTAAGTGCAATTCCTCCTTTACTTATAATAATAGACAAGGTTGATAAAATGGCTGCTTTCACTTGCCATGGAAATCTGTCGCCTATGATTCGGATAAGAGGACTACATAAAAGTAAAAATGAAATCAAAATAATAGCCATAAATTCATTACTTAAAAAAAAAAAAAATCTTCCATTGATTGGTAAAAGACTATATCAATGAATGTGAATGAGGTATAGCATAAAGATACAATACAGTGAAGGGAAAAAACAGGATATATTTCAAATATCAAAATCAGCTGGTTAAATAACCATTCACTCTCTAGTAATAGATGGTATGAAGGAATGCAGGCATTTCTTGAAACAAACTCCCTATGCATCTCATAAATGTTTTAAAAAAAAGGTTTAGTCACACTGGCCATAAGTTTGAATATTTGATCACGCTTCGTTGAATTGCGATTGGAAGTATCTGCTTCTCTTGTTGTTCATATCATATATATTTAAGAACAAAGTCAATTGAATTTCAATAACCGTCCGGAAAAAGTAATAATAGCATTAGCAACAATAATGAACATACTTCATCACATAGATTATAAATCAATACCCTGTAATAGGAATAACAAACTCCCTCAGTGCCTTTTCACTTGTTACATCGATAAGCTCACCAAGCCCTTGTGCTGCTTGCTCTCGAGTTTCTGCTGACCCACTTACAAGACCCTACAAAATAACAATGACAGAGAAACGAGGATCGGTCATACAGGAAAAGTCAACAATACACGTGTGCCATACACACATATATACACATATACACAAATGCACGTGCATACACACATATATATAGAGCGTATAATTTTTCTGAAATTTCATCACATTATTTTTCTTGATCTAGGTATTTCGAACATGGTTAATTTTTTGTAGATATGATGTTTATATCATGTAGATTATCTTCACGAATTTTTAGATCATTCCGAGAATTCTAACCGACTCAAAACCACATCCTAAATTAACGGTCAAAATAAATATTACTAACAACTCACATTAACTTATGATATAACGGTCAAAATAAATATTACTAACGACTCACGTTAACTTATGATATAAAAAAGGTTGAATCTCTTAAAACGATTTAAAAATACATTCTAAATTAATGGTCAAAATAAATATTTTCACGACTCACATTAATTTATGATTTTGAAAGTCTCACAATGATCTAACAATCTGTGATATGCATAACAAAAACATCAAATCTACAGAAAAATTTACCAAATCCAAAACATGCAGATCAAGAAAATTAATGGTGGAATTATATGACGGGGTACTTGATCCTTCCTCATATATACATACATAATACACAGATACATTTATATCTCTATGTAAATAGATATAGACACACACAGATACATAAATATATGCATGTATGTTTGACATTTGAGTAATGCTCCATGGCGACCTTTTTTTGTAGCACCCATATTATATTTTGAATTGCACAGTAGAAATGCTACAAAATTGTGTAGATGTTTAGCCTACACCATGAATATCATCTCCAAAAAAGTTGACACCATTTAAAGTTTACCCACTTCAAAATATAACCGAATGTTAACCATTAAAATTATATTTTAACCTCTAATTTGAAATATTAATTTTATTGGGTTATAATGCTCAAATGGCCTCGATTATTGTGGAGACGATCTTTAACATTTTAAGCATTATATGAACATGTCCATAAAATTTCGTAGCATTTGAAATTGTACAACTCAAATATTAGAGGAGATGCTACAAAAGAGAAATGCCTTGGAATGTTCATATGTGTGCGAGGCTATTTGGACAAAATAAAACACAAACTGAAACATGATATATGTTGGTCATTCGATCTGGTTATGTTTACATATGAAGTTAAAACCAAGAATAGCTCTAATGGTTGACATATATCATCAATTGTGTCATCTATTTGTGTTCTAATAAACTTTTCTCGTATAACTGGTGGCATAATCCCTCCCTCCCCCCCTCCCCCCCTCCCCCAAACCCAACCCCCCTCCCTCTATACATACATACAGTGTGTGTGTGTGTATGTGTATCTGTATACATGTGTAACCCCCAGCGGCAGACAACTTGGTGAGGAAAAGTGGCACTCACATGCAAGGTTGAAAGTTCAATCCTCGTCAACTACATATCCATTTTGAATTACCTAAAGCATGTGTTGTGCGTTCTCTATATATTTTCTTAGAGTTTACATGCAAAGTTTAGTTCTCTGAGTCTCCATATATATACATATATATATATATATACACACACATATATATATAGAGAGAGAGAGAGATGTGTAATATGGTGAGTTGACGCCAGATGGAGTATACAGACACACAAAAAGAACATGTCAGCATAAGGAATATGATCAATCAAATGCACAAGGTTATAATTAGCACAAACTATATTGGAAGAACAAGTTTGGGAGTGCGTACACAAGTTCAAATGTTGCATACTGGGAGAGTTATATAGTAATTTTGTTTCAGTTATATAACATGTACCGATGTACCGATATATTTGACTATGGAGTTATGATATCCTCCAATTCTAAAGAGTAATGTAAGGACAAACTCTCTTTTTTTGGTTGAACGACAGGACGTTCCCACGATGTTGTATGGGTCCCTTATTTTTAACCAATGGCAAGGATTGTATCTCTACTCAATCCTCTTTTGAGTGAGATAAACATTGTTCTTTGACTTCTTATAAAGGCATGGTTCTCCAGATACATGGTGTGGAATTAGAGATTAAACAAGTAGTTATCACAAGCTAATCACCTGAAGAAAAATTGGAAGTAGTGGCTGGAGAGCTTTTGGAAGACAGAGTCCAGGTATAAGGATAGGTCCTCCCTGAGAAACAGAAGGTCGGTTAAATTGCATCCTAATATAAAATGAAAGAACGCGGTCAATTACATTAAAATACCTTTCTTTTTCTTCTTTCTTTGTCTCTAGCCGTTGATACGGCATCACGTACTATTTTGATGTATGTAGACAGAACTTCTTTCGGTATGGATCCAACAACTTTACCTAAAGCTTCCCAAGCAGCCTGTTAAAGAGAGATATAAGTCATAACCTTACATAATCAACATGTTAAACCATGATTCACTATACTTACAGATATACAACTGGGATCGGTGTCACCCAATAAAGTGACAAGTGTAGCGATCATCTTAGGGGCTTCGTCAACCAAATATAATTTGCTATTTTTGAAGAGATACCCTATTAGGTACGCAGAACCTCGTCTCATCACAGCCTGTTCAACAAGAAGGTGAAATCATTCTCTAGCCATGAACTAAAATGCACAGAATTAGGTTCTGCACAACGAGATACCTGATTGTCTGAAACTCCTTGAATAATCTCCGAAATCAATGGGTCAATCCCATCCTCGTCAATAACTAAAACTACTGTTTCTGCAGCCTTCTTTGCAGATTTTTGCACATCCTACAGTTCGAAGAGTACACAAAACAACGAAAACCATATAAGAGAATGTGTAACATGTTGGCGTAGCATAATTAGAGCAAATCAGAAGGCTTTTTTTTTTCCTAATTAAATATCAGTATCATAATGGCATCATCATTCAGGTAGGATCTGACATTCTGACGTAAGAGAAAACAAACACACTTTTAAATGAACTGAATTTTTTTTTTGTAAGATACGGTTTAAAAATAAGAAACTTCCAAGTGGACAATCCAAGCAAAAATATTCCTTCACTTACCAGTCTTATTAAGCAAATAAGTAAAAATTGTATTACAGCGAGGAATGCATTACCCAATCAAATATATGTTTTTTTACAGATAGAAACAACCTCTTTTAATAGAAGAGAAAATGCCATCTACTTGGTTGTGCAGGAAATATTTCCATACGATTTCAAAATATTCATTCATCAAAAGGTTTCTATGCAACCTTGATATAGTTTGCAAAATTCAATGTGAATGAACAAAGTAACTGCATTAAGATATTTAAATTAGTGAATGACTCAGTTTACAAGCATAGGCATATATATGGTGTCATTAACTCATAAAAGCATTTCATTATTTCTGAGAATGTATACAGTCGAATATATGAGACGAATGCATACAGTCGAATATATGAGAGCAGGGATATAGAGAGTTTTCGGCGCCAAATCATTAAAAAATGTGCAAAAGCAACAAATGAAATATACATCTTTCATGCCAACAATGTGTTCTAAAAATAAGATGAACTAGAAAAATAATGAGATTATTTAGTCTTGCCTCATCATCATCACCCATAGCAACGAGCAAGGGAGGAAGAACAATTCCTACATGAGCATTTAAACCAGGTCCAGCAACTTCTGCCAAAGCTCCAAGTGCATGTGCATTAAAGGCACTGACAAGAGAATTCACACAAATAAATTGTACTCCCATGATTATTATTTGATACTGTAACAAAAAACACTTACGAAAGTGGAGGATGAGCTAATTTTGGCAAGATATGTGGCAACACAGCTGATGTCCTGACACTTCATTAGGAACAAAAAAGAATCAAATGCAAGTTCACAGATTTATAGAACTAACAGGAGCAAGAGATCACTGACTACTAGATGTGAAGAGGAAAAGATAAGAAACCTTAGAATTTGCTTCAGACCATCAAGAGCAGTATCAGAAGTTTCATCGTCTTCTAAAGCATTCAGCAGTGTAGGAACAATTTCATCAATTGCTTGCATTCCAGCACTCTGCGTCATCAATTGTTATGTTACAATGTTATCCACTTTGTTCGTGCATAAATTTCAAGCCGGTAGATGTTGCTTATTATTTTTACCTTATAAAGGGTACTAAATGCTAAGCCTGCAGATTCACGAACCTCAGGAGTGCTGTCAAACAAAGGTGAATATTGCAGAACTCATCAGAGAAAATGGACACTCTTATAATATATGTCAATTAACACAATTTTTTGTACCTGTCACAAAGAGCTGTACGAATTGTAGGAATAAGTTGATCCATGAAATGAATTAATTGATGCTTGCCCGCACTTGCCATCACTTCACTCAGACCGATGCAAACACCCTTAAAGGATGAGAGGGTAAGAGAAATGTAAAACTTGTAGTATGCAAATAATTACCCATCCAGTGGTTTCTTTTATGTCAACTGAGAGATTACAAGAGAAACTGAGGTATAAATTACAATAGGTATGTTCAGCTGTGACTGGCTTGTTCTTCTTTAGTTCCACTTATCAAATATAACTTTATCACATAACTTTAGTGGAATCTAAAACATCAGAAGAAAAATGCTCCTACTGAGATCGCAAACCTTCTTCGTTCACAGATTACACAATTTTCAACTACCTTGTCCTATCAATAATTGAATAGACCATAGAGTTGTACCTGTCTTCTGCTAGTATCAGGGTTTTTCAGTCCTTGAGCTAATATTGGAATAACTGAAGGTAAAACTCTTTCTCCTAGTTTTCTGACAAGCTCCCCAATTGCCCTCACAGCAACCTAAGGGGGGTTGTAGGGAATCTCAAATTAGGCATAATTCTTAAAATATAAGCGTATCAGTTGAAGTGTTCTTTAGTAGTTAACCATCCAATGAAAGAATAAGAGACAGACCTGCCGCCTTTCTGAGGAAGATGAAGCAAGAGAGGAAATAAGTGTGTTCATTAAGACTGGCATTATTTCTTTCAGTGTCTTTGGTGTATTGACAACAATTGTTTTCCATACATGTACAGCAGCCTGGCACGATCACATTTGTACATTACAAAAGGAAATGTACAAATTAAAGAAAATGATTCAAAAGGATGAAAATGCTATGGCCCGTTTGGTTTCATTTTGAGTTTTGTGTTTTCAACATGCATTACAAAACATGGGTGGAGCGGAGGAGAAGATTTAAAATTTTATGTCATTACGATGATGGAAGGATGGCAAAGGGGATGGATTGTTTTCCGTGCATTGTTATTTCCCGAAATGCCGAAAACAAAACAAATTTGTTTTCTATTTTGCATATTAACTTCATTTTCCAAATTGATTGTCTTCCAAAAACACGTGTCATGCGCATTTTTGTTTAGACGGAAACCCAAAACTAAAAAGGGCAAACCAAACGGCGCCTTATTGTCTTTACCTGGCGTACAGACAAGCTGACGTCGGTCCTAACCATATAGACAGCAGCGAGGACTTCATTACGTTTTTCCCTCCCTAATACTTCAATAATAGCTCGTCCCTGAGCCTCTGTGCTCGCACCCTCATCATCACTACCACCCTCAAGAATTGCTTTTCCTGAAGTTCCAGCAACCTAAAAACACATTATGTTATCACATAATGCAGCTTTCAACTTTCTAAATTAACTAATCCTGATGACTTATTATGGCAGTTCACAATTCGGAGCATGTGATATAAATTAATTTATACACAATAAAGCAAAGCGGTACTACCTTGAAAAGAAGGTCTCCCAATAGTTCAACGGAACTTTGTCTTATACGCCAATTGTCATTGAAAATGCCATCTTCAATAACGGGAAGCAGCAAAGGCAAAGACCTGAGAAAGGTAATAACTTTTAGCCATTTCAATGAACATGGTAGTCCTTATAATTTCGTTAAATGATAACTAGTCCAGTACAAGACCCTAAAATCAAGAATGTGTACCAACGTTCTTTTAGCAACCATTTTGTCATGACTTGATAATGCTACAGGATTATCATACTTGTTCCAAGTTGAATCAGCAAAAAAATTAGAATATGCTATATGATATTGAAATCTCAAGGTCTAGGATGTGCTGATCAGATGTAAGGGGCATCTTTCACAAAACCGGCAAAAGAAAAACCTGGTAGGGAAAAAACATAACAAGAGGACATGAAAGAAGTAGAGAACACTAACGTTGTTGCATAATGCTCAACAAAGACATGGCCAGCACTAAGAGCGGCATCACGTACAGATTCATTCTCATCAGCCAATCCTGATCAGCAATAACACAAAGATTAGAAAATCGGTTTACATCAAAAAAGTCCTACAAGAATCAAGTTTCACTCACCATCTAAAATAGCAGGAAGTACAACTTGGAGATAATCTTGAAACATTGTGCCTAAAGACCTCGGCAAATACTGTACAATCATGCTAGGGTTAGCTAAAAAGGAGATGTTATACAGATTCAAGAAAAGACCGAACATGTCATGTTAGGAAATATCAATATGCACCTTGAAAAGTGTTAGATGACCATCACGAACAGATGCTCTTTGATGAGAACAATTACGAATGATCTCAGGGATGATCCGTTCGAAGTAATCTTTTCCCAGAGCAGCTAATACCTAGTGAGAGAGTTTTGTGGCATTAAAAATACTGGAACTCGTATTTGATTATGATTAGTACAACATAGGGAGTATATCACATTAACACAAGTGCTTCTGATTCACATTGGCGGATAACTCTTTACATGAATATGATCCTAGTACATACTTCTAAGTCAAATGTTAATAAGCTGGCACAAAAAAAAATGTTGCCTGAGAATAGAATAGCTAAGTATAGAGTATTTTCGTCATTATATTGTAGGTTGCCTTAAAAACAAAAAATGCTAAAGATACTTGCACAAACTCTCTATCAAAGTTTTTCCAACTCATTCAGGCTTAACTACAAAGTATCAACTACAGAATAGCAGGTAAAAATGTCGGCCTAAATAATCCTAAATTTCGAGGAAATGGAGTCTAAAGTTTCATTGCAATAATTTGTTGAATATTCCTATTGGATACAAAATGCTTAAGTGCGCTAGTTTTTATGTTGACGTTCTTGTTAACCGGCAAGCAACGGTTACACGTTGATAATTCTAGGACTTGTCACATCTAGCATGAATCTCCTAATTTCATTTGATTCCATCGTCTGAAATCTATAAATTAAATTATAAACCAATAAATAATACTAACGTTCTAAGATTTTATATATATATATATATATATATGTGTGTGTGTGTGTGTGTGTGTGTGTGTGTGTGACCATTCCAAGATTATAAATATATGACTACGAGCTTGATGTGCATAGAAATGGATTCTGTTCCCCTTACAAATATAGACACTAAATAATAATAGCTACACCTTTTTTGTTGTACTTTAAATTGTTAAAGTTACTGCCAATTTAATTATTATCCTTAATGTGGGCTCTCTAATTTAGAAAACGCTGATTGCTGTATTTGAAGTGTATCCTTTGTCCCATATTCATGCCCATGGTATATAGGCAGCGAGTGTAGGTAATAGAGTATGCATAATACAGCAACGTATAATGGCCCTTTAGGCATTGTTAATTTGTGTATTTCATAAATATGGAATACTGTGAAATTAAATATCAATTTCACCTCGCTCAATCCTTGAGCAGCTCCAGATCTTTCAACGTTACTTGAATCGGACTTCAAAGTATCCATCAACCAAGACACAAGATCTGGAAAGTACTCTTGTCCCATTCCTCTAATAAGGGACCCAAGCGCCCTTGCTGCAACTGAACGAACTTCAGGTATAGGATCTACAAGAACCTATTACGCATCGTACCTCGATTATATTTACAACAAATGGAAAGTTGATATAGAATATATGTGTGTGTGTGTGTATGTATATATAATGTGGTGTGTGTGAAAAACTATACCTTTTTAACTTCAGGAAGTAGTAACCCAATATAGTGAATCATATCCTTGGGTTCGGTAACTAATGAACACATGTTTCCAACTATTTGGGCAGCCTTCTTTTTGGTATCAGCACTCCTTTCCCTTAAGCCTCTATGTACAATAGGCACTAACAGTGCCAGAGATGGTGCATCAATTGAATTGACAAAAGTAGTCTGCCGAGGAAAAATTAAAAAGAAACTAGTTATAGAACTTTTTTTTTCAGTGAGTTGCCATGTGGAATTATATGTCAAGAACTGACTTGAAGAAGAATATCCAGAGAGTGTTTTGTATACTCATTTGGGTCAGTAAGACCCTTCAGAAGGAGTGGCACGAGAGCAGATATTTCAGGGTTTTTTATGACACTTCCAACCTAAAGAACAGAGCAAGCATTAAACTAACAAGATAATTAATTCAAAACATTAGCTAACAACATTTAGCACAAGCAATATCTAACAATGATAATAAAAAATTAGCTAACAACATTTACAACACATTCACTGACAATAATTAATGAAAACATTAACTAACAATAATTAATAAAAATCTAACCTGCTGAAGTGATGTTTGACCAGCCAATTGAACTTTGGGGTGTGTATCGGTAAGAACCTACGGTGATATTAGGGAGAAACGTTAAGTAAAACCTGGTACCAGATAAAGCTGCTTGCAAAGGTATAAAAATGTATAAAATTAGCACCTCGGTCAACTTTGGAACGACTTTGGGTAAGCACTGAGATAATTGTTGAGGGGCACAATAAGCCATAGCACCAAGTAGCTGCACACTACTTTGCTTAGTTCTCCAAGCTTTGTCTTCAAGTCCCTGTGAATAATTCACGTATTAGGATAACTGAAGCGATCAAAAGCCACAAATAAAATCGCCTAGCAACAGAAGTATATAAAGTTAAATGAGTTTTTTAGATGAAACAAGTCATAAATGAACAATAACTTGTAATGCTGAGATGCCAACAAAAGCACTTTCTCCCGAATTTGGAAATAGCAAATGAAACACGCAAGCATGCGCGCACGTATACATATACATACATACACACACCAGAACATGTTCAAAGAGAATAATATATAATAGAAAAATTGATCTGTTGGCTGAAAATATAATCAAAGGTATGTTCAAGACAGTGGAAACAGAATGTAATTTTCTTTAGGGCCTTTGAGCATTAGGTCCATATATTTGATGAGGTTGTAGGAAAAGTCCATGTACCAATATATATGTAAACCAGGTCCCTACTTTTTTTAGAATAGAAAGAGCAAGCTAATTTGTGCTTCCCTAAAAGCACAAGTTAATTTGCACGTTTCGGCATGTTTTTGTTATTTGTAGGATTCAAGTATGATTTTATCAAATAACATCATTTATTTAAGCATTATCAACATTTATAGAATTTTCAAAAACTTCCAAAAAGGTGCAAATTTTCCGTGCTTTCTATCTGGAAACAGGCAAGTTAGCTTGCGGTTTCTAACAAAAAAACAAGCCACGCTGCTTTCCGTTTTTTCAATTACAAATTCAATGCTACTTTGACTTTTCTTACAGCGATACCAAAAATAAAGACTTATAATCTTTTATCATTATTATCATTAATTTGCGCAGCAGAAACATATTGGACGAGCTTTAAGC
Organism: Allium cepa; assembly: GCA_030765085.1. Classification (NCBI taxonomy): domain Eukaryota; kingdom Viridiplantae; phylum Streptophyta; class Magnoliopsida; order Asparagales; family Amaryllidaceae; genus Allium; species Allium cepa. The sequence goes on from CM060944.1 coordinate 114,097,335, forward strand.
TATCAAGTACCTTTAGCAGAGAAGGTAGAACGAGTTTTACTCCTGGACCAGTTAGTTGTGACATCATCGCACGTGCTGCGCATTCAGCAGCCTCACGGACAGCAAGAACTTGATCAGAGAAAGCAACCAAAAGCAATGGTAGCATTTGAATTACATATCTGAAAAGAATTATCATCAGAAAAGCTAAATGAAACATCAAAAAAGCTATACATTTATTTTTATGCTGTTATTAAATTGTTATTGTCGCACGTGCTGTACATTCAGCAGCCTCACAGACAGCAAAAACTTGGTCCGAGAAAGCAACCAAAAGCAATGGTAGCAATTGATTTACGTATGGGAAAACAATTATTATCAAAAAGCTGAATAAAATGTTAAAAGAAAAATTATATATTTGTATTTACTTATCATTATCATTATCAAAATGTAAATCAACTTATCAAAGAGAGAAGGCCCTTACGGTTCAAATAATTTTCCAAGCTTTTCACAGAGGCATTCAAATCCAAGCAGTGCTCCCTCGCGTGATTTTGCAGAGTTTCTAAAAATCAAAGCACAAGTATGCTGTGGTTAACAGCTTCTTTAAATAGAGAAGATAAAAGAATCCTCAAATTGCAAATGTTATACTATGTTTCCTTCTTTATTGCTGTTCAAACAACAACTACAGAGTGTGGAGTTGTAAATCTATATATAATTCAAAAAAAAAGGTAATGACTGAACAAAGAAAATTAAGCTGCACAGTCATGTATAATACTGCTTTGAATAGTGTCGTATGAAAATTATCAGAAAAGAGCATGAAACTTGCATGACTTGGCGATACCAATAGGACTACATTGCCTCCACTAGAGTATCAGAATATATTTAAAGTAACTAACCTGTCCGCCAATGCTTCCTGTAATGCAACAGCAATTCCATATTTCTTCAGACATGATATTCCAAATCCTTTAACAACCCCAGCAAGCCCAAATGCAGCTCCACGACGTTCCCCGTATTTATCACTTTTCATTAGACGATCCAGAAGTCTGGACACCAAAGCCTGGCCATCATCCTGCAAAATGCACCTCAATGTCTTAAAATTAGAAATACATACCAAGCACTTCTATAGGGTTACCAAAGATGATATGAGATCAACTATTTTTCAAATTCCATCAATGTGTAAATATGTGAATTCAAATCTTCAAAATACATGAATTGCCACTTTAAAGTTGAGATGTTGGCCCAAATAAAGGACACTCACATGAGGACCCCGTTTATGTATAAAGTCGGCCATAGTATATTCATCAACTAAGTCTTCATTGCAAATTTGGACTGTTTGATGCAAAAATATGGAGTGGAACAAAATGAAAACGTTATAGTAGATCAATATTTTAAGAATATACATATCCCTTTATACAGATAATTTTAGCTTTGAAGAATGCTAATAGACGACAATAAAATTGCATAACCTAATATAACACTTTGAAACAGCTCATATCACAATTGAGAAAGAAATAAGAAATAAGAAAGTAAACATTATCTGGTAACCGAAAAAGGTACATGTTTAGAAGACATGAGAGGCGATAAACAATCTGAGACAGCTCGCTGCACGGCTTCTGAAGGTGTGTTTAAAACATCCAAAAGTTTTTCGACAACAATATGAATTTTGGGATCATCCTGTTTTAAATGTTAGCCTTCACACATAAGAATAAAGCGAAGAAAATATATGTTTTAAAATAAAAATTGGATGGTCAAACCTTTTGTAGATGCTTTGCAAGTGCTCCGGTGAATATAACAACCCCTTCTCTGACTAAATCATATTGTTCTTCATCTGAAGCCTGCATCAGTTTAGAGAAAATATACCATGAGTTTATAGTTAATAATATGACCTTAAAATGAAAGAAAATTACGCCCCCTTATGTGAGATTAATATTCTAACAATGGTTTGGAAACTTATTTTCTGCCTTTCAAGATTTAAAAAGTTTTGACTAACCTCACTCATTTAGGGAACTTCATTTGGTTTCAAATTTTGATGATTAATTTCGATAAGCCTTAATAAAATCTATAACTAGTAAAGAAAATGAAAGTTTTAACCCAGGTTCGAGATCTTGGTTTCGATCTTTTGTTCGATGTAATTTGTAAATTTCGATTCCCGTTTTGGTTTCGGATCCCGTTATTTATTTTACATATAACTACATATATTTGTTTAATTTATTGAAACCAAACATACAACTTATATTTAATTGAAAAACAAGATATAAACAAACAATACTGATTAATCATAAATATTTATAACACTAAAAAATGTTATTTCGTTATCAACTTTATTTAGTTATACAATTTGTATATATTATGTGAATATTCGTATGTTTCCTACGTTAAAATTTCAAATTTTGAAAATTCATGTATTTGAAACTAAAATTAATTCTTGTTTTGAGAATTTCCTGTAAAATTTGAAGTTCAATAGTTTTTATATTGAATTGTAGTTCCGTTTAGGTTTCAGTAGGTTTGATTTCATTTCGATTCCTACTGAAACCTAAGCGGAACAACCGGAATCTCGTTGTTTCGGTTGAAACCACAAACCTTGATTTTAACTATTTGACAACTGTATACATAAATAGCATAAAATAATAGAACAAGTTAATAACTCAATATAGCCCAATAATTCAACAAACATCCCAGTCATACTTATATAAAGAAAAACCAACAACAATCCTAGCTAACCATTTCATATAGTAACAAGTTGGGTCAAACTTAACCCATGAATTACAGACGTGGATGAAGATAACATATTGCCTGCTGCTGACTTTATGACTTACACGGTTTATTTTCATTTTTTTTTTGGGGTTTAATGAGTTCAAAATTTAAACAAGGCAGATACTTTAATTTCCGCATGGTATTTGTATGCTACAAATGTTAAATTTAGTGGTAGTATCAAGATTCAAGAACTCGGTTTTGGTCTCGGTTTCGGTCATTTGAAATTTTGTTAGTTTCGGAAGATTTTGGAATTTCAAAAGTTTAGGCTTCTGTTCCGGTTACGGTCTCAGTTTTGGTTTTTCAATGGTTTGTTTATAGCTGCACTTTGCCATCGATTGGGATACCATAATTAATGCTTGTTTGATTTCCATAGTGCGCCTGAGATTACAACAACTGAATTAGACTGAACTTAACACTAAATCCTTATTAAATTAAACTTAACGATTTAATTAAATTTAAAAATGATTAAAGTATACCCAGCCCAACACAACACAACCCAAAACAATAATTAAATTAGACCTAACACAACTCAGCCAACACAACTCTGCAGCATGCATTCTTTCTCCTGCTCGTTCTCAAATCAATGTCAAGAACACATGCTAGGGCAAGAGGAAAATCGAAAAAAAAAAAATTAAGTTGAAGTTTTTTTAAAAAGACCTTCACTGTCGTTCATTCGAAATCGATCTAAAGAGAACGGAGGCTATAGCTGAAGTCGAGGTCGAATTATTCACAATTGCTCGGGTAATTTGTTCAATCTGATGATTTAGGCTTTAATTTGGTTGATTTTTTGTTTTGAATTTTTTGGAACCGTAGCCGAAACCGATTTTTTTGTTTAGTTTCGCTAACCAACAGCACCGGTAAGGCACCATCGAAATTTAAGGTACCGTCCGTTACCTCAAACCATGGGGTAAAATTAGCTCAATGATTTTTTAATTTGATTTACATGTCCTTTCATCTTGGGATGATTTTTTTTTTTTTTAATGATGCAGTCATTTCTATTGGATTTTTTTTCCCCTTGAATCCAGAGCAGAATCTGAAAATTCAAGCTCATCTCAGATCTAACCCACTGGACCTGACGAGTGAGCCACAGCCTGTAAGTATAATTCTGAAGCAAAGCCATTTCAGATAAAAATATATGATTGCCTGATGAAAACAAAGATGTACCTTTTTATTCAAGTAGCTTTCAAAGATGGGAAAGAGTAGAGGCACATTTTCTTTGCCATGCTTATCAATGATCATAATGCCCGCATTTACCATTCTATAACGTACGTCCATATTTGGATCAGCCTGCAAAATAATAATATCATCGTCATACTCCAATGTCAATTAACAAGTAAAATGGATGTTGACGGCTATCCACTACTAGTCTCTACTAGTATATGCTTTTAATTCTAGGAATATAATATGTTACTAGTATATGCTTTTAATTCTAGGAATAATATGTTAAAATTTGGAGAGAGAAAACATCAAGAAATGAATGCCCTGATAGATAAACTAAAAATATTCAAATGAATTTTGGATCAGTTAATCAAAGTGTGCAGTTATTCTGAGCAACTAAATATTAACTTCGACATTAATGTGAGGCATGTATATAGCAGTGTTAACCATAAGATAAACTATTTACGCTTTTAGATAACTGAAATTTTTTCAAAGCCCAGCTAGATAAATGGACAGGAACAAAAAAAGAATATCAAATTTAGACACGGTAAATAAACATTGGTTGTTATTAATTATCCATCCCACGCAAATCAAAATAACAAAACAAACCCATCTAACGTATCCCTAGAGAAATAAACCAACATTTGGAAACGAAACAAAAAAATCAACATTAAAAAACATAATTGGTACATTTTATCACTCAGTGAACAATAGTTGAGAGTAATTTGCTAATATTAAACTTGAACATAGAAAATATCATTCTGTAACTATTTAAACATTTCTTCATTACATGAGAATCAACTTTTAATAATTTCAACCAAACAACAGCCATAGTCAAATTTATTGCATAAACATGGTGTAAGCAAGAAACAATACAAGGAAGGAAATATCGGCAGAAAATATGTAGGACTTAATAACTCAAAAGATTACCAGCGCTCGTGATATTAGAAATGTCATCACAACAGGAAGATGTTTAGTTTTTAAAACATCTGCAGCAGAGTGGAGTGCCAAGGCAATTCCCTGTCTCCCTAACCAAAATGGATCTGCCCCATCAACCCCAGTACCAAGATCCCGTACGTATAGAGAAAACAAAGTTGAAAGAGTATTCTACAAAATTAAGTACAAATAATTAGAACCAAAACTAAATTAACGGAAAAAACAATAAGGCAATCCATTTTTTATTGTTGGCCATATTTTCCCTAGATTATTTCAACATCTCAGAAGAGTTTTAAGATAGGCAGCAAATCGTCTAGGATTCCAGAAAGATCACTATTGGCATTACACAAGAACAATAGTTCAGAATAAGGGCTAGCAGCATATACCATATAAGCTAATTAAATCTTTCTGTTAGCAGGGTTGTAATTTTAAAGCTGATGCTGATTGGTGGTTTTGTGTGTGTGTGTTAGGGGGTGGGGGCTCCACTTTGCTCTATCTTTTATGCGAGCCATCCATCATCGTTATGAGGCATTGTGCAAAATACCATGATATTTCTTATACAATCTATATTTTAGTTGGATTTATTCATAAAATGAAAGGAACATGGGGAAGGTATATAACAAATGATTCATTTAGGGGGCTGAAGCATGATTGTTGATGCTCAAAGTGGCGCGCACATGGAAAAACTTCTCCAACCATACATACTTGTATTGTGTCTGGATTTTCATACAATGCTGCAGCTAGTGCTTCTGCAGAAGCCATGCGGACATTGTAGTTGATGTGAGAAAGTGCATCAAAGAGTCCTGAGTAATCGGTCCCAAAATCATACCCATATCGATCCCATACTTCCTCAGCTGCTTCAGCAACCGCCTGGAAAACACATGAAAGATGGTTAACAAAATGATGTAATAATGCAATTAATAATCACCGGAGTACTTAGAATAGACAGCAAGAACGAACTGACAGACAAATTGTATGCTATGTCGCACAAAGATAATAGAATACTAATAACATGATTTTCCTGATTCCTGAAAATGAGAGGAAAAAAGGATAAATTATATCATCGTCATTCTCTACCTAATGCACAAGGTTCCTGCTTGAGCGGAGCCTGGGATGGACAAGGTGTCCGCAGTCTTACCTCATTGTGAGAGAGGGACTATTTCTGAAACTTGATCATTAAACCAAGTGTCCACAGAAACCGAAACTGACAATGAGTGAATAAAGCTTACAATAAACTTGCATATTTACAGTAAATTATATTCATGAAAAAGGGATAAATTATATGTGAAAGCAAGAAATTGAAGCAAATTTTATGCCAGGGTCCAAAAACTAAATTATCTTTGGTTCATCAGTGTTTTACAATAAGCATGAAAAAAATAGTTCTAAGGAAATAGCAGAAGAAGTTTGTAATAGGAACCTGTAGCAGTTAAAAACATAAATAAACACACAAAAGATAAAGACGAAATTTATTGGAATCAAGTAATATTGAACTTCCACGTTTATATTTAACACTAGTTGCCTGAGAAGCTGAAGCTGAAGCCAAAATATAAAAATTTAATCGAAGTCCTAAAATACTCAAGTGTGCAAAAGATAACAAATCATACCTTCTCAACATCATGCAAAGCAATCCATATACTAGTTGCAACCTGAAGATTCTGGGGAAGAGAATGACTAGACACGGAAGGAATGCATTTTACAGCACTTAAACAGGCTAGTCTCACATGAAAATCGTTTGCATATACTCCAGTAAGAGCCTGCAAAATTAGACAAAACGATATTCACCAATGTTGCTCTAGAAACATTAAAAAAAAAAGCGATGCGACGCGACAAACTTATAACCTAGCTTGATGAGCCTAAGTATTGCTGGAGTGACATTTACTTGTCTACTTTCAAACATAAAATTTACTTTTATACAGGTATTTAAATCAAGGTTTCAAATCCCAGTCAGTTTCATCTCACCTTGGGATTTTCACAGAGTGAGATCCCCAACGAGAAAAGTGCATATCGGATGTTCATGTTGAATTGACATCTCCAATTTAAAATACATCTCGAAACTATGTCCGACTAATTTGCGATTCCAAAACAGATACTTTTTTAATATATATTTTTAGAATAATTGTGGTACTTTATTCAAGCACATTTTAATATATAGGGAGTTCAAACTCATAATCTATAGAATCTCATTCTAGAGCAGCATACCACTAGCTACTTGAGCTAGTAGTCCTTGACTATTACCTAAAATAAAATAAAAGAAGTGTAACATACTTAATTTGTCTCAAGAGATAGTTGTTGCGTTCAAGATAGAAGATTAAGTAGCAATTGGTTTGAAAACTAATTTCATGTATTGCCAACTTGTATTTTAACATATCAAATTATACACGGGATAGGAAAACGGTCGAGTTGGAAAATGATTTTAACATATCAAATTATAAATGACTTTTTCTTGTTTTCTGTTTATTGGGAAATATCAAAACTATCTTCTTTCTTATCCTTCTTCCCTTTGTTGGATTGATTAGGATTTCCCAACCCTCACTCTTTCTCATGTCATTTGACAAACATGTTTAAAACGCAAAACTCGGAGCAGGATGATAGTTCCAATAGTTTTGCAGTAACCGAAAAAAAAAATTAGTTAAACATTGATAAAAGGAAAAAATTACAAAGTCATTTATTATGACTTATCTAAATAAAAAGTAAAAGAATATAAAAGGAAGAATTATTAAATAGTAACGGTATGATAATTTCGTCTGGATCAGATAAAAATCGAGAAAGTTATGCATAAATGAACATATGATTTTGAGCAAAGTCTCAAATTGAGTTCATGGTCCAGATTTCGGTTGAGATTCAAATACACAAGACAAGATGAGTGTAAAAGAAGACTGAATGAAATTTGATGTTCATCTTGCCTGAAAGTAAAAAAAAAATGAAATCTCGGATGACATCTCGAGCTCGAGCAACATGGACGAGATTTAAAATTCTAATTTAAACACATGGTTTTATAATCTTTGTCCTCACATACTATGCACAAAAAATAACATTTATAAATCAAAAAAAATATAGAAATCGGCAATCTACAACATCATATTTTAGATTTTAAAATCTAAAATTGAAAAAACTCACATAAATGTGTAAATATCATTACATTGTTTTCACACATTCGATTTTTTTTAACCTAGGTTTAAAATTATTGGCGAATCGGATATAATTTTTTATACTATAAAGAAAATATTTTACCTGTGAGGCCTCTTTTCCTTCGTAAACTATCCTTCTATAGAAATTTGGATATCTATTAATTAATATCCTTAATGATTGTTGTCTTTTTGAGAAGTTGATGGTAATTAGTACTATAGTAGAAAGTTAATCTTATAACACGCATGTGCATAATCATTATTAAACAATAAAATGAATTTATTACATGCTTAAAAAGTGAGACGCCATTAAGCGTTGCTTAAACGTATGCTTATACGCAAATTCATATTTTAAGCCTAAATTGTGGAAAATGAAATATTGAAATTGTGGTTATCAAGTAAGCATCTTGACTTTACAATAAGACAATCACAAAAATAAAAGGGTATATCATTGATAAATAAATATATACAAATTATGAACTCACTGTTTGAGCATGTAAAATCTAGAAATCGGCAATCTACAACGTCATATTTTAGATTTTAAAATCTAAAATTGAAAAAACTCACATATAATTGTGTAAATATCATTACATTGTTTTCACACATTCGATTTTTTTTAACCTAGGTTTAAAATTATTGGCGAATCGGATATAATTTTTTATACTATAAAGAAAATATTTTACCTGTGAGGCCTCTTTTCCTTCGTAAACTATCCTTCTATAGAAATTTGGATATCTATTAATTAATATCCTTAATGATTGTTGTCTTTTTGAGAAGTTGATGGTAATTAGCACTATAGTAGAAAGTTAATCTTATAACACGCATGTGCATAATCATTATTAAACAATAAAATGAATTTATTACATGCTTAAAAAGTGAGACGCCATTAAGCGTTGCTTAAACGTATGCTTATACGCAAATTCGTATTTTAAGCCTAAAATGTGGAAAATGAAATATTGAAATTGTGGTTATCAAGTAAGCATCTTGACTTTACAATAAGACAATCACAAAAATAAAAGTATATCATTGATAAATAAATATATACAAATTATGAATCGATTTTTTTTAACCTGGTTTAAAATTATTGGCGAATCGGATATAATTTTTTATACTATAAAGAAAATATTTTACCTGTGAGGCCTCTTTTCCTTCGTAAACTATCCTTCTATAGAAATTTGGATATCTATTAATTAATATCCTTAATGATTGTTGTCTTTTTGAGAAGTTGATGGTAATTAGTACTATAGTAGAAAGTTAATCTTATAACACGCATGTGCATAATCATTATTAAACAATGAAATGAATTTATTACATGCTTAAAAAGTGAGACGCCATTAAGCGTTGCTTAAACGTATGTTTATACGCAAATTCATATTTTAAGCCTAAAATGTGGAAAATGAAATATTGAAATTGTGGTTATCAAGTAAGCATCTTGACTTTACAATAAGACAATCACAAAAATAAAAGGGTATATCATTGATAAATAAATATATACAAATTATGAACTCACTGTTGCAACTTCCTCTGCTTGCAGACCTAAACATAATTCATTCAGCATGGGACCTACAGATGATCGATAGGCTGGAACAACACTAAGAACATGATACAACACCTGCAATCCATGATAATATTAGTGACTACACTTACAAACTAAAACACCTACTTCAAGAAACTCTTATATTTTAAATGATGTTTTTAAGTGGAGTGCACTATGTAGCACCTGCTTTACCCAAGTAGTTATTATTACATTGTGTAAAAGCCATCATTTATACTTTCCACTCCAGAAGAGTAGCTTGGTCACTTTTCAAGGGTTGTGCTACAAGCAAAAATACTATATATTTTGTAAGGGGTGTGATAAAATTGTTCCCCAGACTCTAAAAAGGTGATAAGTTTTAAAAGCAATAAGAGTTTCCTCGGCAATTAAAATAAAAAGGAGTAATAAAGTTGAGAGATGTAACTGATAGCATTCGGGGCCTAGGAAGTGGCAAAATAGGATCCAAGTGCATTGCCAATATCCGAAGCGCATCATCATGAAGAGCTGTCTTCTTTGATGATAGTAAAATCTGCTCTATAATCTAACACACGGAGAAAAAAAATTAGTATAATTACAAATACAAATACCCAAAAAAAAAGTAAGGAAGGGGAGGAGGGAGCTACCGGAAAAATAAAAGTAAAGGAATCGGCTGGGAGAGGACCGGATTTGCAAGAAACTGATAGCCCTGTGATTATTTGCTCAAATACACCAATCGAAGGTTTTTTACGGGCCTGATCTTCAATAACTGGGAGAGGGAGAAGATCACACACAACATGGGAATTCTCATTTGAAATAATGTGCAAAGCTGAAGTTATTTGTAGCGCCCACTGACATAGTGGTGGGGATATGCACATGGCAAACTTCATCATGGTTGCAAATGCTTCATCGCATACAATAGGTGAAGAAAGTAATGGCTGAACTTTATTTACCTATCGAACGAGATTGGAGCAACCATTAATTTGAAGAGAAACTTACATCTAGATGATTAAACAATTTACTAATTAAGTTAGTACAAAATCATTGAGATGTTTCAAATGCATTAGAATGGTTTTAATAGAAAATGAATAAGGTAGACATCACAAAAAGTTTAATTTACCAATATGCATCATGCTACAACTGCGTAGGAAGTAGAACTGAGAAATCTATGAGATCATGTCACAACAATTATAGTCAAGCAGAAGCATGGTAGACACACAGTACAAAAACAAAAGGTAATACTGCTATACAACCAAACTAAATTATACTAGGTTTAGATCAAATAATCTACCAGTAATACTGAATTAATTTGAATAGAACCAATATATTATGTACAAAAGAGAAATATTATGATTGAAGTAACAAGTTGCTAATAAAGAATGAAATTACATTGCATATCAGATAGCACTTAATTGAAACTGTGTATATTTCATTGCATATGACATTACTATATGATTTGATAATACTATGTAATTAGAGCACATTAATATGTGTCACTAAGGTTAGATAATTTTTAATATTGTTTTCATGTTTTTTAATAAAAACATTTAGCTTGCTTTTTCGACACATTTATTAAAACATTTTTTTTATTTGAGTATAATAGAATTGAAAGGACTTAACAATGAAATGTTATGGCACAACTACCGTTTGTTACCAAATGAAAAGATAATTTTGAAAGTTTCAGACAAAATGCTTCAAAGATAGGTTTACCCCTTTCATGTGCATCAATAATAGTGATTACTAATCTGAAGCGACATTCATATTACAGACAAATTTTGTCATGGAAAATTAGGTCGGGCCAATGTAGTACATTTGGATTCAGATTGCACAAATATTATAAGACAAATCAGCTAAGTTATCTACCAGAATCAGGAAATCAATCTATTTGAGATAATAGTTTGAAAACTACCAGTAATCATTGGTTGAACTAAACTATACTCACCAGTAAAGGGAGCTGACCATGCGTAAACACTGGATTGGCTATAGCCATTTCACCAAGAGCTAAAAGAGTAGAAGAAAGATTTCTCTTTATACATCTAATCTTCCCACGAACAGATGCTTCTTCTTCCAGGAGCTGTTCTCTTGCCTCTTCTTTTGCAGTTTTCTTTTGCTCTATATGGAATAATTTGTGATACATCAGGAAACTATACCAAAAACACAGAAGCACAAAAAGATAATTATTTACCCGTTTTTTTGCCAGATTTTCCTGTTTCTTTCTTTCCAGTACTTGCAGTGGCTGCCCTTTTATTTGTGGTTGCCGAATGACTAGACATGTCCTATACATGAAATGGGTACGTTGATTAAATAGTCCAGGAGAATCAAATGTATGGAGATGAACAAAAGTAGATGATATTTACTGTGCCATTCTGATCTTCGTAGCCACGGAATCTACCCTTTGGGAGTTTTGTGTTGGTGCCTGTAACACTCTCAGCAAAATAAACTCCTTGCTCAACAGATAGCACGCCTTCCGGTGTATTAAATATCTGACAAAGAGATTGTAATTTAGTAGACATTAGATTACAGTACTCACATGTTTAGTAACTAAATCTTTGTGGATGCTAGTTATTTTATCCAAACAAGACACTGAAAGACAGCCGCAAGAATATGCAATAGCATGGAAGAGTCGAAGTTTGGTGATCTCTTATTTTAGAAGCACAACGAGAAGATTATGGAATCCTTTTTTGAACCTTTAATCTCATTTGTTGATAATGATCTTTTCTGCAGATATTCATACCTCAACCAAGATCTCAGTCATAAATGTTTTTTTTAATATAGATTTCAGAGCCAATACATGTTTTAAAGTAAATGTTGTTTATTTAACGTAAATTAAGCTTAAGCCGTAAGGCCAGGCGAAAGATTTGCTATCATGTGTAATGTTGCTTAAGCACAAGGTAGTCAATTCAAAAAAGTGCAACAAGGCGCAAGACTTGCGCAAGCTTTTCTGCGCCTTGCGCCTAGGAGCATGCTATTTTGTGCAAAATTACAAATGTTAATTTGTAATATCTATTTGTTAATTTTATCATGAATAAACATAGTTCATTGTGCTTTTATTAGTTATTTCTCCAAGCAGTTCAAAGTTCAAACCTTCAAATCTAGAATTATACCATAATACATCAACAAAATTTTAAACAAAAATTTACCAACGTTTTAAATAGGTATAAAATCAAGAATTAGATTATAATGGATTAATAAGATTCTAAATAGAAAATTAATTCATAACAAAATGTAAAGTAAAATCAAAAGATTGATAAATCCGAAATAAAATGGAATAAATCATTCTTTTAATCAATTTCAGCTTCATATTGTAATTTTTGTAACTAACGGTTTATTGACAAGGGGTGGCTTTGCCATAATCGTGATATACATATACCTAGGCAGAATGAGAAGGATTCTAGAACAAAAGGACAAAAATATATAAAAAAGAATGACAAGAGAATCTTTTCTTAGGGTGCAAAAAGAAAGGCCTTGTGTCTTCTTAGTTTTAGTGTGCCTTTAAAGATGCAGGCGCCTTTGGAATAAGAAAAGCACAAAGGACAAGCCTCAGAACATTTTTGCTCACCTGGACAACATTGCTTAAGCATCCTAATTTTGTAACCCCTAAATATTAAAAAATTAATGACAACATCAAAGTGCTATTTCGCTTTTAAATCCAAAATTTGATAAAGAGGCAAAAATTGTTATTTACGCTATAGCGAGCTTTTAAAAATGTAGCCAGTGATTACTGAAATAGTTTATCAACATTTTGTTTTTTTTTAATCACTTCACGCAAATAGTGAGATGAGTTTTATAATCCAAAATTTCAATTCGAGATGTACACTCAAGTTATATCTAAATCTGATTTGTCCACCGTGAGAAGTTGAATGCAGAAAAATTCATCTGAGATGAAATTGAGATTCAAGACGTAAACATTGCACACAACACAATTAATCAAACTTCTAACCCCAAAATGGTGCATTAATTTCTTCAGGCAGAAACAGTTAGAAAAGGACTAAACAAAGACCGAACAATTTGATCAAGTTTTTCAAGATTCAAACGAAAATTTGCAATTAGCAGATTATGTCAATGGATTCAATAACTCAATATTGATATGATGCAATCAAAGGATAATGTTTAATGGAATGTGAGGAGCAGAGGTAAAAAAAACTAAAAATGCAAAGATAATCATGTACTTAAAGAACTCAAACCAAATAGTACAAGCAGCAGAGATAATGTCATAATTTATACCAAACAGGATGTACCTTAATTTTCCACAAGTTGAGGCTCTGTTCAAGAACTAGATTCAATATCAATATATGTGCTTAGATAAGTACCTTAACATCATTTTCAGTTAGCGCATCATGCAAAGGAAGGTCTGGAAGATTGTTGAAATGCTGCAAGAACGTATGTATTTAATCAATTTCAATAACACCTTTGCATATTTGCTTCAAGCAAAAACATGGATATCACTGACCTCCTCAAAAACTGAAAATGTGTCGGTTGGTGCTATCTTCATCAGTTTTGCTAATGAGCACAGGCTTGCTTGTCGATTCAAGGCATTAGAGCTCATCAACCCCAATGGTCCAAGTAGATCCTACGAATAATGAAGAGAGAGTGAGGACGAAAACTAGAAACAAAATGGACCAGCATTTCACTTATAACATTCATAAGATGATCAATGTTAATTTTCTGTGCCAAAAAAGAGAGGGTAGATTAGATATATTGGAACTCATGTATCTAAAATTAACTCGGCACAGGATATAATGCATTAGTATCAACTTGCCATCCTAGAGCAATAATTACACATTTAGAACCTCTACCATGTGAACTTGGAAGGGATATTCATAGTCAAAAAGAATCTGCTAACCGGAGAGAACTTTTTAGCAAAATACTCATATGTTTATCAAAAATAAGAGACATTACATATTTAGCTACACGAAAAATCAATTTCAACAAGCTAGCTGGCCATTATATAAAGGTAAAACCATTATATTTATCCATCTGTTCTGCCAACCAGAGTGGATATGAAGCAAGTTTACATTAATTAAAAGCAACATAGAAATTTGACTTGTCATTCATAGTAGCATAGATGATATCATTCTGTGTGAAAGCCCAAAGAGGACATAAATATTAATTCGCCAAAACCAAAAGATAAGTGAATTTAAAAACAGAAGTAGGGGATAAGTTTATAATCGGAGAAATGATATTCGCCAACAGGTGGAAACTACCAAACATAATGTATCTTCGAAAAGTTTATTAAGATTCACGATTTTGGTGATGCGATGTGTTGAATATAATTTTATCTAGTCAAACGCAAGGTTGTTGATGTAATAAAAATTTGGTCATTCTGCTCTGGCCTATACAATTTTACCGTGTATAGAGTTCAAGTTCAAAGAAACAAGTTCAAAGAAACATAAAGAAAATAAATTCCCACTGAACACACTGAAACTACCTTGCAGATGAATCCAACATTTGAGACAACTATATCAATAACATCAATTCCATTCCGTCGCAAGTTTCGTTCAAGCCTCTGAATGAAAGGTTAAACGGATATGACTGTCAGTACGATGCCTATTGAAAAATTATAGCAGTGGATTGTTGAAAAAAAATATTAATTCTTTGATGAATCTAAATCAAAATCTAGATAGTTTAAACATAATCAAAATAAACATCCAAGTCCAGTTCCACAGGTATATAAAGTCTGCGTCCAGACTCAATGGAAGAAAGTGCATATAACATTGTACCAAGCAACAAATATCTCAATCAAGTATACCTTCCATACTGCATTGCTACGGTTGGTACCGATGACACATGGATGGTGTGAGCAAAATATCAGCCTAGATAATGTTGTTCGACTTCTAGCAATGGCTGCTGGAGCTACAAGAAGCAAACCTTTCACCAACACTTCAGCAGATGGAAGAAATGGCATCTGAGGATCCAGTGTGTTTTCTGAGTCGCTATAGAAGACATGGGTGTGTTGATATGTTATGAAGTTTGTTTATGAAGGAATATGAATAAATTGTTACATGATACGAATTCAAGGTTAGATAATGCAGGGGAGCCAAAATGAAGTAGGGAGAAAACAGTAAATTGATGCTTCATCTTTATTAGTTGGTTATCCAAATACAGTCATTTGTCTTGAACTCAGAGATGGGTATACATACAAACTAACTCAAAACCTGTCTATTGGTTGGTATTATTTTATTTTGGAATATCAAGAATGAAATGTTATGTAAGCACAGACCAAACACTTCAATAGTGCACATGAATAAGCTAAAACGAAGTAGAAGTAAAAGAATTCTCAATAGATGTTATTTTTTGGTTTAAGGCCCCATATATAGTTAAACGAGACTACATTTATTCATGTCAAATCAAATATTATCACATGAACAGACTCAAAACCAATTTTATTAAAGAAAAAATGTCCAATGGTGCACAAATGTTTAGATTAAATATGTATAACTTAATATTATGAATATAAACTAGTGAAATCTACTATTTTGAAACACGTGTTTGGGTCCTACGTTGTTAAAATTCAAAAGTATGTGCCAGTTAAGCATGCTTTCGACTTCTATACTTAAATTATTCAGCATTGCTATCGTTGAACCTTATGATTCAAATAGAGTAGGAATTCCAAAGATTGTATTTTTGTCCAATAAGCTAAAATGACTTGACTCCATTATAGTAACGGTTATTACCATTTTGCAGATAACGTTACCATACTGTTTTCACGGATAAGCTAAAATTGCTTACCGTTAGGGATATCGATTTGTTGGCATACCGAAAATGGGTAATTGTTACACTGGTAATGGGAAGTTATTGTTCGTCCAAGATATAATATTACATTGTAATTGTGCTTCAACATATATTTTGTCATTTCACTTAATAACATACATCAAGGAGAAAGCAAGTAAATGCATTGAGCTTCATTTGAACTGAATTCCTAAACTAAATAAGGCTCTTTGCTTGCGAATGCATGTCATACAACTAATTATATTATTATTCATGTATTATAAACGGACTTACAAATTACCGTTACCATCGACATATTACCGAGTTTTTATCATTAAACATGGTAAATTTACCATTAGCATACTGATTATACTAGTACATCGACTTAGCTCAAAAATGATAACCATTTGACTAGTAATGGTATGGCAACGGAAAATTTTCCATATTACCATAACAGCCTTAATTGCATGAAAGTTTGAAGAGTGAATGGATGCATGCAATATAAGAAAATCAAATAATGAAGCATGATGAACCATATGACATATATTACAATACAACTCATTTAAAACTATGGATTTTCACAACCTTAAACTTGTTGTGATTCAAAGTATGAACTTTGTGATCTACGATTTGAATCTTGTATCAACAAAGAATTAACAATTGGCTTGAGAAACACCTAATTTTGCTCCATTTTTAAGATGCAGATTAAGTGAATTAAACAGTGGTTCCATTTAAAATTCCATGTATGCATATCAAATATATAAACAAGATTGAAACTAGGTACGAAAAAGAAATATGTTGTTTGCTTTGCCTCGTCTAAGAATAATTCATGTCCAACTATATTGTTACTATATATCATGCTTTTTGGTTCTCTACCTTTTTATATCTTGTTCAAATTCTTTTACATGTCTGTGTGTATGCTAAAAATTATGTACATAAGACTTTCTATGTACGCTAATTTTATGCACAGTAGAAAGGTAAAATTCATTAGAAAAGAAAATATATGTTAAAATAACAAGAAATTAGGCTAAACGGCTTCTCAACCTCAGATAATAAGTTTCTCAATCTTTTAGAATGATTAGTTTCAAGGACAAAAGATAACTGAAATTATCATTTTTCTGAAGTGCTACAGGAAAATGATAAATGAAACTGATACTTAAATACATTCTTTTATCGTTTATGACTTTATTCTTGAAACTAATTATCTTGAAGTGTTGTCCTAAACACTTATTACATGATGGACTAAGAAGCTCTTTAAGTGAAAATCCAAAAAAAAAAATGTATAAAGACTTTTACGTTCGTTAATTCTATATATGGCTGAAAAGTAAATATCATTTAATCTCATTAGGTGAGAAGTATGTCACCTCCCGCACTCCTACAGCCTAAAAGGCATAGCTTGAGCCTTGAGTTCCGTTAATATCAAAACAGACATTTTATAGATAAGTTTATTCGATTTTAAGCTCCATGAAATTGTATTCGGTTTCACAGACAAGTTTATCCTATAAAAAACTAAGGGCGGCAATGGTGTAATGCAAAATTGTGGACGCTAAAAAGAAATGGCTAATAGGTACTCACGTTAATTTCAAAATTGACATTTTATCTCCAACTAAACACAGCCAATCTGTGTACTCGAGAAGAAGATCTTCAGCAGAGATTGAAGAGGCTGTGGTAACTTTTCGTGTAACATCATAAGCCACTTTTCGGATATCCCAACATGGATGACAAATTAAGAAAACCAATAACTGTATCAACATCAAGCAACCAGGAGTTAATAGTGGATTCAAATGGATTTAACTGGAAGCAATTTATTAAATTTATATCACCTGTAACATGGATTTAATAGATAAGAACTCTGACACTCTGCAGGGTAAGAGAATGACTTCGTTACACAAAAAATTTCAAGAAAATCATGTGTATGTAGTAAAATAATATACCTGTGTGTATGGTCCAAAAGGAGAACTTCTAGAATATCAACGCACACAACACAATCTTCATTTGATAGTTTAGATACCTATTTATGGCCAATAAACAGCCAACATAAGTAAATAAGGAAATTACAGCTATTCCCTTAGTTAAGCAATGTTTGAGTAATACAATTGATTTTATCCCGCAAATATGAGAGGTCATTTCTATTAAAGCGGCAGAAATAAGTTGAAAAAAATCACAATGCACCTATTAAAAAGGGAAACAAGATAAGGAAGTTAGGAACACATTGCCAATGTCATAGCCATACAATATTTGAAGTAAACCAAATCAAGGGGCAAGATATTTCCCAATTTTATGTGAGCGTATATATGGTAGGATTAAATGTTAGGAGTGACAGAAAACACAGTAAGATTGCAATACCATTAATTTACAGCATGGTTCTAAAAAATGTCGAAGTCAAGGTTGGAACTGTCAAAATCATGTTTTCGTGAATAGAATGAGTTGATTTGACATACACTAAGTAATGGCCTATGAAAATATGGGAAACAAAACCTAGAACCTTTTAACATAGAGCATTTATTCCTTTAAAAAAGAATACAGACATCAAACCAATGGTTATCCCTAAGGTCTGGGTAATAGTCTACTTAATTGTGTATAAGTGTGCTTATTATTGCTTTTTGCAGTAAAAGGTAAATATGAATTTGCTTCTAGAGAAATTACAATCGCTATTTACTCAAACATTGCTGAAGTAGCGTTCATTGGGCAATAGATAGTAATATAGCATGTAGGTTATTATTGAGGTTAACATATGAACATTCTTTTATAGATGTATGAACAACTACAGAAGTAACCCGATCACTATCTCAAATCTAACGTAAAATTCGCTAGCTATCAGGAAGCAGTGAAGCATGACTAGTTCCATAGTGACTATAGAGCAATTACCAGCGGAATAGATATGAATAATGATTCATTTTGGGCCATCATTGTCCAGAGCTTTTCTTTGAGTAGAATTTCGTCTGCAGGAACACTTCATACCGTTATAAAATGTAGAATCTAAGATCGATCGTAATAAGTTATGTAGCAAATTGCACTTACCTGCTTTCCTGTCAATACTAGCAAGTTTCAAAACTGAAAATAGAGCATAAATTCCATCCAATTTATGTGATGCCTTTGTAAAGCCGGTTTTGACTAATGGGATAAGAGGATCCAGAAGAGGCAGAGCCTGAAATGTAATGTATAATAACTCTGAATAAACTACACTTATATGTCGTATAATAGTTAATCAAGTGAAGTCTCTTACTCTTGTTAGTGATTCAGAATTTTTACAAAGAATCCGTAAAAATCGTAGGTGCCCCTTTCTTAAAGTATCCTTTTCCTTCAACCCCGAAGAAATGAAAGAAATGACATATGGCTGAATAGTTTCATATGATTTTGATGTCCAGGAAAATAAAGCAGTCAAAACTGCTAGCTTGACTTCCTCGCTCCCTGTGTTCAGAGATGTTTATAAGAAAGCTATAACAAAAAATCCTGCATAGATCATATACGATCATGGTAGCTATTAAAACATCATATCATACCATCAGACTTGTACAATGATACGAGAAACTGTGATACTGTTGGAGCTAGTTTGTTTAAGGCTTTACCACCTGGGGCTTTCGACAACTCCTGAATTGCATTAACCATTCCAACCCTCTGGTAGGGAAGCGCTAATTTACCGTCAGAGCCTGTTTAAATCAAATATATTGCCTCATAATAATAAAAAATTTAGCACCAACATAACATTAAAAAAAAAAAAAAAACATCGCCATCGGAAAAATACATCTCCCTCTACTTAATATCTATTAAAAAAGGGAACTGATTTTATAAGGTTCAATGATGCCTTTTTGAACTGTCAAAATTACCCTTTATATTTTATATTACTCTATTTAATCCATATTATTAAAACTTTTGACCCAATTCTCAACCTTCCAACGAGCTATTTGCACCCCCACTGATTACTACTTTTTAATATGATGCTTTACTTATTATTTTTTACTTTTGTGCATGTTTAATTACCCTTTATTGAATTTCTCTATTGTTTATGATCTCATGATAGCTAACACCTTCTTTAGAAAAAGAGACAACCGTATTTAGTTACTTCCAATAGTGGCCAACACTCTAACCAGATTGACTTTGTCCTTACTCGAAGAAATGACAAACGAGCTTGTGTAGATTGCAAAGTCATACTGAAGAATGTGTCGTCTCACATCGGCTTTTGATATTCGAGTTTCGTCTTCGGATATGTGTTCGACGGAATAAAGGAGCCAAGATTAATAAAGTGAAATGGTGAAAGATCAAAGAAAACGTCTCACGGGTGTTCAAGGATAGAGTGATGAGAGAAGGGGCATGGAATATGGAAGGAGAAGCAAATGACATGTGGGATGAGATGCCAACACGTATTCGAAAAGCGGCTACTGAGGTGTTTGGGATAAGAAAAGAAAATAAACGCGAACCTAAAGACTCGTGGTTGTGGAACAGTGATGTGCAAAAGGCTCTCAAAGAGAAGAAGGAATGCTACAGATGCTTGTGTCAATTGCAGGAGCGATGACAACATGCAAAAGTACAAAGTGCCAAAAAAGAACGCAAATAATGTGGTGAGTGAAACAAGGGGTCGGACGTATGAAGACCTATATCAAAAGCTAAATACGAAGGACGATGAAAAAACGTCTATAAGATAGCTAAGCTCTGTGAGAGGAAGACGAGAGACTTTAACCAAGTTAAATACATCAAGGATGAGAATAATAGACTTTTGGTGAAGGACGATCAGATAAAAATTGATGGAGAGAATACTTCGACAAGTTATTCAATGAAGAAGGTGATGGCACTACGATTGAGCTGGACGACTATTTTGATGACACCAGCAGATATTTTGTTCGGATGATTCAAGAGTTTGAGATAAAGGAGACACTAAAACAGATGAAAGCAGACGGCGTTGGGGTCTGATGACATCCACATTGAGGTGTGAAGATGCAGGGATAGCCTGACTAACTAAGTTATTCAATAACATTTTCAAATCAAAGAATAGATGAGTGGAGGGGAAGCATATTAGTTTCAATCTTCAAGAATAAAGAAGATATTCAAAGTTGCACAAAATACAAAGAAAATAAGCTTATGAGTCATATAATGAAGCTTTAGGAAAGAGTCATTGAACATTGATTAAAAAGGATGACAAACGTTTCAAAAAACCAATTTGGTTTCATGTCTAAAAGGTCAACCACAGAGGCGATTTTCTTGATAAGACATTTTATGAAAAGATTTAAGGAGCAAGAGAAAAATCTACACATAGTATTTATCGATTTGGAGAAATCTTATAACAAAGTACCGAGAAAGGTTATGTGGTGGGCTATGAAAAAAAAGAGTCAACAAATTACATTACTCTTATCAAGGATGTGTACGATGATGTTGTGATTAGTGTCAGAGCATACGATGGTAAAACTGACGACTTTCCCATTAACATAGGATTACATCAAGAGTCGGGTTTAAGCCCTTACATTTTTGCCCTTGTGATGGATGAGGTTACGAAGGGTAACAAGGTGAGATTCCTTGGTTTATGTTCTTTGTTGATTATGTTATGCTGATTGATGAAAGTCGGATAGGGGTTAATAGAAAACTGGAGTTGTGAAGGCAAACTTTAGAATCAAAGAATTTTAGGCATAGCAGAACTAAAACAAAGTATATTAAGTGTGAGTTCGGCGGTGTCGGATCAAAGAATGAAGATGTCATTCTGGTCGGACAAGTAGTGCCCAAGGAGGAATTCTTTCGATATTTAGGATCAATGTTGCAGTATGATGTAAGACTGATGAAGATGTTAGTTTTAGAATTCGAACGGGATGGGTGAAATGGCAATTAGCGTCTGGCATTCTATGCGACAGGAAAGTCTCACAAAAGCTTAAAGGAAAGTTGTACAGTACGGCACTTAGACATACGATGTTGTATGGTGCAGAATGTTAGTCTACTAAAAGACTACACGTTTAAAAGATCAGTGTAGTAGAAATGCGTATGTTGCGATGGAGGTGTGGTCATACAAGACGAGACCGAATTAGGAATGATGATATAGATGACAAACTTAAGGTAGCACCAATTGAAGAGAATCTAGTCCAACACCGCTTAAAATTGTTTGACATTTTCAACGGAGGCATTCTGCGGCACATGTGCGCGTTGGAATTATAGGTCGCATTGAATGCTCAAAGAAAGGTAGAGGTCGACCAAGGCTAACATAAGAGGAAGTAGTAAAAAAAAGACTTGAGGGATTGAAATATATCCGCAGAGCTGATGTCGGACAGAAGCGCGTGAAAGTTAGCGATACACTTACCAGAACCATGAAATAGGAGTTTTTTACATAGAGTTGGTTTAGGGGGTAGTATTATAAGTTTCAAACTATAGAACTAGTGAATAGGAGCCAAAGATATAGTGTTTGGTCTTCGGTCCATATTACTATTGGTACCATTATTATTATCATGGTTTTTTTATTTCTTTATCAATTTTTATTTTTTGTTTTATTTTTATTTTATTTATTATTATTATTTTAATTAGTTTACTTTATTTTATTTTTATATTTATTTCTATTTTCACCTTTTATATATATATATATATATATATATATATATAAATCTAATATTGTTATTATTACTTTTAAATTGACTTTGTCATTTAGTTTTGGATTTCATCCCTAACCGACTCCAACTTGTTTGGGAATAATGGCTTAGTTGTTGTTGTACATGTTTAATGAATAATAATATTCTATTCGCAAAACATATTTAACATTTTTTAAAAAAAATTACATTCGGATAAAAAGTATATAAATGAATCAAAAGTGGATAACTAACTATTAATTGAAATTTACAAAATAATTATATGTATTTTGTTAGTGTTTATCACATATTTTATAATATCTCGATAAAGAAGTTAATTAGAACTGCACACAGTACGTGATGTAAAATTTGCGTGCATTGTGCGTGTCAGTTAACTCATGCTTAATGCAAATAGGAGGATAGTCTGTAAAGCCAATTTTGCTGAAATTTCATTTTTAAACAGATATAATAAGCATATCATAATATATATGATTTAACAAAGGTAACTTCGTCATTTTATCACTAAATGAAAAAAAAAAAAACTTGTCTTAGTAACAAATGTACGAAAATGTTACCATGAATATACCACGTTATTACTGTTTTCAACAAAAAGTTAATACTTGAAATTGTATTATCTCCCAATAGTAAAGTTGGGATTAAGATCCATTTTTATTGACAACACACACATCATGACTTTTCAATGCCATCAATTTTGCATCAGAAATTTGGATAATGCTGTGGCCTGACATGCAAAGGCAAGTGCAATATATTGCACATTCTGTGCAATGAATGACAATACCTAACAAACACTCCGAGGATAACGAAGTGAGAATAGGACATATTATCCACCCCAACCCAAACAACATTAGTTAACTAAGCCGTTACACTTGTGAAAGGAATCCAATCATGGGTTAACTATTGCTAAAAGCAATTGCAATCAAAATGAAAACCAACTTCACTTGTCAAAATGAAAGACAAAAAAGTGAGCAGCTTCTCAAAAGAAATAAGAAAAATCAACCTCCTATGATATTTTTTATTGCAAGAAACATTGAGGGCTGAGTATCTGGATCGCTGGACATTTGACTCAAACATCCAATAATATCCAATGCCTTAATCCTCCTGTCTTCATCAGCATGTCGAGCTTGTGGTAACACGACTGAAAGAAATTCGATTGAGTATTTGCTCAAATCCAGCTTGACCGATTTTAGCAATTCACAAATGGATTCTAACACAATCTCAGGATTTCGCTTTAACATTTTGACGCATGCTGGGAACACAAGTGTCTTAAAATCTTCATGCTCTATATGCATGTAAAGTGGTAAAAATGATTCGTTGATAGCTTGTGATGGCTTATCCTTTGCATTCAAAACCACTTTTAAGTAAATATCGATAAAAAGAGACTGCACAAAACAAGTAAAAGATTAAAATACTTCCTCGATCTTACAGTAATGTGGTGGGCATGGTATAATATGAACAAGATTTTACCTTGTAGTGATCAAAAAGAGGTGAGGTGGCAATTGAATAGTTGAGCAATGAGTTTACCAACTCAGGACCATGTCTAATGGATAGGCGCCCATCTTTTAATTCCTCCATATACAACTTATAGATGTCTGGAGACTGGATGTGCAAAATAAACAAGAGGTATGTCATATGGATCAACAAATATAAGTAGCATTAAGAGTTTGTCCTTGAAGTCAGATGTGCAAGAAACTTCATTTTAATGTTTAAAATAATAATAAATAAATAAAAACTAATGATGACTATTACTTTGACACGTGAAAACTCTTGGGAAAGAATACTTTGAAACGAATAAATGTATAGTTCTACACTAGCTATCGTTGTTTTTATTATTTTTTAATTTGAAAAAAGAAAATATGATATAAAAAATGCATGTATGATAAAAATTTAATAGAAAATTAATAATTTTAGTTTTAACATAAGTGGATGAGGAACAATGGAGAAAGAGATGTTTGAGTTTGGCATCTTATTGAATTATTTGCAGATAAATATACAAATTTAAATAAACATTGTTTAAATAAATCCACCCTACTCAAACATGGTACTGATTACAATTGCTACAAAACCATTAGGAGACTCAAAACAACTATTTGTTTGCCATATAAATTGAAACTAGTAAACAGATGATTAAATGACGGCTTGATCATTAAAGAAGTGAAATACACACTCCTTTTGATGATCTCACTCCTCTTTTCAAATGTTTTTACAAATGAAAAAGGGATGGGGATATATATTGAGAAATGGGAATTAATTTTTCAATCAGTGTGTGTAACATATAAGTTAGCATTGTAGATCTAGTGCACCTGCTTAAAGAGCTGAAAAAGCATCCTATTGCATGCTCTACGAGTACGAAATGGCCCATGCATAAGGATTTGACATATGCGTGCTTGTGCAATGGCTAATCTTGAAAACCCCCCTTTAGACATGGAGGCAAACTGGCTAAATTGTAAAAGCAGACAAGACCACTTGAGAAGTTTATGGCATCCTAGTGGACTATGAGTCTTCATTTGTCTTTCCATATATTGGACAAGTGTTGGAGCAAAATTCTTCATAAAATTAGCTTCGGCAACAAATTTAACAATCAAATCGTCGACGGCTTTTCTTGATGCCCGGTCATCATATATGGGCAATGTTTGGAATATAATTTCAACTAAATAGGCAAATTCTGATGACAACTCTGCAAATGGCATATATACTGTCAGAAGAAATTTTTAATCGCGACATACTGATTGGATTGCAATATCAAACAAGGCATTATGTACCTAATCAATTCATGATGATAGTAGTTAGAAAAATAAAGGATAATATCTAATCCCAAACTATATAATAACAATTATTATTTTTAAAGATAATCTTTCTCGCATCAATAAAATTGTTTGTTTATGGTAATTTTGACAAGCAGGCATCGGTGGTTCATACTGATCACCAATTACTTGTTAGTTGACTTGTACCATTTGAACAATTTTTTGCTGACAACACGATTAATTCCTAAATGGATGGCTAACATTGCAATAAGGCACAAAAGAAAACCTGAATATATCAAAATTTCTTGTTCAAGGTCTAAAACGAATTCAATAATTTATATTGGAACTAACACCACTTCAAACACTCAATTCTAACTCATTCTCTTGCCTTAAAACCGTTATAATGATGTTTAAGCTGTTTTGGCATTTACACCAACCAAAAGCTCTAAAATGAAAACCAAAAAAAAATAAAAATCACTTGAGTCAAAATTCATGTAGAATAGAATCACCTGAGCTTTCCAACAAAGAAGGAATATTTTGACGGAATAATTTAATCCGCTTATTAGTGGAGGAAGTGTAGACATCCTGAGCAGCTTCTCTGAGAGCCTCGATTAAATCCGCCATGGAAATGGGAAGAACAAATTTAGGTTTGAGAGAAAGAGAGGTCAGTCTGGAGATGTAAGTGGGGGTTGGGTTTGGATCCGGTAGGGGAAAACTGAGGTTTTAATTTCTGCGGAATTAAGGACACTGTGAATTTTCACTGTTTTAATAGGGTTCGGGAAATCTTGATTAGATGCCTACATATGCATAGACATGCGCAGGTAATCTCTACAGGCATTTTTTTTTTTTTTTTTTTTTTAGGAAATAACCGTTAATCAAATTTTGACAAATAGCCCGTTTATTCATACAAAATTTTTTGGCACATGCATATAGAAGCCCTCGAAAAATTATTAAATTTAAAATTTTCATGTAGTTCGACAATAAAAATAAAGAAGAAAAAATGTAAATTTTTGTTGAAATAGAATTTTGAATTTGTAACGTTAATGTTTTAAATTTTACATTTTAAGATAGATGTTAGTTTGTGTTCCCAGTGAACTTTGAACTCGTCACCTCTTATTTGCATATAAAGGTTAGAACTTTGCAGTCGGACCAAAAGATTGTTTCTATTCCAACTATTAAAAAAAAGATATGCTTATAATATAAAAAAATTGTTTCTAATTAAAAAAACAAGAATTGTTTCTAATTATGTGTTTTGTTGTTCAAGGATATGATAGACCATAATTATTATAGGTTTTAGGATAGATGTTTTTTAAAGGTGGACAACATCCAAAAGCTAATATGCTCTTTCACCACGTTTGTTTTCTTGATCATAAATTGTTGCACGATTTTTTGATCCTTCTATATTGGTAATGACAATTATTTTTAGGGCAAACTTAATAGGATGTTGTAGACAATGGTATGCATTTATTGTCGATGACGATTATCGGTGCATGCGGCTTACTAGTTCGTATATTTTGGTTATCTTCTGGGTTTGCTGGTTTTTTTGTTGTTGTTGGTTAATAATTATGTTTGAAGTTGGTAATAGTAGCAGATTTGTTTTGTTGTTTGTAGTTTTCTGTTTTGTGATATTATATAGTATCATTTTATATTTTTTGAAAACCCAGTAGAACCCGGCGGGCCGGTAAACTCCCGAGGAGGGTATAGTAAAATCGTCCGTTGATCCAAGCCCCCATACCTTCGGGTAAATTTATATAGGATAGGGAAGCGCATGGTAGGAATCGAACCTGATTCTTTTTACGAGAACACAAGCCTCTTTTCCACTGCTCCGCCCCACGGACATCATCTGTTATTTTTAGTTGAATGTGTTGTCGATGTCATTGATGTGTTCTTTAAGGACTGTAATACTCTTCTAGTTTACCAGTCCGTCGGGTGTTCCTGGGTATAATTCAAAAAAAATACTCTTCTAGTTATTTTTGACTGTGAGGATAAATTTGTTAACATACGGTTTTCCGTTGATTGTTTGTTCTTTGATATGAAGAATGAAATTTATCATCGTTGGACTCAAGTCACACCTTCGTCTATTGAGGTATTGTGTGTTCATGAGAACAAAGTTATTGTTGTTGATACGGATTCTGGTCTTCAAAGTATTTTATGTTATCACTCGTATAAGCAAACTAAGTATTTTGGGTTTAATATTAAGGTTAAGGATCGTCGATTGGAATTTGGATGGTCGATTGGAATTTGATGTCGATAGTATTTTTTTTGGTTTCTTCTGATCATCATACCAATCTACTTATAGTGGTTCATCATCTTTGGATGGTAATGCTCATAGTAGTTGTTATTTGAATGATAAGTGATGAAATGTTAATTGTTGTGCATTTTAGGTTTTTTTAGCTTTGTTTTAGAGGAGTTAAAGATTTTTGATAATTCTTGATGACATATCAAATTCATAAAGGATATGAGTTGGGTTTTTTTTTTTTTTTTTTTGAAAAATTCACCTGATAGAATTAGTACTACTTGCTCTTATTTAAAAATGGTTGTCCTTTTAAAGTGTACACTTGTGCTTCTTGTCAACTCAATCGATTTTTCATTAGGACATCAATTAATGATCATTCTTGTGGAGTTGGCTTAAGAGATGTGAATGATCCGAATATGGTAGGTTGTAAAGTCTTTAATTATTAATGAAATTCGTGATTGTCCAACTAAGACTCCTAAATAAATTGTAGTTGAGTTATAAGACAGTACAATTTCAACATGTCTTATTATGCTTGTCAAAAGAAACAACTTTCTTTGAAAGAGTTGTATGATGATGATGTTATGTCTCGTAATGATTTAATTTGTTATTTGGATGTGGTTAAAAGATTTAATTTGGGTAGTCATGTTGCTATGGATGTCCCTTTTTTAAGTAATCAACTTAGAAATGTTTTTACTAGTTCCAACTCTTGTGTATTTGGTTTTAAGCATTGTCATCCATTGATAATTCTTGATGTTGTTGCACCCCAAAAAAATTTCAAAAAATTGGACGGAAATGTTGCTATCAAATGTCAAAAGCTATCACATATTGAGAATAAAAGCTATCGTAGGTTGACAAGCTATCGCATATTGAAGGAAATGGTTATTCTAAGTTGATAAGTTATGGCGTATTGAAGGAGAGGGATGTAGTGGGTTGACAAGTTATTGTATATTGAAGGTAAGGGCTATCATAGGTTGAGAAGTTATTGCAAGTTGAAAACGTTGAACCCATCACAAGTTAAAAATGTTGAACCCATCGTAGAGATAATTGAGCCACTGCAGGTTGAGATGTCAAAACTATCGCAAGTTGAGATGATTGAGTCGTCCCAAGTTGAAAATAATGAAGCCAACACAAGTTGAAGTGTCAAAGCCTTCACAAGTTGAGATGATTGAGCCATTGCAAGTTGAAATGTCAAAAAACTCTCGCAAGTTTAGATGGTCGAGTCATCGCAAGTTGAAATATCAAGGTTATCGCAAGTTGAGATGATTGAGTCATCCGAAGTTGAAAATGATGAAGCCGGCTGAGAAGTTTAAACTATCGCAAGTAAAAAAGAATAATAATCGCATATTACAACACTAGAGTTATCACATGTTGAAGGATGATTTGTCAATTTTGAGAAAATTTCCAGAAACAATACCCTGATTAAGCCACGTGACAACTTTTGATTGCTTCGTCCGTGTCATGTCAATCATGAAAAGATTAAGAATGGGTTATGCAACATGTCAAGTCGACGATGTGTCATTTCAGTAAAATCTTGATCATTTGTCTATCATAAGTGCCACGTGTCAAAATTCTAAAGTCATAATTTCTCCATAAATAGGCATGTACCCCTACTAAGAATGGCAAATTATAACTAGTATTCTTCTCTGTTTTCATTTTGTAACCTTCAAATTAATAAAGAGTTTAGTTTTTGGACATTAATGGCTGCCGAGGTTAAATTACTATTGGGACTTTGTAATTGAGTACTTGAACAGTTGACTATTTGCACATTTACTTATTTGACTATTGGATTTTGGATATGCTTGCTCATGAACTTGCTCCCTTGTTTAAGCACTCTTAACTCTCTATGCCGCATAAGACTTGAATATAAGTTAGAACTAATTTCTGGACCGATAGATGCTAATCATTTGAAAGGGTGTCTAGGTATTTTACTGGGTGCTATTGTTAAAAACGAGAATCAAATTTTAATGATGGTTGAAGTTTTGTTGCTCTTGTTGATATGCACAAGTTCTATGATAATATTTTTTTGTGTGGTAGTTTTAATTATTATTTTTTAGTGTTTGAAGTAGTATCGTGTAGTACCGTTTTTTATAACGCTAGATCAATGCGTAATAGCTCTACTTTTATTGTGAACATTGATTTCTTTTATGTTAGTTTGTACTATAATAATAAAAATTGTACGGTATCTTTTTTTATGATGCTGGTTTAACGTGTTGTATTTTTACTTTTATTGTGAATCGTTAATTTTTTTTAGGTTAGTTTATAATGCAGCTAAAAATATACCGTGCGGTGTCATATTTTATTATGCTAATTTAATGTGAGGTAGTGCTACTTATATCATGTAGTATTTTTCTTCGTAGTTATCGATAAAATTCTTGATTGTTGAGCTAAGACTCCTAAAGAAATTGTAGTTGAGTTAGAAGAGAGTACAATTTCAACTTGTCGGAAACAATTTGCTTGAAAAAGACGTATATGACGACACTATGTCTCGTAATGATTTAAATTGGTATGTAGATGCGGTTAAAAGATTTAATTCAACTAGTTAAGTTGTTATGGATATCAATTCGTTTGAAAGTGTTTTTACTGATTCCAGTGCTTGTGTATTTGGTTTTAGGCATTGTAGTCCATTCATATTTCTGGATGCAGTTACATCGCAACAAATTCAAAAAACTGCGTAGGAATGTTGCAGTCAAATGTCAAAAGCTATCACATAATGAGAATAAGAGCTATCAAAGGTTGACAAGCTATCGCGTATTAAAGGAAAGCGCTATCATGGATTGATAAGTAATCACATATTGAAGGAAAGGGTTGTAGTAGGTTGACAAGTCGTCACGTGTTTAAGGTAAGGGCTATCGCAGATTGAGAAGTTATTGCAAGTTGAAAATGTTGAACTCATCGCAAGTTGAGGTGTTAAAGTTATTGCAGGTTGAGATGACTGAGCCATTGCAAGTTGAGATGTCAGAAACATCGCAAGTTGAGATAATTGAGTCATCCAAGCTAAAAGTAATGAAGTCGTCGCAAGTTAATGTGTCAATGCTATCGCAAGTTGAGGTGTCAAAGCTATCGCAAGTTGAGATGTCAAAGCCATTGTAAGTTGAAATGTCAAAACTATCGCAAGTTGAAATGTCAAAATTATCAGAAGTTGAGACGATTGAATCATCACAGGTTGAGATACCAAAGCTATCGCAAGTTGAGATGATTAAGCCATTTGAAGTTGAAAATGATGAAGTCATCGCAAGTTGAGATATCGAAGCTACCGCAAGTTGAAAAGAATAAACTGTCACAAATTAAAAACACCAAAACTATTGCATGTTGAATGAAGAACTATCGATTTTGAGAAATTTTCCAAAAATAACACCGCGATTGAGCCACGTGACAACTTGATTGCTTTGACAAGCACATTTATCCAAGTGGTTAATTGATTCGGCTTTGGTGCAGGATGTCACAAGTTCGAAACTTGCTTTCGAACGTGTATTTGACATGGGATATGTTGTCCCAATGATTTGTTGTATATAAAGTACCAGTTCAAAAAAACTTGATTGCTTCATCTGTGTCACATTATCATGAAAAGATTAAGAGTGGGTTGTGCCACATGTCGAATCGACAATGTGTCATTTTAGCAAAATCTTGATCGTTTATCTACTGCGAGCGTCACGTGTCAAAAATCTAAAGGCACAATTTCTCTATAAATAGACATGTACCCCTACTAAGAATGGACGAATTGCTAACTAGTCTTTTTTCTTATTTTCATTTTGTGGCCTTCAAATTAATAATAATTTAATTTTGAGACATTAATGGTCGTCTAGGTCAAATTGTAGTTTGGACTTTGTAATTGGGGACTTAGACGTTTGACTACTTGCATATTTACTTACTTAACTATTGGACTATGGACATGCTTGCTCGTGGACTTGCTCATTTGCCCAAGCACTTTTGAACTCTCTATCCCGCATAAGACTTGAATATAAGTTAGGACCAATTTATGGACTAATAGACGCTAGTCATTTGAAGAGACATCCGGGTGTTTTAATAGGCATTACTGCTAAAAATGAGAATCAAAGGATGATTCTTTTTATTTCAACGAGGATTGAAGTTTTGATGTTTTTTTATATACACAAGTTCTATGATAATTAATTTTTTGTTATGTGGTAGTTTAATTATTATTTTTAACGTGTAGTATCGTTTTTTATAACGCTGATTAACTGTGTAGTAGCTCTATTTTTATTGAAATATTGATTTCTTTTATGTTAGTTTGTACTATGGGCAAAAAATTGTACGGTATCCTTTTTTGTGATGCTAGTTTAACGTGTAGTATTTCTACTTTTACTGTGAATCGTCAATTTTTTAGATTTATTTGTATTGTAGTTAAAAATAAATCTGCGGTACCATTTCTTATTATGCAAGTTTAATTTAATATGAGGTAGTACTACTTTTATTGTGTGGTATTTTTCTTTGTAGGATGGTTTGTACTATGGTAAAACAAATACTGTGTATTATCATTTTAATGATTCTACTTTAATGTGCAGTATCTTTACTTTTATTACAAAACATTAATTTTCTTTTAAGTTAGTTTGTACCGTGTTAAAAAATATTGTGCAAATATGATGTTAGCTTAGTATGTAGCGTCTTTACTTTTATCGTGCAACATTAGTTTTTTTTTTATTAGTTTATAATGTGGTTAAAAACATGCTCTGCGGTATCATTTACTGTTATTATAGTTTAATGTGAAGTACTGCTAGTTATATTGTATAGTGTTCTTTTTTTGTAGAATAGTTTGCTCCGTGGTAAAAATACATCGTGTAGTATCTTTTTTTATGTTGCTGGTTTATTGTGTAGTAGCACAACTTTTATTGTTTATTTGCTTGTTCTGCTATATAATTTTTTGTGTATTTATAAAAAAAATTCCATTTACTAACGGGTATTGTCAGCGATGAGAATGAAAGTAATTACTATTGCCTTTTAAACCATTTGAAAAGGACGATTCAAAGGATCAGCGATTGATTTTTATGTTTGATCGTCATCAATGATTTATATTAGCAATTAAGGAATGACTTCATGGTCTTCAGAATTGAAAGATTATGAAAGAAAAGTCTCTCCTGAAAAAGTTATGAAAATTAATTCCCTATTTTTAGCTACTTTTGCCCCTGATTTTGATGTTGCCGATTTTCTAAGAGGGGGCATTTTGGTAAAAATAACAAAATAGAGACCTAATTTACATGGGTTTATGAATGTGGACTTTTTGTGCATGAGCTTTGAGAATAGACACCTTTGGTCCAAAACCCAATTAGCAATTGCAAAAGTGTTTTCTTCTGCTTTCCATAGTTATTGTTATCAACATATGAAACAATATCTTCTTTTCATTGTTAGGTCTATGAATTCTAATTTGTCTGTTAGTGATTTGTTTAATACATGTTCTCACGCTTCTTATGTTACTATATTTAATAAACCTATGTCTAATTTTTTGCAAATTAAGGTGCAACTGTTGTTACTGCTTTGAAGGGTAAACCTTGCATTCATTGGGCTGAGTTGTTATTTCCTGGAAAATGTTATTGTTTATATAGTTCTAAGTTTTAATGCTAGGTTTTAGTTGAAAGGACTTTATATGTTACTACTTGTTTATATGGAGTTTGTATTAGAATTATGGAGCAAATAATTAACTATGAGATAAGAAGAATCTCGATTATGCACTAGTACTTTTTGTCCTACGATGGAGATATGTTTAATTGAATTAATTGAAGGTCTTGGCTGGAATGTGTTTAGGTCTTTGGATTCTATCTTTGAAGTTATATGTCCTAAATCTCATAGTTAATCTCCAAGATCATCTTTGTAGTTGTAATCAGTAGAAGATTAATAGATTACCTTGTTCTTATGTTATTAAGCATATGAATAAGTCTAAATTGTTTATATATGATTTTGTTGTGTAAAACTTCACTGTGGAAGCATATCGTCTTTTTTATTCTTAAGGCATTAATCATGCTCCTAATTTTGATAAGCCTATCATGGATTCTAATAATGAGCTCTAATCAGGTGTAACACCCCTAATTTTAAATGACATTATCAGAAGATTTAGTTAGATAAATTAAATAGAATAATATAGAGATTAGAGTGATAAGGGAATTGAGATCTGCAAACTATTTAGGGTCGTTCCTCAACTAAATAGATTTATAAAAATGATTTCTAAGTTAAATACCTAAGAGAGCAAGGCAAGGGTGATAAGCTGTGTACCATAACCCCATAACCCCTAAACCCTTACCTCATTCTTGTTCATACTTTCATAAAACAAAAAAATAAGCAAAGGAGAATCAAGATCGGCCATTATCCTAGGAGAAGAAAAGCTTAAACTCAATTAGAAGCTAAAACTCAGGCTAGAAAGATTAAAGCAAGAACAAATCTCAAGTTCCTTATCCAAACAAGGTGAATAATTATCTAAATCATCTCATATATGTCTTATTGAACATCCTAATTTTGGGTTTAAGGTTCAAGGTTTAAATTTGTTTGGATGGATGAATGATGATATGTTTTGACTATATGTCATGTTTTAATTTAAACAAGGAATTTTGTGTGATGGTATAGTTCGATTTTAAGTTTCAAATCGTGTAAATTGATTTCGAATGCCATGATGTTTGAATATGTTGTGCAAAATATTATTTTGAAGATGGATTTAAATTTTCATAATATTCCAAACTATGGATAATTTATTATGAATTTTGAATGGAAGAAATAGACAATTTTGGGTTTAAATTATTTAAGACAATTATATGTTAATTAAGGGTCTGAAATTTATATATGTTAGAAAACATATTAAAAGTGAATTTTGGTGAATTTTAGTGAATTTTACTAAGTGTTTTAATATGGTTATTAAATTATTTAAGTTGAAGGACTTAAATGTTTAAATGTTTTGTTGAAGGGAATGACTTATTTGTTAAAAAGATTTCAATTATTAATTATTGA
Organism: Allium cepa; assembly: GCA_030765085.1. Classification (NCBI taxonomy): domain Eukaryota; kingdom Viridiplantae; phylum Streptophyta; class Magnoliopsida; order Asparagales; family Amaryllidaceae; genus Allium; species Allium cepa. The sequence continues at coordinate 114,131,978 of CM060944.1, forward strand.
ATTCAACAGCCCTTTTAGAAAAGAATTTTGATAGAGAATTTGGCAACCAATCATATTTTGACAAATTGGGTAAGTTAGGTAAAAAGGAATTTCTTTGAAAGGCAACAAAACTAGTTTTGTTTTGATTTACCACTTCGCCACTTCCATCTACTAGCATTCATCACCATATTTCTGCTAATATCCTTTCGAAACCAATACACATAGTATCAAGCCATTGATACGTAGTGGATTGAAGAAAGACGGAAGGGACTGTGGCGAAGGCAAGCTTTCGAAGGGGTTGAATTTTTTTTTATAAGCTTTCGAATACATGACATGCCTTTATTTTTAAAATATGCTTTCGAAGGGGTTTCATTACCTTTGCTAAAAAAAGCTTTCGAACAAGTTGTCGCTTACTTTTGACTTTAGAAAGGAGCTTTCGAAAGAGTTGCCACTTACTTTGTTTTAAAAGAAGCTTTCGAATAAGTTGCCACATTTTGAACCTATTCGTTACCTAGTTGTCGCCTTCGTGCCTTTCAAATTGGTTAAATGTGGCTTTTCTTTATAGCCTTCTAACAACGAGTTCGAAAGGAAGGCTTTCATTTCATCAATACTGAAGCCGCATTTGCAATACTTTTCGAAAGGGTCCTTGTAGCCGTTATTATAAACGGTTTCGAAAGGTTTGTTTCAAAGCTATCATTTTCCCTAATTATTTTATTTGAAGACCAATGCTTTCAAAAGGGTTACTTTCGCTTTTGTTTTCTTTGACCTATAAGTTATATTTCATGTTAAACCCAACGATTTCGAAAGAGATACTTTCAAATGGTTTCGAAGTTATGCTTATATTAATTTTACTTGAACTAAGTGTTTTCAGAAGATAAGCTTTAAGAGTTTCGAAAGGTATATCTTTAATGGTTTTGAAAGAAAGGTTTCAATGCGAAAGGAATGCTTTAAGTGTTTCGAAAGTTATATCCTTAAGTGTTTTGAAAGGAAGGTTTGTATACTTTCGAAAGGTATGTTTTAGTGGTTTCGAAAGAGAAGGCCTAAGGTTTCGAAAGCCTTAGTTTTCAAACAGGAAACCCCATCTCATTTTTTTCAAAAGTAAATCCATGGCAATATGAAAGAGTTTTGAAATGGCATTTAAACTTTAGAGTTTTATAGAAGCTTTCCTTGCTAAAGATAGTGGGTTAAGGGTATTAACCATGATTCATTTGCAACACGATTACAAGGAAATTAAACCATAGATGGTTATATCACTATATTATGATCAATTATCATGTATGCTTCTTCTGTAAATATATTCACTTTGTAATTAACCCATAACTGTATTTTGGGGTGTTAAGGGAAAAATAACCAGCTAGGTTGGCCCAGTAATGAATATACATTAAATTAACTCCTATGTGAGTAGAATTGCATCCAGAAGGTTGGGAAGACCGGAATATAGGATGCCCAAAGACTGATCAAAGGATTATTGGTTACACAAATTCTTAGTAAGCCGATGAAAACTATGTATGTGTTATTAGCAAGACCCAACAGGTTCTTAGTGATCGCCTGAAAACTATGTCTAGATTAAGTTATTGACAGAGATCAATTGGTTCACATTGATCCCATGAAAACTATGACATAAGAGAAGTTATTGGAAAATCCAATAGGTTCATAGTATGCCCATGAAAACTATGATTGGAGAGAGTTATTGGTAGATACCAATAGGGTCATAGAGATCCTATGAAAACTATGATTGAATGATAGTATTTCTAGAAACCAATAGGTTCACAGTGACCCTATGAAAACTATGAAAGAGGATAGGACTTCCATAAAGAATTAACAAGTTATTAGTTAGCCCATGAAAAATAATAGGTTAATAGTGACCCTAGAAACCATAACTTGAGACAGATAGTCAGGTGAATGGGAATGAGAAATCCAGAGCATATTGCATGTTTTCATATCATCATAATACCTTTTATTATGTTAAGTCCTAACCATTGTGGATGCAGATGCACAGTATATGGTTATTATAAATTGGGTTAAGATACTGGTGAGGGGAAAACTCGTTCCGCTAAGCGGTATGGTCTCACCAGATATCTATATGGTTCAAGATGGTTGGTTATTATTCATACCAGATTATTTTGTCTGACTCGAAGTTTATGTTTTCCCCTTAAACTCTTGGGTGCTCAATTGACTTTGAGTTGTTTGAGAGTTAAGGTTTTCAGGTTCTCCTTTAAACGAATAAGCTTTCAGAGACATGCAGGAGGCAAGCTAGCTAGTAGGAGTTCTTTCTGTTTGATTCTGCTGTGTTTTGGATGTAATGACAAAGTTGTTTAATTACCTATATTTAGACTCTGATCAACCAAGGGGGTATCTTCATATGTCGCTCTTGGCGTATTCTATATTTCTCTGAATGTGGTTTACGAATTGACATTATGTAATGAATGAATGAATTTGGAATGTGATTTGAAGTGGAATGCGAAATTTGTTTTATGATTTTTTTTTTTCATATTCATGTTTTTCTGTAATATCAATGTATCTAACTTTACTGCATTTGTCATCGATAATTAATAACTATGGATGATTGCAGCATTCGTAGCATTTAGTTTCGAACCTCCAAATGGGGGATGTTACATCAGGCCTCCGAAAGAGAAGCGTAGTGTTGGAAGACCTTCAACTAATGAAAAGGAGGATTTTCTTATTTTCAAAATAAGTAAAATAAATATGGTATGTGCAATCAGTTTGGTCATAATAGAAGAAACTGTAAAGAAGTAAAGAAATTTGAGTTTTGTTTTATGTTTAATGTCTTTTTTCTATTGAGTTTTCAAAACGTTGTTATTTCCTTTTTGGTTCATTTGTAGTTTTTGTTTGTTTTATAGAAGTTTTATGTATGTTTTTATTGTTTTATGAGTATGTAGTGTCAAATATATATCATTTATGATGTATAACGATGCTTGGTATTTTTTTTGAATTATTAATGTTGTTACACGTATTGATTGTGTTATAAGTTAAACTATTTAGTATCATTTGTGTTTTATTGCAATGTATTTTTTGGTATTCAACATCCAATATGACATCAAATATATATGACTTAGGATTCATGATACTGTTTAGTATCTTTTTTATTAATGTTGTGTTGGCTATGTTATAAATGATACTGTTTAGTATCATTTGTGTTTTACTACAATGTAGTTTTTGATATTCAATTCGTATGGTATCAAACATATATTGCTTATGATATATGATATTATTTAACATCTTTTTTATATGTTTTTATACATGTTGGTTGTGTTATAAACGATACTATTTAGTATCATTTGTGTTTTACCACAATGTAGTTTTTGGTATTCAATGTGTCGTTTGATATCATATATATTGTTTGTGATACATGATAATGTTTAGTATCTTCTTTTAATCCTTTGGTATCATTTGTGATGACCAGGCTACACCTCTGGTACCTAAATACACGTTTGATACTGTAAGTAGTGCGCTGCTACAGTACCCGACCGATATAGAGTGACAATCAAGGGTGTAATACGATAAATTAATCACGGAGAACTTGTAGAACATGTCACAACATATGGACAAAATACAATAGCAACATAGACGTAAAATGGGCTGTTACACTCATATTTTCAAACACTTGTAAAGGGAATTGATGCAAGTACGGGACCCAAAAAACTGCTCCCAAAATTGAAGTTGGACAATGAAAGGGAAGCGAGAGCAAAGTCCAGATAGTACTGGGCCAAAGTCTTAAGATAGTGGCAAAACATAAGGACCACACCTTTCCATTAAGCATAACTTTGGCGCTATAAAACTCTGTCGGTAACCTAAGATAGCCACAAAGTATAGGAACTGATCTGCAATCTCAACACTTACTTCAATCGGCAGAACTGCAACATAACATTCATGTACCAAATATGAAGGTTGTGTTATGGTTCCAAAAGTAAGCTCTAATAAGTTGGAACTAGAGCACAATCTTTAAATAACAACAATATGTAAAGATTGTGTTGTGGTCCTAAAACCAATGTTAATGATATGGAACTGTGGCACAATCCTTACAACAATTATATACAACAGGGGTGCGATGTAGTCTTAAACTAACTTTTAAGTGGCAGGACTGTGTTGCAATCTCATATTGACATTGAAGCAATAAGGATGCACTGCCATCTTGATTTAACGTTGCAGTGATAGTACAACGCTATAATTCTAAAGAATACTACCCACAAATACAAGGACTAGAAAGATGAGTTAAAAGGGTAAAACTGCTCTACAACCATAAGCTAAGTTACATTCCTTAAAGGCAAGCCAAGTAGTCATGACTTCACTCTTAAATTCCTTAGACACAACTTAAATATAGAGATGGTGGCACAATTCACTATTGATAAGAATAGTTCAAAATAGGTTTAGGCGATATGACCATCCTTCAAAATGACGGCGCAGTCTTATTTACTGAGCCATATGGCTTAGCCTCGATTACCTCTAATAAAATGCTTTGTTGTTATTTTGGATAGAAAAATGCAGTATGACTTCAAGAGTGTCGACGAAGTTCGGATGCTGTGTAATAGTATCACCCTGCGTAATTATCGAGGCATAGCTCTCAATGGCCCATTCACGGTAGCGAAGTTCTAGAGTACTTATAGCTATTGCGGTTTCACCTACACATGCATGCAGCTTATTGGCTTGTTGTTTTATGAAATCATCAGGTTATGGTCTATTCAAAATTGGGTCTTCCCTTTTCAATTTCAAGCATCCTGTCAAAGTTCAAATTCATCAAGTCAAAGTATGGTGTCCCGTCAAAAGCCAAATTAGTAATCCGTGTACAATAAATCAACAAGATAGATGATTGACATGTGACATCATCCAAAGGCAGAAACCGAAAGAGTGGGAGATGAACTTTAGCGATCGGTGTAAATCTCTGTGTATTATAAGTGGATAAGGAATTGCAGTAGAAAAGGGGGATTTTGAGAATTTACTCTTTTTAGAATACTGATATCAAAATTGTACTCTATGTAATTTTTCGTTTTTACCAAGAATAAACGAAGAAGATAAGGATACTTTCTCGTGGGCGTAAGATTCATTAACATCTGAACCACGTAAATTCTCTATGTCATTTATTGCTTTCAGTACTATTTTACTTTTTCTATTTTGAATGTTTGAATCTGAATGTATTGTTCTAACGAACTGGATAGAGACTTTTGATTAAATTTTGGATATTTCTCCTTACAATTATATATATAAGCATTATGGAAACATAATTACTCCTTTCAAGGGAATTTTAATATTACTTAATATTGTTTATTCTTAATAATTGGTTACTTCGATAAAAATATTTTGGGTGTTTTTTAAACAAAAATTCTCATTAACATTTTAGCGCAAAAAGGAGGGTCGATTTCCCTCTCGAGCAAAATTTACTCACATTTCCTCTAGATACCACTGTAACATCATGAATCCCACTGATTCCAACACTCCTCCTAACCAAGAACAATCTCATCTAACCTCGAAAATACTAAAAAGGCAAATCCTCGCTTCAATGGTCTAAACTGAGGCAATAGCTTTTGTAGAGCCTCCATTGGATCCCATCCTTGCCGCACTTTAGGCTATCACAAACCAATTGAATGAACGAATGGATGGGATGGGAAATCCAAGACCCAACACCCTGTTTTAAACCAATCTCCCCTCAGCCTTCTACAGCTCATGATCCTCATTCTCCCACTACGTTGACAATGCAGCATGTAAATGATAACGACAATCTAAAAAATAAGAATGGTGATGTTGTCCTAAGATAAACAGATACCAAACTCAAAGGCAAGGTCCAACTCGTTACTGTTGAAAAAGAAAACACGGACTGCACCCGATGATACCTCACTTTGCAAGGATGGTTCATTCCAGATAGACCCCAGAGAGGATGAGATCTGTTAGCTGAAAGCTCATGTAGAGCAGCTAGCAAGGTTTTGTCAGTAGAACAGCGGAAAGGAAGTAAAGAAATAAGGTTCTTCCATGTTTAGTGAAAGTATTATAGAGCCAGGCTTCCCTGACAACTTCAAAGCCCCATTAATTGATAAATTCGATGGTATAACTAACCTAGATAACCATATTGCACTTTCATATATTACATGGATATTCTAAAGTGGGGAGAATGGCTAGGTGCAAGCTCTTCCCAGTGTATCTAGCTGAGGTAGCTTCTAAATGGTTAAGGAGGTATAGGCCAAGGGAGGTTCTTCTTGGCCATAGTTAATTGCGGATTTCTTAAGACAGTTCGACTCTGAAAGAGTGACCTCTCTAGACGTGAATACCTTGTCCTGTGTGAATCAGGGCGAGAATGAAATCTTACATAACTTTATAAAATGCATCAAAACCGTCACTACTAATCCAACCATTTATATCACATTCTCAAAGAAAAAAATTGAGAAAAATTATGAAGAGATAAAATATCAAGTATGTCCCTTGATGATTACCCCGGTAATCATCATATTTACATGCCTATTATCCATACTATAGAGAACTACCCAACATACCTAAGGGGACAGGGACTTTAAGTCTCTTCTAGGGTCTAGACTCGCATCCTATATATAATGTATTATTTCGAAACTTCTCTGATACCAACCAAAACACCTCCACCTTTATACCCATACTATCCAAGAGTATTACTTGGTGATACCGCTAGATAATATGGAGAATGAGGTGATATGGGGTACATGCATGAATATTCTCTTAGGCTAACACTGTACGTATTTAAACATCGAACATAACTTACCATAAAATGTATACAGTATCAACACAAAGTAATAAACACACGTGCCTCCATGATAGAACAATCCAAAATATACAATAAATAATAGAAAACATGCAATCAAAATCGCAGTGATAATATAAGATAAGGTATATAAGACAATGTGGATACAAAACAACTAAAATACAACTGTCTTAATATAATACAATGTGTATAAGTTATATACATCATAATGACATGCACATAATTTAACTACTACGTACAAAGAATACACAAAATTCTAAGTATCATGTCTACGCTATGTCCACAAAACAGAAGTTAGTCATATTATCCCTATATTTGTAATGTCTCGAACTGATCCGAATATTATATAAATAACACACAGGTCAGACTATATCTAAGTAAGGATCTATAAATATACGTGATGTAATATATACCATAAATAATATATGATAGCACCGTCAATGTAACTTAAGTCAAAGATCACAATACTAATATATGTATGTATATATATATATATATCTGTGTGTGTATGGAAATGTATGCATGATATATATATATAATAATAATAATAACTCAGATAATCACCAAAACATCATATATCACAAATATCACAGGGTCAAGGATAAAGAGTCATCACCCATATACAGAAGTACATCAAATTAAATCAACATCAAATGGGTGAATCATCCATATCCAAAAACCATCAATAAAATCCAGAAAACATCAATAAGTAAAATACCACCAAGTATAATCAGGCTAGCACATAGTATTGCCCAAATGTATCTCTCGATCTCAATAAATAAAACAACATAATCAATATATATAGGATAGGACAGGCTGCCTATCAGTATAATAAAAGAAACGAGAATCCATTATATTCTGGACATCAATCCAAATAGAATTTCATCTTCTCATATATAAATACGTTAGAATAATCGTGATGGAGAATGACTATATGTCAGATAAAAAGTCCTAAGTAGAGCCTATATATATATCTGTGTGTGTGTGTGTCGATCTTTTAACCTGTCTTTATACATAAGTGAGGTGTATCAATAGTACATGCAAATCTATCACTTCGTTAATACCAAAAGGGAGACTGGTAGTATGAAGTCGGCTCCAAAGTTATGAAGTCTCTATAATCTTTAGTTATCTCTATGGCCTCATAACACATATCCACCAGTGTACTCACAACACGGGGATTGAGAAGTTATGACACTACTCTTACCCCTATAGGTAACAGACTACTAGTCTAGGTGACACGGAAGGAATGCACGAAGCTATATAAATATAGTGTTTTATAGATATAGGGCATGACTCTACGATCAGGCCACTAAGGTAGATTCTAGCCATTTGATCCTCTCCAACATCAATAAAAGGAGTCTATCATGATAGTAGCACATAGAACTAATAAATATAGACATTAAGCCTTATCCATCGTTAGGCAAGCAGCCCTACTCCCTAAGTATAAGCATAGAGCCATACTCATCACTATGTGTATCATCTCACACTCAAATCCACCACATGAGCATCATTCGCTTACAATGAATAACTGAATAAACATCACGACATCATCACAAACCACTATGTGATGCTCAAAATTTTATTTACTACTTATAAACTACAGTCAATCACCATAATATTCTATATAATAAGTCCTAAGAATAACCGGATAAATATTTATGAATGCCCCAACCAAAATGGTACTATAACTCCATTTATTCAAATTCCTCGTCACAAAGAATTAATTGTTATGAAATCATACAAAAGATGTCATCATTGCATCATATCAAAATCACCAATCAAATATATATCAATGGTGAATCTTTCATATATTCAAAATCAATTATATGAGAAAATAATAATAATATATGCAATTAAACTATTTAATTAAATATTTATATTGAGTACGAGTAAATTATATTTTATTACATTATACTTATTTATATAAATTCACATTTTCCAAAATCATTAACATACTCCATAAACCTATTTAATAATTTAAAATAAGAATTTACTAATTCTTTATAATTATTCATTAATATAATATTATTAAACAATTGTAGTTAATCATCGAATACCTCAAAATAGCTTGTAAAATTAAGTATTGCTCATAATAATCATTGCAAAATTTTCTATAATTAAATAATATTTGTATAAAAATTTATAATTATCCAAATTAATTTTCTTTCATTCCTTCACCATAAATACATTTCCCAAAACATTAGATTACATTCAAAATTCATGAAATATATTTTTAAAAATCATGAAATTATAATTAGAAAATATTTCATATTTTTCTGTAATTTTATAATGTTAACTCTCCTTTCGGCAATGCCACAGACAGGCGGATTTAACTAAGTCAGCTTCTCGTTTATCGAGGATGGAGTAACGGTTTAAAATGATAAAGTTCTTTTAGAGATGTCGTTCGGCATTGTTGTCACGGCTTGACCTTGGTAAGGTGGTTTGAATTACGTAAGGTCGCTCGGCATTGTAGAGAAGTCAGGGTCGCTCGGCATTGTAGAGAAGTCAGGGTCGCTCGGCATAAGGTAGTGGTTCGATAGATGCCGCTCGGCATCGTACATCACTCGGCATCGTACCTCGACCGGCATCGTACCTCGACCGGCATCGTACCTCGACCGGCATCGTACCTCGTTCGGCATCGCACTTCGCTCAACATTGGTGAGACGGCTCGGCATTATGAAGGTAGGTGGCTCGGCATTGTGGTGAGGCCGGTGTAGCTCAACATTGTGGTGAGACCGGTGTGGCTCGGCATTATAGAGGTAGGTGGCTCGACATTGCGGTGAGACCAGTGTGGCTCGGTATGGAAGAGGTATGTGGGTCGGTGGAAGGCCTTGATGGGCCTATGCCATTCAAAAAGCCCAACAACTCAGGATTTGTCTATAAATACAGCGTGTGGGGGTTCAGAAAAAGGATCTTCTTCTAGCTCTCTGACTTTCTATTTCCTAAGGCTAAGGATACTCTGCCATTTTGTAGCTGTAACTGATTCTTACATCAATAAAAAGTAAACTTCTGGAGTGGACGTAGGCCGAAGTTAGCCGAACCACTATAAAGTCTATTGTTCTCTACTGCTTTCATTTTAATTTTGATTGTTCTTCATATTATTATTCTCTACATACATTCTATCTGTTATCTGTTACTGTTAGTTGGTGCTTTTCTTTACATTTGGGTGTTAGTGACCATTTTTGGCGCTAACATTTTGGTGCTTTCACAGAGAAGGCAAGCACTCTGGGATTTTGGAGCTAGGAACTTAGATTCTAGAAAGAAATGGCTAGGCCATCAACAAGGAAGCAAGTAACAGAAAGAAGCAATCAGGAGGGAAGTCAAGAGGCCTCCTATGGAGCTGGAGCAGATCAAGCATCCATTTACATCACCAGAGACGAAATGGAAGCAACGTTGAAAAGACAAGAGGACGTGATGCAGGCTCTTCTCAGACAATTTGCATAAGCAGGAAATGTAGGAGCTCAGATCCATGGAGCTGGATCAGAAGCGCTCAACCAGCAAGTGGAGGGAATGACTCAGCAGGGGGTAACCCCAATCAACAGACGACTATCAACCTGGATGGATCTGGACTCGGGGGCATACCACCAGGGAATGCTGGACAATTCCATGGAGGGATACCAGATGACGCTGTGCAACCCGACACCAATAGGAGTGCAGGAGTACAAGATGAGGAGTATGTGCCAGAATTCAATCATGAACTCGGAGGGCAGACCGGAGGCAAGGACAAGGATTACAGCTTGGGGACAACGACAGACTAGCGGAGATGGTCAGACGGGCCATGAGAGGTGGATTGGTAAACAAAGACTTGGAGGATGTGAATAGGAGTCCCTTTACTTATACTATCAGCCAAGCTTGGAATCCACCGGACTTTAAGCTACCAACGTTGGATATGTATGGTGGGAGAACAGATCCCACTGTTCACCTAACGAGGTACATGAGGCATTTGGAGGTACTGGGGGCATCAGATGAGGTCATGGCTCCATGCTTCCTCTTGTATTTGACGGATATCGCAGCTATATGGTTTAACCAGCTGAAGAGTGGTTCTATCGGCACATGGATGGAGCTGATTGAAAGGTTTCTGAGACAGTTTTGGGTCCATATAGTCAGACCCAAAAACGCAATGACCTTGACATCAATGAAACAGTTGAAGGGAGAGTCACTCAGGAATTTCTTAACCAGATTCAACCCAGCGGTAGCCTCAGTGGATCGATCCGATCCATCAATGGTTTTGATGGCAGCAGTCTCAGGAATCACGGATAATTCAAATTTCAAGATATCTTTGGAATGAGACCCACTGAGGGATCTCAAGGAGTTCTACCATAAGGCAGAAAGGTTCCTGATACAGGAGGATGTGCAGGCTGAGAAAGTAGGAAGAGAGGATGAAGCTTATGCAGCGAGGGGTGGAGGTCCACCCAGGAAGGATCCAAGTCAAGATGATAAAGGAAAAAGAGAAAAAAATGGCAACAGCAGCACTTCGAAGAGGCCTCGAAGGGAGTCAAAGTTTTCTTCTTACACAGATTTAACCGAGACTCTCGAAAGGATTTACTTGGATACTCGAAGGCGCCTCCAATATCGAAGGCCGGCAAAGAGAGAGCCTTCTCAATACGAGCGGGCGTCGGGAAAGCATTGCCTATTCCATGAGCTGGATGGGCACAATACGAACGACTGTAGGCATTTGAGAGATATCGTGGAGGAGCATGTAAGGAATGGTCACCCGCAACAGTACATAAGGAATCGAGCTGTGGCAGGGGAGCAGGAGTGGCCACCGCCTACCTCAAACGAGGGTGGTACTGGATCTGGTCAACGTCGGCTTGTTATAAACTGAATGATTTTATGGTTATGAATAAGTAATAACATCCAAAGTAATACAACTAGGTCACTTACATACGTACGGGATCGAGGACGGTACCTAGGCGTGCTTTGAGATGACGAAAAAACATACTGCTCGGATCTATGAAATCTTGTTTTCTTTCTCTGTTTCTGCAAATTCTGGTTTTCTCTTTGGTACTTTGGACATTTACTTTTCTTTGGTTTGGTTTTGAAGTTTGGATTGAACTCCCGGTTTGGTTGGTTTTGTGGTTTGCCATTTTGGTTTGGATGTTTGATTTTTGATTTGGATTTTGACTAGGATTTTTGATATGGATTTCTGGTTTTTTGATTGAATTCAGATCAATGTAATAAACAGTTCAGGTTTTGCAATTACTGTCCCGATCAGAGAGACGAGGAGTGATCGCGAGTTACGAGTCCCTTCGCTAGAGAGTGATCGAATAGACTCGAACAAAATATCAAAGTCCTTGGCCGAAGTGCCGAGGCCGGCGAATATAAAAGTCCTTGGTCGGAGCGCCGAGGGCAGTGAATATCAAAGTCCTTGGCCATAGTGCCGAGGCCGGTGAATATCAAATTCCTTGGCCGGAGTGCCGAGGCCGGTGAATATCAAAGTCCTTGGCCGAAGTGCCGAGACCGGTGAATACACAAGCCTTTGGCCGAAGAGCCAAGGTCGAGGAACATACAAGACTTTGACTGGGGAGTCGAGGCAGGGACGGTATAACGTGACCCGGCGAGGTCTACGGATTCAAAGACTAGACCTGGTGAGCTCTTGTGTTTGGCTAATGGTTATTGATGGATTAGAACTCGATCATCGTGTTCAGATGGATATGGATTTGGCTAAGGATTTGGTTACTGGATTCAGAACCGGATATCGACTCGGAGCAGTCGTAGGTTCAGAGAAGGATACGATGATGGTACTTGGACAAAATGGATTGGATATGAATCGGAAAGTACGGCTGTGGAAACTTCGGATATCGGACTCGAGGCTATTCAAAACACATCTTCCAATAGCAAGGCATGTTTTGGGAGGCAAATGTTAACCCGCCTTTCGGCAAGGCCACAGACAGGTGGATTTAACTAAATCAGCTTCTCGTTTATCGAGGTTAGAGTACGATGGATTCGGTTTAAAATGATGAAGTTCACTTGGAGATGTCGTTCGGCATTGTTGGCATGGCTCGACCTTGGTAAGGGGGTTTGACCTGCGTAAGGTCACTCGGCATTGCAAAGAAGTCAGGATCGCTCGGCATTGCAGAGAAGTCAGGGTCGTTCGGCATAAGGTATTGATTAGATAGATGTCGCTCGACATCGTACCTCATTCGGCATCGTACCTCGCTTGGCATCGTACCTCGCTCGGCATCGTACCTCGTTTGGTATCGTACCTCGATCGGCATCGTACCTCGCTCGACATCGTACCTCGTTTGGTATCGTATCTCGATCGGCATCGTACCTCGCTCGGCATCGTACCTCACTCGACATCGCACCTCGCTCGACATCAGTGAGATGGCTCGACATTATAAAGGTAGGTGGCTCGGCATTGTGGTGAGGCCGGTGTAGCTCAGCGTTGTGCTGAGACCGGTGTGGCTCGGCATTATAGAGGTAGGTGGCTCGGCATTGCGGTGAGACCGGTGTGGCTCGGCATAGAAAAGGTATGTGGCTTGGTGGAATGCGTTGATGTGCCTATGCCATTCAGAAAGCCCAACAACTCAGGATTTGTCTATAAATACAGCGTGTGGGGGTTCAGAAAAAGGATCTTCTTCTGGTTCTCCGACTTTCTATTTCCTAAGGCTAAGGATATTCTGCCATTTTGTAACTGTAAAGAATTATTACATCAATAAAAAGTAAACTTCTGGAGTGGACGTAGGCCGAAGTTAGCCGAACCACTATAAAATCTGTTGTTCTCTACTGCATTCATTTTAATTTTGATTGTTCTTCATATTATTATTCTCTACATACATTCTATCTGTTATCTGTGACTGTTAGTTGGTGCTTTTATTTACATTTGGGTGTTAGTGACCATTTTTGACGCTAACATATAAGATTTTTAAATAGTTATTAAAATATCATAATTTCCTTTGATAAGAAACATCTTATTTATATAACTAAAACTAAATTTAAATAAATATTTACTCAACACAACATCCCAATCATATATCACATGACTATACTAACTAAATACTTTTATCATCAAACATTATTATTAACATAATTTATATGTAATATATATATATATATATATATCTTATTTTTGAAAAAATAGGATAAGTCACCGATCAACCTACTGGTCGGCCGGTAGACCTATCAACCGCATGAATCTATGCCTGAATTATATCAATTTAGGTGATCTCCTCCTCCTACACGTCATTATCTTCTCTAATTTAATGCCAATGCAACATATTCAATCGAACCATAATTCAAACATACCATATATAAAGAAATAAATGATATAGACAGAGATTTGTGAGTGTGTTCACTCACCCGAGCTTCATGCCTTCTTCCTCTTATGCTCTTCCATCTCCAGAACACCCAAATTATGATCAAAACCCAATTTCTTCATTGACGTAGAATGTAAATAGGTGTTGATATGCTCATATTTAAATTTTAGAATTTACATAGTTTTATTTGATTTTAGAGTGGACGAGGGTTTTATGATCTTGTTTTTTACATATGAAAAACATGGAAAACAAGGTGGAAGCCTTTGGGTATAATGAACGAACTTTTCTTTATAAAATGAAGGAGAATTATGGAAAAAGGTGTGTGTGTATATATATGTATGTATTCTTTTTTTTCTTTTCTTTTCCATTTATAAAACTAATTTCTATTTAGTTTAAATGGATTCAAATATCTATTTCAAACCAGTATTGTTCTAGAATTTATTTCCATATTTTAACATTTTGTTCGAATTCAAATATCCAATATTCACATTTTAAACCAATTTATTAATTGATTTCCAAATTAATTTATTTCTCAACCTCTTAAACAAATAATTTTTTCTCAAAACAATTTAATTTCAACATTAATTACTTTCTGGTAAATTTTCAGTATTATCTATTAAATCTAAAATTGTTCTTATTTAATTAAAAAAATCATTTTAACCTATTAAATAATATTTATTATCTTTTATTAATTACCCTTAAAAACTGGGTTATTACAACTATGACTGTTCCTATCGGATTGGCACGCCTTCTCGTCACCGTTGGGACCGCTTCTCTTCACAAATCATTTTACAAAAGATTCCTAATCATTGACCAACTGTCTCCATATAATGCGTTCTTGGGAAGGTCTTTAGCAATTGACATAGGGGAAGTAATTTTTTAGAAGGACTTGCTTATGGAATTCCACACCCCTATTGGAATATGATCAATTTAGGATTCTTAGCTAGAGAATTGTATACCATAAACCTCAGTTCTAGCAATAATTTTTTTAAAAACTATTTTGATGTCTCCTCTAATAATTGTGACAATGATGATGAAAGAGAAAGCAAGCCAGTTCCAAGAATTGCGATGGTACTTGGTACAACGGTTGATGCTGAGACAGGTCATTCTACGACTACATCATAGTGAGGAGAAAAAGAGGAATTATATGCATATAATCGACACTGATGAGTATAACTCAATTTACACATAGTATTTTTTCAAAGAAGCTTAGAGATGGTCTTTCTCTACTGCATCCCAACCTACAAAAGAAGATAGTGAAATAGATCCAATATTAGGAGAGACAAGGAGGGAATTGAAGCCATCAGACGACCTCAAGTATATATATATATATGTGTGTGTGTGTGTGTGTATAAGATCATTTGAAGGTTCTTAAGATAGGAAAAAACCTTTGCACATAAATTAGAATATAATTAATAGACTTCCTCAAAAGGTTAGCGGATGTTTTTGCTTGGACACACTCGGATATGGTAGGAATAGACCTAACTATCATCTGTCATGCACTCAAGATTGATCCCATGCTCATCTAGTTAGGCAAAAGCACAGAACCTTTTATCAGGAAAGATATTATGCTATGCACAAAGAAGTTAAGATGTCGAATGCAATTGGGTTCATCAGGGAAGTATATTACCTGAAGTGGATTACCAACTCTGTCCTTATAAAGATTTCTAATAGGAATTGAGAACTTGCATAGACTACGCCAACCTCAGTAAGGCCTATCCAAATGACAACTTCCCTCTACCTAGGATTGATCAATTGGTGGATGCAACTAGCGGTCATGAACTGCTCACATTTGTGGATGCATATTCAGGTTACAACAAGATAGCTATGTTTGAACCAAATCAGCAGCATAGCAGCTTTGTGACAGACAAGGGTTTATATTGCTACAAGGTCATGTTATTCGAAATAAAAACGCTGGAGCAACCCATCAATGTTCAGTAAATATGATGTTCTCAGATTAGATTGGTAGGAATGCTAAAGTATATGTAGATGGCATGCATGTTAAGTCAAAAGCAATGCCAGTGCATGTGCAGGATTTGGAGGAAACCTTTGCAGTCCTAGAGCAATATAACATGAAATTAAATCCCTTGAAGTGTACTTTTGCTATTCGGTCAGGAAAATTTCTATGGTACATATTAAGCTTCTGCGGCATTGAAGCAAACCCAGAGCAGATTGATGCCACAATGAAGATGGGAGTTCTAAAGAAGCCGAAGGACAACATGAGCCTAAGTGGTAAAGTAGCTTCTCTAAGCTGGTTCATTTCCAAAGTAAATGACAAATGTATACTATTCTTCGACTAAGTGAAAAGGGGCGAAGTTTCGAGTGGATTAAGGAATGCAAAATAGTATTCCATAACTTGTAGGGTCATCTGATCGGCACTCTATTATATCAAAACCAGTTACATGTAAGGACTGATATGTGTATTTGAATATAACCGATAAAGCTATTAATGATGCCGTGGTTTGTGAAGATGAAGGGGCCAGAGGCCTATCTGCATCACAAGCAAGCGCCCTACGGGGTTTTGCAGCTGTGCTTTCTGCAGTAAGGAAACTGCAACCCTACTTTCAAGCACATCCCATCAAAGTCCTCACAGAGAAACCGCTGAAGAAAATATTACAGAAGCCAAAGACGTCGGGTCATTTGCTAAAATGGGCAATGAAACTTAGTCAGTATTATACCTCCCGCTGTCCAAGGAAAGCAATGAAAGGACAAGCACTGGCATATTTCATTATGGAATGCAGGCTACCCATTGAGCCATAATCTAAGGAAGAGATATCCACTCTATAGTTCCGACAATTATATATGGACGGGTCATCGAATGAACATGGGGGATATATCACATATGTACTCATTACCCCAGATGAGAAGAAGTTATATGGGCAGTGCAGCTCGGATTCAAGGCTACAAATAATGTGGTAGAATATGCGGCTCTCCTTGCAAGCTTCAGGATGGCTCGGGTAATGAATGTAACCCATTTTGAAATTCATGGTGATTCCCAATTAGTCGTAAATCAATTGCAAGGGAATTACAAAACGAAAGAGCCAACTTTAGCTAAATCCAAAACTGTCCAAAAGGTTGCTAAAGCAGCTTGATCAATTTGATATATAACAAATTCCATATGAGAACTATTCTTCTACGAACTCGTTAGTTAAACTTGCTAGTACTAAAGTAGCGTAGGAAATGAAAGCTATCCCATATCCCAATAAGGCATCAAACTGAACCAAGCATCACCGAGGCCAACTAAATACCGGTCCTGACTAATGCACAATGAGCTACGGTCAAAGAAACTCAGAATCAGGATACAACTGAAAACCAAGAGCAGTTCCAATTGCTCCTATCCCTCAACAGGCAGAGGAAGGCTCATTAACGACCCCCATCAAACAATTCTTGATAATTGTGGTCCTTCCTTCAAATAAGGATGAAGCCTGTAAAATAAGATATCGGGCTTCATATTTTTCCTTCTTTGATAACATATTATGCAGTAGAGGGTACTCTACTCCTTATCTTAGATGCGTTTCCAAAGAAGAAGGAATACAAGTCTTGGTCAAAGTCCATGAAGGATACTGCGGAGACCACTCTAGAGGAGCCAAGTTAGCAAAGAAGGTGCTAAGATACCTGGCCTACCGCACTTCAAGATGCACATGAATACATGGGAAAATGTGATAGATGTCAAAGGTTTGCCAGTATCCAAATACTACCTTCCCATGAACTCATCCCATTGGCTAGCCTTTGGTTGTTCGACATATAGGGCATAGATTTGATAACGTCGCTACCCATGTTAAAAGGAGGGGAAAGTATGTCGTGGTGGCAATAGACTACTTCACCAAGTGGATAGAAGTAGAACCCTTATCTAAAATCACTGTAAATAAGATAATCACTTTTGTCATAAGGAACATAATTAGTAGGTTTAGGATTCCACATAAAATAATTTTCGATAATGAACCCAATTTGAAAGTAAGGAGTTTATGGAGTTTTGTGAAAGGAATGGAATTGTTATTATCAAAAACCACTCTAACTCAAAACTTTAAAGAATACAAAAGGAGGATCCATAAAGAAAGACAGTGATAATAAGTCCTTTCGAAAGAGTCGAAGGGATGATCCTATGAAAAGTTGGGTGAGCAATGCACTTTCAAAAAGGTCGAAAGAGGACGGGGAACCCTTTTGCTTCAATTGATCCCTTTCAAAACGATTGCTTTTGCATGCATAAAGGTGTCGAATGTTAAAGGCACCTTTCGAAGGCAACACATTACGAGCTTCCGCATGAGTGCCAAACCTTTCGAAACAGTTGGTTTTGCCATAATTTACCTTTCGCAGAAGAACATTTAGCCAAAGCTACCCCTTCGAAAGCATAGATTAGCCTTTAGAATAGGTTGAAACCACCCACAATTATAAATGAAAGCTTACATGAGTTCAATATAGCTTCCCAAAAAGCAGAGGATAAGGTTTCACATCAATCAACAAGAACGCATTCGAAAGCCATCTTCCGCATTTAAGCCTACAACTATGCTCCAACTCATTCGAAGCCCCAAAAATGCACCTTCCAATAGTATCGAAAGCCCGCATCCTTTCGAACTTGCAAAGCACATCAGCAATAAGGTGGAGGGCGCATCTATACCTTTTGATGAAGCCAAAAGCACTCATGTTCCATTCAGAAGCGAAGGTAAAAGGGCGCCCTGAATTTAGCAACAATGAAAGGTCTTCAAGGCACCCTTTTGACTAAGAAGAATGGACTAATTCGAAAGGGTCCAATCCATTCCTATAAATAAGGCCCTAGGGGTATTGTTTAAGGGATCCGATTTCATTCACTCAATACTTGTTCTTTCTTAAATTTGCAAACCCTAAACTTTGAATCAAATGGAGGATTTCACTTTCTTGTAGTAGAAAAACTTCTTGTATTCACGAAAATCATTAATAAAGCAAGTGCAAGACATATTCAAATACAATGATTTCAATCTTCTATTTCTATATGGTTCTGGTCATGGATTACTTGTATCAATGTCAATCGAAAGTTACCATTTGAAGGAGTAGAAACCTATTGATTCGATCAAAACCTTAGATCCGATAGGTTCGAACTTTAGGTCACCTTAACCACTTCAAAAAGAGGTTCCGAAGGGGGTCCTAAATCATTGCAACTAGTTCGAAAGGAGATTTTGAAGGAGTTCTAATCGTCCCAACCACTTCGAATGGTCCTTTTAAAAGAGTTTTGGGCTACTCTTACTGATTCGAAAGGTGCTTTCGAAGAGGCTAATCTCACTTTTCTACTTTGGGATGTTGACAAGTTTTCTTTTTTAACAGGAATAATAATAATAAATTCTCCTATGTCGCACATCTGTAGGCAAACGGGTAAGTAAAAGCTATAAAAAAACCATCATGAAGTTGCTCAAGAAAAACTGTAGAAGGCCAAAAGGAAAATGGGTGGAGGAGTTATCTTTAGTACTATGCACTTGTAGAACCTTATCCAGATCTTCAACTGTCCGTACACCTTTCCCTTTAACCTATGGCTATGAAGCGATGCTCTTAGTTAAAACAAAGGTTCCATCATACAAAAGGAGATCGTATGTGGCAGAACAAGAAATTAAAATAAGCTGGTCTTGATCTTATTCAAAAGTGAAGAGACGAGGCGGTAGTCCGATCTAACGCATATCAACAAAGGACGACAAAGAATTACAATGTTAAGATCAAGGAGAAAAACTTCTACAAGGTAGACCTAGTACCGCGAAGAGTAGTGCCTAACACTAAGGACCCAACATACGGAGCTCTTGGCCTAAATTGAGAATGTCCTTTGGTTGTAGTGGAAGTCTTAACTAATAGGGCTTACCGACTCTCAAGACCTGATGGAAGTTTAGTTTTGAAAACTTGGAATTTCAAGCATCTCAAGCCTTACTTTGTATAAACAATGTTATTGTATAACAAAATAACAAACATTGTAATTATTATGAAAAGCAATAATACAATGAACTGGACATATGGATATTAGACTGCTCGAATCAGTATAAAAATCTTTTTGTGTTAATTTTATTAATATAGCTAGCAACATTGAGCAGTAATTTACTTCACTTTTCAACCAAAACATTACATTGGAAATGATATTAGATGGCCTGAACTTGTAACGATCGAATTTTCGACCCTTGGAAATCAACACTAATACATCCACTGTACTGCATGCCAAGCATTCAACTGCCGAAAAACTGATTATTAGGGTTGAAAGAAAGAAAACATAAAAGAGAAGAAACTAAACAATATAGAATCTCATAATGCAATGGAACAATATATATTACTCAACATAATATATTACAAAGTCATTTCAAAAATGTTACATCAAAGTCATACTATTAGAAATTCTACCCTAGGACAGTTATAACTGTCTATCCCTACCCTAACTGAATACAATATACATATAATACAATGGAAAATAAGAAAAACAACTAGCTATTATTGAAGCCACCTGCGCTAAATCCTCCTAGTAAATCTGCCGAAAAACCTGAACTATTTGGTTGCCCATTCAAATTTAAGCACCCAAGAGTTTAGGAAAAGAAAATGAACTCTAGATCAGACATGATTTTGGTGTGAGTAAGCTCAAACACCTTAATTATTACTTTAAAACTCTTTATAATCAAGGTATCTCGTAATACCACGCTGCACACAAACACGGATGAGTTTTTACCCTACGATGACCAAAACATTTATATATAAAATCAAGTGCTATTATAATAATGTCTGAGGATTCAAATACATATCAAAATAGCTGAAATTGTCACCATATTAAATTTTAGCATACTAGACATTATAATCAAAACTGTAAAGGCATGTATTAGAGAGGGATTTTATACTATGGCTACGTAAGGGGCTACCTACCGATGGTACACCTCTACAAAATGCACCGGAGTCTAACAAGAACTTCTTGTACCCTCCTTCACAGAGCCAGCTACCCCTTTTACATGAAGAACCGGATTACCTCATCCCATTTGACACCCAGGCCTTATACTACCGCAATGTTTGCACACAAAACAACTCGAAAATAGACAATTTAGAATGAGATGATGGCTCCTAATGGTAGTTGACCACAAAGCTTTACAACAAACCCTGTTTTTGGCATTTCTCGGTTTGTGAGGCTCGTAAGGTCACGTCTTTACCTTCTTCCCCTTAGTAGAACGTCTTGGAATGCTAACACCAACCTCCAGGAAAAGATACAATGCCAGCATTCATCCACGCAAGTTGTTCCAGGATCGAACAAACATTCCACATTACTATCTTCCATTTTATAATCACCCTCGGGAAGAATAGTATAACTCCACAGCATACTTCAATATGATTTAACATCGTTAGTAATTAGTTTAGAGTGGTTCGAATAAATCCAGGGACCACTATCTCTAAAACTAAGTGATAATTTCTAGCTAATTAAATCCAAATTCTTTTGGAAGTATGCACTAAGCAATCAATCCTCACCGAGGGACTCGAATATACCCGACATACTACCTAAGTCAAAACAGGTCCAGATTTGATAGTTGGTTATTTAACTATCAAATAAACAAACAACTACCAATTTCATTTAAGATTTATTCATCGATAGCAACCACTAAGCTTCAAAAAAATCTTTATTTAATAAATCCTTTTCAAAAACGTTTGTCTATAACATTCATATACTTATCTCTCTGACATAAGTATATTCATAAAACACTTGCGAATAACTTCTTGCTTCCGAATTATGTTAAAAGGTTTAAACAATGTTGTTTAAACTTGAGATAAGGACAACCGTAAATATTATTCCCTTAGTGTTAAGTGTGGAATGGATGTTCCATATCACCATTTTTAAAAGGTCAGTTTAGAGAAACCCAAATCTTAATTCTTTCTTTTATTTCATTCGATAAATCCCTTTTAACCAAAACTATTCCATTCGTAAAATCTCTTTTACTTGAAATCCAAATCCATTCTAAACTACTTTCCAAACTTCCAAATTCATTTATAAAACCCTTTTACAAATATTCAAAACCATTTATAGCTCCTTTATAAATAACCACCTTTTATAAACATTCAAAGCCTTTCCAAAAACTTCTTTTATGAATATTCAAAACCTTTCTAAAACTTCCTTACAAAATCCCAAAATAATTTATAAAATCCCTTTATAAACCTTCATATTTAAACAACTTCTTTAATAAAACCATATCCAAAAAGTTCCTTTTGATAAATCTATCCATTATTTAAATATCTTAACTAAAACCGTTGTCAAATCATCCTTGAAATGTCTTATCCCAAAATGGATTAACTTTGGAATCATTATTGGAAATGAAAACATTCAACTTCACAAAATCCAACCGAGGCTTAAAGACCACAAGGGATCTTTTAATTTTGTTCAACTTAACAAGTTAACATGGATATTTGCATGAGAAAACAGTAAATAAAAGGAATCATTCGATCACAATCAACCATTCCGTTATATGAGTAAATGTCCCATTATTTATAATAGTATAATGGTGTTTTGTTCTGCCAATAGATATCATTTGGTTTCTCGGTCATAAGGGTTACTTAAGTCTTAAACAAGAGATCCTTCGGTTTAAAACAGTTCACTTAGACAAGAAAACTAGTTTAAAATAAATAACTGAAAGAGTTTTAGAGAACTCTTAAAATGAACAAACCTCGATTAAATCATAAGTTAAAACTTAATTAAACCTTAATAAATCTTAATTAAATCCAAAATTAAATCATAATTAAACCCTAATTTAGCTTATTTAACTCTTGATTTATTTAACTAAAAATTAAATCTCAATTAAGCTTGGTTAAGCCTTAATTAATCAATAATTGAACCTTAGTAAATTAAAAAATAATTAATAATTAAACCTTAATTAAATAAACATTCATTTATTATTAAACCTTAATTAAATAATTAAGCGAATAATTAACCTTTAATTAAACAATAATTAATTAAATAATTAACTCTAATTTAAATAATTAATTAAGTAAATAAACTTGATTAAATAAAAATTAATTTTTATCTTAATTAATCATTATTTAAAACTTTATTAACTAAAAATAATTAATTTGATAAATAATTTCTTAGACACTATCACTTAACCTAATTACCAATTAACTAAATTAAGTAATAATTACCCTAATTAATAAATTAAATAAATAAATTATCAAATAATTAAAAACTTAAACTTTTGACTTACTTAATTAGTTTGAAATGATTTTTAAAAACAATGCAAAAAAATACTTTAAAACTTAAAATCGTAAAATTTTCCTAACAACATCCATAGCGACTATCGCTATGAACGCAATTCGCTAGAATTGATTTCTAGGTGAAAATCTCACTTTAATTCTAGCAACTACACATTTGAAAACAAAAATGGAAAAGTTTTGAAAACTTAAACAAAAGGTGAAAACTTGGAAACATTTTCTAAATTCAAAACTAGAAAACAAGCTTTTGTTTCCAAATCGGATCTCAAGTCCTTTGCGACATTTAAAGATGCTAACTTCACAACAATTTCATCAGACTCATTTTTGGTTTCATAAACACCCAACCATCATATCATAACCAACCATTTACATATCTATATCCAAATATATCATTTAACATCCAAATCATAAATCCAAGCTCAATCACAAACTTGTAAATATATGCCATCAAAACAACATGATATTTCAACACAACAAGCACTATATGTTTACAATGTTAGTTCACTATAATCAAGTTAATACCTTTTTCAAAAATGAGAGTTTTACTCACCAAAGCTTACTAATTTCAAGCCATATTTTTCTAAAACTTGGAAACAACCCAAGATCTTGCAAATTGAAGATTTTGGATGCCTATACACCCAAAATAGGCTCGACCTTAGACAGTTTAGGCTCGGCCATGCACTATTGGGGATCGGCCATATAGGGTTAGGTGGATGATGGTGCTTGTATTTGAATATGAAGTGAAGAAATGAATGAAGAAGGGTTTTAAACAAGTTATGAAAGTAATTTAAAGAGGAAAAGTGAGATTTTTATAACCTAGAAAATATGTTGGAAGCCATGAAAACTTTCTCAAGCTTTAGGAAATTTGAAATGAAGAAGAGAAATTATAAAGTGAAAATTATGAAATGGTAGGTGTATTTATAGGCTTAGGAAAATATTTTAAAATGTATAAAGTGCTTGAATATAATATATACATTTGCATGGATATCCACTCCCCCTCCATCATTTCCGCCCACTTCATATACCCCCACCTCATGCAACTATTCAAGCCATGATCCTATGTATTATGTGTTGAAAGAAGCATTTTTATATAATAAAATATGTACATTTTTTTATAAAATGGTTTTCTTTTACCTTATACACACACATACACACTCTTAAATGAGAAAATATATACATGCATGTATACATGTATCCATCATGCTAAAGTAGTTTGTAATGCGTATATATGTGTTTACTATAGTGTTTTAACAATTTCGATAACCTTTAATCAATGAAAAATCAAGATTTCAGAAAATAACTTCATGTCACATTTTCTATTTTATTCTAAACTATATATATTGGTAAACATAATTTGAAACGATTTTATCATCATTAGTTATTATTAGAAATAAGTTTATTTGTTAATAAAAATACACTTGTTAATTATTTAAAAATATAATTAAATATTCGTTTAAATAGTAATTAAATTATAGGCCGTTACACTCTTCCCCCTTAAAAGAATTTCGTCTCGAAATTTATCACAATCTTAACCCAAAAGTATTGTTTAGTAAAACCAAGTTTATTTAAATCTTCTTATTTGTATACTTTAAATTTAACTTCATTTATTAATCTATCCTCTGACCAAAATACCTTATGACAAGTCAACTCTTACCTACTAGGTCGACGCAGCATAAAGTCATGCATCTTATTAACTTTAGTCCTAGTCTATCTATGAGGGTAGGAGAGATAAAACTATGATAGAAATTAATATCCATGAAGAACAAACAGAAGAAACGATACATAGATATATAATGTCATTCAAACAATACACAATCCTAGATACACGCCAAGTGACTCCATCATATATGGGTAGTACACTTCAAAAGATACGTACAATAAAAGATACTAACAAGGCATAACTTAGTATACCATTTCTAATACTAGTCTCTATCTTACTAGTGCTAAATCGATCCTTCCACAACTCCTTTTCCCATTGCTGCTACTAAAGTAAATGGTTCTGTGATGATAATGAAGGGTTTAGGCTGCCTCCTCTCCTTGAGCTCAGGACAATTTCTGACAAAATGACCCTCCTTTGGTAGTAATAACAATTCTTTGGTGCATTCTGCTTCTCAAGCTTTTGTCTCTTAGCCTTTGCTTTCTCCTTTCTCTTTTTCTTACCCGAACTACTTTTTCGAACCAAGCGATCTTTCTCTGCATATCCGTAGCAACCATATTTTGGCAACTTTGTCTTGAACTTGTGCTTCTTATCTTCAGTTGGTACGGTAGTAGGCGGCTGCGGTGCAAAATTTTGACATAACGAAGCAAAGTCCATTGAGGTTATATCTTGCGGCCCTTCCTCAACAACATACCCCTTAGTTCCAAAAACTGTAGGATTCATATTTCTTGGTTATCTGGATTCATATTAAAACATTTAATTTCAAACCTTACTAATCATTTCCTATGTTTAAAGAATGATTTTAAAAGCAAACAACAATAATTGCATAGCATTCAAAACATCTCCAAGGATACATATTACACATAACTTCCTAAAACACCCTCATATTTATGAGTTCACACTCAAGATACTTACCCCATCTACTATTCTCCTCCTCTTCCCATATACGCATTCCCTTAATTATCTCCCTTGTGGTGGCTGGTTTCTTCTTAATAATTCCTCCGTCCTATAGTTCTCTTTGAATCATAGGTCAATTTTTCTTGATGTGTCCAAGTTGTTGGCAAAAGAAGCAATGATTTTCCCAAACTTTAGGAACTACTAGTCCCTTCTTTCCTTCTGTACAATAGTCCATAGTATGTCTTATCTTATGACATAAGTAGCAACTAATTTCCTTTCCCTTATTGAAGAATTTTATTTATGGACCACTCTCTTTTGATTTGTCCTCCCAAGGCCTCTTCCAACGTGGCATAAATTTCCTCCTTTTACATTTATTGATGCTACTGTTCTTTGTTGAAGTTGTCAGCTTCTTTTGAACTTCAACTACTTCTTCACTAGGAACCATAACCGCTTTGGCGGCTTGTCTATCAGTCTTTCCATCATTTGTGGTTAACTTCTTCGATCTCTTTCATGTCCTCTCCTTCCTTGCGTACCCATTCTTACTACCAAATTGTAGTAAGATACTTTTAAAATTCACTTCCAGATCATGTACATATTATGAAAGGTATCGTTTCCAAAGGATCATAGACAAATTTATCATTACTTATCACCCATCACACCCAACAACTTCTATCAACTTTGAAAACTTTTTCTTTACATATAAAATATAATCCTAGGTAAAGTTGTTTCATTTACCATTTTAAAACAATATTGCATTGGTTTGCCTTGTTCAAGTGTTTAGGAAACCCCTATCGACACCATGGTGTCCCACTTCTCGACCAGAGTTCTTAAGCCACTCAACCGATAAATCAACACAATATAAAACATTTTTATATCACTAACAAATAGGCACTCGTATATATAATACACTCAAACTCATAATAAGGCATTTTGTTACCTTATCTCTTAATGAGTTCCCCACGAAGCCTAGGTGTTCGCTTAACCAGGCTTCGATACAAAAATGCAACGACCAGACTTTTGACCCTCGAAAATCGACACTAGTACGTCCACTATATTATGTGCCGAGCATTCAAGTGTTGAAAAATCGATTATTGAGGTTGAAAGATAGAAAATATAGAAAAGAAGAAACTAAACTATACAGAATCTCATAACGTAATGGAACAATATATATTACTCAACATAATATATTACAAAGTCATTTCAAAAATGTTACATCAGAGTCATACTAATACAAATTCTACCCTAGGACAGTTATAACAGTCCGTCCCTACCTAACTGAATACAATATACATATATTACAGCGGAAAATAAGAAAAATAACCAGCTATCAATGAAGCCACCTGTTCCAAGCTCCTCATAGTAAATCTGCGGAAAAGCCTGGACTACCTTGCTGTATATCCAAATTTGAGCACCCAAGAGTTTAGGAAAAGAAAATAAACTCCGGGTCAAACGTGGATTTGGTGTGAGTGAACTCAAACAATTTAATTATTACTTTAAAACTCTTTGAAATCAAAGGTATCTTGTAAGACAATGCCACACATAAACACAGATGGATTTTTAACCTTACGATAACTAAAACGTTTGTATATGAAATCCAGTGATATTATAATAATGTCTAAGGATTCAAATACATATCACAAAAGCTGAAATTATTACCATATTAAATTCCAGTATATTAGGCTCTAAAATCAAAACCGTAAAGGCATGTATTGGAGATGGATTCCATACTATGGCAAGGTAGTGGACTACTTTTCGATGGTACAGCTCTAAAAAATACACCGGAGTCTGATAAAAACTTCTTGTACCTCTGCTACATAGAGCCGATTGCACATTTAGCATGGTGAACCGGATTTCCTCATCCCTTTTGACACCGAGGCCTTACCATGGTGTTTGTGCGCAAAACAATTTGAATATGGACAATATAGAATGGTATGGCGGTTTCTAATGGTAGCTTACCACATAGCTCTACTACATACCCTATTTTTTCCATTTCCCGATTTGTGAGGCTCATGAGGTCACGTTTACCTTCTTCCTCTTAGCAGACAATCTTGGAATGCTAACACTGCCCTCAAGGCAGAGATACAATGCCAGCATTCATCCATGCAAGTTGTTCCAGAAACGAAAAAACATTCCACACTACTATCTTCCATTTTGTAATCACCCTTAGGTAGAATAGTATAACTCCACTGCATACTACAATATGATTTAACATCATTCGTTATTATTTTGGAGTCGTTCGGATAAATCCGGGACCTTTGTCTTCAAAACTAAGTGATAATTTCCGGATAACTCAATTCCAGTTCTTTTGGAAGTATGCACTAAGAAGTCGAGTCCTCACCGAGGAACTCGAATATACCCCACATTCCTCCTGAGTCAAAATAGGTCCAGATTTGATAGTCGGTAATTTAACTATCAAATCAACAAACAACAACCAATTCCAGTTAAGATTTATTCATCCATAGAAACCACTAAGCCTCAAAACAAATCTTTATTTAATAAATTCTTTTCAATAACATTGGCTAGAACATTCATATATTTATCTCTGGCATAAGTATATTCACAAAACATTTGCGAATAACTTCTTACTTCCAAATCATGTTAAATGGTTTGAACAATGTTATTTAAACTGGAGATAAGGACAAATCTAAACATTATTCCCTCGGTGTTAAGTGCGGAACAGATATTCCATACCACCATTTTTAAAAGGCCAGTTTAGAGAAATCTAGATCTCAGTTTCTTTCTTTTATTTCTTTCGATAACCTTTTAACTAAAACTATTCCATTCATGGAATCTATTTTACGTGAAATCCAAATCCCTTCCATAATACTTTCCAAACTTCCAAATTCATTTATAAAACCCTTTTACAAATATTCAAAACCATTTACAATTCCTTTATAAATAACGACCTTTTATAAACTTCTTTTATGAACATTCAAACCCTTTCCAAAAACTTCTTTTATGAATATTCAAAATCTTTCTAAACTTCCCTACGAAACCCCAAAATAATTCATAAAATCCCTTTGTAAACCTTTCATATTTAAACAACTTCTTTAATAAAACCTTAGCCAAAATTTCCTTTTCATAAACCCATTTATTTTTTAAATATCTTAACTAAAACCGTTGCCAAATCATCCTTGAAATGTCTTATCCCAAAATGGAGCAACTTTGAAATCATCATCGAAAATGAAAACATATAACTTCATAAAATTCAACGGAGGCTTAGAGACCACAAGGGATCTTTTAATTTGGTTCCACTTAACAAGTTAACATAGATATTTGCATGAACAAGCAGTAAGTAAAAGGAGTCATTCAATCACAATCAACCAATCCATTACACGGGTAAATGTCCTTGTATTTATAATAAAGAAAACGGTGTTCTGTTTTGCCAATATACGTCATTTTGTTTCCTAGTCATAAGGGTTACTTAAGGCTTAGACAAGAGATACTTCGGTTTAAAACAATTCACTTAGATAAGAAAAATGGTTTAAAATGAATAACCGACAGAGTTGTAAAGAACTTTTAAAAAGAATAATCCTTAATTAAATCATAAGTTAAAACTTCTTTACCATTATGGATCCACATTACTGATAACTATTTATATATATATATATATATATATATGCTTATATATATAACATGCACATAGAGGAAGAAGAAGATAAAACTGTGATCATTTCATTGCTTTCTTAACACACCTATTTATATTAAATGGTTACATATGAATGGCTGCAAAAATAAATAGGCAACAAAAACAAGATGACTCTTTGACTAGAATTAAAAATGAAAGGACTCTGCAATAATGCTGATTCATGAATCCTGTGCAGTATTTTCTAACATTCCTTCCCTTAAACTGATGTGTATACAAACACTCAGTTTACTTGATCATTCAAGGTACGCACCCCAAGCATTTTTCTTAGTTTCTTAAATGTAGGTAATGTGAGAGGCTTTGTGAATATATCAGCCACTTATTCTTCACTTCTGCAATAGATGAGATTAATAACTCATACCCTTTCTCTTGCAATTGTCCCACACTTAATAAATTAGTTTTCAGTTCTGGTACAAAAAGAACATTAGAAATAGTTTGAGTAGAACCTTTTTTAGTTTGAATGATTATTTTTCCTTTGCCCATGACAGAGACTGTCGAATTATCTCCGAACTTCACAGTATCATGATATGATTCATCCAAATGAGAGAATGCAAATTTATTTCCACTCATGTGATTGCTGCAGCCAGTATTTAAGTACCACATATTTTGATGAGTTTCATCTTTTGCATGGCACACCATGAGAAGTGATATTTCTTCTTCATCTTTTTCTACAAATTTAGATTTTTCTCCATGATTTCTATTTAAATTAGTGCGACATTCAGATTTATAATGGCCATTTCGATGACATCTATAACACTCAATTTTTGATTTGTCTGCTGATTTTGATTTATAGCTTGTTGAGTGATGAAAGCCACGACCTCTGCCTCTCCCTTGAGAATAATGAGACTGGTTGTTTTCTGACTGTTGGTGTGGCTGTTTATGTCCTCTGTTTCCTCTGCCTCCTCCTTTCGCATGTGTTTCCTTGCTAGGTGATGAAATTTGATTCTGGATTGAGACTTGTAAAGCTTGCTCTTCCTGTTCCTGCTGACTCATTTTTTGTTCGTGAATTTGTAAAGAACCTTGCAATTCATCAATTGATAGAGTTTCAATGTCTTTAGATTCTTCTATGGAGCAAACAATATAATTAAACTTTGGCGTCATTGATCGAAGAATTTTCTCCACAATTGTTGTATCATCTATCTTATCGCCATTGATCCGCATTTTATTTGCAATTGTCATTGTTCTTGAAAAAATATATCTGAAACTGACTCTCCACTTTTCATCCGCAATGTTTCAAACTCAGTCCGAAGTGCTTGAAGTTGTACCCGTTTCACCTTTGTATTACCTGCATATTTCTTCTTCATAGAGTTCCAAATACCCTTGGATGTATCTTTGCAAAGAATTGTTTCTAAGATTGACCTGTCGATGGCCTGAAAAAGGTAGTTTTTAGCCCTAAGATCTTTCAACTTCAATGCATTCAGATCAGCCTTCTGCTGATCCGTCAGTACCACTCCAGCTGTTGGTTCTACTACTCCAGACTCAACAACCTGCCAATACTCTTTTGATCTTAAGAAGTTTTCCATTAGCATGCTCCAATGATTATAGTGGCCATCAAAACGTGGAATTGAAGGTTGAACAAAATTTTCAGCAGCCATGTGCACTAGCTCTGATACCACTGATAACTATTTATATATATATGCTTATATATATATAACATGCACATAGAGGAAGAAGAAGATAAAAATGTGATCATTTCATTGCTTTCTTAACACACCTATTTATATTAAATGGTTACATATGAATGGCTGCAAAAATAAATAGGCAACAAAAACAAGATGACTCTTTGACTAGAATTAAAAATGAAAGGACTCTGCAATAATGCTGATTCATGAATCCTGTGCAGTATTTTCTAACAATTACAAACATACCCCTGGTTTCTTGGTCCCCAGTTGGTATAAACTGGTTAGCAAGCCGAATTGGAAAAGTCACGTGTCTAGATGAAAGTACTGAGTGATTAGATAGGTTGACATATGCAAAATGTTCGGTAGAAGTAACCCCATCCTCTGATGTGGTCGAAAGTTTCCCTGTCCTTCTAACTGGTGGGAAAAAAGTTGTTTATGTTTATTATCAATGGAAACTAGAAACATGTACTATTCGCAAGGTATTTGGTCACAAAACTGAAAATTGTTTAAATAATTTGGTTGAAGTTGTTAGTGCAAAGAAGGAATTTAACATGAAAAGTAAAGAGGAAGCTAATAAAAAGAGCAAGTTTGTTGCACAAACTTATGTTAAAAAAACAGCAAGACCAAATAATGTTTGGAAGAGGGTAGGAAATGTCACAAAAAAGTATATTCAGAAAGAAAAGGTTTCTGTTGGTCACAAAGTGGATGCTAATGAAACTGATTTAATGTGGAAAGTGGAGCAGGGAAAAATGTGGAGACAAGAGTGCAATGTAATTTCATTGATAGCAATAAAGAAGGTTTGGAGGAAGGTGAGCTGGACACGATGATATTGTGATTGTCAATAAGTTTCATGTTTTGCAATCTCTAGCTGAAGACAATGGTGAAGGTTGTGAGAAGCAAAAGGAAACAAGTGCTGAAAAAATCAGAACAACAATGATTTTTCAAAAGCACATAGTCAAATAAGCAATAATAATGGAATGAATGAAAAAATAAAACTGGTGAATCAAAGCAAAGCTACAAAGGAATTGAAGAGTGGGAGGAGGAAGGCTTGTGATGTAAAAGCAAACGATATCATTGATTTGCAATTTAGTGATGCTTTGCATGTTGCTTCTGAAGCTTTGCAATTACAAGAATTTGAAAAGGAGTGCAGTGTGGGTGTGTTACACCGCTTAATGGAACCACAAGTAGTTGCTTTTGAACAAATAAACAGCAATTTTACCCAAGCTGAATGCATTAATTCTGGATTATCATCACATGCACACAATATCAGTGTACATGTATCGGTCCCTTCCCCACATTCTTCTTCTTTGACTTCTCTATCAATTAATCTTTCATATTCTCACATCTCTCCACCTACTGGTTGGGTTCCACCATCACTTCCCATTTCTACATCTTCTCCCCTCCCAGTGTCACCTACAGGTAGAAGTAGAACGAAACCCAAAACCAGTAATAAATTAAAAAAGAAATTTATGCCATGTGACATTTACAAAGGTCTTATTATTGAATATGAAGAAACCCTACCTAAAACTAATTCAACTAGTTCAAATGTTAGAAGAACTAGAAGTAACTCCTATCCTATCACCCTCTAGTTTACCTTATGTTACAAAACTTTGGAAGTTGGAACATTAGGGGTGCGCATTTAGAAATCAAACTTTTGCAAGCAAAGAATCTCATTGCTAAAAACAAGTTAAGCATTTTATCCCTCCTTGAAACCAAATTAAACCATTCTCTCACCCTTAAAGCTCTTCTCTCATCAATCCCTCTTGGTCCTTGCATCGTAATCTTGACAAAGCACCTTATAGAACAATCTTAGTCCTTTTTTATCCTTCCAAATATGTACTCAATCCAGTTATCATCCGTAGGCAATCCATACATTTCATGCTACTCATATCCCTTCCTCTTCCCCATTCTATATTACTTCTGTTCATGCTAACAACCACACTGCTCCAAGGTAGGAGTTGCTTGAATACTTTTCTCATCTAAAGCAAGAAACACATCCCTGGTTTGTTATAGGGATTTTAACTGTATGTTAAATGCCTCAGGTAGGTCTAGGGGTAACCCTCTTTCTCTCAATGACATTGCACCTTTAAATGAATCTATTAGCTCTTCTAATTTGCATGAACTTCCTTATCTTGGTCCTGCTTTTACCTGGAATAAAAAAAGTCGCTCTGGTATAAGAACCATGAGTAGAATTGATTTGTCATTCCACAATTCAGTTGCACTAACCTCCTTTCCTAATACAATGTCTTAGGTCCTACCACCGTTTCTTTCAGACCATTCCCCTATTTTCTTGTCTTTTGGAAGTAATGCCATTAAAATAAATTCAAGTTTTGAAATTTTTGATTCTTGGATCCTTGATCCTGAATTTTTTTCTATTGTTAAAAATGCATGGGCTTCAAACTTTTATGGTAACAGAATGTTTGTGTTTCAGAAAAAGCTTAAAGCTACCAAGGAAGCATTAAGAACACGGGCTAGAGGTAAATTTTGGAATGGTGATAAGTATGCTCAGAGCTCCAAAACCCAACTTGAAGAAGTGCAACTCAAAAGTCTTGACAACCCAGGTAATATTGATTTTTCTAAACTGGAGCATGAACTAACATTGCAGTCAATCGAGGTATTGATAACTGAATTGAATATGAAGAGACAGAAGTTGAGGAAGGAATGTGAGATTCATGGAGATATAAACACTAAACAATTTCATACTTCCCTTGAAATCAAGACTTCCAAAAGCAACATTTTTCAAGTAACTGATGTGAATGGCCAGTTGCATAACTCTCCTTCCTCGGTTCACAAAGTTTTCTTAGAGTATTATCAAAATTTGCTTGCCTCTTAAGACTCCATATCTATCAACTCGGAAGAGCTCATTTCCACTCCACTGCCTATTCTTGGTGAGCAAGACATTAGTTTTCTTTCAGTTCAAGTCACTGATGAAGAAATAAAGAACATAATCTTTGGAATGAAAAGAACTTCTTGTGCAGTTCCTGATGGTTTCAATGCCACTTTTATGTACATTGTTGAGATGTAATTTCAACTGACCTGCTCAATGCTATGCATAATTTTTTTAACCATGACATGTTATTGGGATCAATTATTACGCATACAAGAATACTCTGTGCTACTTTATCAATCCAAGCCAGCGTCACATACTTGATCTCAGCCATCCACTTCATTCAACGTTCCAGATCTTGGGATTCTCATGTTTTGGATTACCAACTATTTGGGCTTCTGTAAATGGGCCAGCTTTTCTTTTCTTATAAATATATAGGTTGTACAGCATTGTAAATGTAACTGATTGAGAAACTGAATGAATAATAAAAACGTTTCTTTTCACATTTTGCAATTTACATCTCTGACAAAATTGTTGTACATCATTTTTCCTTTTATGGTATCAGAGCAGTATAGAAAGCCTAACGGCATAAAATTTTAAGATCAACAATTTTCTAATCTCCTCAGATTGCAATTCATCACTGGAGATTTCCTTCCCCAACCTTTCTCCATATCAAGTATTATATATTTTCTTTCAGTTCAGCGATTTGTGCCGTGCCGAGGAAGAATCAGAGTATTCTCTTCATTTTCCCCTGGCTGCATCTAATCACCGATTGCTCCTCAGATTTTCATCATCATAGGATTCTTGATATTGCGCCACGCCTAGCAAGAACTTGAATTCTCCACTGGCTGCATCAATTCCGCATCTCTCGTGCCTAGCCAGTATCTTCTTGGCTGCATTAAATATTCAAGAAACCAGATTAGTCATCCATAAGAATGGGAGACAGAGAAACAGGCGACGAAAGATCATCAACTACTTCAAGAAATGAGAAAGGGGATACTGCTGTATCAGAAATAGCACTAATCAAACCCAAAAGTCAGATTATCACCATCCCGCTTGATGATGACAATTACATAGTATGGAAGTATCAGATTGAGATAGCTTTGAAGGGATATGGCCTTCAGAACTACATCAAAGGAACAATAGTAGTGCCACCTGTGGTCATAGAAGGAGAAAATGGAATCACTGTCAGTAACCCACATTACATCAGATATCAAAAACAAGACAACTTACTATCGTCATGGCTGCTATCATCCATCAGCCCAAGTCTACTATCACAGATTGTTGGTTGTAACTCATCTTATGAAATTTGGTCATCCATAGAACGGATATTTAGTTCACAACCAGCCGCAAGAATTATGCACTTTAAAAGACAATTACAAAATGCAAGAAAGAATGACATGCCAATGAGAGAATATCTTGCAAAAATCAAAGGCCTATGTGACAGACTCAATGCAATTGGCCACAAAATCTCTGAAAGTGAACAAATTCTCACCATAACAAATGGACTCGATGATGAATATGAATCAGTGGTGACTTTCATAGCATCACAACAAATTCTACCAGATTTGGAATCTGTTCAATCTGCATTACTTGCCCATGAAGGAAGAATTGAACAAAGAAGGGCCATGCAAAATGAATTTTCAATTAACTATGCAAGCAGTTCAAGAAATAGAGTACAGCAGGCCAACACAGCAAACAATGGGAACAAGCAAGATGGTCAAAGAAACGTTCACAATCCGAGAGGAAGGGGAAGAGGAAGATGGAACAATAATAATAGAGTGAAATGTCAAATATGTGAAAAATTTGGCCATATAGCCAGCAAATGTTATTTCAGGTTCAATAAAGACTTCACTGTTGCACAACAAATACAAAGAAATCCCAACATCAACATAACACAACTAGATCAACAGCAGAAGAACAACAATGAAGGTTCAAGAAGTCAATCAGGCATTTCAGAAGAGACCAAATTAGACAACACAAACCTGGATGATTGGTACCTAGACTCGGGAGCAACTAATCATGTAACAAGTAACCTTCAAAACCTCAATTTAGGCAACAAAAGCTACACAGGTACGCAAACCATACATTTAGGTAATGGTGAAACAACAAGTATATCACATGTTGGCAAAGGAACCATTCAAGGTAAAAGAAATTTATACTTAAACAATTTACTGAGAGTTCCTGAAATAAAAAAGAACTTAATTAGTGTATCCCAATTTGCTAGTGACAACAAAGTATACTTCGAGTTTCACCCAAGTTTCTGTTTAGTTAGGGATTTACTGAATAAGGACATATTATTGCAGGATAGTTTGAGTAAGGGACTGTACAAATTTAGTGCTATGAAGAAACCTGAATCCACAATGAAGAAATATTGGCGCAACAATGTTCATACCAATGAGCAAAATAGAAAAAATGTTTTAAAACATTGGCATTGTAAGCTAGGTCACCCTAGCATGAAAATTGTAAAAAAATTCTTGGTGGATAATAAAATTTCTTTTCAGAATAATGATGTTTCTGATATATGCACACATTGTCAATTAGGAAAAAGTCACAAACTCCCTTTTAATAATTCAGAAACTATGTATAAAAATCCTTTTGAATTGGTGGCAGCAGATTTATGGGGACCAGCCCCATTGAATTCCACACAAGGGCACAGGTACTGCTTATCTTTTGTTGATGCATACACTAGACATACATGGATATTTTTTCTCAAATCAAAGGTTGAAACTCATGACTCTCTAATTCAATTCATTACATTAGTTGAAAAACAATTTAATTATAAGGTAAAGATTGTGCAAACTGATGGAGGCAGTGAATTTTACCCACTTAAAAAATATTTTCAAAACAAGGGCATATTACATAGGACTACTTGTCCATACACATCTGAACAAAATGGCCTTGTTGAAAGAAAACATAGGCACATAGTTGACACAGGCCTAACATTATTATCACAAGGAGCTTTACCTTTAAAATATTGGCAGGAAGCATTTACTACAGCTGTTTATCTTATAAACAGAATGCCAAGTAAAATTCTTGATTACAAAAGTGCTTATGAAAAATTATTTGACACCAAACCTGACTATGATTATTTAAAAACATTTGGTTGTTTATGTTTCCCCTGCCTCAGGCCTTACAACAGAAATAAACTGAATTTAAGGTCAAGTCCATGCACTTTTTTAGGATATGCTACAAACCAAAAAAGATACAAATGCCTTGACAAAAATGGTAAGATTTATATATCAAGACATGTCATGTTTAATGAAGACAATTTTCCTTTTGCAGATAAAAGACTGGGAAGGAGTGAAATTACAACAAACCAATGTACAGAACATGTCAAAGTGAATTTACCTACCATTCCAGAATTATGCATGCAGAATGAACAATCAAGGAATGAAGGACTTGAAAGATTACAATCTATTGCAGAGACTAAATCAGACTATAGCACAAGTGATACACTTGAATGGCCATCACAACAAATTGAAGAAAATAATGAAGTACAATCATCTGATAACTCCACTTCTAGCAGCAACAAACCAACTACTACAGATGATAGAGATAACATGCAACAGACAGGGCATCATATGATAACAAGGTCAAAGAGTGGGATTTTTAAGCCCAAGATATACAGTGCAAGTGTAGACACCATTGAACCAGTCACATATGAGCAAGCAGTTAAAAGCATATAATGGAGAAATGTCATGAAAGATGAATATGAAGCACTATTAAAAAATCAAACATGGGATCTGGTGTCACCTCCAAAGGACAAAAATATTGTTGGATGCAAATGGACTTACAGAATAAAAAGGAATGCAGATGGAAAAATAGCAAAGTTTAAGACAAGATTAGTTGCTAAAGGCTACTCTCAGCAATTTGGTTTTGACTTCAATGAAATTTTTTCTCCTGTGGTTAAGCCTACTACCATTAGGATCATACTCAGTATAACATTAAATAATCAGTGGAAAATCAAACAGCTGGATGTACACAATGCCTTTCTTAATGGAAACTTACAAGAGGAAGTATACATGCATCAACCAAAAGGATACATCACAAAAGGAAATGAAGACAAAGTCTGCACACTACATAAGGCTATCTATGGTCTCAAACAAGCATCAAGAGCTTGGTATGAAAAGCTCAAAGCAACATTAACAAAATTGGGATTCAAACCAACCAAGGCAGACAATTCATTATACACAAGAACCATGAATCATGCAGTGATATACATATTGGTATATGTTGATGACATTCTCATCACTGGAAGTAATGAAAATGAGATCAGCAAAGTAATACAGCTCTTGGATAAAAGCTTTGCTATCAAAGACCTGGGTGAACTTGATTATTTCCTTGGAATTAAAATTAGTAGACCATCACAAACAGAAATGTTTCTGTCTCAAAGACGATATGCTTCAGAAATTTTGGTTCGTGAAGCCTCTACCTACGCCCATGGTGAGTAATTTACAACTGTCCAAAACTAAAGGGGAGCCCATCAACAATGTAAAGCAATATCGAAGTATTGTAGGGGCTCTGCAGTATTTGACTATTACCAGACCTGATTTATGTTATAGCGTTAACAAAGTATGCCAATTTATGCAAAATCCCTTAGACAACCACTGGAGAGCAGTCAAGCGCATCTTAAGATACATAAAGGGGACTCAAGACTACGGGTTAATGTTAACTCAAAACAAAGACATATCTATACATGCTTACAGCGATGCAGACTGGGCAAGCGACGCTGATGATAGAAGATCCACTTCTGGCTACTGCGTTTATTTAGGCGGCAACCCAGTGTCTTGGTGTACCAAAAAGCAATCCACTATATCGCGTTTAAGCACCGAAGCTGAGTACAGGTCAGTAGCCAGTACCACAGCTGAAATTATATGGATAGAAACCCTAATTCATGAGTTAGGGCTTCAGCTACAGCAGAAACCGCTGATTTGATGTGATAATTTGAGTACAATCTCCTTGTCTTTGAACCCGATTCAACACTCTCGCACTAAACACATCGAGATTGACTTATTTTTTGTCCGCGAACGAACAACAGCTGGAAAACTCGAAATTAGGCATGTTCCCTCTTTTTATCAACGAGCTGATGTCCTCACTAAGCCACTCTCCTTTAGAAATTTTACAAGACTAAGAGAAGAAATGAAAATTATCGATGGCAGCAAGTTCCACGGCGGCTAGTTGAAAGGAGATGGAAACCCTAGCTTTGATTGAGGGTGGGTATTACGCATACAAGAATACGCTGTGCTACTTTATCAATCCAAGCCAGCGTCACATACTTGATCTCATCCATCCACTTCATTCAACGTTCCAGATCTTGGGATTCTCATGCTTTGGATTACCAACTATTTGGGCTTCTGTAAATGGGCCAGCTTTTCTTTTCTTATAAATATATAGGTTGTACAGCATTGTAAATGTAACTGATTGAGAAACTGAATGAATAACAAAAACTTTTCTTTTCACATTTTGCAATTTACATCTCTGACATAATCGTTGTACATCATTTTTCCTTTTATCAATTAATGAAGCTAATCTTGCCCTAGTTCCCAAGGTCCAACATGCTTCTTCAGTGCAAGCTTTTAGGTCCCTTGCATGTTGTAATCTAATTTATAAGTGCATCTCCAAGGTGATTACAAGACTCAAACATGTGCTTCCTAGTATCATTTTAGAAAATCAAGCTGCTTTCCTACTAAACCACAACATTTTGGACGATGTGCTTCTAACCTATGAGCTAATGAATGGCTACAATCATAGTTATATATCACCTAGAGCTATGATGAAATTGGATACTAAAAAGGCGTATGACACAGTAGAGTGGGATGCTATAATTGGACCTATGTCAAGAATGGGTTTTCCTTGTCATTTTGTCAGCTGGATCCACCTTTGTATTTCAACGGTCACATATTCATTGTGTTTTCCGTAGGGTACTTCAAAGGCAAGAGTGGTATTAGGCAAGAAGACCCTTTATCTTCTTATTTATTTATCATTGTCATGGAAATATTCACTCAGTTGTTCAACAGGCAAATTGAAAAGCAAAGCTTATGCTCTACATCTAAGTGTAAGAACCTTTGCATCTCTTCTTTGCTTTCTGCCATTGATTTTATTTTGTTTACTAAGCCAACCTTGACCTCCTTGTGTTGCATTTCCAAAGATTTGAAGACTTTCCATAGTATAAGTGGTCTACAAATAAACAATGAAAAATCATATCTATCAATTGCTGGGCCGCCTGACCATCAGAGACAAGTGGTTCATGAATATTTGCTTTCCCTGTCTTTACTAGTGGCATTACCCATCTTGGCATTCCTTTATTATCCAGAAGGATTAGTGTTTCGACTTGCCACCCACTATTTGAGAAGATAACCAAAACCATGAACAACTGGACAACCTGATTCCTTTCACAAGCAGGAAGACTAACAATTCTATCATCGATTATTCAGGCCATGACTATTGCTGATGCATATGTTTTATTCTGCCCTCTAAACTCATTTCAAATATAAGGAAAGCTATGAATCACTTTCTCTGGTCAAGGGATATGCATTCTAGGAAGTTAATCCCCATAGCATTTAATAAAATTGAAAAGACCTTTGCTCAAGGTGGATTAGGTAAGGATATCAAAATTTGGAACCTTGCTGCTTTTGCAAAATATTTTGACAGTTTTATTAACAACAAGCCTAATTCGTGGGTCAGATGGGCTAGAAAACATCAGTTTGGACGTTAAAAATATTGGGTTATGGAAGCATCTCCCCATTATGGTTGGGTTTGGAGATCGTTTCTCCAGCTCAAACCGACTTTGCTTAGGCATGTGCATCGTGTTGTATCCAATCCAAATAATGCTAAGTTCTGGTTTGAACCATGGTCGTCTTTAGGACTTGTTTTATACAATGTTCTAACCCATGAAGAAATGAGACAAACTAGCATTCCATTGAATGCTAAAGTTGATGGTTACATTCATGATGGCTTTGTCTCATTGCCATATATTAGCAGTGCAAGGGTTCAACAGCTATGGCAGCTCATTCAAAATACAAAATTGCATGATGGTGATGCAGGGTACCTTAGGATAGATAAGCTGGTTCCTCACTCTATACCTATAGTCTATAAATCAATTACTAAAGCAGTCCAGGTTCCATTATTCAGATGACATCACAGAGTTTGGAATAGTTTTTGTTCACATAAGCTAAATTTCCTGTTTTGGAAAGTGATTAGAAATGGTTTAATGACTGAAACTAAGCTTTGGTTAAGAGGGCTAAGTCTGGATAACGTTATCTGTTTTATGCAGCAACCATACGGAGGAAAATGTTCATATTTTTTTCAACTGTGGTGTTACCTACTTTATTTGGTCTAAAGTGAGGGAAGGCTTTTCCCCCTCCGAGGTTTGCATATGATGAATGGAACAAAAAATTTAAAGCTACTAGGTGGAGAGACGTTTCTTTGCAACTGCTTTTATGTTTGAAGGTGGTGATTGATGTGGTATAGCAGGAGAGGAACACTAGAGTTTTTGAAAATAAGGGTGCGAATGAGTTCGTTTTATGTAATGTTATATTCAGTTGGGTTATGGCTTGTGCATGTATGCATGGCTTGCTCTTAGAACATGAAGCTGAGGCATTATGGTCTTAGTCTTCTTCATTTGTTTTGCGTTTGTATGTTTTTTATATTTCTTCTTTCTCTAGTTTCCTTTGTATTCTCCTTTTGGGATTAAGCATGTTTTTCACAATTTTTACATGTTTAAATAACTAGGGAAAGGACTCAGTCAACCCTGCTAGCTTTGCAAAAAAAAAGAATTATTAAGATAAATCTGAAAAGGGTCTCGTCAACCCTACTGGCTTTGCTAAATTTTTTTGTTAAAATAAATAATATACATAGATACACACACATATATATATGTGTGTGTGTCTATGTATATGAGTTAGAATATATATATATATATATATATATATATATATATATATATATATATATATATATATATATATATATATATATGAGTTAGAATTTTTGGTCAGTTTTTCAAATTGAAACTAATTTTAATTATTTTTTAATAAAATAAATATATAATATATATACATAAGTACTAAAATGATTTAAAACATTACTTAAATAATTATCAAATTAATATATTTGCATCACATTTAAAATATAGGTTTCACAATTTTTTTAAAGAAGCCAAAAACATTATATTTATATTTATATAATTTTTCAATATTTTAAAAATATATACCATATGTGTGTGTGATTAGAAATCGGTATAAATGATTATAAATTGCTTAAATGGATTTTAAATTATTTAGATATATTTTATTATTTCAAAAGGTTTTAAAATGAATTGTAAATATTATACATGACCGAAGAGTTTTTTGTTATTTACACAAGGTTCTGATTAACAAGTTTAATAAATACATATGATTTAATGAGATATAAAATCGTTGATTAGGGGTGACAACAATTGCACATATAAAATTGTTCTATGATGAACATATGAAATGAAATTATCAAGTAATATATGAATATACCTAGACAATTGCCTTAGATTCACATGTTGGTCTAGTCTATCTCCTTGATCTGTCAGATCTACACCTATTGCTGCAAATAGATTGTGTGCAAACATCGGATCTTTATGTATTTGTTTGATTAGAAGTGAATGAAGTTTGAAAAATGCAGCTAGGGTGCATGTAATTTTCGACGGAGAAGGCTAAGCATTAACGGAAAAGTGGAGGCCAAGGTCTAAAATAGTGAGGTATAGAGAGAAATATCTACATGTTTCTCTCCTACCAATTAAAACACAAAGACCTCTCCTTATCTTCCCCCTCTTTTGACGACCTAGAAAGTAACCAATATGAACCAAAAATCCTATCAAATCCATTTAGTTATTTATTTATTTAAATCCAATTTAAAACAATATCGATATCCTATATCGATACACACATATATAACTTTTATATACGCACTCAATAAATAACTAATAGCACCCCGAACAATTCTAAAGGCTACTTCATTTTGCTGAATGCATCCCACATAATAAATATAATAATAACTTATATTTTATAAATATTAATTAATTAAATTAAATTATACACTACTAGAAAAGGGTCAAACAGCAACGGGGGGAGCGACGGCTTCCGACGGGCCGTCGGAAGCCGTCGGAAAATTGCGAATTACAGCAACCTCTTCCTCATTTTTCAGCCACATCAAAAAATGCAAAAAACCCCCAAATCACCATTTTCCACCTCCAATGGAGGAAGAGGGTATGTTGACACATCCGGCTGATGGAGAAGCATTGAAGCATTTCGATAAAACGTATCCGAATTTTACAGCGGAGAGTCGAAATGTTAGATTAGTATTATGTACGGATGGTTTTTCTCCATTTTCTCAATTTGGTTCTACATATTCATCCTCCTCATTATCGTCACACCGTATACACGCATCTTGTACCCAGAACCCTACGCCTCTCCCAATAAATGTTTAATTTACTAGTTTTAAGTCATTTGACTTTCATTAGGACAGTTATTAGTTTTAAGTCATTTGACTTGCAAGTTAAATTTTATTTGCTTCTTTTGATACTGCAAACAGTAAATCAACAACATTAACATTCATACAAAAATATAAAAATTAACAGTAAACCAACAATGAGCAATGGTAGACTGATAATACAGCTAAATTAAATATTTATTACAGGCCAGCAGTCAAAGACATGGTCGGCAGACTAGAGCTCAGATCGATCTAGCAGAGATCGAAGATTTACGGGCTAGAGTGGCCCAGCTGGAGGAGCAGAATCGACGACAGGCCATAGAGACCACACAGTTGCTAGACCAGCGTATCACCGAGAACATGCAGTTGTATGGTGGCCGCTTCCCTTCCTCTGCTGGCTCTGGATCTGGAAGAGAGTGATTGATTGCTTGCTTTTGTCGGTATGTTTTTTTAGTTTTGTATGATTTTGTAGACGGTTGAGGTAGTTGTTGATTTTTGTATGATTATGTTTGATAAACTTGGTTATGTGGTTGTATGATGATGTGGATGTTGATGATTTTGTGGGTATGTTGTGTATGACATGGGTAGAACACTTGTTGTTGGGGTTGTTGTGAATGTTGGAATCGTTATGTATATTATGTATTTTATTTTGATGTAATTTGATGTATTTGTGTTTGATGATTTTGTGTAGTTTGGGTTTTGATATTTGGTTGGAATATTGTATACTGAATTCTGCAGTATTGATGTAACAGTGTTTGGATGGAAAATGTGGATGGAAGGCTCTATTGCATTAGAAATAGTGAAAACAAACAGCAGATTTCCGACGGCTTCCGATGGTTTTCAGGTCATATTTTTTCGATGGCTACCGACGGCTTCTGACAGCCTGTAGTCCAATTTTTTCGACGGCTTCCGACAAATGTCGGAAGTCGTCGAAAATGCACTCGGCGATTTTTGTCGGAAGCCGTCGGAGTTACTGTACCTCGACGCCTTATTTTCCGACGGCTTCCGACAGCCGCCGATGGTTTTCTGTTGTCGGAAAATGCCTTTTCCCTTGCAGTGATAACTATTATAAATCAACTAAATCAAGCAATGTTTCAAAAGACTGAATAGGTTCAGTTGTGCGACTCATTGGTGTGAATTTATCCTTC
This sequence comes from Allium cepa, assembly GCA_030765085.1. Lineage (NCBI taxonomy): Eukaryota > Viridiplantae > Streptophyta > Magnoliopsida > Asparagales > Amaryllidaceae > Allium > Allium cepa. Next base: position 114,176,388 of record CM060944.1, read on the forward strand.
AATTAATATTCAAATAATTCAAACACTAATGTTTACATGTCACCTTAGTTAGTGGTTACAGTTTCTTAATTCATTACTCATAAATCTCATTAGTAAAATCCAATTTTACAAATATAAGCAGTACCTTTTAGTAACGATTATTTACATCAATTCTCTTCATATTTTGGCTAAAGATTTTATTTTGAGTCGACTACTATTGTCCATGATACTAACCCATACAATTAAGAAGACGTATTGTCTCTTGAATAGTGTTTCACTTCTAGCGCTTCAACTCAAACCTAATTATCGTCACTTGATGATTGTTGTGCCATGATTTGACTATAATCAAAAGCGAGGTAACAATATTCTTAATCCTAGAAACCTATATGATATCGCCACTCGAGATTTCTTGTTTGAACCTGTTATTATTAACCAACAAGAAACTCTCAGATGAGTTTATCTATGATTATTTAATAACCATCAATAAGTTGCTCCTTGGTGCCCCTAATAGCCATGAGTAATACATTGCCCAACTTTTGGAGAGTGTTACGTACTCTGATCTTAATTAATGTAAGCTATCCTTTCTCAAAACATCTTGATCAGTAATATTTAAAATAACATGTTATTTGATATTGTTATAATTTTGTCCTGATTATAACTCTTAGGAATTATTATCACGCAAAAAATCATATAAGGATTTTTATATCAAATACATTTAAATTAATTATTTAATTAATATATCACAATATAACAAGTATATATAGAAAAAAAATGCATTTTATTTCAAACGAGATTTTATTACAGAGATTATAATTTATTATAAATTACAAAATTACCCCTAGGGCAAAATCCTAACTCTCTCAGTACCAATCTGCTATATTAGAGTAGGTTTAATAGTCAAGCTTGCTAACATCTTTGGCGCTAGCTCACATCCTAGTCATAAATTATACCTAGTTACATACTCTAACCACGTTCACTCTAGGAACATAGATCCTAAGGTGGCATGTCTCCTACTCAATGCATCTGTGATTGAATTTCCCCGCCAAGCATATAGGAAATGTCAAAATTATAAGAAGTAAGTACTCTAACCATTTCTGTTGTCGAAGGTTAAGGTCCTTCTATGAAAAAAAAGGTATTTCAATGATTTATGGATGGTGAACAACTAAAATCCTTCTCCTAACAAGTAATGCATCCATATCTTCAATGTGAACACTGTCATTGCTAACTCAAAATCACGGGTGAGGTATCTCTTCTCATGCGGTTTTAATTGTCGACTCGCACAAGCGACAAATTTACCACTCTACACCAATACTACTCCTAATCCCGTACCACGTGCATCTGTTTATAGTATTAACTCCTTATTCTCATTCATAATGACTGACACTGGTGCCCGTGTCAACCTTTTTTCAGACTAACGAATGATTTCACACTCCTCACATCCCAATCAAAATTCTAATTCTTCTTTGTCGAGTTAGTTAGCGATATTGATACCTTTGAGAAGTCCCTTATGAACCATCTATAATAACGCACTAATCCAAGGAAACTTCTCTCATCTATAGCGGTTTTAGTTCTTTCCTATTCTTAAACTACTGCTACTTTGGTAAGATCCACAACAATGCCCTACTTCAAAACAACATGACCTAAGAACGTCACCTCCCACCTCCAGAAGTGACACTTCGAAAACTTTAGTTTCAGTTCACGATTTCTCATCTCAAGCACCACTCTCTAATACATCTTGTGTTCTTCTTCCGTCCATAAATAGATAATAATATCATCAACGAACGGAAGCAAAACTTATTTAGTTGATCCCTAAAAACATTGTTCATAAGATCAACAAAGTATACCGGTGCATTTGTTAGCTCGAACAACATATCTAACCGCTCATAAAATATCGATGGCGTGCAAAATGTAGTAATCGACACTCTATCCATTGCCACTCACGGTTAATTGAACCTTATTGCAAAACCAACTAAGAAATTACCTTCACACCGTGGAGTTTGTCAAACAAGTCATTAATACATGGAAGTGGATACTTGCTCTTCCTTGTTACCTCATTTAGCTTATGATAATACACACAAAGTTTTAAGAGTCGTCTGCCTTCATGGAGAATACTACAAGTGCTCCGCACATAGATTTTCTCATAGGAATGGACCCCTTACTCAATAGGTCACTCACTTACACCTTTAGTTTTCTTCGATCCTTGGGCGTCATAGATCTTAGTGGCATAATTACTGACCTAGCATCCTTCACCAAATCGATATAAAACTCAGTCTCTCTATGTGTGGTAATCGGGTAACCTCCTTAAATATTTTCGAATACTCTCCTAGAATGGGTACTAATGCCAGCTCATTTGCAGGATCTCGAGGGAATATAAAATGCTAACCATCACCTCATTGTCCAGCAAGCAGCTTAACTTTAGCCTACGCTCACTATTTGTCCCTATCATCACCAACAACTTCTCACAATCCACAATGACTCTATGTATGAAGCCAATCTATTACCAAAATGATACCAACGTTAATACCTAAGGTTTTATGAAAATAACCATATAAATAATGTTGCTAATGTTTTCACGAGTTATATAGTATACTATGTAGGATTTTCACAATATTTATAGTTTATACAGGTAATGTTTTGAATAAAAGCTTGAAGAACTAATCAACAATAAATAGTTGATTGAGATATATTTAAGGACCCATCAGTTTTGAAGAATTCAAGAACAAAAGCATAAAGAGCTCAAGATATTTGTGTTAGAATTTTATTGAGTCTTAGATTAGATGTTAAAGACCAGAGTAGTATCGTATCTTTGGTTATCTTCACTACGAAAAATAATTTTCCACTCGAAATGCTTCTATGAAAGAATAATATATAATTTAATCATTAAATAAATTTTTTCAGGGTTTTTATACAGAAATATATTTTGATACATATTTAAAGTATTTCTGAAGTTATACAATTTAACATGTATAGTCGACATATACATAATTTGCATGTCGACATATAGACAATTGAAGTTTTTTTTTTAAATTTTAAAAAGAAGTAACTTTTGGTGCCATTGCAACAACCCAAAATTTTAACCATTTAAAAATACAAAATTTAATATAATTATTGAATAAAAATGTGTCGAAATATTTTTTTATAAGTTATTAAAAAAATTCTATTATAAATTAAGTTGTGATCTTAAATAGATTCATTAATAACAATGGTTGTAATAAGATAAAAGGTGATAACAAAGTAAAATACAATCTTATCAAGTTAGTTGTGAATAATCAATAATAGAGATTGAAATAATAAAATGTTTAGTTTTAATAGAGATTTTAATCAATATTTCAATAATTGAAAACATATGTTTATTTAAAATGCATTTAATTAAGTTGATTCTAATAAGATAAATATTTATTTAGAAATAATATGTAACTTTGGTTGTATCGTAATGATTTTATAAATCATGTTTGGATTACTATAAATGAAAATAAAATAATGTTTTGAATAAACAAAATGAATGTTTCATTTTAATATAAGTATAATTCTAGTTTAAAGGCTTGAGCTAGTTAAAGTAAAGAGAAATGGATTGGTTGTAAAATTTGGAAAATATATTCAATTTCAAATTTAGTTAGAAACCGGCTAATATTTTAGTGAGAGAATATTATGTTATGATGGTAATTTTTTTTATATAAAAATGATCTTGAAAATTTTATGATTAAAACGTCAAAGTTCATTTTGACCAATACTGATCTTTCTGCCTCCGTTTATCATGATTTGTCGTTTGTCGTAAGTTTCGAATTGGTGTAATTAGCGGCAATAATGTATTTTTGATATGATTTTTGTAGCACTGATTTTAGTGCACCATTTGATTCACCTCGTTGAGTTGAACGCCGCGGTATATTTATTTCTCTATTTGGACGTCCATTGCGCAACATTGAGTGGTCAGATTATAGTGCATATCGGTACACTTGCCACGTCACCCCATCCTACAACTATCCCCGCCACTTTGATTTGTTGCCCAAATATCTCTTCCCCGTTGGAATTTGTGCGAATGCATTTTCATAGAGCTTTAGTAATATAATATTTTCATAAAACACTGTTCACACATGTTATATAATATACCTTACCACTGCTTTCTCTCTCCCTTCGTTCTCTTTTCCTCTGGCTTTAATAAAAAAATTCATCTCCTCCTCATTATTTAACTTCGCCTCCTTCTCTCTCATCTCCTTCATTTTATTTCTCCAAACGCATCCCTATCCTCCTCGGCTACACACCCAATCGGCAGCCGCCTATAGTTCGCTGAAGCTCACCTTCCATCCCTCCTTCAATCATCTTCTTCCCTTCGCATGCACACCACCTAGCTCCAGCCTCCTAGCCACCACAAACTCTCCCGCTCTAGCCTTTTACCAAATTCCTCATCATATCCAACTGTCACGTCACCTATCCTCTTCCCGTGCTCCCCGACCTGCTGCCTGCAGCAGCTCCCTTCCTCCATCACATGTCCAATTCTCCACTTCCTTCAACAGCAGCTTCCCCTATCTCCCTATTGCCTGCTCCACCAACCACTGCACCCATACATCAGCCTATCTCGTCGCCCATCATCTTTAGTCTGAAGTTCACCCTTCCATGTTGCCAGTCTGCACTGTCATTGTCCATGGCGCTTGATCCAAACTGCCTCGTGCCTAACCTCGCTGCACCACTCTTTCCGCTCTACTTTCTTTAGCGTGTGCCACCTTTGCATCGCAGCATCCATCTGCCTATCACCTGCGAGCTGCCCTGTTGCGTCTTCCACCAGCCGTCGAGCCGTCCAGTCCTTCATCCACTACGCACTACCTTCCATCTCCATTGTCATATCGAAGTCAATTATCGCGTTCGTATTCGCAACAGCCGATCTAGATCAAGTTGCTTGTTCGTATACATCGATTCATGTCCACTCTTTGTGTTGTGTAGCATTGTGGTCTTCTGCACACGTATGTTGATTTGGAAAACACTGTAATAAGGTGAGTGATTTAACCCACTCAAAATGTTCTAAATTTTCTACTGCAAGTTAAATCAATCCACCAAGTGATAATATTATATTGATTGCTGTTTGGAAATTTAATTGATTAAAATTGAATTGATTGAATTTGAATTGACATTTAAATTAGATAGTTAAATCGACATTTAAATTAGATAGTTAAATTGATAGTTAAATGGACATTTAAATTTGATATTTAAAATCGATATCTAAACTGAGATTGAAGTTGACATTTGAATTTGGATATCACAATCATTAGTTAAACACCCCGACATTTGATAACTATTTATTGTTGTGATATGGTTGAATTGGTTGATTTGGATGTTGATTGATATTGTGATGAATGAGATTTTGATTGGGTGTATGTTGTAGTGATTTTGATATACCCATATTATTACCCTTGTTATTATCACTATTGATAATATTGATCATCTGGACACTGAATTTTAATATAGACCCTTGGACATCCTATTTGATATTTGTGTTATTGGAGGTGTTTGTTGACAGTTTCGGTAGTAACGTGATTGTTGGGATCTGATCGCCCTTTAGAAAAATTAAAAGATTTCAAAAAGTGAATTTAAAACTCTGAAAAGTTTCAAATTTAAAATTTAAAATTTATAAATTATATCTTTAAAGAATTTAAATTTTGAAAATTTGTTTAAATCGGATTTTAAAAATAGCTCTGAAATTCATTTATAAACCTTTAAATTCAAATTTTAATAATAATGTATACATTTCAAAAAGAGGTAACTAAGGATCTGCAAAGTTTCTATAACCTTACCTAATTAAAAAAGTGTTGTAAAGAAATCGATGTTTGAATTTCAAACATTTGATGATTTTGGTAATTGATGCAATTTAAAGGGATTATCGAGATTTTGGAAATTTGTAAAGTAACGTGAAATCTTCTGATGATAAAAGGAACCTGTACTACTTCGATGATTTAATAATTTGGAAGATTTAAACTCTGAAGTTAACCATTTGAAATTTATGAAAATGATTAAATCGATTTGGAATTGACAAATTTACTGAAAACCCTGGAATGAAGTGTGAAAACTCTGAAACTTGATGTGAAATCTTGAAGTAAAAATGAAGTTATTTACAACTATATTTCACCCAATTTTGATTTAACTTACATAAGGATTTTTAGTCCTGGCTTGAGTGTTTTGTCTTTTCATTATGCTCGGGTCAGCCTGAGTTTTTCAGTGTATCGAAGACAGTTATTTCTAAAGGACGAAAGCGAAGATTGGTATATCATACTTATTATTATTCTCTGCTACATCATTTATTCTATCTATTGAAAATGTATAACTCTGATAATATTGTGTATAACTATGTTGATGTGGTAAATTGAAATTAAATGTATGTTGTTAAACAGCTTTATGAACTGTTTATGTATGTAGTATATTTTATCATTCCACTGTGCGATTCAGTATTTTGTTCTTATGTATCTTGTTTCTTTGGAACAAACCCTTTGATAATCCATATTTTCAACAGTTTGAGTTGGACGTGTGTGGTTTTTTTTCAACTTGAATCATTTAAAAAGGTGGGTTGTCACACATGGTATCAGAGCTTAGGTTGTGCGAACATCTAAGCTTGTTGGGTTAACTCATTAAGGTAGGGGTAGTAATACCCTAGAATAAGGTTGAGTGCATACACACACACATACACACACACACACACACATAATACATACATACATACATACATACATACATACATACATACATACATACATACATACATACATACATACATACATACATATATATGTGTGTGTGTGTGTGTGTGTGTGTGTGTATGAGCGCGTATTTGTTAGTGCAATAAAAAATATTTTGTTGATTTCGAAATTTCGTAAATAAATAATTTTACCTAGTATTATTTTTGATATATACAAGAATAATTTATAAAACTTGATAAGGTTATTTATGATGTCTTTGATAATAAGTCAACATTAGCACTTTACTGATTGATTGATTGATTAATATAGTTGTATTTATTATCATTTATTGATTGATTAGTTGTGCTCGGCCAGTTTATGAGCATTGACTGTTATTGTTGATTTTCACATTGTGTTTAACCAGTTATAAGTAATTTTCCTTTCTAACATAAGATGGGTTGATATTAATTTATTAGAAAGATTGAATCAAGCACCTAATGAATTTAGTTTCACAATTTGACTATAAGGTGCTTGGCGACACTATTAAGTTAAAATTTAATTGAATTACATAAAAGTTGTTTAATTTAAACTGAACAAAGGTTTACGCTTGTGAAATGATTTTATTAAGAAAGTGACTTATATAAATACGATTTATAACTAAAAAAAATTCAAACTGAGAATTCGAGAACTTGAATTCCGGGGTTTTTTAAATTGGTTTTCTAAGTTTTGGAATATAATATTAGTATTACTTGAAAGTATGTACAAATGGAAAATGTTTTCAAATGATTTCAAAAGGAATAGAAAGTATTGAACTCACTTCTGTCGTTGAAAAATAATATCGGTGATGACTACAGCATCATCGGCGTGCATTTTCGAGTTTCAAGTGGAGGAGGCCATTATAGAAGCGTTGCTATGCAACTGTTTTGCTGAAATGGTGGTTTTGATTTAAACCCATGAAATATTGGTTAATTATTTTCAGTTATTGAAATGAAATAATTGGCAATTTTTGAAACGACACTGACTCGACCTTCGAAAATCGGCACCGAATACGTTACCCGTATTCAAATATCGCAGATCCAAATATCGAATCTGGTTCGCCGGAGCTTATAACACATTAAGTATAACAACACAGTAGAAGAAAAATGAATGAATGAATATATACAACAGTATTGATACAACACATTTGATACAACTGATTATCAATATATCAAAGATAGATACAAGACAATAACAGAGATAACAGCAGCGGAAAGACAATGTCTTCAATGCCAAACTTCAAAAACTCCATCTCCATTCTAAAGTTACTCGAACCCCATTAAGTTGCACTAAGCGAGGTCAGTCATCCAAAGAGTGAAGAAGATTCCCAAAGACTGAAAGCTACCAAACAAAAGGCTTCGAAGGCTATCAAATCTACACCTATTATTTGATTATCTGAAAATCCAACTCTAGACTTCCCGTGTGGAAAATTGTGGGCACCCAGAGTATAGGAAGGGAACAATATACTCCAGGTCAGTCATGGGACTGGTATGAGCAAACAAAACAGTTTTATCTTTAAAACAAACAACAAAGAATTTAAAACATTGAAATTCGCAATGCTTTTTAGAAAATGAAACTACCATAAGGCCTCCCACCGCACACATAATGCAAACGCAAACTTGGAGGAGATTTCTCCTTATGATGATCAAACATGCTTGATACGCGAAAACCATTTGATATTATTATTAGTGCATAGTGGAAAACATTTCAAAAGTATAATATTAATCTTAGCCAGCATACAACATTTCGTCGTATTCCTACTATAGCTACCATGTTCAATAGTAAGTTACTGCCACATTACATGGCAGGTTATACAACTAAAACCGTATAGGGCTCGTATTGTTTTGTTTGGATTTCCAACAAATGGTAAGGCAAAAGAACTTCCTACACAAAATGGAACGCCTCTGGAGGGACGCCCCTGAGAACCTAACCAGATCTCTGCTACACAAGTCCGGGTTACCCTTGCCCGGAAGTAACTACTGACACGAGTATGCCATCCCCGGATCATTACCGACCTTTATCTGAAGCCTCGACACCAACAACCGCACAGTAAAATATCTGGGCTCTATACCATGATACCACTTTCAAAATCAACATAAGTAAATATCTGGGCTCCATACCATGATACCAATTTTTATCCAGAAGGAAATGGTCATACCATTGGGGGAGCTACCCCCAAATAACCTTGCTGCCACGATTCTTGTTTCGACCATTACTGGGTGAGAGGCTCGACAAAGTCATGTCCGCAAAGCTACACTTTTTCACAAAGTCATTCTTTGATTAACAAATGATCAGCAACACTTTGTATACCACATTACCAAATTGGGAATGTATCACTAGTCACCATCAACTACATAACCTCCGAGCTCGTACATCTCAGAGAAGGGTGTTAAGCTAAGAGAATAAATCTCCGCCACCAAACAAAAATTTATTTGATAGAAACCAGCTTTACATCTCAAGGTGTAATGTTAGACACACATCCATTAAAGTCTGTTCCGGGTTCAAATAGAACCGAAGGCACTTCCAAAGAAGCCCTTGCAAATCCGGGTATTCCCAATCCCGATCGGACTCCCCATCACATATGGAGATCTCTATACCGGCGCGACTCAATGCAGAACTTTCGACAGGTTATCATATCGTTCTCGAAAATACCCGGTCTTCACCATCGGTCTTCAATTGCTATCCATATCGTTGTATCATTATTCGAAATGAGTTATATGACACAAGGTCCTCCCCCGACTAAACCGAATAATGAGTGCAATATTTAAAAACATATGGATATGAGATTTCAGTTAAGTCACAACTTATTATCCAAAACTTTCCTTTCAAATGGTTTAAACAAATTACCATTTTAATCTTTTAAACAAAAAGATTCACTTCACAAAGTTCACCAATATTTCACAAAGATTCATTCATAACTTTCCAAAACAACTTCCTTTTGAAATTGGATTATCTCATCCAATTATTAACCCAAAAAATCAATTTATAGCTTTCAAAACTATTTCCAAAGATCCATTCATAATTTTCAAAAGAATTCCTATTTAAAATCTTTTATATATAAAAGATACACCATTTAAAATTCTCTTCGATTTTAAAACAAAGTTTAACAATCTTTCACAAAGGTTCATTCATAGCTTTTAAAAACAATTCACAATTTCATTTCAAACTTGAAATCTTTCGATACAAATTGAAAATTCTTTCCTTGTATGAAAGCTATTATTCTTTGAAAACAAATAGTTTTTTTGGAAAAGTCCAATTACATTTGCATGAGTTAAAGCCCTTAAGGTATAAAATTTGGGTTAAATTCAAATTCCCAAAACAATACTTTTAAAATGGTTTTAAAACCCATATAAACCCATTTATAACTTGTATAACCTTTTTAAACCATTGTTTCCAAATATAGAATTCCATTTCAAGTCTTGACTTTAAATTCAAATCAAACTTTTTAAATTTCAAAACTTTATCAAGTTATTTAAAAATAGCTTTTATCTTTAAAATTCCTTTTCAAAAACTTTTCACATTTAACCCAATTCCTTTTCCAAAAACATTTGAATTCAAAATTCAATTTAAAACCATTTCAAAAATTTGTGACTTATCCAATTTCCTTGTGCAATCCATATTTGTGTGTGTATGGTGTAGTCTAGGGGTTTCACACAATAGTGCAACAACATCAATCATCACCTCACAGATTTAAAGTACATCAATACCGATAAGCGGTATATTCCTATAACGCTTATCTTTATTCACAGATTCACAGATAAATATATAAATGCATCACAGATACAATAAATTACATTCATCATAGCTTGAATTAACAATTCATATCGCAAAGCATCACACAGTAGAGATATCAAACAATACACAGCATTCAATAAAATTCAAACATTCATAAGTAAGGTCAATTGATCATCTGATTAATTGAAACCATATTAAACACCAATCCAGGTTGATTATCATTAATTAATTACAATTTATGTTAACTATTTATCCTTTAATTATTTATTAATTAACCTTTAATAATAATAAATTAATTAACCTTTAATGATGGATCAACCTTAATTAATGAATGAATTAGTCCTTAATTATTAAATAATTAACTCCTAATTATGTAATTATTCTTTAATTAATTAATTATTCTTAATTAATTACCTTCGTTAATTGATTTCTAATTAATTATTCTTAATTAATTAGTGATTATCCTTAATTACTTATCTTAATAATTACTAATTAATTACATTGAGTAATCATTACTTTATTAATTAATCATTAATTATCAATTTATTATCTTTTATTACTTTTACTAAGTAATTATCTCTAAGTAATTTATTTCCTTTAATTACTTGTTATCAATTAAACTTTACTAAATTAATCATCCTTAAATGTAATTATATAAAGAAATTATCTTTAATAATCTTTTATTAATTAAATCAAGTAATTATACTTAACTATCATTAACATATTTAAAAATCATTTTATCTTTAAAATCTTATCTAAAAAATCTAGAAAATAGATTATCATCATCATGTAAAATAACTTAATATCTTCAAGTTTAATTACAAATCTAAACATCATTAAAAATAATCCATTATCCTTTGAATCAGTTTCTTCATGTAAAATATTAAATTTTAAATCTATTTTCCAAAATAAACTTAGGAAAAGCAAATTTATTAAATTTTGGAAACTGATTTGTTCAAAACACTTCAGACCCGAGACAAACCCGGGACAATCTCTACTTTACCCGAGCCTTACTTCGGGCAACCCACCTCTTTCATCAACTTCGAGAAAATCATCACGCCGCTTCAAGCACAAACTCAAGAAAAACTTCGTCTTCCCCATCATCACAAAACAACACAGATACATCCCCTTACGCGTGCACGTGCACATTGGGTTGAAGCGCCTCTCACCATCCTTCCGATCACCCACATGTCGCCAGCGATCACGAAAACAACCCCGTGTATTCAGATTTTCGAAATTGTATGAGAATCGAAATCGAACCATACCAACCTTTCCTGGCACTAACATGACCCACCAAAACAACTCGCGTCACCACATGCCGCCACCAGAAGTTTTGCGACTCCAGCTGAAGCTCCCTCAATCGCCCGCAAGTCGGTTCCCTCACGACCGTTGTAATCCAAAGCCTTAACGAAATCACGGTGACCAGTTTTCACCCCTCTACTAAAAACTAGGGTTAAATCCAAAATCAACTTCGTTCGCCATCCACGATAAATTATAAAATATCGAATGTTTTTCTGATAATTCCTATTACATCAACTACCTTCACCAGAAATCACGTCCTTACATCCATAGCTTCATCACGTCACTACGCGACATCTTCCCCATGTCTGATCACCTGAAACACTTCGACGGCGATGCGACAATATGATTTCCCAACTCGATCCAAATTAGCAGTTAAACCCTAAATCATTGCCGACTGGCCACAACGACCAATAGGAAAAAACCGGTTATTTTTCTGATGATCATTACCCTTCGAACTTCCTTCGAAAAAACTCACGACTTACAACTCGGCATGGATCACCAGTATTTTGCCAAAATGCGAATTCCGTTCAACATGAGATATCCTAACAATTATCAATCTAAAAATCGTGAAACGATTGTCTAAATTCATCTTTTCCTATTACGAATTGAATTATGAAATCCAAATTTGAAATTAAAATACTCGAATTTTCATTTCGAAATGATCATTACTGTAAATTTTATATATTTTGAAATAACTGCTTAACACATATACTTAAAACTATTTTTAAAAATCAGATGTTGTTATTGCTAACAGGTTTCTTCTAAAGGTCAAATCCTAAAAAGGATTAGAGGATGGGATATCCAATTTTTAAACAGGTTTTGTAGCCTATAACCAAGAACAGAGGAATGTATAGCATGCATACAAGATATACAGACATGCAAGCATTTCCTCAACACATTTTCAAGTAAAATCACATATATAAACCAGACATAGCAAATTCCATATTTTTATACGGGTAGTTTGCTCATGTGAGAGATGAAGAACAGAGGAGATTTTTTTTGCATTTTAAACCTTGAAACTTTGATTTTTGTTCTTGGTTTTATTCCCAGGTTAATGTTGAGATGATTGAACTGTCATGCTTAAAACTTTGATCTTGCTTTGATTCTCCTTTGGCTTTCCAGGCTTGCCACTTTGAATCGAAAGCTTGAGCTAATCCAAGGCTGAAGCCTGGTTTTGATTCTGAGTTTCTAAGCTTTGAACTGAAGCTTGATCTTGCATTTGTTTGCATTGCTCTAGATCAGGTTGTTATCTGATCTGAATGCTAGCTTGTTCATTGATGTTTTTGAAACTGCTTTTGATTTTCATTTCCAGGTATCTTTTGATCCCTGTTTTCTTTTGCAATATTTTGATTTGTATTTTCTCCGTTCTATGTTCTCTCAGGATTGTATAAATTCTTCTTTTTTTAGTTTATTGTCTCAGGTTTGTTTGTGAGAAAATTTTGTTTTAAAAATGAAAGGGTTTTGAACCAAAATGACATATTACATATGCCACTTGTAATTATTTGCTAACACTTGTAATTTTAAATAAACACTTGTTAATTAATGATGTTCCTTATTAAACCCACTTGATTTTAAAAATCTTACACTTGTTAAATCTATATTTCACTCATTAAACATTTGTCAATACATGGATTATATAATTTACAGTTGTCAAAATTACATAATTTTATGTTTAACCCCTTTGTTTTATTAATTTGTTAATATGAAAACAATTCGTGTTTGAACCTTCTCTTTATTTTATTTACATATGTTTTTGTCTTTAAATTTATAAATACACAAACTATATTTATTCTTTTTAAAAGAAAATGTATTTTAAATATTATTATCAAATCTTATTTGAATTTTTAAATCTTCAGTTATATCTCACTTTATAAATTACAAACCAATTTTAAATATATATGCTTTCTTATTAATTTCCAAAAGATATGTAAAATTTAAAATTTTCTGTTAATTCTTATAATTAGAAAACAAATTCTTTTTAGTATAAATTTATAGAATTTTCAAATCTAGATTCTGTTTTACAATATATTTATTTTTTATTTCCAAATATTCAAATAAATTCACAAATAAGTTCAAGCTCAATATATTATTCAAAATATTTATTTCTGAATTTCCAATTAGAAATTCAATTAAAAATCATATTTATATACATTATTTCAATAACAAACAAATGTCTATTTTAATTTGGAAAAATACCAAATTAATTCACAATTTAATTTGAAAAATTAAATTAATTACCAATTTGAATTTGATTTAAAAACGGTAATGTTATAGATTCCCCCTTAAGAAAATTTCATCCCCGAAATTTGCCAGAGAGACAACAAAGGATGGATACACAAAGATAGAGAATCGGCTCATCAATCCAGCCGATTATCTATTCTATATTTGGTTTACCAAATTAGAATATCAACAATAGATAGGAGAACAATTCTATCCAACACTTTATGAAATACTCGGGTTATCCGGATCTACGAAATATACAGGGACCTTGGATAGTTTGAAGGATAACTAACCGTTCGCAGAATATATCGAGACCCAAACAATAGATTAATGGATTTAATCTTCCATAATTTTTTAAACATTAAGTATGGATTCCAAACTCAGGTCGGAATATCAACTTGTCCCTCTTCGAACCTTGATCCTCACAAGAAATCACAACAAAATTCTCAAATTTGGTTTTAATCGAAATCGTTTTGTCGATACAAATCTTTATATTTTATTCATCAATACATTTTAAATATAATTTAAAATTCATTAATGTTTGAAATGAAAAGCTGATAGGCAATCGATGAAGAGAATACGACTTAAGATCTTATCTACACGATTCGCAGGGCCATCATCGTACCAAAGCTTCTTCTGTAGTTGCCACGAAACCATCAAAAAATTGAAATCGGATGAAGATCAAAAGAAGATTGATAGAGAAAGATATTTCCGTTGTTGCAGGGTATTGACCATTTGTACCGGTACTCCCCTGTCCCCTATCTCGTCCTCTTCTTGCACTCATACTTACCATCAGTGGATAGCAAGAGAATTTACCGAGGCATACGGACGAAGATCTTAGAGATACTCATTCTAGGGTATACTTCACCCTATCTCTAATGAGTTACCTAATGTGTTATACTCCCGAGCTAAAGTTTCAACCTTCACCTCTGATACCAATTGTAACGACCCTGACTCGACCTTCGAAAATTGGCACCGAATACGTTACCCGTATTCAAATGCCGCAAATCCAAATGTCGAATCTGGTTCACCGGAGCTTATAACATATTAAATATAACAACACAGCGGAAGAAAAATGGATGAATGAATATATACAACAGTATTGATGCAATACATTTGATACAACTAACTATCAATATATCAGAGATAGGTACAAGACAATAAAAGAGACAACAGTAGCGGAAAGACAACGTCTTCAATGCCAAACTCCGAAAACTCCATCTCCAATCTAAAGCTAGCTCGAACCCCCATCAAGTTGTACCAAGCAAGGTCAGTCATCCAAAGACCGAAGAAGATATCCAAAGACTGAATGCTACTAAACCAAAGACTTCGGAGGCTATCGAATCTACACCTATTATTTGATTATCTAAAAACCCAACTCTAGACTGCCCGTGTGGAAAATTGTGGGCACCTAGAGTTTAGGAAGGGAACAATAAACTCCAGGTCAGTCATGGGACTGGTATGAGCAAACAAAATAGTTTTATCTTTAAAGCAAATAACAAAGAATTTAAAACTTTGAAATCCGCAATGCTTTTTAGAAAATGAAACTACCATAAGGCCTCCTACCGCGCACACAATGCAAACGCAGAATTGGAGGAGATTTCTCCTTATGATAGTCAAACATGCTTGATATGCGAAAACCATTTGATATTATTATTAGTGCATAGTGGAAAACATTTCGAAAGTATAATATTAATCTTAGCCAGCATACAACATTTCGTCGTATGCCTACTATAGCTACCATGTTCAATAGCAGGTTACCGCCACATTCCATGACATGTTATATAACTAAAACCGTACAGGGCTCGTATTGTTTTGTTTGGATTTCCAACAAATGGTCAGGCAAAGGAACTTATCACACAAAATGGAACGCCTTTGGAGGGACGCCCCCGAGAACCTAACCGGATCTCTGCTACACAAGGTCGGGTTAACCCTGCCCGAAAGTAACTACTAACACGAGTATGTCATCCCTCGGACGTTACCAACCTTTATCCGAGGACTCGACACCAACAACCTCTCAGTAAAGTATCTAGGCTCCATACCATGATACCACTTTCAAAATCAACATAAGTAAATATCTAGGCTCCATACCATGATACTACTTTTTATCCAGAAGGAAATGGTCATACCCTCAGGGGGAGCTACCCCTAAATAACCTTGCTGCCACGATTCATGTTTCGACCATTAGCGGGTTGTGAGGCTCGACGATGTCACGTCCACAAAGCTACACTTCTTCACAAAGTCATGCTTTGATCAACAAATGATCAGCAGCACTTCGTGTGCCACATTACCAAATTGAGAATGTATCGC
The DNA here is from genome assembly GCA_030765085.1 of Allium cepa. Taxonomy (NCBI): domain Eukaryota; kingdom Viridiplantae; phylum Streptophyta; class Magnoliopsida; order Asparagales; family Amaryllidaceae; genus Allium; species Allium cepa. The sequence goes on from CM060944.1 coordinate 114,192,629, forward strand.
TAGTCACCATCATCTACATAACCTCTGAGCTCGTAAATCTCGAAGAAGGGTGTAAAGCTAAGAGAATAAATCTCCGCCACCAAGAAAAAATGTATTTGATAGAAACCAACTTTACATCTCAAGGTGTAATGTCAGACACACGTCCATACAAGTTTGTTTCGGGTTCGAACAGAACCGAAGGCACTTCCAAAGAAGCCCTTGCATATTCGGGTATTCCCAATCCCGATCGAACTCCCCATGACTTATGGAGATCTCTATACCGGCGCGACTCAGTGCAGAGACATTCGATAGGTTATCCTATCGTTCTCGAAAATACCCTGTCTTCACCACCGGTCTTCAATTGCTATCCATATCGTCGTATCATTATTCAGAATGGGTTATATGACACAACGTCCTCTCCCGGCTAAACCGAATAATGAGCGCAATATTTAAAAACTTATAGGTATGGGATTTCAGTTAAGTCACAACTTATTACCCAAAACTTTCCTTTTAAATGGTTTAAACAAATTACCATTTTAATCTTTTAAACGAAAAGATTCACTTCACAAAGTTCACCAATATTTCACAAAGATTCATTCACAGCTTTCCAAAACAACTTCCTTTTAAAATTTGATTATCTCATCCAATTATTAACCTAAAACTCAATTTACAGCTTTGAAAACTATTTCCAAAGATCCATTCATAATTTTCAAAACAATTCCTATTTCAAATCTTTTATCTGATACACCATTTAAAATTCTCTTCGATTTTAAAACAAAGTTTAACAATATTTCACAAAGGTTCATTCATAGCTTTTAAAAACAATTCACAATTTCATTTCAAACTTGAAATCTTTCGATACAAATCGAAAATTCTTTCCTTGTATGAAAGCTATTATTATTTGAAAACAAATAGTTTTTTTCCGAAAAAGTCCAATTACATTTGCACGAGTTAAAGCCCTTAGAGTATAAAACTTGGGTTAAATTCAAATTCCCAAAACAATACTTTTAAAATGGTTTTGAAACCCATATAAACCAATTTATAACTTGTAATACCTTTTTGAACCATAATTTCCAAATATATAATTCCATTTCAAGTCTTGAATTTAAATTCAAATCAAACTTTTTAAATTTCAAAACTTTATCAAGTTATTTAAAAATAGCTTTTATCTTTAAAATTCCTTTTCAAAAACCTTTCATATTTAACCCAATTCCTTTTCCAAAACCATTTGAATTAAAAATTCAATTTAAAACCATTTCAAAAATCTGTGACTTAACCAATTTCCTCGTGCAATCCATATTTGTGTGTGTATGGTGTAGTCTAGGGGTTTCACACAATAGTGCCGCAACACCAATCGTCACATCACAGATTTAAAGTACATCAATATCGATAAGCGGTATATTCCTATAACGCTTATCTTTATTCACAAATTCACAGATAAATATATAAATGCATCATAGATAAAATAAACTACATTCATAATATCTTGAATTAAACAATTCATATCGCAAAGCATCACACAGTAGAGATATCAAACAATACACAACATTCAATATAACTCAAACATTCGTAAGTAGGTCAATTGATCATCTGATTAATTGAACCAGATTAATCAACAATCCAGGTTGATTATCATTAATTAATTAAAATTTATGTTAACTATTTATCCTTTAATCATTTATTAATTAACCTTTAATAATAATAAATTAATTAACCTTTAATAATAATAAATTAATTAACCTTTAATGATGGATCAACCTTAATTAATGAATGAATTAGTCCTTAATTATTAAATAATTAACTCCTAATTATGTAATTATTCTTTAATTAATTAATTATTCTTAATTAATTACCTTAATTAGTTAATTCCTAATTAATTATTCTTAATAATTTAGTGATTATCCTTAATTACTTATCTTGATAATTATAAATTAATTACATTGAGTAATTATTACTTGATTAATTAATCATCAATTATCAATTTATTATCCTTTATTACTTTTATTAAGTAATTATCTCTAAGTAATTTATTTCCTTTAATTACTTATTATCAATTAAACTTTACTAAAATAATCATCCTTAAATGTAATTATATAAAGAAATTATCTTTAATAATCTTTTATTAATTAAATCAAGTAATTATACTTAACTATCCTTAACATATTTAAAAATAATTTTATCTTTAAAATCTTATCTAAAAAATCTAGAAAATAGATTATAATCATCATATAAAATAACTTAATATCTTCAAGTTTAATTATAAATCTAAACATCATTAAAAATAATCCATTATCCTTTAAATCAATTTCTTCATGTAAACTATTAAATTTTAAATCTAGTTTCCAAAATAAACTTAGGAAAACTAAACTTATTAGAATTTGAAAACTGATTTTCTCAAAACACTTCAGACCCGAGACAAACCCGGGACAATCTTTACTTTACCCGAGCCTTACTTCGTGCAACCCACCTCTTTCATCTACTTCGAAAAAATCATCATGCCGCTTCGAGCACCAACTCGAGAAAAACTTCGTCTTCCCCATGACCACAAAACAACACAGATACATCCCCTTACGCGTGCACGTGCACATTGGGTTTAAGCGCCTCCGACCATCCTTCCGATCACCCACATGTCGCCAGTGATCACGAAAACAGCCCCATGTATTCAGATTTTCGAAATTGTTTGAGAATGAAAATCGAACCATACCAACCTTTCCTATCACTAACATGAACCACCAAAACAACTCGCGTCACCACATGCCACCACCAGAAGTTTTGCGACTCTGGTTGAAGCTCCCTCAATCACCCCCAAGTCGGTTCCCCCACGACCGATGTAATCAAAGCCTTAATGAAATCACGGTGACCAGTTTTCACCCCTCTACAGGGTTAAATCCAAAATCAACTTCATTCGCCATCCACGAGAAATTATGAAATTATAGAATATTTTTCTGATGATTCCTTTTACATCAACTACCTTCACCAGCAATAACATCCTCACATCCACAGCTTCATCACGTCACTACGGGACATCTTTCCCATGACCGATCGCTTGAAACACTTCGACGGCGACGTGACAATATGATTTCCCAACTCGACCCAAATTAGCAGTTTAACCCTAAATTGTTGCCGACTGGCCACCACGACCAATAGAAAAAAACGGTTATTTTTCTGAAGATCATTACCCTTCGAACTTCCTTCGACAAAACTCGGGACTTACAACTCGGCGTGGATCACCAGTATTTTGCCAAAATTTGAATTCTGTTCAACACGAGATATCCCAATAATTATCAATCTAAAAATCATGAAACGATTATCTCAATTCATCTTTTCCTATTACGAATTGAATTATGAAATCCAAATTTGAAATTAAAATACTCGAATTTTCATTTTGAAATGATCATTATTGTAAATTATATATATTTTGAAATAACTACTTAACACATATACTTAAAACTATTTTTGAAAATCAGGTGTTGTTATTACTAACAGGTTTCTTCTAAAGATAAATCCTAAAAAGGATTAGAGGACGGGATATCCAATTTTTGAACAGGTTTTTTAGCCTGTAACCAAGAATAGAAGAATGTATAGCATGCACACAAGATATACAGACATGCAAGCATTTCCTCAGCACATTTTCAAGTAAAATCACATATATAAACCAGACATAGCAAATTCTAGATTTTTATATGGGTAGTTTGTTCACCTGAGAGATGAAGAACAGAGGAGAATTTGTTTGCATTTTAAACCTGGAAACATTGATTTTTGTTCTTAGTTTTATTCCCAGGTTGATGTTGAGATGATTGAACTGTCATGCTTAAAACTTTGATCTTGCTTTGATTCCCATTTTGCTTTCCAGGCTTGCCACTTTGAATCTGAAGCTTGAGCTAATCCAAGACTGAAGCCTGGTTTTGATTCTGAGTTTCTAAGCTTTGAACTGAAGCTTGATATTGCATTTGTTTGCATTGCTCTAGATCAGGTTGTTATCTGATTTGAATGCTTTCTTGTTCAATGATGTTTTTGAATGTAACAGCCCGCAAATCCGTACCCCTTGAGTCAACGCCATTCTACATCAATCAACTCAAGTTGAACAGAAATACGAACCATTTGGGTTAAAGAAGAAGAGGTAGACGAAGAAAATAGAAAACAACATCAGAATCTAACCATCGCAGCGAAATAAAATATAATAGATAATAATGACCTTTACACAAAATCAAATATATCTGTTTATATATTACATCATCAAAGTACATCAATTACAGTTCAACATCAATAACATACAACTGAATACACAGCGGAATAATAATCAAGTACGAAAGTACGTATCGTCATCCAGCTCATCTCCTGAGCTCCACAGCATCATATCCTGTATCCTATAATACTCGGTCTGACCCAAGTATTATAGTTAAATAACACCCGAGCCAGTCTAGAATACCAGCGTGAGAAATCATACTCAAATTTATTATTAAAGTTTCAAAAATCCTTTGAAAATCAAAAGCATCTCGTAAGACCACGCCATAAATAAACATTCGGGTTTTTACCTTACGATAGCTAAAATAATTTTCTATTAAAATCCTCTGATATTATAATTGGGTCTATTTACAAATACTATTAAAATAGCCGAAATTGTTACATGATTAAATTCCAGCTACTAGCCATAGAGTGGGTAATACAAACAAAACTCGTAAAAGGCGCGTAGGGAGAATGGATTTCCAACTAATGACTAGGCACTGAGGTACCACCTATCACAGTACCTGGTCTAGATCAGCGTGCCGAGGAGCCACCCTAACTCCCCTGCAACACAAGGCCCGGACTATCCCTTACTGGATAATCCCGAGTAAGATCACCCCACGGTTGGGATCAGCAACCGCACCACTAAGCCGAAATAAAAAGGGACATCTAGACAGGGATGACCTTGCCCGGAAATGGGTGCTGCCCACCAAGCCTTGCTGCATAATCCCTGATTTTCAGTCATTCCCGGTTGATGAGGCTTGAGGCTAAGCGTTACCTTTTAGATCGTTTCACTTAGAATGCTCATCGTCCACCTGACGATGTTTTGAAAGCATTCATCCATACAAGTCCGTCCCGGGTTCAAAGGAACTGAAGGCACAACTCCTACTACATCCATTTTGGAAATATCCTCAGGATTAGTAGCGATTAGCCCTTGCACTTCAGTGCTCCATCTTTGACTCCTAACTCATTTTTCCAACGAAAACGTACAAAACGGATCAAAGTGGTTTTTGAGAAATAAATCCCGATCCCGGTCTCTTTGAAACAATCAGCGCATTTGGCCAATATTGATAGTCGGTTATTTAACTATCAATTAACATTCACAACATCCATCAAACAATAAATAATTTCCCAAATTATTTATTTATCTTAAAATATCTTCACAAGATATATTTCAATTTTCAACCCTTTGAAAACAGTTTTCGACACACCTTCCTCATGAATTAAATCTCCAAATATCTATTTCCATGAAAACAACCAAGCACAAAACTTAGATTTTTAAATTAATTTAAAACACTTTATCATAAATTATCCTTTAAAACATTTAAAATTAAAATTACTTAAATACTTTATTAAAAATATATACTATAGAAATATTTAAAAATGAGTCTACTTTATAAAATGTAAAACTAGATTTTCTCAAAATAAATACCAAGTCATTTTTAAATAATTACCACTACAATAGATTAAAAGAAAATACTTACTTTAGAATTTAAATGTTTTAGAAGTAATATTTTTTTACAAAACTTGCTTTTTAAAACAACTTTAAAACTTTCAACTTATATTTAAAAATTTACTTTGAAAACGTGCTTGGTTATCCATGGAGAATTTTCAATTTCAATCACTTAAATCAATTTTCCAAATTGATTTACAATTTACTCTATTTGAAATAAATTTCTTTACTTACTCAATTCATTTCAAAATTCGTTAATTATGGACTTTATTAATATTATTATTATTTTCCATTTGAATTTAAATCTTTTAACAGAAATATACAAATTTTAGATTTTCCCAATTTCTTTCAATAATCTAAAGCTTAAATTTAAAATAAATGCTTTATTATCTTAAATAATAACATTGAAGTTTAAAATTCATTAACTTTCTGTTTATTCAAAATTCCCTTTTCATATACGGAATTTATTTATTAGAATTTTAAAACCACTAATATCCTTATTCAGTTCATTTTAATTTATTTAAATTCTCTAAAATTATTCCACTCACAAATTCTCTTCCTTTTATTTTCAAAAATCCAATTCTATATATTTTGATAACTCTGTGTACCGAAATATATTCAAGTAAACCATATCATTCAATATTCCAATATAATCCATCATAGAATGTCAAATAATCACAATAAAGAATATTAAATAATTTAAATAAATGTTGAGGAATCTAGTTGGATCCCTCCAACACGTTTTCCCTGCATCCACAGACGTTAGCACAATATAAAATACCAATTCCACTTCGAGGTGGAATATCGCGGTATATGGGATTAATATAATGTCACCCGCTATTATGCGGCGCATAGGGTCTCATCCGCTATATAATGTGGGAAATCAATCATTCCAAGATGTATTATATAGTATAATATAACATATCAAATCAATTCAGTCATCCAACCAATTGTTTAAATTTAATCATTTAAATTAAAAATTAAAATTCAGCTGAGTGAGATTAACTCACCTCTGATTTTTGTTTTGCAATCCACTTCAATATTGCCTTGGGTTTCCAGATGTTTGACCTTGAATAATGGAAATGGCGGCCTCTCCTCCCTCTTCCGCGTTTCCTTCTCCTCCCTCTTCTTCTCCTCCTCCTCCGTTTTCTCCTCCTCCTCCCTCGTCTTCGATTCCTCCTCCCCATTCTTTTCAGCCTCCCTTTTCTCCGATCCCTCCTCCACCTTCTCAGTCTTCTTCTTTATCTCACTACACCAAAAGCTGAATTTTACAACAAGCCTTCCGCCTAATTAGCAACGGTAATTTCCCGTTGTTAAAATACAACGGGTTTTAACCGTTGTTATGTATTTAGCAACTTGGAGGGAAATTTCACCTTTGGCGCCATACGTTTTGCCCGTTTCTTTTCTTTTAGCGACGAGATTTAACCGTCGTTTATATTGTGCTAATTTCTGGCGGTATAATTTAGTACCTTTGCGCCATAATGTTTACAACAAACCACGAAACATTTCTCGTCCCAAATTATTTCCCCATTCGACCTAAATTAATCGATTTCACCCCAAAATATCTCCACCACCTCCGCCTCTTCCGAAAGAGCCAGAGCTAAGACCACTTCGAGGAGCAGGTTGCTGCCGAGCATGCCAATCAAGGAAGGAGCGTGCCAATCAATCGCGGCGTGCCAATCAAGGAAGGAGCGTGCCACCAATCGCGGCGAGTAAGTCGTTTCGCTTACTGAAATTGTGAAATTGCAGTGGGACTGATTAGGGCTTGAGTATTAGGACGAGTTGAATGGCTAGGTCAAAATTTAGGTTACTTAAATTGTTAGGATTGAATGATTTTATTAGCAGTTTAATTTGCTTACAGAATTTGTATGCATGAATTATTTAATTATCATTAATTAGTACCCAAATTTGATTTTCTGCTTTTTTATTTATTAAGTTTGCTACTCAAATCAATTACTAAATTATGTGTATTTTATATTTTGATGATGCATTAAACGTCTACACATATTCAGATGTACTTAATATCATTCTAAACTATTGCACTTAAATTGATTTCAGCTTCTAAAGTTATCAAAGTGAATTCTATTAGTTAATTTGGTACATCTGAATACGTATTGGTATCAGGTATTAGTTAATTAGGTACATCTAACTGGATTGATCACGTACATTGAATACGTATTGGTACCAATTGTAAACTGCTTCTAAATTATTAATTATGCAATTTGGTGATAAATTTTCGTATCTGAATACGTCTCATTTGGTGATTAATTGCCACTGTCAATCCAAAGGATTACAAGTATTCAGATGTACAAAAAAAAAAGAAATTCATAATCGCCATAATTAATTTGTAAGTACAAATTAGTAACCCAGAATCTGTTTTCAGAATCATGATGTAAAAGCAAACCTAACATGAACTTAATCCCATACATGATACATTCAAGAATTCACCAAGTCTAAGATTTTAATATGACAAAATCTGTTTTCATCATTAGTTTCTCCACCCTCAGTTTCCGTTCTTCCCGTGGTTCTGTTGTTTTTGTTTATTTTAGTGGTTTCTTAGATAAAAGTTTAGTTTACCATTTAATTCCCTTAAATAAAAGTTTTATATCATTTGTCTAATTTATTTATATGTTGTACATGCATGCATGATTACTATTTATTTATATGTTGTACATGCATGCTAGATTATGTGTTACATGTTTTATTTATTTACAGTATTCGATTTTGGTTTTATTTGGCTTCATTTGGTTTTATATCAGAAGAAGCAAAAGATTGATTTGTAGTATGTGGATTCCTTAATTATCAGTCCTTTTATTTTGATATATATGTTCGGTTGAATCATTCACTAGTTGTCACATTCACTAGTTTAGTGCTAGTGTTAAAAATAAGATTGATTGTGAAAAATAATAACCAGTAGGGATATTATTTGATTGGTAGTTGATTGAGTTGATTGTTGTAGGATAATATCAACTAGTGATATTATTCGATTGGTAGTTGATTATTAATCGATGATAAATAATTGTTTAGTAGTAATTGTAGATAACTATTATTGGGTAAATTAAATTTTGTAAATGACGCGAGCCATGTGTTGCGTAAAAGAGGAGTAGCGCATAGACGTTATGCCGGTGCTAAAATTCATGTCGTTGTAATGTCAAATTTTTTTGGAAACAGTTTGGTGCTAATGTTAAAAATAAGAATAACTTTTTTGTTAACTTAGTTAATTTTTATAAAACATAGTTAATTTAGTTAATTATGATATAATTTTGTTAACTTAGTTAATTTTTATAAAACATAGTAAAATAATAAACCTAGTTAATCGTTGTAATGTCAATTTTTTTTTGAAATAGTTTGATACTAAAATAATAAACTTAGTTAATTTATTTAATTATGATAAAATTTTGTTAACTTAGTTAATTTATTTAATTATGATAATTATTTTAGAATTATTATGCATTTTAATCCTCGAAGCCTTTGCATTTAAACATGAAATTATTCACGTACTTAGTAGCTCATTATTTTCTTTCAGTATGTCTTTTAATATAGACAAACAATGGATGAATGAATCTAATCGAAGAAATGAAGAATATGTGCAAGGAGTGATAAATTTCATTAAATTTGTTACTGAAAATGGTGGCAATAAGGAAAAGTTTTCGTGCCCTTGCACGCGGTGCAAAAACGAAGATACATTTGAATTAAAGGAAATTCATTATCATTTGCTTAGATATGGTATTGATCAATCATACACTGTGTGGTATTTTCACGGGGAAAGAATACCGGACTGTGTGGTATTTGAATTAAATCTGTATGATATTATTAAATCCATATTATACATATACCAATGATATAACAGGTACTATATGCCGAGATTCCACACAATCAGTATGTCATGGAAAACCAGTACCACTCGCATATGAAAAAGTTTTGTTAGACAAAATTTTGTTGGAGGATGAGCGAACTGCCAAAATGAATCGACATATGGCCGAGACCTTTAGGGACATTGGAGTCGGAGGTTATGTGTGCCATCAAAAGGGTTTGATACGATATCTTTAGTCGGAGGTATGTCTTTTGTTTTATATTTGTTTAGCAATATACAACTTGCTTTCCATGGTAATTTGTATTTTTACGTTATTATAACAATACATTAGCATCGGATCTTCAATGTTAGCGATCGCTCTTTGGTTTATAGTGAATTCGTGATAACTATGCAGATGAACATTCATGTTATATTCTGTTGTTTTGAAATGAAGTGCACACATTTTGTGTAACTGAAAGGCAAATCTTTTGTTTGAGAATAGTAGTCCATTTTGTTAGGTAGAGTTGCACATCATTTTGAATACATTATTTTAGATGAGAGCTATCTCGTCGTTACAGAGGTCAAATTGATCAATGCTGAAAAAGGAGAGGATGGTTATACAAGGATGCTTTGGGTTGGAAGTACTATACATGTATTTTTCTTACTAAATTTTTCTTTTTTTTCTGGGTAAATGGGTAGTATTATTTATATATTTTCAATAAGAAATCTTGTATAGATGGTTAGGATGTTGTGTATGTAAACACAAACTGAATTTGAATGAAGGGACGTGAAGGGTGAGTAGTCGATTTCTTTGTTACTCAAGTTGTTTCACATTTTCTGAGCATGGTTGTGATGTAAATAATGAGTTTTTGATATCATCGTCCATGTTATATGGTTGCATTTGAAAATAATTTTGGAATGAAAGGGAGTAGGTGGTTTATACCCCGTGATATTGGCTGCTAATGCAGTGCGTTGGCTACTGAACGGGATGCCGTGAGGAATCATCAATTACTAAAATTAATCATACATGGATTAAGATAGGGTAACCGATCTGTACATGTGAATGTGATACAATTTTTTTTTTTTTTGGATTTATTAGCTGATAAGAATCATAAGATGCTGCAATGCTGCATAGACAAGCTCAGACAAATAATGGAGAATTGTTTGCATCTGAATACAAGGGGCCTGGTGCACCACCTGTTAGAAGTTTTTTCAAAATATTTGGGCGGGGGTGGAGGTCTGGGTGGGTGGGTATAATACCCTGTATTAATCGTTATTTTAATACTAAAGGCAAAATGATAATTTTACAAATATTGAAATTAGACGACGTGACTTATACCATCGCGTAGAGCTTATTGGATGAAGTCTTCTAAATCTGATGGCAATTGAAAACGTATTCTATAACAAGATCTCACTTCTAAAATTTCTCAGAATGTTTACTCATCTAAGACTATTTTTGTATTACTTACTTGAGCATGATTAATATATCTTGTAATATGTATTTGTTTTATCTTTATTGATACGATATCAATCATATTTGTTTTATCTTTATTGTGGCGAAGTATGTTGAGTTTTCACTATTGCTTATGGAATTTCTTTGATTTATGTGCAGGCAGCTTCTATTGTACTTACATTCAGGTGTCCAAACGAAAGAGCACTGGTACATTTTCTTACAAGACTGTTCTATACATAATTATATTTGATTAGTAAATTTGGTTTGCTAAATAATTTGAGAGTAGTTGTTGTGAATTTCAGTCAATTTGAATTAGCCTACTTTGTACCTTTTAAATCAGAAATTATGACTAATTTGATCAAAATGAGTAGTATGCTTATGTTGATTAAACTATTTAGGTTCACTTCGATTGCCTGTACATTGACCAAAATTTGTGGATGTAGCCAATCTTGGTTCATTTCATATATGTAAACATGAAATAATTTATATGTAAACCTGATTTGGATTCAAACCACGTAATGGCTTCGTTGCGTCATTTTTGTTCTATGTCTGCTTTCTCGAATGCAAGTAGTAACAGATATTTAGATTAGTTATTTATATTCGTTTTATGTAAAGCAAATGATATCTTAATTAGAATTACTTGGCTTAAAATTACCCATGTAACAAGAACGTTATGATTAAATTGTTTACTGGTACAATCTAGGTTCCATATTTCCATGTGTACAGGATTTTAAATAGTATACCATACTGAAAATTGTAGCTAAAACAACAATGAACAAACGTCATGTAGGAGTGATTTCTGATGAAAGCACACATCATAGTTGCTGAAACACATGACTGGTCAGTAGTAAATTGATAGAATCAGGAGTTGTGGCAATAGGGTTGATCATGTGAGTTGGACTATTAAGACTAGATAGACTGCACGAGCAATGTTCTGTTGTAGTTGTACCAATGAGTTGAAGTGTTTGAAGCACCTAAAACCATTGTCTGATATGTAGCATGCTGATGTATGGCCAGTTATTACAAACTGAAATATTTTTGGAGCATGAGTATCAGACTTTTAAGAATTCAGTCTTAATTTGAAAGTGGACTGGAAGTTTGGGGCTTTGTTGTTTCAATTTTAGTATGCACTTTGTTGTTTCATATCAGTCTTAATTTAATCATAACCTGAAACTGATTGATCCTTGGACATCATAGGAAACATGTTTTCTTATGTGCAGTCTAGTAAAATCTCTTAATTTATAACCTTTAAACTATTAATACCATTTTATGTTCTCTTGTATTTCATGTTATATATGATTCAGTAACCAGAATGCGTTGGGTTTTAACATTTATATGTATAGGTTAGTTTAATGCTAACTCATGTTTATTCATTTTGCAGCTGCATGGAAGGCCTGGTTACGAGGAAAGCTGTTTGAGCATGTAAATGAACGCTGTATTAAGAACGTATGCTTGTGTGAATTATCTTAGACTGCTCAAGTTAAGTGTTGTTATCATATGTATGGTGAAAATACTGTTATCTTCAAACTTAGGACGATGGATGCTATTATTATATGTTATGTAATAACACTGTGATAATACTGTGTCATGACTTATGTAGCTGTTTGTAATTGTATGTCTGGTAGCACTGTATTTGTATGTCGGGTAGCTGTTTGTAATTGTATGTCTGGTAGCTGTTTGTAAGTGTATGATAATACTGTGTCATGACTAATGCTTTTAATGCCTATATTTTTTTTTCAAACGGACAGAATTACAACGGGTAAGAACCGTTGTAATATAGTACATAACAACGGTTTCTGCCCGTTTCGTTATGAGTAAAGGCCATGGAATTATGGCTCAAATGGAACGGCTAAAACCCGTTGCTATTTACGATAACACAACGGGCAATACCCGTTGCTTTATAGACACTAAGAAACGGTTTAAAACCGTTGCTTATGATCTAAAAGAAACGGTTTCTGCCCGTTGCTATTTGTAAATAAACAACGGGCAATAACCGTTGCTTTATGGACATTAAGCAACGGTTTAAAACCGTTGCTTATGATCAAAAAACAACGGTTAGTTACCGTTGCTAAAATTTACCACTCCGTTATTAGAAACGATTTTTAACCGTTGGTAATGGTGTAAGCAACGGTTATAAACCGTTTCTAATAGATGATTATGGTGTGGTGTCTCCTTCTTCCTTATCCCTGATTCCTCCTCCTCCTCCCACGTCTTTGTCTCCACCTCATCCTTCTTCCCTCATTCCTCCTCCTTCCTCATCGATACCTTCTATTTCTTTGTTTTCTTCGAAAACAAGTCTGAACTCTGAGATACAATCAACATTGTTATCAGATAAGAATTTTCCTTCTCTATCTGATAATGTGAATCCAAAACAGATCTTTAATCTTATTCTTTCCGCAAAGTCTTCTGAAATTGATAATAGGTGGTCATCGCTTTTCAAGAAAAAGCCAAGAAACATTGGAGTCTTTGTTCCTAGGCATTTTGAGATTATGAAGGATGGTTTACCAAAACCTTTACCTGAGGAAGTTAAAAGAGAAGGAAATAAATACTGGTGTGATTTTTTGGTTGGATTCTTCTTGGGTGGATCTCTTTCTTATTTGACTGTTACAAAGTATTTGAGAAGTGTTTGGAGATTGAAAGGTGAAGTTGATATAAAATCTGATAATGAAAATTTCTATTTCAATTTGTCGAATGACCTAGACAGAATGAAGATCTTGCAATCTGATCCTATCTTTATTAAAGGTAAAATGTTCATTATTACAACATGGAATCCATCATACGTCTATGTTCAAGAGCAAAGTAAAAAAGTTCCAGTTTGGGTGCATTTTTATAGAATTCCTCTGATTGCTTGGGCCTTAATTGGAATTAACTGGTTAGCTTGTCATGTTGGAAATTTGATCTGTCTTGATGAAAGTACAGAAAAATCGACAAGATTCAAGTATGCTAAAGCTTTGATTGAAGTATCTCCTGATCAAGAACTCCCTGAATATATTGTAATTGATGATTTAGGTGACAGCTGCCCTCATGTTAAGGTTATATATGATTGGAAACAAAAAATTTGTTGTAAATGCAAAGTATTTGGACATGAAACTAAGGAGTGTTCAGGAAATTGTAAGGATGAGAGATCTGAAGTGCATTATGGAAGTGTTTTTGGAGCAACTGATTACAGTGAATACAATGAACATAATATTATGCAAGGAAAAGCTCTGAAGACACATAATTCTGGAAATTTTAATTTGAAGACTATGAAAGTCTGGAGGAGAAAGGAAAAAGATCAAGAAGTTCTTAATGATTGTAATAATTGGAATAAGAAATCAAATAATCTTTTATCTGATATTGGAGAGAAGAATTGGGTTCAAAATCAGAAAGTTCAAAAGGATACAGAGTCACATATTGATAAAAATTCTTCAGGTTTTAGTACTGAACAAAACAATTTGGATGATATGGGAGATAAGGAGAATATTACAACTTCAAATTCTTTCATGGTATTGACAGATATTGGTGAAGAAGCTAATAATAATGTGATAATAAAAGAGAGTGAGAACTCTATTTCTCAATCTGGAAACAATCAGGAAATTGTTAAGTCATCTGTAAGACAAGGCTTGGTTGCAGTTAACATGTTTGATAACTGTTCTGATGCAAAGGATCCTGCTAATACAATTGACATACTGGTACATAAAGAGTTTTTGGTTGAGAGCTCAGATGTTAATATGGAATGTCAAAATCTTAAGGAAACAGAAAATTCTAAAAAGGATAAGGCTTTGAAATCACCTAATTTGTTAGAGAAAGGAAATTACACAAATGATATTATTTCTGTGTCATTGAAAAGCAGTAAAGATGTTAATACTGAACAGTCCTCTCCATATATCAATATTACTCCTCCTGACCACCTGATCTTACCACCACCCTGTAAATCTAAGGAGAATATAATAGAACAAGTTTTATCAAATAATAAAAAAGGAAAAAAGAGGTAAAAAGAAAGTCTCCTTCAATGAATCAACTGATGATCTTAACAATGGGAACAACTTCAATATTGATGAAATTCAACCAAGAAGTAAAAATGAGTCTACAATATCTTGCAAAGAATCTTCATCTCATACAAGTGGCAATAGACATACAAGGAAGCATCCTACAATTCTTATTTCTCCCAAAATATTATGATGATGATCAATAATATAACATATTGGAATATCAGAGGAGGGCATTTATTATCAAAACAATCCGAAGTGAAGAAATTGATTAAAGAACAAAAAGTACAACTTATTGCTATCAGTGAAACAAAATCGAATAGGACAAAGACTAAATTAGCTTGTAAAAATATTGCTCCACATTGATCTTATGAAGATAATTTGCAAAGTGCTCCATATGGAAGAATTTTGGTTCTTTGGAATTCAGATTTTTTTTTCAAAATGACAAAGTTACTGGAGGATGATCAAGTTATTCATTTCAGTGCTATATCCTTTCCTTCAAATACTTCTTTTCTGATTTCCTTTGTCTATGCTCAAAATAATTTAGATAGAAGACTTTCTTTCCTTTCCAATCTATCTTCTCTTGTCCAATTTAATCTTCCATTGATAGTTCTTGGTGATTTTAATTGCATGTTTGCATCTGAAAAATATCTGGTGGTATTCCTCTATCTCAAAAAGAAATAATTCCATTGGAACAAGCCCTAATCAATTCATATCTCAGTCATATAAATTTTGTTGGAGCTGAATTTACTTGGAATAATGAAAGCAAAAATGGTCCTAGAACTTTTTGTAAGCTTGATCATGCATTTCATAACATTCATTCTATTAATCTTTGGCCAAATCTTTTATGTAAATTTCCGAGCCCTTCAATATCTGATCACTCTCCAATTATTTTATCATGGGGAGATTTTATTAAAAACAGGAACCCTTCTTTCAAATTTTATAAATCCTGGACTAATCATAAAGATTTTCATAGCATTGTATCACAGGTATGGCAGGAATTTATATTTGGAAACCCTATGTACACTATCAAAGAAAAGCCTTAAAGGTTGAAATTAAAATTAAAAATTTGGGCGAAAGAAATTTTTGGAGATGGTTCAAAAATTTCTGATGGAATAAGGAATCAGCTTACTCACATACAACAACAACTGCAGCAAAATCCATTGAATACAAGATTAGCATGCCAAGAATCTGAGCTATCAAAAGCTTTGCATGAGGCACTAGAAGTTGAAGCTTTGATGAGGAAAGAAGTGTTGCATGAAGCTTATGAAAAGCATGGAGATAGGAATACAAAATATTTTCATGATGCAATTAAAGTTAAACAGGCTAAAGGAAGAATTTTGTGCATTAAATACTTGAATGGAACCTTGCAGGAGAGTGATGATTCAATTACTAAAGCCTTCATAGATTACTTATCATCTATTCTATCAAATCCAAAGCCATTGAATCCAAATCTTTTATCTCTATATAAATTGCAAACTCCATGCTTGGATGATCATCAAGCTATTAACCTGATTCAGGAGGTAACTTCAGAGGAAATTGAAAGGGCAATCTTCTCTCTTAAACCTGATAGTAGTGGTGGCCCTGATGGTTATAATGCTTTTTTCTTTCGGAATTCATGGAAAATTATTAAATTGGATGTTATCAAAGCTATCCAATATTTTTTCTCACATAATAAATTACCTTTTGGTGTAAATGCAACAAATATAGCTCTGGTGCCAAAGAATACTAATCCAGTCAATGTAACAGAATTCAGACCAATATCATGCTGTAATGTTTTATACAAAATCATAGCCAAGATTGTTGCACATAGATTGCAAACTATTCTACCATCTATTATTTCCAGAAATCAAGTTGCTTTCATGCCTAAGAGAAATATCAGTGATAATATTTTGTTAACTCAGGTTCTTTTAAGAGGTTATGGAATTGCAAGTATTTCTCCTAGATGTATGTTGAAGCTTGACATCCAAAAAGCATTTGATTTTGTTTCATGGAGCTCTATTATAACTATTCTTTCTAGAATGAATTTTCCTAAACCAATGATAGCTTGGATTTACACATGTATATCTACCACCCATTATTCTATAATAAGAAATGGATGTGCAAAAGGTTTTTTCAAAGGAACTCAAGGAGTTCGTCAAGGTGATCCTACTTCTGCTCTTTTATTTATAATTGTGATGGAAATTCCGAATTCTCTATTAATTGAGCAAGTGCAACTTAAGAATTTGGAACCACATCCAAAATGCAAGGATCCTTTCATAACACATCTCCTTTTTGCTGATGATTTAGTTATCTTTACCAAACCAACTTCAACTAATATTTCTACAATCCTTGAGGTTCTGAAGGTTTTTCATGATATTACTGGATTAAAGATAAACTTCAGCAAATCACATATTTTATTAGCAGGATTTAATGATAGTATGAAAGCTGATATTATAGCTCTATCTGGTCTTAAGGAAATGAATCATTATGCTAAATATCTAGGTTTACCACTTATTTCTGCAAGAATGACTAAAAATGACTGTCTTCCATTATATGAGAAGATAACTGAAAAACTTTCTACATGGCCAAACACAAAACTTTCACAAGCAGGAAGACTGATTATTGTTCAGAGTATAGCAAGTGCAATGGCAAGTTACTGGATGAGGCACTATATTCTTCCAAATAAACTTATTTCTATGGTTAATAGTGCAATGAATAGGTTTTTTTGGCATGGTGATCCTTTTTCAATAAAGCTCATTCCAATTTCATATAAAAAGATTCAGCTTCCAAAGAGTAAAGGAGGACTTGGCATAACTAATTTGAAACTTTGGAATATTGCAGCTGTATCTGTATATTTTGATAAAATATTATCTGATAAAGATGATCTATGGACACAGTGGATTAAGAAAATTTTAATAAAAGAGAAGGACTTCTGGTCTATGAATATTTCAAATATATGCGATTGGAGTTGGAGAAGTTTATTAAAGCATAGAAATATCTTTCTTCCAATGATTCAATGTAATCCTCTAGAGAATAATGATTTATCATTCTGGTCATCTCCTTGGGCAAAAAATGGTTTCATTATTCAAGAAAGTTTATCTTACTCTTTAAAAAAGCTGACCGGTATTCCTTTTAATGCAAAAGCTTCAACATATATTAATGAAAGATCTATTATTCTACCTTATTGTAGTTCAAACTTGGTTAGAAAGTTATGGAAGTCAATATCTTCTTTGGAATTACCATCATCAAAGCTAAAAGTTCTCTGGTCCAACAAAGGAAAGGCTTACTCAATTTCACTGGTGTATAAAACTCTGATTGAGAATTCAAATCCAGAAAAATTCCCATGGGCAACAAGAATTTGGAATGACAGATCTCCTGCAAAAGTGAATTTATTATTATGGAAAATTATGACAAATGCTTTAAATACAAAACATAGATTGACATATCTAGGAGTGATAAACAATGAAGATTGTGTGCTTTGTCATAGTCATACTGAAACAAATACCCATTTATTTTTTGAATGTAATTTTGCTTACAGAATCTGGTGCAGGTTGCTTGCTAATGGAAAATTTCACAAGCCTAGCAGATCTGCAAGAATTGAATGGTTCAATATTTTTAAAGCAACAAGGTGGAAAACTCCAAATGCAATGATTCTTATGATTGTTTTGAAAGATTTTGCTTATGAGTTATGGTGTGAAAGAAATAGAAGAATATTTAACTCGAAGATGGAAGACTCAGAAGCTATATACAGAGTAATCAATAGGAGAATACTTAAAAGGATTAGTAGGCTGAAATGAAAAGAAGAATGCATTGAACAAGATTTTATTTTGTGTTATTATGTAAGATTTTGAGCAATGTGATATGTAAATGGTTTTAATGATGAGCTATTAATTGTAACTCTCTGTGTTGAATAAAATGGGCAGAGCTCCCTTAGCCCATTGCTTTTCTAAAAAAAAGAAATAATCGAATACTCAATTGGCATTATAATTTTTAATTTAATTATTATTATTCTATTATTCTTTTAAAAATTTCTTTATCCAAACTTTTCCCCTTATTTTATATATTTTTTTAAAAACAACAGCAGTTCTATTTTACTGTATATACATATACATATATAAATCTATAAATTAAAGGAAATAAATATTTTTATAAAATTTACTGTTAACTATATAATTATTTCCTTGTTTCCACAAATATAAATAAATTTAATAAAAAGAAATACCTCGCTGTCTACAGAGAACCCAGACCTATTCGAGAAAACTGCAGCCACTCGAGCACATCATCTACTAACGACACTGCCAATGTTCTACCCTCATCTCGAACTCGTGCCTCCCTCAAGCATTCCGACCCACACCCTCCATTTCGCCATCCACCATGAGTCACGTGCGCATGCGACCAACTGTCGACAACTCTCCACCACGCGCGAACATCCATAACCTGGCACCTCCATCCCAAGACTTCCTGAAACCACCCATGACTCATTCGCACCCAGATCGAGTTCCTCTGAACCCATGCCCTAATCTCGTGCTTCCCCCAAAATCGCGTGCTTCACGTTCCAGGCGAACGCGAACCTCCAGGTGGCTGCCATCTTCGATCGTGCGCGTGAGATACCTTGTCTCAATATCGATAAAAGAATTCGAATTGAAGGATAGCACGCCCCCTCTCTTTCACATGCGCTCTCGATTTGGGAATTAGGTTATGAAATTTTGCTTTCGAATTGAAAGGAGGAAAGGAAAAAAAACAATCCAGTCGCGATTTTATTTCTCTGACGACAGCCACCCCTTTTTTTATTTTATTTTACAGAGCTTTGATTTTCTGATTGAAGAGAAAGGGGAAAAGATTTTTGTGATTTTAAAAAATGAAGGCTCGGCTTTAAAAATAAGAAAGGAGGCGTATTGAAAAAGGGATAGGGTAGCGTATAGGACTGCTGGCTACAGAGTAGGAAAAACGTTGATGGTAAAAGAATTTCGGCTGAAGAAAAATTTGACAAATAAGAATATATTATATTTGAATTTCAATTTAAATCGTTTCGATTACGTAGCATTAAATCACCAACTCCTATCGAGGCGTGCCGCCAGGTGTTTATAACGTTATACCCTTATTCCGAACGCAATGGAAAATGTTTTGAGTCCTAATTCGATCGTATGGAGAAGATAGCCTTTTGGATCAGTTATTATACTGAATTTCGATATAAATTTTAGCGCGTTTATATGTCGTATGCTACACCACAACTCCAACCACTACGAAAATTGAAATCCGATAATAATATAATATTATGAATCCAATGGAACTGGTTTCGTCGAATTCCGAGACTGTGCCTCGGAAGGTTTATTTTTAAATATCAATTTAAACATTATTTTCAAAACTGAACAAATCACCATTAGATTCAAATTTAACACTTCTATTATCTTCAGTATTATCAATATAAATTTTACAAGCCTTCAATTTATTTTTAACAGGCTCAAAACTCTAGATTCAACATTTTACCCAACTTCAAATTATTTAATTCAATAATTTAATTATCAAATAAATAGTGATATTTGAATTCAAGTTAAAAATTAACTTTTAAATATTTAAAATCAATTCAAATATTCTAATTTTAAATACTCAAAAATTCCGGGTCGTCACATTCCACCCCCTTAAAAGAATTTCGTCCCCGAAATTATTAGTTAGGAAGAATGATTCAATACCCATTACTATTTTCCCAAAACCAAATAGTTTTATCAACTTGCCATAACATATCTTTTATTAAAGACCCACTATTACTTCAACCAACTTCCCAAAACCTTCCATAGTTTTCAAATAACTTTACTTGTTCAACCATTCAAATTTAAATTCATATCCAAATTTAAATTATCAAAATTTTCTAACTCCCTAAATTTTCGAAAAATTTCGCCAGCGTCTCCTTTGCACGGCTAGCTCGGTACAACTACAAAAGGCCTATATGGGCTTCCAAATTCCAAAAGAAAACAAAAAGCCAAGTGGCTAGATCAAAAACCCAATCAAATTTCATATAGAAATTTAAACTCATACCTTTTTGTCTAGTAATTCAAATTTATCTTTTGACATCAAAACCAATTCTCCTTTCGCTTAATAATACCTGCATATCTTACTTAGCAATAATATCCAATCACAACATTCCAAAAACATTTTATCGACTTCCTTACAAAATGTCAATATTTATTCATTCAAATATTAACTTAGAATATATTTGTAATATCGATTTCCAATTGAGAATTCACCATTCCTTACTTAAGTTTAGTGTAAGCATTTTATACGCTTCTTATATTTATTTTCACCTTACCACTTCAGTTTATATCTATTTCTATTCAAATTGATTCTTTCATTTCTATATGAATTCAATTTATCTTCAACTTTGAATATTTGAATTTTATTTTCCATTTATAACCAATTCATGTCATTATTTTAAATTAGTTTCATGTACTAATTTATTTCAATTTCTAGTTTGAAATCGTTTTGTCGTTAATAAATTTTTCCAAAAATTTTCAAAAATTTTCTAACTCCCAAAATTTTCGGAAAATTTTGGCAGAGTCTCCTTTGTATGGAGGAGCTTTTGCAATTTGACAAGAGATGTAAATATATATACATCGACCCACACGGTCGGAAAACAAAACAGTTCATATTTCCTATTTTTATTGCGTATGTGTACCTTATTTAGCATTTTTAAGCAAGCGGCTTATTGTTTTAGCATTTTGCGCGATCAAATCCAGCCAAACGGCTTCCCTGTGCCTGTACTTACTCCATTAAAACATGTAAGTACCATATATATGAAGTTTAACAACATTTCACTTATTTGCAATAGTTAAACACATGAATTCTAACAGCAATGCACATTAAACACTTTCCGTAAGCAATTTATATAGTTTTAATACTAATTCTGCTGTTTTCAATTAATTCATATACCATTTTCATTCAGCTTGCATGGTTTACAACCCACTTGCTTACGTTCCATTCATTTTAATTTTAAACTAACCCATATTATTCCAATTGATTTTAAAAATCAATTCTATTCACCTCTGTTAATACATTTCCTTTTGTTTACGATAAAATGACTAATTTTCTGTACAAGTTTGATGTTATTCATGCAAATAACAATTACTTAAGCTTAAAACCATTTTAAATTGATTCCAACTCAGTTTATTATTTAATTTCTTCTATTCTAATTCATTCACAACTATTTTATTTAGCCCGACACGTTCCATTTCAATTTTATTCACGATCCATTCATTTGCGTTTCATTTGTTATCCGCATTCATTTAAAACCATTCTATTAAACTTGAAAACATTCTATTTTTCTTATTATCTCTAAGTTATTTCAATTCCTTAACAATTTAAATGGTTTACAATTATTTATTTAAGAATTTCATTCCATTAAATATAATCCGTAACTCACCGAATTTTATTTCGATTAAAATTTATTTTCACTTGATTTAAATCCAACCCAATATCATTAAACTTAGTTTAAGTTGAATTCAATTCAACTCTCCTCCATCTATTTAGCTTAAGTTAATTTACTTCAATTTATTCAATTTTATACTTAAGCTCATTTTCATTTTACAAGTAAAATTTTCTTTTCTATTCAACTTAATTCTATCTCAATCAAATCTCATTCTAAATCTACAATTCCATTTGATTAGTTATTATAAAATTTAAATTTTCAGATTCAATTCATTCAATTGATTACAAGGCCATTTTCAACTTTATTCCCACTCATCTGGGTTTTATTTGCAACCAAAACAATCCTTACTTTAATCTATTTCCAATCATATTTACTTCACTAACAATTCAAGTCGAATTTAATTCATAACTTGAGTTTTATTTCCAAACTACATTATTAACTCACAAATCCAACTTCTATTTGACTACATTAGGTTCCATTTACACATTTTATTAACTAATTTATCATCTAATTAGTTCTCCCCCTGGTTAAAATTCAATACTTGATTTTTAATTCCAAATATCACTTCATTTAATTTTCTTAAGTTTAATTTATTTTATAATTCAAGTTTGGATTTTTCGTTTTATTTTCCAATTCATCAAAAATATTTATTTTGGGTTTTCTATCCCACTTTTCAAATTTTATAAGTCACAACTTATTATTTTACACATTTCCATTCGTTCTAGGCTTGAATATATTCTTCTTTTATTTTTAATTCGAAATTTACGCTTATTTATAACTCAAGCATATTTTTATTTCAATGGATTTTCAATTCTTTTATAAGTTATTCTAATTCATTTATTCTAATCCAATGCTTATCCAACTTATTTCCATTTATTCAAGTAAGAATCTAATTCCATTCAATATCACCCATAACTCAACTGAATTTTTATTCCAATTCAATTTTATTTTAACTCGAATTTATTTAGTTCAATTCGATTCAATTTTCTTCATCAATCCAAGTTAATTTCATTTTTAACTTCTCACTTTAAATTTAAATTCCAATATTCAAAGCTCATATTTCCTTCCTGATTTAAAAATCATCTCAATTTATAAGCTTACAACCTATCTCATCAGGATTTTAAACATCCGGGTTTTGGTTTCAAATCATTTTGAAATCTCCAACATCTTAAAATCACACCTCTCAAAATTTTAAACCATTCCTGGTTTTTATTCCCAACAAATTTCCTTTGAAATTTTCAAAAACAACTAGATTTTCTGAACAAATAAATTTGGCAGGAATCCGTCACTTAGAAACTCGAAAATGAACATCGATGATGCTGCAGTCATCACCGAAGTTATTTTCCAGCGACTGAAGTGAGTTCAATGCTATATCCCTTCTCAAAATTTTATTTGAAACAATTTCCTTTCAAAAATACTTCTGAAACAATAATGCTATTATTTGTCTTCAAAATGCTTCCAAAATCTCCGGGGTTTTAAATTTTCAAATTCTGGTTTAAATCAAATTTTATCTATAATTCATTTGTATAGTTTATGCTTATACAAATTCCCATTTGATTATATTTCAATTTATAAATCACGTTTATAATTAATATTTATAAATTTCATTTTATAAATAAATTTATTTCCTTAACCTTTGGTTATATTTTCAATTTCTAATTAAATTTTCACACAACAATGATAATAATTTAATATTACTATCTTAAACATCAAAGCAACCATATATAACTATAATAATTTACAAAAATTATTTTCTTTATAAAATTATTAATCTGGGTAAAATTATTTCATTTACCCTATTCAAAACAATACCGTGTCAAACTCTTCTATTTAAGTGTTTAGAAACCCCTTCGATACAGTTGTCCAGACTGTGCGGACGAAGGTTCATATGCCACTTAATAAACCAATCAACACAATATTAAAACAATTTATATTCACTAACAAATACGCACTCATATCTATTAATACGCTCAAACTCATTCTAGAGTACTACGGACTCTAATTTAAATGAGTAATTCCCACCAGAGCCAAGGATAACACCAGCCTAAGCTCTGATACCAACTGTGACGATCTAGGCTTTTCAACCATCGATAGCGGCTTACTCGACCAGTAGGCTTTTCAACCATCCCATCCCCGCCGTGGCTCACAGCGATACCTCGGGTTTTCTTTTACGGCCAGCTTCTCGACTCGCAACCAACCACAAAAGACCTTATACTACCCCCGGGGACATGTAGGGGTAAGAGTCTCCCGTTTGCCACCTAACGCAAAGCGAGAACCCCCTATCACGCTGTAATGTAGCAAACCCGATCCCGGTCTCTTCGAAACGATCAACGCATATAGCCAATATTGATAGTCGGTTATTTAACTATCAATTAACATTCACAACATCCATCAAACAATAAATAATTTTCCAAATTATTTATTTATCTCAAAATATCTTCACAAGATATATTTCTATTTTCAACCCTTTGAAAACAGTTTTCGACACACCTTCCTCATGAACTAAATCTCCAAATATCTACTTCCACCGAAAACAACCAAGCACAAAACTTAGATTTTTAAATTAATTTAAAACACTTTATCATAAATTATCCTTTAAAATATTTAAATTTAAAATTACTTAAATACTTTATTAAAAATATATACTATAGAAATATTTAAAAACGAG
Organism: Allium cepa; assembly: GCA_030765085.1. NCBI lineage: Eukaryota > Viridiplantae > Streptophyta > Magnoliopsida > Asparagales > Amaryllidaceae > Allium > Allium cepa. The sequence goes on from CM060944.1 coordinate 114,217,569, forward strand.
GCTACTTTATAAAATATAAAACTAGATTTTCTCCTTTTAAAACAAATACCGAGTCACTTTTAAATAATTACTACTACAATAGATTAAAAGAAAATACTTACTTTAGAATTTAAATGTTTTAGAAGTAATAAATTTTCCAAAACTTTCTTTTTAAAACAACTTTAAAACTTTTAACTTACATTTTAAAATTTACTTTGAAAACGTGCTTAGTTATCCAGGGAAAATTTCCAATTTCAATCACTTAAATCAATTTTCCAAATTGATTTCCAATTTACTCTATTTGAAGTAAATTTCTGTACTCACTCAATTCATTTCAAAATTCGTTAATTATGGACTTTATTAATATTATTATTATTTTCCGTTTGAATTTAAATTTTTTAACTGAAATATACAAATTTCAGATTTTCCCAATTTCTTCTTTATTTCTTTCAATAATCTAAATCTTAAATTTAAAATAAATGATTTATTCTTTTAAATAATAACATTGAAGTTTAAAATTCATTAACTTTCTGTTTATTCAAAATTCCCTTTTCATATACGGAATTTATTTATTAGAATTTTAAAACCACTAATATCCTTATTCAGTTCATTTTAATTTATTTAAATTCTCTATAATTATTCCACTTGCAAATTTTCTTCCTTTTATTTTCAAAAATCCAGTTGTAACAACCCGCATATTTTACAATTGAATATTTAAATATTTTATTTAAAATAATTCATCGTTAGTTGGATTATTTTCTGAAAAGCTACTTTTTGCAAACAGTCGAATTGGGACTCGAGACCACCCCCATTGAGTTCAAAATGACGTTTGTGACCTTTTTGAGTATAAATTTCAATATGTTTGGGGTTAGGGGAATTTTGCTACTTTTTCACTTAGGGCTTTGGTTTGGTTTCAGCCCATTAGACCCAAGCTTCACCCCCTCTTCTCTCCATTCCTTCATAATTTTCCTAATACTCAAGCTTTAGCAACAATGAAGAGAGGAACGGGAAATTAAAACACCAAGCCCTAATCATCTTTGCAAAATCCAAGCTTTAACTCCAAATTCATAGAAGAAGCTTTGGTAAGCCTTCTCATCTTCTTCTCCAACTCATTCTCCTTTCAATTTCAGAAATTCCTAAACCTAACTTAGGAAAAGTTTCTCTTTTAAGCTTAGATTCAAGCTTGTTGGGTTGGAATTGAAGTGTGATTGTTCTTGCCATTGCTCTATAGCTTCTTCTTCATAGTTTTGGGTTTAAAGGTGAGGTTTTTATCTCACATCTATGTCTATATTTATCCTTGTTGTTAGGTATGAATTCCTAACAACTTATTCATGTGCAATTGCTTTTGATTTGGATTGCTTTGGTGTATATTCCAATTTTTAGTGTTTTGAAGTCAAATCTTTAAAAATCATAACTTTGATGTTTGATTATGCTTTTGATGATGCATCGAGGAGCCTATAGGTCTGGGTTGTCGATTGGAATAAACCCTTAGCGCCCGTTACTCGTTCGATGGAAAATTGAGAGAGTTTGCACTTAAATTAAAACAGGTTAGGAATGCAGGAAAACAGTGTTCAGTCGACTGAGCTGAAGCCGAGAATTTTCAGGATCTGCGTTCAGTCGACTGAACCCTCTGAGTCAGTCGACTGAACTGAAACCCGAGAATTTTCTGGGTCTGTGTTCAGTCGACTAAACCCTCCGAGTCAGTCGACTGAGCTGCTCCTATTTTCCCTGTTTTGCCTATTTATGCCTATTTTGCTTAGTTTCCACTTTTTAATCGATTCTTCTTTCTCCGAATAGTTGTTATCACCTTGTTGGCTTTGATAACATCTTCTTTGGAATTTTTGGGAATATCCATTTTGAGGGATTTGGTATCGATTTCTTTGGATTTAATTCGCGTCTTCGAATGTGGATTTTTGGCGATTGATTAATTCTACAATCATTTCTTTGATTTGTCACTTTAAAAATACAAAGGTTTCAATACTAGTAGTAAATATCAGAACTCTTTCATCAAAAGATTTCAACACTTTTTTGTTACAAGGCTCGTTTCTTAAACCGTTTTCCAATCTACTAGTATATACAAACCTTTACCTCACTCGTATGAGAAATCTAATTAAACGGCTTAGTAAAACAAGTGGTATGAAACGTGTGCATTTACTTCATCGATTAATTCATAGACTTGTTCGATTGAATCTCTTGTGACAATTTCGAGTGGAGGTCTACAATTTGTTCGTAAATATTTAAGCTAAACTAGTGGTTATGGGACATGAAGCTAAGCTCATATATTTACTAGCTTAGTGTAATTGACGCTTTTTGATGATCGATAATGATCATTTTTTTTGTGATTTAGACTAGCAATGTGCGATGTCTCTTTGTCTGCGAGGGAGACTAAACCCTGTTTCTGTGGAGCTTCGGCTCAAATTGGTAGGGTAGTGACTCATGGTCTTCGGACCATTTTGTGGAGCTTCGGCTCAAAATTAATGGTTAGCAACCATGGAATAGCGTTCCGTTTTGTGATACACGTGTTGGTGAGTTTTCATACTCCCGTTTTGTGATAGGCCTCCTCCTTTTCGTGATTTCTGGATTTCCATTGATGATTTCTAGAATTTGTGTTTTCACCAATTTTCGTGATTTACATTGATAAGTTTTATCAATATTTGTGCATTGGTGAACTTGTGTGTCATTAACTTTTGTGATTGGCATTGATATAATTGTCAATATTTAGTTTGGTGAATAAAAATAAAGAGTATGGCATTCTTTTTTATCGTTGAGAAGATTCTTGTGATATTGATTAATCTCTAGTTGATTTTCAACTACATACTTATCACAGTATGGCTTTATGGTTATCATACGTTTTTGTCATATCTCTTATTCTATATCATTTTGTTTGATATTTATAGTTAGACTGATCCGTTTATTATTTTCTTATTAAATAATACTCGGGTCAGACCGAGATGTTACAGGTGCTTCTGCTTGACTCCTCATTTGGGATTATTATTCTGACTTTTGGCTAACTACTTAGATTAGTAGTTTATTTTGTTGTATACATTTTAGATATAGATTCCATGATGTATACTTATTCTTTTGTGTAGCATTTGTAGCTATTCCTTTGTGATATTGTGGATCTTGTTATACCACTGCTCTGACATACACTTTTATGTGTAATATTCATAACTGTTTCCGCCTTTAAGATATGAACTTCTGTGACTGATTTGTATTATGATATTTCTATATTTGTTTCTGAAGATCATATAGCCACCGTGTAGTAGCTTTGAGTTTGTATCGGCATGTCGAATTTCCTCTTGGTAAGAAATGCATATTGTACTATCTGACATACCGTTGCTCGCACAAAGCAATTACACGGATGACCGCTCCTCAACAGCCTTATTCTCCGCGCTAGTTGACGGCATTACCCTGTAGTGTCCTTGACTAGCATAGGTATAGAGGTGGGGCGTCACAACTTGGTATCAGAGCGAAACTTCGGAACAATGTAGAATAATTTAACAAGGATCATCGTCCTAAGTCCATCCTAGGAGTCGTGCCTTAGGATTTAATTCGAGTCTTCGTACCATCTTATCCTATTTTCTTTTGCGATTCCTTGTTTTATCAATCATTATTGTGAGTCGTGCCTTAGGATTTAATTCGAGTCTTCGTACCGTCTTATCCTATTTTCTTTTGTGATTCCTTGTTTTATCAATCATTACTGTTTGATATTCATTTTGTGAATAACCTTTTTTTCTTCTTTCTTTTTTTTCTTAAAGAAGAGAAATGGTTAGACCAGGCCGTCCCAGCGCCGGTCAATCTAGTGCTACTCCCCAGGATGGAGTATTTATGTCTGCACAACAGCTTCTTGATCTTGTAAAGAATGCTCAAGCTGCCGGATCCATTCCAAAACCTACTCACCCTAAATTTGGGTTTGCATGCTTGTGCAGTGACTATACCAACTTGGGTGGGAAGCCATTCATGGGTTCCGAAAGCGTTATTCAAGTCCAAGCTTGGCAAAGAGCATGCGATCGAATCTTTTCTCGCATGAATCTTATAGATCTTCACCGAGTTCAGGTGGCTTCTAGTATGCTCCAAGAAAGAGCATTAGACTGGTACGAGCTTCTGATTTCTGAAATAAATGAAGAGGATCTTACTTGGGAGAAATTCCGGGAATGATTCGAATTAAAGTTTGTACCAGAAGCTGAGAAGGTAACATTGGCTCGTCGTTTCGTAGACCTTGTTCAAGGTGAAACCTCCATGGCAGATTATGTCGCATCATTCGAGTCACTTTCTAAATACGGGGTCGAATACGTAAACACCCCATTGAAGAAGAACCAAAGATTTGTCTATGGCTTGAACAAGAATCTCAAAAAGCCATTACTTCTGAAATTGGAAGTTGCTTTCGACCAACTTATTGATATCGCTCTTCGAATTAAAGAGGCAGATAAGGAAAGTGATGTTGAAGTTGTGGGTGCCAAACCAAACTTCAACAACAACAAGAAAAGGCCTAATAAGTTCAAAGGTCCTTATCCCAATAAGAAAGGGAAGCAAGCAACTCCGATAGCAAAGACTTCTACCTCTAGTAGTGGGCAATGCTACAATAGTGGTTCTATGGACCATTATGCAAATAAGTGTTCAAAGCCCCGCGTTTGTCGCTATTGCAAAAGCCCAAATCATTATTTATCTGCATGCCCCATACTCCAAAACAAGAAGGAGGGAAAGCTTAATGTGGTGCAAACTCCTAATAACACTTCCATGGTCAAGGTATTTCTCATTCTATCCTTGATGGAATTATTGTGTTTTGTGATCATCCTATTCGAGTTCTTTTTGATACGGGTGCGTCCCATTCTTTTATATCAAAAGAACTTGTTGATACTTTTTTTGAGTGTTGTTGCTTTAATGACTTCTTTGAGAATCGCGAATCCGGTTGGTGGATCCGCAACAATTAGTTTGCTTTGTAAAGATGCCGAGATTATTTTGTGTGATTTTTCTTTCCGAGCCGATTTGCATGTTATGCGCTACTTAGGCTCTGGAATGATTTTGGGAATGGATTGGCTTAACCGCTATGAAACTCAAATTCGATGTCCTAAGTGGACTATTCATCTTCGACATCCTCAATCTATTAAGTAGATTTCTATTGATCTTAAAGATTCGGATTCCAACTTGGCTGCATCTTTATATTCTTTAAGTCCTCATGATGACGATAATGATGATGGGGAAGATGTCATTTCTCTTATTCACGTTGTTCGTGAATTTTCCGACATATTTGAGCCCGTTTTAGGATTACTACCTAAGCGAGCAATTGAATTCATAATTAATCTATTTCTTGGAGCTTTAACTATTACTCGTCCTCCTTATCGTATGTCCAATAAAGAAAATGAGGAGATGCGCGAACAATTATCCGAATTGGAGACAAAGTAATTTATTCGCTCTAGTTCCTCTTCTTGGGGAGCTTCTGCTATTTTTGTGAAGAAATCTGATGGTACACTTAGGTTTGCGTTGACTACAACAAGCTTAATGATCTTACTATCAAGAATAAATATCCTTTACCTCGGATTGATGATTTATTTGACCAACTTAGTGGTGCTAGAGTCTTTTCACAATTGGACTTGGCTACCGGTTTTCATCAGCTTCGTATTGCAGAGGATAACATTCCTTTGACATCGTTCTGTACTCGTTATGGATCTTATGAATGGCTTGTTATGCCATTTGGTTTAACGAATGCTCCAGCTTATTTCATTGACCTTATGAATAGAGTTTTCAAAGACTTCCTCGATCGATTTGTTCTCATCTTTATTGATGATATTCTTTTGTATTCTAAAACCGAGGAGGAGCATGAAAAGCATCTTCATATTGTGTTGGAAACTCTTAGGAGCAATCAATTGAAAGCAAAATTTTCTAAATGCCACTTTTGGCAATCTCGGGTGAAGTTTCTCGGTCATATCATTTTCGAATCCGGAATTTCTGTAGATCCTTCAAAGATTGAAGCGATTCAAAATTGGAAGAGATCGGAGAGTGTGACGGAGATCCGTAGTTTTCTTGGATTGACAGGTTATTACCGCCGTTTCATAAAAGACTTTTCCAAAATTTCCGTGCCTCTTACTAGTTTGACAAAGAAGGGAGTTAAATACATTTGGTCGGACAAATGTGAAGCTTCTTTCCAGAAATTAAAAGAACTCCTTTCTGATGCTCCTATTCTTGTTATTCCCGAGGGGAATAAAGATTTTATTGTTTATACCGATGCTAGTCGTGTTGGTTTGGGAGCTGTTCTAATGCAAAGAGAACGTGTTATTGCTTATGCTTCTAGGCAATTGAAGCCAGCCGAGACTAGATATGTCACTCATGATTTAGAGCTCGTGGCTATTGTTTTCGCTCTTAAAATTTGGCATCATTATCTTTTGGGAGAGAAATTTGTTCTCTATACCGATCATAAATCTTTGAAGTATTTATTTTGTCAAAAGGAACTTAACTTGCGTCAATAACGTTGGCTCGAATTCCTTGCATCTTATGATCTTGACATTCTTTATACTCCCGGAAAGGGAAATCGTGTTGCCGACGCCCTTTGCCAAAAGCTACAAGAGGTTGTTTCCATTATGATATCCGAATGGAATGATCTTGGAATTTTATCCACTTGTGAGATTCGAGATCGTGAGTTCCATTTATGTTCATCTTTGGCTTTATGTAGCCTTGAGGCTCATCCTTCTCTTTTAGACCGCATTCTTGGAGCTCAATAGCTAGATCCCGAATTGGCTCTTCTTAGCCAAAGTTGTAGGGATAAAATTGGTATTGAAAGTTTGAAAGACTTTAATATTGATTCTCGTGGCAGTATTCGAAAATTTGGTAGAACTATCGTGCCAAATATTAGTGATCTTCATAAAGATATTTTAGAAGATTCTCATCGTTCTAATTTTTCCATTCATCCCGGTAATAGTAAAATGTATACAGATATGAAGCAACTTTATTATTGGGATGGAATGAAATCTGATATTGCTAACTTTGTTAAGCGTTGCATGACTTGCCAACTTGTCAAGACCAAGCATCAAAGGCCCGGTGGGTTATTGCAACCTTTAGAGATTCCAATTTGGAAGTGGGATCAAATTTCCATGGACTTTATTGACTGCCTTCCCCGTTCTCGTTCGGGTCATGATAGCCTATGGGTGATAGTTGATAGACTTACTAAATCTGCCCATTTTATTCCTGTTCGATCCAATCGGACTGTTCCTCTTTTGGCTAAGCTCTTTATTAAAGAAATTGTTAAATTACATGGAGTTCCTACTTCTATTGTTAGCGATCATGATCCATTGTATACTAGTGGATTTTGGAAGAGTCTTCAAAAAACTTTGGGAACGAAGCTTAATTTTAGCACCGCTTATCATCCTTAGTCAGATGGACAAACCGAGCGTGTGAATCAAATTCTTGAAGATCTTCTTCGTGCATGCGTTTTTGATTTTGGTGGAAATTGGGAAGATCATATTTCTCTTGTTGAGTTTTCCTATAATAATAGCTTTCAATCTAGTATTGGTATGGCTCCTTTCGAGGCGCTTTATGGAAGGCCATGCCGATCTCCTTCTTGTTGGCTTGAGGCCGACGAGAAGCTGGTTTTAGGTCCAGATTTTATTCGTGATTCCACAAAAAAGATTGACCTTATTCGCCATCGGATGAAAGAAGCTCAAAGTAGGCAAAGATCCTATGCCGATAACCGAAGAAGAAAATTAGAATTTTCTGTGGGAGATTTTGTGTTTGTACGTGTTCCACCTATGAAGGGTGTTGTGAGTTTCAGTCGATCGGGAAAGTTAGCACCTTGATATATTGGTCCATTTCCCATCACCGAACGTATTGGTTCCGTGGCTTATCGCCTCTTATTACCGGCTCAATTTTTGCTATTCATGACGTGTTTCACGTTTCTCAATTACGGAATGCCTTCGAGATTCCGATTCTATTCTTGAGCCCGGTGTCGTTGAAGAAATTGAAGTTTCGCCTAATTTAACTTATGAGCAACATCCTATTCGAATCCTTGATTCGGAGGTCAAATGCCTTCGAAATAAAGATGTTTCTCTTGTGAAGGTTTAATGGTTCTCAAATCCTAAGGATTGCTTTTGGGAATCCAGAGAATTCATCGAGCAAACACATCCGGACTTACTTTCTCGTGCTCTTTGAGGTGAACTTCTTATTCTGAATTTCTTCTTTTGTGTTGATATGCTTTTACTGCTGTTACTTTTTGTTCATTTATTTCTCATGATGGTGAGGACGCAATTTCATTAAGGAGGGGAGTCTGTAACAACCCGCATATTTTACAATTGAATATTTAAATATTTTATTTAAAACAATTCATCATTAGTCGGATTATTGTCCGAAAAGCTACTTTTTGCAAACAGTCGAATTGGGACTCGAGACCACCCCCATTGAGTTCAAACTGACGTTTGCGACCTTTTTGAGTATAAATTTCGATATGTATGGGGATAGGAGAATTTTGCTACTTTTTCACTTAGGGCTTTGGTTTGGTTTCAGCCCACTAAACCCAAGCTTCGCCACCTCTTCTCTCCATTCCTTCATAATTTTCCTAATACTCAAGCTTTAGCAACAATGGAGAGAGGAATGGGAAATTAAAACACCAAGCTCTAATCATCTTTGCAAAATCCAACATTTAACTCCAAATTCATAGAAGAAGCTTTGGTAAGCCTTCTCTTCTTCTTCTCCAACTCATTCTCCTTTCAATTTCAGAAATTCCTAAACCTAACTTAGGAAAAGTTTCTCTTTTAAGCTTAGATTCAAGCTTGTTGGGTTGGAATTGAAGTGTGATTGTTTTTGCCATTGCTCTATAGCTTCTTCTTCATAGTTTTGGGTTTAAAGGTGAGATTTTTATCTCACATCTATGTCTATATTTATCCTTATTGTCAGGTATGAATTCCTAACACTTATTCATGTGCAATTGCTTTTGATTTGGATTGCTTTGGTTTATATTCCAATTTTTAGTGTTTTGAAGTCAAATCTTTAAAAATCATAACTTTGATGTTTGATTATGCTTTTGGTGATGCATCGAGGAACCTATAGGGCTGGGTTGTCGATTGGCGTAAACCCTTAGCGCCCGTTACTCGTCCGATGGAAAATTGAGAGAGTTTGCACTTCAATTAAAATAGGTTAGGAATGTAGGAAAACAGTGTTCAGTCGACTGAAATCTCTGAGTCAGTCGAATGAGCTGAAGCCGAGAATTTTCAGGATCTACGTTCAGTCGACTGAACCCTCTGGGTCAGTCGACTGAATTGAAACCTGAGAATTTTCTAGGTCTGTGTTCAGTCGACTGAACCCTCTGAGTCAGTCGACTGAACTGCTCCTATTTTCCCTGTTTTGCCTATTTATGCCTATTTTGCTTAGTTTCCACTTTTTAATCCATTCTTCTTTCTCCGACTAGTTGTTATCACCTTGTTGGCTTTGATAACATCTTCTTTGGAATTTTTGGAAATATCCATTTTGAGGGATTTGGTATCGATTTCTTTGGATCTAATTCACGTCTTTGAATGTGGATTTTTGGTGATTGATTGTTTCTACAATCATTTCTTTGATTTGTCGCTTTAAAAATATGAAGGTTTCAATACTAATAGTAAATATCAGAACTCTTTCATCAAAACAATTTCAACACTATTTTGTTACAAGGCTCGTTTCTTAAACCGTTTTCCAATCTACTAGTATATACAAACCTTTACCTCACTCGTATGAGAAATCTAATTAAACGGCTTAGTAAAACAAGTGGTATGAAACGCTTGCGTTTACTTCATCGGTTAATTCTTGGACTTGTTCGATTGAATCTCTTGCGACAATTTTCAAATGGAGATCTACAATTTGTTCGTAAATATTTAAGTTAAGCTAGTGGTTATGGGACATAAAGCTAAGCTCATATATTTACTAGCTTAGTGTAATTGATGCTTCTTGATGATCGATAATGATCATTTTTTTTGTGATTTAGACTAGCAATGTGCGATGTCTCTTTATCTGCGAGGGAGACTAAACCCCATTTCTGTGGAGCTTCGGCTCAAATTGGTGGGGTAGCGACCCATGGTCTTCAGACCATTTTGTGGAACTTTGGCCCAAAATTAATGGTTAGCAACCATGGAATAGCATTCCGTTTTGTGATACACGTGTTGGTTAGTTTTCATACTCCCGTTTTGTGATAGGCCTCCCCCTTTTCGTGATTTCTGGATTTTCATTGATGATTTCTAGAATTTGTGTTTTCACCAATTTTCGTGATTTACATTGATAAGTTTTATTAATATTTGTGCATTGGTGAATTTGTGTGTCATTAACTTTTATGATTGGCATTTATATAATTGTCAATATTTATGGTTTGGTGAATAAAAATAAAGAGTATGACATTCTTTTTGATCTTTGAGAAGATTCTTGTGATATTGATTAATCTCTAGTTGATTTTCAATTACATACTTATCACAGTATGGCTTTATGGTTATCATACGTTTTTGTCATATCTCTTATTCTATGTCATTTTATTTGATATTTATAGTTAGATTGATCTGTTTATTATTTTCTTATTAAATAATACTCGGGTCAGACCGAGATGTTTCAGGTGCTTCTGCTTAACTCCTCATCTGGGATTATTATTCTGACTTTTGGCTAACCACTTAGATTAGTAGTTTATTTTGTTGTATACATCTGAGATATAGACTCCATGATGTATACTTATTCTTTTGTGTAGCATTTGTAGCTATTCCTTTGTGATATTGTGGATCTTGTTATACCACTTCTCTGACATACACTTTTATGTGTAATATTCATAACTGTTTCAGCCTTTGAGATATGAACTTCTGTGACTAATTTGTGTTATGATATTTCTATATTTGTTTCCGAAGATCATATAGCCACTGTGTAGTAGCTTTGAGTTTGTATCTGCATGTCGGATTTCCTCTTGGTAAGAAATGCATATTGTACTATCTGACATACCGGTGCTCGCATAAAGCAATTACACGGATGGCCGCTCCTCAACAGCCCTATTCTCCGCGCTAGTTGACAACATTACCCCGTAGTGTCCTTGACTAGCATGGGTATAGAGGTGGGGCGTCACACAAATTCTATATATTTTGATAACTCAGTGTACCAAAATATATTCAGATAAACCATAGCATTCAATATTCCAATATAATCCATCATAGAATATCAAATAATCACAACAAAGAATATTAAATAATTTAAATAAATGTTGAGGAATCCAGTTGGATCCCTCCAACCTGTTTTCCCTGCATCCACAAATGTTAGCAATATAAAATACCAATTCTACTTCGAGGTGGAATATCGCGGTATATGGGATTAATATAATATCACCCGCTATTATGTGGCACATAGGGTCTCATCCGCTATATAATGCGGGAAATCAATCATTCCAAGATGTATTATATACTATAATATAACATATCAAATCAATTCAGTCATCCAACCAATTATTTAAATTTAACCATTTAAATTTAAATTTAAATTCAGCTGAGTGAGATTAACTCACCTTTGATTTTTGTTTTGCAATCCTCTTCAATATTGCCTTGGATTTCCAGATGTTTGACCTTGAATAAACAATTTATATAATTTATTAATATTCAAAATAATCGAATACTCAATTTCCATTATAATTTTTAATTTAATTATTATTCTATTATTCTTTTAAAATTTCTTTATCCAAACTTCCCCCCCTTATTTTATATATTTTTTTTTAAAAACAACAGCAGTTCCACTTTACTTTATATACATATTCATACATCAATTTATAAATTAAAGGAAATAAATCTTTTCATAAAATTTACTGTTAACAATATAATTATTTCCTTGTTTCCAAAAATATAAATAAATTTAATAAAAAGAAATACCTCGCTGTCTACAGAGAACCCAGACCTATTCGAGAAAACTACAACCACTCGAGCACATCACCCACTAGCGACACTGCCAATGTTCTACCCTCATCTCGAACTCGTGCCTCCCTTAAGCATTTCGACCCGCACACTCCATTTTTCCATCCACCAAGAGTCATGTGCACATGCGACCAACTATCGACAACTCTCCACCACATGCGAACATCCATAACCTGGCGCCTCCATCCCAAGACTTCCTGAAACCACCCACGACTCAGTTGCACCCAGATCGAGTTCCTCTGAACCCAAGCCCTAATCTCGAGCTTCCCCCAAAATCACGTGCTTCACGTTCCAGGCGAACGCGAACCTCCAGGTGGCAGCCATCTTCGATCGTGCGCGTGAGATACCTTGTCTCAATATCGATAAAAGAATTCGAATTGAAGGATAGCGCGCCCCCTCACTTTCACGTCGCTCTTGATTTGGGAATTAGTTTATGAAATTTTTCTTTCGAACTAAAAGGAGGAAAGGAAAAAAACAATCCAGCCATGATTTTCTTTCTCTGATGACGACCACCCCTTTTTTTATTTTATAGAGCTTTGATTTTCTGATTGAAGAGAAAGGGGAAAAGATTTTTGTGATTTAAAAGAACGTAGGCTAGACTTTAAAAATAAGAAAGGAGGTCTATTGAAGAAGGGATAGGGTAGCGTATAGGGCTGCTGGCTACAGAGTAGGAAAAACGTTGATGGTAAAAGAATTTCGGCTGAAGGAAAATTTGACAAATAAGAATATATTATATTTGAATTTAAATTTAAATCATTCCGATTACGTAGCCTAAAATCACGAACTCTTATCAGGGCATGCCGCTAGGCGTTTATAACGTTATACCCTTATTCCAAACGCAATGGAAAAGGTTTCGAGTCCTAATTCGATCGTATGGAGAAGATAGTTTTTTGGATCAGTTCTTATACTGAATTTTGATATAAATTTCAGCGCGTTTATATGTCGTATGCTCACACAACAACTCCAATCACCACGAAAATTGAAATCCGATAATAATATAATATTACGGATCCATTAGAACTAGTTTCGTCGAATTTCGAGACTGTGCCTCGGAAGGTTTATTTTTAAATATCAATTTAAACGTTATTTTCAAAACTGAACAAATCACTATTAGATTCAAATTTAAAACTTCTATTATCTTCAGTATTATCAATATAAATTTTACAAGCCCTCAATTTATTTTTAACAGGCTCAAAACTCTAGATTCAACATTTTACCCAACTTCAAATTATTTAATTCAATAATTTAATTATCAAATAAATAGTGATATTTGAATTCAAGTTAAAAATTAACTTTTAAATATTTAAAATCAATTCAAATATTCCGATTTTAAATGCTCAAAAATTCCGGGTCGTCACATTGAAACTGTTTTTGATTTTCATTTCCAGGTATCTTTTGATCGCTGTTTTCTTTTGCAATATTTTGGTTCGTATTTGCTCTGATCTACATTCTCTCAGGTTTGTATAAATTCTACTTCTTTTAGTTTATTGTCTCAGGTTTGTTTGTGAGAAAATTTTGTTTTAAAGATGAAAGGGTTTTGAACCAAAATGACATATTACATATGCCACTTGTAATTATTTGCTAACACTTGTAATTTTAAATAAACACTTGTTAATTAATGATGTTCCTTGTTAAACATTTGTCACCACTTGATTTTAAAAATCTTACACTTGTTAAATCAATATTTCACTCATTAAACATTTGTCAATACATGGATCATATAATTTACAATTGTCAAAATTACATATTTTTATGTTTTACCCCTTTGTTTTGTTAATTTGTTAATATGAAAACAATTTGTGTTTAAACCATCTCTTTATTTTATTTACATATGTTTATGTCTTTAAATTAATAAATACACAAACTATATTTAGTCACTTTAAAAGAAAATGTATTATAAATCTTATTATCAAATCTTATTTAAATTTTTAAATCTTTAATTATATCTCACTTTAAAATTACAAACCAATTTTAAACATATATGCTTTCTTATTAATTTCCAAAAGATATGTAAAATTTAAAACTTTCTATTAATTCTTATAATTAGAAAACAAATTCCTTTTAGTATATATTTATAGAATTTTCAAATCCAGATTCTGTTTTACAATATATTTATTTTTTATTTCCAAATATTCAAATAAATTCACAAATAAATTCAAGCTCAATATATTATTCAAAATATTTATTTCTGAATTTCCAATTAGAAATTCTATTAAAAATCATATTTATATACATTTATTTAAATAACAAACAAATGTCTATTTTAATTTGGAAAAATACCAAATTAATTTGAACAATTAAATTAATTACAATTTGAATTTGATTTAAAAACGGGAATGTTACAATTTTGAATAATCGAAAACGTCAAATTGAGATAAGAATCAAAGCCAATTGTTTTAGTGGAATGATAAAATATTGAGTTTTGTAACTCTTGAATTAAAAGGATAGCAAAATTTAAAACAAGTTTAAACTGTTAAATATTCTTGTTATGTAAAAATGAATAAGAATATTTTGTATTATACAAGTATGAAATTAAGTTTTGAAACTTTTAGTGATGAAATTTTGTTTTGAGAAAATGTTAATGAACCTAGTTAATGTTTTATAAATACTATTTATTTTTAGAATGATTTTTAAAAAGTGTTCGATTTTAAAGAAAATTTGATCAATATAAAGTCTCTATTATATATTTGAAAACTATCGATTTTGAAATAGGAAAAGGGAAATATTGATTTTATATAAGTTAGACTTTATATAAATATGTAACTGAAGAAATATTTGAAAATTATGAATTTTTAAAATAATGAATTTTGAAAGGTATTCAATTTTGAGGAAGCAAATGATTGTAGATTTCATATAATTATGAAGCTGAAGTGATATTTTGAAGCCTATTGATTTTCGAAGACCTTTGATGTCGTAAAATATTCGATTTGGTAGTTTTCGATTCTTTTAAAGGTGACTTTATATAAGTATGAAGTTATTTCGAAGACTATTGATTTTGGAAGGTATTTGATGGGCAATAATGATCTTATATAAATGGAGTTTATGTAAGTATGATATATATGAAGTTTATGATATGAAAAGGATACTGTGTATAGTATGATATATTTTGAAATCGAAGATATAGAAAAGCACCCTCCATGGAAAACAAAAGTTAGAGATCCATTAGGTGGATCTACTCGAAAATCCACTCGGTGGATTAAATTGAATTTGATGCAAGTTTTCCGGATATAAACTCATGAGTTCTTTTGACTTTTGTTTTTCCTCATAGCGTAAATCGAGGGGCAGAGATTGCTACAATTACTATGGATTCCTTGGGATAGCGACGTAACTATTTCGTAAGTGCAATCTATGAGGAATTTTTATGGCATAAATCGAGGGGCATAGATTGCCTATAGTTACTATGGATTCGTTGGGATAGTGACATAATTATTGTGTAACTACGATCCACGATGTTCAATGTTGTAAATCGAGGGGCAGAGATTGCCCATAGTTACTATGGATTCTCTGGGATAGAGACATAACCATCGTGTAACCACGATCCATGATTGGGTATCGAATTGTACTTTCCATATTTGATTTGAAAGGTTTTCAAGTATTTTCACTGGATATGAAAACGGGTATGCTAAGTACTTAGAGATTTTTAGTCTTATGCCTGATCAACGTATGACTAAAGTTTGTAAGAATGTGGATAAACTTGTTAAGACATCGAGTTATAAAAGTGTTTTGATATAAACTTATTTGTCTTTTTTAAATCATTTAGAAATGGTTAAAAGTTGTTTGTTTATAATTAATACTGTTAAAAAAAATTATTTATCAACATTTTATTATAGTGAAAAGTTATTTACACAGTTGATATTGTTTGAAGTTGATAATTATTATCTATTAATAATATTTTGAAATTACTTATTTTATTTATTAAAAATGCCTTGGAAGTAATTTGTTGTTTAATATAATAATATTTGAAGATAAATTATTATTGTTTCTAGATAATGTTTGAAAAAGTATTCTGGTCTTAAAACTAGCAAATTTTCAAATAATGGATTTAACAGTTTTAATAGTTTCTTTCTAAATTTGAGTAATGATGTTAATAATTACTTTCAAACATTTTACATATATTTATAAGGATGTCTATTGTGAATATTTATAACTGAAATTTCCTTACGTGAAGTAAGGAGTTTTATAAATGAATTTTGTAAAGTATTGATATACTTAAGATTATTAATTTTGCAAATGAATTTATGCAAATGGGTTTCAAATGATATTTATATAAGTTTCTTTACTTCAAAAATACAAATTTAGAGATATTATATAAATAGAATATATATAAATTTTTCCGTTTTAAATTCTTATAGAACAATTGATTTGGAAAGTATTATCTATAGTATAATATGTTTGATATCTATTTTGAAAGAAAAGTTTGAAATATTTACTTGGTTTCCAAAGTAGTAATACGAAACTTAGAGGTTTATTTACTATTTGACTTTGTATTAAATGAAATAAATGTTTTCCATGATTTGAATAATTATTTTAAAAATAAGTATTTTATAAATTAATTATGAAAGATATGAAATTTATACTCTTGATTTGAAATAGAAATTTAATGAAAGATTTGAGTATATTATTAGTTTCAGTTTAATAATCTTTGAGTTTATGCTTATTTTAAATAGTGAGTTTTATAAATCATCGGATTTAAAGAATTTTATGTTAAAGCATGTTTAAAATAATTTGATATCAATTTCTAACAGTATTTTAAACTTTTTGAATAATCTTTGCTGAAAACTATGAGAATATATTTCATGGGTATTATATAAACCTAAGTAAATAAACTTGAATGTTTTATAAGCTTAATCTTTTAAGATATATTGGAATATTTTGTTCCTTCTTAAGACGAATACAAAAAAATTGAAGGTTTTGTTTATAATCAATATTGTTTCGAATTAATTTTTTTTTTTGTAATTAACTAGAAGCTTATTAGTCTTTTGAGTGTTTTATATTTAACTTGAAATTACTTTCTAAACACTTATGAAATAGTTATAGAATGTTTATGAAGTAATTATGATGAACTATTTTGTAAATGTTATAAACTTAAGTAATGTTTTAAGAAATGATTCATTAATGATTTTAACATTGAATGGAAAAATAATTATGTGTAAGTAAGTAAATATCAATTAATATGAGATGGTCTCTTTTGTTACATATAGTTGTTATAATGATTTTTGGTTGCATGTAGCTTTTACATCACTAGAGTTGCATGTAGAATTACATCATTATTGCTAGTTGCAACACATTGCCTTATTGCATATGGTTGTTGTATTGTTATATTGCTTGTGATTATTATAGGAATGGCTAATGTATTGTTCTTTTGTCATGTTTAACTCTCTTTTGGGTATATAACTTAAATTCAGGTATACTAAAGAAAGACCAGTTTGATGCTTTTGATTTCATAAGTAAGTTAACTACCCGACCAATATGTACGTATTTATATTGTTGGTTGGTTGATGATTTTCTACCCTTGATGTGGGGAGCCGCTTGGGTTTTGTTTTCTTTTGATTGGTTTGGGCCTATAGAGTCAGTTTGTAGTTTTTCTGACTCAATCGCACAAAGGAGGTGCTGCCAATTTCTTTTGCAATTTTAAGAGTTAGAAAATTTTCGGTTAATTAGCAAAATAAGAAATTCGGAATATTATATAAATTAATAATTTCAACATATCTAATTGTTGATTCCTTACTCCAATCCTTTTCGAGGACGAAAAGTTCTGAATGGGGGAGAATGCGACGATCTGAAATTTTGACCATTTAAAAATCCAAAATTTTATATAATAATTGAATAAAAATGGTTAGAAATAATTTTTTATAAGTTATTAAAGAAATTCTATCATAAATTAATTTGTGATCTTAAATAGATTCATTAATAACAATGGTTGTAATACGATAAAAGGTGACAACAAAATAAAATCAATCTTACGAAGTTAATTGTGAATAATTAATAATAGAGATTGAAATAATGAAATGTTGAATTTAATGAATGTTTCAGTAATTGAAAACATATGGTTATTTAAAATGCATTTAAAGAAGTTGATTCTAATTAGACAAATATTTATTAATAGATAACGTGTAACTTTGGTTGTACGTAATGATTTTATAAGTAATGTTTGGATTTTCATAAATGAAAAGAAAACAATGTTTTGAATAAACAAAATGAATGTTTCATTTTAATATAAGTATTATTCTAGTTTAAAAGGGCTTGAACGAGTTAAATTAAAGAGAAATGGATTGATTGTAAAATTTGGAAAAATACAATTTTGAATTTAACAGGAAATATGCTAATATTTTAGTGAGAAAATATTATTTTTCGATAGTATATATTTTTACACAGAAATGATCTTGATTTTTTTTATTAAAACGTCAAAGTTCTTTTCATCATAATCTGATCTTCTAACTTCGTTTATTATGATTTGTCGTTTGTCGTACGTTTCGAATCGGTGTTGTTAGTGAAAATGTTGGATTTTTAACACGGCTGTTGTAGCGCTGATTTTATTGCACCATTTGATTTACCTTGTCATGCTGATCGCCGTGGTTATATATTTTGTATTTCGATGTCCGTTGCGCACCACAGAGTGGCCAGATTATAGTGCATATCGGTACCTTTTGCCACGTCATCCAATCTGACAACTATCCGTGCCACTTTGATTTGTCGCCCAGATATCTCAGCCCCATTGGACTTTGTGCGCATGAATTTTCAGAGAGCTATAAATTTTGGTAATATTATTTTTTCATAAAACCCTTTCATGCACGTTATATAATATATCTTACCTCTGCTTTCTCTCTCCCCTCATTCTCTTTTATTCTATCGTCAACAAGAATTTTCATCTCATCCTCATTATTTAACTCCACTTCCTTCTCTCTCATCTCCTCCATTTTATTTCTCTAAATGCGCCTCCGTCCTCCTTAGCCACACACCCAAACAGCAGCTGTCTATAGTTCACCGAAGCTCGCCTTCCAGCCCTCCTTCGATCATCTGCTTCCCTTCGCTTGCATGCCACTTAACTCCAGCCTCTGTGACGACTCGGATTTCCGCGTTTGAAAATCGACATCCATACTTCACTCATATTCGAATGCCGTAGATTCAAACGTTGAATCTGATTCGCCAGAGCTTATAATACATTAAGTACACCAACACAGCAGAAGAAAACAAGTATATCATTGATATACAATATTCGATACAATGATTTGATACAAATGATATCAATATCAGAGATACAACAGCGGAAAGATAATAGCACAACGGAACAATATCACCAATAGACAGAAACCAAAAGAATCCAACTCCATACCGCAACTCCATCTCCAAAACTCCAAATTAAAGATAGCTTGAACCAAAAGCTCGAACCACCATCATCGATGCATTAAGCAAGGTCAGTCATCCAAAGACTGAAGGCTATCGAATCTACACCTATTATTTAATTATCTGAAAATCCCAACTCTAGACTGCCCGTGTAGAAAATTGTGGGCACCCAGAGTTTAGGAAGAGAACAATAAACTCCGGGTCAGTCATGAGACTGGTATGAGCAAACAAAAACAATTTTAAACAAAAACAAATAACAAAAGAATTTAAAATTTAAATCCGCAATGCTTTTTGAAAAATGAAACTAACATAAGGCCTACCAGCACACACACCATGCAATCGCACACTTGGGGAAGAATTCTCCTTATGATAGTCAAACATGCTTAATACGCAAAATACTTTTTATATTATTATTAGTGCATAGTGGAAAACATTTTGGAAGTATAATATTAATCTTAGCCAGCATAGGTACCATTATATTGTGCCTGCTATTGCTACAACCTGAGGTGGCAGGTTATACAACTGCAATCGTAAAGGGCACGTATTGGTGATTGGATTTCCAACAAATGGTCAGGCTAAGGAACTTCCTATTGCCACATAGGTATGCCTATGGAGGGACGCCCCGAGAACCTACCTGGTTCTCTGCAAACATAAGGACGGGTTACCCCTGCCCGGAAGTAACACCTACAAGTATGCCATTCCCGATCGTTTGCGACCTTTATCCGAGAGCTCTCAACCACAAAGCAACCACAAAGTAATAAATTTGCAGTGTCCACATGAGTTAAGTATCCTGACTCCATACCATGATACCACCCTTTTCCAGAAGAAATGGACATACCCTAAGGGCGCGACCCCTGATAACCTTGCAACATCCTTCCTGTTTTGATCATTTTCGGTGTGTGAGGTCCTGATGCAGTCTCATACACAAAGCTACGCTTTTCACAAAGCCATGCTTCGATCAACAAATGATCAGCAACACTTCATATGCCACATTACCAAACTGGGAGTGTATCACTAGTAACCATCAACTACATAACCTTTGTGCTCATACATCTCAGAGGAGGGTGTTAAGATAAGAGAATAAATCTCCGTCACCAAACAGAAATGTATTTGATAGAAACCAGCTTTACATCTCAAAGTGTAATGTCAGATACACATTCATACAATATGTTCCAGGTTCGAACAGAACCGAAGGCACTTCTAAAGAAGCCCTTACAATCTGGATAATCCTTAATCACGTCCAAACTCCCTATCACAAAGGGTGATCAAATCTCTATACCGAGGCCATTCGGTGCAGAGACATTCGACGGGTTATCCTTTCGCTTTCGAAAATATTCGGTCTTCACCACCGGTTTTCAAATGCAATCCATAACGTCGTATCATTATTCGGAATGAGTTTTATGACACAAGGTCCTCTTCCGGCTAAACCGAATAATGAGCACAATATTTAAAAACCATATGGATAATGGGATCTCAATGAAGTCATAACTTATTACCCACAACAAATGGTTTAAAAAAATAACCATTTTAAATCTTTTTAAACAAAAAGATTCATTTCATAAAGTTCACCAATCTTTCACAAAGATTCATTCATAGTTTTCAAAACTATTTCAATTCCAAATCTTTTATACAAAAGATATACCTTTAAGATCCTCTTCGACTTTCGAGACAAAGTTCAACAATCTTTCACAAAGATTCATTCATGGCTTTCAAACTATTTTCATTTAAAAAAACTTGAAATTCTTTTCAACACAAATTGGAAATCCTTTCTTTATATGAAAGCTATTATTATTTGAAAATAAATAGTTTTCATTTCGGAAAAATCTGATTACATTTGCACAAGTTAAAGCCCTCAAGTATAGAACTTGGGTTAAATTCAAATTTCCAAACAATACTTTTAAAATGGTTTAAAACCCATATAAACACATTTATAACTTGTATACCCTTTTAAACCATAATTTTCAAACATAGAATTCAATTTAAAATCTTGAATTTAAATTCAAATCAAATTATTTAAATTTCAAAAATTCATCAAATTATTCAAAATAACTTTTATCTTCAAAATTCCTTTTCAAAAGCTTTTCATATTTATCCCAATTCCATTTCCAAAATCATTTGGATTCAAAATTCAATCTTAAAACCATTTCAACAATCTGTGACTTAACCAATTTCCTCGTGCGATCCATAGTTGTGTGTGTATGGTGTAGTCCAGGTGTTTTACACAATAGTGCAACATCATCAACCATCACAGAATTCAAGCACTGAAATAATAATAAGCGGTATAATCCTATAACGCTTATCTTCATTCATAGATTCACAGATAATTAATACAAATTCATCACAGATAAATAAATTACATTCATCACGGCTCAAAACAAAATAATTCATGTCATAAAGCATCATACATCAGGGATATCAAACAATACAAGATATTTCATACAGTTCAGACATCCATAAGTAAGATTAATTATTCATCTGATTAATTTAAATCAGATCAATCACTTATGAATAAATTATTAATCCTGGTTAATTAATATAAATTAATTACAAACCATCTTAACTAATTAACCCTTAATCGTTTATCAATTAACCTTTAATCATTAGTTAATCAATCTTAATAAATAAATTAATCCTTAATCATTAAATAACTAACCTTTAATTGTTAACTATTCTTTAATTAATTATCCTTAATTAATTAATAAATTAATTATCCTTAATTAATTAATAAATTAATTAACCCTAATTAATTAATAAATTAATTAACCCTAAATTAATTACCATTAAATCAATTATCCATATTTAATTTCAATAAGCAACCATCCTAATCACTTATATTAATAAATCACAATTTAATTACTTTGAGTAACTATTCCTTAATCACTTGACTAATCTTTAATCTACCACATTAATTAATTAATCATATTGATTAATTATCCTTTAAGTAAGTAATTAACCCTTTAATAAATTACATTAAGTAATTGTTATATGATTACTTTTATTAAGTTATCAACATTTTAAATTTTTTCTTCATTGAGTAATTAAGTACATACTGAATTACCTCACCTTTATTTTCATTTTGAAAACATTCAAATCAAATAATTAACCTAATTTCAAATTTATTAAAACAAAATTTATGAATCTTAAAAAAACAATTAACTTTGAAAATTTAACCTTTGAAATTATAAATCTCTAAATTGATTTGATTAATATTGCTTTGAAAAAAAAAATTCATTTTCAAAACACACTTTTAAAATTTAGCTAAACATTTTCTTTCGCTTTAGAACTAAATCAAGTTTTCTCTTTAAAACCTGGTACCTGTTTTTTTTTTCCTTTCTTCTAAAATTTTAAAACCCGAAATAATTTCCTTTTTAAAACTTTGAAACCTTATTCTTGAAATAATGAACCTAAGCTCAATCACTTGATTACCTAAACTTTGCTTCGAGTTTCCCCACCTTCTTTTCCCCGAGCCATCACGCTAGTTACTTCGAGTCGTACCCGAGGACTACGTTTCTTTCCCAAACCTTTGAAATCCACTGACATCACCAATGTCACGTGCACGTGCACGAACCACCGCCACCATTCTGATCATCGACGGAGCCCTCGACATACCGCCGGCAACCTACCCTAACCTCCTGATCACCCAATTCTGATGAACTCGCCAGAGAACTAAATTGAGCATCTCGAACAAAAAAACAGGAAACAAAACCCATCGGAAAAATCACCTTGCGCCGACGATCCCAACCCATTTCATCCATGCTACCATGACCGAAGCTTCGTCACTCGACAATGCTTCAACTCCCATTGGTCCGATCCATTCTAGTGCTTCATCGACATCGCACGAATTCAATAAACCACGTCAACCCGTTCCGGTCCTTAAGCCATACCAAGCCACTGTGTCGTCGCTTTGATGATCGAGAAATTTTCCGATCATTTTCATGTCATCTCCTTCCTACCAGCTTTCATCATGATCAATCACAACATCGCATTCATCATAGATCGCCGGAAATTGGCTAATTTCCATTTACCGTTCAACATTGAATTTCTCGAACGATGCTATATTAAAAATCTTGATTCTTCCTTTAAAATTCATGATTTAGGAAGACTAACAAGATTATGTAATCAAAACTCAGATTTAAATCAATTAAATTTTGGAAAAAGTTTTAATTCTACCATGTTTTCATCCTTTCCAGTAATTCTTTAACTAATTATACTTATAGTTAATTTTAAAATTATGTTTACATTCTTACCATCTTCTTTTATTTAAAAATCAAAGCCTCAAATTGATGGTATATGAAGGAACTGAATTTAATTTAACCGTGCTGGAGCCGAAAAACAACAGAGATATGTGTATTTATATATATACAGACACATACACTCTGACACTTTGCATCAGTATAAATATGCAATGATAATTTCAATCACAAGCATCAGGATATTCATCACACAATCAAGATATAAACAGGGTTGAAATCTTAAAGGGAGTAGTTTTCTCACCTGGATTGGGAAAGAACAGAGAATAGACTTGAGCTTTTGTCCTGGAATTTGATTTTTTTTTATTTATTGTTTGTTGAAGATGATCAGATCTTTGATTTAAATTTGGGAACTGAAATCTGCATTTGCTTTGATCAGGGATTGAGTTTGAACTTTACTTCTGATCTTCATTTCTAGGCTTAAAGCTTTTGCTTTTTCCAGATTTTTTTGAATTGCTTTGCTGTTTGGTTTCTTATTTTTTAGATGATCTACAGGTTGAAGACTTTGATCAGATTGAAGATTGAAATCTGGTTTTCCAGATTTGTTTCCAGGCTTTGAGAACATTGTTTTGATTTTCTTTTGTTTGGTTCTGAATTAGCTTTCAGGTTTGGGACTATGAATCGGATTTTGATTTTGAATAGCTTTGTTTGATTTTCAAGGCTTTGAAGCTGAAGAAAATTTTGATTTTCATTTCTAGATTTTTGACTTTCCTTTGAGAAGATGGAGATTAAAAGGATTTTGAGAATTTTGAACTGAAAATGAAGTAGCCATCTTTTTTTCTTCTTTTTCTTTCTTTGCATACATTCCTATATATTTTAATTTAAATAATTTAAGCCACTACACTTGTAAAAAAATTATGAAAAATGTTTACACTTGTTTAATTGTTAAGAGAAAGGTTTACATTTATTACTTCGTGTTTCCTTTATTTTACAAATCTCATAAACCATAGTTTTATGTTTTAAACCCTCATTTTAAATAATTTAAAAATTATGTTTAAACCCCTATCTTTTATTAGTTTATAAATTTTATTTTAATCCTTGATTTATCGATTTGTACAAATTATGTAATACATTTTTTATTTATTTTTAAATGTATACAAAACTAAATTTTTTTCAAGTATAAAGAAAATGTTTTAAAGATTGACTAACTTAATCACATATACGTAAATATTTTCAATTTTTTTATAATTACTTTTCCTTTTTAAATACTTTATTCAAATCTTATTAATTTTTCAAAAGATATGTATATATTTGATTTTAACTTTTTAAATAGCTTTAGTAAATTTGTTTATATCAATTTCAAAATATAACTTTCAAATCATCATATTATAAACACAATATAAATTCTTTTCTATTATTAAAATATAGATTTTTACTTTCAAATAACTTTTGAAAATTTACTACACTAAATTCAAATAAAATTTTCAAAATACATATATTTATATTTATTATAATTAAAATACATGTTTCTATAATTTCCAAAATATAAAGTTTTAAATCCAATTTATTTTAGAAATACTTATATTTGAGTTTTAAATCCAATATGTTATTCAAAACATTTATTTCTGAATTTCCACTTAGAAATTCTATTTAAAAATCATATTTATATTCATTTATATTAATAAACAAACAAATATCTATTTAATTTGGAAAATACCAAATTAATTCACAATTTAATTTCAAAAATTAATTTAGTTACCAATTTAAATTTGATTTAAAACAGGAATGTTACATATTCCCTCCTTAAGAAAATTTCATCCTCGAAATTTGCAAGACAGGGAGACAACAAAAGAACAGATAAGAAATGCTCTTTCAGATCAAACTGAATATTTATTCTACATTTGGCTTTCCAAATCAGAATATCATCAATAGATACGAGAACAAATTGTTCAACACTTTACAAAATACTCAGATCATTCGGTCTACGAATATGCAGGGCATTGGTTGATTCAAAGTGATAACTAGCCATTCGTAGAATATATCCAGACCCCAAAGAATAGATAAATGGATTTAATCTTTCATAATTCTCAAACACTAGGTATGGATTCCAAACTCAGGTTAGAATACCCCAAAGTTTACACCAGCTTGTTCCTCATCGGACTTTGATCCTTAAAAGAAATTACAATAGATTTGCAAATTGGGTTTTAATCGAAATCGTTTTATTGATACAATTCAATCTATCTTCATATTTTGTTAACCAATTTATTTCAAATAATATCTCAAATTTATTGAAGTTAAAAACGGGAAGATTGATAAGAAATGAAGATATGAAGTAAGGATTTTCTACAACAATTTGTCGGGCCACCGTCACGCCAAAAATTCTTTCTCGAGCTGCCACGAAGCCATCAAAGAATTTGAAATTGAATCAAAGGAGATTGAGGAGAAAAGTTATTCCTTTTTTTTATGGCATCGACCATCTGTGGTGGTGCTTCTACGTCCCCTACCTCGTCCTCTTCTTGCACTCATTCTTACTATCAGTGGATAGTAAGTAAATTTACTGAGGTACACGAATAGATATTTTAGGGAATACTCATTCTAGGGCATTTATATCCCTATCTCTAATGAGTTACCTAATGTGTTATACTCCAAAAGCTAAAGTTCAACCTTTAGCTCTGATACCAAATGTGACGACCCGGATATTTTCGCGTTCGAAAATCGACATTCATACTTCAATCGTATTTGAATGCCGCAAAGTCAAACGTTGAATCTGATTCGTCGGAGCTTATAACACAATAAGTACAACAACGCAGCAGAAGAAAACAAGATATATCATTGATATATAATACTCGATATAATAATTTGATACAAATGATATCAATATCAAAGATACAACAGCGGAAAGATAATAGCACAGCGGAACAATATCACCAAAAGAATCCAACTCCATACGGCAACTCCATCTCCAAAACTCCAAACCAAAGATAGCTTGAACCAAAAGCTCGAACCACCATCATCGATGCATTAAGCAAGGTCAATCATCCAAAGACTGAAGGCAACCGAATCTACACCTATTATTTGATTATATGAAAATCCCAACTCTACACCGCCCGTGTGGAAAATTGTGGGCACCCAGAATTAAGGAAGGAAACAATAAACTCCGGGCCAGTCACGCGACTGGTATGAGCAAACAAAAACAGTTTTAAACAAAAATAAACAACAGAAGAATTTAAAATTGAAATCGGCAATGCTTTTTGGAAAATGAAACTACCATAAAGCCTCCTGGCACACACACCATGCAATCGCACACTTGGGGGAGATTTCTCCTTATGATAGTCAAACATGCTTACTACGCAAAATCCTTTTTATATTATTATTAGTACATAGTGGAAAACATTTCGAAAGTATAATATCAATCTTAACCAGCACAGGTACCATTATATTATGCCTACTATAGCTACCACCTGAGGTGGCAGGTTATACAACTGCAATCCTAAAGGGCGCGTATTGGTGATTGGATTTCCAACAAATGGTCAGGCTAAGGAACTTACTATTTCCACTTGGATATGCCTCTGGAGGGATGCCTCGAGAACCTACCCCATTCTCTGCCAATACAAGGCCGGGTTACTCCTGTCCGGAAGTAACACCTACAAGTATACCATCTCCGGTCGTTTGCGACCTTTATCGGAGAGCTCTCAACCACAAAGCAACCACAAAGTAATAAATTTGCAGTGTCCACATGGGTTAAGTATCTGGACTCCATACCATGATACCATCCTTTTCCAGAAGAAATGGACATACCCTAGGGGCGTGACCCTTGATTACCTTGTTGCATCCTTCCTGTTTGGACCATTTCCGGGGTGTGAGATCCTGATGTAATCTCGTCCACAAAGCTACGCTTTGCACAAAACCATGCTTCGATCAACAAATGATCAATAGCACTTCGTATGACACATTACAAACTAGGAATGTATCACTAGTAACATCAACTACATAACCTCTGAGGTCGTACGTCTCAGAGAAAGGTGTTAAGCTAAGAGAATAAATCTCCGCCACCAAACATAAATGTATTTGATAGAAACCAGCTTTACATCTCAAAGTGTAATGTCAGACACACATCCATACAAGTCTATTTCGGGTTCGAACAGAACCGAAGGCACTTCCAAAGAAGCCCTTGCAATTCGGATAATCCCTAATCACGTCCAAACTCCCCATCATAATGGGTGATCAAATATCTATACCGAGGCCATTCGGTGCATAGACATTCGACGGGTTATCCTTTCGCTTTCGAAAATATACGGTCTTCACCACCGGTCTTCAAACTCTATCCATAACGTCATATCATTATTCGGAATGGGTTTTATGACAGAAGGTCCTCTCTCGGCTAAACCGAATAATGAGCGCAATATTTAAAAACCATATGGATAATGGGATCTCAATTAAGTCACAACTTATTATCCAAAACAAATAGTTTAAACAAATTACCATTTTAAATCTTTTTAAACAAAAAGATTCATTTCACAAAGTTCACCAATCTTTCACAAAGATTCATTCAGAGTTTTCAAAACTATTTCAATTCCCAATTCTTTTATACAAAAGATATACCTTTAATATCCTCTTCGATTTTCAAAACAAAGTTCAACAATCTTTCACAAAGATTCATTCATAGCTTTCAAACTATTTTCATTTCAAAAACTTGAAATTCTTTTCAACACAAATTGGAAATCCTTTCTTTATATGAAAGCTATTATTGTTTGAAAACAAATAGTTTTTGTTTCGGAAAAAACCGATTACATTTGCACAAGTTAAAGCCCTTCAAGTATAGAAGTTGGGTTAAATTCAAATTCCCAAAACAATACTTTTAAAATGATTTAAAACCCATATAAACACATTTATAACTTTTATACCCTTTTTAAACCATAATTTCCAAACATGGTATTCAATTTCACATCTTGAATTTAAATTCAAATCAAATTATTTAAATTTCAAAACTTTATCAAGTTATTCAAAATAACTTTTATCTTCAAAATTCCTTTTCAAAAACATTTCATATTTATCCCAATTCCATTTCGAAAATCATTTGGATTCAAAATTCAATTTTAAAACCATTTCAAAAATCTATGACTTAACAATTTTCTCGTGCGATCCATATTTGTGCGTGTATGGTGTAGTCCAGGGGTTTTACACAATAGTGCAACATCATCAACCATCACAGAATTCAAGCACAGAAATAATGATAAGCAGTATAATCCTATAATGCTTATCTTCATTCACACATTCACGGATAATCAACATAAATTCATCACAGATAAATAAATTACATTCATCACAGCTCAAAACAAAATAACCCATGTCACAAAGCATCATGCATCAGGGATATCAAACAATACAAGGCATTTCATACAATTCAAACATCCATAAGTAAGATTAATTATTCATCTGATTAATTTAAATCAGATTAATACTTATGAACAAATTATTAATCCTGGTTAATTAATATTAATTAGTTACGAACCATCTTAGTTAATTAACCTTTAATCAATTATTAATTAACCTTTAATCATTAATTAATCAATCTTAATAAATAAATCAATCCTTAATCGTTAAATGATTAA
This sequence comes from Allium cepa, assembly GCA_030765085.1. NCBI lineage: Eukaryota > Viridiplantae > Streptophyta > Magnoliopsida > Asparagales > Amaryllidaceae > Allium > Allium cepa. The sequence goes on from CM060944.1 coordinate 114,246,579, forward strand.
CCTTCAATTATTAATTATTCTTTAATTAATTATCCTTAATTAATTAATAAATTAATTAACCCTTAATTAATTATCATTAAATTAATTATCCTTAATTAATTTCAATAAGTGATTATCCTAATCACTTATATTAATAAACCACAATTAAAATACATTGAGTAATAATTCCTTAGTCACTTGATTAATCTTTAATCTACCACATTAATTAATCAAATTGATTAATTATCCTTTAAGTAAGTAATTAACCCTTTAATCAATTACATTAAGTAATTATTATTTGATTACTTTTATTAAGTAATCAACATTTTAATTTTTTTTTTCTTCATTGAGTAATTAATTACATACTTAATTACCTCACCTTTATTTTCATTTTGAAAACATTCAAATCAAATAATTAACCTAATATCAAATTTATTAAGACAAAATTTATAAATCTTAAAAAAAACAATTAACTTTGAAAATTTAACCTTTTAGATTATAGATCTCTAAATTGATCTGATTAATATTGCTTTGAAAAAAACAAATTCATTTTCAAAGTACACTTTTAAGATTTAGCTAAACATTTTCTTTCGCTTTAGAACTAAATCAAGTTTTCTCTTTAAAAGCCAGTACCTATTTTTTTTCCTTTCTTCTAAAATTTTAAAACCCGAAAGAATCTCCTTTTTAAATTTTTGAAATCTGATTCTTGAAATAATGAACCCGAGCCCAATCACTTATTTACCCAAACTTTGCTTCGAATCTCCCCCACCTTCTTTTCCCCGAGTCACCACGCTAGTTATTTCTAGTCGTACCCGAGGACTACGTTTCTTCCCCAAACCATTGAAATCCACTGACATCACCAATACTACGTGCACGTGCACGAACCACCACCACCGTTTCGATCATCGTTGGAGCCCTCGACGTACCGCCGACAACCTATCCTAACCTCATGATTACCCAATTCCGATGAACTCGCTGGAGAACTAAATCGAGCATCTCGAACTAAAAAAACTGGAACCAAAACCCAACGGAAAAATCACCTTACGCCGACGATCCCAACCCATATCATCCACGCTATCATGACCGAAGCTTCGTCACTCGACAATGCTTCAACTCCCACTGGTCCGATCCATTCTAGTGCTTCATCGACATCGCACGAATTCGAGAAACCACGTCAACCCTTTCCGATCCTTAAACCGTACCAAGCCACTTTGTCGTCGCTCTGATGATCGAGAAATTTTCCAATCATTTTTCCTGTCATCTCCTTTTGACCAGCTTTCATCATGATCAATCACAACATCGCATTCATCATAGATTGCCGAAAATCGGCTAATTTCCATTTATCATTCAACTTTGAATTTCTCGAACGATGCCATATTAAAAATCTCGATTCTTCCTTTAAAATTCATGAATTAGGAAGGCTAACAAAATTATGTAATCAAAACTCAGATTTAAATCAATTAAATTTTGAATTTTTTTTTGATTCTACTATGTTTTCATCTTTTCCAGTAATTCTTTAACTAATTATACGTATAGTTAATTTTAAAATTAAGTTTACATTCTTACCATCATCTTTTATTTGAAAATCAAAGCCTCAAATTGATGGTATATCAAGAAACTGAATTTAATTTAAGTGTGCTAGAGCCTGAAAACAACAGAGATATGTGTGTGTGTGTGTGTGTGTGTATAGAATACACTCTGATACTTTGCATCAATACAAACATGCAATGATAATTTCAATCATAAGCATTGAGATATTCATCACACAACCAAGATATAAACAGGGTTGAAATCTTAAAGGAAGTAGTTTTCTCACCTGGATTGGGAAAGAATAGAGAACAGACTTGAGCTTTTATCCTGGAATTTGATTTTTTTTGATTTATTGTGTGTTGGAGTTTATCAGATATTTGTTTTAAATTTGGGAACTGAAATCTGCATTTGCTTTGATCAGGGATTGAGTTTGAACTTTACTTCTGATCTTCATTTCCAGGCTTAAAGCTTTTGCTTTTTCCAGATTTGTTTGAATTGCTTTTCCATTTGATTTCCTGATCTACAGGTTGAAGACTTTGGTCGGATTGAAGATTGAAATCTGGTTTTCCAGATTTGTTTCCAGGCTTTGCGAACATTGTCTTGATTTTGTTTGGTTTTGAATTAGCTTCCAGGTTTGAGACTATGAATCAGATTTTGATTTTGAACTGCTTTGTTTGATTTTCCAGGCTTTGAAGCTGAAGCAAATTTTGATTTTCATTTTCAAATTTTTGACTTTCTTTTGAGAAGACGAAGAGTAAAAGGATTTTGAGAATTTTGAACTGAAAACGAAGTAGCCAGTTTTTTTTTCTTTTTCTTTCTTTACATATATTTCAATATATTTTAATTTGAAGAATTTAAGCCACTTGTATTCATTAGCTACACTTATAAAAATTTTATGAAAAATGTTTACACTTTTTTAATTATTAAGAGAAAGGTTTACATTTGTTACTTCATGTTTCCTTTATTTTACAAATGTCATAAACCACAGTTTTATGTTTTAAACACTCGTTTTAAATAATTTAAAAATTATGTTTAAACCCCTAATCTTTAATTTGTTCATAAATTTTGTTTTGATCCTTGATTTATCAATTTGTATAAATTATGTAATACATTTTCTATTTATTTTTAAATGTATACAAAACTAAATTTTATTTCAAGTATAAAGAAAATGTTTTAAAGATTAACCAACTTAATCACATATACCATGTATATTTTCAATTTTTTTATAATTACTTTTCCTTTATAAATATTTTATTCAAATCTTATTAGTTTTTCAAAAGATATGTATATATTTGATTTTAACCTTTTAAATGGCTTTTGTAAATTTATTTATATCAATTTCAAAATATAACTTTCAAATCATCATATTATAAATACAAAATAAATTCTTTTATATTATTAAAATATAGAGTTTTGCTTTTGAATAACTTTTGAAAATTTACTATACTAAATTCAAATAAAATTTTCAAAATACATATATTTATATTTATTATAATTAAAAAACAAGTTTCTATAATTTCCAAAATATAAAGTTTTAAATCAAATTTATTTTAAAAATACTTATATTTGAGTTTTAAATCCAATATGCTATTCAAAAAATTTATTTTTGAATTTCCAATTATAAATTCTATTTAAAAATCATATTTATATTCATTTATACTAATAAACAAACAAATATCTATTTAATTTGGAAAATATCAAATTAATTCATAATTTAATTTCAAAAATTAAATTAATTACCAATTTAAATTTGATTTAAAAATAGGAATGTTACAGCCTCCTAGCCACCACAAACTCTCTCTCTCCAACCTTTCACCAAAGTCCTCTTCACACCCAACTACCACGTCACTCGCCCTCTGCCGGTGCTCTTCGACCTGCCGCTTGCAATAGCTCTCCCTTCCTCCATCACGCGTCCAGTTTTCCACTTCCTTCAGTCGTAGCTTCCCATATCTATCTGTTGTCTGCTCCACCAGCTACTGCACCCTTATGTCGGCCTTCCATCATCTTCAGTCTGGAGTTCACCATTCCATGTTGCCAATCTGCATCGTCATTATCCACTGCGCCTGAGAAGAACTACCTAGTGCCTAACCTCCCTACACCACTCTTACCCCTCCACTTTCTCTGGCGTGTGCCACCGCCGCATCGTAGCATCCATCCAACTATCACCTGCGAGCTACCCTTATTGCCGTGTTCCACCAGCCATCGAGCCGTCCAGACCTTCATCCATCTATGCACTGCTGTCCATCTCCTTGTCATTGCGAAGCCAATTGTCATGTCTGTGTTCACAGTAGCCCATTTAGATCAAGTTTCTTTTTCAAGTACATCGATCTGTGTCCACTTTATGTGTTGTGTATCTTTGTGGTCTTCTACGCCTATCCATTGATTTGGAAAACACTATAATAAGGTGAGTGATTAAACCCACACACGATGCACTAAATTTCCTACTGCAAGTTAAACCAATTCACGAAGTGATATGATTATATTGATTGTTGTTTGGAAATTTAATTGGTTAAAATTGAATTGATTGGATTTAAATCGACGTTTAAATTAGATAGTTAAATCGACATTTAAATTAGTTAGTTAAATTGAGATTTAAATTGTTAGTTAAATTGACATTTAAATTTGATAATTAAAATCGATATCTAAATTGACATTTAAATTAACATTTGAATTTGAATATCACCATCGTTAGTTAAACACCCCGGCATTTGATAACTGTGGATTGTTGTGATATGGTTGAATTGGTTGATTTGGATGTTGATTGATATTGTGATGGATGACATTTTGATTGGTTGTATGTTGTGTAGTGATTTTGATATTTCCATATTTTCACCCTTATTATTATCACTACTGATATGATTGATCACTTGGACATTGAATTTGGATATGGACCCTTTGACATCCCATTTGGTATGTGTGTTATTCGACGCATTTGTTGTTAGCAGTAACGTGATTTTTAGGATTCGATCGTCGTTTGGCGGAATTGAAAGATTTCATAAAATTATTTTTAAAATTCTAAAAAGTTTCAAATTAAAATTTTAAACTTTGGAAATTATATGTTTAAAGAATTTAATTTTTAAAAATTTGTTTAAACGGAATTTAAAAATAGCTTTGAAATTCATTTACAAACCTTTAAATTTAAATTTTAGTAATAGTGTATATATTTCAAATGGGGTGATTAAGAGTTTGCAAATTTTCTATAACCCTACTTAATAAAGAAAGTGTTGTAAAGAAATTGATGTTTGAATTTCAAACATTTAATGATTTTGGTAATTGATACAATTTAATGGGATTATCGAGATTTTGGAAATTTGTAAGGTAACGTGAAATCTTTTGAAACTGCAATAACTTATTTGAATAATAATCTATAATAGAAACTTGTATTATTTCGATTATTTAATAATTTGGTAGATGTAAACTTTGCAGTTAACCGTTTGAAATTTATGAAATTGATTAAATCAATTCGAAATTGATAAATTTACTGGAAACCCTAGAATGAAGTTTGAAAACTCTGAAACCTTGGTGTGAAATCTTAAAGTAAAAATGAAGTTATTTACAGCTATATTTCACCTGATTTGATTTAACTTAAATAAAGATTTTTAGTCCAGACTCGAATGTTTTGTCTTTTCATTACGCTCGGGTCAATATGAGTTTTTCAGCATATCAAAGATGGTTGTTTCTGAAGGACGAAGGCGAAGATAGTATATCATATTTACTATTATTTTTCGTCGCATCATTTATTCTGTCTATTAAAAATGTATAACTCTGATAATATTTTGTATAACTCTGATGATGTTGTAAATTGAAATCAAATGTATCGTTAAATAGCTTCATGGTCTGTTTATATGTTTATTATATTTTATCCTTCCACTATGAAATTTTGTATTTTGTTCTTCTGTTTCTTTCTTTAGCATAAAAATATTTGATAATACCTCTTTTAAACGGTTTAAGTTGGACATGTGTGGTTTATTATCGACTTGAGTTGTTTAAAAAGGCGGCCTATCACATCCATCCTTTAGCGAATGAATACAACTCTGCAACCTCTATTTAAAGGCCTTTGATTTTGAATTTTTGACAGTAATTCCAACTGGCCTTTGATTTTGAATTTTTAACGGCAATCCCAACTAATTTCTTTGTCTCTCTCTTCTCTCTCATTCTCCTTAAGATTTCCACGAAGTGCTACCAATTTCTACATCAATTCTCCTTCTCTACATTCATACAAAAAATCCGAGAAGATTCACTTATGTTCTACACCATTAACTCTACGATCTTCACTCATTTCTACTCAAAAGGAAAGATATTCAAATACTGAAGGTCTGTAGAAAATTGTATCAATAAACTACTTGGAATTTTCATCAAAAGATTCGATTTCTTGTAGTCCACTACCACTACTTGTAAAAGGGTGACCTTAACCATCCGAGTGAAAGTTAAGATGATAATGTAAAGGGAGTTATCCTACCACCTTAGTCAAAGACAAGATAGGTGTTCTGGTTATCTGATTCAAATGCCAAAGGGTGTGCTAGTTACCCAAGTCAAATTCCAGTAGGTATCCTTGCCATCTGATTCTAAGTCAAGAAGTGTAAAGGGTGTTCTTGCTACTTGATTTAAAGTCAAGATGTCATTAGTGAAATTCTATACAGCGTATAGGGCTGGTCGTAGGATTGGGAATCTGAACAAGTACAAAATTTTTAGTGTCTTCTTTACCTTTACTTACTATTATATAATTGGTCTATGATTATATTATTACATGAGTTTGTAATTTCTATTGATAAAGTTTGAAATTTGCAAGTATACTGATGAAAAGTTTAAATACACTATTCACCCCCTCTTTAGTGTAAAATATCCTTAAGAACCATTCTGTTATAATATAGATTAGGTTATCTCACCTATCATCACCCATCCACATTTGGTATCAGAGCATGTTGAAGAGTTGATAGAGGGATCTCACAATGTGATCCATGGCAAAGTATTGGCTCTTCTCGTGGAGTGATTGGTCCAAGTCGAGAGGCCAATCAATTGCTGGACCTCTACTTTTTAATGGTAGTAATTATGCATACCGGTCATGTAGAATGAAAATTTATTTAAAATTTAATGGCTTTGAAATTTGGAACAACAAACAAAGTGAGTATAGGAAACCCAAGACTGTACATGCTCAGCGGACAAAGGAGCAAAAGGCACAAGCACTTAGTAACTTAAAAGCAATGAATATTCTATCATGTTCACTAGATAACAATGAATTTGAAAGAGTTTATATGTATAAGTTTGCATTTGAAATATGAAGAACACTGCAAGTTACACACGATGGCACTAGTAAGATCAAATAAACCAAGATTTCTATGTTAACTAACCAATTTCAGTTATTTAATGAAATCAAATCAGTCAATCTTTAACATATGTTCTAGATTTCAAGGCATATTACATGCTTTAATTTCATCAGGAAAGTAATATGCTAAAGAGGATCAAGTCCGAAAGATTCTTAATTTGCTTACAAATGAATGAGTTCAGAAGACTTTGGCTATAAAATAAGCCAATGATATTTGTACAATGAAACCATAAGAATTTATAGGTAATTTAATGTCATATAAAGTTCAATTACATGGCAGAAAGAAAAGCCAGTCAGGCGAGAGGGAAATGCCAAAATTCAACGCTATTCGTGGAGATGATGGATCAAACGACTATGAGAAAATGGCATTTATAACTAGGAATTCCAGAGAATCCCTTAAGTATCGAAAAAGGAACAAATTCAGAAGGACTGATGGGAATTCGAACAAATCGAGGAGCGAAGATACCATCAAGTACTTTGAATGCAACAAAACTGGACACTTTCAAAGGGACTGTCCAAATTAAAGAAATCAAAGTTATGTCCCAACACAAACTTCTTCAACAAAAAGAGGAAACATGCTTATAATGCAACATGAGATGATTCAGATTTGACATCAAGCAGTAATGCCTCAGAGACAAAACTTGCATATATGTGCTTCTTAACAGAATATGATTAGATTCAGTCAATCACAAATCAAAAGCCACAGACACTAAATGAAACCAGGTGTAACTCAAAAATCGACAACTTTTGATTTATTTATTTATTAGAATTCATTAATTAAGATAATTAGACTTTTGTAAGAAGATAATAGGCGTTTCAAATTTTATTGGTTCTTTAGAAGCCTTAAACAACAAAATAGCATTTCAAATTAATAGTCCTTATATTTAATACAAAATTCGTATAAATTGAAAAATAATTATTTCAAAATGTTATATGATATACAAAATTTACAAATTATAAAACATATACATACACACACACACACACACATATATATTAAAAGAATAAATTTAAACAAAATATATCATAACACAGATATTAATTGATAAAAAGTTGAAACTATATTATAAAATAAGTACTTTTAAGTTATTTATTAACAATAAATATTCATGAAATACTCTAATTTGGTAAATAGAATTTTTGCTACAATAATTTCATCTGAAACATAAAATCAATCTTTTCTGATTTTCTAATACCAATAATTAATTCGAAAACATAAAAAAATAATACAAATTTATAAAACTTGAAAACTTAATAGGCAATATATTAACAAAAACATTAATAAATTTATTATGCTAAGAAGTAAACTAGGAATCTGCTTATTTTCTAAAATATATTACATATATAGGATTTAAAAAAATAAAAAATAGAATATATCATGAAATATGGATATGTTGACATACAATAATTTCATACGTCGATATATAGACCGTTGAAACAAATTCCCTCCTTAATTTAAATTTTAAAAAGAAAAACTATGTATATAACTGGCTATTTCATCTCCTGATCCATTTTCTCTCATTTCTTCTTTGTAAAAATTATTAACACACGCCATTAATGAATCCAAACACTTCTAAATGCCTTGAAAACAGTTCGCCTTTCCACAACTTCACATTTTCAAAAATAGGGAAAATAGTGAAAGAAATGAAGTATGTCATCAACATACTTACTAAAATATAGGTACTTCAAATCCGGATAGAAATGAACAGGAGTGGCAGGGAAGAATCCTAAAAAATCTTCAAAATCATCTTTTGGACAATGAAATGAACCCTATTATAATAGATCGGGAAGAATCTGAAAATTTAATTGTTAATAACCCCATAACGTGGGAAGTGATGTTGGAACTAGGTCAATTCGATGCCGGTGAAATAGGCAGATTCAAAAAATTTCCTTGGAACTATTTGGCCTATGAAGTGTAAAGAGATTTTAGATTCAACATATATGGCATTTGAAATAAAATCATTTATTTTATTTAGTTAGCTTGAAGGAGTTTGAATTTTATATAAATTTAAATGTATGAGTGTATCAAATACACCCATGTATATAATAGTTATTCATTAAAGTTAATTTGAGAAGTAAACCTTTCATTTCTTTCTCTAAAACCAATGCAATCAACTAAAGGAATAAATAGATTTAATTGGAGAGAGAAACCTTTCATTTCTTTTTCTAATTAGATTAATGATTCTTTAAATGTCATTGATGATCAGTTTAAACATAACATGAAATATAAGCATATCCAAATATACTCGGTGTGTATTGTGCAAGTGCAACATCTAAGAAGTGTGCATAATTAATTTCTAGTTTAAAATACACACACACACACACACGTGTTCAATCAAAGTAAAAATCATTTATCTAATGAAATATGGTTAATACCCTTAACCCTATCTCTAGAAAGGAAATCTTCCTCTAAAATTTCAAAGCTAAATGCTCTTTCAAAACTCATTTACATTGCCATGTATTTACTTTAAAAATGAGATTGGGTTATCAAGTTTGAAAACTAAGGCTTTCGACTATATCTTTTGTATCATTACTTAAAACCATAGATGTTCTCTTTCAAAACCATCCAACATACCTTTCAAAACACTCAAAAACATACCTTTCGAAACACTCAAAAATGTACCTTTAGGAAGCAATGGAGTTCAAGTGGGAATTTATGGAAGCATAACTTAGAAACTAACTAAAAGCATCACTTGCATAACCATTGATCAAAAAAAAATAACTTCAAAATATAAAATAGGGACACATTCGAAAGCTATCCCTTTGAAAGACCTACGGTATAGAAAAATGCTTCCGCATGCGGCCTGAACCATGTCGAAAGGTATGAGAGCGGCGCCTACCCATTCCCATGTATAATTTAAAAGAGAAGTGGCTTTAAAGATTGTAGAAGGGTATTGATTTGAAACCCTACCCTCCAAACTCATTGATTCAAAGATCTATAAAAGTGGCCTCTTACTAATGCAAAAGGTTTTAATGCGACTGCTAGGGTATCGAAGGGGTTCAGAAGCGGCAACCCTTTCGAAAACTTAATTTTAGAACAAGAGCAGGCCAATGGGTTCGAAAGCAAGTAAAAGAAGCTTCGACCCTTTTGCAAGCATGCCTTCGACACAATCGTTTCTTTCCACCTTTCTTCAATACACTACGTACCAAGTGATTGATACCATGTGCATTGGTTTTGAACAAGTGCGAAAGGTTCACTGAGTATGTTGATGGAAGCAAGCAAATGAAAGTGGTGGAACTGTAATTCAATATAAAACCAATTTTTGTGCTTTTTAAAGTAAGTTCTTTTTACTTAACATCAATATTTGTCAAAATTTCATTGGCTATGAAATCTTTATCATATACTCTTCTAAAAAACTACTGCCACATTAATTTAAAATATCTGAAACATTTTATACTTAACAAAATACCCTTAAATCGTAGATAAAAAATTAAGCCCCTCTAGCTTAATCAATTTATTTACCACCGTAAAGCATTTAGAAAAAATTCCCAAAAATCACCAAGTTTACATTAAATATGTTTTCTAACATATATCAATTTCATACCAAAAAATAATTAATTAATTTCTTAAATTAATTAAAACCTAAAATATCCATTTCTTTCACTTAAAATAATTTTCCATAGCTTGGAGTATTATGAAAATTTAAACCCTTCTTCAAAATAAAGTTTGACATAACATATTGAAAGATCATGGAATTTGGAAATCACTTTGCACGATTTTAGCCTTAAAACCGAACTAGATTATTCCATAATTACTTGTTTAAAATTGTAACATGGCATCTAAATCAAAACATATCGTCATTCATCCAATCATACGGTTTAAACCTCAAACCAAAATTTAAAGCATTCAAGATGACTTATAAAAATTCTTTAGATCATTATTCAACTTGTTTGGATAAGGAACTTGAGATTTTTTCTTGCTTTAATCTTCCTAGCTTGAATCTTAGCCTCCAAATGAATTTTGCCCTTCTTTTTCTTAGGGTTATGGTCGGCCTTCAACTCTTATGTTTTTGGTTTATAAGAATGAGGCAAGGGGTTTAGGGGTTATGATATACAACTATTTTTCACTTTGCACTTGCCTTATTCTCTTAAATTTCTAATTTATAAATCACACTTACAAATTCATTAGTTAAGGCGCGCCCCTTATAAGTTTCCAAATCTCAATTTCCTTATCACCCTAACCTCTACATTAGTCTATTTAATTTATCTAATTAAATCTCCTTGATAATGTTAATTAAAATTATGGGTGCTACAGGCTCCCCTCCTTAAAGTATTTTGTCCTTGAAATTCAGCAAGGACTAAATACTAATCATAACAATCATCTGTAACATCTTCTATTTGCGCCAAAATTAGTCATAAACCATAAAAGTAGTGAAAGCACTTGTGTTTTCACAAATCCTCTGTATCCAAGCACAGATCTTAGATCCAGATAAAGCAGATAATAAAAATGAAGAAAATAACAAAATTAAAATGAAAGAAAATGGTAAAAGACACGATATTTATAGTGGTTTGGCTATCTCCAGCCTACGTCCACTTTGAATTGATCCTTTTATTCCTTTTATATTGAGACTATAGTTACAAGCCTTTGAACTCAGCAAACAAAATGGTAGAGTTTTGCTTAGAAAAGCAGGAGAAGATCCCTTTTAAGTTGCCATTGAGCTGCTATTTATAGGTGCAAATATGAAAATATTCGCCCCAAAACCTAGAATACCTCTTCTCATGTGCATGTAGGCCCACTAAATAGATCTGGTTCGTTTGGGATCGATCCAAGTATAATTCATATCGATCAAAAAAATAGTCCAAAGAAGCTGAGATCGATCATGGACGTTCTTGAGTGAATAAGCAAGCTTCAGTGAAAAATCCATAGCATTTGGACTTATAAGAATTATGATCGATCCAAGTTTGTATTTTCAATGTAGGCTGGTAGCTTCATATCTATCCCAAGTGTCCATGCTATTCGTATTGATCCCTTACTTTCCACTCCATCTTGACTGCTTCGTATCGATCGATACGAACACGATCGATATGAAGTGTGCCTCCATATCCAATAACTACCGCCCTTCGTGTCCATCTCCCACTCTCTTCTTTGTATCGATCCCTAACTTGGATCAATAGGTACTATGATCGATCCGAAGCAAGGTGCATTTTCCATATCCATTCAAGCAAACAGTTGATCCCATGTTGATCGATACAAACCATATCGATACGAACTGATTTTCCATGAATATTGATCCGTCCATATCTTGAGCATACGAACTCTGTTTGACCTGAAATTTGAAATGCAGCCTTCCCTAGCCATGTTCGTCATTCCCAATTGATCCCGCCTTGATTGGAGCTTAGTCCAAGTTTGACTGTATCGATCATAGCCTCGTTTCCAATCGATCTCCAATCTTGATATCATTCTTTTTAACCGATTTGTTGATATCCGGGCCTTGACCAAAAGGCGAGGTAACATTTTCCCCTCAAAACATGCCTTGCGATAGGAAGGCATATTTTGAATAGCATTAAATCCATTATTTAAAATCCATATTCCATTCATAGTCATACCATCCGATCCATAATCCAATTTATTACCAAGCCAATCTATCCAAGTGCCATAACCATATCCTTATCCAAAGCCGCGACCGCTGTGAGTCGATATCCGATTTCGAATCTAGTAACCAAATCCTTAGCCAATTCCATATCCATCTGAACCCATCAACTAAATTTTAATCCATTCATATCCAGAATCTAATAACCAAATCCATGACCCCTTCGGGTCGCTTTATCTAAGTTCGGGTCTTCGCCGGGTCCAAATCCAAAGCCCTGACCTCTCCGGGTCCAAATCCAAATTCGTAGACCTTACCGCGTCATTTTATCCCACTCCAGGCTCGACTTTCCTACCAAAGGCTTTTATATTCTCCGGCCTTGACTCTTCAACCGAGGACTTTTATGTTCTCCGGCCTCGACTCTCCGGTCGAGGACTTTTACATTGCATCCGAGTCCATTCCATCGCTCTCCGGTGAAGGTACTCGTAACTTGCAATTATTGCCCCGTCTCTCCGGTCGAGACCGTAATCGCGTGACTTATATTATTTATTACATTAATCCAAATCCAAGCAACACAATGTCTAATTGACAAAATGAAAGTCCGTACAACCAAGAAAATTAAATGTCCATAGTACCAAGAAAGAAACCAGAGTCCACAAAAAACAGAAAAAAAACAAGATCTCATAAACCTAAGCATCACGGTTTGTCATCATCTCAGAGCATGCCTATGGACCGTCCTCGATCCCGTACATATGTAAGTGACTTAGCCGTATCACTTCAGGGTTTATTACTTATTCAAAGCCATAAATCCATTTAGTTGATAATAAGCTAACGATGCCTAGATCCAGTGCTATCTTCGTCTGAGGTGGGCAATGACTGCTCTTGTCCCACTGCCACGGCTCGATTCCTTACGTACTGTTGTAGATGACCATTTTATACATGCTCGCAACGATATCCTTCAAATGCTTGCGGTCGTTCGTGCTGTTCTTGTCCAGGTCATGGAATAGGAAACTCTTTCATGATGCCCGTTCGTATTCAGAGGGTTCCTTTTTGTCAGCCTTCGATACTAGAAGCACCTTCGAGTATCCAAGTAAATCATTTCTAGAGTTTCAGTTAATTCCATGTAAGAAGATAATTTAGATTACCTCCGTTGCCTTTTCGATGTGCTACCGTTGTCATTTATTTTCGTTTTTCCTCTATCGTCTTTATTTGAGTCCTCCTTAGGCGGACCTCCACCTTTTACCGCATAAACTTCAGACTCTCTCCCCTCTCTTTCAGCCTTTGCATCTTCCTATCGTAGAAACCTTTCTGCTTCATGGTAAACTCTTCGAGATCCATCGGTGGATCCCGCTCCAACAATATCTTAAAATCCAAATTATCTGTAATCCCCGAGACCGCTGCCATCAAATCCATCGATTGATCAGGTCGATCCACCGAAGCAACTGCCATATTGAATTTGGTTAAGTAATCCCTAAGTGATTCTCCCTTCTATTGTTTCATCGATGTTAAAGTCATCACATTCTTGGGTCTCATGATTTGGACCTGAAACTACCTCATAAACCTCTCGATAAACTTCGTCCATGTGCCAATAGAACTGCTTTCTAGTTTTGTAAACCATAGTGTTAAATATAAGGGAAGCACTTGCCATGACTTCCTTCGATGCCCCCGGTACTTCCATTTGCCTCATGTACCTTGTCAAGTGAACAACGGGATCCATTCTCCCATCGTATTTCTCCAGTGTTGGTAGTTTCAAATCCGATGGATTCCTTCTTGCCTGATCGTAGGAGCAAAGGAGCTCCTATTCACATCCTCCAAATCTCTATTCACCAATCCTTCCCTCGTGGCCCATCTGATCATGTCCGTTGACCTATCATTGTCATCAAGTGGTATCCTCTATCTGCGATCTCCAACCTGTCCCCTGAGTCCATGATGAAATCATAAAATATGTCCTTCTAAATGGGCATCCATATCCTGATCAACGCCAAATGCACAGCGCCACATGGTACCCTTCCTAGAATTGAGCCAACATGATTCAGGGGTGTGCCCCTAGCTCAGGGACTATTCCTAATGGTGCCACTCTATCTTGAATCCCGGTTGCACCATGCTCCTGATCCTGATTCCAAACTGTCTCCACTCCTATTGCTCCAGCTTCACGATTCCTATTTCTAGCATTTCCTACAGTTATGTTCTCTTGATTTCGCACTCCAACTTGTCCAACTTGTCAGAGTAGGTTCTGCATCATCTCCTTCTGCCTTTTCAGGATCCCTTCCTGCATAGCATCCATCATCATCTCCATCTCATCTCTGGTGTTGAAAACATAGGTCTGGTTAGCTCCTGAAGAGGCCCCCTGATTTCCTTCATGCTAACTCCTTTCTGTTCTATGTCTCCTTATTGATTGCTTAGCCATTGCTTCTCAAAATCCGATTCTTTAGCATTCCAAATCTGAACTTCAAATCCGGTATAGTGGGTATTATTCCTTCTCGGTGAAAGCACCAAAGTGTTTGTGCTAAAATTGGTCGCAAACCCCAAAAGTAGTGAAAGCACCAGTGTTTGCACACAAATCCTTGGTATCCAAGCACAGATCTCAGATACAGATAAAGTAGAGAATAAAAATGAAGAAATAACCAAATTAAAATGAAAGAAAATGGTAAAAGACACGAGATTTATAGTGGTTCAGTTATCTCCGACCTACGTCCACTTTGAATCGATCCTTTTATTCCTTTTATATTGAGATTACAGTTACAAGCCTTTGAAATCAGTAAACCAAATGGTAGAGTTTTGCTTAGAAAAGTAGAAGAAGATCCCTTTTTAGTTGTCATTGGGCTGCTATTATAGGTGCACTTCTGAAAATATCCTCCCCAAAACCTGCAATACCTCTTCTCATGCACAGGTGGGCCCACCAGATCGATCTGGATTCGTTTGAGGTCAATCCTTATCGATCAATGTATAATTCGTATCGATCCAAACCAATGAAGCTGACATCGATCATGGGCGTTCTTGAGTGAATAAGCAAGCTCCATTGAAAATTTTATAGCATTTGGACTTGTAGAATGAGAGTTACGATCGATCCAAGTTTGTATTTCTCAATGTAGGCTAGTAGCTTCGTATCCATCCTAAGTGTCCATGCTGTTCGTATCGATCCCCTATTTTTTTATTCCTTCTCTACCGCTTCGTATCGATCGACATGAACACGATATATATGAAGTGTGCCTCTATATTCGACAAGTGCCACCCTTCATGTCCATCTCCCACTCTCTTCTTCATACCGATCCCTAACTTGGATCGATACGTACTATGATTGATCTGAAGCAAAGTACATTTTCCATATCCATACCCATGCTGATTGATACGAAAGCATCGATTCGAATTAAATACTCGAGCCTATATTGATCGATACAAACTATACCGATACGAACTGATTTCCCACAAATATTGATCCATCCATATCTTAAGCATACGAACTTCGTTTGACCTGAAATTTGAAATGCAGCCTTTTCTAGCCTTGTTCATCATTCTCAATTGATCCCACCTTGATTGGAGCTTAGTCCAATTTTGATCGTATCGATCATAGCCTCATTTCCAATTGATCTTCAATCTTTATATTCATCCTTTTTAACCGATTTGTTGATATCCCGGCCTTGCTCAAGAGGCGGGGTAACATCTTCTAACTAACATACTAGCGTATCTGACTAGAAAATAGTCTATATAAAGTAAATATATAGCACAACTTTAAAGCAGATTAGGATAAGTATC
This sequence comes from Allium cepa, assembly GCA_030765085.1. Taxonomy (NCBI): domain Eukaryota; kingdom Viridiplantae; phylum Streptophyta; class Magnoliopsida; order Asparagales; family Amaryllidaceae; genus Allium; species Allium cepa. The sequence continues at coordinate 114,262,692 of CM060944.1, forward strand.
CCCAATCCTGTCTTCAGTCTTCCAAGTACAGTCCTTCTTGTTGCTGCTCCACTGAACTTTTACCAACTTGACTATCTTGTTTCTTAACCTCTTCTCATCTCTCGCTACAACTCGAACTAGTTGCCTAACAAAGGTTAGATCTGATTCTACTATTAAGAATTCCAATGCAGTCGAAGGGACAGTAGTATTTGGATCATGCACATACTTATGAAGATGAGACACATGAAACACATTATGGACACCTGCCAAACTGCTCGGCAACTCTACTCTGTATGTGAGCTTTTCGATCCTCGCTATAACTGGGAATAGTCCAACATATCTCGGTGTCAATTTCCCTAACTTTCTAAATTATACCACACCTTCATCGATGATACTTTAACGAAAATCCTATCTCCAACTGAGAACTCGAGATCCTTACACCTATTATCCGCGTAACTCTTTTGTCTAGACTGAGCTTCCTTCATCCTACCTCAGATCAGTTCAATCATCTATGTTTTCTCTCTCACCAAATCTGGACCTAAGACTAATCTATCTCCAGTTTTCAACCAACATGCTAGTGACTTACATAGCCTCCCATACAAAGCTTCAAAAGTCGCCATTCCTATACTTGTCTGATAATTGTTATTATAAGAAAACTCAACTAAGTGTAGGTGATCATCCTGTGATCCACCAAAATCTAGTACACAAGCTCTTAAAAAATCATCGAGTACCTTATTGACTCTCTCTTTCTTCCCGTCTATCCGAGGGTCATAGGCAGTACTCATCTTGAGCTTGGTACCTAATACATCCTGTAGATCAAAACTCGCTAGCAAACAAAGTATCTCTATCACATACTATACTACTAGGAATCCCATGCAGTCCAACTATGTTCTTCATAAACAACATGGCTAAAATATGTGCCATCCTGGTTGACTTAATTGGAATAAAATGGGCACTTTTGGTTAACCTGTCAACTATGACCCACATACTTTCATTTTCTCGATCCAACCTTGGCAACCTATCTATAAAATTCATGGATATCAAATCCCATTTCCAAACTTTTATCTCTAAAGGTTGAAGCAATGCACTTGGCTTTTGATGTTCGACATTTAATTGTTGACAGTTCACAAACTACTTTACCCACAAGCCAACTTTCCTCTTCATACCATCCCAGTAAAAACTTCTCTTCATACCCGGATACATCTTGGCCCCCCAAGATGAATTATAAACTTCGATCGATGACATTCACAAAGGACTTATCTCTTTATGTTCCCAACATTTGAAACACACAACCATCCCTTCGTTCTTAACCATCCCCACTGGTCAAGACTAAAATCTTTTAGATCATCAATCTTCGATCCAACCTAAAGCCTTTTAATATTCTCGGCTAATAATGGATCCATTTTCTGCTCAGAAGTAGTCTTTTCGATCTGAACTGGTCGAACTACCAAGCAGGATAACATGGCAATGCTCTGACTAAAGCTAGCAGTCGATCTTATTTGTGCACTACAAGCAGTCAAAGCCTCTAGGTCCTTCCACTCTACTAACATAGATAACACCACATTCTGATATTTTCTACTAAGAACATCCGCCACTTTATTTCCTTTTCTAGGCATATACTCTATGCCAAAATCATAAGCTACTAAAATCTCCACCCACATCTGTTGTCTCATATTCAACTCATTCTGAGAGAATAACTACCTTAAGGACTTATGATATGTGAATAACCCAAATCTCTCCCCTAACAGATATTGCCTCATTTTTCTGATTCGTTGGGTTATGATTTGATAATCTTTTAGGTTCAAATCTCTTCTAAATTTACATAAACCTATGCTCTGATACCAACTTGTAACTTCCCCCATTTGGAGGCCCAAAACTAACTGCTACGGATGCTGCAGTCATCCGTAGTTATTAATTCTTAATGACCAAATGCGGTAATGTTAAATACATTGATATACTAGAAACACATGAATATGGAAAAAAAATAACTCAATTTTTAAAAAATTTCTTATTCCATTACAAACAGCATTTCAGATTCATTACATTACCCCATACGTAAGCCAATTTAGAGAAATTACAATTTATTACAAAATTCGCCAAGAGCAACATGTAAACATGCCCCTTGGTTGATTACGGTCGAAAGATAGGCACTAAGCAACTTTTTCATTTCATCTAATAACATAGCACAATCAAATAGAAAGAACTCCTTATAGCTAGTTTGCCTCATGCACGTCTCTGAAAGCTTATTCATCTAAAGGAGAACTTGAAAACCTTAACTTTCAAATTACTCAAAAATCAATTGAGCATCCCATAGTTTAAGGGGAAAACATAAACTTTGAGTCAGACAAAAAATCTGGTGTGAATAGTAACCTACTATCTCGAACCATATAGATATCTGGTGAGACCACGTCACTTAGCGGAACAGGTTTTCTCTTCACCAGTATCTTAACCCAATTAATAATAACCATATGTTGTGCACCTACATCCACAATGGTTAAGACATAACATAATAAAATATGTCATGATGATATGCAAACATGCAATATGCTCTGGATTTCCCATCCCCATTTACTAGACTATAATCAAGTCATAGTTCCAGGGTCACTATTAACCTATTAGTTTTCATGAGTTGACTAATAACTTGTTCTAAACTTATGGACTATCTGTCTAATATCATAGTTTTCATAGGATCACTAAGAATCTATTGGATTCTCTAATAACATCTCTAATGTCATAGTTTTTATGGGATCACTATGAACCTATTGGATTCTCCAATAACATCTCTCATGTCGTAGTTTTTATAGGATCACTATGAACCTATTAATCTCTTTCGATAACTTATCTCAGATATAGTTTTCATGGGATCACTAAGAACCTTTTGGCCCCTGCCAATAATTATTTCCATAACATAGTTTTTGTAGGCTTACTAAGAACCTGTCTACCAATAATCCTTTGATCAGTCTTGGATATCCTATATTCTAGTCTGTCTAATCTTCTGTATGTAGTTTTAATCACGCAGGAGTTAAATTCAATATATATTCACTACTGGGTTAACCTAGCCTATTATTCTGCCCTTAACATCCCAAAATGTAGTTATAGGTTATAAATGAAGTGAATATAGTTACATAAGCATTAACAATATAAACATCCACGATTAAATTCCTTGTAATCATTTTTCTAATGAAATATTGTTAATACCCTTAACCCTTTATCTTTAACAAGGAAAGCTTCCTCTAAAATTTCAAAGTGAAATGCTATTTCAAAACTCATTTACATTGCCATGTATTTACTTTAAACGTGAAATTGGGTTCTCAAGTTTGAAAACTAAGGCTTTCGACTATGTCCTTCATATCATTACTCAAAACCTTAGACATTCTCTTTCAAAACCATCCAGCATACCTTTCGAAACACTCAAAAATATACCTTTCAAAAATATTGGAGTTCAAGTGAGAATTTATGGAAGCGTAACTTAGAAACCAACTAAAAGTATCACTTTCAAAACCATTGATTGAAACAAAATAACTTCAAAGTATAAAAAGGACACATTTGAAAAGCTATCCCTTCGAAGACCGATGGTGATAGCAGCATACTTTTGCATGCGGCCTCAACCATGTCAAAAGGTATGAGAGTAACACCCACCCTTTACCATGTGTAAATTAAAAGAAAATCGGCTTCAATTGTTGTGGAAGGGTATCGACTCAAAACCCTACCCTCTAAACTCATTGATTCAAAGAGTTATAAAAGCGGCCTCTTACTACGGCGAAAGGTTTTAATGCGGCAGCTAAGGTGTCGAAGAGGTTCAGAAGCGACAACCCTTTCGAAAGCTTACTTTTAGAACAAGAGCGAGCCAATTGGTTCGAAAGCAAGTAAAAGCGGCTTCGACCCTTTCGCAAGCATGCCTTCGATACCATCCTTTCCTTCTATCTTTCTCCAATACACTATGTACCAAGTGCTTGATACCATGTGCATTGGTTTCGAACAAGCACGAAAGGTTCACTAAGTATGGTGACAGAAGCAAGCAAATGAAAGTGGCGGAATTGTAATTCAATATAAAATTGATTTTTATGCTTTTTAAAGTATGTCCTTTTTACCTAAACATCGATATTTTTCAAAATTTTATTGGTTATGAAATCTTTGTCGTATACTCTTTTAAAAAACTACCGCCACATTAATTTAAAATATTTGAAACATTTTATACTTAACAAAATAGCCTTTAATCTTAAATAACAATCAAACACCTCTAACTTAATCAATTTATTTAACATAGTAAAGCATTTAGGAAAAATACCAAACCACCATAATTTACATTAAATATGTTTTCTAACATATATCAATTTCAGACTCAAAATAAATAATTAATTCCTTAAATTAATAAAAACCCAAAATACCCATTTCTTTCGCTCAAAAATTCATAATAAATTTTCCATAGCTTGAAATATTATGAAAATTTAAACACATCTCCAAAATAATGTTTTACATAATATATTCAAAAATCATGGCATTTGTAAATCACTTTGAACGATTTTAGCCCTAAAACCGAACTAGATTACTCCACAATTACTTGTTTAAAATTATAACAACATTTAAATTAAAATATATCCTCATTCATCCAATCATATGGTTTAAACTTCAAACCCAAATTTAAAACGTCCAAGATGATTAAATCTTTATTCACCTTATTTGGATAAGAAATTTGAGATTTGTTCTTGCTTTAATCTTAGCATCTAAATGGATTTTTGCACTCCTTCTTCTTAGGGTTATAGTTGGCCTTCAACTCTTATGTTTTTGGTCAATGAGAATGAGGTAAGGGGTTCAAGGGTTATGGTATATGGCTATTTCCCTCTTTTCCCTTGTTTTATTCTCTTAAGATTCTAATTTATAAATTACACTTACAAATGCATTAGTTAAAGCACGACCCTAATTAGTTTCGAAATCTCAATTTCTTTATCACACTAACCTCTATATTATTCTATTTAATTTATCAATTTAAATCTCTTGAATAATGTTATTTAAAATTAGGGATATTACAGCATACCCCTAGCTCTGTCAATCTCCTACTTGCACTTGGGGCCAACTATTGAATCATAATCTCATATAGGGGTGAGCATTATTCGGTTATAACCAAATTAACCGTCCGAACCGATTCATTTCAGTTGGTTCGGTTCTGTTATGAAATTAAATTGGTTTGATTTCGATTTGAAAGTTATTATTTTTTGGCTATCGATTCAATCGAACTAACCAAACTTTTATTATATTATAAAAAATTTCGTTGTTGTTGTATTTGTAATAATTGGTTTAATAGTGTAATAAAAATTAAGCTATGGAAAATGGGTCAGTTTTTCTAATAAACATAAAATATATACTCGATAAAATCTCTCTAAACAAAATTTTATGTTTTTCTTTGAGTAAATTTGTCATTTGAATAATAGCATATGATAATTTCTCCTGCATTCCTTTTTATTTAGGTTAAATCAGTTATTGACTGAATTAACCAATATTAAATTAGCTCAGTTCGGTTTGACATTTTTAACCTCAAAACTGACCGAACTGACCAAATGCTCAACCTTAATCTCATCCTTTCGATCAGTTTGATATGAACTGATTGAGATGGACTCTTCATGCATGGATTTCCCATGTTGTTATAATTATTTACTATGTCAATCATCTCTCTCGATGATGATAAACTACTTTTATCATTTAGAACTAATCAGAGCATGTTTCTTGACTTATAGTGTGCTCTTATGATACATTGTTATCATATAACGATGATGCATCATTCTCAATACTTGGAATCACCCCTCGCATAGTTATAAATTTACGCATTTATATTTATATACGTTGTTTTTATTTTGGTGCAATTCAAGGTGACGTATTTAGCCATTTCATTGAATCAGCTACAATATTTCACTTGGAACATTTCTAACTTAAAGCTTCTTAATTTAAGTTTGAACATGAATATAGGATTGACATACTATACTCGGTATCATTAATGAAGTTCTACAGGGGTTCATTGTTTCTGTAAACAATTCTCTAGTATTCCATGAATACTCGAGAATAATCTAAACTGTCATTAACTGATTTTGGATTTATTACTTACTCCATGTATTAGATACACGAGTGAAGTATGATATTGTAGATAATACAACATGTATGTTAATTCGTATTGCTAATGCATAAGAAACCTATCTTACATGCTCCATATTAAACAATTTTAATATCATGTCCGCGTATATCATTTATGACAATCCTATCATCCTTTTATATAAAGTTATAAAAGATATAATTTACAAATCTAACATCGAGTATTAGACAACCAAATTAGAAATGATTTTAACATAAGGACATCGTTAGTACTCAGTAGTATGTTGTTTACTTATAATTAAGAAATATCAACATACCTTTTAATGTTCTTTCTTATAGACATACGCTTGCTCTTTATTTTGATTGAAAATCAAACTATTTAATTTTTCCATCAGAACGCTTGTTCAACTTTGATGTTTGTTGAGTCCATATCCGTTCTTAGATCATATTCGAAAAACCTACAAACTCAATATTGCTCTCACTGACATTGAGATATTTTGGTTATTATGTGAAAATAAGCTTTTTTAAATCATTATTTAGAATTTTCTATTTAAATACATATGTACCGAAATACTAAGTCATGCTAGATGATAATTTCATGAGTGAAATACGAATTAACTAGAGCAGGTTGAATGATGAATCTATACTGCTAATTTCAACAATTGAAATTTATGATATTATTCTTATCAATATGGCTCACTTTATTTTAACTACATTTTTCCTTTTCTTAAAGACACTTTTCCAACTGATAAATCATATTATTAAAGGTACCAGTATCAAAATCATATTTTGATAATGTACCTAGAATCCATTCCTTACCTACGGATCATATCATATCATAGGGCTAATGCACTTAATGGTTTAATTGACAACCGAGGATTACTTATTCTTAGCATTGATAAGAAACTCGTTGTTTTCTTTTAATGCATAATAGTACTTATTCTAATGTAGTATGTTCATTTTAGGTTTGGTTAATCTTATTTCATCCCTCGTAATTAGTTTTATCCTTGGATCGTATCCAAATCCGTTTTACTAAAAATAATTTCTAAAAGAAACCCTATACATCCCTCACTAAAAGATCCAGAAATGAATGCCGATGATGTTGTATTCATCATCTTAATTATTTTTGATCTTGTATTATTCAAAACAATCTAAGTAAATGAAAAAACAAAATGTTTCATTCCATTAAATTTGTTCTAACATTTATCACATAGGTTTTCAATATTAATCCCAAATCATACCCATGCATAGGCCAAAATATAAGCGTATAAATATATAGTAGAGTGTCGGGTCAACATATAAAGATGCCCCTCAAACACCTATAACAACGGAATTAGCATACATTAATAAATAACTAGGCCTTCGGCACCGCCATCGATCTTCGGCCTGCGCTCAAAATAACCTGCTTATCCCATAAACTCAGCATACTCAAATGACTACCCATGAGTTTATAGGGAAAACAATGATAAAAATACGTGTTAGACATAAATTCTGGTGTGAATAGTAACTATGTGAAAGTATAACATACATATACATAGTGAGACCACACTGTATAACGGGGAATGGGTTTTCCCCACACTACTTACAAACAACATACATAATACTACACACAACAATGGTCATAATTACTTACCCTGGAAACTTCCCAAGTTTCACTTAATACACTTTACTAGTGTGCCCCTACGTAGTTCCTATCTGGTTCCTAACGAACCATATAAAGATTTAATGTCAACGAAATTCCCTTGGCAACCACCCTTAGATTTTCTTTTTGCGTTATTGATATTACACTAAATCCAGTCCCCACAGTATTATTTTATTTAGCTCTAGGCTACTATGCTACCCCACCAGCAGCCCCATTCTTATAAGCTTATTAAGTTCAAATCTGCTACGAAACAGCCACCCGGAGATTTTCCCTTCCTTCATATTGTATAATATATAACTAGACCTAGGACCACTATGAATCAACCACCAGCAGTCCCCTGTCTAATATTTATTCATTTATCTCTGACCTATTATGAATCAGCCACCAGTAATCTCCTATCTAGTATTTATTCATTTAATTATTACTTAATTCTGGACTACAAAGTATCAACCACATGTCGTTCCTTACTACATAGAGTCAGCCCCCTACAGTAATAGTTTTTATTTTAATTTGAGTTGCATAGAATCAACCCTCTGCAAACCTTTGGAAGTTGAATGTCTCTCCTTACCTAAAGTTTCTTCAGGTGTGTATTCGAGTAAGCGTCCTTACTCAACATCAATAGCCCTTCCGCTCTCCTCTTCCGCTTAGATTACTTTGATGTAGTAATCCTGCCTCAACCCATATGGGCATCAGGCTCATTACTTATTGAGTATGTTCTTTTCCAAATTGCGGTGTGGTATGACAGTGCAATTTGTCTTGTTCTCATGATAATTGCGGTGCTCCTTATCTTTTATAAAATAGCAGCGCATAACTACTTATCCTAGAAAGTCCCTAAATTCCTTTGGCAAATCACTACCCCACTTTACAACACAGTTTTTTTGGCGCAGTCCTCCTTTGAGACGTTTGGCCACCGTCTCAGCTTAGAAACTAAAAATATCTTCTGACAAAGCACGTTACTACCTTTACAGATGTTGCCATTAAATATGTTACCTTGCCGGTTTCTGACATTTATAGAGTCGTTTGTTTATCTTTTCAACTATTATGATGGATCTTGTTCCCTTACATTAATATTTTAATACATATGCCATTTCCATTAATTCTCAACGCAGATCCCCTTTCACCTGTGCAGTTCTACTTTAGTTCTAGCTTATTTTGCATATAGAAAGTCTTATAAAATTCCAGAAAATTCATGAATAATTCCTTTATCTCCTTCTTGCCTTTCATTTGAATTTCAAATTATTTTCCTCGTATCTTTTCTAGGTGTTTACTTTAAAAATCCATAACAATTTATTCCTAAGCCACGAGCTTCTCAAGTTACTAACCCATCTTTAGGACAATGGTTAGAATATTATAATAAGTTTTCATTTTGACATAAACCAATATGAATACCAACAACATAACATGATCCAATCAACCAAAATAAACCGAATAAAAGGTTAAGTATTATTCATCTAGATCTTTAAGAAATATTGTTTAAGTCTTCTTCTCTTTTCCTCAGCTCGTATTTGCTTTATTTTCTCTTTATTCTCATTTCTCTAAGCCATCGCCATTAGTGTATCTTTTGAGCTTTTATTTTAATTTTAGTAGAATGAAATGAACGAACGAAAAAAGTCATATTTATTGCCCCACAATTATTTGGGCTTTGGCCCACATACTCGTTCCCATTAATTCATTGTCTCTTTCTTTATCTTACTTAGCCCTTCTTGGCCCTTTAATTAATTAATTAAATTATTCATAATATATGGGTTGTTAAAGTCACCCCTCCTTAAATGAATTTCACCCCTAAAATTCATTTAAGGTTCAGTAATGATTTGCCAACTATCCCATGCTTACTTTAAGCATAACCATGGATTCCCAATTCATAAATAAAATGTACTAGTGCTATTTACTAATGCAACAATCAACCATATTATACACACGCACGGTCCACAATCAACACAATACATTACATACCTTATATGCTAATCTAAAACAAATATATTTGGATAGGCCCTCCTAACCTTGTCTGTTTCTCATGTGCAGTCCTCCTGATCTAAGCCCCATTGAACATAGACTAGCTTCACTAGCTTGTTCCGAAGCCTCTTCTCATCTCGGTCTACTATCCGAACTAGTCTTCACACACAGGTCATATTTCGCTCTATGACCAGATCTTCTATTGCCCTCTAATTAACTTATCATCTACATCTTTAATGCATTTCCCCAGTTATGATCCGTGAAACACGTTATGGATTCCTACAAAAACACTGGGAAGTTCCATCTTATATGCCACCTGCCAAGTTCGTTCTATGATTAGGCCTTACATATCTGTATGCTAGCTTCCCATCCTTCCCAAAGTGCGTCACACCCTTCATCGTTCAAACATTCATGAACACTTGGTGGCCAACTGCAAATTCTGTTCTCCTAGCATTGGCATAACTTTTCTACCTTGATCGCACTGCTCTCATCCTTGCTCGAATCAGCTTTACCTTCACAGTAGCTTCCTTAACCACTTCTGGACCCAATATGATCCTATCCCTGCCTCCAACAAACATGTAGATGATTTACATGGTCTACCATACAATGCTTCAAATGGAGCCATCCCAATACTGCTATGGTAGCTATTGTTGTATGGAAACTCTATCAAGTTTAAATAATCTTCCCAAAATCCACCGAAGTTTAAAATGCAAGCTCTAAGCGAATCTTTTAGGACCTTATTTTGTCTGCCCATTTGTTTATGGATGGTACGTAGTACTCTTGCGCAGTTCAGACCCCATTGCACTTTGCAAGCTATGCCAAAACTCACTAGTGAATAATGGATCACGGTTGCAAAAATAATGCTAGGCACCCCATGCAATCTCACTACTACCCCCAAATATACCACTGCTAACTTCGAAACAGTTCTCTTGGCCTCCATTGGAATGAAATTGGCACACTTAGTTAGTCTATCCTTTATGACCCATATGCTCTCACTCTCTGCCCTTGACCTTGGCATCCCATTTACGTTATCCATAAATACTGAATCCCATTTCCAGACTAGAATATCCAAAGGCTGCAGGAGAACAGTTGGCTTCTGATGTTTTGCTTTCATCTGCTGGCATGTAAGACATCTTCTCATATACTCTCCTGCATCTTTCATTATCCCTTCCCAGAAGAAACTCCTTTTCATATCATGGTACATCTTCGAGTGTATGGTAAACTTTAAACGATGACATTCGTCCAATACATCTCCATACCCCTTCTACTCTTGAAACATACAACCTTCCATTCATCCTCAGTCATCACTCTCTATCAGCATTGAACCCATTCAGCTCAACGGCCTCAACTTCTGAGTCCAATATTTTTACTATGTCTGCATAGAACGCATCACCCTTCTACAGTTCAACCATTCTTTCTACCAGAGCAGGCCTGACTTCTAAGCATGCTAGCTTTCTGAAAGTACTTTTCGAACCTGCACTAGACCGAAACTGCACATCATACACAGGCAATGTTTCTAAAATGGATTATTCCTCTATCATAGCCAAAAACATAGCTTTGATGTTTTTAGCTCATAGCATCAGCTACTTTGTTGCCTTTTCCTAAGGTATACTCTATCCCAAAATCATACGATGTTAGAGACTCCAACCATCTATACTGCCTCATGTTCAACTCCTTTTGAGAGAATAAATATCTTAATGACTTGTGGTCAGTATACACTTAAACTTCTCCCATAAGAGAAAATGTCCCCAGAGCTTCAATGCAAAGACAAATGCTGCAAAATCTAAATCATGGGTAGATATTAAACTTCATGTCGTTGCAACTGCCTAGATGCATTAGCAATCACCCTACCCTTCTGCATTAATACTACACCCAGTCCTTCTCCTGAAGCATCCATATACACGGTTATACCATCATTCCCGTCACGTATCACTAACACAGGCGCATCTGTCAATTGATGCTTCGATTCCTGGAATGCCTTTTCACACTCCTGCGCCTAGATAAAATACTCAATCTTCCTGTTCAGCCTCGTCATTTGCGTAGATATACGAAAGAAGTCCTTAATGAATCATTGATAGTAGCCAGCCAATCCTAAGAAATTTCGCATCTCAGTAACAGTTTCAGGCCTCTTCCACCCACTTACTGTGTCAATCTTCGAAGGATCTATGACTAACCCTTCTTCTGAAATCACATGGCCTAGGAACTTCACTTCCTTTCTCCAAAAATGACACTTGGAGAACTTTTCCTTCAACTTGTGCTCCCTCAATGTCTCCAACACATGCCTTAGGTGAACTGCATGCTCCTCCTCATTTCTGGAGGACACTAAGATGTCATCTATGAATGCCAACACAAATTTATCTAGCTGATCTGGAAAAACTCTATTCATCATATCAACAAAGAATGCTGACACATTTGTTGGTTCAAATAGCATCATTAGCCACTCATATGAATTATACCTTGACCTAAACGCAGTCAAAGGAACATTGTACTCTCAACCCTTAACTGATGGAACACCGTAGCTAAATCCAGCTATGAAAATAGCTTAGCTCCATTCAATTGATCAAAAAGGTCATCAATTCTTTGCAAGAGATATTTATTCTTCATCTTCCTTTTGTTTAACTTCCAATAATCTATACATAACCTTAAATACCCATCATACATTTTCACGAGTACGACTATTGCTCCCCATGATGAGCTACTTGAGCTAACAAAGCTCTTACTTTCTAACTCAACCAACTGCTTCCTCAATTCCTCCATTTCCTTCAAAGGCATTATACTAGGAGATCGACTAAACGGTTCAGTCCTTGGTAGCAAATCTATATGAAACTCTACTACTCTCGAGGGTGGCAACCTCGAAACTGGTTCAAATACATCTCGGAACTCCTTCACAACTCGTACTGTTCCCAGCACTTCTTCTGTTTCTGAAGCTAAAACAAATGAAAAGCTCCTACGCCTAGTATTACACTCCTCTAAGACCATGTACATTCTATTCTTATAATCTGGATGGCTAGGAGTAATTATCCTCTCAGCGTAGTGCACACTTGTGCAGTTTTCTTCAACCAATCCATCCCTAAAATAACCTCAAAACCTATGAAGTCAAATATATAGGGATCATAAGAAAACTTGCACTTGCCTAACTCAATATCCAGCTCAGTGCATCTCAATCAGAGTGTGGCATATCCCCCTATCAGAAAGCTACACGTATGGAGGTGACTAAGCAGGTAACTCTTAACCCAAGTCTATCAACCAAACCTATTGATATAAATGAATGTGTAGCACCAGTGTCATATAGTACCCTAACTGATATACCAAGAATTAAAGTCATACCTTCCAAGACCTTCCCTTTGCCTCTCTCTTCGATAGATTGTCCTTCCCTTGGTCCCTCTAAAATTTAAACCTATTCCTTGAGTTCTCGGCAGTCCTTCTTCAAATGCCCCCACCTTATCACACTTGAAGTGTTTAGCCCTTATAAGACTCTTTTGGCACTAGACACTTGTAGCATACGTCCTATCATACCTCCTGGCCATGTCAATCACGAATCCGAAAGAAGATGCCAAGTGAGCCATCACCTTATAATTCAGCCTTTGCTTCAAGCCCATGATGAATTTCTCATCCTTCTTCATTGGAATGTAGATGATCTCCCTACATACTTGGCCAAAGAATTAAACTTCTAAACGTGCCCTTCCATAGTAAGCTCTCCTTGCTTTAAGTCTATGACCTCACGCAATAACATGCTCTACTATGACTTGGATATAAACTAAGCCTCGAATCTTTCTCTAAGCTATACCCAAGTAATCTCTCCTCAGGTGTTCTAGCAATAATGGTCTCCCACCAATCCAGCACATACTCTTACAACCGTCTTGATGCTGACCTCCTCTGCGCATAGTTCAACCCTAGGTTTCCAAATATCTGGTTCGTAGTTTCTTAGCTAGTCCAGTACTTCAACCACGTGATCTCTCCTCATAAACACTTTTCTCCTAAACTCTTGTAGTCTTTACACGTCTTTGGAAAATCTTCTCTTACAACAATGGGCCTTGGCTAAACTACTCTAGACACATTTTGCCTCATCATCTAAACCATAAACTCTTTAAACAAGGCATTAACATCCATACTCGCCGCATTTACTAGCTGTGTAGCATCTACTTCTATCGCTCTTAGGAATTCACCCCCACTTCCTTCATTGGTCTGCACACTTTCCACATCTCTCCTTGCACTTGCCTCTCCTAACGCAATTTTCCTATTCTCAAATCCATCTTGCCTTTTCAATTAAGCAAGTCTTCATAAGAAACAAAAAGGAAAGCGTGAAACAATATCAGGAGGGTAGATATATTTTCCTATAAATCTATATATTAACTTGCAAATACGTTATATATATAATAACTCATCCCATTCCCAAGCTGTTCATCTTATTCTAAGTTTTTACTCTTACATCTAAATTTATTACTTAGATTACCCTAAACCTATGCTTTGATACTAACTATAACATCCCTCACTAGGAGACCTAAAAATAAATGTCGATGATGCTACAGTCATCACCTTAATTATTATTAACGACCAAGAGTGATTTCTATATTATTTAGAACAGTCTACGTAAACAAAACAACAAAATATTTCATTCCATCAAATTTGTTCTGATATTTATTACATATATTTTCAATATTAACCCCAAATCATACCCTGTAGAGCTCAAAATATAATCATAGAAATACATAGTAGAGTATCAACTCAACATATGAAGATGCCATCCAAAAACTTATAACAACGGAATTATCATACATTAATAAATAACTAGGTTTTCATCACCATTTTCGATCTTTGCCCTACGCCCAAAATAAACTGCCTATCCCATAAACTCAACCTATAAGTTGAGTATCCGTGAGTATATGGGAAAAACAATTATAAAAATACGGATCAGACATAAAGTATGGTGTGAATGATACTTACTTGAAAGTACCACATAAATACATAGGGAGACCACGTCGCATAAAGCGAAATAGGTTTTCCCTTCACTACTTACAAATAGCAATTCCTATCTGGTTCCAAACGGATAGTATAAAGATTTGATGCCGCACGAAATTTCCTCATGGAAATCATCCTTAGATTCTCTCTTTTGCTTTATTAATGCTACATCACCCCAGTCCTTGCGGTATTATTTTATTTAGCTCTAGGCTACTATGTTACCTCACCTGCAACCTCATTCTTATAAACTTACTGAGTTCAAAATCTACTGTGAAACAGTCACCAGTAGATTTCCCTTCCTTCATATTTTATAATAATTAATTAGATCTGGGACAACTATGAGTCAGCCACCGCAGTCTCTTATCTAATATTTATTCATTTATTTTTGAACTTCTATGAATCAACCACCCATAGGTCTCATTTAATTATTGTTTATTCTTGATTATAAAAAATCAGCTACTTAGTCCCTTACTGCATAGAATCAACCCCCTGCAATATTAGTTTTTATTCTAATTTGAGGTTGCATAAAATCAGCCCCTTGCAAACCTCTAAAAGTTGAATGCTTCTCCTTACCTGAAGTTTCTTTAGATGCGCATTCGAACAAGCGTCCTTACTCGACGTCAATAGCCCTTCCACTCTCCTCTTCCGCATACATCACTTCGGCACAGTACACTCTGCTCGGACCCATGTGACCAGAATGATATTTACTTATTGAGCGTGTTTTTTTCCAAATTGTGACGCAGTATGGTTGGTGCAATTTTTCTTATTCTCATCATAATTGCAGTGCTCTTTATCTTTTTATAATAGCGACGTAGAACTACTTTCCCCAAAAAGTCCCTAAATTCCTTTGGAAAATCGCTACCCCACTACCCAACATAGTTTTATTTGGTGCAGTACTCCTTTGAGATGTTTGGCTATCACCTCCTTAGCTCAGAACCTGATAATATCTAACACTTCTGACAAAGCACATTAATACCTTTACACTATCACCATTAGAAACATTACCTTGCCATTTTCTAACATCTAAAGAGTCCTTTGTTTATATTTTCGACTATTTTATGGATCTTACTCCCGTACATTAATATTTTAATACATATGTCATTTCTAATAATTCTCAACGCCAATCCCCCTTCCACCAGAGTAGTTCTACATTAGTTCTAGCTTATTTTACATATAGAAAGTCTTTTGAAATTCCATAGAATTCATGAATAATTCCTTTATCCCCTCATTGTCTTACATTTGAATTACAAGTTATTTTCCTCGTATCTTTCCTAGGTGTTTACTTTAAAAATTCACAACAATTTATTCCTAAGCGAAGAGTTTTTCAAGTTACTAATCCATCTTAAGGACAATGGTTAAGATATCATAAAGGTTTTCATTTTGACATAAATCTATATGAATACCAACAACAAAACATGATCCGATCTACCAAAACGAACTGAATAAAAGGTTGAGTACCACTTATCTAAATATTTAAAAAATATTGTTTAGATCTTCTTTTCTTTTCCTTTTCTCATATTTTCCCTTTATTCTCGTTTCTCGAAGCCATCGTCGTTACCAATACTTTTGAGCTTTTGTTTTACTTTTAGTAGAATGGGATGAATGAATGAGAAAGAGTCATGTTTGTTGTCCAATAAATATTTGGGCTTTGGCCCACTTTCTTGTTTCCATTAATTTATTATCATTTTCTCTATCTTACTTAGACTCTCTTAGCTCTTTAATTAATTAAATTATTCATAATTTAGAGGTTGTTATAAATTCCTTCACTATTGTGTTTGTATTTCTTCAAACAACAATTGTTTCTCAGTGCAATAAAGTAGATATTCATATACACTTTATGAATTGCCTTATATATAATTGATTTAGTTTACAATACTTATGTTCAAGACATAAATTGTTCATCCAATGAAAGTTGTTCTTAAACCCCTTCTAAGGCGATTCATACAAGTTCCCTCATGAACAATTATTACGTGTAATCTTTTGACTAGCACAACTTGCCAACTCCTTGATCTAGGATACTTTTGGGTTTCTTATAAACCTTTATCTTATATGATTTTGTAAACAATTATTTAAATGACTAATTTTAACCTTATGTACAACTCTTAAATACACGACCTTATAGAAAGAAGTTAACTAAACTTCACTCACAACCAATCGTACTTTGTTAAATAAAGTTCGATTACTCCTTATTGATACGTCATTATGTATTATAGGGAGTAATAACTTTTGAGACTAAATGAATATTCATTTTAGGTACGTTTGGAACACTTTCCAATTAACTTACCCATTCGATGAAATCAAATCATTTTGTTGAATATTATTTTATTTACGTCCATTTTGTATTCTATGCGCTTATCATATACATGCTCCATATGTATCAAATACATTTATTTATGCTTAAGTTATTTCATTGGTGAATATGACGAAGTGTGTGAAACTATTTTGGTATTAATAGACTTAGATTGCATACATTTATATGCATCAACCTGAAGAGTTTATCAACTCTTTTGATGCTTCCACTAAAAGATTGCTTTGTACTTCATTGTTTATGATATAATTAATCAGTATCATATGATTCATAATCATATAATAATGATTATGTAACAACTTGCACCTTAATGGGCCTAAATGACTAAATCAAAATCCAAATTCTTTAGGATACAGGTCATTGATTTTGGCAACCTATAATAAACATAAGTATATCAGAGAGCTATCTACATAAACTTATAATGGAATAGAAAAATATAATAGAACATATATAGTTACCAGGGCACTACCATACAATCAATATTATTCCTTTAATATCTGATTGCCCTGCCACCACCGAGCATGAAGAGAAGACTTCACCATCTGTAGTTATCATCTTGCACCGGTAACCCATACCTCTAAATCTATGCTATTGGTTGTTATTGAATATTTTTCAAAACTACAGCTTAGTTTATAATTCCAAAATAATTGTAAATAATTTTGGATACTTTAGAATTTTTCAATGAATCACTTTTGTTATGAAAATAAATATCATATTATAGTTTTATTTCATAACGAGTATTCATAATATTCATATTGAAACAAAATTATATATATTTTTTGGTGGATACAAAAAACCAGTTTTTATTTTATAGCAAATGTTCGGTATCTTTTACGAAAATAATTTTCTTAACTTGATGTAACCGATAAATGTTATATAGCATCTCCTACTACATCTGCCATTACTATAATAGCATATGATAAACGAAGCTCCATTCGACTATTTATTATAGGATATTTATTTCATTCACTGTAATTGGTTTACAATCGAGAATTTTCAGATCAAGTATCCTAAATTCAAAGATATGAATATCATAGAAAAGTAATTTCTACGTGAAATTACTTTGGAGTACAAATTATATTTTTCATTCTATAATTCTTGTATCCAAATTTGTTTATGAAGCAAAAATGACCATTCACTCTCTTTGTCGCGACCGTGCCTTAGGTTATCTCCACTCTCATACATTCATTTTCCTTTCTAAATAATCAAACCATTCAAAGGAAATCCTTACTAATATCATAACAAACTCTTTACAAAAAGTTCATTTGGTTATTCTTAACTTTTAAGGACATCAAATAAATTGTATTACGTAAACTGATCAAACTAACATTTCAGTGATCGAATTCTTATATCTATCTTATAGCCTATAGTCTAGTGTTATATTTAACACAACAAGGTCATTATTGTAATCAATCATATTGAATACAAGATCTCACACAACAATATACTTGCTTAATTCAGAGAACTAAATACATCTAACTTTCATACATTATGAATAATGAACGTTCAATATATAAAATTTATGTGTGATTTGAAATGAATCAAACATTCATATCCATGCATTGCTTTTAGAGTTCAAAACTCATTAAAGATCGTATATGGTCTCGGTTAAGTAAACACGTAAGTCACTAAGTTATAAACGTATTTAGTAGTTATATGATTAAGCATTAGCTGGGGTCAACATGCAAAAATAAAATAAAGTTTTATGGTAAGTATATTTTGTGTTTCTGTTTGTCAATAATAATTCAGTTCATTTATATATTTTAATTGATAAACATTTTATTAATTCTATTCATTGCAAAAATTTATCAATGTAGATTATTATAACTTTATATAGCAAATTTTCTTATAATATTTGAAAGGTTAAATTTTATCATTTCATTTTTCGAATAAGGCTCCCATTAGGTTTTATGTTTATTAAAATTTAAGAAAACACACTACACCAAAAAAACCATTTCGTGACGGCTTTGAACTATTGCTAAAGCATTTCACAATGGCCAGAACTCGTCGTGATATGGACAGTGGCAAAATTTAGCAATGACTTTAAGCCATTGCGCAACTAGATTTAGTAACAGCTCAAAGCCGTTGCTAATTTAAAGATTGCAATGGCTTTTGTCCATTGCTATTATTGTATTTAGCAATGGCTTAAAGCCTTTTCTAACTAACATTTAGCCATGGCGCTTACCCGTTACTAAATGTTTGTTAGCAATGGCTTTTAGCCATTGCAAAATTCTATAATTTTTTAAAAAGAACCCTTTTGATTAGCCTTTTGTCCTATAACAACGTAGAATAATTAAGCACAAAATGAATTAAAGCATGAATTATTTTTGCATTAATAGAAATCAGACCATATTTTAGTGATTTTCAGCATATCAACAACAAATCAAATCTACCATAAACATTTTCACAATATTCCAATTATATAAACACCATCAATAAATAATAATACGTCCATTAATTGAAGATTTACCTTTAATACAGAAATTACTAAATTCAACAAAATTCATTATTAAACCAAAATCCAACAAGATTCAACAAGCATTATGAAAGCTCCTAAACAAATAGCACATAAATAAATCTTCATCACATCCAAGCTCTGGCATTGCCAGTGAAATTGTAAAGTATAACAATGGTTTGCATATGAAAAATAAAGAGACGTGACCATGTTTGATGTTTCCAATTCTCTGTATAATTTGCAGTCGTTTGTATTTTCATCATACAATAGAGAAAAAACAAAAGAATTTCGATTTTGGACAGTTGCATAATGTATACAAAAGTTTGAAATATTGGTATTATATTTTCTTTGATAATACTTCTCATTGTTATTTATTTAGTGGAAAGATATATGCAAAGTAGATGGTTATTACATATGTTACTAAATGGTTTTGTAACACAGTTCGAATTAAAATATGCATTAAGGGGTTGATGTAACACAGTTTCTCGAAATGAAAACAATTTCATCTCCAAATATGAATTAAGGGATACCTACTAATGTAACACAGTTAAAAAATGATTATTTATAAATATGCATTAAACAACGTTACAATTGTTAATTCTATTGAAGTACTAGTAAGCAGTATTGCTACAGAAGCTTCCATCAATGGACTGTCGCTGTTAATGCAAGAGAGAATGGAGAGTGCCTTATTCACAAACCATTGTATAACCAAATTGTTATGGAAATAAAGCAGAAAAGTCATAATGTATATTCTGATCTATTGCGAAAACATCCATAATGCAACAACACTATGTAAAACCGGCGATGGCTTTCCTAATGAAATGATTAATTTATAGAATATATGTTCAAGTCCATGGAATGCCATCATCTCCTTTATGTTAGGCATATCGTTAATTTCTTGAAGACGAGTAAGTTTATTTGTCAAATTGCATTGTCGATTGTGTTATAATTGGTTTATACTGTCTGAATGGAACTATGCAGTATATGTTGAGATAGAATTTCATGCATGGAAAAGAAGCAATGATTTGTAATTTTGTTTGCAATACTCCTAATTTTTTAAAACTGAACAGGCGCGTCTTAAAACTGAATTATTATCGACCCTACCAAATTTCATCTGTCTTTTCTATGAAGTATATTCATTGACTATTAATTATATATAATGTTTTATTCTACTTTCTACATTCCTCTGACTTACAAGTGGTAGAGTTCAGTTGGTTAATGATATTATTCACTCTGCATGAGCAAGGAGGAGATCCAACACTCAATGCATCAAAACCTCTTAAATGTAACTGCTTTCATTGCAGCCAAAGGATTTAGTATTTCTTCGGACCCTCTTGACACTTTTTTATTTGGAAACTATGTCATTTTATTCTCTTTTTTAAACTCCTTTAGCAATATAAAATATGCGTTAAGGGATACCTATCAATATAACAAAATTCAAAAATCATTATTTTGAATTATCAGTAAAGATAATTTAAGGAACTGTTTTGTCTATTAAATGCTTGACTTAATTTTATTTATATACTTGAATATGGATTTCTAGAAATCTTGACATAAGAAAGCCAATGTATACTCACTACTAAAAAAATAACTTATTCTATTTATTTAACTATTTTACACATTTGATGTTACATTTCAAGCTTTGATTATAACATGTGAATATAAAACTTCAAATTTAAATTCCCCATTTACTACTGGCAGCATTCTGATAATTGTTCAAAAGTTTTGTGTTTTCATCTCTATTATAAGTCTTAAGTTGTGAAATAACTCTGACTACATAAAGAAGTGCATTTGAATATAGGAGGAATGTATAGGGATAATTATTCCATGGTAGCTCAAAGAAAAGCACGTCCATAATCTTATGAAACAAGATGCGCGACCACCGAAAACATGACAAAATTTAATCAAATGTAGTGAGATGTTAAGGTTATCTTATGTTTTCAGTACATGTTCCCTTCATTTTAATTTATTCAAAACATGCCCAGTTTATTTTGTAGGTTGCCTTGCAGTGCTTTCATAACCATGCTTCTACTATAAATTTCTTTATCCTTATTTTATGATGATTTTTATATGCTATAAATATTAACTGGTAAGTATTTGATGATTGTAAATAAACGGCATTACTGTTTTCACTGGTTAGAAAGTAAGACCGGTTATCCTATGTCACTATATGAAAAAATTTGTAGTTGATATAGGGGTTTTTTTTTCTTTTTTAACCCGCATATTTCCTAGTTTTCTCTGAATATATTATGATGTTTTTTATGCTAGCAATATTAGTTGTTAGGTACACAACGGTTTTTCAAGTGTAGTTAATTGCTTTTACTAATTAGATACCAAGAGCATATTGATTTAGTTGGAATGCAAAAATTATGACTGATATCTAAAAAATTCAAAATCAAAACTTTAAATCTTGATACAAAAGTGTAATAAAAAATATATACCTGCTCCAGCATCTATATCGAATAACAATCTTTATGTGGCGCACATTACCATTGATTCCAACTTCAGTAAAGGTCACTGCGAGAGTATGATATAGTTTGGTTATCTTCTCATCCGGTAGTAGTATATTGTCCACCATTAACATCTCATGTGTTGAAGGTACATGCTTCCCGTGTATAATAAATGTTGTTGAATATCTACATATAAAACCTATTGAAATGACTTCTAAGTCATAGTTCAATGTAACACCACATAATTTTAGTAACATTATGTAGGATATTTAATTAGCTACATAAAATAAAATAATGTAAGTTGATCAATTGATTGAGATTTGTGATTAATAAGGGTGCCATGTTAATGAGTAAATCAAAATGAGATAACAAGAAATAAAATAGATAAAGGGTTAGGAAGTAGGAAGGGGTAAAATAGGAATAAGGAAAATCCTTATAACTTAAAACTTAAACCCCTTAGCCATGTATTTTTATTCATTCTCATTTGCTGATTAAAAACATTGAGGCCAACCATGATTTTAGAGAACTAGAGGAAGAAAAAGCCAAGGAAGAAGATTAATCAAATCAAAAGCTATTCAAATCTCAAATCCTTAATCTCAAGCTAAGGTAAACAATGACTCAGACATTAGAATACCAAATGAGACTAACATAGGTTCACGCCCTATACATTAGCAATAGCCCTAACTAATTTAGTCCAAAATTCCAATGTGTAGGGCTTTGTCACATAGGGGTGGGCGCGGTCGGTTAACTGATCTAATCGGTTAAAATTTGCGGTTAACTGTCCAGGTAGGTTCGGTTCGGTTAACCGGGTTCGGTTAATTTTTGATATGGTCTACCGACCGAACCGGTTAAAATTAACCGCGGTTAACCAATTTATTTAACCGGTTAACCGACTAATTTGAACGGTTAACCGTTGACCGGTTAACCGTTCAAGTTAGTCGGTTAATCAGTAAATAAACCGGTTAACCCACCTAAGAAGACACCTCATTTAAAGTTTTAGATACCGATGAGATGATTACAGTCACATACATTCAGTGAAATACAACATACACTCAGTGTATCAGTGAAATACAGTTCGGGTCTTATATGATACATTACAGTCTGTTGACACACATGATAAACTCAGTTACAATGCAGTGAAATACTGAGTCACTACCAGACTACCCCTACATACATACTTCTACTTCATACATTAATAGTTCACAGAAACTCAAATTCAAACTACATTTCATTGATACATCATGTCAATCTACAAACTACAAAGTCAAACTCATAGTCCCTTGACTCACTTCAGTCTTCGAACTCTCCACTCTCCATGTCCATGCTTCAGCTGATATGCACTTTAGTCTCCACTTTGGCACTTTCTTATTCTCTTAGCCTATCCGGTTATAGGTCGAACCTGAAGATATATCATAGATATGCATTTACGATATAGAGAGGGAATTATGTTGAGATTATTTTCGCTGATGCTTCTCTAGAATATTAGTTGCAGATGAGGTCTTATTAAGTGGAGGTTGAACAACATCTTGTGGTAATAAACATTTTGTATCATTGTGAAATAAAGGTATTTAAGTTAACATCATTTTAAATAACTCATTAGATGGTGTTGACATCAATGTACATAGCAGTGACGCCATTATTGTGAATTGCACAATGGCTATCAAGGTCTAACTTGCTTGAAAAGTTTTTTTGGCGGTTATAAAAAAAACGTAAAAAGGGAACAACACCAGCTAGAATCAACTTGTATACTATCAAGATCATATCCAAGCAAAAGGGTATTAAATATAACAATGTATCAATAGTTATAACAACAAACATTACCAACAAAATTTTTGGTTACATCTTGCATGGATTGAGTCTCCAATTCAGTTTGGAAAATAGTAATATAAATTTTGAAAAATAATTAATATGATGAATATTAATTATTTTATTTCTAAATATGCATTTACGATAGGAATAGCTTACACGCATGCTAGGCTACTTAAATTGAATAGAGACGAGGAAATTTGCTTATGATATTGTTGAAGCTCAAGTCCCTTCAAGATAAATATAAGCTTTTAAAACATTTATAATATCTCCTATACGCCTAGATTGTGCAATACACTATATATGAAGCATAGTTTACCAAAATGATGGAGGAAATAAAAGCAGTAAACTTACAAATCAGTTATCCCTACAAGCTTGGAAAGGCTTGCTGGGATAGGGCCTATAAAAGAATTCACCTGGAACCTCCTAAGGAAATGCACAAATTATCAGATACTATCAAAGTAAATCATATTTGCAGGTGGAAAAAATAATGGTAATCAATCTGAGTGCCCTTTTAAAATAAACATTAAGTTCAATAATAAATCGCCATCGATGATTGTTTCTTGTTTCATAAAGTGTCATTTGCAAACTTGAATATAAAATCGAAATGCAGATTGTCATACTCACAAAGAAAATAAGTTAGGCCAACTCCCAAGATAGTCAAATATTTTTCCAGTGAAGTTATTTTCCGAAGCCCACCTTATTAATGTTAAACATAATCATAAAATTTCTTTTAATTGAAAAAGCTATAAAAATATATCGATGAAATGTAGAAAACTTGCAGTGTTTTCGTCTTTGTAAGCTTAGACAGAGTTCATGGTAATTCACCGCTCAATCCAGAACTATCCATATACCTATAATTTAAAAAGGAAATAATAAAGTAGTGTTAAATCTGAAAATTATACACTTAAATTAGAAGTTTATAAATTGGATGGAAGTGTATAGTTGTTCCAAATTGTTCAGATTTCCAAATTCAAAAGGGAGTGATCCAGTAAATTATTTGTCCCCATACCCCTACAATATTAAGAAACCAATGACAACATGTACAAAATTAGAGTTTTACAAGTATTTTAGCATATTACCACATTGTGCACCTTATTAAAGTTAGTTGCACATGAAAATAAAAGTCAGAAAGTCATGTAGGATATTATCTATAAATAATTTCCAAAAGGAAAAGTGACTGCACTTTAATGCATGAGCACTATGTATAATACATACATGTTGCATATTTTGTCCTGGTTCAGTAAAAATATGGCACTAAACAAGTTCTTAATTTTTCATTCAATATACTTTTGCACACGGAGTCAAAATTCAAGTGAAAAGTGAAAAAGAAAAGAAAACGAAATCTTAGTTCTTTGTTTTTATCCTAAACGTAAGATGCACTTTAGGACTAAATGATGTCTAAGCATATTCTACAGAAAGATTACTAACACGCAATCAAGACGACAACGGATGTGAACATATAGAATGAATGTATGAAAAACCCATATATATTTTATACTAACACGCAAAACCAGATCATAACACGAAAATGTAGATCGAAACTAAAAATACGCATAACTAAAACTAATAAAACTTACACTGTTCCTTTTCCTGCTAGCAGTAGCACCATTCATCATAGCTAAGATGGGTCAAATCAACGGCTAGGCATTAAAGAATTAAGATAAAGAAGGCAATTATATGCTGATTGCTTATGCTAGCATAGAACCAAGAGACAATTCAAGGAGGCGGGGATTGATTTCTATTTCGATTGGAAGGTTTAGTATTTTTTGGATCAAAAAAGAACGAGAGTTTTGGAATGAATTGTGATGTGAATACTGAATAGCGGCTGCTGAAGTGAAGCCCTAGATTTGGATTAGGGTTAGGGAAAATTGGTGGGCCGGGTTGCAAAGCATTTGATTTGGGGCTTTTTTTTTAATTTAAAAAGTGGGGATCGGTTAACGGTTAACCGATGTATGAACCGCGGTTAACCGTAACCCGAACCGATTTTGGTCGGTTGACATCGGTCGGTTAACCGAAAGTTCGGTTAACCGAATTTTTCGGTTAAATCGATTCGGTTAAGGTCGGTTACATCGGTTCGGTCGGTTAACTTGGCTAAACGCCCACCCCTATTGTCACAGGTAAGACTAAAATTATGATTACACACAAAAATGAATATATGTTGTGTACAGATGGGTTATTGGTGAACCCGTAAAATCATTAGGATCAGGTGACCCTGAGAGATGTTAAGTTAGGGATAGACCGTCCAGAAAGGAAGTATTTAACAGATAGTTAAGGGCAGATCGTCCAGAAGTGGAGTGTCTAATAGATATTAGATTATTTTGTTATATTGTTTGGTAGGGCCGAGTCAGCCAAAGGTTACTAGTAAGCCAAACAAAACTATAGTGTTTAGACAGATAGTCCATTTGTTACCTGATATGTATGTTTATATTGAAAGAGGCTATGCGGTAGGATCGTGTAATATGGAATAATGGAATAGTCTAGGTAGATAAAGTAAGTAAAAGCAAGGTAGACACCAGGATTTTATACTGGTTAGGACCTCTAGTCCTACGTCCAGTCCCTAAGCTTCACTTAGGAATTCCACTAACTAACACCCTCACTTAACCCGGAGGAATAGGTTTATAACTTACCCGAACAACCGAACAGTATTTCTTGCCTCAACTGCCGAAGAGGACTTCAATTCAATTACTAAAAAACAATATTCGACTTGTTGTGTTCTTATCAACACTAATGAGTCTAATGTAGTACAATATTCCTATAATCTTATCCTCGAGAGTATGCAATGTGTTTGTGAAGATTTAGGAAATGTGAATTGCTATGAATCAAAAGAATGTTAAAAACAAAGCCGTGACAAGCAATAGATTTGTGAGTGCTTTGAGAATTTCTAGTTAATATGTTCAAGAAAATAGTAAGATTAAAGCAAGAGAATTCGGTGAATTGAAGATGTTAGAATTATGTATTTATACTTGTAGAAGAGGTGCATCTGTTGGCTAAGGGTGCGGACAAGAGATGCTTCCATTTCCACTGGTGAATGGTTGCAACTCTTGGGAGGAAGAAGGTGTCCATTCATAGAAAATTCGCAGGTTCAAATTCAGTCGACTGAACAGGGAATTCAGTCGACTGAACAGGTAATTCGGACAACTGAAAATATGAAGTAAAATTTTTAGGAACAAATTCAGTTGACTGAGCAGGGTGTTTCAGTCGACTGAAACTGTACATGTTTGTATATGTGCAACAGGTTCAGTCCATTGGTGATCCCTGTTCAGTCGACTGAACTATTAAATTGTGCACAGTGAATGTTTATTAAAAAATGAAATTTATAAAATGTGTTCTAGTGTTTGTGCAAGCCTCTTGAGGATAGATTTTAACAATAAATCTAAACTAAGACCTATATAAAAATCATACTTATGTTTATCCTTGGTCTTCATCGTTTTTTCTTTAGCTTTGCACATATCTCTTCCTTTTTGTTGAAGCACATTGTCATTGATCAAAATATTAGCGTATCAACATTCTCCCCCTTTTTGATTGATGACAATACTCATGTGTGTAGAGATTATTTCCTCCCCCTGAATATATGCACTATCTTTTCTATAAAAACATGGTTAATAACACAGATTTCTCCCCCTTTGTCATCGACAAAAAGGAAGTAATAATCATAGAAGTATATTGTCAAAACAATCACTGATATGCATGTCTATCGTTTAAGAATGTAGCATAGAATATAGCACAAAAGTGTAGCATGAGAAATAAAACATAGAATGTTGCATGAATGAACAAAACATAAAATGTAGCATGAATGAAATATAAAAGGCTATTTATACAAGCCTTGTGATTAGTGTTTTTGAAATAATAAAAAACCATAAAAGAGTTTATTCATCTTTGTCCCAATCATATGAGGCTTCTCTCCCTCCCCTTGGTTCGTGGATAACAGGTCCACCTGTGGGAGGTCTATAACTTCCTCCTTAACCACCACTAGTGCCACTCGTGCTGCTGCTTGTATGTTCTTCGGACGATGTCCATGTGAAAGTAGGTGCAGGACGCTTACCGCGTGATGTTGAAGAGGTAGTGGAAGTTGAGCATGAAATGGCATCCCATAATTTATTGAAGAATCCTTTAATTTTTCATAAAAATAGTCCATGTATATCTTGAGAAATCATCAACTATTACAAACACGTATCTATTATGATTAATGGATTAAACTTGTGTTGGTCCAAATAAATCCATATGTAGTAATTCTAATGGTTGTAAAGTTGAAATATTTTTCTTATATTTGAAAGATGATTTCGTTAATTTTCCTTTTCCTTTTTGACAATCATCACAAAGATTTTTTATTTTAAAGTTTATTTTGGGTAAACCTCTTACTAATTCATTTTTGGAAAGTTTTCTAATAGTTTTAAAATTTATATGACAAAATCTTTTGTGCCATAACCAAGGATCATTATCTTTGGCTAGTAAACACATACTTGTATTATGATTAATATTCATATTTAGAACGTAAATATTCCTATCTCTATTTCCTTCAAAAACAAGATTTTGGTTTTGATCAAAAATACTACATTTATTTTTCGAAAAAGTTATTTTAAAGCCTTTGTCACAAAGTTGACTTATGCTAAGTAGATTATATTTTAGATTTTCAACTAATGAAACATTTGTTATAAAAGGTAAATTTGATGTACCGTAATTGCTCACATCTCCTTTGCCAATGATATAGCCTTTTGAATTGTCTCCGAAGGTAACCGAGCCACCATCAAAGTATGTGATGTTTGTAAGCATATCTTTGTCTCCGGTCATGTGTTTTGAGCAACCACTGTCTAGTATCCATTTCTTCTTTTTAAGTGGGACCTGAAAATAAATACAAAATTATTGGTACCCACTTTTTAATAGGGCCCTAAAAAATTAGAGCTTAGGAAGCCAAACCCAATTTGGTTTAGTATCCTTTTTATAAATATAGTTTTTATTATAATGAACACTATTCATAAATGTTTTAATATATTTATTCCTAATTAAAATATTGTTAGTCTTTGGAACCCAAATTTTGACTATCTTGGTTTCTACTTTTGTTTTAATAGGTTCTCTTAGTAACATTTGTTGTTTTGAATCAATATTCCTCTTAAAATTTGTATTTTTCTTTTTAGGAATTTTTGACTTATTTTTATATCCTAATCCATGTTTATTTGAAGAGGATTGAGAATTTTCTAAAATCTTAGATAAATTTTCTCTTTCTTGTTAAAGTTAGAAACATTTTTAGTGATGTTATCTAATCTAGCTTGAAGACTATTATTTTCTAACTCAACTTGTCTAATCTTAGTTTTTAACTCATGATTTTCAGAAACAATTATATCATTCTTTGTCTTTTGAGTTTCAATTTCTTGACTTAAAAGTGATAATTGAGCTTCCGAATTTGAATGGGATTCTTGAACTTTTTCAAGTTCTTCTTCTAAAATTTTCTTTTCGTCTTTTAACATATCCCTTTCAAATTCAGCTTTGTTTTGATTTTGACGAGTTTCTTTGAGTTTCTTTTTAAGAGTTTTTATTGTGTTCAAAAGTTCAGTGTTTACTTCAATTAAATCATCGAAAGCTAAATTACTAACCTCAGATTCTTGAGCCATAAAGCATACATTCGCTTGTTCATTGTCACTATCTTTTTCACTTTCAGACGAAGATGAATCCGAATCATCCCATGTTACACAGAATGCTTTCTTTTTGAATTTTTCTCTCTTGTTTTTGTTGTTGAGAGCTTTCTGATTCTCCTTCTTTTGCTCCAGGCAATCCTTGTGCATGTGAACTTTCTTGTGACAGTTGAAACATTTTATATTCAACGATGTAGGTTTGTTCAAGAAATTCTTATTGAATCTGTTTTGATTTCCTTTTCTATATCTTAAGAATTTTATGAAATTTTTGGCTATAAATGCTAAATCCTCATCTTCAGACTCTGATTCTTCCTTTTCTGCATGAAAAGCTACATTCTTTCTTTATTGAGCTTGATCTTTCTTAGCTTGCATACTTACTTCATACGACATAAGATTTCCAATCAATTCCTCTGGTTTCATTATAGATAGATCATTTGCTTCCTTGATTTCTAGTACTTTTCTCTCCCATTCATCAGTGAGTGAATTTAGAAACTTAGACACAATGTCAAAATCCGTGTATTTTTCTCCTAGTCCAATTAAAGCATGATGAATGTCTTGAAATCTCGAGTACATGTCATTGATGGATTCATTTTGTCGCATTCTAAAATTTTGAAATTGATTCTTTAGCATGGATATCTTTGTTTGTTTAACCTTGTTTGTGCCTTCATGTATGACTTTAAGTGTTTTCCATATCTGATATGCAGTAGTACATATGCTAACATGGTTGAATTCGTTTCTATCCAGGGCGCAAAATAACATATTCATAGCTTTGGCATTTGCACTACCTTCATTCTTTTGAGTTTGTGTCCATGTAGGATAATCGGTTGTGGGTACAACGAACTCTGCTTGAGTAGCATTCCAGGCTTCGAAACTTGTTGCTTGCATATAAATCCTCATCCTTGTAGCCCAATAGTTATAGTTTAGTCCATTGAATAGAGGAGGTCTTTGGGTAGATTGTCCTTCCGCAAATGTAGAACTATAGGCAGATGTTGTGCTTGCACTTGCGTTATTTTCCATATTATCAATATGTCTAATAACGGTGTTATGGTTATATGACGACCTTGCTCTGATACCAATTGAAAGAGGCTATGCGGTAGGATCATGTAATATGGAATAACGGAATAGTCTAGGTAGATAAAGTAAGTAAAAGCAAGGTAGACACCAGGATTTTATACTGGTTCGGACCTCTAGTCCTACGTCCAGTCTCTAAGCTTCACTTAGGAATTCCACTAACTAACACCCTCACTTAACCCGGAGGAATAAGTTTACAACTTACCCGAACAACCGAATGGGATTTCTTGCCTCAACTACCGAAGAGGACTTCAACTCAATTACTAAAAAACAATATTCGACTTGTTGTGTTCTTATCAACACTAACGAGTCTAATGTAGTACAATATTCCTATAATCTTATCCTCGAGAGTATGCAATGTGTTTGTGAAGATTTAGGAAATGTGAATTGCTATGAATCAAAAGAATGTTAAAAACAAAGCAGTGATTCGAGCAATAGATTTGTTAGTGCTTTGAGAATTTCTAGATAATATGTTCAAGAAAATAGTAAGATTAAAGCAAGAGAATTCGGTGAATTGAAGATGTTAGAATTATGTATTTATACTTGTAGAAGAGGTGCATCTGTTGGCTAAGGGCGCAGACAAGAGATGCTTCCATTTCGATTGGTGAATGGTTGCAACTCTTGGGAGGAAGAAGGTGTCCATTCATAGAAAATTCACAGGTTCAAATTCAGTCGAATGAACAGGGAATTCATTCAACTGAAACTATGAAGTAAAATTTTCAGGAACAAATTCAGTCGACTGAGCAGGGTGCTTCAGTCGACTGAAACTGTACATGTTTGTATATGTGTAACAGGTTCAGTCGACTGGTCATCCCTGTTCAATCGACTGAACTATTAAATTGTGCACAGTGAATGTTTATTAAAAAAAGAAATTTATAAAATGTGTTCTAGTGTTTGTGCAAGCCTCTTGAGGATAGATTTTAACAATAAATCTAAACTAAGACCTATATAAAAATCATACTTATGTTTATCCTTGGTCTTCATCGTTCTTTCTTTAGCTTTGCACATATCTCTTCCTTTTTGTTGAAGCAAATTGTCATTGATCAAAATCTTAGCGTATCAACATATATAATATTGCTTTTATAGTTTTAACCAGTTTTGGTTGCAGGATAATGATTTGTAAAAGATATGTTTTAAAAGGATATCAATAAGGGAAAATCCGTTCGGCTAAGCGGTGTGGTCTCACTTAATATCGTTTATTCGAGATGTATAGTATTATTCATACTAAGCTTTATGTCTGAATCGAAGTTTATGCTTTCCTCTTAAACTCTCGGGTGCTCAAAATTAATTTGAGTAGGCTGAGGGTTGAGGTTTTATAGGTTTTAGTAGGTTGACGAATAAAGCTTCCGGAGATGAGCAGGTGGCTGACGGATAGCTATTTAGGAGTTGCTATTTTATTTTGTTTTATTCCGATGTGTTGTATTTAAAATAATTGTGTCTATATAGTACTCTGGTCAACCAATGTGGCATCATCATATGTCGCTCTTGGCGTAATTGTGTAATAATTATATTTTATCTGAACTTGGAAAATGATTATGGGATTATGTAATTTGAATGTGAATCATGTGTTTTGGAAATGTAATGTGAAAAGATTTTTTTTGAAATCCGTGATTTTGTTTCATATTCAAATGCTTCTGATATTATGGATACCATTAACATAGCAGTATTTGATCGTCGGAAGTTAATACTATAGATGACTACAACATCTGTAACACTTAGTTTGGACCTCTAGATAGGGGATGCTACAACTTGATATCAGAGCATAGTTTTATTAAATACTTTAACTAAAAATGATTTTGAAAACATAATCCCTAGGAAGTAGAGTTAAGGTTGGTATATGGGAGAAGGCTATAGTAACATACTTGTATTTGTTATATATAAGTATATGTTATATCTTTAGTGTCCTATCTCTCTTACGTTATTCTTCTGTATCTTATGAGGCTTGAATACAGATATAGACGCAAGAAGAGGCAGATTTAACTTAGGAGGAGGCAACACTACCTCCAATGGAAATTCCCGACCCAATACAAGGAGGACTCAAGGTCAGGCTTAAGCTGAGAATGTTGGTATTGGAGTCCTACAAGTGAATATGGGAGCCATGTATCAGTTTTTCATAAACAAGATGCAAGTTGGAATTGCTGTTGGAGTGGTTGGAGAATATGCTAGAGGAGGAGTTCAGGAAGTTTCGATGGTCAATCATTATGCCAATTTGAGTAGAGACTATGCTAGGCTTGGAGGGAAGTCATTTATCAAGACTGAAGATGCTATAGAAGTAGAAAACTGGTTATTGCACTGTGAAAGGATATTTGCTGACTTAGGGCTCAATAACGAGCAAAAGAGGAGGCTTGCTTCAAGACAGCTTTAAGGAGCAACTTTTTTTCGATGGAATAGTGTGATGGCTGGAGTAAATGAAGAGGAGATGACATGGGCTGAGTTTTGATGGTATAGTCTGTTTTGATCCGGAAGTTTGCTGAATTAGAACAAAGAGAAATGTCTGTTTTGGAATATGCTAGTGGGTTTTAAGAGTTAGCCAGATATAGGTATGCCACTATTAAATCATGATGAAGAGGAATGAGAAGTTCATCATAAGGTTGAAGTCTGAGTTGGCTAGGGCTACCTTGCCGCATATCAGAGATCACTGTGATGTGGTAGTGGAGTTGGCGTTAAGACATGAAGAGATGCTTGCTTGTTTAGCGAAGCAGAAGGAGAAGGAGGTCCAGGTTGGGTAATGTTAGAAGAGGAAGTTCTTTCATAAGAAGCTAGGTGCTTAGATAGGTGAAGCAGAAAAGAAGGGGAAGTCTGAAGTGGTCTGTTACAAGTGCGATAAGAAAAGCCATTATGCTCATGAGTGATGGACAGATAAAGGAAAGAAGGCTGTTGAGAATAAAGGAGTTAGATGTTTCAATTGTGATTAAGGGGCACTACAATAACCGGTGCAAAGAGCCAGGTAAAGGAGATGGAGGCCAAGTATTTGCATTGGAGCCTGCTACTTCGAAGCCACTGGCCTTGGAGAAAGGGAAATCAGTATTGGGAGGTACACTTCAGATCCGTGATATGTCTATTAGCGTTTTGTTTGATACTGGTGCATCGCATTCTTTTATATCTCGATGTTTGGTAAATAAGCTTAACCTAGAACCCACATATTTAGTTACTTCCGTAAGAGTTGCAAATCCGATAGGAGGGTATGCAACACTTGGAATGAAGTGTGGCCACTTAGAGTTTCACTTGCTAGGTTACACCTTTGTTTGTAGTTTGCATATATTTGAATTTGTAGGGTTCGGAATCATATTGGGTATGGATTGGTCAAGTGAGTATGATGCTAGGATATTTTGCCAGGATAGGAAAATATCACTAAGATACCCGGACTGTACCGATCGAATAGTTTATACCGTAGAAAACCCTAGCTGTGAGGTGAATGCTTTGTTGGGTGTTGTGGAGTTAGAGGATGAGTTGAATCATGTTTTCGTGGTTAGAGAATTCACATATGTTTTCGAGCCGGTAGTTGGATTGCCACTAAAATGAACCATTGAATTTCAGATAGATTTGGTCCCTGGAGCAGAACCGGTGAGTAGACCACCAAGTAGGATGACGCCAACAGAAATGAGGGAGTTAAAGGCTTAGTTGGTAGATTTGGAAGGCAAGAGTTTTATTAAACCGAGTAGTTCACCATGGGGAGCAGCCGTAGTGTTTTCTAAAAAGCCGGACGGATCGTTGAGGTTATGTATCGATTATTATAAGTTGAATGAGAAGACGATAAAGGATCAATATCCGTTGCCTAGGATTGACAATTTGTTCGATTAGCTGAGTGGAGCCAAGGTATTTTCTCAGTTAGACTTAGCAACTGGTTTCCATTAGCTTAGAGTAGCAAAAGATAGTATACCTTTGATGGCGTTTCGAACAAGGTATGGTTCATATGAATGGTTAGTTATGCCATTCAGACTCACTAATGAACCGGCATTCTTTGTGGATTGATGAATCGAATTTTCCAGGAGCACTTGGATAGGTTCATGTTGGTTTTCATAGGTGATATTCTGGTATACTCCAAGGATGAGAAAGAGCATGAAATTCATCTTAAAGTTGTGCTTGAGATGCTACGGCAGCATCGGCTAAAGGCAAAGTTTTCAAAGTGCCATTTTTGGAAAAAGGTAGTGAAATTTCCAGGATATGTAGTCTCAGAGAAAGGAATGTCTGTAGATCCAACTAAGATTAAAGCAGTGAATAGTTGAAAGAGACCAGAAATAGTAACTAAGATAAGAAGTTTTCTTGGATTGACTGGATATTATTTGAGGTTCATTAAATATTTTTCACGGATAATAGCACCGATGACCAAGTTAACGTGAAAGAATGTGAAGTTTGTGTTAACCGATAAGTGTGAGAAAGCATTCTAGAGCTTGAAATACTTGTTGACCCATGCACCTGTGTTAGTAGTTTCGGAGGGGAATCAAGACTTGGTAGTTTATACAGATGCATGTGGAACTGGATTAGGAGCTGTTGATGTAGAGAGGTAAAGTGATTGCCTATGCTTCTAGATAGCTTAAACCACATGAGGTTAGATATCGAACGCATGACTTGGAGCTAGCTACAATGATATTTGCATTGAAGGTGTAGAGCCATTACCTTTTGAGAGAGAGATTCGAGCTCTATAAAGATCATAAGTCATTGAAGTAATTTTTCTCCTAGAAGGAGCAAAATATGAGACAGCAAAGGTGGTTAGAGTTTTTAACCGCTTATGACTTTGGAATTGAGTACACACCAGGGAAAGGCAACAAGGTTATGGATGCACTTAGTAGGAAGCATCAGAATGCAGTGTTGGCTATGATAGCGAAATGGAAAGAGTTAGAAGCGTTGTCGATTTGCAGAGTGCAGTGGAGATCATGTTAACCTGTTTAGAAGTCTGATCGGTATTGATTGAGAAGGTTGCTTCTAAATAGGAAGTGGATTCAGTATTAGCTGAAAAGGATCATGAAGTTAAGGAATGGAATGGAGGGCGATGACTTGAAGGATTTCAGTCTTGACCAAATTGGGTGGTTGAGAAAAAGGGTGGATTATGTGTTCTGGATGTGGGAGGCATAAGGAATGAAGTTTTGGAGGAATGCTAGCGTTCAAAGTTCACTATTCATCCAAGAGGAACGAAGATGTATCAAGATATGAAGAGAAGTTTCTTCAGGGGATGAATGAAGAGGGATGTTGGCTTATAGGTGAAATAATGTTTGAACTGTTAGTAGGTGAAAGCCGAGCATCAGAAGCCAAGTGGGTTGCTGCAGCCATTGGATATTTCGATATGGAAGTGGGTTCTATTTCCACTGTTTTCATAGACGATTTGCCGAGATCTAATAGAGGAAATGAAAGTACATGGGTCATAATAGACAGATTGGCCTAGAGTGCCCACTTCATTCCAGTGAAATTAACTAGGACCACACTTGTTTTAGCAAAGTATTTATGAAGAATATAGTTAGACTTCATGGAATTCCTAGCAGTATTGTTAGTGACAGAGATTCTTTATTCACTAGTGAGTTTTGAAAGAGTCTACAGGAGAGTTTGGAAACCAAGATCAAGATGAGTACTTCTTACCATCTGTAGACAGATGGGAAAACAGAAAAAGTTAACAAGATCTTGGAAGACTTGTTAAGAGCTTGTGTATTAGACTTCGGGGGATCGTGGGAAGACCGTCTATACCTAGTCGAGTTTTCATATAATAATAGTTATCAGACTAGTATAGGAATGGCACCGTAGAAGCTTTGTATGGAAGACCATGAAAATTCCCTGTATGTTGGTTATAGATCGGAGATAGATTAGTCCTTGGTCCAGAATTTGTAAGAGAAGCAGCATAAAAGATTGAGCTGATAAGGGCGAGAATGAAGGAAGCTCAGTTTAGGCAGAAAGCTATGCAGATAGAAGACGAAAAAGATTTAGAGTTCTCTATTGGAGATCATGTTTTCGTCAAAGTATCACCGATGAAAGGTGTTATCAGGTTCAGAATGACAGGGAAGTTAGCATTGAGATTTGTAGGACCGTTTTCTATTTTTGAGAGGATCAGGAAACTCGTGTATAGAGTAGAGTTACAAGGTAGTTTAGCAGAATTCCACGATGTTTTTCATGTATCTCATCTAAGGAAGTGTGTTAGGGATCCAGACGCTACTATACCAACGACCGTGCTAGAAGATTTAGCAGTGGAATCAGACATAACTATAGTTAGGAAGCCTATCTGGATAGTCGCGAGAGATGAGAAGAATTGAGGAACAAGACAGTCGGACTAGTAAAGTCCAGTGGAGTGACGATGCTAGAGACTGTACTTGGGAGACTGAGAGCAGAATTAGAGATGCTTATCCTGATTTATTTGATGGTATGTTTTACTTTTGATTGTTTTGTTGTGTACCTTATCGTAATTTCGAGGACGAAATTCTTTAAGGAAAGGAGATTACAACACCCCATATTTTTAGTAACATTATTTAAGATATTTAATTTGCTAAATAAAATAAAATAATGTAAGGTGATTAATGGATTAAGATTTGTGATTAATAGAGGTAGCCATGCCATGTTAATGAGTAAATCAAAAATGAGATAACATGAAATAAAATAGATAAAGGGTTAGGAAGTAGGCGAGGTAAAATGGGAACAAGGAAAATCCTTATACCCTAAACTTAAACCCCTTAGCCGTGTATTTTTATTCATTCTCATTTGAAAATTAAAAAATAGAGGACGGCTACCATTTTAGAAAACTAAAGGAAGAAAAAGCTAAAGAAGAAGATTAATCAAATCAAAAGCTATTCAAATCTCAAATCCTTAATCTCAAGCTAAGGTGAATAATGACTCAGATATTAGAATACGAGATGGAACTGGTATAGGGTCGCACCCTATACATTAGCTATTAGTCCCAGCTAATTTAGTCCAAAATTCAAGTGTGTAGAGCTTTTTCACGGGTAAGACTAAAATTATGATTACACACAGAAGGGAATATATGTCTATATACATATAGGTTATTGGTGAGTCCCAAAACCAGTAGGATCAGGTGACCCTGGGAGATGTTAAGTTAGGGACAGACCGTCCAGAAGGAAAGTATTTAATAGATAATTAAGGACAGACCATCCAGAAGAGGAGTGTCTAACAAGTGTTAATTTTTTTTTTATATTGTTGGAAGGTCCGAGTCAGCCAAAGGTTAGTAGTAAGCCAAACAAAACTATAGTGTTCGGATATATAGTCCATTTGTTACCTGATATGCATGTTTACATAATATTGCTTTACAATTTTAACCAGTTTTTATTGTAATCGAATAACTTAAAAAATAGAGGCAACTTGAGAAGATAATGTATTTAAACATTAACTTTGTCAACATACACACTCAGACTGCATCAATAAATAAGGAATCATGATAATACTATATTATTTTGTACCTATATGCTTGGAAGAAGAGCATTATTACTTTGTTACTAATATTATATTTTTATACTTTTATTCTATATAATAGTATTGTTTATCTATTTGTATTTTGTGTTTAGAGACTCATATATAGCGAACCATTGAGGCAAAATGATTCCAAATTGCTTCTGAATTTTATAAGATCAAAGACTACTAAAACTGCAACGACCCGTAAATTCTGGTAGATAAATTTGGTTAAAATGATGAGATTTTGTAATTAAATTTAGGAAGAAATTAAAATATTTATAATTCATATTTAAGTAAATGTAGAAATGAAATGCAACATTTGAAATTAAAGCTAAGTATTAAAAATAAAAATGAAATTACGATGCATTGAAGTAATGGGAATTGTTATTCTAGGCTAAGAAACTTAATATAAGAAAACAAATGGGAATATTGTATTAACTAATGCAATGATATAATTAGTGATAATTTAATGAATCCAATACTATAGTAACCGATGAAGAAATACGTAATTAATGGAAAATTTATACAATCAATGTAGATAAGTAATTTTAATGACTGTTGTAGATAATAAACGTTATCTTAATGGTAATTAATAAAATAATGGGTGTGAGAATCGTAAATTAAAGTAACAATTGATGTAATAAAGAATGGAGTCAAGGTAAATTTATTTATTGGATTTAAAATCTAAATTAATGGGTGAAATTGACAAATTTCAATGTAATTGAATTATAGTAGTTATTATACAATAAGTAGAAATAAAATAGTTAATACAAATAAAGGTGAATGTAAATGGAATAATACGTAATAAGCGCAATTTGATAGGAATCAATGTTAGTATAAATTTATAAAATAACAACGAACCAATGAATGTATTAAAATTGTAAAGGTCATAATTGATTGCATTAAATAAATTGGGAATTCAATTTCATTAAAAGTAATTAAATATTATCTTAATGTAAAATTTAGATTATTTTTGAAATTAATATTAACTCCTTTCAGAATATGACAATTGGTGTAACATTTGGCTTGTCGACATATATTATAAATTACCTGTTTTATTTGTTGATGGAATTAGAATTTGAAATAGATGGAAATAAAATAAATGAATGTTACACTAAAGGAAAATGGAGTAAGATGTTTAGGAGTTGGCAAAATTTGAGTATAGTAAAAGTAATAAAAGGTTAATTAGGTTATAGAGTAGTAATTATTGAAATAATTAAAACGGGAGTCAATTGAATCTAATGAACCTTAATGTATATTAATGAGAATAAGGCAATAGTCACAAGATATGAAGGAAATAGGATGAAGTGAAATGTAGTTTATTTGTAAAATAGATAAGTTTAATTGAGACTTTAATTTCAAATAATGTGTGAAATTGACCAAAATATATAGTGAATGGGAATTGGGTATAATCAATGTTAGTAAGAAATTACAATATTGGTATGGAAATGATTTAAACTTGTGAGAATGTGATTGATAGCTGATGATATCAAATAAATGTTACATTTATGTGAAATGTAATACCATGTATAAGAGTTGTTAAATTGTATATATTAAGGAAATTTTATTAATTGTTTTAAAACCTTAATTAATATGGGTAATAAATTTAATATAAGAAAAACCAATGCAAATATTGAATTAATCAATGAAGTAATAATAATAAATAGTAATTAATTCAAAATTTTTAACTTGGGAATAATGTAGATTAATATGCGTTAGTTATTTAGGGTAGTGACTAAAATTGGTAATCCATTTGCAATTAATGATAATAGTGTTGATATAACCTAATAAATTTAAATGTCAATGAAATACCAATTAATGGATTGAATGTGATTACGAAATTGGAATTAGATAAATGCAGTAACTAATTCAAGGCAAATAAAATTTATGGAACCAATGTTAAGATCTTAACTGATGGTAATTAATAATTGGAGATAATGTAAACTACATTTATAATATGACTATTGGTAAATGAAAAGATTGTAAATCAAGATTTGTTTATTTATTTGAATATAAAGAATTAAGGTAATTGAGTTTATTGCAATTAAGTAAAATTAAACATTTATTATTACATTAATTGAAAATTTAGTTGAAATTGGAAAATATTTATGTATGTTAATTTCATCCATTTGGATATAATGGATTGAATAATAAGAATGAATAGTGAATTCAATGGAATTTTTGAAAAGTTAATTTATAATTGATGAATATAATGAAATTTAAATTTTACGCTGAAATTTATGATTGAATCAACATTTAATTGTCGTCTAAATTTGGTTTAAATCACTGGGATTGTTTAAGAAAAACAAAACTGATAAGATTTATAAATTTTGGAAGTGGAAGTGAAAAAGGGATTTAATTAATATAAAAATAGCCATTTTGGCCACTGACTCGGATTTCGATGAAACTAGTTTCATCGGATCCGCAATGGTGAATTATTGTAGGATTTCAAGTTTCGTAACGATCGGACTTGTCGTTTGATCGTACGGACTCAAAACGCCTTGAAATAAACGAAATTGAAATCAATTTGAAAAATATTTATTTTAGCATAACTTCTTCATACGATGCAATTTGAACCTGAAACCTTTTCCATTGTATTTAAAATATTTTAAAACACCTATTTTGATATATGGGTTGACCCAATTTCGTTCCTGAGTCAGAACGGGATTTTTGGGCCATTTCGTTGTTAGCGCGTACATCTATGTTATCTGATCCGTTCTATTTCAAATCTATCTATAAATACGTGGTTATGAACCCTATTTTTCCATTGTTCTCATTTGTCTACGTACATCTTCTTCTCAACTCCTCCTAAATGGCTGCACACCCTAGATCCAACTGCAAATTCAAAAATCAACTTCAAAAAACTCCTCGGAAAAATTTGAAAATATATATATATCGAAGCTCGTGAGGCACGCATCTCAGAAATGCAGTTCGTTTTTGGTTCTGAATCAGCATTTGTCCAAAAATCGAGATTGAACCGTGACCGTTCATATTGGATTTTCGTCGATCCAACGGCGGATCTGTAGCCAATCGACGATCGGGCAGTGCCGTTGCAGAGGTAGTGTGGAGCAGCGCATAGGGTAGTGATCGTTCATCGTAACTCGTTCTGGATTCGCCAAAAATCGAAGTTTGGTGGCCGATTGTCGCCCTCGGCCTGGGGACGCGAGGAGGGGCCGGAGTGAATGGCGAGTTCGCCGTAGGGGCGGCGGAGCGAGGGGAGAGTGGCAGTGGAGTCTGATCGTGGAGGAGGGGTGCGTGGCGTCGTCGATTTGGAACCCTAAGTGGCGGCAATGTACGGTTTGAGCTGTAACCTGGAGCATCTCGTGTGTCTCGTGCGTTAGGAACGAAACTACATGGAAGATGATGTGGTAATAGTCGCTTATTTTATTTTTAATTTTATTTTGGATTTCAAATCTTCTAATTCGAATATCTTCCACATACGATCTCCGTTTCACACGCGATTTTTTTTGTTAGGATCGTAATAAAATTCCGGATATTTTAACGTAGGTTTGGAAAAATTCTGAGACGATCAAATTTTTGGGTTTAGATTGGATTTAAATTCAAAAGGTGGGTGTTTTAACCCACTCACAACTTCTAAAATTCTTATGTTTGTTGAATTGATATATAATGTGATTTAAAATTTATTTATGGTTGTTTGGCATATTTTTAATCATCATCTCAGTTAATTTCATTTATTCAAATTAAATCGCTATTTAATTTATTCATTGCATTTAAACTGCCAGTTAAATTGTTAATTAATTATTCATTGCATATAAACTACCAGTTAAACAGTTATTTAATTTGTTATTGAATATAAACTGCTATTTAATCCCTATTGTTTATTATCTGTTCTATATTGATGCTATTGGTTGAATTTGATGATGATTGTGATAAATGGTTGATGGTTGATATTGGATGAATGGATGCTGTATTTTATATTGTTATCTACTGCAAGTTATTATGCATTTTCATTTCATTTGGGATTGCGGTTTGAAATGATGTATAACCGTAATTTTTATTTTAAATTACGAATTGAATGATAAATATCCGTAACACTTGACCATAGGATAGAAAATTTAATACAGACACCGCGGTCTATATATAGAAATATTTTGAAATGATTTTCTATGTTTTGTAAAGAAATATATAGGGTTTTATGAGATATTGATTCGGATATTTGATAAAGGTTATTTTATATATTGTAAAATTCTTGGTTTAAGCTATGTATAAAATTGATTAATTAAATGAGTTTAATAATGGAGTTTAATTGTTTTATAATATATAGTTAAGTACTTACTTAAGATATTGTATATATAGAGTTTTGAATGACTTAAATGAAATTTAAGTTAGAAAATGAATATGATATTGGTTTAAATTGAATTATTTGAAATTTGTACTTAAATAAAATTTGATTTGAAAAATAAATAAAAATGGAGATTTTTAAAGGGTATGATTCTTATAACTTGATTTGGTTTAAACTGATTTAAATAAATATAAAGTTGAGATAAATGAATATATCAAGTTAAATAAATTGAAAGAATATCCAGTTGTTTGAAGTCAAAGGTTTTACTTAAATGATATTGGATTTATTAAGTAAACATTTCAAATCTAAATAATAGCAATTGAATTTGATATATATGGAATTATTAAAGAATTTGCTTTGAAATGGTGTAATATGTAAAGCTTTGAAATATATATAAATTGAAATGTTTATTTGGATTTTTATCTACATTTGGAATTGATTCGTAAAGGTAAAGAAACTATTTTATTTATAAAGTAATTTATATTTAAACCATTTAAGTGGTGCGGTTATATTTCAAAGTTATGTAATTCAAATTTTTATGTTTTGGAAGGCTATATTTCAAGCGTTTGGTTTAGAAATATTTTAACTATGAAAAGTTATGGTTTTAGAAAAGGATATATTTGAAAAGATATCATATTGATTTGGTTTTAAAAGGGAAATGATATTGTAATTATATGGTTTTGAAATGAATATTTTATCCTGGTTTTAAAGTATAACTTATTTTGAAATAAC
This sequence comes from Allium cepa, assembly GCA_030765085.1. Classification (NCBI taxonomy): domain Eukaryota; kingdom Viridiplantae; phylum Streptophyta; class Magnoliopsida; order Asparagales; family Amaryllidaceae; genus Allium; species Allium cepa. The sequence continues at coordinate 114,305,444 of CM060944.1, forward strand.
CGCGGTGTTATAATAACGTTTGGTTGTTAAAGAGACTGGGATCGGAAGTTGTCATACTCTCTGCCAACCCCGAAACCACTTTAACAACCGTGTACGCGGTGGAGATTTCAGAATGAAGTAGGATGGCGGAGGCGTTTCCTTTGAGGTAAATACGTGGACCCAACTCTCGTGAGTTGGCATAAGGTGGCTAAAACAGGAGCGATCGACGGGTTAATGAGGTAGCACCTTTGATCGGACACATCCCTTCGATATTACACTTTGACTTTTGGATTGATTCGATGGCCACTTTTGATTTTTATTTTTGGGGGTGTGGCTCGAGGTGGACGGTAGCTGCGGCTACGCGTTACCATCGACCCGGAAGCATAATTGGTATATCTACCCTGGCATTGCCTAGTTGTGCCGTGTTACCTACCCTATCGCGCCTTGTACGAGTTTCTATTTGTGTCGTACCTTTGGAGTATCCTCTGGTAGCCTCCCGATCATGAGGTATTACGGTGCCGTATAGACTATTGGCATTATTTGTGTTAAGGGCTATATGGGTAACTCCTTAACGCTATTTAAAAGTAAGTTTATTTTACTAATAGACACTATTATAATAGCGAAATATACTACATAGTAAATAGGTTAACGGATCCTTAAGAGTTGTAAATCCCGAACATCTTTTGAGTTACTGCACTCATATTTATTTCTGTTGATTTAACTTACATAAGATCTTTTAGTTCTAACTCGAGTGTTTTGTCTTTTCAGTTCGCTCGGGTCAGTCCGAGCATTTCAGGATCAAAGACTTCACTTCTGGAGGACGAAGACAAAGATTTCATTATTATTATTATATTATATTGTTCTACTACACACTGTATTCCGCTGCATCGATTTTTATTCGTTGGTATGTGCAACTCTGATATATATTGTATGAGTAAAATTAAATATTTGTAAACAGCTTCGTGAACTGTATATTTGATTATTATATTTTATCCTTCCGCTGTGAGATTCTGTTTTGTTTTATTTCTTTCTCGTTTTTCTTCTTTACCCCATAACAATCTGCCCTTTTGTATGTTTTAAGTCTGACGTGTGTGGTTTATCGTCAAGCGTGCGAAAAGGCTGGGATGTTACAAAAACCTTCAAAAAAATAGTCAAAATGAGAAATACTTCGAAGAATACAAATCAAATACACTATGTGCACTCATATCTTACTATAAGGGGTCATGATAATTTAGTTCCCATTACATGTTAGTTGCTTGTCATAGCTTCTTTACAAGGTACTTTAAAGGATATATGATTGTTATAACCTAGTTAAGTTTTTAACTAAAGTAATCAAAAATGCTCAGATGCATGCACTTATATAGTTGCTTACTAGAGCTTGTGTATATAGCTAAATCTCCCTCTAAACACAAAAGCCTGTAATTCTACAGCAATTATCAAAATGCTTGTTAGCTATTGGTACCACATTCTTTAACAATGTGATATCGATGGTATATGTACCATTTAACAAGGTCATGTATTAATGAAGGGTGGAACTACACATGAATATTAATCAATGAAAAGCTATATAGGTACCAACTGAACTTTGCTCAGTTGTGTTTTAACATTCAAGTACAACAAAGAATGAAGAGAAGAATAATGTAATTACATTCGAATCGGTACTTGGCTTTTAAAGAGCAGGATCAATTTTGTCTGGGCGATTTGTAGCTGCGATGACTGCAACAATAGTATGAAAAAAGTTAGTATACTTAGTTATCAATTTATATAAATTTAGCAGTATGAAAAAGGATGTTTTAAAGCGGACTATCATGAAGAAATATAGTTTGAAAATAATTGTGAATAAAATAATAAATAAGACCCTAATGTTAATACAATACTTAGCCCTCTAATTGTACATTGTCGTCGTAGATGCAAGCTTCTTAATCGATGTGCATCAAATCATCACATATTTTAATTTATATGAGATTGTTCATTTCAACCAAAACCAACCCATGCAAATTTCCTACTACTTTGCTTTCTTGCATGCAAGTAACTATATGAACTTCAAATTAGAAAGAATAAAGAATCCATTGAAAAAAAATTATGACCCGAATTGGACGTAGATTCCACATTTGTACAACTACATACAAATTTAAGTTATTTATCCCATAAGCAATTCAAACCCCATTAATATAATATATGTTTTGCTTATTTTTGTAAAAATAATGACCTGAACTATACAATACAAAAGAACATGAAAAAAACTACCTTTTTAGGATAATGCATAGATCGAAGTATTTAACACAACAACCAATTTAGGTTCACACAACACATGCTCATGCTTAGCAAATTTCTATTGTGACTCATAAGTTCATAATCAATGGCTAAAATAAATATGGAAAGATATTAAGCAATTAGCAGCTAATGGTTAAATATACTTTACTATTAATACAAATACTTATGCATATCTTAACTGTAGTGAAAAAATTCATTTTTTTCCACCAATGCGGAATAATCTACCGCCAAGATCAAGATTTTTCGATCGAACACCTCTCAATCCAATAGCAATTATTTACTGCTCAACAATAAATAAATGAAACAGAAAATAATGGGAGGCGATAAAATTTAACGTGGTTCAATCTAATTGACCTACATCCATGGACCCAATTCTCTATAATTTGAAGTGAGTACAAGAGATTTTCTTACTACAAGATTATAGCTACCAAAGTGGAACAAATGAAACTATAATATCTGTAAAAAAAAACTAGAAGACATAATTTTTGATGATGATAAAATGATTGAGATTTCAGCGCTTTTATTTAGGTGCCGATGGAGCATATATTTAGGATATTCAAACTTTTTCCAAAGCAAAATATGTGGCTGCTTTTGATTTTGACTGAATTACCACATCTAATATATCTCCACACCACAATCTTTTTATATTTTCCAATATTAGCTTTGACTTTATATGTAGCAACAACTTTTGAAATAAATAAATAAATTCTTGTAACTTTCATATATGAACTCCTTTTTGCAATGTCTTCTTCATCGCATCCCACATCATCTCCTCATTAAAATGAGTATAATATTGTATTGCTTATTTTCAATATTAACACCACCCAAAACATGTATATAGCCCCAATTGATGAATACACAGTGATGAATAGTCCAAGCCACACAATTTAGTATATCTACCTATGCATCCATGAGATTGTAGAAGAAAAGATACTTTGGTAAACACTATAACATATGATAGTTATACGTACAAATCAGAAAATGTATCCCTTTTTTATTTGGGATATGTTCTAATTTTTCTTTTGTTTTACACTTCAACTTAGGAAAAGAATATCGGTAGGACAAGTCTCACATGATCTCATATCCTAGAAACAAGTCGGTGTTGCCTTCTATACTTAGCCAACCTCCAATCCAATACCCTGGGTAACCTCTACTGGCCGTAACCTCCCCTTTACCCAAGTTGCCGCCGACATGGACTAAGCCACAAATGTCGGTACCGACCTCTATTTTCGGTGCCAACTTTTGTACTAAGAAAATTGAAGCTTGCGGTGTGAACTACGAGCTTCTCCTACGCTCCACATTCTATCCTCCAAGTTTCGTCCAATTCCAATTAAACTTGCCTTTGATTTGCCCAATCTCTCGACCTATCTACCTAACATCCAAAACACTAACAAACAACCTCAAAGCACAACATACAATCATAGATAATCATGCATATGCATCCATTCATCCATATGATATATGAGAATCAAGCAAATCATAATCTAGATCTTACTTTTATACTAGTTTATGCATATGAAATACAAGGGAATGAAAATCCATGTAGAAAGCACTTAAACCTTTCAAGATTCGTTTATAAACATGTATAAAAGCGTGATTAGAGTTAGAAATCATTTTAAGGTCTAAATCATATCAAAAACATCATTTTTAACTATACAAGCATGCACAATAGAGTGAGAGGCTAAGAATCACTCACCAAATACCTAAAATACCAATTTTCTCCGCAGATTAAAAGTAGACAACAAGGAGATGAACCCAAATCAGCAGAAATGCTAATCTCTAGCTTCCATTTTCTAATATCCACTTTAATCAACGAATTGACTAGGATTAGCAAGGATAATGTGTGATTTTTGAAGAAATCGAGGCTAATGGAGGTTTAGATCTATTTTGGGAAAGAAGGAAATGAGTTAGATCAGTTTCTCTAGCCTCCTATTAGCACAAATTTCGAAGTAGGTTAGTGGACCTAAGCACGAGCTTAGTTAATTACCCACTAAAACTGGCCAGCAATAGCCAAAATTTAAAATTGTAATAACTTTTGAACGACATGTCCGTTTTTCCATTTTGACTACTTTACGGAATGAGAAACCATCTTCCTGAAGCAATGGAAGTGGTTTGAGACCCTAATTCAGCTCATATAAAAATTGATGGTCCAAAGAAATTTTTTAGGGTCAAAATAGTCACGTATACGTATAATAAGGGTCGTTACACTTTTCACTCCTTTAGGAATTTCGCCCCTGAAATCCCCAAACAAGCACAGATAATCAATCATAGCCACTCTGCATGCCTATCAATCACGTGCAGCCATCAAACAAGAAACCATGAAATCAATGACATAAGTAAACCTATCCTAGCACGCGGAATGCTAAACTACCCTATATGATTCGAAAGTGAAAGTAAATACGATAAACAGTAGGCCTTACCATGTGAAGAGCTCTAGATTTGTGGTCCTCATGCTCTCCTCGATTTCTCATATGCAATCGCTTTCACTTTCGCCCCACTGAACAGTCGCTAACTCCACCGTTTTCCTCCTAATCTGTTTCGTATCACATCCGACAATACGAATCGACCTATGAAGTCTAGAAGCTTCTGGTTCAATCTCGATATCATCTAGCTGATCCGATGCAATTATTACAACTGAGTCATGCATAGACTTTTGCAGATGGGAAACATGGAAGACGTTGTGTACGTCCGCCATCTTCTGAGGTAAGTCGACTCTATATGCTAAGTTCCCAATCCTCTATGCTATCAGAAAATGACCTATAAATCTCGGTGCCAACTTCACTTTGCAACCGAATCGAATAACATTCTTTAAAGGAGAAATCTTCATAAACACCGTATTGTCGATAGAAAATTTCAAATCTCTACGTCTTCTATCAATGTAACTCTTCTCCCTATGATGTGTAGTCTTCTTTCGTTGCCGAATGATCTCCATCTTCTTTGAGGTTTTCTAATCATATCTGCTCCAAGCATTAGTTTCTCGTCTGCTTTCCACCAGCATGAAGGGACATTGCATGGTCGGCCATATAATGCTTCATATGATGCTATACCGATACTAGCACTACACCAAAACAGTGAATGATTAACACATATTTTTTTGGTTTGCTAACACTTATAGTTGGGACTAGCTAACAACTATGCAATCCCATTGTAACCCTATTAAAGCCGTTGCTAAATTAGGGAAATTATTTCCAACCGAAAGAAAATAATATACCACGCTTATACTCATTATAAAACACAGTAAAAATGGAAATATGCAGAAAACAAACGGGTAAGGTTGTAATGTTACGTTTCAATTTCTCAAAAGCGCCTTGCGCTTCGCTGTCTCACATTTCCACGCTTTCTTCATAAACAAAGGGTCGAAATTCTAGGGCAAATCTCTTCTGCTTTTAAGTTGAATCCGCGCAAAGGCATCTTGTTGTTCAAATATTTGTTTTAATCTATGGATATCGCTCTTATTTTCCCTTTGAATTACTATTTTAAGTTTCTGGCTTAATTTATTTCTAGAATGGGATCCTGATCTGCTTATTTCTTTCTGTGAATATTGTTTTGGTTTATGATTGATTACTATTAAGTTTCTATTCCTAAATCTATTTTGTTTTATTTAAATTTACGTAATTTTTTCTAGTTAGAGTTTGACTTGAAACATATAGAGGAGAGATTTAACCCATGTTTAAAAATATATTTATATACTTGTTTGATGATTTATACTGAAGTATAACTTAGAGTTTGTTTATTTTAGATATATTTTGGGTGGTTGAGACGTTTATGATTACCAGATATTAAAGATAAAATAGAAGCCTTGGTTCAACTAGAAGTAATGCAAATGTAAGTAAATACCATTTTTGTAAGTTACTTACTGATTAGTTTATTTCCTTATTGATTCCAGTAATAGCACGAGCTAGCTAATTCTATTGTAAGCTAACGAGAATCATACTGCTTAACTTTTATAATTCTTGTTGACGCATTGGATAATAAATGTTGCAGTTGCTTCAACTCTTTACGTGGAGAGTGTTTCTTACCTTGATGAAATTGCTGTCCCCGGAAATAACATGTGCTTGGCCAAATCTGTAGCATTTGGTGGTCTGTTATTTATCAAAATGTATTAAATTTGGATAAGTCCCCTACATCTCACTTATTCAATGTATTAATAATGAAATCTCAATATTTGCTTCTGAGTCGTCCAGCTATAGTAAGCTCTAGATCGCTTCAACTAAGTCCGCCGGAATTTCGAACCATGCCTCATAGTTGATATTGAGATCTAGGGGACAAACTTTAAATCCTAAAGTCGTAATAATATGTGTTTAATTAATACGAGCCACCGCTATCTATGGTGCAGATTCTTGATATACTTAAGACTGCATTTGGGAAAGAAGCTAGAGGAACTGGATTACATATTGATAGGAGCAAACCAATGGACGAAACTCATTTCATTGATTTGCCTAAAATATCATTAGAGCTCATAATCATTCTTCTGAGAGCAAATCTCCATCTTTACTCTTTACCTCACACTTAAGGAGAAACCTTTTTGTCTCTTGTGTTTCAAAATAAAATATTAAAAATATTACCCGTACTTAATTTTATTTTGTAAATGCTTGCATTAAAAAATTCAAGTCTACGAGTGAACAATTATATACTTGTTACAAGTAAACAAGATGTGGCATTATTTAGTGCCCTAAATATTTAGGCAACTTTTATACATGCGGACCAACTAAAAGTGTCAGCTAAGAGAACATGCGTAAAGTATTTTCTTTTTTCTTTTTGGATGACCACTTTCTTATTACGCTGTTACGGCGTTTAAAATGATAAACTTATGTTATTTACAGACCAATATTTTGGCAGTGATATTTTCTGTTAAGGTATACTGCATTTTTTGTTTCCAGATTCCACTTCTTACTGAAATATTGGGCACCGCCCATGAAGAATTTCGATCTTGTTGGTGCTCTGCTGACAACCAAGTAATAGAGGAGGATTTTAACTTGGAATATGAACCATTCACTGCCGCGGGGTTGGCGTCGTCATTTTTATAACCTGATACTTCTCTAAATGAAGCCAATTTTAGTTGTCATTTTAATTCAAATTATGCACAGCAGAAAACATCCAATTTGGTTAAAGTAATAGCAAATCTACACTGGTTTATTCTTAACTTATGTATAGGTAACATGCTCTTTAGATATTTTTCATATTCTGAGCTAAATGTCTTTCAGATTTTGCATCAGAACACCCATTTTAATTTAATCATATTTCAAAAAAATTATTGAAGAAATTATTTGACGTGCCAAAAGTGCAATGCACTTTTGGACGGGGACACAAATTTGTCAATGTAATTTTCAGACAAATATTATGTATCATGCAGTTGCACTCTGAAAATTTTGCATGCTTTCTGTATAGTGCATATGCAATATCTTCCAGTTATTAGACTACATAGAACTCATAAATGTTTGAATTTTACTATTGTTTTATCCATTGGGAGAATTGCTGCGTATTTGTTTTTGTAATATTATTAACCAAGTATTCCTTGAATTAATAGAAGAAGAGAGGGATTTATTTCTCAAAAGAATTCCACAGGCATTTGTTTACAGAAGCGGCCATGGCCCATGGCAATTAAATACTCTTCACATACCACAGAACAGAAGTTCAAACTAATTTGCGAAAACTTAAGTAAGCTTCTCCTCAGGAAAAATTGGTTGACTTATATGACTCGAGTATCAGTTGGATCTTCATCTAATGGTATGGAGGTACTTTATATGTTCTTGCATCATCACTGCTTCCAAGCGTATTAAATGACCAGGATGTCAACCTTATGAGGTAATTACCGACATGATATATTTAGAGATACTTAAGCTTATTTTGATGAAGAGTTACAAACTTGATTATATATTGGATATAGACTACCTACTATATCTTGTTCGTTGTTTCTTACTGGATTTTATAGTGTGAATATCCCTTTCATATTTTGATTAATGATGTTATCTGCAGCGTTTTCACTGAACAATTGAAGAAATTAAGCCCTCTACAAATTGGTAAATGTCATGTTAAGGTACAAGCTTATCTCACTACTAAAAAAGGCTGATATACCGACAGAGGTTTGCGACGGCTTTCGATGGTCATTTTTCGATGACTTCCGATGGGCCGTCGGCGGCCGTCTGAAGCAGTCGGAAATTCGCGATTATCCGGTCTTAACCGAGACCTTTCTTTCTCACTTGACTGAACAAAAATAAAAACAAAAACAAAACCCCTAAATCCCAATTTCAAACTTCAATTTCAAGTTTTTAGATCTTACACGGCTGCCTAATCGCACTCTATTGTTTGCAATCTCAGGTATAATCTTTTATTTTTCGAAAAATCTAATTTTATCCTAAATCTAGATCTGCATAAGTTGATAAACTAGGGCTAATCAGTGATTGTAATTGTTTCTAATAGCCTAATAATGGTTTATAATATTCTATGGTATACCTATTTCATATGTTATCGTTAAATTTTAAAGAGTATGTATAATTTGTGATTTTGTGTGTATGTGTAAATCGTTATATGTGTGTTGTTTCTATCATTGTCTTGTGTTAATTGGAATAAGCCTGTTAGCGTCAAAATTGATCATTAACATCCGAATGCAGATGAAAGCACCAAACCACAGTCGCAAATCACAGATAGAATGTATGTAGAGAGTAATAATGTGAAAAATATTAAAAATTAAAAAGAAAGCAGTAAAAACAGAGGATTTTTAGTGGTTCGGCTGATTCTGGTCTACGTCCACGTCAGAAATTTCGTTTTTATTGATGTTAGAATCAATTACAGTTACAATATAGAGTTTTTAGAACAACAATGGCAGAGCAGCTTTAGTATAGAAGATGAAGGAAGACAGAATGGAGATCCGTTTTTCTGAAGACCTGCATGCTGTATTTATAGGCAAAACCTGAGGTACTGGGATCCTTGAGTGGTACAAGCCCATCAAGACCTTTGTCGAACCTACGCCCTTTATCGCGACCGACCCCGAGTTCTGTACATGCTGACCCGAAGTATCCTGGATATTAGCCCGAAGCAAACCTATCCTCAACTCGAAGCAAATGAGCAGCCGACCCAAAGCGGCTATATATGCCGACCCTATGATATGCCGATCCCCACTTCTTCTACCGACCCGATCCTCTTTAGCCGACCCGAAGGAAGATAAGCGCCGAGTCGAGGAAATAAACTTGCCGACCGGGAGTTTGCCCTTAAGTCATGCCGACCCACTTCATTCCCATGTAGCTGATCCCATTCCTTTATGTCGGTCCACACCATCCTGCCGAACCACCCTAGTCCAACGGCAGGGCCGCATGACCGAACCACCAATAACCGAACCGTGCTTGACCACCTCTCCTCAATCGGACTATGCATGACCGAACGACCGAGCCACATGACCGAACTCCAACCATACTGAACCATTCCACCCAGGCCGACCTACACCATTAAGGCCAAACCACCTTCCTACCGAACCATGAATGCCGATCCATGCACGAACTTCCATCCTTGATCGAGCGGCAGCTGTCGACCCACCAATGTCGATCCATGCACGAACTTTCATCCTTGACCGAGCGACACCGTCGAACCTTCTAGGCCAATCCATGCACAAACTTCCATCTTTGACCGAGCGGCACCTGCTAATCCACCTAGGCTGATCCATGCACGAACTTCCATCCTTGATCGAACGACATCTGCCGATCCACCTGGACCGAGCCAAATACACAAACTATTCATGACTGATCGTCTATCCTTCCAACTGGCTTAAAGTCATTGTATTCCAATATCGACAAACAAGCAGTCGATTTAGTTAAATCCGCCTGTCCACGGCCTTGGCAAAAGGCGGGTTAACAATGCCATGAGCTATATAACATCTTGACTTGTATAACAATGAATGCACGAGTCTTAAAAAAAATTTGACTGCATTGGAAAATGACAACAATATTGAAGCAACTCTATTCCATAAAATACGTAGAATAAATGTGATAAATTAATAATTTTTGAAATATATAAAATTAGTAAATATTTTTTTATAAACTACTTTTTTTTTTACGTCTCTTAGAGAGTTTTTGGCTCCGTCCGACAAGCGTTATACATGATCGTTACATAAATATTCGTTTTTGTCACAAAACGAACATTTATATTTATCTGGTACAATACTTGTTGGATTTGTCCACATATTGGACAAGTTATAAACACAGTAAACAATAAAATTTCGTACATTATTTCATTTCAAGCGGTTCACAAAATTTCGCCGTCACTTTTCTTTTTTGTTTCTTGTATACACACATTTGTGTACATTGCAGGAAACAAAGGGGAAATACTGCCGAAATTTTGTTGAATCGTTTAAAACGAATTAATGTATGAAATGTAAATTTTTACTGTGTTTGTAATGGGAAGTAGGATGACTGACCAGGAAAAATGATAGCCATAAACCAACACTTCTATGTTGTATTTTTAAGTGGGGTAAATTGACGTGTATAAGTTTATATATCGATACTTTGAAAAATAAAATGTCAATTCGTAAAATGACTAATATTTATTTTTAAATTTGTGACATATTTTTTCAAATAGGAAAAATGATCGATTATTTTATTGATCGGAGGAAATGGATGTATCAAAGAAGGGAATTGAGAGCCTAAATTAAAGAAGATTTTATAATGGTATAAATGTATTTGTTGAATTTGCTTTAAATAATAACGGAAACGATGTAGAAATTCATTGCCGGTGCAGTAAGTGTAAACATTAGAAGTATTTGTTATCCGATATTGTGAAAGTCCATTTGTGCAAAAACGGTTTTGTGCCAGAGCATTATGTTTGTGATCATCATAGAGAAGTTGTAGCAGATACTTCTGTAGAGTTTGAATTAGAGATTGTTGGTAATAAAATTGTTATGATGAGTCGTATAGAAAATATGGTTGGAGATGCAGCACGATCAATGTTGCCTACGGTTAAAGTTGACGACAATGATGTAATTGTTGAAGAACTAAGTATTGAAGCAATTTTTTATGATTTACTAGATACTGCTAAGAAATCTCTTTATGTTGGCTGTAAAAGCGGCACTTGGCTATCAGTAAGCGCAGAATACATTACGATGAAGTCAAAATACAACATCACCGAAACCGGATTTACAACCGCTGTACAAGCTGCAAAAAGACATATGTCGTCCGATAATTTAATGTGTGAAAATCACTGTAAAGTTTCAAAACTTATGTCGGCTTTTGGTTTACCTTATCAAAAATTAGATTAGATGCATGTTTATCTGGCTGCATGTTGTTTTGAAAAGAGTACATCACCTTTAGGAAGTGTAGAATATGTAATGAGGAAATGTACAAACCAAGAAAAAAGAAGGAAAAGAAAGTTCCATACAAATGTATGCATTATTTGCCAATCACTTCTTGACTTCAAAGATTATACACTCATTGACTTCAAAGATTATACGCATCTTCTGTAACTGCACATCATATGATATGACATAGTGTGAGAACAGAGGAAGAATGTACATTGACACATCCAGCCGATAGAGATAGCATGGAAGCATTTAGACAAAACTTATCCCAATTTTGCAGCGGAGAGTCGTATTATTAGACTTAGATTATGTACGAATGAGTTTTCACCATTTTCTCAATTTGGTGCTAAATATTCATCTTGGCCCATTATCATCACATCTTATAATTTACCTCCGTGGATGTGTATGAAAACGCAGTATATGTTCTTATTGTTGTCATTCCTGGCCCTAACGATCCGACACAAAGAATCGATGTTTATTTGCAACCATTGATTGAGGAGTTAAAAACATTGTGGAACGAAGGTGAAGAAACATACGTGTTTCAAAGAAGAAAAAAAATTCATATGTTTGCTTCTTTGTCGTGGACTATAAGTGATTTTCCTCCCTATGCAATGCTTTCAGGATGAAGTACATCCAGTCGTTTAGCTTGTCCTTATTGCATGGAAGAAACAATGACATTTTCTTTACCGAATGGTAAGGAAATTTCATGATTTGACTGTCATCGATGTTTTTTCCATGTCAATCATCCCTTTAGAGGAGATAAAAAAAGTTTTAGCAAATAGAGTAGAAACCAAACAACCACCATTAATATGGTCAAGCGAAGACATATATGAACTTGTAAGGGAGTATCCAAAGATATATGAAACTGGAGTGAATGTGAGAAATACGGATTACAGATCTTAAGGTTAGGATTAACACTAGAGGAGGGGGTGAATAGTGTTTATAAAGAATTACTAAATCTTTTGAGTTTATGTTAATTTAAGCACAGATGTGTGCAATATACAGACACAGATATGATCACAGAAACAAACACAGATGCAGAAATAAAATAAAAAGCAGTAAAGGAAACAACACATCGGATTTTATACTGGTTCGGAGTTACCCTACATTCAGTCCCGCAACACAAGTACAGATTTCCTTTCAAAAGCAATCTTTACAACTACACCCTCGATTTCAAAGCTACGAGGTACACCCTCCAGAATCACAATCCTCTGGGTAGAGATACTTGATTTTTCGGGCAACAAGTTCACCCACTTGATTTTACGGGCAACAAGTTCACCCAATTGATTTCCCAAGGCTACAATCACACCTTATCTCGCTTAATTGATTTTCAAGGCTACAATCACACATTTTCTCGCTAAGTTGATTACAAAAAGCCTATAACTCTGAATAGCACTGAGGATCTTGTTGAGATAGTGATAGAGAATCAAACTACGAATAATCGAGTTCGATTCAATGTTGATTTCGGCAGAGTAATGATAAGAATATGTATTGAGAAAAGTGGAAGAAGAAGAGGAGTGAAAAACCAGAAAATCTGATATAAAATTCGTTAAAACTAACCCCTATTTATAGAAGAACAACAGCCATGTCCATTCGTGAAGAGTTATGGCGAATAGACACTTCTTTTGAAATTTAAATTTTGAACTTAACTGACACTATGTCGACATGGTCACCATGAGTATGTCGACATCCCAAGGCAATTTTTGATGATTTGATTTTCTTTGAAAATAACCTTTATCTTATATTAAAACTATTTTAAACTTTATAAATATACTTGACTATAGTTAAAATTCATAAGTAAAAATAGAGAGTAATATATATAGAATTTAACTATAATTTTATATTTTAAATCTAAGTATAAATATTTAAAAGTTAAATATATTATATTAGAAGACAGTTTAAAATCAGGAGTAATTTGACTTTGAAATTAAAGATGATTTTGAGGCTAAAATTATTTAAAATCAGGATAGAGGTTTTTGAATCTTTTAAAAGGAAAGTTTTGAAATCATTTTGAAAACAAGATAATTTTTGTAAAATCATTTGAATAAAAATTAGGGGATACAAAATAATGTTCCACTAGATTTTTCGTAGATTCCATCCTACTTAGGGTTCCATCCCTTTAACAGGCTCGAAGTGGATTCCATTCCACGAATAAATTGGATTTGAAGATGCTAGTGCTTTTCTAGGAGTTTTAACAATTCGTAATAAAAATACTTATTCTTGAAGTCTTGAACTCTTGATAATCTTGATACTCATGAGTCTTCAATCTTGATATCTTGAATCTCTATACTGTACAGTCTTCATTCTTGGTATCTGTATGGTTAAATCCTGCATATATATATATATATAAACTTATACTGTTAGTATTAATATTTTATAATTGCAAGCAAATCGATTATTCATAATTGGTGCAAATAAAGTATATTTTGAGAGTTGTCTTATTGAAAAGATCTTCTGCTTCGTCATAATATTGATGTGATGCATAACGAGAAAAAGTATTTGATAATGTTTTTAACACAATTTTGAATGTCAAGGGGTAGACTAAGGACGATTTGAAATCAAGATGCGATATACAAGAATTATGCAAATGTCCCGAGCTTCGTATAAAACCAAATGACAGTAAAAACCCAAAGCACGTTAGGAGTTAGATAATGATCAAGTTAAAGTTGTGTTAAAATGGGTGGAAGGATTATGATTTCCTGATGGTATTTCATTAAATCTTTATAGATGTGTTGATTTTAAAAATGGTAGATTGAGCGGAATGAAAAGGCACGACTGCCATATAATGATGGAAAATTTATTACTCGTTCTATTCAAAGAACTATTGCTCTTAAAAGTTTGGAAGGTAATAACAGAACTTAGTCTTGTTTTACAAAGAGCTTTGTTCGACTACTTTGAAAGTGCAATGTTTACGTAAACTTTGAAGAAGATATTCCTATATTGCTCTGCAAATTGAAGAAAATATTTCCACTAGGTTTTTTTAATGTAATGGAACTTTTACCTATTCAACTCCCATTTGAAGCACGACTTCGAGGTTCTGTGCAATATGGATGGATGTGTCCATTCAAGAGATATGAAATATGTTACCTATTAATTTAATTACATTCGAAAGTTAAAGTTAATGAAATATTTTTGCATAAATGCTTGAATCATCCGAAGAAAAAAGTGAGACAAAAAACTCGAACTGAAGGTTCGATATGTAAATCTTATATCGAAGAATAAGATTCATTCTTTTTCTCTCACTATTTCAGTGACCATGTGAACATATCATTTGAAAGTGTTCCTTGTAATGATGAAGGCGAGAAACAAGAGTCCCCTCAAATAATGTTATCTATTTTTAGACAACATGGTCGACCTTTTGAAAAATGTATAGAAGTATAGTTAGACGATAGAGATCTTCATGTATCACACACTTATATTCTTCTTAATTGTATGGAGATTGCACCATTTGTTAGGTAATCTGAAATAATAATTTATGATTTATTCATTTTCATAATGCATATGCATGTAGAATTTAATGCAATATTTTATTCATATATGCAGTATTTATAAAAGTGAACATCCACACGGAGATCTCAGTTAAGAATTTTCTGATTAATTTTCAAGGTACGTTTATGAACCGAGAAATTGTGTGGTCGACGAAGGGTTGAAACATGTTGCGTTGGGACTAAAAAGAAATGCCAAGGCATATCCAATATATTTCATCAATGAATATAAATTTAACACCAAAAGAATACGGTGCAGAAAAATTAACTAATAATACAGGTGTATTTGATAAAGGTAGTAATGATCTAGAAAGTCACATAAATGATTTATGGTGTTTTAACTCGAATTTTACAACTGATATATTTCTCACGACCTACAGAGGAGGTGTTTCTGTTTAGATGCGATTGGTTTATCAATGATCCAGGTTTTGAAAATAATGTGCACAAAGATTATAATCTTATTGAAATGAAGCACATATCGGATTATCACAAGTACGATCCTTTTGTACTAACCAAACAAGCATTTCAAGTTTATTACGCTCCTTATCTATCTCTAAAAAGAGATAAAACAGATGGGTCAGCAATTTTTGAAACACATGCAAAATTTACGTTTGATGGGAAGAATATTTCAGACGGACAAGGTTATCAGGCAGAAGTTGAGCAATGCAACGAAATAATAATAACAGACGATCGTACTGATTTTGGACATCTGAACGATGAATCAAACGTTTTGGTAGAAGCATTCGAGAGTAGGGAGGAAATTAACGTACAATATGAGACTGTATCTGTGTCAGAAGACGATGAGGATTATATAAATATTATGTTGAATTCTTATGTATTATGTAATTTATGTAATTGATAAGATTTATATTGTCATTTATGTCATTACATCATTTATGTCTTTATATCATTTACATCATTTATGTCATTACCATTTCGGTCATTTATTTAGCATTTTTTGTTAAAAATGCAATGTATTTTGCTTATTGTCGGAATTTGAGACCCAATCTGAATCGAGTATTTTGCACTTTGTGTACTTTATCACATTTATGTCATTTAACTATAAAATATATTCCATTATAATCTATTATTCTCTTTTAAAATGATGTGTCTATGATAAGTATCATGTCGTTCAAAAGGAGGAGTTCTTTCCATTCTTCAAGAGGCGATGACAGCGGTCCATCGCAGCCGCTACAGCGTCTTGCTGTGTATTTGGTATCTAAAGCGGATGGGTAAATATTAAACTTTTTTCAGCATCTTAAATATTCTGTGTGCGACATAATAATCTGTATCATATTTAACACGGTGGGTTTGACCTACATCCGTCAACTGTAGTTCTATCAGTTTCGAGAGATTTGTACAAGAGTAGGGTGACGGCTTGTTGGCCGAAGTGGGATAATATCCTTTCCCACATCGTGGAGTGTATATAGCAGGATTTCATTGTAAGTGTATTCTTCTGTTTTCCATTCTTAATATTTTTATCGCTTATTTATTGTTCACCTTTTATTGTTTAATTTTTTGTCGCTTGTTTATCATGAAATGCAGGCCGCAGTTGACGTACAATCAGATGACCTGCAGCTGGTACAATACTACTAGATGCAGAAGATGAGGAAGAATTATCGGGATTCATTGTCGGCTGTGAAGCATAAAAGGCAGAAGCCGAACTGGATGGGAGCGAATGTGTGAGAAGGGTGGCTGGCACATTATGATAATGACGAAGCGAAAGTAAGTGTACTAAACGTTTATTAATTATTTGATTGATATGTAAATATAAAATATATATTTGGTAAGTAAATAATGTATTAAATTTAAATTTATATGCAGAGTCGGAAAGAAACTCTGCAGATAGGAACAGAAATCCTGTCACCCTTCGAGCAGGGTCCAAGTAGTTCTAACAGTATCACGAGGAGTTGGTAAATTTATTTAATGTGAATTGTAAATAGTTATTGTGCTGTATAATTTTGAATATACAATAATAGTACATAATAATCAATTTCAAGAAGCTGAAGCATAGGTTCTTGTATCGTATATGGATGTATTTATCCGTACTCATACCGTCGAGCATGTAAATCCAGACGAGACAGTTTCATATACATGGCATGACGATAAATCGAGAAAGAGCCATGTAAGTATATTTTAATTTATATACTATTAGTATCTGTTTTAATTATTAAAGTATACTGAATTAAGATATCATACTATTAATTTTAATTGTATTTTTATTTGTTCACGCAGGCAAGGTTTGTGAAACAACGGCAGAAACTCCTGGAGGAAACTGTCAAGAGTAGCCGACGACGGACGAGAAGGGCCTCAGTTTTGAGTCAGTCATGGATTCAACTTCACAGAACATGCGCTACGGATTTGGCAATCAAGTGGTAATGAATAAGTTTATAGATATAACATTCAACAAATTATGCTGCAACTTTGATAGTAAGATTATAGTAATTGAACTTTTACTAAATTAAATAAATATTGAGGACAATAGACAGAGGAGAGCGAGCCAAATCAGAACTCAGATCGATCTAGCAGAGATCGAAGAATTGAGAGCTTGGGTGGCGCAGTTGAAGGAGCAGAACCGTTGGCAGACCATTGAGATGATACAGCTACTGGACCAGTGTATTGCTGAGTATATGCAACAGTATAGTGGTCGCTCTCTATCTTCAGCTGGTTTCGGAGGTTCTGGAGGTGATTGGTCGGAGTGATAGGTATGTGTTTTGGTTTTGCATCACTGTTTAGTAATTTTTGATAATACATTGAGTTGGTGGAGTTGGATTTGAAATGTTATGTATATTATTTGATGATAAGTTTGGTGACAATAATGTTAACATTGAGAGTTGATGGTGGGAAGATGATGAAGGGTTGATGTATATGTTGTACAATGAGATATATGTAAATTATGTTAGCGAAATGTTGGTTCCATATTATACGAATTATGCTTGGTTTATTTCTTTATGTGATTTGATAATATTTGTATGGTTTGATTTTATGTTAAATATCTGAACTGGATATGTACTTGTATGGTGGAATATATTGTGTTTATGAATCGTGGATGGAAGGCAAGAATGCAGCAGAAAATAGTGAAAACGGGTTCAGGAATTCCGACGGCTTCCAACAGCTAGCGATGGCCATAAAATGATGGTTTTCGACGGCTAGCGATGACTTTTGGCACTCTCCGTGATCGACCACATGTCTTTCGATGGTCGTCGGAAGCCGTCGGTTGGCCGTTGGCAGCCGTCGGAAATGTGTCGATGAGTTTTGTTGGTAGCCATCAGAAATCATGTTCAGCGATGGATTTTTTTGCGATGGTTTTTTCCGACAGCCGCCGATAGGTCTGAGCCGTCGGAAAATGTATCTTTTCTTGTTGTGTTTTTATGTACATGATACTTGATAATCACTCTATTATTTATATGTTACTAGTGTTTAAGGTTTTTTTTCTATTCTCTTGTACTAATCATGTTAATTTACCATATTGCTCTTAATTCTTGTAAAATGAAGTACTGTTGTATGCCATCCCAAGTCAAAAAGGCTATTTTGGAACATTTTCCAAGATGCCATCTTATAAGTTTTGGTAGTAAAGGGACACACCAAGTTGTATTTACAGTAACGTCATAGTCACTAAAGATTATTTAGAAGACCAAGAGTTTTGAGAGATTCAAATACATTAGTTTTATGTTTTGATAAGTAAGGATCTAAAGTTAGTACCCAAATAAGATTTTGGAGCATATTACTATAAAATTTATAAACTCATATGCATACCGTCCCCTTGTATTTAGTACTTGAAAAAATGATGATTAATGCGTTCTATTTAAAAAGACTATGAACATTTATGTTGCTTACAATTCCTGTGTTTGCAAGTCATTGCAGTTCTAATGCACATTCATCTCTTCTTCTTCTTCTTATTTTTATAAATTTTTTAACTGGTACTTTATATACAACAAATCACCGTGACAATATATCATATGTCAATAAACATTCGAATCACGTTATGCAATTTTCAAACTTATGGCTTCTCGCATCAAAGCCAAATTACTTAACCGCTGTGACAATAGTGTTTGTCATTCACCTCTTCTTTATTATTTCATATAGACCATGCACTTAAAAGTGTTTACTATATCATTTTTCATATAAAATCACTTGTTGGAAAATCTCTTAGGGACTATAGTTCATTTACTTGAGTTGGTACTAGCATGATTCTTATTTTCAGCATGCGTATATAGCGTTGTACGCCGTTGTTATTTATTACTCATTATATCGATATTAGCAACAATTTTTCTCATGGTGTATTCATATAAGGTGGCCATTCCACTACGTACTTGATCAAATCAGCTCCTTTTCTCCTTATGATATATAAGCATATTTTATGCTTTATATACAAGTATTAGATTATTATTTTTCTTCACCATTAGCAGGTTAAGCACTAAATATGTTAAAGGTAATTGGTTAACTTAAAATCAAACCAAAATCATAAAAGTATTATCTAGGGTAGATTAGATGACATGCATGCATGACTTTAATCCAGTTTGCAGTTATAGTCTGAGTAAATATGCAATCTTCTACTAGCTCCATTCTTGGATTTGGTGGTATTGTTTGGGGATACAATATTAGTTGTTGGAAAGTGACGAAATGTAGAGCATTGCTCGCAAGTTGAGCTATATGCTCCCACTTTAATTTAAAAGCATGAATGTTTTACTGAAGAGGTGCTTAGTTTGTTGTACCGGATTTTATATTTACGGCATTTGGTGTGAATTGAGACTCAGTTTAAAAACCAAGTCACAGTCTCAGTTTCTAAAACTGAGTATACCAAGTTTTAAATTTTATACGCTATCACCTTGATTATTTTTTGTAAATTTTCCTTTTTGCATAATTATTTTTTTGTTAAATCATCGCTACAAGAGCGGATTCATTTAGCGACGGCTATAAGGCACCGGCGGCCGTCGCTATTTACTTCGTCGCCAACAAAGAAAGCGACGATTTTAACGACGGCTCCATCGCCATATTAACGACGGTTAGTGACGGCTAAGTGGACACGTGGAAACATCCTAGAAGTTGAAGGGCTGCCGCAAACCGACACCAACAGTCACTAACTTGGAACCAAACTGTCGTCGCCAGCCATCGCGAGTCGACACTAAACTGGGAATAGGATGTCGTCGCTAGCATCGCTAAACTGAAAACTGTTTTCTGCACAAACCTTCTCCTTTTTCCATCCAAATGCACTAATCTTCATCTACCTCATTTACAACACATATAGACTTGGTTTCACAATTACTATCAATGTTAGAATCGTATAATCTCATACATATTATACATAATCAAATATATAACGCAAACATCAATATTTACACAACCATTTCATCAACCAACACCAATATCTCATTAAACTACAAAACCATACCTACAAACAAGTTCATCAAACAAAACATCCCAACCAACTCATGTACATCAAACAAAACATCCATTAATCCATCAAACAACCCAACCAACAAACAAGTATCAAATCCATAAATGTAACATGTGTCACATATGTACAGAACTAAATGACCAAAATCCATCAGAAACACAACCATACCTACTCATCATCCTCATCATCGTCATCCTACCCCGGCATTCTTCCATACTCAGCTAAGTATGCTGCAATATACTCGTCTAGCTACTGCGCCAATGCCCCACTCTTTCGCCAATCATTGATCTTTGTTAGCTGTTGTTTCAATTGAGCCATCTCCTCTTCATACTGAGATCTCCTGTACGACGACTGGATCACTATGGCCTATAAATTATTGATAGCGGGTTATAATTTATGCTTAATATTAAATATTGCTTATGTATTAGTTAATAAAGCATTTTACATCCCGATTTTCGAAATCGTAATGCCTATTTTGTGAGGGTCAATCAAAGCATCCCACATACTGTTTGACTCCTCTAAGGTCAACTGACAGCTAGCGGATTGCGCCACTCGAGCATGCTCTATGTCATATCTTTCCTGCGATCACGAACAAATTTTTTCCAAGATTTATCATCTGTCCAAATATATGAAACATTGCCTTCCTCATCTTTCTGCTTGACATCGTGCGTCATTATGAAGACCTCAGCCATTGTAGGTTCACGATTTAACTTCCTACGCTGTTACAAATATGATTAAATAATGTTACAAGTATGATTAATGAAAAAAAGTAACGAACAATGTTACAAATGTGATAAAATAATGGTATATCTGTTTATAAACATAATTGCTAAACTTACCAACTCTGCACGATGTTATTGAAAGGATTTAGATCCACCACGGTGCAAAGCAGGATTTTTATTTCTGTCTGCACGGTTTCGTGCTGATAGTTCCTACAAATTTAAAGACATATTTAATTAATTTAATGCAACTAATACACGAAATTTAAAAAATTATAATAACAATATGAAATTAGATAACTTACTTTCATTTCAGGGGTTTCCCACAGTTGGAGAAATTCGGCCCAAACATCGGCACTCATCCATGACCATTTCTTTCTCACGTTCTTTGTTTTGGAGAGGGTGTCCCTATAATTTTTCCGCATCCTCTAGTTCCAGTGATTTGCAAACACATCCATGTCCTGCCGATCGACATGGATGGTGGCCGGTATATTGAAATTAATTTGAATTATGTACATTATATTATTTTCCAAATGAATTATAACTTTATACTTACCATACAGTCAGCCCATATAGCGTTCTTAACATGGTTTGTGATGTCATCCCAATGAGGCCAGCATCCGGACATCCGACTCATATATGCCTTCCTGGATACCTGTAAGATGTAGTTCGAAGCCTCAACTTCAAACCCCCTATATAAATATTAATGTAGGAATTTAATTAGTATAATTTTAAACATTAAAGCAAGTAATAGATTTGATACTTACCCAACACTCTTAAGGACAACTTTTTCCACTGGACATACATCTGGCGCTGTGCCGTTGGCACCAACGCCCGGAGAAGGCTATGAAGGCTGAGATCTGCTGGAATACCTCCTGAAAGGCATATTTGCTACCAGCAAATCATTTCATATAGTGATAAAATATATCATTTCATAGAATTCAAAAAATAGAACAATACATAGCTCACAACATAGTTATCATTATACATATAACATCAACAACTCAGAATATACAATATACAATAGTCGATACATAACTCACAACATAGTCATCATCATTAACATATAACATTGAAAACTCAGAATACACAACAACAACAACCGATACATAGCTCACAATATAATCATCATTTAGAATTATCAGTCTTCGTCGTTTTCTGATTCAGACTCAGTCTCGTACTCTACGTCGTTTTCTTCTGTGCTCTAAACGCTTCTATTAATTCATTCAATTCATCATTCAACAACCCTACATCAATATCATCAGCTATTACTATTTCATCATTTGTCTTAAGATCAACTTGATACGCTGCTTCATCCAGAATATTAAATCCATCAAATGTAAATTTTGCCTTTGTTTTAAAAACAACCGACCAATCTGCTTTATCTCTTTGTGAGGATGGATACGGAGCAAAAAATAAACTTGAACTACTTGCTCGGCTAATATGAAAGGATCATACTTATAATAAAACGGGGAAAACTTTATTTCAATAAGCTTATAATTTTTGTGCACATTGATTCCAGAACCAGGAACATTGAATAAAAAAAACTTTTCTGTGGGTTGCATATAATATGTCAATTCTAAAACCTGTGTTAAGACGCCATAAAAATATTTATATACTCATTTGGATTATTACTACCTTTGACAAATACACCACTGTTATATGTTAATTTGTTAGCATCATAATCCATGGTGTTGAATTTGAATCCATTAATGATGGATATTGGATAAGTCTTAACATTTCTTTTTAGCCCCAGTGCAAGAATGTTGTAAACCTATATCAACGACACTATTTCTTGAATCATAAACGTAGTTCGAAAACCATTTAGCAAAGTCTTTACTGAGATCGCAAGATGGATGTCGTGCTTCGTATATACAACGTATATGTGATCCAGTAAATCATAAAAAATTTCGCTTCCACATTCGATTCTTCTTCGATGTTTACGTCTTGATCGTCAATTTGGATGGCTTGGAACATTGATCGTGCTGCATCCACCATATCTTCTATTGGGTTCGTCATAACATGATCGTCCTCTGACGCTATAGAATTAGGCGTAGGTGCAACATGTTCTCCATGATGATCCCATAAATAATTATTTTGACACAAAAATAGATTTATACAAATGTACTTTAACTGTGTCTGGTTTCCAATGCTTTAAATGTTGGAACTTACTACAAGGGCATCGAAGTTCTTCGTTATTTTGATTATTACATATAGTGAATCTAACAAATCTGTGTACCCCATTATAGAAATATTCCTTTATCGAAAATTTCATACCAGTTATGACTTCATACATCCAAGTACGATCAATAAAATAATCGAACATTGTTCCTAATTAAAAAATATATGTTCGTAATTACGACAACACTTCAGTTCACTTCTCTTCTACGCATAACTTGAACTCAAATGGTATATTGTTGTTGTATTTTCTAAAATAAAGTAAAGCCATTTTGGACTAAAGGCTTCATACACCACACTTCTGTCTAATTTCGATAGCACTTCACTTCTCTTCTAAGCATAACTTTGCATCAGAGGGGTGTGTTGTTTTTGTATTTCTAAATAAATTAAAGCCTTTTGGGACTAAAGGCTTTAAATTATTGTTGTTGTCGTATTTATTAAAATAATACTAAACACTTGTTTGTTTTTATATTCATTTCTTTGTTTTTTAGAAATTCAGTAGAATATTTGTTGTTGTTATATTCATTTATTAACTTTTTTAGAAAATCTATTTCAGTACTATATTTATTGTTGTAATACTCATTTCCTAATTTTTTACAAAATCCTTTTTAGTAGAATATTTATTGTTCTTATATTCATTTCTTAATTTTTTATAAAATCGATTTTTGTTGTTATATTAATTTCTTAATTTTAAACAAAATCGATTTTAGTATAATATTATTTGTTATTATATTCATTTCTCAATTTTGTTACAAAATCGATTTTAGTAGAATATTCAATTTTGTTATATTAATTTCTTAATTTAAAAAAAAATCAATTTTAGAAGAACATTTATTGTTGTTATTTCTTATTTTTTTTATAAAATCGATTTCAGTAGAATATTTGTTGTTGTTATATTCATTTCTTAATTTTTTTACAAAATCGATTTCAGTAGAATATTTGTTGTTATATTCATTTCTTAATTTATTTAATTTTTATTTCAACTATTATGTATACTAAAATTTGAAGTCTATTTTATGATTACCACTAATTAATTAGCATAAATTAATTATGTTTAACCGCAAGCAACATATTAACGCTAAATTAATCCAAATTATAACATAACAATCGCTTATACTAATCAATATATGCATAATAGTCGACAAATATACACTAATTTTCGAAAATAATACACCCAAATCAACCAATAACTATTATCACCAACTAATATGCAATAATCATTAATTTCAAATCCACAATCATACCAATTAGCCCCAAATCTAAAATTAGGGATAAAAATTTATCCAAATTAATTGAAATCGAGATTCCGGTGGATTTGGATGGCTTGAGGCGGAGCAGGCCACGACGAGGTAGCAAAGGCGGCGGTTGGGGGCGGCAAGGCGACGGTTGGAGGCGGGGTCTGGCATCGGCTGAAGGCGGGAATAGGTAGGGTTTGGGGAAAATATGGAGGGAAAGTGGAAATGGGAGAAGGATGCTCATGCGCTTTTCTGTATACTCGATATTGGCAACGGTTAGCGACGGCCGACGTCGGCCGCTTTCTTTAGCCGTCGCTAGCCGGCGCTAACGTCTATCGCTATATGGAGCCCGTTTCATAGTGCATGTGCTATCTCATTGATTATTAATGGTCAGTCTTTTTATTATAAATTTCAATTTAATGTGACATTAAATGCATGTAGGCACTTATAGAAGAAGCGAAGAAATAGAGGAAATAGGATGGTAGTTCTAGTGGTAACGATGGAGTAGAAAATCTTGAAAATGATCCAATTGCGGAAGTTTTTGGCTATTGTCTTTTGTTAATCCAATTTAATATTATTATGGGCGCAACAGCTACATGGACTCTTTCCTTTATGTTATTGCCAGCACTGGGGGAAGCCGAAATTCTTTAAAATGCACGACTAAAAGTCAGTATAATAATCGTGAGGCCCCCAAAAACAAAAATGAGAGTCACGAATAGTTTGGATTCATCAAGTGGGTAAGGTAGGTGAATTTTTTCTTTGCCTTAGCCCAATATAAACATTCAGAACAAAGCTAATCAGTAGGTTGAATGGAAAAAGGGACAAGGGTGGTCGCCGCTTGGCGCGAAGGCTGTTGGTTCGGGGGTACGGTACCGTAGTAAAGGTCCTAGGATTTCCAGGTGGTTTTTCTTTTGGTAAACTATGAATTGAATTTAGTAACCTAATTATGTATTGAACTTGTCTTTTTTTAATTAAGACTCTATCTTGTTACCATGATTATGAATGTTATTTATTGATATCGATTGAGTTATAATTTGATAAATTGAGATAATATTATGTTTGAATTCATATTAAATACAATCAACATTATAATCATGCATACCATATTAGTTATTGCAACGGTTACTAATAGTAGAATATAGAAATTACCAACATTTATTTATGTTACTGGTTTGCTATTGCTCACACTTAAATCTGTTGGCATCATCAAATTGGCAACTGATATGTGTTACAAAATGCACATTGCTAATACTTATTTCCATTGGATGATCGAATTCCATAACAGATATATCCATTGTAAATATCATATTTTCCAACGCTTATAACCATTGGGAAACAAAATCTTCCAAAGCTTATATCCATTAGAAAAAATATATTTTCCGATGCTTATAACTGTTGGGAAAAATATCTTCCAATGCTTATACCCGTTAGGAAGAAATACCTTCCAACGCTTATAAATTTTACTAATAAATGCCCACGTCCCTATAGCAACACATATAAGTGTTGCCAAATTTTTTAAAAACAGTTATACTCATTGGGAATCCTCTGTTCTGGTGTAGTGTAGATTGATAGCTGTTATTATATGTGAACTCTACAAATTGCAAGTGATCGTACCACGAGCCTCCAAAATCGAGAATGCAAGCTCGCAAGAGTTTCTCTAGTATACGAATCACTCTCTCGGTTTGCCTATCCATTTGTGGATGATAAGTCGTGCTAAGATGCAGAACTATATCCAACGCCTCCTATAAGCTCTTTAAAAATCCATTAGTGGACAACGGGTTTCGATTGCTCATAATGCTCTTGGGTACATCATGAAACTGTACAATCCATTTCACATATAACTCGGCCAGTTTGGCCACCATTTCACTTGACTTAATGGGTATAAATCTAGTTCTCTTGGTCAATCAATCGACTATCACTCAGATGCCATCAAACCCTACTCGAGTCCTTGGCAGTCTATCAATGAAACCATCGATATGTATTCCTATTTCCACTCGAGAAATTCCTGCGGTTGCAAAAGGCCACTTGGTTTCTTTTGCTCTTCCTTCACCAACTATCAGTTCACACTCTTCGAGATGAACGTTCTGATGTCCTTCTTCATCCCTTCCCAATAGTAGATCTGCCTCATATCACAATACATTTTATTACCACTAAGATGTATAGTCAATCTCGAATGATGGCATTCTCTGAGCACTTCATCTCTCAACTCATCGACATTAGGAACAAACAATCTTCCTTCCTTATGGAGCCAACCGTCTTAGTTGAGTCTGTATTGCTTCATGTCCTCAGACCCTACTCCTATTTCAATTTTTTCCATGATCTCTGCCAATCTAGTGTCACTCTTCTGACCGGTACCGACCCGCTCGATGAAAGTAGGTCTGATTGTCAAGATTGTCAACATCTCTGGCTCCAACTTGCAATGAGGTCTGAACTCATAACCAATAATATGCTCTAGCCATATCCACTCTAGGAACATCTTCCCCAAACAGGCATGCCTTCTAGTCAACGCATCAGCGATCGCATTCCTCTTATCGGGCGTATAGGAAATTTCAAAGTCGTAGGAGGCCAAGAAGTTTAACCATTGGCGCTGTCGAAGGTTGAGATCGTTCTAAGAGAAAAAGTACTTCAAGGATTTATGCTCTTTGAACAACTTGAACCTTTCCCTTAGTAAATAGTGCCTCTAAAATTTTAAAGCAAACACTATTGCCGCCAACTCCAAATCATGAGTTTGATACTTCTTCTTATGCGGCTTCAACTGTCAACTAGCGTAGGTGACAACTGTTACCCTAAATTTTGGGTAAACAAAAACTTCCTGGAAAGCTCCTAAAGTCGGTTACCCACGGGATCCTCGGTCAGCTAGTTGGTTACCTCCGACAGCGGCGATCCGTCCATCATCTTCGACGGCCAACCATGCCTACTCCACATCTGGAGACCCATGGACGGAAGCTCTGCCCTCAACCATAAGCACTCCCTTCAGGATCCCGAAAGAATGGTGGGCCTTGAAGCACGTCTGGCCGATTCAACATGGCCTCCTTCTGTATCCTCTCTAGAAGTTCCCATGCACGGCTCCTTCATTATCGTTCCTGCAAACCAGGACGACTGCTTCCTAAAACGTCTCCTCCTCTTCTATGTGGAACGGTCGGACGAAGCCCTCAGGCGACCCACCTTCCTTAACGAGGCATTGGGCACTCCAACATTCTGACGATTCTCTAAAGCTGGTCAGCCAATCTCTTTTAGAAGCATAAGCCCAAGGGTGCACTCTCCTGGTATTCCGTGGCGTCCCTTTGGTCTGGCCAGGCTCGACCACTTCTCAAGAATAAGCCCAAGGTTGTCCCCCAGAGCCTTTCTTGGCATCCTTTTCCTTAGCAGCTAAAGCTGCCCCAACCCTTTTCGGCACCCAACCGTTTCGATCCTTCATCCTAATCCAAGCACCAAGTACCACACCTTCCATGCAACTCCATTCCTTAGTGGCCTTCCTCCCCCTCTAAGGTCTGAGTCCACCCTCGACATGAATCTAATATCAGAAGTAGCTCAACTCTCACATGAACGTCCATCGACTTCGCTCTCCATACGGCTACAAACGGGCCCTGCATGTCCACCCTTCACCGAACACCCGGGTCATTAAAGCCGACACCGGACTGGCTATCTCGTGTGGCCCAACTACTCCTACATAGGGATTAGCCCGATCGCAGTGGACCGACCGCCTTATGTCCTTAGCAATCTTAAACCTACCAGCTAGGTACGCTTGCTTAACCCGAAACAGCTTAGCGTGAAGTACCCTAACCATTCTCAGTCATACTGCTCCAAAGTATTCTTCTCCCCCACCTTTCCAATAGCCAATCAGAATGCTTGCACCCTACCTACTACAGCCTGTCGCCTTTCCTAGGTCTGCCATAGACCATTCTTTCCAGCTAGTAAGCAATCCGTACCGTGAGCTCAAATCTGCTTTCTAGCTGGCTCCCATCCTACTTCCCTTCTGATCCATTGCCTAGAGTTTCTCCTGCGCCGTCAATTAGCAATCATGACCATCCATTCACACCCCACATCCACTGTATATACCCGATGCCTTACCATATGGTAAGGGGACGAAAGAGACAGATAGACAAAGGGACAGAGAGAACGATTTCTCCAACCAGTTCCCTCACCAACTCTCACCTCCTCAAAAGCCTCTCTAATGGCAGCTTCGTCCAACTTCCGTTAGAGAGAAACTTCACCAAACTCTACCACTGGACCCACCATGCTCTACCCACCAGGCTCTACCACCATTATTTCCCCCCAACGGCAAGCTTATCACTACAGCTAGCAACACCTCATTCTAGTGCCTACCTTCAGACCATTGCCAACAATCCCTCCTTCAAGACCTCTTCCATCTCCAAGACTCCTCAAGGGACTGCCCTCCTGGTGGGTCTTTCCTTAGGTGTCCTCCCCATGGGACCCTTAGACTAGGATATTATACTCTTGTAATATTTATTCTAGTCTCCTTTATTATTCTCTTGTAACAGTCTGTAAATTGTAAGAAGTCGATATAGTAAAGGAACATCATAATGGATGTAGGCTGAACTGGGCCAATTCATTATATATCATTGTGTATTTACTTTCTATATTTAGTTCTCCCTAGGATCATCTTCTACCGTCTCCCGCCATGGGCAAGTCACCCTGTCTGCTCTAGCTCACCATATTCCCTACCATGAGCAAGTGCCTTCATATGCTCCTGTCCATCTCAATCCATATCCTCCCAAGCAACGGCCTAAATTCGACCGCCTTCCGCTTGGTGGTGGTTGGCCTACAACCAACCTTGTGGCTCAAACGGATTTGCACCCTCGACCAACGGTAAGCCTTCCCTTTGGGGTTGACTCGTCCAAAAGTAAGTCTAGCATCAGCGTGGCGGTATCCTTGCCAGCGCGATCGCATTCCAAGATTTGACCCTGTTTTGTAAAATCGTGACAAAAAATTGGATCAATAACAACCTTTTCCTTTTGCATCAATACCACACCTAATCAAGTACCACAAGCATTTATATATACTGTCAGATCCTCATTTCCACTCAAAATGGTCAAGACAAGTGCGGTCGTCAACCTCTCCTTCAGACTCATAAATGACTGCTCACATCTCGCATCCCAAGTAAAAGTTTGATTTTTCTTTGTCAGATTGGTTAACGAATTTGGCTACCTTTGAGAAGTCATTGATAAAGCGTCTATAATATCCCGCCAATCCTAAGAAACTTCTCGCATCAATAGCATTCTTAGGTTGGCTCCAATCCTGAACCGATGCCACCTTGGCATTATCTACTGCGATGCCCTGCTTGGAGATCACATGTTCCAAGAATCTCACTTCCCTTCTCTAGAAGTGAAGTTTTGAAAACTTTGCTTTCAATTTGTTCTTTTGTAATATGTTGATTACAATCCTCAAATGTGCCTTATGTTCCTCCTCTGTCCTAGAATAGATTAGGATATCATCCACAAATACAAGTATGAACTTGTTGAGCTAATCCTTGAAGACACAGTTCATGAGATCATCAAAGTATGTCGGAGCATTGGTTAGCCCAAACGGCATAACCAACCACTCATAGAAACCAGAAGGCTTATGAAACACGGTGATCGACATACTCTCCTTTGCTACTCTCAACTGGTGAGATCCCATCACCAAATCCAATTGGGAGAACATCTTCGCACCATGGAGCTAATCGAACAAGTCAACAATACGTGGAAGTGGGTACTTGTTCTTCTTCATCACCTTATCCAACTCATGATAATCCATACATAACCTTAGAGAGCCATCCACCTTAGTGGCAAATACTACAGGTGCATCCCACTCAGATACGCTCCTACGAATGAACCCTCTTTTCAATAGGTCATTCACTTACACCTCTAACTCCTTCTGCTCTCTATGTGCCACACACCTTAAAGGGATAACTATAGGTTTAGATTCCATCGTCAAGTCTATACGGAACTCGATCTCCTTATGCGGTGGTAATCCAATCACCTCCTAAAATACGTCTGGATACTCCTGAATGATAGACACAGATAACAACTCATCATGTGGAATCTCAAGCGAATATAGAAAGCTGTCCATAACCCCATCCTCTAGTAGGCAGCTAATCGCTACCATCCACCCTTCCACAACCCCAATTGTTCACCAACAGCTTCTCGCAATCCTCTACTGTTGCATACTTCCATAGCCAATCCATTCCCAAGATGATCTTGAACCCAACGAAATTCAAAACAAAACAATCACAAACAAAGAGCATCCATGACTCGATAAGACCAAACCACAACAAACTATAAATAGACTAGTGGAGCCTTCGACATGATTCGTCATAATCAACGGTCGGTCAACTATTTCGGGTTTTAATCCTAGCATATCTACTAGATCACTAGATATAAAGGAATGTGAAGCCTCGGTATTGAATAAAACACATACGGCAGCATCATAAAGGGAAAACATACCTTGAATAACATTGCCTTCCCCTTCTCTTTCGTTGAGGGAGCACTCGACGAAGTCGGAACAACGTCTAAGCACATGCCTTCACAACCTGTTTCTGCTACGTTGGTTCTAGTCAATTCTTTAGTATATGCACGGCTTGCCGCAGTTGTAACACTTCTTCTTCCCATCAGTTTTGCAATCTCTAATCAAATGACCCTTCTCCATAGCCATAGTAAGTATGACCTATTTAACCTTCTTCTATGCATCCTTCCCCTGAGATTGCTTCCTCTTTCCAAACCACTTCTTCTTCTTCTTCTTACCTCTACTGCTTTGTTGCAGTTTAGGCTCTTCCTTAACGGAAACAACTAATTTAGATATTTGGTATAAACTCTCTTGGAGAAGAGCGTTTTCGATGAGTCTCTTAAAAGGGTCATTGACGTGACTTACTAGCTTCTTTCCTAAATAGTCACCCAAACCCATAGTAAACTTCTCATTCTTCCTTAATAAAGAGTCGATAAAAGACATCTCATACTTCAACAAAGCATGGAACTCGGCAATATATTCAATAATAGACATATTTCCCTGCTTTAATTTGGCGAATCTTCAAAATAGCACCGACTTCTAAGCAGATGAACGAAATTCTCCTCAAACCTAGCCTTGATCTGGTTCCATGTGAACTGATCTTTGGGTGTAGAAATAGTAATGGCACTCCACCAGTTTATAGCCTGCCCTTGAAGCTGTCTAGAGACCAACTTTCTCTTCATGGTATCATCAATCTCCATATCACAAAAGATATGTTTGCAGGTGTTTAAACAATTCTACACTTCGATGGTAGACTCCATTCCTAGAAATGACTTGCCTCCCAAAGTGAGTTATGTTTGCATAGCTTTGCGAAGTCATCCCTTGGCGCTTGCACTTGAGCACCACCACCAACAGCAACATTCGGAGCAGTCGCTTAGGCATTTTGAAGCATGTTCGCAATCATTGCATTAAACATAGCTTGCAAGTCAGGATTTGCATCCCCCGAACCTACTCCTTGCTCAAATCCAAAGATGGAGTTTCTAATAGTGTATCTTGTTTGTCGGCTCATTCTCAATCTATAACAAGAATGATCAGTCTCTCAAAAAGAAAATTGCATCAATGGTACCTGTGTGTGCATGTGACTTATGTACTATAGATACTATTATATAGTTTTGAAAATCAAAATATATAACAAGTACGCACTTTCTCGTATATATATACTCTCGGCCCAGTCTTGGGTGATAACACCTTCCATATCTCTACTGGACCATAGTATCAACTCAGGTTAATCGGGTAACCTAAGCTCTGATACCAAATGTGATGACCGCCCTACACCACCGGCACTTAATACACATATGATAGTGTGCTACTGTCGTGTTGATTGATGTAGGAAAATCATCAAGGTTTAAAATGAAACAAAACATCATAGAATCTATAGCATATCTCATAACGCATGGAATAAAATATAATATCACATATATAAACCAGAAGAGATAGTATTAACTAGAGATCTAAATATCAAAGTACATATACACAAAGTTATACATCATGAAAAAGAGTTTATGCAATAGAAGTAAACTCATACGACTTTCTTATAATGATATTAATAAGCAACACAGCCAAGGCTCACAGTGTTGCACAGTGGAATAAGCATAGAAATCCATGTATATAATACAAGATAGCTCACTTCAGCTCATCCTCTGCACAGCTACTGCGTTGCACCTAGATCTACTGTCTAGTCTACTCATTTAAGAGCATCTGAGATAATAGGAAGCAAAACATAAAAAATTGAGTCAGACAACAGTCTGGCATGAGCGGTAAATGAATCTCAAAATACTATATAAGTCGATGTAGTAAGGAACAAGGTATATGAATCATAACTGACCTATACCTGCTTTACTAGAGTTAGCACATACTAACATAATATGCTACTCTAAGTGTCATAAGGCATAATACAACAAAGTATGACAAAGGTTGTCCAGGTATCCCTATCTCCACTACCTATCTCCAGTGACTACCGTAGAGTGATAGACTACGAGGAAAGAAATCAAAACAACCATAACATCCATCAAACAACCCTTACTATCACTCAA
Source organism: Allium cepa (assembly GCA_030765085.1). NCBI lineage: Eukaryota > Viridiplantae > Streptophyta > Magnoliopsida > Asparagales > Amaryllidaceae > Allium > Allium cepa. The sequence continues at coordinate 114,338,532 of CM060944.1, forward strand.
TGTACTATGGATACATGATAACTCATGTGACCTTTCTACTGCCAGGGACTAATAGAATCTTGGTTTTCAATGTACTCTCTTTAGCCTGAAGATGATATTAGACTCATTCAACCAGTCCAAGGTACATGGATCCATCCAACCGATCTGGGTTAACATTCAACATACCCATGAGCGTCCTCACGTTACCCCTGCTTTTTACAATAGAAAACACTCCAAGTATTAATGATCCTTTAGTACACGTATCCGAGCCCTTTCTTCTGCTCCAATAGCTTTCACTATCTTGGAGAAACCATTCTACATTTCCCCACTCAACAACTCCTTTCAACATCGAGCCATCACCTTCAAGGAACCCTTCTACATTCCTATTCCATGAATCCATTCAACATCAAGCCGTCTTCTTCGGAACCTAACTCCATTCAATGTCAAGTTACCATTCGAAGACTCTAACTTCCATAATACTATTACATCGCCATAGGTCATCATGCGGACAAGCCAACGCCTCCAGCACGATCTATAAAACCTCTGTATCCACCTCTTGAAGTTCCAACTCCACATGATCAACTAGGAGAAGTCGGCATAAACCTCTGATGTTTGCCCCGACCTCTGTACTTAGCCAACAGATGGCCAAGTTCCTTCCCATCCCATTCCTTGCTTCTAGTACTCTATGCCCATATGTCTTGATCCTGACTTCTTTGCCCTAAATTAAGTCATCATAGGATAAGTCTCATCCGATCTCATATACTAGAAATAAGTCGGTGCCGCCTTCTATTATTAGCTAATCTCCAATCCAACACCATGGGCAACCTCTACCGGTCATAGCCTCTCTTTCACCCAAGTTGTCGCTGACATGGGCTAAACCAAAGATGCAGGTACCAACCTCTGATGGTGCCGACTTCTGTACTTAGCAAATTGGAGCTTGCGGTTTGAACTGTGAGCTCCTCCTATGTTCCAGGTTCTGCCAAGTTTCGTCCTATTCCGACCAAATTTGCCTTCAATTTTCCAATCTCTCGACCTATCTACCTAACATCAAAACACTAATAAACAACCTCAAAGAAAAACACGCAATCATAGTTAATCATGCATATGCATCTATATAACATATGAGAATTTGAGAACCAAAAAAATCATAACCTAGATTCGACTTTTGCACTAGTTTATGCATATTAAATACAAAGGATTGCAGAACCATTTTAGAAAGCACTTAAACCTTTCAAAATTCGTTTATAAACATATATAAAAGTGTGAATAAGTTAGAAATGTTGTAATATACATTAATAACAGGGATGAATATGCTAAATAAGAAAGGGCATTATTGTAATCTGCACTGCATAAGTAGTCTATAAATATGGAGCTTGATTGTATTGTAAGATCTATCTCTCAATTCAATAAAATTGTTCTCTCTCTAATGACATTCATTCTCTTTATTCTGTAACACGTTATCAGCACGAAGGAATGCGAATTAATTATTGACCTCAACCTGTTCACCTTCAAACTTTCCAACTTCTCAGCAAGTAATTAAATATTAATTACTCTGACTATTTCTCTTCTGACCATTCCAATTCTAGGCTATTTATATTCAAAATCCTATTATATATATTAGTGCAGACGAGTCTTTTAGAATATATCTACATACATTCTATTTCTTATTTCCTTTAAAACAGCAGGTAAAGGAATTGTTCTTGCATTTCTTTGTAAACTCGTTACTTTTCCTTTCTCCAAAAAGGTGATTGTCAATATCATATTTTTTTTGATAAAGCTATCAAGTCAGCACATGCTAGTTTGGGGTTCGCTTCTATATTTTTCATGTCTTTTCTTGTATCACCCTTATGTTTATTCTTTGGCTTCTAAATTCAATTTTTTTCCCTTTGTGGATCTATTGCCAAATAAAATTCAAAAGTTTGGAATGGAATATACGCAAAAGCTGACTTTCCTTTCTTATTTGATAAATACATGAAAGTTGCAAAATCCGAATGTTTGGTTTTGTTGATACAATTTTTTTTGGGTATAGCTGTTTGATACCATGAATGAAGACTTTCCATTTTTTCTTCTTCTTTTTAACTGGAAACAAACATATAGTGAACGCTGTTGTGGCGAATATTTTCACCTTATGCAATTTATTTTATGAATAGTTCACAAAATGACAAACATCGCCAAGCTTGAATTTAAAGCTTTGGATATACCTGGAGACAACTACTTATCATGGATACTGGATGCCGAGATTCATTTGCAATCTCAATGCATAGAAAATGCCATTAAAAATGGCAATACTATGTCCCAGTAGGACAAGGCAAAGGCTCTAATATTTTTAAGACGTCATATCCATGACGATCTAAAAACAGAATATTTGACTGAAAAAGACCCTCTCCACTTATGGAACTCCCTGAAGGAGCGTTATGACCACCAGAAGACGGTCATACTTCCAAACACTAGGCAAGAGTGGTTGAACCTGAGGTTTCAGGACTTTAAGTCCATAAGAGAATATAATTCTGCAATGTTTAGAATCACTTCTAAACTGAAATTATGTGGAGAAAAGGTGGATGACGCACAAATGCTTGAAAAGACTTTCTCAACATTTCATGCCTCGAATATACTCCTGCAGCAGCAATATCGAGAGCGTCATTTTACAAAATATTCTGAACTCATAGAATACTTACTAATTGCTGAACAAAATAATGAATTGCTTATAAAAAATCATTCCTCAAGACCAACTGGTTTAACTGCATTACCTGAAGTTAATGCTAATTTTGCCCACTCTGGAAGAGGTAGGGTTCGAGGTAGAGGACATGGTCGTGGACGTGGATATAACTCTAGCAGAGGGTTATGGTGGTTTTAAAGGTAACAAAAACCACCAACTTTAAAAAGCAACAAAAGAAAACTGAGCCTATAAAGAACAATGATTCAGCTTCAGAAAATAAAAGGCATTATGAGGAAGTTTGTTATAGATATGGACGATCTGGTCACTGGTCACGTACATGTAGATCATCAAAGAAAACAGTTGAAGAATATCATCGCTCGAAGAATATTGAGGCAAATAATGCCGAAAAGTTACCTGAAAACACTAACATGAAGTTAGATGATTTCTTCGAAGATGACAATGGAAATTTCATTAATGATGAAAATCTAAGTGCAATGATCAATGATATGACCGAGTTGATCAATTAGAAATGTATTGAAGTTTGTTATGTGACTTTCGTTTTATTTCATTAGCTTGCATCAATAAATCAGTTTGAAGTTTGTGTTCGTTTAATTGTATTTCCCTTTGCATTACTAATAATGTGTAATGTGGATGTTGTTTTTAATTAATAGCATATTTTAATCATATTACTTTGTTTGTTTACATTACATTTATTTATGCATACAAATTTTTAATGATTGACTAATCATTGTCTTTAATTCTTAAGGTATGGAACGCCATTTGGGTGATGATATATGCTTACTAGATAGTGCAACTACTCATACAATTTTGAAAAATCAGAAGTTTTTCTCTGAACTATCTGAAAATTTCTCAGCTAAAGTCTCCACTATAGCTGGATCTGCTAATATAATTGACGGGTCCAGAAGAGCCCATATAATATTACCAAATAGTATGCATATCTTTATTCAGAATGCATTATACTCAAGCAACTCTAAAAGAAATTTGCTGAGTTTCAAAGATATAAGAATGAATGGATACCATACTGAAACTATAAATGAAAACAACAAAGAATATCTTTGTGTTATTTCTAGAATTGAAAGCCAGAAGCTTATCCTAGAAAAATTTGGTACAATTTCAACTGGTTTATATTTTACAAAAATCGGCATAGTCGAATCTCACTCTATAAACATGAGCCAGAAGCTCACAAATACAAAGACATTGATTCTTTGGCATGATCGCTTGGGTTATCCTGGATCAACTATGATGCGTAAAATTGCCAAAAACTCAAACGGACATGATTTATTAAACCAATTGAATTTACCAAGTGATTACTTATGTGCCCCATGTGCACAAGGAAAATTAATCACTCGACCTTCATATAGTAAAATCACTTCTGAATCTCCAACATTTTTACAAAGAATTCAAGGTGATATATGTGGCCCAATCCACCCTGAATGTGAACCATTCAAATATTTTATGGTATTGATTGATGCATCAACTCGTTGGTCACATGTCTGTTTACTTTCTACAAGAAATTTGGCATTTGCCAAGCTACTTGATCAAATAATAAAATTGAGAGCACACTTCCCTGATCATCAAATTAAATCGATTCGACTAGATAATGCTGGAGAATTTACTTCTCAAGTATTAGATGATTATTGTCTATCATTGGGGATTGAAATTGAACATCCAGTAGCTCATGTTCATACTCAAAATGGTCTAGCAGAATCATTAATTAAGCGTTTTCAACTTATTGCAAGACCATTGCTTATGCAATCGAAACTACCCGTTTCAGCTTGGGGGCATGCAATTTTGCATGCATCGAAATTGGTTAAAATTAGAACAACAGCTTATCATCAGCTTTCACCATCACAGCTCTTAACTGGATTTCAACCAAATATTTCACATTTACGAAAATTTGGTTGTGCTGTGCATATACCTATTGATCCCCCACTTCGTACTAAAATGGGTCCTCAACGACGGTTGGGAATTTATGTGGATTTGATTCCCCATCGATAATTCGTTACCTTGAACCTCTTACAGGTGATGTCTTCACTGCAAGATTTTCAGACTGTAAATTTGATGTGACAATCTTCCCGCCGTTAGGGGGAGAAAAGACGTTCCAGTAGAACGGCATTAAATATTATGGAATAATCCATCTATGTCTTATTTGGATCCACGTACTAAACAATGCCAATATGAGGTACAAAGAATTTTGCATATTCAAAATATTGCAAATCAACTGCCGGATGCATTTAGTGACACTGCAAAAATAACTAAATCTCACATTCCAGCAGCAAATGCACCAGCAAAAATTGATGTCCCTGAAGGATCAAAAGTAAATATAGCAGCAAATGAATCTAAAGCAAGACAAAAACGTGGAAGGCCAATTGGTTCAAAAGACTTGGCGCCTAGAAAAAGAAAGTCTAATGAAAAATCATCAATTAAGGAACCTCCTTAAGAGGTTATAAATGATCAAAAAGATCACTCAAATGAAAATCCCAATTCTCCTAGATGCGCGAAAGGAAATATTATCCCAGAAGAGATAAAAGAAGATTCCAACGATAAAATGGTACCTAATAATAATGAGATCTCAATATTTTATACGAACTACGGAGAAATATGGGATCGAAGTAAAATAATAATTAATGATGTATTCTCATTCGCAGTAGCTACTGAAATAAAAGTCATGACCATAATTGAGAATAATGAGAATGATGATAATGAACCAAATAGCATAAATGAATGTCGAAAAAGACACGATTGGCCAAAATGGAAAGATGCTATCCAAGTGGAACTAGATTCACTTCAAAAACATGGTGTATTTGGACCAATAGAGAAAACACCAGAAAATGTTAAACTAGTAGGTTATGAATGGGTATTCGTTAGAAAACGAAATGATAAAAATGAAGTCGTGAGGTACAAGGCACGACTTGTCGCACAAGGTTTCCTGCAGAGACCAGATTTTGACTTTAAGGAAACTTACTCCCCTGTCATGGATGTCATAACATTCTGATAATTGATAAGCCTTGTAGTTTCTGAAAAACTCGATATAAGATTAATGGATGTTGTGACAGCTTATCTTTACGGTGAATTAGATACCAACATTTACATGAAAATTCTAGATGGATATAAATTGCCTGAAGCAAAATCAAAGTCCATGTACTCATTAAGACTAAGACGATCACTATATGGATTGAAACAATCTGGAAGGATGTGGTATAACCATCTTAGTAAATATTTGGTAAAAGAAGGATACGAAAACAATCTCATTTGTCCATGTGTCTTTATAAAGAAATCGGTAAAGGGATTTGCTATCTTAGCAGTTTATGTTGATGACATAAATTTGATTGGGACTCCAGAAGAGATTGATGAAACAATAAATTATTTAAAGAAGGAATTTGAAATTAAAGATCTTGGCAAAACTAAGCACTGTCTCGGTCTACAGATTGAGCATAGTACTAATGGCATATTAATCCATCAATCAAACTACATTGAGAAAATTCTAAAGCGTTTTCAAATGGATAAAGCATATCCACTTAGTACGCCAATGGTTGTTAGATCTTTATATATTAAAAAGGACCCTTACCGCCCAAAAGAAGAAGATGAGAATGTGCTTGGCCCGGAAGTGCACATCTTAGTGCCATTGGTGCATTATTATATTTGGCCCAATGCACAAGACCAGATATTGCATTTTCAGTAAATCTTCTAGCAAGATACAGTTCAGAACCAACAAAAAGACACTGGAATGGTATAAAACATATCATGAGATATCTTCGTGGAACGACAAATTTGGGTTTGTTTTACTCTAACACAGGCAATAATCCAAATCTAGTTGGCTATGCTGATGCAGGTTATCTTTCTGACCCACATAAAGAAAGATCACAAACTAGATATGTATTTAATAACAGCAATGCAGCAATTTCATGGCGATCTACAAAACAAACATTGGTAGCAACATCATCCAATTACTCTGAAATACTAGCACTACATGAAGCAAGTAAAGAGTGTATTTGGCTAAGATCACTGATTGAGCATACTCGAAAAAGCTGCCAACTTCCATCAGTAACGGAAAGGTCAACCATTATTTATGAAGACAATGCAGCTTGTGTAGATCAAATTCAAGCGGGTTACATTAAGGGTGATAGGACGAAACACATTTCTCCTAATTTTTCTTCACACATGAGCTACAAAAGGATAATAAGATAGAAGTGAAACAAATCCGATCCCAAGAAAATCCAGCGGACTTATTCACAAAGGCGCTTCCAAAATCAACATTTCAAAAGATGGTGTACAAAATTGGTATGCGTCGGCTGCATCAACAAACTAATTGAATAATGCATTATAATCCAGGAGGAGCGTATGAAATACGCTATAATGTACTCTTTTTCCTTCACTAATATTTTTTTCCCATTGGGTTTTTATTAGTAAGGTTTTAATGAGGCATTATCTTGATCCAGAAGAATCAACCCTCGTATATGTTACTTAAAGATGAAATCATGTTGTACTCTTTTCCTTGTTTATGATTTTTTCCCACTGGGTTTTTCATAACAAGGTTTTTAGTGAGGCAATTACTCTTATCATCTTTACATACGCATATTCAAGGGGGAGTGTTGTATACTTTAATAATAGGGATGAATATGCTAAATAAGAAAGGGCATTATTGTAATCTGCACTGCATAAGTAGTATATAAATATGGAGCTTGATTGTATTGTAAGATCTATCTCTCAATTCAATAAAATTGTTCTCTCTCTAATGGCTTTCATTCTCTTTATTCTGTAACAAGAAATAATTTTAAGGTTAAAATCTTATCAAAAAATATATTTTTAACTATATAAGTATATATGATAGAAGGAGAGGCTAAGAACCACTCACTTAATACCCAAAATACCAAATTTTCTCCTTAGATCAAAAGTAGATAGTGAAGGAGAATAATCCAAATCAGCAAAGATAACAATCTCTAGCTTCTATATATAATCTCCTCTTTAATCAATGAATTAGCTAGGATTAGTAATGGAAATGTGTGATTTTTAATGAAAGTAGGGCTAATTAAGGTTTAGATCTATTTTGAAAAAGAAGGAAATGACTTAGGTCAGTTTCACCAGCCTCCTATTTGCACAAACTTCACAGTGGCTTAGTGGGCCTAAGCATGAGCTTGGTTAATTACCCACTAAAATTGACCAGTAGAATCCATAAATTTCAAACAATAGGTCCATTTTTTTAATACGACCACTCTACGATATGGGAAACCATCATCTTGAAGGAATTGAAGTGGTTTGAGACCCTAGTTTGGCTGGTATCAAAATTTATAGCGCAAACAAGATTTTTATAGTCAAAATGTCACATAGAAATTCAGCAAAAATCAGAGATGTAGAAAATATCCCTAAGAGTCGCTTTTCAAATCCTTAAAGTTGTATGACTTCATATGAATAAAATAAAAATATTTTATGATCCTCCAATATGTAAAATATGGATCATTGTAGTTACGTACTTAGTATTAGCGGATGTTTCGATATCCGGTCTCGACACATCTTGACTATGAATATTTAAAACGATATGTTTAATTTTATTGTTATAAATTACTCATGGTTACAACACTTTGTAACTACTATCACAAAACATACACTTTATGGATTTTCTATTAAATATACTTTTAATTAAATTAATTAGTTAATATAACACATTATATCAAGTATACAATGGAAACAAAACACCTTTTATTTTGAACAAGATTGGTTATCGAGTTAAATATATGTATAAATTGCATAACTGCCTATAGAATATACCCCTGACTCTATAAAGTGGTTCTAAAGAAGAAGAGAAGGACATAGAAATGATAATTGATGACGAAAATGAAGATAAATGTGTTGGAGAAGTAATTTTTGATGTTAATGGAAATCTATTGGAATAAAGTGGGAATTTTTATTCCATTACCCAAATTGTAGCATTCACAAATCTCCAATCATCAAGGTACATCATTAAGATAGTTGCTTATTCTTGTGTATGTTTGTATATGTATTTATTAATAGTATGTAATTACATTTTTCATTAATAACAATTTAATCTGTGTCCTATATAACTAGTATTATTATGATATTGCTATGTAAATATTTTAAAGCATCACATAGTATTAATAAACAATTATAGTAAACAAAAATAAAAAATATTGATTTTAACATAAAGAAAATGTTAATTTACTCTTTGGAATAATAATTACTCTAAAAGGTATAAAATAATTAAATACTTAATCTTAAAATTCATAACTATTTAAAGAAAAACATGTATGTCGACATACAATAAATATATAAGTAAACATATAACGGTCAAATATTAAATTTTAAATTTTAGTTATTTCAAAGAGGGAACAGTTGAGTAACAATATATTTCTTCAATAAGTACACATTTAAATGTAGAGAAATAACCATATCTTCTTCTCCATAAAATTCTAATTGTTTTCAAAGAAAAATGGATTTATGAAAGTGTATTTATAAAGAAAATTTAAGCGGCAACATGGAATAGACATTACAATCTTTCAAGAAACATTCCATATGATTTTGAAAAATAATAAATATTTGGGAATGAATCAGAAACAAATGACTCATGAATTTGAAAGGCATCTCACGTCACTTCGATTTTTTATTAGCTACGTCTTATGGGAATAAAACTTTCAATTCCTAAAATGACTGGTTATAACGAGATTGATGATGAAGACATGGATGGGACATGAGGGCCGGGAAGAAAATTCCGTTGAAGGAAATTTGGGTCCGAACGGTGGATTGGTAAACGTTCCATCAAAGAAACCATGATGTACACAATATAATTATATACATATTTTCTTGTATTGTTTTATGTTATGTTGTTTGTGTTTTATGTTTCTTAACTTAATGTACTTTAATGTCTAAATATATAGATACACACACACACGTATGTAAATATATCAATAAAAGTTGTGTTTTATTGATTTTTTGACGACTCTTTGGAATAATACTTCACTTATACAAAGATTAATCGATAACTCCTATACAGAATCTATAATAATCATATATCGTTCATCACTAAGAGTAGAATTATTATAACTCCTTACATAATTCATTAACACCACTTATTCACCCCTTTTGTTGATGAAAAAAAGGGGAGAAGTTGTATAAAATATAATAGAAAATAAGATAGAGGAAGTTGTATAACATATAGTAAAGGGAAGTTTGAAGGAGTTTTTAACTGAACACCATTATATTTTACAATAGAATATTTAATGGTTGTCATTATCAAAAAAAAGGTAGATTGTTAATACCCAAGGCATTAATTTTGATGACAATAACTATATAAATATTGTTACTAATTTTTTCTCGAGTTATATAGTATATTGTGTAGAATATCAGTGATATTTTTCAAATTTATACAAGTAAAAATTGAATATAAGCTTGAAGAACAGATTAGTGTAAATTAAAAGTTGATCGAGATATATTTAAAGACTTGTGATTTCTAAAGAATTCAAGAATAAAAGCACAAAGAGCTTAAGTAATTAATGTCAGTATTTTATCGAGTTTTAAATTAAATATTAAAGACTTAAGTAGTATCATATCTTTGATTATCTTCACTTCAAAAATTATTTTTCCACTCGAAATATTTTTATAGAATAATAATATTTAATTTAATTATAAAATAATTTTCATAGAGTTTTTATAAAGAAATATATTTGAAACATATCTGAAGTGTTTTTTGAAATTATTAAATTCAACATGTATTTGTCGATATATACAAAATTCATATGTCAACACATAGACTGTTGAAGTTTTTTTAAATTTTCATAGAAGCAACTTTTGACATCATCCTTTCGTAAATGGATGCAACTCTTCAACCTCTATTTAAAGGCCTTTGATTTTAAATTTTTTTCAACAATTCTAACTACTTTTTTGATCTCTCTCATTCTCTTTAAGGTTTCAACAAAGTGCTACCAATTTGTACACAATTCTCTTTCTCTACATTAAAAAAGATCAAAGAAGATTCACTTTTGTTATATACCATTAACTCTCTAATTTTCACTCAATTCTAATCAAGAGCAAAGATAGTCAAGTACGGAAGGTCTATAGGAAACTGTATTAACCAACTACTGGGAATTGTGATTGAAAGATTCAATTTCTTGTAGTCCACCACTACTACTTGTAAAAGGGAGATCTTAACCACCCGAATGAAAGTTAAGATGAGAGTGTAAAGGGAATTGTCCTGCCTCCTGAGTCAAAGACATGATAGGTGTTATGGTCACCTGAGTTCAATTCCTTAGGTGTGCTGGTTACCCAAGTCAAATTCCAATAGGTATCCTTGCCACCTAAGTCAAAGTCAAGAGGTGTGATGTAACGTCCCCACCACTATACCCATATTATTAAAGAACATTATAAATAATGTCATCTAATAACATGGAGAATACAACTAGTAAAGGGCGATCAAATGTGAATATGTCTTTGTACCAACACTAACGCATCTTTATTATCTTTTGATGATCTGAATTGAAAATTTTGACGTGTACAGTATTAATACAAAGTAATAAATATACCGATTAAAAATATTTAGAACATTATATAATATAAATAAATCAGAATCAGAGTCATAGATTGCAGCAGAATAATATACGTCATATATCTTAATAAGATGTGAGTCATAAAAATATCGATACTAGACCTATATGAATATATACATTACATCCAAAGTACCGTATCAGATATAAAATGACTAATAAATATTATAAAAGATATATCATCCTAAATGTCAACATACACAATAATGAAATAAACTGAAATAATCAAAATTGTCTACTCTATAGCTAACACAAAATCCAAAAGTCAACGAGTCCCTTTATCTGTAGAGTCTCAATCTGACCCGAGTATTTTCAAAATAAACGGGTTAGACTATATGTAACAAAAAATTGAGATACTGATATCATAAATATATGACTTAACAATAAAATAAGCCATAATAGAAATATGTCTGAAACCAAATAATTATAATAAAGCATACCACTCAAAATCACCATTTCATAAATCCAGATCATAAATATATGGCTTAACAATAAAATAAGCCATAATAAAAATATGCATGAAACCAAATAATCATAATAAGGCATATAAATCAAAATCATCATTTTATAAATCCATATCAAGTCTCAAATGAACTATTATAAGAAATATGGTGATAGTAATTTAAAATCTCCAAATTCACAAAAGAAAAGGATCTCGTATGCCATGACAAGGTCGCTAATACCTCTCCAAGTAGTTTCAATCGCCCTAACAAGGTCGCTAACACACTAAGTAGTGTCGCCCTGAATGATAAGGTCACCAACACCTCTTTAAGAAGTTTCGTTGGCTCTGGCAAGGTCGCTAACACTTTAGTAAGCAGTTTCGTCATTCGCTATACAAATCTAAGAATGTACCGACTCTCGGGTCGATGAAAAATGAGTCATCTTCTCTTGGGGATTTATCGGCCTAAAATTTGAATGTCCTAAGATAATACAACTCTAAAGTGTAAATCACTTTCGCTATAGTAACTACTAAAATTTAACTGTTGTCCAATACCAATAATGAAATCATAGTATTTACAAAAAGCTAGTAAGTTCCCCTCAACCTCTATATAACAAATTATAATAATAAACAAAAGAATTATATGAAATGTCCCATACCAATCCGACAATTCAATCCTTTATTAAAATTCTTTATCTCATAGAAAAATACGAAATTTCAAATCCATAATAAATAAGATATTTAAATTAATTTTATATAGAAAGATATAATTTTTCAAAATCAATTTAAATCCATAAACTCATTTTAAAGAAGAGTTACTTAAAATCATTCAAACGTCTTTTACAACTAAAATCACTTGAACTGAAAATATAACTTCATAATAGCTTTATAAAATGATGCTTTATTTTATGTTTTGCCTCTAAAGTATTTCCAAAAATTTAATATACTTATAATAGTAAAATTTAAAAGGTTTTATGAATAAATATTACTCACCTTAAAATCTTTGAATAGAAATTTTGAATATTAAGAAATAACTTAAGAATATAATATAATTTAACTGTTATTACAAAAAATTCCAGTAAGGATCAAAATGGATAAAACCTCATTTTTAAAATTCTTTTAAAAGCATTTAAATAATTCAAATAATGAATTCATCGAAAATTCAACATCTAGAGCCAACATCTATCTATAAAATATAATTCCATAATAAGGAATTATTTAGCGACCTAAGTTGCTTTCCGACAACTTCGATCATACAAATAATGTATTTACTTCTATATAAATAGAAGAATTTAATTTGCAAATGAACGAAACTCTGTTTGCAAATTAGCCTCTTTCAATCCACAAACAATCCATATAAAACCAAAAAAATAAATCTAATCTATATCATTCGATGATTTAGATAATCACAACATGCAACCAATTGAATCTATAGCATGCAATTTCGGTAATTTCATTTAATCACCACCATTAATTTATGCAATTCATTACCCAAACAAGGATATAATTATATAGGTACAGATGAGAATAACTCACCCAACCAATTGCTGGTTGAAACTTCCCATATTTGCTTCAACAAGCACCAAATCCCAAATAAATTGCCGACCAAAACCCTAGCTACCAATAATGGCATCAGATCGTTGCTTCACCGCCCATTCAACTGAACTTGACCGCGCCAGCCGCCACCAGAAACCCTAGCGTCTCCATCATCAACCTTTGTTGTGAACCTTTGTTGCTGCCCTCCAGTCCCGTCACTTACTGCCAAAATCCTACACCTCACACCTCCCATCGCTATCTCAGTTCACGCACGCAACTAAGGTCATACTCTAATCGTGCCTCCTATGTCGTGCACCTCACACAAATCACCCACAAAAAAGCTATCGCGAACAACATCACATCCGCTTCTAAGTCGACAGCGGCATCATTGCCATGTCGAGCTTCGTCACAATGGCGATTCATACGTGGTCGCAAATTTTGAATTCCATTCGTATTTTTTTCACTATAACTTACGATATCATAATTTAAGGAAGCTGGGTTTTTCTTTTCTTTCTACGATCAAGATGAGGGCTTGGAGTATTGGGTTAAAGATATGTGTCGTGATGGGATAAAGGAGCTTGGGCTTTGGCCTTATGATTGCTTATGAAATACACTCTAGAATATTTTATATTTATTTAAACATTCTAATTGAATTTTAATATTTATCCAAAAAAGAATTTTCATTAACTTATTCAATCTATTAAAATAATTCCTTTTACAAAATTGACTTTATTTAAGTAAGAATTTATTTTCAAAATAATATTTATGAAAAATCAAATTAAAACACTTCTATTTCAATCAAATTTGTATACTATTACGACCTTAAAACAAGGTTGTTGCATGTAAAGAGTGCTCTTGCCACATGATTTAAAAAGTGCATACTGAAATTATGTATGGGGTACAAGACTAGATGTGGATTTGGAATCCGAACCAACCTAAAAATTCTTGGTGTCTTCTTTACCTTTACTTTTATTGAATTTTCTTACTATTATCTAATTGTTATGTGATAATATTATTACCTATGTTTGATTTTTCAACAATAAAGTTTGAAACTTGCAAGTATATTGATAAAAGGTTTAAATACACTATTCACCTCCTCTAGTATAAAATAGCCTTAAGATCCATTTCGATTAGTTTATCACACCTATCATCATCCTACCCACAACCAAGCCCTACATAATCAAGCATAAAATAATCACAAGCAAACACACATCCATGACACTATAGAATAACATTATGATAAAGTATGCACAAACTAGCCTTACCACCTATGGGATTGACGGAATCAAAGGCCTACTTACTAGATCGGTTCTCAATCATAGTTTCTCCACCAGGTCACTAGATATAGAGGAATGCAATCCCCTGGTATCAAACAAAACACAGACAGATATATGATAAATAGAAAGTATACCCTTAAGTGTGATGCCTTCCCCTTCTTCTTTGTCGTTTGATAACTCGACAAAATAGGAACAACATTCAAGGCATAAGCCTTCACCGCCAGCTTATTCTTTTGTGGTTCTAGACAATCCTTCTTGATATGTCCAAACTTATTATAGCTATAACACTTCTTTTTTTCCTTTTACAATTGCCGCTAAGATAGTCTTATCCCCTCGGAGCTGAAACAAGTAGGATCCCATTTGCCCTTCTTCGGACCATCTTTGCCCTGAAGCTGCTCTTGGACTTGTTATTGCACATCCTCTTGCCACCTCTGTGCACATACAGGTTCGCTTTTGGAATAATAGAGGCCTTCAGCTTCAGATACAGGCTCTTATGCCTCAAAGCCTTCTCTATTATCCTTTAGAAGCCCTTATCGATATGGTTCATCATTCTTTCTCCAAGATAATCATTAAGACCGATTATGAACTTCTCGTTCTTCCTTACTGTAGTGTCAATGAATGACATCCCATATTTGGACCACATGTCGAACTCAGTAATATATTTTGAAATAGACATCTCGCCTTGTTTTTTATTGGCAAACTTCCTTAATAGAAGAAACATTTGAGTAGCCAAAATAACCTTATTCTTGAATCAGGATTTGAATTGATCCCAAGCTAATTAGTCCTTGGGAGTTACAGGTCCGAGGGTGTTTCATCAGCCTACTGCCCTTCCCTGAACTTGCCTAAAAGCCAACATCCTCTTCTGTGCATCCTCCAACTCAAGATCATCAAATATGAATTCATGAGTATCAAGGTAGTTTTGTACTTCCATAGTAGAATCTATTTCCATAAACGGGTTGCCTCCAAGATAAGAAAAGTATTAATTGAGCTTAGCAAAATTAGCTCCGAGCACTTGCACTTTAGCACCACCAATGCCACAACACCAGGAGCTCTTCCTGGGCATTTTGCATCATGTTTATCATTATAGTATTGAAAATAGTTTACATGTCGGTGTTAGTTGAAGTTCATGTGCCTACCCCATACTTAACTCCAGAAATGGAGTTCCCAGCCACCTTCCTTGTTTGCTTGCTTATTCTTATCAACTGTAATAAAAATGAATGATCTCTTACAAAGGAATAAGTGGTACTCGTGTATGAAATGTAATTCACTATACATATACATACCACTATATAGTTTTGTAAACCAAAGCGTACAACATGTATGCTCTCTCGTATAATTCTCGATCCATTCTTAATAATAACACTCACTCTATCTGTAACACCCCTTCAAAATGGGAATAATAGTCCCACATCACGAAAAAACACTATGAAGTGGGTGCTTATATACCAAAGCCTTCACCTCATAACAACGTCAAGGCCTTTTGAGGAACAAAACCTCACACCTTAGCTTGGCTCATGAGGTGTTGGTGACTAAGTTGGGGACAATATCTGCATTAAGTGAGATGCGGGCTGTTACATTGGTATTAAAGCCATACCCAACTGAAATTGTGATCTGTACGTGTTACAACCACAATGCTTGGGTGGTGCCGTGTTCATGAACCAAGGAGGGCGTTGGGCTCTAAAGGAGAGGGATTGTATCACCCCTTCAAAATGGAGATAGTAGTCCCACATCACGGAAAAACACTATGAAGTGGGTGCTTATATACCAAAGCCTTCACCTCATAACAACGTCGAGGCCTTTTGAGGAACAAAACCCCACACCTTGGCTTGGCTCATGAGGCGGAGGTGACTAAGTTGTGGACAATATCTGCATTAAGTGAGGTGCGGGCTATTACACTATCTCTAACGAATCCAAGTACCAACTTATATCTCAATCTAAGCTCTGATGCCACTCGTGATTACCAACCTACACCATTTATACATAAATACACATCTGATACTGTAAGTAGTGCGTCACTATGGTACCCAACAGATGTAGAGTTCAGGTTAAGGGTGAAATATGATAAACCAATCACAGAGAACCTACAAAACATCTCACCGTGCACAGAAAAAATATAATAGCAACATCGATGTAAATTAGGAGAGAATATTATAATCAAATAAACTAGAATAAACATCATACAGAGTGGTTCATCAGGTTATACAAAAGGAAATCATAGAGTATATATGTTCCAAAACATCAAAATAAAATTTAATAATTGTCTCTATATGTAATAGTAATGCCACATAGCTCTTTAGAAACACACACCGGAAAGAAGTGACAACAACTAGAAATATGGATATATAACAAAAGTGTTGCCTTCTGCTCATCCTTTGCACAGTTTCATGCACTACCTCATACCTGTCTCTCAATCTACTCATTTAACAGTGCCCAATATAATAAAAAGCAATGCAAATTCCTTGAGTGCGACAAAAGCACGATCAGAGCGATCTGTAATCCAAAAAATAGTGAAAACCGTAAAAAATAACATACGGTATAGAGACCTAACATGTCCCTACATCTAATAAGTTAGCACGTATAATAGTATATGCTAAATTATCATCATTATATAGGTGTAATACTACTCGGTACAGTCTATGGTGTCTTGAAATACAACTTGATAATATCTACACTGCTTAATATCCTAACAAACACAATAAAACATGGCAAACATAACAACCATAAAAAAATCTTACATTTCTCACACAAATGCCATTGAATATAAGATAACATGTATAATCACATCATTCGATAGAGAATACTTAATAACTCAATTCCATAAGTGCTTGAATCCATGCCACTTCTTTCAGCCATGAAACAAGACTATATCGTTCGGTCCAAACACGGATCCTATAGTAAAATCCATAAAAGCATCTTCATATACCTTTCTTTACGAGCACACATTGAACCTCCGAGTTAACAACAATCTCTTTGGCATAAGTCCAGATAGTAGAACCTTATGTTCATTCAACTACACAAGTTCACCTCATTCGAACTTGCCGCGTTGGACTATCGCAAGATGCTATGAACATCTTCTCCTTGAAGATCTTAATCTAAACCACTCGAGTCATCGAGATTTCAAAGTTCCATATCTTATTGGTTTCCTCCAAAAATCCCAAGTCATCCCCAAAGCTAGCCCATGCTGTGCTCGGAGTAAGCCTCACATTAACCACGCGTCATGCGCAAAGGCTCCATGTAAAAACTCAAGCACCCAACTATGCTCACTACCAGAATGAAGTCTCATCAATATCGGATCAAAGGACATCTTGTATATGCCCTAGGTTGGCATCGAGCATCAATTCTTTATCGTTCTTTTGATGTTTTCCCTTGAACCTACATATCGAACATTGTTTCTTTTTCATTGCCTAACCGAATCGACCTCTGCCTTCGTCGATTTCCACTCCCAAGCTACTTGCTCCAATCCTTTGAGTTCCTAGACCTTTTCCCCATTGTTATCTCATGTATCGGGTATAGGAGCACTCACTTGGCATAATTTTTCTATCTATATTTTTGACCTAGTAATTATTCCTTGATCCAACCTTCATTCTTGCTGCTTCGACTTTGTTCTATAGCTATGAATGTCCCATTATTTGTGTCATCAAATCAGATAGTATATCACATAACTACTCCTTTTCACAATGACCCTCGTCAATGGAAACGAATCTAACCCTTAATTCACACCAACGAGCGTTTCAACGATTCAAGCATACAAGCATAACATCTAAACAAGAAAACAAACATCACATCATGGCAATCATATTAAAAGCACCTTCATGTCCTAGCCTAACATCTATATGAACAATCATATATCTTCAACACATGTTTAAATCATTTTTAAACAATTCAGTTGGATTTTAGAACCAAAATAGTTCCATAAATCTAATTTTGACTTTAAAAATGGATTTATAAAATAAACCTATAGAAACTTATATTATGGGTTATAAGATAACAAGTCACTCACCAATCATGCAAAAATTAATGAAAATCAAGAAAATTGAGGTAGATCCAAAATTAGACATATATGATGTGAAATTTCCTCTTCAAAAATGTGAATTTGAAAGTCACTTGCTAATCTCCTTGCAATCTACCCTTAATCCCTTGATTAAAATTAATTTGGAATGGACTTATAATGGTTTTGATTGAAGATATGTTCAATGGAGGCTTATATTTATCTTTGGGAAGAAGAAAAGTGATTTGGGACCGTTCTATTGGCTGCTCTTAGTACAAATCCCAAGGTGAGTCATGGGCTTAATTTTTGGGTTTAAGCTAATAGCCACTAAATCTGCCCTAAAAACTTTCAAAAAATATAACCGTGATATCATCCAACCTTAAGGTCAAAAATCTATTGTGATCACTGTACAGAAAGTCAAATAATCATATCTCTCATTTGCAAGTGGTTTTAAGACCTATTTTGGCTCATATCAAAAGTTATACCATTATAAATTTTCAGGGTCAAAAATGTCAAAACATGGCACTATCCAAATTTTAATTCCAATCTAAGGTTGTTTAGTTATGGAAATAATATTTTTATGATTCGAAAATACATAGAAAATGGGTAGAGAATGTGGGTCGTTACAATTTACCTTGAAACATCATGCTGAAATCTAGTGTATTATAGTGCAGAAAACTTCAGTGGTATATTTTTTGAAGTATCTAGAAGCATCATACTACATCAATAGATATGTTGTTTTCAAAAAAATTATAAAGAACATATAATAAAGCATCAACAACAAATCATGAGTAGCATTGATACAAATTAGAAAATGTAGTAGCATTAGTCATCAATTTTCAAACTAAAGATTGGTACAACATAATTTACAAACAATAATAGTGCAGTGACATCAAACAAATATCACACATTAAACATGAATACAACCTAGATTCTAAGTGTATTTTCATTTGATAGAAGTAGAATTTGTTATATTTTTTACTATTTATTTTCAACAGTGTCATCTCCTTCATCGTCCATCTGTCATTTGAAATCAAATTGGGAAAACTCTAACTCTTTCCTTGAATTGTTAAACACCTAATACAATTCTTGCTCTCATTCAAGTATTTTCTCATTTTTCATCTTTGTTGGGACTTTATTTCATATATCTAGTAATGTTATGTTTATCACAATGGTTCCTGTTGCAATAAATTATTTCACTAATAAAGTTTGAATTTTTATGCTATAATGTATTTCTTTGTTACTTCAAAATGTCATGATATCATAAATTAGCATTTATGCTATGATGATTTTTTCAAAACTAATTACACTATGTAATTTTGTATAAATTTAAATTTAGATGCTATTTAACAGTGTTATTATGTACAAATACATGAAACTTCATGTTTTTTGCTGCTACATAATATCATTTAATAATGTATGATGTTATATATTCGAAAGTTTTGCATACTAGCGTATTTAGCCCTTGTTGTGCACATTTTTCTTAGCACATATGTTTTCCTAATTGTTTGTCGTTGACATTATGTTCATTCCATTTTTTATACAACATTGCTTCTACTTTTCGCTTTGCAAAGTATTATTCGGATGTTTTTTATTAAGATTAAAATGAAGTTGATTTGTCATATGATGTTAATTCGATCGGTTTCTTTGTTATTTTATAGTTTTTATTATTTTTAATAGTGGATTTTCCTGGTATGAGAGGATCATAATGTTTTCATTTCATTTGTAGATTATATAGAGTTACCAAAGTCTATCGGTTTCATATTTGAGTGGAAAGAAGATGGTGTCTGCAACGTCATCTAATTCAATCTTTTCAATGAGAGGTTGAATCATGTGATACCTTGTATTTGTGTACTTATCGTGAGAGATTTTTTTATAAAAAAAATATGGAATCTAGTTAGTTTCAATATATATATTTGTTTTAGAATTAGCGAGAATTGAGTTGTAATTTGATATTTTTCTTACCGTCGTTGTTGTTTGAAGACAAAATTGCTAGTATAGGTTGTATTTGTGTAATAACCGGTCAATTATCTTCAAAAAGAATAAGCAGAATACTAGATTGTATGTATTATTGACAATTCATTCAATTATAGCATTAAAATGATAAAAAATTCTATATAATTTTGTGCCTGGATAGTGTTGCATTAAAAATGATAGCAAGTGGATTGCTAGCACATAGTAGTCAGGGCCGGCCCTTTATCAAAGCACGAAAAGCAACCACTTTAGGCTGCATAAAATATAGGGCACCATACTCCCCTTTCTATATACGTAGCATGCTTCGAGAAAAACATCACATCAAATTGCTATTGACTGGAAAGCGTTGGGAAGAAATAGGAGATAATGACTGTATCTAAGCATTTGATCGCAATTGACGGGCGGCGGCATGTTGTCTCCAATGATTACGATGGAAAACTCCAGCCTTTAGGCTCAACAATCGGCACATCTAGGGCATGCACAACACACTTTCGTTTTTGATTATTGGCAATTTGCATCATCTATTTGTATTATCGTATTGGCTGCTTGTGGTTGAAACTTGAAAAGGTAATTAATTTTGGATGTCTGTATATTATAATTTTTAGTTATCTATTTCTGTTGAAATTTTTAAACAGCATACCAATTCAATTTTAATTTCTATGTTCTAATCTAGTAATCTCAAGTCATTCAATTATATATTAAGAATTGAACGTATATTTGTATAATAAAAATTAAGGATCAAATCGAAATGGGTATATTTAATTTGTTATTTGAAATAATTATATAACAAATATTGATTTGGTAATAGTCAATGAATTTTTTAATGGTTAGTAAAGTAAAATACTGATAAATAATAAAGTTTCTTTTCATAGAATTTATAGTAATGTTTTTCTAATCAAATCGATTAATAAAATAGAATTTTTGCTTCAAATTATCATATGTAATATTTTTGAGAAAGTACAACTGATAGATTTCATAATTTAAATGGTTTATTATTCACTTTAATATAATTATTTATCTACAATGATATTCAATGTTTTAAGTGTTTAGACATGCGCAAACAAGAATTCGGACAAACTAAATAGGTTAGAAAAAGAAGTCTAGATGAACTCACTAATTCATAGAAAGGTGCTCTTAATAAACGTTTCATCAAAAATAGACCAGTAGAAAGTTTGAGCTTGAATGTGGATAATGCCCCCTCTTATTTATGTGAACGACGATAATATTGATAATGATATTTTAATAAGCGAACATGATAATGAAAATATGAGCAAAGAGGAAGCAAACATTCATTAATCGTCACACATGGATAACATTATTGTAGTGTCAAATGACCAGGATCGGCCCTTTACCAGAGCACGAAAAGCAACTTCTTTAGGCTACATAAAACCTAAAGCACCATACTCCCCTTCCTATATATGCAACACGCTCTAGAAATAAATTTCATCTATTTGCAATCGACTAGACTGCGATGGGAAGAGACAGGATATAATGACTTCATCTCGGCATCTGATCCCAATCGGCGGGAGGCAGTACATCATCTCCAACGACTGCGAAGGCAAACTCTAGCCTCCAAGCTCAACCGTCGACACATCCAGAGCATGCACAACACACTTCCATTTTTGGTTGTTGGCAATTGGCATCGGCTATTGGTGTTGTTGTACTGGTTGCTTTTGGTTAAAACTTGAAAATGTAATTAATTTTGGATGTCCATGTATTATAATTTTCATTTAGTTCTAATTGTATTGAAATTTGTTACAACATGCCAATTCAATTTTAATTTCTATGTTCTAATCTAGTAATCTTAAGTCGGTTAATTGTATATTTGTGTAATGAGGAATTAAGGATTAAATCAAAATTGTTATATTTATTTGTTATTTGAAATAATTGTATAATGAGGATTGATTTGGTAATAGCTAATGAATTTTTTTAATGGTCAGTAAAGTAAAATTTATTGATAAATAACCAAGTTTCTTTTTATAGGAATTTATAGTTAATTTTTTTAGTCAAATCTATTTGTAAAATAGAATTTTTGCATCAAATTATCATGTTAAATATTTTTGAGAAATTATAACTAATAGATTTCATTATTTAATATGTTTTTTGTTATTTTAATATAACTATTAATGTAAGATGCTACTCGATGCCTTAAGGGGTCAGAATGCGCAGACAAGAATTGGACATGCTAAAAGGGTTAGAAAAGGAAGGCTAGATGCATCACTAATTCATAGAAACATGATCTTAATAAATTTTTCGTCAAAAATAAACCAGCAGAAAGTTCGAGTTTGAATGTGGATGATGCCTCCCTTATTGACGAGAATGATGATAATATTGATGATGATATTTTAATAAGCCAACGTGACAATGAAAATATGAACAAAGAGGAAGCAAACATTGATTCATCATCACATGTGGAGAATGTTAGTGCAGTGTCAAATAACCTTGGTACATGGACAAAAAATGATCAAAATTGAGAGACTTGTTGGTTGAAAGAGGTCCTCTTAGAGTATTAAAAGATAATGACTCTGATTTTCCAAAAAATGCTATTAATGGACATTTTTCCTCCACATTGTATGTTAGACATCTGCCTAATAGGGATAAACAGATAGAAAATTGTTGGTATATTCATATTCACTTGATGAAGTATTTAGTTTTTGTTGTAAATTATTTATGAATCAAACAATTCCTAGTCACCTTGCTTACGAAGGAATTAATGATGGGCACAATCTTAGTTCTAAGTTGAAACAATATGGAAGTAGTAGAGATCTTCTTCTAAATATGAGCAGCTGGATTGATTTAGAAATAAGGTTGAAAGTCAAAGCAACCATAGATCAAAGTGTAGAAGATCAAATAAATAAGGAAAAACAACGTTGGTTCAAAGTGCTGATAAGAATAATTACTACTGTAAAACACTTGATACCAATAATTTAGCATTTCGTGGAACAAATGAAAGACTTTATGAACAAAATAATGGTCATTTTTGTAAATTAATTAAAATGGCAGCAGAATTTGATCCAATAATGTAGGAATATGTTTGATGAACAAACAGAAATTCATTTACATTACCTTAGACATAAAATTCAAAATGAGTTAATATTCATATTGGCGAATGAAATTCTTAAGATAATAAAAAAGCCCAAGTATTTTTTTAGTTATATTAGTCTGCACTCTAGATGTTAGTCATGTTGAACAATTGTCTCTTATAATAAGATGAGTTGAATAATAACTCTTTGTTCTTCATATAAGAACTTCAAGACTTTATAATCTTTTAGGTTTGACAGTTTCAAAATTAGAATTTGCATTGCAATTGGTGTTAATATGGTGCCATCTATTTTTAATGGTGCAACTATTGTTGGCACCTTGACATCAACATATATAATCGGTTCTTGCCATTTTTCTTTCTTGTTTTCCTCTTCTTTTTTCAGTTGTCCAGATATCGGTTTTTATATGTTCTTTTTTTTTCCTTTTTCCTTCTCTTTATTAACTTCTTCTTCATTTTCTTTATTTTTTTCTTTGTTTCTTATGGAACTTCTCATATGCATATTCATCCTTCTCTTTTTGTTTTTGTCTATGAAAAAAATTTTGATTTTTATATTCTCGATCAGTGTCTTCTTCCTTCTTTTTCACCTTCTTTGGCTTAAATTCATCTTAATCATATAGCTTGAACAGTGGAGTTGTGAAATATAATGTTGTATCTCCAAAGGTTGTGATTTTTTCATTTTTCGAGTTCTCTTTGGTCGGCATCTTCATCTTTTTGAATCTTCTTCTTTATTTTTTTTGCTTTATGAACTTTTGTTTTCTTTTTTCCTTCTCCATCCTTCAAATTTATTTACTTCTCTTTTTCAGCTTTAGAAGTTATATTTTAGATTGAAGCTTTTTTATATTTTTCATTTACAAAATCTTGTTTAGACATTTTCAACTCTTTTTCAATGCTTTAATGTGGTTTTTCAAAATAAAGACTTCGCTTTCATGCTCATTTATTTTTTAGTTGATTCTCTTTTTTCATAAGAAACATTTTCTTATTTTTCTGACATATATATTTTTCAATAAATTCCTTTTATATGGTCGACTATTTTTAAAGCCGCATACCTAAAACATATGAATAAGGTAAAAAAATTTAGAAACTTGGTAATTTATTATATAAAAAAGTTTATATAGCTTTAATTGATACATCTTTAAAACGAGTGAAAATAAAATTCTGCCCAAAAGTCACTCGTACTATTGCATTCCATCCTTATCATAATCATTACCGTAGGCATCACCATAGGCATCATTCAAAAAACTGTTTTCACCCATCTTAGCCAATTGACCTCACAATATTCACCCATGGTATCCCCTACATCATTTACCCCACCAGAAAGTGGTGGTTGTGTTGAAATTTCTTGTTTTTCTAATAAGAGTGGTACTTGATATTGTGGTAGCTTCATATATATTTTCAAATTTAGTTCCAAAGGTAGAAGTTATTATAGCCGCTGGCACATTTTAAAACATAGTCAAGTGAAAATCACAAGCGCCTGCCCTCATGGTCCAGGGGGAACTGGAGTGACCATGGTGTTAGTTACATTATAATCAAAGTTCGATAAGATGACCGCTCCACTGATTTACGGGAGGTTTTGGCAAAATAAAGTGAGAATAAGGTAAATATTATAGTTTAATGCTCCAGTGCGGTAGCCTTTTTAGCTTAGAATAAGCTGGTACGAAATATTGATTAGTTGTTACATTTTTTCTAGATTACAATAATTTTGTTTAACTATAATTAGTAATCAAGAATGGTACTAGTATAAAATCATTACATGTTTGAAACTAGATGATAACTTTTTGCAATTAAAGATTAGTAGATGAAGAACTATAGTGTTGATATGGTATTGAATGCAATCATTTATATAAGATAATGCTACCGTTCGCACCAAAAAGGGGACGAACACCCATTCAGATTATAAGCAGTAATTATTGAAAAAAAGGAAATTAAAATGAGGAAATAACATAAGAGATTTATATTGGTTTGACCAAGAAAAATTTCCTACGTTCACTACCAACTTTGTTAATGGTTTCTGGTTTTCTTTACAATGGTGATTTTACAAATTGGATAAGAATCTAATAGAGTCTCCAGGTAAAATCTAATAATTCAAAAAGTAAGAAAAATATCTTGTTTTTCTACCCTCCTCCTTTTATTTATAGATGAAGATCATCGAATTTGTTTCCAATATTTGTTGTCTACGTCCACTACGTTCGGTAGGAGGATCTAAAGGAAGATCATGGCCAACACAAAAACTTAAGCGTCAACTCGGTACTAAGTTGTGCTCCTCAACTTAGTGCTGAGTCGTGGGTTTTCCATTTTGAGTACTTTGATTTGTGTTTATCTTCACTTTCTTGAAAGGGGTATGCTGTCTCATCATTCTTGACTTGGAATCTAGTTGAGAGGAATGACTCAGTACCAAGTTGTGGAATTTGGTTGCAATCTTTGTTTAATCTTCTGGTTAGTTGACTTTTTGAAGAATGGTTAAGTATCTTCTAGCAACAAGCTAGGTTCAACATCAATTTTTTGGACTTCACCTAAACTTTAGTTTCTAAGCTTGTACTTCAAGTCTTTTGGTTTATTTCATGATCATTAAAATGATCTAGCTCATCGAGATATGGCTTGGTTCAAAAGTAGGATAACACTTGCCCTTCAAATTATACCTTGTCTAAACAAAACATGCTCTGGATCAAGTCAAGCTATTGACTTCTTACTTGGTCTGAACAAATGTTATCATCCTCTAAACTATTTCCATAAAGAAGTGCATCTTCCTTGAATCATCACATCGCTTTGAACAGTCATGAATTTATACCCTTTGGATAATATAAGAGCTAAAGTATCTTATTCAAGTTCATCACTCGGACTCTGGAAATTTTCGAAGTCTCCCCTTTCATTCAGTCTGGCAGGGTTCCACTATTTTATTTCATTTGTTTCTATCTCATTTTCCATTTCTACCAATTCCTTTCCCTTTGTTTCTTTTTTTCTTTTTTTACAACTCGGTATCGAGTTGTGAGCCCTGACTCGGTACTGAATTTTTCATGTGTTCTCCAACTTAATTAACTTTTAGTTACTTATCTCTTTCATTCTTATTTCAACCAATGCATTCCTTTTGTAACTTTGACTTTCCAACTCCATTAATCTTCATTCCCACCCTTGACTTTAAACGTCGCTGACTTGCAACTCTATCATTGATTGCCCATTGCCACCGTCAACGTTGACTTCCTTAGTTCGTCCTCCAAGATTTGTCCTAATTCAATTCGGGCTTCAACTCAAACCTATTCCTTGACACCACCACCAACATCGTCTTTGGGTTTATTTAGGTGATGGAGTTGCGTTGGGGTTCGTCAACATTAGTTAATGATTATTGAATATACTCGGCCATAGTTGATACTTCATCTTCCACCCTTGCTTTGGCCATTGCTTACAATTATTTTAGGCCTAATGTTTGGCCTTGAAGTCTATAGGCTGGCCCGAAGCTTTCCCACAAATTCCCTAGGCATGACTTGGGTCTCTCCCCTTCTTTATTTGCTTTAGGTTAGCTTTGAGTTTCTCCAAGCTTTGCTTCAAGTTTTTTGTGTGGTTATGACTATTCGAAACTTTTGCTAATTTTTCATTTAAAAAGGAGGAAGATAATTTGCCTTGGTGATGTTTGCTCGAGTTCTAATGAGACAGTTTCAGTAACTGTCACATCGAACAAACTCCAGCATTCAATGGTCTCTTTTTTTATTACTTTAAATCAAACACTTCACTTCGATGTCTTGATAAAGCAAATTTATTTGTCACTCCATAAGACGGTTTTATTATCAGAAGTCGTACGATAACGGGTAAAATCCAACACATAATTTCATACTGCGATGGCGCTCATTTGCTAACATGAGCGAGCTGTCTACATAGAGTGTTAACATTCACCATGCTTTGGACAAAAGGCACATGCTGCATGGATTGAATTGCACATCATTGCCCCCATCAATGTATAACATCTTCTTAGTCAATACACATTGACATCATTGGGTCCTATATATCAGCAACACAGGGTTTTTTTCACTGTGAAAATCAGAGTTAATCTTCCCAACCTTGTTTTTCTATGGTTTTTTAAGTATTCATGAACTATAGATGCTCTTTACGTCTCTGTATGATCGATGCAGGTTCTTCTTCCTATCTGCAAATGGTTCGACTTCAACGTCAACATCTACTTCTCCATATACTTCATTGTCTTTTCAACCTTGATCTCCTCATTATTTGATCAGACACACTTTGGAGGTAATCCCTTTAATATTGGGAGATGAAGCATATGTGGGGGTTGCCCCCAATATCAATCTTGAAGCTGCTTTAATTATCGTTAACCCCTAGATTCTTCAACACCTATTATAGATGAAGCAGGCATTAGGAGGATTTGTATAAGGAATGATATTCCTTTTGAGGATGTATTAGTTTCAAAGCCCTTTCAATTGGCATATGATCCACTCGAGGGTTACACCGCATGCAATCGGTATATGTGTCTCTCAGGAGGTATCTGTTTTTTAATCATTTTATTTGAATCGTCCTTCAATTCATGAAGCTTGCTCCTATTCAACTTCACCTGAATGGCTATACTTCTTTGAATAGCATTTATATAGTTTGCCTTCACCACTTGGGCAGGGTGCCCACACAGGAGGAAACTAGATTCTATTCAGCTTTAAAAAGCGACGAGACAATCAATATTTGACATGTTTGGAATCGTACAGTGGCTTCTATAAAATCTTTTGTTTTCGGATCAACCTTAGCTATTTCAAAGATGAATATTTCTTTATGCGATGTACACCTGTCTTTGCTCGGAGGTGGTTATCATGAAGTAAGTTCTATTGTCATTTTTTATCCTGTGGAGTTAATTCCGTTCACATCGCTAACTCCAACATTTCATAAATTTACAAATATTTCTAGGAGACCCAGCAGTACAACTCTAGCACGTACTCTTCGAACTCTTCAAAATGTCTCAACTAGAGAGCAAAAAGTGGAATTTCTTCTGACAGAAGAAATGGTGTGACAATTTCAACTTCTAGGTAACGACCTAGTCTTGGTATTTAGCCTATTGCTCGTTGAGATGCCCAACTTGCTCAAGAACCTGAGGTCAAGCCCCAAGCTACTAAACATAAAGAAGTTCCTCAACCATTCAAGATCCTCCAGTTATTAAGTGGAGGATGAGTTAGGCGATGGTAATGATGATAATGATAAAGAAGGAGGTAATGATGACGATGAGGAGGAGGATGGAGGTGACAACGAAAATGCGAACCTTGATCACGTGTCCATTGGATAGATAGGTGGTAATGGTCAAGTGCTACTTACTCCTCGTCATCTAAAGGTGAAGATCATATCGCCCCATCTAGTCCTATAGCCACATTAGGCTCCAATCAAGAAGGCTGCTCCGACTCCAACTCCAACTATATATATATATATATATATATATATATATATATATATATGGTTCACTTGGAAGCGTCCCAAATAACATTCATTCTTATGACCAACAATTTTAGTCTCCCTGGTATCGATTCACCTATTCATATAGTTGTGGACGTGCTTTTAACTTCATTAGTGGAGACTTCATAAGCATGGTCTATAGGGGCACTAAGGTCCAATGACACTTTACACGACACTCAAACTCACAAAACATTTACATTGCGCATGCATTTCCTAGATTTATAGTTCTTAACTTGGTCATGTTTGCTTTTAAGGTATAATAGGTTTCCCCATCTTTTTTTATGGGCACCAGAGTCACTTCTTGGGTTATGGCAAGCATGATTCCTCACGTCGACATCGTGAGTCATCATACGAATCTGAATTAGTAAAGCATCATAGGAGAGAACATGAAAAGTGAGAGGAAGAAAGTAAACATCATAATGATCGTGATCGAGGGTCACATGACTTTTAGGGATCATGTAGGACATCCCTTTTGCAACATCGTAGCCGCTCTCCTTTACCTAAGGGTCAGTATACATATACATATGCACACACATGTCTATGTATATATGTGTATATATTCTAATAAACCTGATCCTATTCCATCCTCAAAGGCTTCGACTGCCCCGATTTCTACGTTGCTTGTTAAAAAACTAATGGCATCATCCCATAAATCCTAACAGGTTGTTCAAAAGCTTGATTCTATGGCATTCGATCCCTCTAAACAAAGATATGATGAAGTTGATGCTCCTACTCACCTCTTTACTTTAGTTATAGAACTTGCCTCAAATCCACAAATTGCCAAGCTATAAAGAGCTTTACCAACACTTCACTCTGATGGGATTAAGTTCATTTATCATCTTAAATACATTCCTATCAATGTGACCAAAGACTTCACGACTTGTGTGAAAGATGTATACGATCAGTCCTATATATGGAGGAGACTCGCACAACCTCTATCTAACTTTAATAGGGAGAAGCAACCAATGCTTCAAGAGAAGGAAATAGAAAAGAAAGACAATCGAGTGAATCATTGCTACTTTGGATAAGGATTTGAAGGAGATCAAGGAATCTTGCAAGTCCATAGAGAAAAAGTTAGAGGAAGAAAGAAAATCATTCGAGGATAAGTCTCAAATACAAAATACTCAACTCGAGTCTGCATATCACATGAGTCACACCGTTGCTATCGACAACGAGACTCTAGAAAACCATTGGTATGCATACATTGAAAATTTCAAATTTAGAGGCCACGTTGGAGGATGAGAAAAAAGATAAGGATGAAGCTCTTAGCCTGGCCTAAGAGTATATAGAAAAAAGTGCTCGATGGTCATCAAGCATGGAAGGATGTAGAAACTCGTGTAGACAATGCTAAGGATATGATCAAGTTCGAGATAAAGCCCACTATGGTTCGCTTATGCAAATTTCATTAAGTTCAGAAATTTAAGGTGGCTTGATCAAGTATACCCCAGAGCATTCGCCATGTCATGGGAATAAATTGTCGAGAAAGAGTAATAACATTCAGGTCGGGCTGAGGCCGACGAAGACATGCTAAAGGCCATCCTTTTAGATATTGAAATTTTGGATGCACTTTTTGTAGGACAAGTGATATTAGCTTTCGAGATTTCGGCTTCTGACCAAGTGCTATTAGGGACCTATCTAAATCTTATTCTTAGGGTTTGGGTGAAAACATAACTCCCATCACCCAAAAGCTCTCAGCTGAAATAACCAACTTAGCGGTTACTACATCTGATGTCGTTGATTATTCTACATCTAGGCCTCTTATCTCTGAGCCCGTTTCCCCTCCTTTAGGATTTCTATAACTTCAATTGCCATGGTGAATTCAGGAGCAGTAACTTCTTCAACCTCCTTAGCTGATATTCAGTATAGTCCTGAGGAGCCTGGCTGCATGTTGCCTAAGTTTGCTCTGAAGCTGCCAGCTTTATCTCCTATTATTAAGGAAAGTTTAATAGGACTCTATCCCAAACAACTTCTACTATACCTCTAGTCTCTTTCATGTTAGAGAAGGTTTGGATGACATGAGTCGATGTTTCCAATCTCCAATTTTCACTTTATCTTGTTTTAGGCCTAACTTCCATTGCCTCTTTACTTGATATGTATCTAGCTCTGCCCCCCAAGCTACATCAACCGAGTATATCATTATTTTTGCCCTAATCTCTTTAGTTGGTTCCATTTCGAGTCCTGGTGCCCAAAAATTCACATGATAACTGAAGAGGATACAGACGATCCTCACATGACCCAGGGCAATGAAGATATAGCCATCACAGGGGCCACTGAGCACAAATCTGGGCCGTCGATGTTAGAAAGGCAAACTGCTCAATTTAAAAAGGTTAAAAAGAAAAAAGTTAACGATATTCCCCCCACTCTTGGTTTCCTTTCCCACCAACCTATTCATTACTCCCACTTATGCTCCTGCAATAGCTTCCATTTAAGCCGAGGCTCCTAAGTCTTTAGGAAGTAACTACGACTTGGACGGATCTTAAAGGCTACTTGTATAAGGGAAAAAGAGTGCATCTAACAGAAGGCCATTCTTAGCCTCTCCCAAAGGAAAGAATGGGAGGAAGGGGAAGAATGAGAATGATTAGCCATCATTCTCTTATGTTTCTTCTTGTTTTTTTAGTTTTAATTCGTGTATATAGATCATTAATGTGTAGGTACGACCCCCGCTTTAGCTTTCGAAGTTCGATAGTGAATAAAATTGTTTTTCTTTTAAATCCAAGTCTCATTTTTCCTATATACTTAGTTTAATTATGTACGAGGCAATCATATATGTATTAGTGCAATGTTATATTCACTATAAATCTGTATGTGTGAATAATCATTCGCCATTGTTGGGTGATATTTCATTATTTCATTTTATTCATCACTGCTAAAAAAATTTCTTCATTGGCTAACAAAACTATAGTTATTTGGCCAATGTCATAGCCTATCTTGCTTACTTTTGACCAGGTTCCATTTGACTATTAACGAGGTTATATCACTACATCGCTTCCTATCTTTGGGCGGTTGTGCTTTGGACATTTATCTCTAAACATCCATGCTCGATCTCACCTATCTCTAGGTGTTGATTATAAATGGTTATCGTACTTTCATAAGGAGATTTAGTCCTCTTTTGGGTCTTATCTCTGGAACCTAATATTTTAAATGTCTATCTCTGGGCATCATTATCAGACCCCGCTTTTCTCCAGGCATCGATCTTAGACCCTACCTATCTCTAGCACTAGTCAAAGGTTAGAGGAAAAGTGCAAATCATGCAACCAACCCTAGCATGATTATACTCCTACGCCACGATTATGGATCGAAGGAGTCCATCGATACCTATCTTTGAGTACCTAGATATCTACATTTTCAAAATACAAAATGTGCAATTTGTTATTATTCACACAACATAAGGTCAAGCTTAGAGAATAGAGTTCCATCGATCCCCAAAGCAAATTCTATTTATAGAAACAAGAATGGAAGACTCTACCTTATTACATTAAAGTCTAGTTAGACGTTTACAAAGATACGTCTAAGTGAAATAGCATCTCAAGTGCTCATTATTCCATGCTCTCAAAATAAAAAATCCATCAATAGTCACCAGCTTGAAAGTTCCATCTCCAAGCTTATGTTCAATAGCATAAAGACATCCTCAATTTGGGCCAAATACCCTCGGACCGAGAAATACTCATTTCAAAATGAGATCGGCTATCTCGAAGGTATGGTTCCTAACCTTAGTGTCAAATTATAGTGCAACTCTTTTCTAGTGAGCAGCTACCCTTAAATTAGACTCTTCTAGCTTCTCATCGGTTAAGTCAAGGGACTTGAGCGAGAATTCCTCATTCATCTTAGGATTGTAGTGAGTTCCTTGATAAGAAGGAACTTTTAATTCAGTTGGAATCATGGCATCTGATCCGTAGGCCAAAGCTAATGGAGTATGGTGGGTTGTGGAGTTGTGAGTCATTCGATAGGCCTATAGCGCCAGGGGTAATTCATCAACCCAGCTGCCATTAGTCTTTGTTAATTGTTTCTTTCGGATGGATTTGATAATCTTATTCACCGATTCTACCTATCCATTCGCTTGTGGGTGTGCTAAAACTAAAATCCCTTTCCAATTAGATATCTATATCGAAAATCTTTGAATTTAGTGCTTTCGAATTGGGTTCCATTACCGGTGCGAATCTTTCGAGGAACTCTATATCAATATATGATGTTTTTACCACAAAGTTGTCTCCTTTTTCATAGTAAGCATGGTAGCTGTTTCACTTCAACCTACTTTGTGACGTACTCAACTACAACAATGGCATACTTTACTTTGCCTTTTGATATCAGCAGCACATCAATTATATAAAGTCCCCAAATAACATATGGCCATGGCCCAACCATTTGTGAAAGTTTTGTGAATGGGGATTTAGGATCGTTTATAAATATTTGGCATTCGTTGCACTTTCTAGTGTAGTCGGTCGTGTCGTGGTTGATCGTTGGCCAAAAGCATCCGTAACGAAAAATCTTCCTTACCAAAATCTACCCCCCAGTTTGATCACCACAGCTTCTTTCATGCATAAACAAAAATAACTTTTTGGCTTTTTCTTGGGTAATACATAGTAATAAGGGAGCAAAGAACTCTCTCCCGTATAGTACTCCTTCATGTATAATAAATTGCGGTACTCTATGCAGGAGCTTTCTTCGTTAATTTGTCCCATTTGGCAAAGTTTCCTTCAGTAAGTATTCTTTGTTTGGAGTCATCTAGGACTCCTCCACTTTAGCCTCTAAGATCTAATCAAAATCCATCTAGTCGAGTCTTGGAGCTTACAAAACCTCCATTAGAACTAATCTCATAAGCTGCACATCCCCAAAGCTAGCCAACTTGGCCAATGAACCAGCTTTCATGTTCTCCTCTTTGGGAATGTGCGTTATCATGTAGTATTCGATATCATCAATAATATTAGCACCTTTATCAGGTAAGGGGAAAGTCTCGATCCCTTAGCAATCTTGAGCTCGACGACCAGCGCTTCGTATTCAATTTCGTTATACGTTGCCGAGAAATCAAGCTTCAAGCTTAGCATTTTTTTTCATTCCTCCAGGGTCACTAAAATCAATCTTGTCCTAAATCTATGTTTATTAGACTCTCCGTTTATATATATTTTCCATTGAGAAATTCAAACCACATCCTCTTCCACTTCTCCATCCCGAATGGTGAAATCAGTAATGAAATCAGCCAATCTCCATCCTCATATTGCTCTTCTAGGACGGTAAGTTATATCATGCTGGCTCAATTTGATATTCTACTTCAATAACCTTCCCGAAGTCTTGGGTCAATAAAATACTTGTTTCAATGGTTGATCAATAAACACTTTTATTGGATGAGCCTGGATGTAGGGTTGTAACTCCTTAAAGCAATCAACAAGAAATAATCTAGCTTCCCTAACTACGAATAATTCTTTTTTGCTCTAGTGTACTGCTTGTTGATAAGATACACAAACCCTAGATTTATGGACTCCTCACATATAAAAGCTACATTTGGTGCATGGGCAGATATGGTAGGTAAATAAATAAGTCGTCTTCTTCTAAAGGGTTTGATAAGACTGATGGTCTCTCCATGTTATCGAGTAAGAACTGGAAAGCTTTTTAGCATTCCTATGTACTTACAAACTTCCCTTTCCCTTCCTTGGGGAATCAAAGAATGGCACATATTTATTTATCGCCTTTAAGATGAATCGATTTAGCGTATTGACCTTTCCATTCAAGATTTACATTTCCCTCCATGCTTTTAAGGCATCAACATCCTTCAATGCTTTAATATACTCTAGATTAGCTTCAATACCCCTCTAGTTTACTATGAAACCAAAGAATTTCTCCGATGCGACTCTAAAGAGCATTCAGTGGGTTGAACTTCACCCTGTACTTCTAGAGCACATCATACATCTCTGAGAGGTAGTGCATGTGATTTACTAATTGCTGTGACTTTACTAGCAAATCGTCCATATATACCTCCATTGTCCACTCAACTGATCTTTAGACATTGAATTTACCAACCATTGTTAGGTAGCTTCAGCATTCTTTAGACCAAACGACATCGCACGATAACAATATAGTCTTGAGTCAGTGATGAAGCTAGCGCGTTCTTAATCTAGAACTGCGTTGCCTTCTGATTATAGCTAAAATACACATCCATGAAGGATAATAGTTTATGTCCGCAGTTGAGTCCATAAGTTGGTCAATATTCGGTAGCAAGAAGTTGTATTTTAGGCATGCTTTATTCAGATCTGAATAATTGATGCATATCCACCATTTGTCATTAGGCTTCTTGACCAGCACTGGATTCGATACTCATTCAGGGTATATAGCCAACTAAGAAAGAAGAAGAAGAAGAAGAAATTGGCTAAATCATGGATTAATATTGATCCATCATCTTTTTCTGTTTTGTTACCATTCTTTGTAAACAAATGGAGTATCATGCTAAAATGCACCAAGGGAGGATCAACATGGGATATAGAAAAGTATCTTGAAGGAAGAAAAAATACAAAGGTCATGGATCGACACTAATCTATAGACTCATTGATACCAATCCATCACATTATCAATTTTGCACATGTTCTTTATTTTTTAGAACTTAATATATGTGACGAGTTTTAATGGGCCGGTAATGAAATCTGATGATCAAAAACCCAATAGCAGCCAATTACATCTATAAATATCAGTCCACGTGCAACAAAGAATGAACTTTTAAATATTTCTATTACACTTCTTGAAGGAAGCGTTGCCAGTACAACTTTCTTGTTGAATTTCAAGATTATATCTATAAATCTTTTAGATCTAGTGTGTAATCGATAATAGAATAGCATTAACATTGGCTTGAGCATAGTTGAACCAATATAAATCCATTATGTCTTGTTTTCTTATTTTCTTCTTTATGTTCTACATATTTTTCCATTTATTTTGTCGTTGTTCAATCAATTCAATGACATGGATTCATCATCTTCCTGAAATCAACTTACTATGGTGTTATACTGATTTTTTTACCAATATTTTTGGTGATTTCATTGAAAATTAAAAGATAAGGCTATATCTCTGTTGTTACTAGGATGTGATAAAATCTACGAGGAGATCAAATGAAAAGGGACTAGAATTTTTTTTAGGAAAGTAAGTTAAAGAGACATCTGATGAAGGAAGTGTTGGAAACCATAGCGAGAGTGAAGAGACTACACAACCTCCACAGTTTATTAGAGGAGAATTAGAGGGGTTGATTGTGGTTGTCAACCAAAGGATGGAAGCAAGTAGATAAACAATCATGGAAGAGTTGGCTATGTAGTTTGAAAGGATAAGACAACCCCTTAAAGGATATGGATCTCGTGGTAGAAATCACGATGATATAAGGAGTTCTCCGGCTCACTATAAGGGGAAAGCCATTTTCCAACGGCAGGAAACCATCGGCGGCCGTCGGAATCCATCGGTAGCCATCGGAAATTATGACGTCGGGGAGCAGTGTTTCCGACGGCTTCCGATGAAATTCACCGTTCGTATTTCCGACGGCTTCCAACTGATTCTGACGGATTTCGACTGTTGTCGGAAGCCGACGAGAAAAATGACCCGAACGTTGTCGGGCGCCGTCAGAAATATATGACCTGCAAGCCGTCAGAAGCCGTCGGAAATCTGCTGAATTTTTTTTGTATTTATGCTGCAATACAGCCTTCCATGCACATTTCCCATACAAACACTATTCCACCAATACTGCTGAATCCAATATATAATATTCCAATCAAATATCAAAAACCAAACTATACACAAATCACTAAACAAAAAATATATAAAATTAAGTCAATACACATCATCATCACCCAAACTAATGTATAATACATAATAATATCCACAACACCAAATATTCTATCAATACATACATCCACAACATCCCCAACATCCAATTAATTTTAAGTGTAGCATAACATAGTACACAAAACCAACAAGTACCTCTACCATATACCAAATCGTACAAAAAAAAAAAACTTACCGACCAAAGCAATCAATCAATCCCCTCCAGAACCTGAGCTAGCAGAGGAAGGGAAGCGGCCACCATTCTGCTGCATGTACTCGTCGATACGCTGGTCTAGCAACTGTGTGGTCTCTATGGCCTGCCGACGGTTCTGCTCCTCCAGCTACGCCACTCTAGCTGCAAATCTTCGATCTCTGCTAGATCGATCTGAGCTCTAATTTGCCTACCCCGTCTCTGACTACTGGCCTGTAATAAATATTTAATTTAGCTGTGTGATCTCTGTAAGTATATGTGCAGGTATGTGAATGATTAGCAGTGTGATAATGTTGTTTAATTTAGTTTATGATGTTTATGTAAGTGTATGTGCATGTTGATAATATTTTAGATTGTGGTAACACTAAATAACTATAATGACAAGATTGTTGATTTATATTTTGAATTACTATAACTTTGGAACATTTTAGCATAAGTAAAGTAACTATAGGGAAGGATGAGAGCAATAAATTTGAAATTACTCCTTGATTGCCCATATATTATTTACTTACCACTTGATTGCCAAATCCGCATCATCTGCCATGCGCCGATGGAGCTATAACTGACTCAAAAATAGCATCCTCCTCATCCGTCGTCAGCTGATCTCGACCCATATCTGCAAGGAGTTTCTGGCGCTACTCCATAAACTTTTCCTGCATTAATACGTTGATATCATCATATCTTATTTCATTATATTTTAACAAGTAGAAAAATTACTAATACTGCATAAAATGAAATATGTTTACATGGCTCTTGCTGGATTTATCGTCGTGCCATGTATACGAAACTGTCCCGTCCGGATTCACATACTCGACAGCATGCGTACGAGTAAATACGTCCATATATCTCACGGGACCATGCGCCTTAGCTTCCTGAAATTGGTTTTTACATACAATTATTGTACATTTAAAATTATATAGCACAAACTATTTAAAAAATGCATTCAGTAAATTTATCAACTCCTACCGATACTACTGAAATGACTTCGACCCTCCGCGATGAGTGACGGGATTTTTATTTCTAGTTGCAGAGTTTCTTTCCGACTCTGCCTATACATTCAAAAGTTGATACATTATTTATCGATCATGTATTTTTTGATATTTACTACTAGTCAAATAGTTTAAAAAAATTAGTATACTTGCCTTCGCTGTGTCAATTTCCTAGTATCACAACCATGATTGCCATACGCTCTCCCCCATCCAATGTGGTTTCTTACCTGATTTCTTGATTTCGGATATCGAGTCCATATAGTTTTTGTGCGTCTTCTTCATCCAATATTCTCGTTCCAACTGCATATCGTCCGTCTGAATGTCTATCTTAGCCTGTGTTTCATGATAAAAAGCAAAAAAATATTAAAATGCAAACGATAAACAGTAAAAAAATGACAAAAATGAATTAAAAACAGATTAATATACTTACTAGGACATCCTGCCAAATACACTCTACTATGTGGAGAGGGATGTTATCCCACTTCGGCCAACAAACACTCATCCTACTCTGGTAAGAAGCTCTAGAAACATCCAACACAACCTTCGAGGGAAGTAGGTCGAACCCCATGTTTTTAAACATGATACAGATAAGTACGTACGTATATAAAAAAATAAGATGGTGAATAAAATTTAATTCTTACCCCTCTGCTCTAGGTACTAAATGAACGACAGGACACTGTGATGCTTGCGATGGACCACTGCCATCGTCTCCTGATCGGGAAGAGCTCCTACCTCTAGATGTCATTACATAAACCTGTGATATATATACACATCATTTCAAAAGAGAATAATAACAAGATAATGAAATATATTTCATACGTAAATGAATACATCAACGATATAAACTGCTAAATTAATGATTGGAATGGAAATAGAAATGGAAGTGTGTTATACCTGATTCATAATGGGTCTCATGTTCCGACGAAAAGCAGATTACATTGCATTTTTAATAATAATTGCTAAATAAATGATAAATGGAAATGACATAAAACATGCAAACAATGGTAAACGTACAGATTTTGTTTCATAGTTACATTAATTTCATAATACATCAAGAATTCAACATAGTTACATCAACTGCAAAAAAATCAGATTCGGAATTTTAACGATCATCATCATCATCTTCTGTCTCAAATTCAGTCTTGTTTTCTATGCTATTTTCCTCTGCACTGTCATACGCTTCTACCAAAATATTTGATTCATCGATCATAGGACTAAAATCTGTATGATTGTCTGTAATTATTATTTCGTTATTTTCCTCAAGATCTGCTTGATAAGCTTGTTCGTATGGAATATTCTTCCCATCGAATGTAAATCTGGCCTTTGTTTTAAAAACTGCAGACTAATCTGCTTTATCTCTTTTCAGAGATGGATAAGGAGCGTAATACACTTGTAATGCTTGTTTGTCTAGTACAAAAGGATCGTACTTGTGATAATGCGATGTATGTTTTATTTCGATAAGATTATAATCCTTAAGCACATTAATTCCAGAACCTGGAACATTGCTAAACCAATTGCATCTAAATAGAAACTCCTCCTCCGCGGGTCGTGAGAAATATATCAGCTACAAAATTTGTGTTAGAACGCCATAAAAATCATTATGTGATTTTTTGGATCGTCACTACCTTTAACAAATACACCAGTATAATTCGTTAATTTTTCTGCACTGTATTCTTTGGTGTTAAATTTGTATCCATTGACGAAATATATTGGATATGACTTGATTGCTATTTTTGGTCCCATCGCAAGATATTTCAACCCTTCGTCAACAACACAATTTCTCGGATCATAAACGTAATTTGAAAACCAACCGGAAAATTCTTTACTGAGATCTCCGTTCGGATGTTCACGTTCATAAACACTGTATACATAAACAAATCATTACATTAGGTTATACATACGCATGCATTATAGAAAAGAATAAAAAAATTGTTATTTCAGATTACCTAACAAACGGTGCAACCTCGGCACAATTTAGAAGAATATAAGTGTGTGCTACATGAAGATCTCTATCGTCTTGCCATATTTCTATACATTTTCCAAAAGGTCGACCATGTTGTCTAAAAATAGATAACATTGCTTGAGAGGACTCTTATTCGTCGCCTTCGTCATTACAAGGAGCACTTTCAAACGATATATGCACATGGTTACTGAAATAGTGAGAGAAAAAGAACGAAGCTTCTTCTTCGATGCAAGATTTACATATCGAACCTTCAACTCGTGCTTTTTGCCTCACTTTTTTCTTCAGATGATTTCGATATCTATGCAAAATTAGTTTACATTAACTTCATCTTTCAAATGCAATTAAATTACGTAATAACATATTACATACCTCTCAAATGGATACATCCATCCATATTGGATAGGATCTCGAAGTCATGCTTCAGATGGGAGATGAACAGGTAAATATTCCATTGCATTAAATAAACCTGGCAGAAATATTTTCTCTAATTTGCAGAGCAATATTGGAATATCTACTTCAAGTTTACGTAAACGTTTCATTTTTAAAGTAGTCGAACAAAGCTCTTTGTAAAACATAATAAGCTCTGTTACTACATTCCAAACTTTTAACGGCAGTAGTTCTTTTAGCATAACGGGTAATAAATTTTCCATCATTATGTGACAGTCGTGGCTTTTTATTCCGCTCAATCTACCATTTTTAAAGTCAACACATCTACGAAGATTTAATGATACCCCATTGGAAAATCTTAACCCTTCCATCCATTTTAACACAACTTTAACTTGATTATTATCTAATTCGTAACATGCTTTGGGTTTTTTACTGTCATTTGGTTTCATATGAAGCTCAGAACGTTTGCATAATTCTTCTTTATCGCGTCTTGATTTCAAATCAACATTCGTTTTCCCTTTCACATTCAAAATTGTGTTAAAAACATTATCAAATACATTTTTCTCATTGTGCATCACGTCTATATTATGACGAAGCAGAAGATGTTTCCATTATGGCAACTCCCAAAAAATAGTTTGTTTGCACCAGTTATGAACAATCGATTTGCCTTCAATTTCTGTGTGCACTCCAATTTCATATATCTTGGAATAGTCCATAACTAGTTCATATATGTTTTCGCTTGACCATATCATTGGTGCTTGTCTAGTTTCTACCATATTTGCTAAATTTTTTTTCTTATCTCCTCTGAAGGGATGATTTACATAGAGAAAATATCAATAACAGTCAAACCATGAAATTTTCTTACCATGAGGTAAGGAAAACGCACGTGTTTCATCCATGCAATATGGACATGCTAGACGACCGGCAGTACTCCATCCTGAAAGCATTGCATAGGCAGGAAAATAACTTATAGTCCACAACAAAGAAGAAAACATACGAAAATTTTTCTTCTTGGACACGTCGTATGTTTCTACTTCTTCGTTCCACAATATTTTTAACTCCTCAATCAAAGGTTGTAAATATACATCGATTCCTTATGTCGGATCGTCGGGGCTAGGAACGACGACAGTAAGAAATATATATTGTGTTTTCATACACATCCATGGAGGTAAATTATACGGTGTAACGATAATAGGACATGATGAATATTTAAAACCAAATTGAGAAAATGGCGAAAAACCATCCATACATAATCCTAATCTAACATTTCGACTCCCTACTGCAAAATTTGGATACGTTTTATCGAAATGCTTCCATGCTTCTCTATCGACCGGATGTGTCAACGTACCCTCTTCCTCCATTCTCACACTATGCCATCTCATATTAGATGCAGTTACAGAAGATGCATATAATCTTTGAAGCCTTGGAGTGATTGGTAAGTAATGCATACGCTTGTACAGAACTTCCTTCCCCTTCTTTTTTCTAGGTTTATATTTCTCCTGATTACAAATTTTACAACTTCTAAGGTTTGTGTCTTCTTTTCAAAACAACATGCAGCCTTTTAAACATGTATCTATTTTCTAATAAGGTAAACCAAAAGCCGACATAAGTTTTTTTATCTTCATAGTGATTTTCATACATTAGATTATCGGACGGCATATGTCTTTTTGCAGCTTGTACAACAGCCATAAACTCAGCTTCAATGATGTTGTATTTTGACTTCATCGCAATATATTCTGCGATTACTAACAGCTGAGTGCCGCTTTTACAACCATCCCAAATAGGTTTCTTAGTAGCTGTAACAGCCCAATTTTTTTACAAGTATTTTTCACTTGTATTTTTTTTTTAAAAAAAAAAAAAAAAACTTTGGGGTTTATTTAAAGTGATTAAAACAAAATATGAAAAAAAAATTAGGACTAACTAATAAGATCTCTGAAAAAATCAAGTTTTAATTAAGAAAACATTTATAGCTTAGGTGGTTAAGACATCTGGGCTATTCACGACAGGTCACGAGTTCGAGTCTCAGCACGGTCAGAATTTCGAATTTTTTTTATGTATAAATGAACTGGGTAATCACGTGTTAAAAAGGGCCCCTAAATCTAGGGAATAAGTACCGTGTATATATATATATAAAATATGAAGAATGTAAACCAATTTAAATTTTAGTTAAGTACTATTTTTGAAGGATTTAGTGTATTTATAAACTGTTAAATATCGCGTTTAAAAGGACGCGTAAAATTTATGGTAAGTAATGTAATAAAACGTGTAGAATTTAAAACGTTATTTTATATATATATTTATGATGTTTTGTATTACGTCAGTTTGACGTACTTTTAAAATCATATATAAACACCTTTATGGATTAAAACATCAGTTAGTGATTTTTAAGACGAACGTTACTTTTGGTTGTAACTGACAGTTTGGTTTTAAATAAAATGTGTATATACGTTTCCATTTCCAAAAGCTTTGAAAAATTCTTGCCATCATTTAATTAAATCAAACTAAAAAAAATATATATATCAATTCTCATATAATTGGAACGGTTCATATTTTGCCATTCCTCTGATCACGAAACCTTATCTGCCTAAATCTACAATCACGCATATATCATTTGAAAGAAAATCAATTTTGCCTCCCTTTGCGCGTGACACAAAATTTTATTCTTTTAACATTTTTGGCATTTGCCTCTTACCTTTTTGTTTCTTGAGCATGTCACTGTATTCATTTATTCACGCAACCTAAATGGACTAATATATTTGATTGCCTAAAAATCAACTCATGCATTCAAATTTAACCTTGCCTATCTTTTCAAATTCTCACATTCCTATTTATATCTCTCTGTTTCCACTGCCTTTATTTTGCAAGATAAAATATTTTTCGTTCCTATAATCACGCATATAAAGTAAAAAAATCGTATTTAAATATCTTTATGGAGAAAAATATCAGTCAGTGATTTTAAGACGAACGTTATTTTGTTTTAAAGGACCGTTTGATTTCTTTTAATAAATGGTATACGTTCTTTGCCTAAAGCTTACATAAATATTCACCTTTTCATTTATGGGTATCAAACTAAAATCAAGATTTTAGCTAAAATAAAATGGATCACACGTGAGCAACATTAGTGCATTTGTATATATGTAACGTTCGCATTTTTGCTTATTCCTCTTACCCTCTGTTGTCATCAGCTTTACCAAACATCTCGCTTGCCCTTCCTTTGATCAATATTCCCCTTAAGTAACGTACAAACTTTATAAATCAAACCATGTATCACGCAAGTCATTTATTTCCCATAATCCAAGCTGCCATTTTCTCTGCCTTTTTGTTCACAAATTTTCGAATACTGATCAAACTTTATACGTTGGAAAAAAAAAATTTATCCTTTTGCAAAACTGAAATGAGTTAATCACGCCACATCCCTTGATCACTGCCTTGCCGTTTCACAAATTCGTGTATAAATATGCAAGAGATCCACATCTCAAAAAAAAAAAAAAAAAAAAACTCACCACTCTTCAAAGCATTGCAAATTTTCCTCTGGCAATTTCGTTCGAAGCATCAGGTAATTGTCTTATTGTTTTCTCTTTCTTTTCCTTCCAGTTTTTCCTTTCCTCAGTTTTTTTTTTGTTCTCATTTGATATGCTCGGCCACTCCAACCCATCTACTTCACCCGATCTAGTTGACAAACTTTGGAAATTTATGAGTCATCACATCTGTAGAAATCTAATATGTGTGTGCAAAGAGATGGTGTAGTTGACCCAGATTTAATTTAATGCTAGCTTAAAGTTTACGCGTACTATCACTACGGAAAAATGGGTTATTCATTGTATATATCATACTTAGTTTTGGGTCA
Organism: Allium cepa; assembly: GCA_030765085.1. Classification (NCBI taxonomy): domain Eukaryota; kingdom Viridiplantae; phylum Streptophyta; class Magnoliopsida; order Asparagales; family Amaryllidaceae; genus Allium; species Allium cepa. The sequence goes on from CM060944.1 coordinate 114,382,612, forward strand.
AACAAAATAGAAAGTCAATAATGTTCATTGAAAAAAAAAAAAGAAAAAAAAAAGAAGAAAGAAATATATATGTAAAACAGAGGAAGGAGAGGAAGGGAAGAGGGAGAGGAGAGATTTGAGGGTACCTGTACATGCGTGTATCAGTGAGAAGCTTTGCCTTTTTGCATATATTAGATAATTTACCTGTACTAAATGCATATCATATAGGAAGCAGTGCCTGCATATTTTTAACATAAATATAGTTCAGACCATATAGTGTGTGTGCAAGCATCTATTAAAAAAGATCCATGCATTTAGTCGAAAGATTGGGCGAATTGTGCATGTGATATATATATTTATAAAAAAAAAAAAACACACACACTGATTTCATTTGTAAATTAAATGCTTACAATTTATAAGCTTTCATTCCAAACAATATTTCAATTTGTACCGGACATTGATTTAATTCAATTTACTATTTAATATTATTAATTCATTAACTAAATTCACTACTTACCTTTGTTCTCTTATATGCAACTCTTAGCCTAATATAACAATTTACATCACTTCAATTTATTCGTCATTTTGTTTCAACTGTAAATACTTAGCCTTATATTCCCATGGTTTCATTTCCTTCTCAACATTTGCTTCATTATTAATTTTAAAATCTTTATTTCTTCTAAAGTAAATTTGCGTAAATCTTATTAAAATGACAAATTTAATTAACGAAAATGACAGGTCGTTACACATATAAAAAAAAAAGAGAATATTTATAATTTAGAAATGATATAATAAAATTTTATAAAGGAAGTAACGTGCAGATCAAATAATGTACTATCCATGCATTAGTTTGTAGTATAGGCTGGGTGAAAACTTTTGCATGTGTACACGCAAATCTAGTAGGAAATAGGCAGTGTGTTTTTGCGTGAAGGGAAAAAATTAAGGGAGTGAAGTATTTGCATTTCTTTGGGTTACAGTGAGCGTACATTCTTAGTTGATATAGGCTTGGGCCGTGACCTTATGCATACTTCCAGTTGAAGTTTAGTAATGTGGTGGTTGTGCGTTTTGTTTAATTAAATAATAGAGTATATATATAAAAGGTAGAAAAAAAAAAGATTTTATTTTGGGCCGAGTTGTTCGTCAAGTAGGGTGGTGTAGTGGTCGAGCGTATCGTGCCAAATTTCTTTGACTCTATTCGTTCCAATTGTTTCAAATATTTGCGTTGACCATAAATTTTAAAAGTCACGTATTCGGTATTTGGATCTTGTTATAGATTTGAATCTAGGCGTGACATCCAGGGAAATTTGATCGCTACCCTCTGTGCGTTTCTTTTTTTTTGGTGGATTTTTCATTTTCGCTTGAATCAAATTTTCTGCAGCTTTCAGGTGAGTATTTCTCACCAGACATATGTATTTATATTTTGGTAAATTATTGCAAGTGTATGTGTAAAATTGTATTTCACTATTATCTGTCTGTAATGTAATATAGAATGATGGACCCCATTTAAATTGACACCTCATCAGTATTATCTGTTATATTATTTCTGCAGTTATATTATTAATTGTTATTTACTGCTTAAATCACCACTGCAAGTTCCCTGTTAAAGTTGGATTGTTATGGGCTGAAATAATGATTATTGTTAAACTAGTCTGTTAACTGCTTAACTGATAACTTGGGATTGCGGGTTTGAAATGATAGAACCCGGGGTTTTGTAAATTACGGGTTGAAATGATATAAATCCGTATCACTTGACCTAGGCTAGAGAACTATATACAGGCCCGTGGTTCTTATAATATTTTCTGAAATATTTAAAATTATTTTGGAAGTTAAATATTTGATTTAATATCTTTAAAGGATTTTTTTTATTTTTATTTTTGAATGAGTTATAAATGTTAATAAATAAATAAATATTTGAATAGAATTTTGGAATATAACTTATTTTGGAAATTCTGGATTTTGAAAAATAAGCCTTCAGTTAATAAATAAATAGATAAATAAGTTATATTTGGAAATATTTATTTACTTAAACAAATCTGCTACAGCATTTTAAATGCTGTCTTTTTGAAATTGGACTAGTTTTACCCGTAACTTTAGGTAGCATTTCCTAAGTGCTACAGAATCTAGAATTGATTGTTTTAAAACTCATGGAATTTGATAAATTTTATTTTATGTTAAGTTTTGGAAAATCTTAAGATATGATATTTATAACTGGATTTTCCTTAATAAATTTAAGATGAATATTCTAGTATTAAGTGAATTTTGAAGATATTAAATGACTAACATTTGGAGTTTATTTATGGAATTTATGGGAATATTCAAGACTAAATAATAAAACATTGATTTGTTGAAAGAATAAAATCCAAACTTAGTTTTGAATAGGAAATACTCCAATTGGATATATATATATATATAGGAATTGTAATGGATTTGGGGACATAAAGTGATATTTAAATTATGGTTTAAACTTTAAATAAAGAAATATATTTGTAAAGCTATATAAATTATCTTCTTTACAAAGTAACCATAAAGTTAAACCATTATTCTATATACCGTTGAATATCCAAACCATTTGTGTGTTGGGAGTTATGGTTTTAAAGTAAAAATTCCAAATATTATGTTTTGAAGATATAATTCAAATATTTGGCTTCCAGATATTATAAATTTTAAGCAGTATGGTTTTTGGAAAGAATTATATTTGAATATAACGATATTATATTGTTTTTGGGTTTTAAAATGATATCGTATTTATATTTTGAAATGGAAATGTTTATTCTGGTTTTAAAGTATAAAATGTTTTAAATGACCACGGGTTATAATAACGATGGGTTGGCAAAGAGACCGGGATCGGATATGGACATACTCTCTGTCGATACCGAAAACCACTTTGACCAACCGTGTACGCGGTGGAGATTCCAGAATGAAGTAGGTCGGTGGTGGCGTTTCCTGTAAGGTAAATACGTGGACCCGACTCCCGTGAGTTGGCATAAGGTGGCTAAAACAGGAGCAATTCCAGGCCAATGAGGTCATTCCTCTGATCGGACGCTCCTCTTCGATATTATACTATGTTTTTGGATTGATTCGGTGGCCACCTCTATATTTTGATTTTGGGGAGTTAGTCCGAGGTGGGCGGTAACTGCGGCTACGCGTTTCCATCAGCCTGGATAGCAATTGTTATATCTACCCTGGCATTGCCTAGTTGTGCCGTGTCATCTACCATACCGAGCCTTTACTACGAGTTTCTATTTGTGTCGTACCTATGGAGTATCCTCTGGTAGCTTCCCGATCAGGAGGTATTACGGTACTGTATAGACTATTGGCATTATTTGTGTTAAGGGGAATATTGGGTCACCCCTTAACGCTATTAAAAAGTAAGTTTATTTTATAAATAGACACTATTATAATAGCGCAATATACTACATAGTAAATAGTTTAACGGATCCTTAGAGGATGGGCGGTCCCAAGCATCCTTTAAGTTACTTGTTCTATATTACAGTACACTTGAATTAGCTTACATTATATAAGTATGTATGTCCTGACTCGAGTGTTATGTTTTATTTTACGCTCGGGTCAGCCTGAGTTGCAGTTTCAGTTTTTCTCTCCGGAGCTAGGTCATCCCGTAGATCATTCGTGCTGCCGGAAGCTTTTCAGTCCCTATCTTATCTGCAATCAAGACTTTGGAGGAATCTGTTTCTATTTATGTCTACAGCTGTATTGCAGATTCTAAACTATGTAAATTCTTTTTGGTTAAAAGTTTTATGGTGGCTTCATGAACCACTAAATATTTTATTTCCGCTGTGAGTTCTGATATCTGTGTATGTGATTCTGTGATTTTATTTACTGCATATTCTGAGTTCTGCCAAAATTATTCTACAACGCAGTACTTTGAACACTTCAAGTCCGACATGAGCGGATGCGAAGGGTTGAAAATATTGGGTCGTTACATTTGGTATCAGAGCTTTGGCTCTAGGCAAAACTTAGAATGTATGGTAAAATTGATTTACAGAATCACTTTCATTTGAGCTTGAATCTCTTCCTTTTCGAATTTTGGAACGTTCCCTGCGGTTCCGAAGTTCATTCGTGTCCCTCACTATTCATTTTTCCGATTCTGGAGTATCCCATAACTCCACTTCGGATGATCTTTATAGTAAATTGGCGGTTACGCCAATATTCTAATATAGGGGTGAAACTCCTTTACAACTAGCATTGGTTCACCGGAGATTTATATTTATCCTCAGTTTAGATGCTAGTATCTTTGGTTATTCTAAACTCTATCTCTTCAGATCGAATGTAGATTTACCCTAGAAAATCCACATCGATCTTATTCTTTAAGTCACGGTTGACCCGGTTAAGGTTGCCCGCGATTTATATAAACTTATCTGGTTCCTTATTCTGTTATTTAACCATCGGATCTTCTGATTCCAACTTATCTTTAAATCAAAATTCTCTTTAATTTGAGTCCTTCAAAATTTGAATCTCTATCCTTGTTTTGAAAAAAAAATTTATTCCTATATTTGGGAAAAATCTAATATTATATATATAAGTATAATTTTCAAAATTTAACTAGTTGTTTAGAGATAATAGTGTTTGATTTTATTTATGGTTTTGTAAACCATTGGTTTTGTCTTATATAAATAATTGAACTATAAAACATGGTTATAAATTTATTTAGAAACAAAAAATGAATTTAAAACAAGAATTTAAGAATTTAATTTCTGATAGTTTCAAACCTTGTGTTTAAAGTCTTAAAAGGATATATTATTTAAATTATTTTCGAATATAAATTTGTTTCCAAAGAATTTTAAAAGTTTTAAAAATTAGTGCTCTTCTCTTTGTCGCTGGAAAATAATTTCGGTGATGACTACAACATCATCGACATTCATTTTCGAGTATCAAAGTAAAGAGACCACGTTGTAGTTTTGTTTCAAAAATTTAATTGATTTGAATTTCTAAATATGACTTAATTTATAATATATATAGATATATGATTTAAATTGATTTGACATATCCTATATGTATGTATTTATTTATCTCTAAAGGGTTTGAAGTTAATTGGAAATTTAATTCATAAATTTATGTTAAAAGGTGATTCTGATGATAAAATAAAGTCAAATTTGGAATGAATATTTAAACTTGAATAATATAGTTGGAATTTTTACTTGTATAAATTGCATGCCAATATAACTTACCTAAATCATTCATAAATTAACTATGTAATTGGATAATGTATAATATAAAAGGATTTTATAAATAAAATTTGAGTGGTTATAATAAATGTTATACACTTAAAGTTTCAGTTACAACAAGACAAATAGAGGTAAATAGAAATAAAATAATAATTGAATAATATACAATATCAAATGGTGTTAAAGGAAATTTAGAAATATATTGGAATAGTTATATTAAATATAATCTACTTTATATGTGCGATAGATATATTAAGCAGAATATATTTAATAATAATCTGGAATAAAGAAAATTAAATTTGTTGAATAAAAGATGATTATTATAAATGACTATACAAATTTTTGATTTTAGAAAATAATTGGATAATAAGATAATTAATTTGGAAATAGTTAAGATTGATTTAACTTCTGTAAAAATCAAATGAATTAAATCAATTATTGAATATTAATTAATTTAAATTGAAATTATATGGTTTAGAAATTGAGAAAATATTTGACATAGATGAGAAAAATATTGAGAAAAATAAATTTAATTTGGAATAAAGAAGAAACTAAATGGGGAATTTTGTTTATTTTGGGAAATGGTAAATTTACTTTAAAAAAATTAAGTTAAATTACCATTTCAAATTTGGATTAAAATTAAACATTTTAAATTAGAATGTTATAATACCTTGTGAAAAATTTGGATAAAAAAAAATAAAAAAATATGAATGATTTTTTTTAAGTGTAGGGATATTATACAAGTAAATATGTAAATAAATAAATGTTAAAATTTTAAGTATAAATAGATGAAATCAAAGATTAATTTAAAATTGAATTTTATTGTTTAGATTAATGATTCTAATTTAAGTTTTAATTCAGTTTTCTTTCAGGTTGTTTCTATTCCCCTACCTTCTTCCTTTTCGAGGACGAAAAGTTCTGAGTGGGGGAGAGTGTAACAGCCCAATTTTTTTACAAGTATTTTTCACTTGTATTTTTTTTTTTAGAAAAAAAAAAAAACTTTGGGGTTTATTTAAAGTGATTAAAACAAAATATGAAAAAAAAATTAGGACTAACTAATAAGATCTCTGAAAAAATCAAGTTTTAATTAAGAAAACATTTATAGCTTAGGTGGTTAAGACATCTGGGCTATTCACGACAGGTCACGAGTTCGAGTCTCAGCACTGTCAGAATTTCGAATTTTTTTTTATGTATAAATGAACTGGGTAATCACGCGTTAAAAAGGGCGCGTAAATCTAGGGAATAAGTACCGTGTATATATATATAAAATATGAAGAATATAAACCAATTTAAATTTTAGTTAAGTATTATTTTTGAAGGATTTAGTGTATTTATAAACTGTTAAATATCACGTTTAAAAGGACGCGTAAAATTCATGGTAAGTAATGTAATAAAACGTGTAGAATTTAAAACGTTATTTTATATATATATTTTTGATGTTTTGTATTACGTCAGTTTGACGTACTTTTAAAATCATATATAAACACCTTTATGGATTAAAACATCAGTTAGTGATTTTTAAGACGAACGTTACTTTTGGTTGTAACTGACAGTTTGGTTTTAAATAAAATGTGTATATACGTTTCCATTTCCAAAAGCTTTGAAAAATTCTTGCCGTCATTTAATTAAATCAAACTAAAAAAAAATATATATCAATTCTCATATAATTGGAACGGTTCATATTTTGCCATTCCTCTGATCACGAAACCTTATCTGCCTAAATCTACAATCACGCATATATCATTTGAAAGAAAATCAATTTTGCCTCCCTTTGCGCGTGACACAAAATTTTATTCTTTTAACATTTTTGGCATTTGCCTCTTACCTTTTTGTTTCTTGAGCATGTCACTGTATTCATTTATTCACGCAACCTAAATAGACTAATATATTTGATTGCCTAAAAATCAACTCATGCATTCAAATTTAACCTTGCCTATCTTTTCAAATTCTCACATTCCTATTTATATCTCTCTGTTTCCACTGCCTTTATTTTGCAAGATAAAATTTTTTTCGTTCCTATAATCACGCATATAAAGTAAAAAAATCGTATTTAAATATCTTTATGGAGAAAAATATCAGTCAGTGATTTTAAGACGGACGTTATTTTGTTTTAAAGGACCGTTTGATTTCTTTTAATAAATGGTATACGTTCTTTGCCTAAAGCTTACATAAATATTCACCTTTTCATTTATGGGTATCAAACTAAAATCAAGATTTTAGCTAAAATAAAATGGATCACACGTGAGCAACATTAGTGCATTTGTATATATGTAACGTTCGCATTTTTGCTTATTCCTCTTACCCTCTGTTGTCATCAGCTTTACCAAACATCACGCTTGCCCTTCCTTTGATCAATATTCCCCTTAAGTAACGTACAAACTTTGTAAATCAAACCATGTATCACGCAAGTCATTTATTTCCCATAATCCAAGCTGCCATTTTCTCTGCCTTTTTGTTCACAAATTTTCGAATACTGATCAAACTTTATACGTTGGAAATTTTTTTTTTTATCCTTTTGCAAAACTGAAATGAGTTAATCACGCCACATCCCTTGATCACTGCCTTGCCGTTTCACAAATTCGTGTATAAATATGCCAGAGATCCACATCTCAAAAAAAAAAAAGAAAAAAAAACTCACCACTCTTCAAAGCATTGCAAATTTTCCTCTGGCAATTTCGTTCGAAGCATCAGGTAATTGTCTTATTGTTTTCTCTTTCTTTTCCTTCCAGTTTTTCCTTTCCTCGGTTTTTTTTTGTTCTCATTTGATATGCTCGGCCACTCCAACCCATCTACTTCACCCGATCTAGTTGACAAACTTTGGAAATTTATGAGTCATCACATCTGTAGAAATCTAATATGTGTGTGCAAAGAGATGGTGTAGTTGACCCAGATTTAATTTAATGCTAGCTTAAAGTTTACGCGTACTATCACTACGGAAAAATGGGTTATTCATTGTATATATCATACTTAGTTTTGGGTCAAACAAAATAGAAAGTCAATAATGTTCATTGAAAAAAAAAAAGAAAAAAAAAAGAAAAAAAAAAAGAAGAAAGAAATATATATGTAAAACAGAGGAAGGAGAGGAAGGGAAGAGGGAGAGGAGAGATTTGAGGGTACCTGTACATGCGTGTATCAGTGAGAAGCTTTGCCTTTTTGCATATATTAGATAATTTACCTGTACTAAATGCATATCATATAGGAAGCAGTGCCTGCATATTTTTAACATAAATATAGTTCAGACCATATAGTGTGTGTGCAAGCATCTATTAAAAAAGATCCATGCATTTAGTCGAAAGATTGGGCGAATTGTGCATGTGATATATATATTTATAAAAAAAAAAAAAAACACACTGATTTCATTTGTAAATTAAATGCTTACAATTTATAAGCTTTCATTCCAAACAATATTTCAATTTGTACCGGACATTGATTTAATTCAATTTACTATTTAATATTATTAATTCATTAACTAAATTCACTACTTACCTTTGTTCTCTTATATGCAACTCTTAGCCTAATATAACAATTTACATCACTTCAATTTATTCGTCATTTTGTTTCAACTGTAAATACTTAGCCTTATATTCCCATGGTTTCATTTCCTTCTCAACATTTGCTTCATTATTAATTTTAAAATCTTTATTTCTTCTAAAGTAAATTTGCGTAAATCTTATTAAAATGACAAATTTAATTAACGAAAATGACAGGTCGTTAAACATATGAAAAAAAAAAGAGAATATTTATAATTTAGAAATGATATAATAAAATTTTATAAAGGAAGTAACGTGCAGATCAAATAATGTACTATCCATGCATTAGTTTGTAGTATAGGCTGGGTGAAAACTTTTGCATGTGTACACGCAAATCTAGTAGGAAATAGGCAGTGTGTTTTTGCGTGAAGGGAAAAAATTAAGGGAGTGAAGTATTTGCATTTCTTTGGGTTACAGTGAGCGTACATTCTTAGTTGATATAGGCTTGGGCCGTGACCTTATGCATACTTCCAGTTGAAGTTTAGTAATGTGGTGGTTGTGCGTTTTGTTTAATTAAATAATAGAGTATATATATAAAAGGTAGAAAAAAAAAAGATTTTATTTTGGGCCGAGTTGTTCGTCAAGTAGGGTGGTGTAGTGGTCGAGCGTATCGTGCCAAATTTCTTTGACTCTATTCGTTCCAATTGTTTCAAATATTTGCGTTGACCATAAATTTTAAAAGTCACGTATTCGGTATTTGGATCTTGTTATAGATTTGAATCTAGGCGTGACATCCAGGGAAATTTGATCGCTACCCTCTGTGCGTTTCTTTTTTTTTGGTGGATTTTTCATTTTCGCTTGAATCAAATTTTCTGCAGCTTTCAGGTGAGTATTTCTCACCAGACATACGTATTTATATTTTGGTAAATTATTGCAAGTGTATGTGTAAAATTGTATTTCACATTATCTGTCTGTAATGTAATATAGAATGATGGACCCCATTTAAATTGACACCTCATCAGTATTATCTGTTATATTATTTCTGCAGTTATATTATTAATTGTTATTTACTGCTTAAATCACCACTGCAAGTTCCCTGTTAAAGTTGGATTGTTATGGGCTGAAATAATGATTATTGTTAAACTAGTCTGTTAACTGCTTAACTGATAACTTGGGATTGCGGGTTTGAAATGATAGAACCCGGGGTTTTGTAAATTACGGGTTGAAATGATATAAATCCGTATCACTTGACCTAGGCTAGAGAACTATATACAGGCCCGTGGTTCTTATAATATTTTCTGAAATATTTAAAATTATTTTGGAAGTTAAATATTTGATTTAATATCTTTAAAGGATTATTTTTATTTTTATTTTTGAATGAGTTATAAATGTTAATAAATAAATAAATATTTGAATAGAATTTTGGAATATAACTTATTTTGGAAATTCTGGATTTTGAAAAATAAGCCTTCAGTTAATAAATAAATAGATAAATAAGTTATATTTGGAAATATTTATTTAGTTAAACAAATCTGCTACAGCATTTTAAATGCTGTCTTTTTGAAATTGGACTAGTTTTACCCGTAACTTTAGGTAGCATTTCCTAAGTGCTACAGAATCTAGAATTGATTGTTTTAAAACTCATGGAATTTGATAAATTTTATTTTATGTTAAGTTTTGGAAAATCTTAAGATATGATATTTATAACTGGATTTTCCTTAATAAATTTAAGATGAATATTCTAGTATTAAGTGAATTTTGAAGATATTAAATGACTAACATTTGGAGTTTATTTATGGAATTTATGGGAATATTCAAGACTAAATAATAAAACATTGATTTGTTGAAAGAATAAAATCCAAACTTAGTTTTGAATAGGAAATACTCCAATTGGATATATATATATATATATATATATAGGAATTGTAATGGATTTGGGGACATAAAGTGATATTTAAATTATGGTTTAAACTTTAAATAAAGAAATATATTTGTAAAGCTATATAAATTATCTTCTTTACAAAGTAACCATAAAGTTAAACCATTATTCTATATACCGTTGAATATCCAAACCATTTGTGTGTTGGGAGTTATGGTTTTAAAGTAAAAATTCCAAATATTATGTTTTGAAGATATAATTCAAATATTTGGCTTCCAGATATTATAAATTTTAAGCAGTATGGTTTTTGGAAAGAATTATATTTGAATATAACGATATTATATTGTTTTTGGGTTTTAAAATGATATCGTATTTATATTTTGAAATGGAAATGTTTATTCTGGTTTTAAAGTATAAAATGTTTTAAATGACCACGGGTTATAATAACGATGGGTTGGCAAAGAGACCGGGATCGGATATGGACATACTCTCTGTCGATACCGAAAACCACTTTGACCAACCGTGTACGCGGTGGAGATTCCAGAATGAAGTAGGTCGGTGGTGGCGTTTCCTGTAAGGTAAATACGTGGACCCGACTCCCGTGAGTTGGCATAAGGTGGCTAAAACAGGAGCAATTCCAGGCCAATGAGGTCATTCCTCTGATCGGACGCTCCTCTTCGATATTATACTATGTTTTTGGATTGATTCGGTGGCCACCTCTATATTTTGATTTTGGGGAGTTAGTCCGAGGTGGGCGGTAACTGCGGCTACGCGTTTCCATCAGCCTGGATAGCAATTGGTATATCTACCCTGGCATTGCCTAGTTGTGCCGTGTCATCTACCATACCGAGCCTTTACTACGAGTTTCTATTTGTGTCGTACCTATGGAGTATCCTCTGGTAGCTTCCCGATCAGGAGGTATTACGGTACTGTATAGACTATTGGCATTATTTGTGTTAAGGGGAATATTGGGTCACCCCTTAACGCTATTAAAAAGTAAGTTTATTTTATAAATAGACACTATTATAATAGCGCAATATACTACATAGTAAATAGTTTAACGGATCCTTAGAGGATGGGCGGTCCCAAGCATCCTTTAAGTTACTTGTTCTATATTATAGTACACTTGAATTAGCTTACATTATATAAGTATGTATGTACTGACTCGAGTGTTATGTTTTATTTTACGCTCGGGTCAGCCTGAGTTGCAGTTTCAGTTTTTCTCTCCGGAGCTAGGTCATCCCGTAGATCATTCGTGCTGCCGGAAGCTTTTCAGTCCCTATCTTATCTGCAATCAAGACTTTGGAGGAATCTGTTTCTATTTATGTCTACAGCTGTATTGCAGATTCTAAACTATGTAAATTCTTTTTGGTTAAAAGTTTTATGGTGGCTTCATGAACCACTAAATATTTTATTTCCGCTGTGAGTTCTGATATCTGTGTATGTGATTCTGTGATTTTATTTACTGCATATTCTGAGTTCTGCCAAAATTATTCTACAACGCAGTACTTTGAACACTTCAAGTCCGACATGAGCGGATGCGAAGGGTTGAAAATATTGGGTCGTTACAGTAGCATTTAGTAAATCATAAATTTTTTTTGCTGCAATATTTGGCTCTTCAACATTTCCATCATTGTCGTCAACTTCAACCGTAGGAAACATTGATCGTGCTGCATCTTCGACCATATTTTCTATATGGGTCATCGTAACTACTTCGTTAATGACACTTTCAAACTCTACAAAAGTATTTGGTACAACTTCTCCATGCTAATCCCAAACATAATACTCGGGCACGAAACCATTTTGGCACAAATGAAATTTCACAATATTTGGTAACAAATGCTTCAAATGTCTACACCTACTACACGGACAACGAATTTCTGGATCGTTTCCGTTATTACTTAAAGAGAATTCAACAAATACATTTACACCATTATAAAAATCTTCTTTTATTGAGCCTCTTAATCCTTTTCTTTAATACATCCATTTCCTCCGATCAACAAAATAATCAATCATTTTTCCTATTTGAGAAAATGAGTCACAAGTTTAAAATTTAATATTTATTTTCAAGAATAAAAATTCGAAAAAGATCATTTTCATGGTCGTATAATATTTGAATCAGGAAATTATTGTCAAGGACAAAATTTCTTAGCATTTTAGCCTCAAGGACAGACTTTCAGTATTTTAGCATGAAGGACAACTTTCTTTAGGTACCAGTTTTTAGTTATTGATAGCAATTTTTAGGTATCAGTTTATAGTTATCGGTAGCAGTTTTTAGGTATCAGTTTTTAGTTCGGTAGCAGTTTTGAAAGAATGTTTGTCCTTATAAATAATTTTGGAAGGATGTTTGTCCTTATGGATAATTTCTAGAAGATGTTTGTCCTTGTGATAAAAATATTAAGGTCGTGTCCTTGAGGCTAAAAATATACAAATTTTTGTCCTTTAAATTAATTCCCCCTATTTGAATTTAAAGCACTGTTTCACAAATTAAAAAATATTTTCAAATATGACACATTTTATTTTTTAACGCATCGATACAAAATTTTGTACAAAAAGATATTTTTTCCAATGGTTAGACATCCCACTTCCCATTACGAACACAGTAAGTATTTACATTTCTTATATTACTTCGTCTCAAACGATTCAACAAAATTTCGGTAGTATTTTCCTTTTGTTCCCTGCACTGTACACAAATGCGTGTACGCAGGAAACAAAAAAGAAAAGTTAGGCCGAAATTTTATGAACCGTTTGAGATGAAGTAGTATGCAAAATGTAAATGCTTACCGTGTTCATAACTTGTCCAATACAGGGACAAACCCAACAATCATTGTACCAGATGAATATAAATGGTTGTTTTTAAAAAAAACGACTATTTATATAACGATCATGTACAACACTCGTCAAACGAGGCCAAAAACTCTCTAAGGGACGTTAAATGTGCACGTTTTACGAAAAAATATAGTTTTACTAACTGTTCACATTTACAAAAATATATTTTAATTAACACATTTATTCGACGCATTACATCAACTTAAGGCTAGTGTAACATTTTTGTCATTTTTAAATACACACAATTATAATTTAGACTCATGTATTTTTTTATTGCATTAGTCAATACATGCACAATATAATACTCCTAGCTCGTTTATTCATTTTATCTTATTCCAACTAACACAATACAATGATAGCAGCGCTACATACATATACAATCGTAGAATCAACGCATACACAACGATTTACATATACATGAACAACCACAAATTGTACATGTTTTTCACAATTTCACGATAAAAGATGAAATAGGTATACCATGGAATATTAGAAACTATTATCACATTATTGGAAACAATTTCAATCACCATTTAGCCCTAATTTATCATCTCATGCAAATATAGAAAAAGGGTAAAAATTGAATTTTTCACGAAAATAAGAGACTATACCTGAGCTAGAAAGCAAGAGAGGTTGAATTCGTAGCCGGGAAGGATGCAAAAACACGGAATTAGTGATTGGAGGCTTGTGGAGAGAATTTGGGATTTTAGAAATTAAAATTAGGTTTTGCTGAAATGAGGAAGAAAAACTCGATTTTGAGCCTTTAATTCGCGATTTTCCGACGGCTTCCGACGGCCGTCGACGGCCCGTCGGAAATAGGCCGTCGGGAGCCGTCGCCCTCCCCTATCGCTCTTTAAGAATTTTCTAGTGGTGGCTAGATCCGATGAAGGGATTTCTTTTGGAAGGCATAAAGAAAATTAGGAAAGTGTCGAAGAAGAAGGAAAATAATAATGAAAATATAGAAAGAAATAATTTACTAAGGGAAACTACTCCAGGTTGATCGATCAACACTGATCCAGCATGAATCGATACTGGATCATCTACCCTCAAAAATGATCATCGTCATGATCCTGTTAGAGACAACAATCATAATGCAAGTCTTATAGGTGAAAAACATAGGAGGAATACTAATGGACAATCTCATGGAAGAGAGTGATCTGAAGGATGTAGTGAAAGACAATGTGATGGAATGAGAGGCTAAGACAAATGGACTCTACAGAGCCAAGAGGCCTAGGTGTTAGGCTACTAATCGTGACCGCTTGATCAACAACCATCATGGTCTTTTGCAAAGTCAAGCACATAATGGTGCATTTGGTGGCCACCTTCGAGGACACTTTGAAGGAATAACTGATGCGAATCAAGAGCATTAACAGAAGGCTGCTTCTGGTTGTTATCCATTTTCCGCGGAGATTATGGTGACATGGTGTCCCATGAAGTTTGTAATGACATCTATGCCCATGCATAATGGATTAACTGATCCTATGCAACAACTTCTTAGGTATTACTAGCATATGGATGGTGTGAGAGCAGACGACTTTGTGAAATTTCGTTGTTTCCACTTATTTCTCGAGGGATCGGTCATGATTCGGTTCTATAGGCATAAGAGGGATCCGTAAGATATTATGATCAACTGGTATATAAATTTTTGTGTCGATATAGGGTGCATTTTGTGTAGCCCAAGGATGGGATTTCTTTGGCTAATTGAAGTAGGGAACCATGTAATCATTAGAGAACTATCTAGAAAGATTCAATGTTGCGGTAACTGTAATAAGGAAACCATAGGACAACCTTGTATTGATGTCTCCTATTGAAGGAGTAAACAAAGATTTTGAGTATGGGAAGTGGCTGATTATGAAGAATTTTAACATGTTGAAAGACTTCTATAGAAAAGCAATCAATTTTTACACTTGGAAGGGGCAAAGATGGAAAGAAGATTGAATGCTATAGGTATGTCAAAATGAAGTATCTTGGTGAGGAGTAGCGAGGTTATTAAGAAGGATGCTAATAATGGAAATGAAAACAAGAATAATAAAATATAGAATAGTAATTCTAGTGGTATATAGGAAAAACCCAAAAAGAGTTTTCGATTTATAAGGAATGGTAAATATATGAAACTGAACGACTCCATGAAAATATTTATCCTTTAAGGTATAGGAAGTCAACTTCGAAGGAAACCATAGAGGAAGAGAAAAGGCGTGGAAAGTATTGTCGTTTCCATGAGACTTACGGACATAATACAAATTAGTGCATGCATCTGAAGGACATGATCGAGGATTGATATAAGAAAACAAATGCAATAGTTTGTAAAGGACCTATATGATGATGGGTAGAGGAACAATAAGCCATCTAGGTAGGCACCTAGGGGCAATGGTAAAGGAATCAATAGAGTTGGCCGAAGTTCACCCAATGGTCATTTGGTTATCAATACAATTTCTAGAGGTTTGCATCCCACAAAAAAGTGTTTCATCAGTGCTAGATAAGATGAAACGCTATGAGAGTTCCTTGAAGCATATTTTACAAGAGACATGCTATGACATGTTATGCGATTGTGGGTGGCACTCCCGCAAAGAAGTTGAAACGGATAGGCAATAAAATAGCTTTTTGGAATGAAGACGTGAATGGGATCCATGTACCAACGTTTGATCTAGTGTGATAACGATTAATATTGGGTCAGTTACTGCTTGTCAGTGCTAGTTGAGAGAAGAACTCTAGTAAATATTTAATTAAAATAGCTTTTGATGAGATGTTGAGAAAGAAGGATTTGTTGCCTTGTAATTCCCTGGTGCAAGATTTTAATGCAGTGGAAATATCTTCAATCGGTTGTATAAGGCCGAGTATTCAACAAGGAAACAAACTCTGCAAGGCAATATGGCTAAAGAACTTTGTTGTTGCGAATAGATATTCTGCTTATAATGCATTTTTGGATCGACTAGTCCTTGCTAATTTTTGATTCACCGTAGCTTCTCCAACTAACTATGAAATTTCCCACAAATGGTGGAGTTGGTTTAAGAGGACTAAAGTACTAGGGAAAATACATAATACTAAATAAAAATGGTGACAATGCTTTTCCCTTCTTAATCGTCCTTACCCAAATCTGAGTTTAACCCGCCATCTATCCATGCCTCCACTTTATTTCTATTCTTCATCTTCAATCTATAACTTAATCCTCCTTGCATGCCCTTTTAGCGCTCCGCCTTCGTCCCAAATATGGATGTTGCAACTTAAGTAAGGGAAAGACCGTACAAACTCCATCATTGATGGTGTGGATTTCCAACGAAACGCTCTAGTCATTCATTCGAAATCCATTCATTTTTCTTGCACTCTTGCGATCAACGTCTTTCGATGCATTAGGTTACTTTTCCGACTCTATTTTAATTGCTAAGATGGATTTGATATCCTCCTTTCTTTCAATTTCTGGAATTCATGCTGATGTAGTTTCTGATGTGTTGCCCGATGCTTATGATGTTGCTAATGCTTGTGCTTTCTCTCTTGCTAGTGTAAATGTTATAATCGCTAACTCGTTTCAGGATTCTAAATTTCCTATCATCTCAAGCGCTAGTGCTAATATGGTCACTTTGCAGCTCTTTGCTTTTCTTGTGAAAGCTAATATTGTGCAACCAACTTTGCATAAGCCTCTTTCTAATTCTAATTGTATTCATATAAAAGGCCTTAATAGTGCATCTCCTAATGTTCAATTTGAAGGGCAGTGCGAGTCCCCTAAGATTTTTCATAACCTTCATATCATGAACTGATCATCATTATTCACTAATAAACCATGAAAGACTATTGAATACACTCTTAGAAAGTTCGAAACAATTTGTGTGAATGGTCTCAACATCCCCCTTCGGCTGTTATTGAGGAGGGTATGTCTTTTTCGCATGATCAACTTGTAGGCTTTTTTTTGGATGAGAACCTGCCTTTCTCCATATTTAGGTATCACCTGACGAGAGTTTGGAAGCTCAAAGGCAAAGTTTGAAGAATTGGTAAAACTCAGCTTGAATTATTTTTAATCACCAGCATCCCTATTTATAATACATACCCTAAACTCTATCTTATGGTAACTCTAAAATTACGAAAACAGCAGGAAATCTTCCGAAGATATATCCCTTATCACATACCACTCATAACATCTAATCGTACATTGCGAAAACAGTAGAAAATCTTCCGAAGATATATCCCTTATCACATACCACTCATAACATCTAATCATACATTGCGGAAACAACAGAAAATCTTCCAAAGATATATCCCTTATCATATATCACTCATAACATCTAATCATATATTCTAAATATATCATAATATCTTAATCATATATTCCAAATATATCTCAATACCCTCCCTCAAGTTGGAGCATGAGATTCAAAAATGCCCAACTTGAGGATAAGAAAGTCAAATTGAGCCTTGCCGTTGTCTTCTAGACCCCGTATCTCATCCTTCATGGAAAGGCGCCACTCATCGGATTTCATGGCTTCTTTAAATGATTTAGGGTCCTTACCCTTAATTATGGCTGAGGAGTGATTGGAATGAGGGGAACGATAATTTATAGAAAAATTGTCACTATTTATGTAATGTGCTAGAGGATAAGGATTACCCGAGGAGTGATTGGAAGGAGGAGAATCATGGACCATTAGCAAAAATCGTATATCTCGATACAGAACATTTGGGAACTTTTCCCGAAGACCATGACCCATTCCCTATGGACTAGTAGACTGATCCGAAGCAGAACCATGCGCAGACCCAGTAGACCCATTATCATTAATCAAAAGATCAACATCCTCATCTTCATAAATTATTTCAGCAAAATCTCGATGAATATCATGATCATTATTCTCACTAGATATTATATTGACATCTTCCAAACACCCAAACGGGAATACCTTCTCTACAAATTTCACATCTCTAGACATGAAAAATTCCTTTGTATCAAGATCAAATAATTTCCACCCCTTCTTACCGAACGGGTAACCCAAAAATAATACACTTTCTACTCCGACTTGCAAATTTATCTCCCTTAGTCTTTTGATTATGAGCAAAGCACAAGCACCCAAAGGTTAGAATAGCACCAAAAGAGGGTGGTTTACGAAAAAGTATCTCAAAAGGTGGTTTATTTTGTAACATGGAAGAGGGTGTACGATTAATTAAATCAGCGGTAGCAAGAACACATTCAACCTAAAAATAAATAGGCAAGTTTGCTTGAAAGCGTAATGCCCTACCCACATTCAAAATATGTTTGTGTTTCCTTTCAACTCTCCCATTATGTTGTGGAGTATCCACACACGAAGTTTGAAACAAAATTCCAGTTGCATTAAAATAATCAATCAAATAACTAAACTCAGTTCCATTATCACTTTTAACGAACTTAATTGTTTGAGAAAATTTCCTATCGACCATAGCAAGAAAGGACACAAACATTTGAAACACCTCTAATTTGTCAACCAATAAATAAATCCAAACTACTCTCGAAAAATCAACTATTGTCAAAAAATAATGGGCCCCACACGACGAAATGTGTTGATACGGACCCAACAAATTACAATGTATTTTCTCAAAAATTCTAGAAGCTTTATTGTCACTTAAAGAAAACTTGTCTCTAGAATGTTTAGCATGCATACATACTTTACATCCTTATCTAAACTATCTTTATTATTTTTGACGTGAGGAATTAACTTAACTACTTTTTAGGAAGGATGCCCGAGCCGGCGATACCGCAACTCCAAATTTGATGTTGCTTCAACTGTTGACACAAATTCCGTTTTGCCAAAGTAGTACAGTCCATCTCTCCTAACTCCCATTCCAATCAGCTCCTTTGTTTGGTCCTGTATAGCACAAGTATGAGAATCAAATTGGATAATAGTTTGTAAATCATATTAAGTTGAGAAACAGAAATTAAATTACAACTCAAGTTTGGAACATAAAGTACTCCGGTGAGAGTAATTTTGTCCGGCACAGATACGGATCCCACCAAAGTAGCAATCTCTTTTTCATTATTGGAAAACCAACAGAACACTCAAGATTTTGTGTGTCAAATAACCATGAACGTTGCCCTGTAAAATGATGGGTTACTCCAGTATCGATAATCCATGAAGTATCAGTAAACGTACCATTCAATTGATTTTCGAGAATTTTACTATTACCAATCACGCCCGAAATAGCTTTCCACTGCTCATTCGTGGACAATTGACCCAAGGCTGACACCGTCGACGAATTGGATGCGATAGAGGAGCTGCTACCAGCAGCCGCATTAGCACGTACTTGCCCCTACCTTGCCCAGCGGAGCTGCCTCATCTGCCATTGAACCAACCATTGGGGTATCCATGAAGCTCCTAACACCGACTAACCTCATGACCTGTTTTCTTGCAGTGGCTGCAAATGGATTTCGCCCAGCAACTTGAGGCCTCATGGCCCTACTTCTTGCACGGAGAACACGTCGGTCTATCAGAGGTTCCTCGGCCCCGACCATCCCCTGTACGTACAGTGAAACCGACTGCTTTAGAGGGCTTTTGCTCGACTTCCTGCTTCGATTGATGAACACGTTCTTCTTGTGACACTAATTGATAAGCTCGATCAAGATTAGGAAGAGAATCTTGAAAGAGGATATGTGTGCGCAAAGGTCCATAAAATTCAGAACAAAGACCCATCAAAAAATCTTGTAATTTGGCCTGTGCTCGTCGTTCCTCATGTAATCTGCCAGTCGAGCACGAGGAACAACAAGAACAAGAGATTAAACGTTCATGGTGATCCAATTCTTTCCACAAAGCATGCAATTTACCATAGTAAACCGAAACAGGAATCGTCTTTGTCTGCTCACATCGCACAATTGAAGATCATAACTGTTGATTCATAGGTCCATTTGTTTGGGAAAAATGTTGCTTTAGATGATCCCAAAAGGGTTTAGCTTTCTTGAATTTCGACAAAGAGGCCCTAACCTCGTGGTTGATAGTATTTGAAATCCAAGACAAAAGCATATCAATAATCGCGGTCCAATCGGACTTTGTACAGGGAGGCGCTGGTGCAAGGATACTGCCATCAAGAAATTCAAACTTTCGTCGGGCTTCTAATGTCGTCTGAATATCAGCCGCCCGGTCGTCATAATATCGGTCTTGAGTCGAATTGGTGTAATGAAGTCTCCTAGTCTATCTTGTGAGCTGAGGTAATAAGGGGAGTTGGGTTCAATTTTAGACAGTGGATCTTCAACACCAGGCATGACAAATTATTCTTGAAGAAAAAAATCGTTCTTTGGCTCTAATACCATGAATTGGTAAAACTCAGCTTGAATTATTATTAATCACCAGCATCACTATTTATAATACATACTCAAAACTCTATCTTATGGTAACTATAAAATTGCATAAATAGTAGGAAATCTTCCGAAGATATATCCCTTATCATATACCACTCATAACATCTAATCATACATTGCGGAAACAACAAAAAAACTTCCGAAGATATATCCCTTATCACATACCACTCATAACATCTGATCATACATTACGGACACAGCAGGAAATCCTCCGAAGATATATCCCTTATCACACACTACTCATAACATCTAATCATATATTCTAAATATATCATAATATCTTAATCATATATTCTAAATATATCTCAATAAAGTTACTGTGCGATACGCTAACTCGATATTCTTCTTCGAGTTTTCATGTTTGAATGATAGGCATCAAATTATTATGGTAGAACCGGTCATTATTCTAGGAAAACCTTTTATTATTACTTAGTGGATACCACTAACTGATTTAGAAAGGGTGACGAGTTCATTTTATATCGGTTTGGGTGTAAATTTTGAAAATTCCTACAGTGTTGGTAGTATTGATTGGTTGGAAAGCTTTTTCGATAACTTAATATTTTTGATATGGCTACAGTTAGGAGTGATCAAATTTTCTTTGATAGAGCATTGGTCGAAGTCAAACTAGACCATTTATTTCCATCCATGTTGCTAGTTGAGCCAATTAAGAGGCAAGTTGCCATTGTGGATGTTGATTACAAAAGAAAACCTCGTTTGTTTTACATGCTTTTCCTTTGGTCATCTATCTTCAGTGTGTAAGCATTCTCATATTTCTCTTCCCATCGTTCTGACAGAAAAGACAGACATAACAATTCCTATTTGACCTAAAATCTCTTTACCAAAAGTAGCAAAATGAAAGTGGATTCCAAAGTCCCTCTTATTGTTGATACAATGATGCTTGAGGTTAGACCTGCTTCTCTTAACCTTATAACCTAAAATCCAAATGAAAAGATATGGGTCCATGAAGTAGATTGGTTTAGCTACAATCCCGCTGATGAGACTTATATCAAGTTTGTAGCCGATATTAATAAGGAGTAATGGTCATTATCCAATCATATAGATGGGGATTCACTTGCGCTCATTGTAGAGGTGTGTGTGACCTGCTCAACAAGGAATATTTGGAAGATGAAAGTTGAAAAGGGAATTTATTTTCTTAGTGAGGTCGATAGAATTTTTTCCTAACCTTACCTTATTATTTAGAGACTTCCAACGAGTTTCTAGCACTGTTT
Organism: Allium cepa; assembly: GCA_030765085.1. Lineage (NCBI taxonomy): Eukaryota > Viridiplantae > Streptophyta > Magnoliopsida > Asparagales > Amaryllidaceae > Allium > Allium cepa. The sequence continues at coordinate 114,404,484 of CM060944.1, forward strand.
CTAATGAGGAAGAGAGTGACTCCTCCTATGATGAGAGGGTTAGTTGTAAGTTTCATTCACTAGATGAGATAGCGTGGTCTTTCTCCTGGTCTATATTGTGTCTTTGGAGTTACTGAGGAATTTATGCCTCAAACCTATTTTTACATATATAAAATGGATGGGCAATACAAAATTAGCTTTCCTAAGAAAAAAAAATACTAGGGAGAAAGGGACCCGAGGGAAGCAAGACGTAAGGATAAAGTGAAGAGTGAAAAAAAGACTTTACATCAAATTTCATAATGCGTAGTAACCACCATCTAAGCCTTGGCACGGGTCTAATGGCGATAAAATGAAGCTTCGGGCCTATGGAAAGAAGCATACAAGGAATGGCAGGATCGATGGAGCCAAAGGACAAGATTCAAATGGAAGAGGCGATCCCACAATGATTTTCAAGATTGTATCTTAGGTTAGAAAAAGGATGAAGAAGGACACAACAGAGTTTTTGAGGGTGAGTAGTGATGTATTCACATTGATTCATTTTGATGTGTGTGAAATTTCACCTTAAGTTGTATGCCAGGCATTGAATATCAACCCAACATTTGTTCCTATGAAGTAGAAGAGGAGCAGTATGGAATTGGAGATATTCGCTATGCTGAAGGAGGAAGTAAACTATCGGTAAAAAAACTTCATCCGTTAATCGATGCAGTCCATTTAGGTAGCTAATCCGGTATTGGTTAGGAAGGCAAATGAAATGGAGTGGACATTATAGAGTTTAGTATATGCTCTAGGGCCAATTCTGCAATTTTGATTATATAACTAAACTCTTGTAAATTATATTTTTCAAAGTAAATTATGCTTTTTTTTATTTCTATATTAACTTAATGTTTTGAATACATTTAATGCATATATTTTAGCAATCCCTAGGTAAAGTTTTAGTTAGTTGAATTTGCCAATTTTTTGTAAACATGAGTTATAGATCAATAATAATATAAGCACAACCTTAAAATATTAGTGGTCAACAATGCATTCAGAATGAGATATTAATACACCCGGGATACTAATGTACTTAATGCTATCCACATGATGGACAATATACTACTTATGACTATTGGGGACAATAATATGTTACGTACTCATAGTTTTTTGAAATAATTATGGCATGATTCATTAAGACCTTTTAATAGGTTAAAGTATATAAGTCAAATAGAAGATCTCACATGATGATGCGCAGTGATCCCTTGACTTGAGGGTACTATGGATCTTACAAGTTTAGGCTATACGTTGATACTAGATAATTACACAATACTAGTTTGTGTTATGTTTGGTTTTAGGTATGGCTGGAGCATATGAAGTGAATCACTACTTAGATAGGATTTTTCTCCCTCAATACTGAGAGCTAGTGTCACCATAATTGGGGAGTCATAAAGCTTTTTGCCAAAACGTTACAGTCAATTTATAATTGCTATCGCATCGAATCTTGTGATTTCAAAATCAGTTTTCCTATTAACTAAGGACATTATTAGAGTATTGACTGTTGATCAAACTCTAAACATCTTAGTGACATAGGTTAACAAAGAGTTATACTTGCATGTTATATTGTTGCTTAAGCGTTTTCACAACACTAACTATAAATTGGATTTTAAAAGTAGATAGTAAGAAATCACATAACACCGAGTCCATTGCTATTTAGCAAAGTTTTCATAGACTTCAATATTTGAATTGTTCTGTAACGACCAGCCTTTTTGGATGGTTTAAATCGACATAAACCACACACATCTGACTCAAACCATCCAAAAAGGCAGATTGTTATGGGGTAAACAAGAAAAAGCAGAGAAAGAAAGAAAACAAAACACAAAATCTCACAGCGGAATGACAAAATATAATAATCAAATAAACAGTCCATGCAGCGTATTACAAATAACATTTGATTACACCTTTACAATATAGAATCAGAGTACATATAGCAGAAATAAATAAGTAATGCAGCGGAACAGTATGATGCGGCGGAATAAATGAAATAAATAATAATAGTGCTAAATCTTTGTCTTCATCCTCCCAAAGCAATCTTCGATACACTGAAAAGCTCGGACTGACCCGAGCGAATTAAAAAGACAAAACACTCGAGTCAAAACTAAAAGATCATATGTAAGTTAAATCAACAGTAAATACATATGAGTGTAACAGCATCAGAGATATTTATGGGATTTGACATCTCCTATCTAGTGTCAACGTGAATGCAGTAACTTAAGAGATGTTCGAGATTTACATTTCCTAAGGATCGGTTAAACTATCATACATAGTACAATATGCTATTATAATAGTGTCTACAGTAAAGTAAAATATTAAAATAGCATTAAGGTGTTACCCATATCCCTCTTAACACATTTTATATAATGCCCTAGACTACGCAGATATTGTAAACTCCACTCGTAGGTGGCTATTAGGGAGCACTCGATAGGTACGGCACAAAATAAACTTGTAGAAGGCACGATAGGGTATATGAACACGACACTCGAGGCAATGCCATATTAGATATACCAATTGCGGATCCGGATTGGTGGTAACGCATAACAGCTACTACGGCCTATCTCAGAACACACTTCCATAATAAAAATAAGGTGTGGCCACCAAATCATCACAAAGTCATAATATGGTATCGAAGAAGCATGTTCGATATGAGGAATGACCTTACCTGACCCGGCGTGGATCCTTTTTTAGTCACATCGAAGCTGGCTCACGGGAGTCAGGGTCACGTGAATACCTCATGTAGAATCGTTAGCCAAACCATCCTACTTCATTTATGGAATCTCCACCATGTACACAGTTGTTAAAGTGGTTTCCGGTATTGGCAGAGAGTATGACAATATCCGATCGCGGTCTCTTTAACAACCGAATGCTTATTTTACACCGGATGTTTCTTTTACATTTCCCAAAATTCAAATCATAATTAATATCAAAATATCATATTCGATTTTAAACCATATCATTTTTCGAAATCATATTCACTTCCAAAACATATCCACTTTCCAAAATCATATTCACTTTCAAAATCATCTTTAGTTTTGAAAATGTCGATAAGATAGGTTAATCAAATCCTCATTCCAATATCATCATATTTACTCATATATGTCATTTCACAAAAAAGTATCAATTTTAGATCCCAACTTAGGTTATATCATCATCAAGGATTTAAATATAAATACTTCAACTTTTCACAGTCTGAAATTTAACAAAAATATTTTAGATAGTCATAAATAGTCTTAATAAGTTTTAAAAATAGTTTGAAATAGTTAAAATACTCTAAAATAGTTTAAATGATTTAAAATAGATTAAAATAATTTAAATAGTTAAAATAGTTTAATTTGACTTAAATTAGATTAAATTAGGTTTAAGATAAATAGATTCAAAATAGATCAAATAAATTTAAAATAGATTAGATAGATTTAAATTATAATAAATAGATTTAAAATAGAATAAATATATTTAAAACAGATTAAAACATTTAAATTGTATTAAATAGATTTAAAATAGATTAAATAAATTTAAAATATATTAGATAGATTTAAATTATATTAAATAGATTTAAAATAGATTAAATATTTTTAAAATAGGTTAAATATATTTAAATCGTATTATATAGATTTAAAATATATTAAATACATTTTATTATTTGAAATAGGTAAAATAGATTAAATTGGATTAAATAGGTTGTAATGGATTAAAATAAATTAAAATAGATTAAATTGATTAGTTTACGTAGATTTTAAAGTTATATTCAAATATTTCAATAACTCATTTTCGATAAAATTCATTTGTATTTGATAATTCAACTTTGAAATTCTAATTTAAATCCTTTGAATTCAACATTAACGCTTGGATTTTTGAAAATAATCCAGTTTTTAGAAATCACTTTCTATTTCAAAATACCAGTTAATTGAATTCAAGATTTAAAGATCATTTAATTTAACCAATCCGGTGTCCGTTTAAATTTTTCTATTCTATAGTCAACTGATATGGACATTTATCATTTCAATTCGCAATTTAAATTTTTACGGTTATATATCATTTCAGACTGCAATTCTGAATTAAATAAAATCCATAAAATCGCTCGAGTATATCATTTCAACCCATAAAGACTTTTCTCTAATCTGTAGATCGTTCGGGTATGTATCATTTCAACCCATATGGGACTTGCAGTGTTATAACAATATAAAAACATTATATCCAGTCATCCAATATCAACAATCAAACATCCATCACAATCGTCATCCAAATTAATCAATAAACCTCAATAGATAACTGATCATCAATAACAGGTATTAAATTGATAATTATAATATTAAATTAAATAGTAATTAAATTGAATAAAGGTCAGGTTTAACTAGAATGGCAATTTAAATATACCAAACATTAACCAATAAATTTCTAATCACATCAAAAATTCAATTTAATAGACATAAGATAATCTAGTAGTTGTGAGTGGATCAAAACGTTCACCTTTGATTTCAAATCGATTTGAAATCCAAAATAAAGCCCCGATTCCAACAGTCTTAGAATTCATCAAAATTAGTGCCAAGTTGTTCGTAATTTCAGTACGATCTCAATTGAAACAAACCGTGCACAAATCCCTGTTCGTATGCAAAAGTTATGATCATTAGAACATTATACGTTTTTAAAATGAACAAATAAAATAAAAAAATAAAAAAATAAAAAAAGAGAACTTATACATCGGCTTTGTCACCTCGTTCTAGGCACAACCCTAACGCGCACACACGAGGCTGCCACTTCATCTAAGAAAACTCGTCGCTATAGTTGATTGGACTGAGCTCCATCACAAGGGACGAGCTCACCTCCACTCCTCGACACACCAGCGACCTCCACCACACCCCCCTCACTAGAGACCATAAATGGAGCAGCCACCATCGTTCATTTTTAAACCTAATCGAATTATTCAAGGCAATCCGACCGTTGACTCGATTTTCCATCTACCTAGATGAACTCCACTCAACACTCTCCTATCCACGGTACCCTTGATTCGTCGATCGGACAACGTTGATCAATGCACGATGAATGGCCGAGAATTATTCCTCGAATTTTGGATACATATAAACCAAATCGAAAAAAACTGCAGATTTGACTTGCGCTTGTCGAGGTCTTCGAATCGGTATATAATATGATAGGGTTTCAAGAAGTTTGATTTTGAAATTGAATTTTGATTTGAAATTGAATTGGGAATTTAGGGTTTTCAACCATTTAGAAAGAGGAGGTAGTTAGGTAGAATTGTACGTATAGGAATAAGAAATAGAAAGACTGCTAGGGTTAGAATAGAACAATATATATACTAATGAAGTCCGATAAGAATGAATAACATATCGAACTGGTTCGAACTGACAATAACAACTCGAAAAGCCCATTTTGTTTCCAAAACGAAAGTAGATCATCCCATATATAAAAATAAATGTTTTCGATGTTTTTAAACCCAATGGAATAGGTTTCAAGTCCTAAATCCTTCATATAAAGAATTTAGCTTAAAATCAGCTTATTACAAATCGATTTCAATTGAATTTAATTAAATTGATTTCTACGCGTTTCGAGTCCGTATGATCAAACGACAAATCCGATTGCTACGAAACTTAAAACTTATAATAATTCACCATTACGGATCTGATAAAACAGGTTTTGTCGAAATCCAAGACAGTTGCCAAAATGGCTATTTTCACGTTAATTAAATGAATTAATATTAAATTAATTAAATCACTTTTTATATCTACTTTTAATAACTAACAAATTTTATCATTTTTGATTACTTAGACATTTACAATAATTTAAAACAAATTTACATATTAATCCAGCGTTAATTTATTACACCAATTACAGTGTATAATTTTAATTGTAGTTAAATGCAATTAAATTAATTTAATTTCAATAAATTGATCAAATTTGATTTCAATGCTTTTATTCAATCAATCATTACCCTATGCGCATAGTTAATATTGGTTTATATCTAATTAAACTAATATACTACAATTATCATCTTTTACCATATTTGTTGCAGTATTTCAATTACATTGAGTTTTTTTAAAATTTCACATTAATTAAAATTTAAATCCCAATAATTTAATTTATCTTGGTTTCACTCATTTTATTAAATTAATTATTGCCTTATGAATATAATTAGCATTTCTATACATTTTATTGCATTCATCTTACAGTTATCGTCTTAGCTCATTTTACGTAACATTTTAATTTCATTTAATTATAATTGATTAAACAAATTGGTAATAAATAACAATTGTCACCATTTCTACATTTAATAACGTTCATAAGTTTATTATTTACAAACAAATGGTATAACAACTTACACAATACTAATTCTATCCAATTACAATTTATTGCACATTATTTCGTTAATTAATCAACATATAATTTATCAATTACACTTTTAATCCAATTATCAATTAATACACACATTATAACAATTAATTTACACTCTATAGCCAATTATAACTTTTTAATCATTTCAATTAATTGGAATTACATTTAAAGCAGTTATCAATTACCTTAAATTAATACTATTACATTTCATTCTAGTTATATTCTTTTTATTAAATCATAAATTTTTATATCTTCCAACATTAAATCTAAAAACCTTATTAATTTAACTATTTTAATTAGCGAAAATTACGGGTCGTTACATGTTCTAATATCGTCGAGGGCTGGTATCACACCTATGAGTCACGTAATCAGGATTTTTAGAGTTTGGCTGTTATAGAATTTATTAATACGTGGATTCATAAACTGTTACAAATAATTAATAGAGATAAAAAAATATAGTGGTTATATTAGTTATTTTTAGGATTTAAATTTAATATTTATATATGTAATATTTACATATTTAATTAATTCATAGTTTAAATAAAAATATTTATGTTTTATGTTTTAAAGTGTTTAAAATATTTTTAAGAATATTCAAACTTATTTCTAGATAACTACTATGTTTTATAACTAACTAGTTTATAATCTAGAAGAGTTTAAATAATTAAAAATTGCTAAAATTAATATATAAAATGTATTTTAGAAATAATTTTCGTCCATGTTTAATTAAATAAGGTATGGCCTATTTTTTTCATATGTCTTATTATATATTAAATGTTTATTATTGATTAGTTAACTACAATATGTGTATTTTCTTTAGTAACCCACTTGATTTTTTGTTAGGTTAGGCGTCCATTAAGGCTAGGGTTTGGTTTTTGGAAAACCTGTAAATATCCCTTCTATCCGCCGCTTGAAAGAAGAGTAGAAACAGAAAAAATACCTTCATAAACATATTCTTATAGTTATGAAAACAATTTAGACCTACAACATCAAGAGAAGATTTTGCACATCTCTCTTAAAGCACAAAGCGGAGCCTTTGGTTAGATCTAACTCTAGAGATCCAAGGTGCTAGCTCAAAGTTTTATACTTCGATACAATTCTCATTTTTAAATATATTGTTTGTTTTGAATTAATGATTACGTGTATTGTTTGGATAATTTCATTAAAGGATTGATGACATAAAACAAAAGAAATTTTTGGATTTTATTTTGATTAGGTTGCACAATCGCGCACGTGCGCACGCACATACACAGACAAATGTATGTGTGTGTGTGTATAAGTTTCTATTTGTATGTAAATGTAGACTACACATGCATTTTTGAATAAAGAATAAAATATACGATAATTACTTTTGCAAGTTTTGATTGATTAAATGGAATGATTTGAAATAAAATAGGGAAAGTTTTAAATTAAGTAAGCTTTGAAAATTAATTCGGAATTGTCATCAACATAGATTATTTTGAACAAGGGAGCCAATAAAACAACTAAATATACGTATATGTGAGTATTCCATTTTGAATAATAATAAAAAAGATGATAGCAATCTAATATTTTGGTAAGTTTCATTTTGTTAAAACGAAAGATTTGATAGTAAAATTGAAAGCTCAATATGATAAATTTTATTTTGACATTAGTTGCCATACATACATGCATACATGCATGCATGCATATATACATACATATATATGCTATTAGTATTTAATTCATTATACGAATGATACATACATACATACATATATATATATATATATATTAATTTTAATATGTAACATATTGGACCATATGTTGCATATGTACACATATATATTGATTATTTAAGGTAAAAATCCCAATACCTTAATTAATACACACACACACACACACACACATATATATATATCATGCATGTTTATCTATAATATAAATAAATATATATAAGTATATATTTATCTACATGTATCTAATTGTGATATTGATGAACAAATTTTTTGATTCAAACTTTATGAATAAATACAAATAATAATAAAAAAGCGAATACATTATAAATAAAACAGTCAAAAGTCTTGGAATGAAAATAATTTAAAATAGTAATTAAATTTTTTTAAATCAAAATAATAAAATTTAAATAAAAATTTAAATTCAAAATCAAATCTACAAAATTTAAATAACATAAAAAAATTAAAATCAATCCCTTCTTCCGCTATGCTTAGCCTCTCGATCCCAACCGAACATGCATCGATTATTTAGACTTGAATAAAGTATGTCCGAAGGTTTTGTTTTCCACTTCCACTAATAAACCAACTTATGGATGGTACAACCATATATTAACTATTATCTTTTATAAATACTTGTTCCAGCTACAGTCAAATTGCATCGCACGTTCCAAATCAAGAACATATAACTTTTATCATAGATTTAAGGCTGTATTGTTATAAAGTAATGTCCTTTGGTTTGAAGAATGTTGAAGATAGTTACCAACATTTGGTCAACCAAATATTTTGGAAAAATCGGATGGACAATGGAGGTATATGTGGATGGTGTTCCAATAATTCAAAGAGGTCGACGGACTACATAGGCCACTTACCAAAAATGTCTGATATGATTTGAAAATGCATAATAACATTGAATCCGCTTAAATGTTCTTTCTGTTGCACTAAGAAATATTTTAGGGTGTATCGTGAACCCTAGCGATATTGAACCAACCTAGAGCAGATTAAAGCATTGAGACAAGTTATGGCTCCCAGGACTAGAAGGGAAATGCAAAACTTGAACGGTACGTTTGCTGCATTGAGTAGGTTTATGTCAAATGAAACTGTCAAGTCATACCAATCTTTGAATCCTTTAAGAAGGAATAGGGGATGTTCTGATGGATTGATCAGTGTGAAGTTGCATTTCAATAAATATTTAAATCTCTTCGAAAATTATTGATGGAAGGAAAAGACTTATACATCTATTCGGTGGTACCAACTCATATATTGAGTGTAGCATTAGTGTGTGAGAAAACAAAGATCCAAATTCCGGCACATTATGTCATAAGTAGTTTATAGGGGTGGGAGAGTGATATCCCAAATTAAAAAGCTAGCCTACTGCTTACTGGTAACATCGAGTAAGTTGCAATCTTACTTCGAAGTTCATCTAATAAGAGTGTTAATCATCAATTTCTTAGGCAAGTATTGCATTACCTCGAGATATTAGGACGATTATTGAAGTGAAATATCGAGATGAGTCACTCTGAGATAAGTTATCATCCTCGAAAGGTGTTTCATGGACAAACATTGTGGATTTCATTGTAGAATTTACAACCATATATTACAAAATTAAAGAGGAGAAGGTAGAACTTTCATAATGGAAACTGTATGTCAGGGATGGATCCAATTATAATAATTTTGGTGTAGGAGTAGCCTTTGTAGTCCAAAAGGTCTATTCTTTAAAGCTTGAGTTATAATAATTTTGGTGTAGGAGTAGCCTTTGTAGTCCAAAAGGTCTATTCTTTAAAGCTTGAGTTTTGTGCGATGAACAATGAAGCAGAACACAAAGTGTTAATTATGAGATTCAAGATAGTAAAGGAGTTTGGAGTATAGTCATTGAAGATATTTGTCAATTCCCAATTGGTGGTTTGCCAACTAAAGAGAGAATTTCTAGTTAATGGTGGATGCCTCTTACTCATCAAAGGTGTTGGAATTACTATATGATATCGAGAATTACATGATGCACATCCCTAGAGAGGAAATGTGAATGCAGATTCTTTAGCTAAACTAGCTGACTCTGGAGATTCGCAATTACTAGGAATCATTCCAGTTGTAGCACCGAAGATTCCAAGCATTGAAGAAGTAGATGTGGATTACATCATGGATATCGAGGAGAAGGAGTCACGGATGACTCTATTTAAGGAGTACTTATTGAAGGGAACTTTTTCGAATAGTAAGAATGAGACATGAAAACTCTTTAAGATAGTGAATAATACCATTAAATCCATCATTAAGAAGCGGTTGAAATGAAATAAAGAAAATTGAGGTGACGAGTTACCATTGGCATTTCAGGTTTACTCGATGACCCAAAAATCCACAATGAAGCAAACACCATTCACATTGGTATGTGGAACCAAAGAAACTATTCCAATTAAAGAAAATTCCCTTCACAACAGATAACATTATGAACGCAAGATGAATGAGAAAATGTTGCTAGCTTCCATTAAATTAATAAAGGAAAAGCCAAAAGGTGCGAATTTGAGGTAGTTTCTCACCACCAAAGAGTAGCATGACTATTCAACATCAAGTTCTAAAACCGTTTACGAGATTGTTGACCTTGTTTTGAAATGGTCTTTTCGAATAAGGAGGCAATTGGTCCAAATTACAAAGGACCCTACATGATAAGGCAAAATTTGGGAGATATCACACTCAAGCTCTCGACTGTCGATGGAAACCCAATTCCACTAACATGGACTATTAATAAACTGCACCGCTATTTCACTTGATTTATTATACTTTGGCATTTTCATTTGGACATTCATCGGACTGAATTCTATGTAATAAAGTTACATCCGCCATAGAGATTTTATTTGAATTTTCTTTTTGAATCAATGGAACCATGTTCATTAAATTAAACTTCGTGTTATGGGATTAATAGCACAATCATGTATTTTGGAAACAAAATGATTAATGGTACCTAGAGAGAGGTATCGAGGGACTACTCTGAATCATGATCAATTCCTTAGAGTATAATTTGGAGTATAATTTAATTGGGGTAGATTTGATAATTCACCCTTATATATCCAATCCTTGACTAACTCCTAGAGACATGCGATGTTAGGATAGATTCCCATAGAGAGGTATCGATGGACATTAGTATTCAAAGATTGTATAATCAAATTTTAACAACTTCATAGGAATTACAATGACATTAACAAGAAAATGAGTCATGTAAAAATCAATATGAAATCAAAGTTTGATTTATGGCGAACAAAATGAATTTAACTAGCGGCAATTAAAGCTAAATAAAAAGTAACATTGCAACATCCCACATCTATATCTATACTATCCAAGAATATTACTGAGTAACACCGTCAGATAATACAGATAATGAGCTATATGGGGTACACATGTGAATATTCTCTTAGGCTAATACTGGTACATATCTAGACATCGGACATAACTTACTACAAAACAAACACAGTGTCGGCACAAAGTAATAAACACGCGTGCCTCCAAGATAGAACAATACACAATAAAAAATAGATCACCGAGAACCCAAAGTCATCCACGCAGCGTAAACATATAATAATAAACATACATGATTCCAAGTGGGTTTACAAAAATAGTCAACTACCCACTAACATCAAAACTATACATAACATATCCAATATATATACATCTCAACCACTTGTGAATACATGTAGCTCATACATAATAATATACATATATGTTATCGTTAAATAGAAATCTAAAGCAATCAAAACATACAATTCTATTATTTATTGATTTGGAAGGGGTTTCCAAATATGTTTTTCCCAAATCTTCAAAATAATTTAAAATACCAATGTGTTGATCGATAGAAGATTAATTTATAAAATTCCATCCTTACTTACTCACAGCTATCTTCTAATTCTATATATATTATTGGTTGATTGATATTTTTGAATTTTGAATTGGTATTAAATAGTTGATTGGGTATATTAGCATTATTTGGGTGAGTTGGATTTTTTTAATTCACCTATATGAGCTAAACCTTATTTTCTATAATTTGTTAATTGTTTGGTGATGTGTTGTTTGTTGATATGAAATTGAATTGCATATTTTGGATCGATTGTGGTTGTGATGAGATCACATATTTTCGATCGACATTGCTATGATGAGATTACATTAATGATTGATCGGAAGGGAATAAATTGAAATGAAAGGTTTTGAAATAATCGATATATACTAGAAATGAATAAAGGATGTTTGAATGCTTTTTATTAAAATTGGAAATATTATTAGTAATAGAAAATTATTTATTGTTTTGAATACTCTATGAATAAAAATTATTTTGAAAGTGATGATTTGCAGGATTTGATCGAATAAGTGAATTTTCGTAAATTTTTTATTTTTATTCATTTATTTTTTATTATAAAAATATCTAAATGATTTTATTTATAAAATAGCATTTAAATTGCTTTTTCAAAGTGACTTGTTAATTCCGTTTGGATTTATAAATTTGACGGTTAGTAAAATATATTTGTAAGTAATATTCCTAACATTTGATTATTAGTATTTTTAATAAAAAAAGAAATCTTGAATAATAAAACTTATTTGATATTTTTAATTATTTGAGAAGGATTTTAAAATATATAAAGTGCTTTTAAAATGAACTATAAGGATCTAGAAATTGAGTGAAGTTTAATTTATAAATTTCCTTGTAATTGAATAAGAGATTTGCAACTATTTACTTTGTAACGAAAAATCGATATTGGGGAAAGAATGGAAATTTTTATAAAGTGGTTCTCTTTCTATCAGGAATTTATATTTGAAGTTGTTTTGTAGATTTTAGGGGAAATTTTATAATTAAACCGCTTTCGAATAAATAAATTGCACTTTGATTGATTTATATTCCTATGTAACGAGAAATTAGAACAAACAGAGTTTATAATAACGTTGGTTTGGGACTTTTGGTGCTATTTCTTTAGTTATTCTTTGGGAAAATAATTATGCGATGATGAGTGTAATTTACGAGCACTGAGTAAATAGGTGAGTGATAGTGGTTGGTATGTGATGCCCGAGCTGATATTTGTCCAATTATTTTCTGCAAGTAGATGTCATCTAACAGGATCAAGTAAATGTGGTATTATATTTATGGTGATACAGACTGCGAGTGTGCAGGATGAGAGCTACAAGATTTTCTATGTATTGTGTGTACTCCTACTATATGTCGAGGAGTAAACCATATTGGCTAGTATCCATCCTGCAGCCTGATTGCAGGGTTGCTCCCTGAGTCTGTGGCATACCTATTGATGTATATAGCTAAGAGCCACTGCCCTGTGTCACTTAGGCTAGTAGTCTATTACCATTAGGGGCACTTGTAGTGTCATAACCAACACATAACGTAGTCTTGCACTTGATGGATATTGGGTCACGATGACCGTCGAGGTAACCGATGACTGTAGAAGTAGCACTATGAGCTGTCAGTCTCCCGTCTGGTTATTATTGATGAGATAGCATGAGATGCTATGAACACCTACTTATTCACCTATAAGAGATTATTGTGTTTACGGTTGAGAGCCGATCCGATTATTTTTCAAGACTAGTATCAAAATAGATATTTATAAAATTGAGAGCATGTAAGAGTGAGAGTACTGATGATTACCACATTACCGAGAGTCGAGTGGATTAATAGAGCTATGAGAGACCATACGAATATTTCATTTGCTAAGTTCCAAGTCGATTACTATAAGGTTGAAAGTATAGATGATTATTATGTGATCATTGATCTCTTAGATTATTTATGAGACCGAGAGTTTGTGTATTTTGTAACCCCGTATACATCGATTATACGGCTATTGAGGATAGCTAGAGATGCTAAGAGCATGGAGTTGGACCTTATACATATCTTTTACATGGTTATCTGGGAGAACATCTTGGCCACCGAGGGTATTCCATATCTATATTTCATGTATGTTTGATTTGTGTGATATTATATGTTATACACACACACACACACACTAACTAAGTAAGACAGACCTGGGGTATGTCTACTTTATGATTATCTGAGAGATAATCTAGGGGATTGCTAGGAGTATGTACTTTATTGTTGATGAATTTTATGCCTAATGTAGTTAGATTATGGTTCTTTTACCTATTTGATCATATTCTCGTTTGGTGTGTTGATCGACTTTTTTGGAAATGGGTTATCTTTTGTGTGAATGGTTTTGAAATATATTGCCACTTGTATTGTACTTTTTTATGCCATGCCTATTATTATTTCATATTGACATCTACACTCTAGACATAGTCCGAACCGTGTGTTATTTATATAATACTTAGGTCGTCCAAGTCATTTTAGGTTCAGGGACGAGATGACCAGTATGTGTATGTTGGGCATAGATGGTGGATAGAATATCTATATATTACTATTTATATTTTAACTAGATGTGTTCACAAGTGGTTCAGATGTATATATATTGGACATGTTATGTATATTTTTGATGTTAGTAGGTATTTGACAATTTTTATAAGCCCGCTTGGACTCGTGCACATTTATTATCATACATTATCGCCGCATGGATGATTTTTTTTCTTTGTGATCTATTTTATATTATGTATTGTTCTATCCTTGAGGCACATGTATTTGCTACCTTTTGCTGGCACTTTGTACGTATAGGTGAGTTGTTTATGATATTTGAGATACATACCAGGCTAGCCTAAGGGAATACTCATGTATGTATTCCATACAATCTCATTCTCCATATTATCTAACAATAGCACTCAGCAATTTTCTTGGATAGTTGGTTGTAGAGCTGCGGTATTACAAGCATTGAGTTATATCAGAAGTTTGTTTACATATACAGGGTTGCAGTAAATAAATGTGTTACATAGATTCAAATATAAAGGTAGATATGGTATAAAGTAAATCATTACTATCATTTATGTAAAAATATTTGTAAGAATTGTAAATTAAATGTAGGAAAGTGAAGTTTAAACGAGATTAGTTGAAAAAATGGAATTTTATTCACTTTCTTTTGAAGATAAAAGAGTCATTTATGCCCGTTCAAAAATAGTGGTATATGTACAAGAGTATAAATGGATCGGAAAGATAAAAATGAAACCAAGTGCATCATTTCTTCTTTGGTTTGTGCTTTACAGCAAGCTTCTTTAAAGGCTGCTTCTCGGCATGCTAGTTCCCTCCAAAGGAGTGTCCTCTTCAGAAAGGAAAGGATCCTCAATAGGAATGATATGTAGTTTTCTCTTCCTTTTCCCATTCTTCTCAGAGGAAACATGATTGTTAGTATCAAAGCACAGTGTGAGATCCTTAGAAAGTAGTAGGAACGATTAAAGTTGGGTAAGGACTTCATCTAGCTTTTATGATCTTTCTTCCTCACATTTAATACAACCTTTTGGACGCCAAGGGTTTCACACAGTGCAAGTTATGCTCAAAAGGCATGATACCGATTTCTCCTTCCTTTTCCAAGTTAGCATATGAATCCTCAACCTTGGATAATGCCCCAATATTTTTAGGGTTTGGACAAGGACTAGACCTGGTATTGGTGGTAATGGCAATGTCAGTGATAAATAAAGTAGAAGGGGGGTGCAAATAGGTAGATGACGTGAGAAGTTTCGAGAGGTCTTAAAACACAAAACAGAATTGGTGTAAGTTATAAGCTTAGAGCAGAAGCTTTTGAAGGGAAAAAGAGAGTATTTGTTATGGTTAGGGATATGCCGTAGGGACAATTATGTAATTTTTTTACATATATCTAGTGCGATAATCAAAATAAAAGGGGTTTCTTTCTATTAGATGCTTGTTATATTTTGATATAATTAACTAGGTAATTAATTTAAAATATATTAAATAGAAAATCCTTAAACAAAATATTATGTGATAGTAATTAAATGTGTATTAATCAAGAGAAAATTTTCACATTAAGAATAACGTATTATTTTAAATATTCTTAGTTAAGATGTTTTGAGATATGTGTCGATACATTCCATTAAAACTAGAGTATGTTAAGCTCTTCAAATGTTGGACAGTGTATTACTCATGGTTGTTGTGGGCACGAAGGTGTTACTTACTGATAGTTATAGAATAATCATGGCATGACTCACTCGAGAGTTTTATGCTGGTTTATATAGCTAAGGTCAAACCGAGAATCCTGAAGTGGCGATACTACACAGTTCTCTTGACTTGAGAATACTGTTGAACTTCAGTGTGGACACTCCACTTTGATTATAACTAAACTGTGGAATGATATCCATCGAACATGTATAGAATCCATGGGTCTGAGTTGAAGAATTGGAAGTGAAATATTATTAAATAGAAATTCATCTCCTCACTTATATGAGGTCAGTATCACGGTCAGCTGCAATCAAATCAAGGTCAAGTCTCTAGCCAAAGTAGCACGATTAATAATATTGATATTATCGAACAAGAAATTTGTGTTTGGACTTATCAAGTTAAATGTGGACGATGTTAGAATTTTGACCAAAACCGAATTCCATAAATCCTAATGTGACATGGTGCCGACGAAGAGGATTGGTGTAACTAATCGTTACTAAAAGGTACCGTTAAGAAAGTATAAAAATATGATTTTACTAAATAGGGACGTAAACGATGAATTCAGCCAAACTATCACACCACTAGCTAAGATGACGTGTGGATGTTAAGTTTTGAATTGTTCAAAATTAATCATCGACTGAATTCACGCTTCTGAGTCAGTCAACCGTATTTATGAATTCTTCGAAAAACTACATAATTTAATTAATTTATAAAATATCATAAATTTATTAAATTAATTAATATTTACGAAATATTGATTATTATTTAATTTATTTGTTGTTTTGGATTTATTGGTAATTATTTAAATGCATGTATAAAGGGAATATTTGAATACATTGATACACAATATTAGTATACTTGCTAAATGGGGTTTAAATAATAAATAATTACTAGAAGGATTTTTGGAAATTGTGCTACTTGTTGAAGCATGATTGGGCCGACCACATTTTAGAGAAAGATGGATTAAAAGAATTCAATAAGGAAGTATAATGAGTAGAATGGGAAAGGTTCTCTTTTTCCCATTAAAAACAATCTCTTCATGCAAATCTTTTTGGATATAATTTTTTTCTTTCACTTTTCCTCACCATCCAAGAATGAAATTCCTTTAACCCATTTCTGAAAATAAACATCTTCAAATTGAATCTAAATACAAAAAAAATAGTTTTGCAGTTCATCCATCTTTACAAAGATTGGTGTTGGTTTCAGAAATCTAAGGAGAATTCATAGATTAATGTGTAATTTATTAGCTAGATCCACAAGATAAATTCTATTTTATACTAATAATTTTTTTGTTTCTCCTTACGACGATTTTATATAAATATTGTTTCTTTACCTAGATCATAAATTGACAACACGATTTAAACAACTAATTGGATGATATGGTTTAATTCAAATTATTTGTTCAAAACTGAAATTTCCTATATAGTAAAAACAATAATTTTATCTACAAACATGACTGTATATATACATAATGTTTTTAAAGATAATTTATATGTGATTTAATCATAAAATATAAGATTTGAAACATAGATCTATAACCAAAACATAGATCTCAAATCAATCTGCAAGTATAATAATATTTGTCCAAAACTTATATGTACGTTTTAATCTTAATAGTTTTTTTAATTGTTTTGTTTTTGATGGAATTAACCTTGAGAGATAAAATTAAATATTATATATACCCATACATACATATACATATACATATACATACATATGTATGTATGCATATGTATATGTATACGTATATGTATCTATGTATATTTGTGTGTGTGTGTGTCTGTTATAGTTTTTATATAAAGGGCAATTACAAATAGAATCATATGTTCATATCAAAACTATTAGTTGAAATCGTTAAAATCATTTGTTTATATACAAATAAGGTTAAACGAATTTAGTAGATTTAAAATATTGAATAAATGAAACTATTTCTAATTTCATAATTATACACATACATATATTTTTAATGTTAATATTCAATTCAATAAGATTATTAATCAAATGTAATCTAAATCTTAATTCTAAATAAAACTTTCCTAACCAAACTCAGATTCCCTATTTGATTTTGGATTTTGATGTTTGTGTTTATCAGTTTATGTTAATTTTTGTCTAAACAATCATTATTTTTAATATCTAGATCTTATCAGCTTTTGAAATCATTTAAACATCACAAAAGTTAAAGATAAATCGATGATATATATATATATATATATTGCATTAACTGACATTGTTGGTGTCTGTTATGTTATTTGTGATGCAACTGATATCTATACAAGTATATCTCATTTTTCATGTCAACCGTTTATTGTCGCATTTCTTTTGAATAATGGTTGGGCATAATTTTAGAATATTTGTGGAAGGAGGAAGGTGTAATCAATTGTCGATACCACCTTTCATCTTTCCCTTTTAGATCTTAATGTGATTACATTTAGATCTAACATTAGTATGTTCATCCCCCTTTCACATCTTTTTAAAAAAAATGAATATATATGATATATGCATAAATATAAACTTTATACATAATAAACATATATTTAATAAACTAAATTAGAAAATTAAATATGATTAGATCTTATTTAAATTAACTAGATTGAACTTAGTGGAACCTATTAGACTTCATAGGCCTAATAAATCCAAAATAAGAATTTTATTTTGAAATCTAACTAATTTACCTGCTTCTAACTGGCTTGGTTCCTTTAATGACATCGGAGCTATACTGATCTATGTGGTCTAAATTAATAATGTTAGAGCTAACTGATCAAAGCCTTGGGTAGGTTGTTTGGAACGGTAGCGTCGAGGGTTAGATTTAGGTAATCAAGCACTTTGTCCTACCTAGCTAGTAGCCTAAAGGAAGAAGTTATCTCAAAGGTCGGATTTGGGTAATCAAGCACATTGTCCTACCCATTTAGTAGGATGTTTGTACCATTAAGTTTACTATGTGTGAAGTGCAACAAACATGTAAAATTTCCTTATTTGCAACTAATGTTCTTTGAAATGTAAGATGAGATTCTAGTAACCCAACAAATTTATCATTTGAAAATACATTTTTTAGTTTACAAGCAAATAGATTATCATCGATGTTCCATTCAATTAATAAACTAGAAACCTTTCCAACTATAGAAGCTCCTATATGAGGAGGCATAAAAGAAATTTAGCAATTTCTTTTTTAAAGCCCAACCATTATCTATGAAATGTATCATTACTAATATAATACCGCCAGTATTTATTGATGTCCATAAATCAAAATTTAAGCTCACTTTTCCTAAGTATGATTTCAGAAAATGTTTAAGTCTGAGCTTTTGTTTCTCATAAATTTTAGTGAAAATCGGCCAAGCAGTATTTCCTAAAAAATACTCCACTTCATAGTCTAAATTAGAAAGTAATTCAATAACCCCTTCGTATTGGACAAATACAACTGTTGATACTTATGTTGATCAAACTTACATGATTCATCCCTATAAAAGATGAAAATTTAGGTATATGCGTGTGAGAAAGGCGGAACACGGATCTTAAGGCTAGGTTTAACACTAGAGGAGGGTGAATAGTGTTTAAAGGAATTACTAAACCTTTTTGAGTTTTTGTTAATTTGAACACAAATGTATGCAATATTCAGACACATATATGATCACAGAAACAAACACAGATGCAGAAATAAAGTAAAAGCAGTAAAGGAAAGAACATACCGGATTTTATACTGGTTCGGAGTTACCCTACATCCAATCCCGCACACAAGTATGGATTTCCTTTCAAAAGAAATTGTACAATTACACCCTCGATTTCAAGGTTACGAAGTACACCCTCCATATTCACAATCCTCTGGGTAGAGATACTTGATTTCAGGGGTAACAAGTTCACCCAATTGATTTCCTAGGCTACAATTACACCTTTTCTAACATGATTGATTTCCAAGGCCATAATCACACCATTTCTCGCTTGATTGATTTCCAAGGCTACAATCACACCTTTTCTCGCTAAATTGATTATAAAGAAGTCTATAACTCTGAATAACACTGAGATCTTGTTGAGATAGTGAAAGAGAATCAAGCTAGAAATGATCTAGTTAGATTCAATGTTGATTTCGGTAGAGTAATGGTAAGAATATGTATAAAGAAATGTGGAAGAAGAAGAGGAGTGAAAATCAGAAAAATATGAATTGAAATTCATTGAAAACAGCCCTTATTTATAGAAGAACAACATCAATGTCCATTCATGAAAGGATATGACGAATAGACACTTCTTTTGAAATTTAAATTTTGAAACCAACTACCACTATGTCGACATGGGTAACTTGGGTATGTCGACTTGCCAAAAGAAATTTTGGGGTTTTGTTTTTCTTTGGAAATAACTTTTATCTTAAATTAAAACTATTTTAAACTTTATAAATATACTTAAGTATAGTTAAAATACATAAATATGTATAGAGAATAATAATTTGGTATATATAAAATTTTACTATAATTTTATATTTAAATCTAAGTATAAAAAGTTAAATATATGATTATTAAAAGATAGTTTAAAAATAAGGATAATTGGATTTTGAAAATAAAGATTATTTTGAGGCTAAAATATTTAAAATCAGGATATATCTTTTTGATTCTTTTAAAAGGAAGGTTTTGAAATCATTTTGAAAACATGATATAATTTTATAAAAACATTCGAATAAAAGGTTAGCGGATACAAAACAATGTTCCATTAGAATTTTTCGTAGGTTCCATCCTACTTAGGGTTCCATCCCTTTAACAGGCTCGAAGTAGATTCCATTCCACGAATAAATTGGATTTTAAGATGCCAATGCTTTTCTAGGAGTTTTAACAAAATTCCTAATTAAATTACTTATTATTGAAATCTTTAAATCTTGATAATCTTGATATTCTTGATACTCATGAATCTTCAATCTTGATATCTTGAATCTCTATATTGTACAGTCTTCATTCTTGGTACCCTGCATATACATATATTTCTAAACTATAATGTTAGTATTTATATTTTATAATCCTATTCTAAGGTTATTTCATCAAAACCATCATCTCAAGGACTAACAATCTCCCCTTTTTTGATGATGACAATCTTTGTTTATAAAATATTACTTCTATCCTAATAACTCCCTCTAAAACTAATAACTCCCCGTTAAACTATGCCTAAGTATCTTGTTTTATATTTCTTCCCCTTTGTCATCAACAAAAGACAAACTCAAAACTATATAACTCCTCCTTAATCTAATAAATACTCTATGACATGCGATTATAATGATAGTGTTATCATAAATAATCAACACTTAACTCTAAAACCTAAAACTTAGTCCTAAACTACTAACCATCCTAACTAAGTATCCATATAATAATACTTTTAATAGAACACATATAAGAACACAAATCATTTATTAATTATATAGTTATATTTACATTTTCGTAGAGAACGTAAGAAAGAACATACAACAATAGGAAAAAGAGAAAAGAAACTAATGAGTGTGTTTGAAAATGGGAGATCTATGAACCGAACAATTTGGATAATGGAAACAGAAATTTCCACGTTGTTCGACAAGATTTCCATCTTTGTCAAAGCACACTTCGCCAACACAAACAACTTTAGCATCTTCTTCAACGTGCTCTTCTTCCATGAAGGCTTCTTCTTCTTCTTCCTCGCTGCCCTCTTGCACTTGATCTCCTAAAGAATCTTCGTCAATCAAGATTGTATTAGCATGATTGTCCATTAGAAATTTTTGCAAATTCCTAAGGATTTTGCCTTGCCTCTCTTGTTCTTTGGCCATTCTAAGTTGTACCACTTGAATTTCAGTCAATAGTTGCAGTGCATCCTTCAGAGAATCCTCCATTTTTGTCACTCGAGCGAGCGTAGTTCATTGAAACGGTCCAGAAGTAGGAGAAGGGAATGAAAATGTTGAATTTTTGTTTGATTTGGAAGAGGAGGCCATGATTTAATTTATTTCAGAACTTAGAACAGAGAGAGAACAGAGAGAATGATCAAAATTTCGAAAATAAGAAGAATATATAACCAATTATTTGAATTTTAGTGGGAAAAATTTCAAAAATAAAAAATTGTTGTATGTCGACATGGGTTGAAAGGGTATGTCGACATGGTCCTTGAAATTTTTACTATTTGATTTATTTTGATTTAATTATACTTTGTTATTTATATTTTTACATTTCAGATATTGAACAAATTCCTAATTCTCTTCTTAATTTAGTAAATATAGATTCATTTAAGGGTTTTGTTAATATATCAGCAATTTGATTCTCAGAATTAATATAATCTAGAGTAATTACTTCCTTATTTATATTATCTTTGAGAAAATGATGTCTTATATCAATATGTTTAGTTTGAGCATGTTGAGTAGTATTTTTGAATAAATTTATCGCACTAGTATTATCACAATAAATTGGTGATTTTGAGATATTTAAATTATAATATTTAAAGTTTGTTGCATATATATTACTTGAGAACAAGCCAAAGCAGCAGAAATATATTTTCTTCAGTTTAAAGAAACTGTGTTTGCTTTTTACTAAACCAGGAAATCAGAGAATGCCCCAAAAAGTGACAAGTTCCACTTGTACTTTTTCGGTCTAATTTACAACCAGCATAATCAGCACTACAATAAGATATTAAGTCAAAAGAATCATTTTTAGGGTAAAATAAGCAATAATTAGAGGTGTGTTTAACATATCTTATGATACGTTTTACGGCTTTTAAGTCGGTCTCTTTAGGTTGGGATTGATATCTTGCACAGAGACAAACACTATGCATGATATCAGGTCTAGTAGCAGGAATATAGAGTAGTGATCCAATCATTCCTCTATATAATTTTTTATCTACATCTTTCGAGAGATATTCTTTACTAAGGTACTCATTGGTTGCCATGGGAGTGGGTTTTCCACTTGCAGTAGTCAAACCAAATTTACTAATTAGGTCTTTAGCATATTTTTCTTGATTAATAAAGATATCATTATCTAATTGTTTTATTTGTAATCCTAAAAAGAAGTTTAATTCACCCATTTGACTCATCTCAAACTCTTTTGTCATTATTTCATAAAATTCTTTATTCATTTCAAAATTAGTTGATCCAAAAATGATATCATCTACGTAAACTTGTACTAGTTGAATATCATTTTTATTTCTTTTAATAAAAAGAGTATTATCTACTTTACCAATTTCAAAATTTGATTGTAATAAGTAAGATCTTTGTCTATCATACCAGGCTCTAGGAGCTTGTCTTAGACCATATAGAGCTTTCTTACGTTTGTAAACATGATTTGATAATTTTTCATTTTCAAAAAGTGGTGGTTGTTCAACTTATACTTCCTATTTTAGAAATCCATTTAAAAAGTCACTTTTAACATCCATTTGAAATAGTTTGAAATTTTTATGATTTGCGAAAGCAAGTAGAATCCTAGTGGCTTCTAATCTTGCTACGGGAGCAAAGGTTTCATCAAAATCTATTTCTTCTTCTTGACAATAACCTTGAGCGACTAACCGAGCTTTATTTCTAACAACCTCTCCTTGTTCATTCATTTTATTTTTATAAACCCATTTAGTTTCAATTATAGTTTTATTTTCAGGTCTAGGAAAAGTTCCCAAACATCATTTCTAGTGAATTGATTTAATTCTTCTTACATAGCCAAAATCTATGAATCATCAGTTGATGCTTCTTTTGGATTTTTGGATTCAATAGTTGATATAAAATCTACATTGCTCATTTGACTTAGTTGATTTCTAGTTTTAACAACAGATTGCATATCTCCAAGTACATTTTCAATAGGGTGATCTTTTAAAAGTTTAATCCTTTTATTAGGATGATTAATTTCATTATTAGTTTCAGTGGTCACTTGATTTTGAGTGATTAAATCCTCTTCATCATTTGAGTCTTCAAAATTTTTGAGATTTTCATTGAATGAAACATGCATCATTTCCTTAATGGTATTAGTTTTTAAATTAAACACTCTATAAGCTTTGCTTCTATTAGAATATCCGATAAAGATACCTTTGTCGGATTTAGGATCAAATTTATCTAAGTTATCTTTTGTATTTAAAATAAAAATTTACTTTCAAAGTTCTAAAATAAGATACCTTAGGTTTCTTTGAGTTAAGAAGTTCATAAGATGTCTTATCGGTTAAAGGTCTAATTAAAATTCTATTTAAAATATAATAGGCGGTAGCAACTGCTTCTGCCTAAAAATACTTTGGTAATTTACTATCTGAAAGCATAATTCTCGCACACTCTTGAATCGTCCTATTTTTATATTCTACTACTCCGTTTTGTTGTGGAGTTCTTGCAAATGAAAAATTGTGAGTTATATCCTTTTTATTGCAGAAATCCTCAAACTTTTCATTTTCAAATTCACCACTGTGATCGCTACAGATGGTTATAATTTTTAGAGAAAGTTGATTTTGAATCCTTTTTGTAAAGTTCTTAAAACATTCAAAAGTATCACTTTTATGTTTCAAAAATATTATCCATGTAAATCTAGAATAATCATCTACAATTACAAAAACATATTTGCTATTATTTATTGACAGAATTTGAGATGGACCAAATAAATCAAGGTGAAGTAATTCAAGAGGTTTTGAGGTTGAAATCATATCTTTTAATTTTAAAGGAACTTTTTCTAAGTTTTCCTAATTGACATGCATCATATAGACTATCTACTTTGAAATTCATTTTATGGAGACCTCTTAGTAGATCATGTTTAGATAGCGTAGATAAGAATTTGAAATTCAAATGCCCAAATCTCTTATGCGAAATCCAAGGGTCACTTGTATTTGCCA
This sequence comes from Allium cepa, assembly GCA_030765085.1. Classification (NCBI taxonomy): domain Eukaryota; kingdom Viridiplantae; phylum Streptophyta; class Magnoliopsida; order Asparagales; family Amaryllidaceae; genus Allium; species Allium cepa. The sequence continues at coordinate 114,429,336 of CM060944.1, forward strand.
ACAGACACAGGTTATCATTTGAAACTTTCATACTAAGAATATAAATATTCTTTTTCCTAATTCCCTCAAATATTATGGTTGAATTATTATCTTCAATGTGACACTTATCTTTTTCAAATTTAATTTTATATTCTTTATCGTAGAGTTGACTTATACTTAGCAGATTATGTTTCAGATTCTTAACTAGCAATACATTAGTAATAATAGGAGTTTTAGAGTTATTGACTTTACCGATGCCAATCATATATCCATTTGAATTGTCTCCAAAGTTAACCATCCCTCCGCCTTTGTATATTATGTCATTCAGCATATCTGGGTTTCTAGTCATGTGTCTAGAGCATCCACTATCGAGTATCCATTTGTTCTTTTTGATCTGCACAATTTGTCCGTTGTGGATTGATTCCTTAACCCCCATAAAGCATGTTTCCTGCACACCAAACAAGTTTGGTAGACAACTTGAATTTGAACATTGATTATATGCAGACTCAAGAGACAATGATGACCTGAATATTTATAAACTTGTATTAACAAACATAACCATTTTAAAAAAAAAATTCAAGAATCAGACTATGAAACTTTGAAAACCTTGCTTCGATACCAAATGTGAGAAATGTGGAATACGGATCTTAAGGCTAGGATTAACACTAAAGGAGGGTGAATAGTGTTTAAAGGAATTACTAAATCTTTTTGAGTTTTTGTTAATTTGAACACAAATGTATGCAATATTCAGACACAGATATGATCACAGAAACAAACACAGATACAGAAATAAAGTAAAAGCAGTAGAGGAAAGAACACACCGGATTTTATACTGGTTCGGAGTTACTCTACATCCTGTCCCATACACAAGTACGAATATCCTTTCAAAAGCAATTGTACAATTACACCCTCAATTTCAAGCTATGGGGTACACCCTCCAGATTCACAATCCTTTGGGTAGAGACACTTGATTTCAGGGACAACGAGTTCACCCAATTGATTTCCTAGGCTACAATCACACCTTTTCTAACTTGATTGATTTCCAAGGCCACAATCACACCTTTTCTCGCTTGATTGATTTTCAAGGCTACAATCACACCTTTTCTCGCTAAATTGATTACAAAGAAGTCGATAACTCTGAATAGCACTGAGATCTTGTTAAGATAGTGATAGAGAATCAAACTAGAAATGATCAAGTTAGATTCAATGTTGATTTCGGCAAAGTAATGGTAAGAATATGTATAAAGAAATGTGGAAAAAGAAGAGGAGTGAAAACCAGAAAAATATGGATTGAAATTCGTTGAAAACAGCCCCTATTTATAGAAGTACAACAGCCATGTCCATTCATGAAAGGATATGATGAATATACACTTCTTTTGAAATTTAAAATTTGAAACCAACTGCCACTATGTCGACATGGGTATCTTGGGTATGTCGACATGCCAAAGGAAATTTTGTTGTTTTGTTTTTCTTTGAAAATAACTTTTATCTTATATTAAAACTATTTTAAACTTTATAAATATACTGAAGTATAGTTAAAATACATAAGTAAGTATAGAGAATAATATTTTGGTATATATAAAATTTTACTATAATTTTATATTTAAATCTAAGTATAAAAAGTTAAATATATTATTATTAAAAGATAGTTTAAAAACAAGGATAATTTGATTTTGAAAATAAAGATTATTTTGAGGCTAAAATATTTAAAATCGGGATAGATGTTTTTGATTCTTTTAAAAGGAAGGTTTTGAAATCATTTTGAAGACATGATATAATTTTGTAAAAACATTTGAATATAAGGTTAGCGGATACAAAACAATGTTCCACTAGATTTTTCGTAGGTTCCATCCTACTTAGGGTTCCATCCCTTTAACAGGCTCGAAGTGGATTCCATTCCATGAATAAATTGGATTCTAAGATGCCAGTGCTTTTCTAGGAGTTTTAACAAAATTCCTAATTAAATCACTTGTTATTGAAATCTTGAACTCTTGATAATCTTGATATTCTTGATACTCATGAGTCTTCAATCTTGATATCTTGAATCTCTATATTGTACAGTCTTCATTCTTGGTACCTGTATGGTTAAATCCTGCATATACATATATTTCTAAACTATAATGTTAGTATTTATGTTTTATAATCCTATTCTAAGGTTGTTGTCATCAAAACCATCATCTCAAGGACTAACAATGCGTTCTCATGTTAGATGTTGCTAAGCTTTTCACCCTAAAAATATGGTCTTTTACATCCCTTGTAAAAACCGACAACATGTTGGTGTTTCTCCTATTATAGTTTCATTTTATAATAATCCTCCCAAACTTTCTAATATTACTCCAAAACTTGAAAATGCATGCTTATATGACGTTTTCTCCAATTGAACAACTCAACAAATCTTCCATTACAATCAAATCCAATGTTTCTGTGTTACATGTTCAGTTGAACTATGTTCCCCAATATTAAATATTAACCAGCATTAGTTAATAAAACTATGCTACTATAAATCAGTTCATGACATTAGCATTAGCATTAGCAAAAGAATGAACTTAAAAAAAGAATACACCTCTAACTATCAAGAGATGAATATGCCTTTAACTATTAAGAGATGGAAGCAACAATACAAAGTGCGAGTCAGCAACTATAAATATCAAGCTTATAAGAAAGAACAACTGCAAAATAACAATCTTGTATTAAAATGTAGAAAAAGAAAACAACTGCAAAGTTATTCTTTAGCTCCAAAAATGAGACGAAGGCAAGTATTGTCATGCATGATACTAATAATATCTGTAAACACCGATCACTGGGCTACAACTCAGGATATAAAGTTCTAGCAATTTACATTTCTAACTTCTATCGCTTATTAATATAACTATTGTATTCATCAGTTGTGTTGAATAACATACTATGAACTAATTATTGTTACAAAGTACAAACTGTCAATATTTTTCTGGCTATGAATTCATTATCATATATGTCAATCTGAAGAAAAGCCACAAGTATAAATATAAGATTCTCTTAAGAAATAACAATTGCTATGATATTATAACACATATAGAAAGTACGTTGTTTGCTCAAACACCTAATCAAAAGACAAACAAAAATTATATAAGATTAAGAATCAACAGAGAGAAGAAGACACAATTTTAAAGCGATTCGGCTAAATTCAGTAGCTTACGTATACTATTAGCTTTGTTACTAATAGCCCTTACAATTCAAGTGGGTTATAATAGTCTCAAGATTCAAACTGTTTGGGTACGAATCCAACAGAGTATCTATGCAAAAACTAGTAAGCCAAAAGAAGATGCTTTTATCATTGCATCGGTCTTGGTATTTATGGACGAAATCGACCATCAAAAATCGTTGGGTCTACTAGAATAAATTTTCGTCTCCAGATTCGAAATTTCATCAAGAAGAGTTAGTTAGATCAAAATATCAAGAATAAAAAGGATTAGTACCCATCTATTTACTTAAGCTATCTTGTCCACATTCTACTTTATCTTTGTCTTCAGCAAAGCAATGATGGCCCACATCAAGTACCGATAAGGTTGAGTACTGATCCTTAGGGCATCTCCAATCATTGCATTACTTGCTGAATTTGCGCAAAAAAAATCTCCAGTCGTTGAATTCAACCTTAATATTAAGGTTAACGTTCAGGATCCAATTCAGGATCCTGAACTGGGCTTGGGCGCCCAACTCCCCGCGCCCATTTTATGGGCGCCAGAGCTCTAGCGCCCATAAAATGGGCGCGAGGGCTTGGGCGCCCAACCCCCCCTCTTTCCATCCCTACCAGCCATATTTCCCCCCCTTCACCCCTGACGGCTATAAACGGTCATATTTCAAACTACAACGGCTATAAACGGTCATATTTTAATTACAACGGCTATAAACGGTCATATTTATGATTTCACTACATATATCAGAATGTTATCCAGATTTTAATACACACATTTCTTCTTCTATTACAATTTTATTCTCAATTCCTTAATATTGAAAGTATGTCTCATCCGTTTCAATCATATACCGAAGCGATGAATATGGATAGCTGGGATTTAGATTCTCAACCCTTTCAAAATGGAATTCCCCAAACCGCCCCCCCTCTATCGTTCCATTCTTCTGCTCCATGGTCTGGCGATGAAGATAAGGATTTGTGTTATATTTATTGTCATTTTTCTAACGACTCGGTAAAGGGGAACGACCAAAGTGGAGAGGCGTTTTGGGCAAAAGTCATGAGTGCGTACAATAAAAAACATGTTGAAAAGACGAGATCAATGTCTGCAATCACGGGTCGTTTTGGGAAGATTAATCGACAAACACAATTCTACGAGTCGCAGATCCACAAAATAAGAACAGCAAATCCAAGTGGAATGGGTAGCGAAGCTGAATTGGTAGCGTTTTGTAAAATCACATTTTTAATTTACATTCATTTCTAATCACTTTGTTAATATTTGATTTTGTTTTTCTGTTTCTGTAGAAGAGAATGGCGAACGATCAGTTCTTGAAATTATTTCCAAGAGAAAATGGTACAAAGAAACCCCACTACTATCAGTTTGCAAACTGCTATGACTTGCTTGTTAGTCAACAAAAATGGAACTCAAACACCGCAAAAGGCTTAAGAGATGTGCAGACAAAGTCAAAGGGGAAGAAAAAAGCAAGTAGATCTACTTACAATTCTATCCCAGGCAATTCTTCTCATATGGCCTCAAATGAATGCCAAGATATCGAAGACGAAGAAGTAGTTCCCGCATTTGATGAGGACGCTAGACCGATGGGGCAACGAGCAGCTAAGAAGAAAATTGCTATTCAATCTCAAATCGACTCTCGTTTAGCCCTAATGCATGAAAAACATGCGAGAGAAAATGCAGAACGTCAAAAAGGAAGCGCAGAAAAGCTTGCCGTGTTAAAAGAATTGACTGAGATTGAGAAGGGTCGTTTTGAGCTAGAGCGGCAACGTCAAGAGACCATAGTAATGGAAAAGGATGTCACCGGAATGGATCCAATTACATTGCAATATTGGATGGAGTACAAACAGCGCATTGTTGAGAGTAGATCTGGAACAAAACATATGTAGTTGACGTATTAATTTGATATTTCTAGTTATTGCAGTTTACATTTCCATGTACCTTCAGTTCATTTAGGTAATCAAGTGTTATTTTCGGTTTAACAATATTTAATGGTATATCATTTTTTCGATGCATTGTGTATATATCAATATAGAATTACTTCATCAAACATAAATGACATTACAAACATAATAATTGAAGCATTACACACTTCGTTATAGAAATAAAAAAGGCAAACATATGTAATTAAACAAAGATCCACCATCTTCAACTACTGATTTCCATGAGAATTCCAAACATGCTCCATTAAATCCCTTTGGAGTCTATTATGAATAGCTGCATTACGATATACCTCATGATGATCGTTATGAATTACGTACCGTTCTTCATTTCATAACGTGGTTGTGCGAAACAATTCGGGTGGTTGTCTTGCCCCCTCATACTCGTAATCAGGGTAATCCATACCGCGTTCATCTTCAATGATCATGTTATGGAGAATTATACAACAGAACATAATTGTAGCCATTTTTGATCTCTTCCATAATCTACATGGATTGCTTACCATTGCAAATCTTGCTTGAAGGACCCCAAACGCCCTTTCTACGTCCTTCCTTTGTCCTTCCTGCATCGCAGCAAATTGTTTCTGTTTTGCCGTCATTGGGTTTGCAAATGTCTTCACAATCGTACTCCATTTGGGATAAATTCCATCTCCTAAATAGTATCCGTGGTCATATGTGTTCTGACCAAGAGTAAATGATACGGGAGTTGACTTACCTTGCGCCAAATCATTGAACAAATGAGATCGTTCGACAACGTTTAAGTCATTAAGAGAACCTGGCATTCCAAAGAAAGCATGCCAGATCCACAAATCATGAGAGGCAACTGCTTCTAAGATGATTGTTGGTTTTTTTCCTTGCCGTTATATGCTCCGTGAAAAGCTTTTGGACAGTTCTTCCACTCCCAATGCATACAATCTAGACTTCCAAGCATTCCAGGCCAGCCCTTGCTTTCATGCATTTTACGCAAGCGAGTTACATCTGCCTCGTTTGGAGATCGAAGATATTCCGTCCCATAAATGTCCACAACTAACTGGAAGAAGTGATCTAGGTTTTCCAATGCCGTACTCTCTGCAATACGATATGCATCGCCAAGGGCATCGGCGGGTGTACCGTATGCTAACATTCTCAAAGCTGCAGTCATCTTTTGATGCCCACTCAAACCATGTTTTTTTACGGCGTCCTGCTTAAAAACAAAATAATTATTATTCTGCTGAATACTTTCGAGAATCTTATGAATAATGGTCGACTCATTCTGAATCGTCGTCTGAATGTCTCTGGACCGTAAGTTGGATCACAGGCAAAGTAATCTTGCAGTAGTGTTTTGTGAAATGCTTGCTGGTTACGGTTGATATATTTCCTACCCACTACGGAACCACCATGTTTTCCAGAAGTTGATCCGTATGCTTCACGATATATCTCCATCAATTCCTCCTCCTCCTGTTGATGCGCTAACGCATACGCTTCTTCTTCAGAGTCACTGTCGCATAGCAATACAGCTTTTAGTAAATTTCCAGACATTGTTTGATATTTGAGGATAGTTGTCTGATATTTGAATGTTTTGTTAGAGTAAATTGTGGTGAAAAAGTATGACATCTATATGGTTATATATATATATATGACCAAATCTTGAGTGGAGAGAGGGTGTGTCATTGTGCGGTCAAATCACGTACTGTAGCCACGTTCGTTTGCCGGTCAAGATTCTCTGCTATGTTTAGTGGATAGAGGGTGTGTCAGTGTGCGGTCTAATCACATACTGTAGCCACGTTCGTTTGTCGGTCAAGATTCTCTGCTATGTTTAGTGGAGAGAGGGTGTGTCAGTGTGCGGTCAAATCACGTACTGTAGCCACGTTCATTTGCCGGTCAAGATTCTCTACTATGTTTAGTGGATAGAGGGTGTGTCAGTGTGCGGTCAAATCACGTACTGTAGCCACGTTCGTTTGCCGGTCAAGATTCTCTGCTATGTTTAGTGGATAGAGGGTGTGTCAGTGTGCGGTCTAATCACGTACTGTAGCCACGTTCGTTTGCCGGTCAAGATTCTCTGCTATGTTTAGTGGAGAGAGGGTGTGTCAGTGTGCGGTCTAATCACGTACTGTAGCCACGTTCGTTTGCCGGTCAAGATTCTCTGCTATGTTTAGTGGAGAGAGGGTGTGTCAGTGTGCGGTCTAATCACGTACTGTAGCCACGTTCGTTTGCTGGTCAAGATTCTCTGCTCATTATCCATTATATAAATTCACAAATCATTATACGTTTAAATCATTTACAAACCTAACATTATTCAAATTACAATGTCCAACATGACATTTACGTCTCATGAATTGAAGTTGCTTATGTAGTACTACATTCAAACCGATGAGAAGTGCGATAATCAGGAGTCAATGGCAATTAATTTTTGGGACACTCTGGCTGACCTGTACAACAACGATGTGGGCTCTCAAGTCAGACGTACGGCTCAAGAGGTCAGGACTGCACACAAAAACTTTACTAGGGCATGCACGCGTTACACAAAGATTATTAACGAGGTAATATTGGAAAATGTGTTTGAGACAACACGTTCGACTTATGACGGTCGATACAATTTAAAATATGGCACGCCCTTCATTGCCCATGATGCGTACTTCATATGTCAAAACTGGCTAGAAAGATTTGGATGGCCTTAAGATAGCAGTATTGGTAGTTGGTTATGTAACGTTCGTTAATGTATCATGAGCTTTTTGAATTGTCTTTTCAAATGATAATGTCTGCTTTTGTTGTCAAAGCTAATGCCTATGTCTAATGTTTGTTTTGAATATGCCCTAGTGTAATGTATGTTGTCAGATCAAAAAGTACTGCGACCAGAAGTGTAATGTTTGTTTATATATTCTCTTTCTGGCTTACTTATTCATCATTCATAATCATCTTCTTCCACACTCACAACAATAAATTCTTCATCGCAATGCCTTCTTGGCCTACTTCTATCGATTCAGATGCAGGTTACGTGCCTACGGAAAGTCCACATACTGATGAGGATTGGCTTATCGATTATCAAGAACAACACTATGAAGATGTCCGTAGTCAGTTTCCAAACCTTGAGCAGCTGAGACTTCAGGAAGTGGTCGAACCGCGATACGAACAAAATGTTGTACGTATGGCATATGAACAACATGAGAACCTGGATAAGTAGTTCAACCTCCCACTGAGCAAGAAGTTGAATCGCAGCTAGTTTGTTGTCTGTGCGGGTTTGAAGTTGAAGTTGTAGTGCGTGCGGATGGAGAAAATATTGGCCGTCGAATCCAACTATGTCAATTCTGGCCGAATGGTTGCAATTACGCGGAATGGTTGGATGATCCATTATGTCCAAGGGGCATAACCTACGCAAATGAACTAGAACATGAGATAAGACGTCTTAGACTGTCTGTACAGGAGTTGCAGTTTAATCGTCACGTCTAGTTTCTTCATATGTGCAGTCTATTATTACTGTGTCGTTTCTTATAAGTGTTCTATGTTTGAATCATTCACTAGTTAAACGAACATAAAGTATTCACATTGTACACCAACATATATAGTTCGTATTTAAACGGACACATACAAATAATAATATACACTAACATGTATAAGTCACAGTACTCACAGACATATAGAATTCACAGTAACCACGAGCATTATAATCCAAAATCCAAGAAAGTGACAGCATATAAATAATACACAATATACTGAAACAATGACCTAAGTACATATACTCATACGCATAAACTAAAAAGTATACAACTAAAGGGAGGCAGCGTCGTCATCGTCAGCATCATCACCGTCATCACCATCTCCGTCACTGTCATCATCCTCATCTCCGTCACCGTCATCATCATCATCTCCATCATCATCATCATCATCTACATCGTCATCCTCGTCATCCCCATCACCATCATCCCCCTCGTCCTCATCATCCCCATCGTCCTCATCTAAACCACCAGCACCATACCCACTGGGACCAGCATCACCTCCGCCTTGTGATCCGAAAGGCTCATATACAGCAAGTCTTGCTGATAGCTGATCAATCTGAGCCTCTAGCATCTGTGTATGCTGCATGTACATATCATGCATGGTTTGTGTATGTGCAAGAGTCATATCGCGAAACACACCAAACCCTACTCTGGCCTGGTCCAATCTAGCAGCATACTACATAAAGATGACAAAAGCCATAATAAAAAAACAATCATAAAATAAAGGAAAAATGACAGTAAACAACAAACGTACCTCATACGGAGGATATAACCCGACTGAAGGCACACCAGGATAGTCGGGGTGATCTGGAAAGACTAAAGGCTGCTCAATCAAAGTACCTGTCAAGTCATATGCTCTAAAAGTGGTATCAGGCTCCAACTGCATGGGAGCCTGGGAGAACTGTGACGGAATCAGATCAAATGAAACCTGCGGTACTTGAACTCTACCGGCTGCCAGATGAGGTCTTATATGATCAGAGTTGACCCCACGAACATAGTCTGGTACGATGAATCTACGGGGTGCTACTCTAGCCCAATAAGCGTCGTAATCCCCATCGATGAAAAAAGTACTACTATCCACCCATCCAGCCTGTCGTAGAGCATGTAAGTACTGATCACCGATCACCCTATGTCTACCAAACATGTCCTCACAGGATAAAGGATCGTATGGTATACGACGATCACCCGTAATCTGATAAGCACATCTCTCTCCCAAATACCACATAGGCATAAATGCAGGCGTATGCAAAGCAACCCTACGTCTAGATATTGAATACGCAACCATCAAGGGATGGTCGTCCACCAGAAGACCTGCATCTACTAGATGAGTCCAATGTGAGGCCCAAGGAGTCCGAATGATGTTACCACGACTACGCATATCCAGCTGTGACCTAGCCTCCATCAAGTCATACGACTACGCATATCCAGCTGTGACCTAGCCTCCATCAAGTCATGCCGTACACCTAAGGGGACATGATGTACGTACTGCATGGTCTCCCATCGTCTCATCCTAGGGAAGTAATGCTCAGCAGCCTGACTAGTCGTGTCCTGGATGCGGGGATGCATGTTTGTCGTGTACTCGTAGTACCATAACGGCAAAATATACCAAAAAGCATACATCTGCCTGACATCGCCAAGCGCAAATGAATCTAGAGCGGTATATAGGGTGCCTAATATCGTCGTGCCCCAGTCGATAGTATGTACCTGGTCTAATCGGGCAAGGGAAGCTAAATAGCCAAGTCTAACCGTACCTTTTTGGTTCGAAAAAAAGTCGAACCAAACAGGTACAACAAAAATGCTCTAGTAACTGCATCCATCATATCGGCTCTAGCTATATAACTGGTGATGTAATGCTGCAAGTACGTCAACTTAACAGAACCACTAGAGACGCAGGTAACATCTATCAGTCGTAAAAAAACAGTATACAAATTGGGCGACTCGTATAAATCATCGAATGGAAAAGGTCGAAGACCCTGTCGTCCAATCTCAATCCCATTGAACATGTAGAAATCAACTGGGGTGATACCAAGCTCAAAATCTGAAAAATGAAACGTATGCGTGGTGGGCTACCACCTCTCAGCTAATGCCTGGATTAGAGGTCGATCAAAGGACTGAACATGCCTAATCGACAAAAATAGACCAAAAGGGGTAGCCTGTAGCCTCTCAATAATAGGACCGAGAAGATAGTCATAAAACTGGGTAATGCACTTAGCCCAACTACCCCGGCAGTGAATGTAATGGTCCTATAGATAGTTAATGAAACAACAATTTTTGATAGCGTAAGGGTTATTTAATATGAGTATGTAATGTACAAATTAAAATAACAAGTTATAGTAAGGGTTGATTAATACCTGTATGGTCGTCAAAGCGGTTTCGGCTCTATGCCGATAACCATCTGGCAGCTCATGTAGAACACGTAGATCGTCTGGTGAAACTCCAAGCGGTGGCGGAACGTGTAGTGGTCCTGCTTGCTCCTCTGGATGTCTCTGAACCGTTCTTCGGGCGATTTTGGTTGGACGCGGCGGCATTTTGGATAAATTTTCTATTTTTAAAAAAAATTTCAAAACGAAAAGTGAAGAGAAATGAGGGGGAGGGGGGGCGGTGCCCATTTTATGGGCGCCTTGCCTCAGGCGCCCATAAAATGGGCGCCTGGCCATTGGGCAATCCCACCCACTTACGGGCCGAATATTCAGCCCACTGAATATTCAGCCCGTAATCGATTGGAGATGCCCTTATAGTATAGCATTGACCTATTCTTTATATCTTGGGTCTTCCATATTTTTTCTTAGCTTTTCTTTCTATAGCTCTTTAATACGACCAAGTACGTTGGTTTCTCATAAGGTTCATTACAAATTCATATGGTCTTATTCACATTTAATAATTCTCCTTGCACTCTTCATCCTTGATACCTCTTGCTCTTCTTGATTTATTTCAAGACCACTCAATAGTCCAAATTCGTCGAGATATCAAATGGTTCAAATGTATTATAACACTTGTCCCGTAAAGTATGCTTCATGTTAATAAAGTATGCTTTCGATCGAAATAAGCAATCAAACTCAAACTATGCCCTACAAAGATGTCCCTACCTTCTAAACCACCCTCATGAAATGTTGCATTTTCCTTAAATATACCGACACTGTTTCGAATAGTCGTAGAATATTATCTCTTCAGAAAATATAAGAGTTGAGGTTTCCCACCTGAATTCTTAGCTTAGTTCCAAGATTCCTAAAAGTGTTTCTCTTCTTTGCTAGGTAGAATTCCATCCCCTTTTCATTAACACTTCAAGTATCATTCATTCCATCATTTTATTCATCCTTATTTCTGATGAAATGTTCAAATGGTTCGATACTGGTCCTTATGGATCGATATCGATCATTTGCAATGTATTGCTACCTAAGTAACCCTTAGAGAAATTCACACCCCTACTCCATTTCACTTCCCTTTCTTCTTCTTTCTATTTTACTTGGAGTCTTGACTTGTACTTCCACCATGCTTCCATCAGCACCACTGTGCATTTTAGCCTCGACGTTCATTAATTCTTAACCAAGTCTCATAGACAGCCTAAGTGAACAAACAACTCTAACCCATTCGAGCTTTAAATCTACTTTCCATTTAAGTTCATCTTCCTATTCTCGTATCTAGGCCTAGTGGGTTGTGGTCATTGTGTTTGGCCATGTGGCGCTTGTCACCTACCATCGTTGACTTAACCCTGTATTGACAATTGTAACAACCCGTAGATTTAACCGGTTTTAATAACGGTAGTAATTGAAATTTTGTGGGATTTTAAACGATAAAATTTTGAAATATAAATTTGATATTTGGAATGCGTCTAGTTAAACATAGCAACTGATAAATTTTCATCCAAAAATATGGAAGTTTATTTTGTACGTAAATCTATTTTAATTTAAATCAGTTAGTAATGAATGAAAATAGAACATTTTCGAAACCTAAATATTTTTACAAAGAAAAATTCTAAATCGTCTTCTGAGCATGTAACTTTTCAGCTTTTCGTTGCCGAAAAACCGAATAGTTATGGTTTTTAAGAAGAAGAGAGATAGAAGAAAGAGAGAAAGAAAGAATAGAAAATTAGAAAACAGAATAGAAAAGAGAAAATAGAGAAGAGATAGAAAAACAGAACAATAACAGAATCTCACAATTCGCAGCGGAACAACATATAATAATAAATGAATAATCTTTAAACAAGAACTATATCAGTTATTACATTTTATACTTTACATCATATCATCATCAGAGTGTACAACAACAAACAATGCAGCGAAAAAAGAAATACTATATAAACTAGTAATACGCCATGCCATCCATCTTGCCTCCAGCAACTCCAGAATATCCAGAATATCCTGATAAACCTTAACTCTTGACTGCCCGTGTGGAAATTAGTGGGCACCCAGAGTTTAGGAAGGAAAACAATAAACTCCGAGTCAGTCATGTGACTGGTGTGAGAACTCAAAACAGTTTATTTATCTTTAAAAATCAAAATAGAAGAATATTTTTAAAAAAACCAATTCGCAATGCTTTTAAAAATGTAACTACCATAAGACCTCCCACCACACACACAATGCAAACGCAGACCTGGAGGAGATTTCTTCTTATGTTAGTCAAAGATGCTTCTACGTAAAAATCAAATCAATTTTGATATTATTATTAGTGCATAGTGTAGAAAATAATTCGAAAGTAGAATATAAATCTTAGCCAGCATAGGTACCATTATATTATGCCTACTATAGCTACCTCCTGAGGAAGCAGGTTCTACAACTAAAACCGTACAAGTCACGTATTGTTTCTTTGGATTTCCAACAAATGGTCAGGCCAAGGAACTTCCCATTGCCACATGAGAATGCCTCTGGAAAGACATCCCTGAGAACCAAACCGGAACTCTGCCAACACAAGGCCGGGTTACCCCTAACTGGGTAACTACTGACACGAGCACGCCATTCCTCGATCGTAAACGACCTTTTTCACGGGATCCCGATAACCAACAACCACAAAGTAATAAACTCGTAGTAACCACATAGGTTAAATATCTGGGCTCCATACCATGATACAACCTCTATCCAGAAGGAAATGTACATACCCTAAGGGGAGCTACAGCAACCCCTAATAACCTTGCCGCATCTTTCCTGTTTTGACCATTTCCGGGATGTGAGGCTTGATGAATTCACGTCCACAAAAACACACTTTGTACAAAAAGCCGTGCTTTGGGTCAACAAATGATCAACACAATGATCACCAAGATAGACGATCAAATAAATGATCCTATCACAATAATCAACACAATGATCATTTCAGCATCACTCAGCATGTCACATTACCAAATTGGGAATATATCGCTGATAACTTCAACTATATAACCTCTGAGCTCGTACGTCTCAGAGAAGGGTGTTAAGCTAAAAGAATAAATTCTCCGCCACCACAGAAATATTTTTGAAAGAAATCGGCTTTACATCTCAACTTGTAATGTCAGACACACAATCCATACAAGTCTGTTCCGGGATCGAACAGAACCGAAGGCACTTACAAAGAAGTCCTTGCAATCCGAATAATCTCTAATCACGTTCGGATTTCCCATCACTTATGGAGATCTCTATACCAGGGATCAGCCAGTGCAGAGACAATCAACAAGAAATCCTTTCGCTTTCGAAAATATCCGGTCTTCAACACCGATCTTCGAATGCAATTTATTACGACGTATCACATATTCGGAATGGGTTATACGACCCCATGGTCCTTTCCCGGTTAACCCGAATAGTGAGCGCTTATTTTAAAAAAATAAGTGTGGCATTTAATTTCAAACAATTCACAACAAATACCTATTCGAAGGTAAATATTGATAGTCGGTTATTGAACTATCAATAGATATGCCAACATCACCAGAATCCAAATAATTTTCCAAATTATTTATTTCCCAAAAATATCTTTAGAAGATATAACTTTCCATATTTCAAAAATAAATCAATATTTATTTTTAAACCTATTTTCCCAATTCTTTTTATAAATTCCATATTGAATTTATATTTCCAAAATATTTATGAATATATGATTTCAAATATCCATTTTTCAATTTATCTTCAAAAAGATAAATTCTCAACATATTCACTTTATATTGGAAAACATTTCTATACTTATTAAATAAGTAATTCACAATCTTTTATTTTCAACACTTAGAAAATATTCTATATACTTAAATCGAAATTAAGTATATATTTCTTTCTTTAAGGAAATCATTCACTTAATCGTATTTATTTGGGCCAAAACGATGTTGCGTAAAACATCGTTACGACAACCCAAAATCACTAGTATAGGGATTCGAAATAAAATAGATATATAAATCCCAATACTATACAAAACATTTCCTTTCGGAAATTATCTATTATAACAACAGTGTTATAATCTATTATTTCCTTCTATTTCTCGAAAACATCTATTTCAACAATAAATGTTGAAATCTATGATTTCGAATCTCAACATATTTTAAAACATCATTAGATCGTTTTAATTCTATTTAAAACATCATGTTCAAAATAATTCCTTTAACATATTATTCACTATTCAAAAACGTGAATATATTACGTTAACAAATTTCATCTTTCTATTCATTTTATTTTAAGGAATTATTCACTGTCTAAAACATGAATATAACTCTATAAATAAACTACAACAATTTTACTTATCAAAATAAGTCATTTCGAATTTATAAAACAACGTTTATAAATTCTATTTCTATTTATTTTATAACAACTTCCTTTTATAAATTTCCTTTATTAACCTATCTCAATTCATATCACAATGATATACTAAAAATTCATATTATAAGTCAAATACTTATAATTTATTTATTTACAAAATTGTTTCTTTGAACTTCTCAAATTTATAAATTTTATAACTTATAAGATTCATTTATTTATCCAACTCATTCCTTTAATAACTTTATAAATTTTATAAACCTACTGCTTATAAAATTCTATTTATAACTTCACCGTTATAATTCTATAATTCCAATTTATGAAATTCATTTACAATTTTTTTTTTCTAACACTTAGAAAAGTTCGTTTTACACTTCTAATACTTTTAATTTATAAATATCAATTTATAAATCTTTTAATACACATGAATTTGTATTATTATTTTAAAACATCTTTTAAACTCTTTTAGAATTCCATCATTTTGATTTATAAAATAATCCAATTTCATAAATCCTATTTTTAAACTTTTTATAATAGATTCAAAAATCTCAGTTTAAACTATTTTATAAAATCATCAATCCCATATTTTCAAAAATCAACTTTTAACTATATTTCTCAAAAATCATAATTTTTATAACATAAAAATTATAACGTTTATTTAATTATAATGGATCAATTCCAAAAATATTTAATAAACGTATATTTCCAAAAATCCCTTTAGAAATTAAAATCGTTGTTTTTTAAATTTCAAAAATTGGATCCGATGATGCAACACATCAAATAGTCAATCACGATTTTCCAATATCATATATCAATATGATAAACAATCAAACATCACAATATATGAAATCAAATAAATATTGTGAGGAATCCAGTTGGATCCCTCCAACCTGTTTCCCTGCATCCACAGACATTAGCACAATACCATTCCGTTTCAAGACGGAATATCGCGGTATATGGGATTTTATAAATATATATCCGCTTACTAACGGCGCATAGGGTCTCATCCGCTAAAAGAAAATGCGGGAAATCAATCAACTGCAATATATACATATGCCAATATATATATATTGCTATATATATAATATAATACCGATTCCACTTCGAGGTGGAATATCGCGGTATATGTGTGTAATAAATAACCTCCGCTTACTAACGGCGCATAGGGTCTATTCACATCCAATATATATATATAACAATCATCATTCAAGCATTCAATTAACACAGTCAAGCAAATTTTAAATCTAACTATTTAAAATTTAAATAAACAACACAAATTCCTTTTGAGTGAGAAGTTCTCACCTTAGCTTTTATTTGCAATCCACTCCCAATTCAACTTGTTTTCTTCATTTATACCTTGTATAAATATTATACACAATTTATTAATATTCGAATCAATCGAATAAATTAAATTTTCATTTGACAAAATTTTTAATTCATCGGTGATTTCATTTTTTAATAGTTAAATTAATTAATAGTTTCGTTTAAATCAGTTTCTTCTTTAATAAATTTATTTTAACTAAAAATAAATTTCCTTTTATAAATTAAATCAACTAACCAACTTTGGTTTTAACTATTAAATTTGTTATAAATAAATTTTCCTTTTAAATAATTCTATTCAACTACAATTTAATTTTAAAACTAAATTTTCTTCTTAAATAGATTTAATTAACTTATCCTTAAATTGAATTTATCCAACTAATTATTTCAATCTCAAGTTAATGATTTTTTTTATTTTAAACTAAAAATTAAAAGTTCAAACTGATTTCCTTTAAATTAAATTTGTTTAACTAAAAATTAAATTTAATTAACCAAACTCTCTTTCAAATAATTTAATTAACTATAGATTTAATTTTAACTAAAATCTAAATTTAAAACTAAATCCTTTTTAACCTTTTCCATTTAATAATTTTATTTAATTTCGATTTATTATTAAAACTATGTTTTCCTTTATTAAATTAACCAAAAGTTAAATTTAACTAAATTTCCATTAAATAAACCTTTCACTTTTCAAACTACATATGTATACATATACTTATAAAACAATGTTCATAGATTCAAGATCAAATCTTTATATATTTTATTTTCTGCAAATAAATAGACAGCGAGAATTTTTTTCTGCTTTTACTAATTATCTTATTTTATATTAATATCTTTAAATCAATTTGTTCAACTAATATATTTAACTACAATTAAATTTTCTTTTTAATATAAATTATTTTTTTAACCACTTAACTTAAATTTTATAAAAATCGTTAATCTCTTAACTTCATAGATTCCAAAAATTTTACTGTAAATATATTTTTCTTTACTGTTATTTTTTTTTTCTCAATCTATATTTATATATATATATATATATATATATATATATATATACTAAAATTAAAACAAAAATTAACTTAATACCTTACTGCAGTCGAATCCCAAACTCGCGCGCGCTACCAATCACCTCGCGACGTCGCCGTGAAGCCCTCGAACTCGCGCTGCTATCTGAATGCGCCTGCTCGCGACCTCGTCCCCCCCCCCCCCTCACACGTAACCACCAATCATCGCACGCCTCGCCTCAACTGTCGCCCCTTCGAATCGCGCACTTCCTCTTGCCGCGCCATCAATCGCGCGCCATCCATCGTGTCGCGCTGAGAACCCCCTGCCGTCGCCTCATCTCGCCGCTCCACCCTCAATCGCGCGCGTCGCCTCGCGCGAATGCTTCCCCCCTGGGCGCGATTTGGATTGCGATGCCGATTGGGGCTTCGGCCATTTTTTCTTGTTTTCTTTTTTTTTATTTTTATTTTTTTATGAATTGAACGAACGAATTGGGAAAATGAGAATAGAAGAGGGGAGAGGGATTTGCGTTCGAATGTTTTGAACGAGAGGGGGAGAGAGTTTAAACGAAGGGTATCGGCCATTATTTCAAGCTTTTGATTTTGTAACTGAGGAAAGAAGGGAGAGGGAGATTTATCGTGAAGGAGGTATGCTCTGCACGTCTCAACACGATCGAAGGCGTGTTTTTAGGCGTATTGAACGGAATGTTTGACTAAATTTAAAAAAAAAAAAAATTAAAATTCAAATTGAATTCGATCAAATTCCAATGCGTTTACGCGTCGTGTGATCACATATCAACTCCAAAAATTACGAAATTTGAAATCCGAGAATAATTCAATATTCCGGACCCAATGGAACTGGTTTCGTCGAATTCCGAGACTGTGCCTCGGACAGCTATTTTTAAATATCGATTCGAACGATTAAATTTCAAAACTGAACAAATCACTTCCAAAATAAATTCTGAAGCTTCTATAATCTTTAATATTATCAATATGTATTTTACAAGCCTTTGAAATATTTTAAATCGGCTTTAAATTGAAGATTCAAATTATTATTCAACTTTCAATAGATTAAATTCTATAATTTAATCGTCATATTCAAAGTTAAATTGAAAATTCAATTCAAACCATCATTTAAATATTTAAAATTAATTAAATATTTTCAAATTGAATTGTTAAAAATTCAGGGTCGTTACAATCTTTCCCCCTTAAAAGAATTTCGTCCCGAAATTACCAGTTAAGAAGAATGCCCTTATCCCTTTTATTATTTTTCACAATTCAAATAGTTTTATCAACTCACTAACCTAAATCTTTTTACTAGAGTTTCATTATCTTTTCAACTAGATTTCCAACTTCAATTATAGGTTTCAAACAACATTGTTTTACTAACCATTCAAATTTAAATTCAAATTCAAATTTCAAACTTTCAAATTTTTCTCAAAATTTTTCTAACACCCTAAATTTTCGAAAAATTTCGCCAGCGTTTCCTTTGCGCGGCTCGATCGGTATGACTACAAAATGGCACCACGGCCCCTCAGAATCAAAAAGAAAAGAGAAAAGCCAAGTGGCTAGAGAAGAAAGTCATCAAATCTCATATTAAAATTGAAATACGTACCTTTTTGTCGAGCAATTCAATTTTATCTTCGAAATCAAAATCTCAATTCCTTTATATACCTGTATAACCTGTATAATCTGCTAGTAGTAGCATCCAAATCCAACATTCAAATCATTTTGCTAATTCATTACAAAATTTCCAATATACGCTTCTTATATGTTTTTACTTCACTATTGAAGTTACATATTTATTTTTATTCAATTTTACATTTCAATTCAATTCACAATCTCAAATTCATTCGAATTCAATTCTCAATTTAAATTCTATTTGAATTAAATTCTAAATTCTAAATATTGAATTCTATTGATTAACTAATTTAATTCAATTTGTACATTCACATTACTACATTGAATTAGTTTTATTCATTAATTCATTTCAATATTTCAATTCATCACGAATTTACTTAATTGCTCAATTCAATTTTTATTCACATTCCATATTCATTCTATTTGAAATGAATAAATTATCAAGTTATTTTACTTGAATCCAATCCATTTATTTAATTTCATATACTAATGATAATAATTCAATATTATCACTTCTTAACAATCATGCAACCATATACTATAATAATTCATAGAAATCATTTCTTTTCTATTCAAAAATAGTTTTGGGCAAAATTACTTTATTTACCCGATTCAAAAACAATTTTATATTCACTAACAAATACGCGCTCATATCTATTATTACACTCAAACTCATTCTAGAGTACTGCTGACTCTATCTCCAACGAGTAATACCCAACAGAACCATGGTTGTCGCTTAACCATAAGCTCTGATACCAAATGTAACGTTTCAGCTTTTCGTTGCCGAAAAACCGAATAGTTATGGTTTTTAAGAAGAAGAGAGATAGAAGAAAGAGAGAAAGAAAGAATAGAAAATTAGAAAACAGAATAGAAAAGAGAAAATAGAGAAGAGATAGAAAAACAGAACAATAACAGAATCTCACAATTCGCAGCGGAACAACATATAATAATAAATGAATAATCTTTAAACAAGAACTATATCAGTTATTACATTTTATACTTTACATCATATCATCATCAGAGTGTACAACAACAAACAATGCAGCGGAAAAAGAAATACTATATAAACTAGTAATACGCCATGCCATCCATCTTGCCTCCAGCAACTCCAGAATATCCAGAATATCCTGATAAACCTTAACTCTTGACTGCCCGTGTGGAAATTAGTGGGCACCCAGAGTTTAGGAAGGAAAACAATAAACTCCGAGTCAGTCATGTGACTGGTGTGAGAACTCAAAACAGTTTATTTATCTTTAAAAATCAAAATAGAAGAATATTTTTAAAAAAACCAATTCGCAATGCTTTTAAAAATGTAACTACCATAAGACCTCCCACCACACACACAATGCAAACGCAGACCTGGAGGAGATTTCTTCTTATGTTAGTCAAAGATGCTTCTACGTAAAAATCAAATCAATTTTGATATTATTATTAGTGCATAGTGTAGAAAATAATTCGAAAGTAGAATATAAATCTTAGCCAGCATAGGTACCATTATATTATGCCTACTATAGCTACCTCCTGAGGAAGCAGGTTCTATAACTAAAACCGTACAAGTCACATATTGTTTCTTTGGATTTCCAACAAATGGTCAGGCCAAGGAACTTCCCATTGCCACATGAGAATGCCTCTGGAAAGACATCCCCGAGAACCAAACCGGAACTCTGCCAACACAAGGCCGGGTTACCCCTAACTGGGTAACTACTGACACGAGCACGCCATTCCCCGATCGTAAACGACCTTTTTCACGGGATCCCGATAACCAACAACCACAAAGTAATAAACTCGTAGTAACCACATAGGTTAAATATCTGGGCTCCATACCATGATACAACCTCTATCCAGAAGGAAATGTACATACCCTAAGGGGAGCTACAGCAACCCCTAATAACCTTGCCGCATCTTTCCTGTTTTGACCATTTCCGGGATGTGAGGCTTGATGAATTCACGTCCACAAAAACACACTTTGTACAAAAAGCCGTGCTTTGGGTCAACAAATGATCAACACAATGATCACCAAGATAGACGATCAAATAAATGATCCTATCACAATAATCAACACAATGATCATTTCAGCATCACTCAGCATGTCACATTACCAAATTGGGAATATATCGCTGATAACTTCAACTATATAACCTTTGAGCTCGTACGTCTCAGAGAAGGGTGTTAAGCTAAAAGAATAAATTCTCCGCCACCACAGAAATATTTTTGAAAGAAATCGGCTTTACATCTCAACTTGTAATGTCAGACACACAATCCATACAAGTCTGTTCCGGGATCGAACAGAACCGAAGGCACTTACAAAGAAGTCCTTGCAATCCGAATAATCTCTAATCACGTTCGGATTTCCCATCACTTATGGAGATCTCTATACCAGGGATCAGCCAGTGCAGAGACAATCAACAAGAAATCCTTTCGCTTTCGAAAATATCCGGTCTTCAACACCGATCTTCGAATGCAATTTATTACGACGTATCACATATTCGGAATGGGTTATACGACCCCATGGTCCTTTCCCGGTTAACCCGAATAGTGAGCGCTTATTTTAAAAAAATAAGTGTGGCATTTAATTTCAAACAATTCACAACAAATACCTATTCGAAGGTAAATATTGATAGTCGGTTATTGAACTATCAATAGATATGCCAACATCACCAGAATCCAAATAATTTTCCAAATTATTTATTTCCCAAAAATATCTTTAGAAGATATAACTTTCCATATTTCAAAAATAAATCAATATTTATTTTTAAACCTATTTTCCCAATTCTTTTTATAAATTCCATATTGAATTTATATTTCCAAAATATTTATGAATATATGATTTCAAATATCCATTTTTCAATTTATCTTCAAAACGATAAATTCTCAACATATTCACTTTATATTGGAAAACATTTCTATACTTATTAAATAAGTAATTCACAATCTTTTATTTTCAACACTTAGAAAATATTCTATATACTTAAATCGAAATTAAGTATATATTTCTTTCTTTAAGGAAATCATTCACTTAATCGTATTTATTTGGGCCAAAACGATGTTGCGTAAAACATCGTTACGACAACCCAAAATCACTAGTATAGGGATTCGAAATAAAATAGATATATAAATCCCAATACTATACAAAACATTTCCTTTCGGAAATTATCTATTATAACAACAGTGTTATAATCTATTATTTCCTTCTATTTCTCGAAAACATCTATTTCAACAATAAATGTTGAAATCTATGATTTCGAATCTCAACATATTTTAAAACATCATTAGATCGTTTTAATTCTATTTAAAACATCATGTTCAAAATAATTCCTTTAACATATTATTCACTATTCAAAAACGTGAATATATTACGTTAACAAATTTCATCTTTCTATTCATTTTATTTTAAGGAATTATTCACTGTCTAAAACATGAATATAACTCTATAAATAAACTACAACAATTTTACTTATCAAAATAAGTCATTTCGAATTTATAAAACAACGTTTATAAATTCTATTTCTATTTATTTTATAACAACTTCCTTTTATAAATTTCCTTTATTAACCTATCTCAATTCATATCACAATGATATACTAAAAATTCATATTATAAGTCAAATACTTATAATTTATTTATTTACAAAATTGTTTCTTTGAACTTCTCAAATTTATAAATTTTATAACTTATAAGATTCATTTATTTATCCAACTCATTCCTTTAATAACTTTATAAATTTTATAAACCTACTGCTTATAAAATTCTATTTATAACTTCACCGTTATAATTCTATAATTCCAATTTATGAAATTCATTTACAATTTTTTTTTTCTAACACTTAGAAAAGTTCGTTTTACACTTCTAATACTTTTAATTTATAAATATCAATTTATAAATCTTTTAATACACATGAATTTGTATTATTATTTTAAAACATCTTTTAAACTCTTTTAGAATTCCATCATTTTGATTTATAAAATAATCCAATTTCATAAATCCTATTTTTAAACTTTTTATAATAGATTCAAAAATCTCAGTTTAAACTATTTTATAAAATCATCAATCCCATATTTTCAAAAATCAACTTTTAACTATATTTCTCAAAAATCATAATTTTTATAACATAAAAATTATAACGTTTATTTAATTATAATGGATCAATTCCAAAAATATTTAATAAACGTATATTTCCAAAAATCCCTTTAGAAATTAAAATCGTTGTTTTTTAAATTTCAAAAATTGGATCCGATGATGCAACACATCAAATAGTCAATCACGATTTTCCAATATCATATATCAATATGATAAACAATCAAACATCACAATATATGAAATCAAATAAATATTGTGAGGAATCCAGTTGGATCCCTCCAACCTGTTTCCCTGCATCCACAGACATTAGCACAATACCATTC
This sequence comes from Allium cepa, assembly GCA_030765085.1. Lineage (NCBI taxonomy): Eukaryota > Viridiplantae > Streptophyta > Magnoliopsida > Asparagales > Amaryllidaceae > Allium > Allium cepa. Next base: position 114,452,970 of record CM060944.1, read on the forward strand.
CGTTTCAAGACGGAATATCGCGGTATATGGGATTTTATAAATATATATCCGCTTACTAACGGCGCATAGGGTCTCATCCGCTAAAAGAAAATGCGGGAAATCAATCAACTGCAATATATACATATGCCAATATATATATATTGCTATATATATAATATAATACCGATTCCACTTCGAGGTGGAATATCGCGGTATATGTGTGTAATAAATAACCTCCGCTTACTAACGGCGCATAGGGTCTATTCACATCCAATATATATATATAACAATCATCATTCAAGCATTCAATTAACACAGTCAAGCAAATTTTAAATCTAACTATTTAAAATTTAAATAAACAACACAAATTCCTTTTGAGTGAGAAGTTCTCACCTTAGCTTTTATTTGCAATCCACTCCCAATTCAACTTGTTTTCTTCATTTATACCTTGTATAAATATTATACACAATTTATTAATATTCGAATCAATCGAATAAATTAAATTTTCATTTGACAAAATTTTTAATTCATCGGTGATTTCATTTTTTAATAGTTAAATTAATTAATAGTTTCGTTTAAATCAGTTTCTTCTTTAATAAATTTATTTTAACTAAAAATAAATTTCCTTTTATAAATTAAATCAACTAACCAACTTTGGTTTTAACTATTAAATTTGTTATAAATAAATTTTCCTTTTAAATAATTCTATTCAACTACAATTTAATTTTAAAACTAAATTTTCTTCTTAAATAGATTTAATTAACTTATCCTTAAATTGAATTTATCCAACTAATTATTTCAATCTCAAGTTAATGATTTTTTTAATTTTAAACTAAAAATTAAAAGTTCAAACTGATTTCCTTTAAATTAAATTTGTTTAACTAAAAATTAAATTTAATTAACCAAACTCTCTTTCAAATAATTTAATTAACTATAGATTTAATTTTAACTAAAATCTAAATTTAAAACTAAATCCTTTTTAACCTTTTCCATTTAATAATTTTATTTAATTTCGATTTATTATTAAAACTATGTTTTCCTTTATTAAATTAACCAAAAGTTAAATTTAACTAAATTTCCATTAAATAAACCTTTCACTTTTCAAACTACATATGTATACATATACTTATAAAACAATGTTCATAGATTCAAGATCAAATCTTTATATATTTTATTTTCTGCAAATAAATAGACAGCGAGAATTTTTTTCTGCTTTTACTAATTATCTTATTTTATATTAATATCTTTAAATCAATTTGTTCAACTAATATATTTAACTACAATTAAATTTTCTTTTTAATATAAATTATTTTTTTAACCACTTAACTTAAATTTTATAAAAATCGTTAATCTCTTAACTTCATAGATTCCAAAAATTTTACTGTAAATATATTTTTCTTTACTGTTATTATTATTTTTTTTTCTCAATCTATATTTATATATATATATATATATATATATATACTAAAATTAAAACAAAAATTAACTTAATACCTTACTGCAGTCGAATCCCAAACTCGCGCGCGCTACCAATCACCTCGCGACGTCGCCGTGAAGCCCTCGAACTCGCGCTGCTATCTGAATGCGCCTGCTCGCGACCTCGTCCCCCCCCCCCCCTCACACGCAACCACCAATCATCGCACGCCTCGCCTCAACTGTCGCCCCTTCGAATCGCGCACTTCCTCTTGCCGCGCCATCAATCGCGCGCCATCCATCGTGTCGCGCTGAGAACCCCCTGCCGTCGCCTCATCTCGCCGCTCCACCCTCAATCGCGCGCGTCGCCTCGCGCGAATGCTTCCCCCCTGGGCGCGATTTGGATTGCGATGCCGATTGGGGCTTCGGCCATTTTTTCTTGTTTTCTTTTTTTTTTTTTTTTTTTTATGAATTGAACGAACGAATTGGGAAAATGAGAATAGAAGAGGGGAGAGGGATTTGCGTTCGAATGTTTTGAACGAGAGGGGGAGAGAGTTTAAACGAAGGGTATCGGCCATTATTTCAAGCTTTTGATTTTGTAACTGAGGAAAGAAGGGAGAGGGAGATTTATCGTGAAGGAGGTATGCTCTGCACGTCTCAACACGATCGAAGGCGTGTTTTTAGGCGTATTGAACGGAATGTTTGACTAAATTTAAAAAAAAAAAAAATTAAAATTCAAATTGAATTCGATCAAATTCCAATGCGTTTACGCGTCGTGTGATCACATATCAACTCCAAAAATTACGAAATTTGAAATCCAAGAATAATTCAATATTCCGGACCCAATGGAACTGGTTTCGTCGAATTCCGAGACTGTGCCTCGGACGGCTATTTTTAAATATCGATTCGAACGATTAAATTTCAAAACTGAACAAATCACTTCCAAAATAAATTCTGAAGCTTCTATAATCTTTAATATTATCAATATGTATTTTACAAGCCTTTGAAATATTTTAAATCGGCTTTAAATTGAAGATTCAAATTATTATTCAACTTTCAATAGATTAAATTCTATAATTTAATCGTCATATTCAAAGTTAAATTGAAAATTCAATTCAAACCATCATTTAAATATTTAAAATTAATTAAATATTTTCAAATTGAATTGTTAAAAATTCAGGGTCGTTACAATCTTTCCCCCTTAAAAGAATTTCGTCCCGAAATTACCAGTTAAGAAGAATGCCCTTATCCCTTTTATTATTTTTCACAATTCAAATAGTTTTATCAACTCACTAACCTAAATCTTTTTACTAGAGTTTCATTATCTTTTCAACTAGATTTCCAACTTCAATTATAGGTTTCAAACAACATTGTTTTACTAACCATTCAAATTTAAATTCAAATTCAAATTTCAAACTTTCAAATTTTTCTCAAAATTTTTCTAACACCCTAAATTTTCGAAAAATTTCGCCAGCGTTT